>OZ023265.1:130246651-131598515 GCA_964006375.1 Tillus elongatus | reverse complement strand
TTCTGAATCTGTGTTATAGGCTTAAAAATGCTTTTCTTGTATTATGTGGCAGCTGCGAAATAAATCACAGATGCAAACCTAATTATATATACAGGGTAGCCCATTGAAAACGAGCTGGCAGACATAACTGCCAGGAAAATATTTACCGGAAAATCTCGAATCACGTTAAGTTTGCTTGTGAGGAAGATAACTTTTGACACAAAATGTATAGCCCAAACTTTACCCTCCTAAGCGGGGGTGTCATCCTTCAATTTTCTCAAATATAAATAGGGGTCATGTAATAGCTCGTTCTAAAGAGCTTTTGATTCCCTATACAATGATTTTTTGTGTTTAAAATTTGCATAGTATTGTAGGAAATCTTGAAAATAATTAGGAACAATCATACTATCAAACGAATAAACCAACATACCGACGTGTTAAACTTTAATATAATAAATGTTCAAATTGAGCATCAAAAACTTCCACACAATTGTATAACTTTTGTTCAAATTTTTGCAAACATTTCAGGGGTAATTCTTCGGCATTCAACGATAATGCACTGACGTAGCTCTTTCAATGAATCGTACTCCATATCATAAACTTCTGAGTTTAAATTCCCTCACAAAACAAGTTTAGAGGAGACAGGTCTGGAGATCGGGCTGGCCATTTTACAGCACCTCTTCGACCTATCCATTGACCGGGAAAGTGTCTTTTGAAGAAATCCCTAATAGTAACGGCATAATTCCGTGGAGCACCATCATGTTGGAAAAATAAATGTTGTTCCGAGTATCTCTCATAGTTCTCAACTACGTAAATTAGCATAAGGTTAACCAAGTTTTGCAATATTTCTAAATGCCGTTCTTCTGCCAAACCGCTAAAAGGTGAACTTGGTTGCTCAAAGAAGTACGAGAGTAAATAAAAATCATAACCATCCAGCAAGTTGTCATCGATACAATAGAAACATTCAAAGTCACCACCTCTAAAAAAGCTTAAACAAAATATTCTTGAAGCAAAGTGGCATTTTCTTTGCGACTATGAAGGACTCCTGCCGCTAAGGTTAAAAGAGTCTAGAGTGGATATCAATGCGAACCTGTACAATGAAAATCAGAACAAGCGTAATAAAGAAATAAAACGAAAACGCCCTTCACGTGGTGTCATTTTTCTTCACTACAATGATCGACCTCATGCCGTCAATGTGGTGAAAACATAATGAACAAAAAAATAAATGATTTTAAAGCGTCCGCCCTACAGCCCAGACTTATTACCATGTGATTTCCATATTTTTGGGCTATTAAAAAGAGCGTTAAAATATAGACGTCGGACACAGAAGTACAAAACTTTGTAAAACAATTAAATTAGCAGCCAGAAGTATTTAATGGACAAGCTTACATTGATTGGTGAACAATGACAAAGGTGCCTTAATTATGCTGGCAAATATTAGAAAATATTTATTTAATTTTTTTTTAAAAATCAAGGATGGTTTTTATTAGCTGTCTGCAGCAAAGCTTCTTTAAAAGTCTATTGGTAGAAACTTCGAACAGACGAAAAAGTTCAAAAAATTGCTAAAATCTCGCCATTCAGAAATAGCTACATAAAACAACAGTTGCATAGGAGTTTTGCTTTTTCTCTGCAAGAACAACCAACAAATTAAAGTTTTAGGCGTGCTGTTAAAAATATAGTTAATAAAAGTTTTATGTAATTGTATGACCGGATGGAATATATATAAAAGACCTATGTAAATTATGTAAGTGTTATTAGGACAAAAGTTCAGTATGTATAAAATACACTGTGTCTATAAAAGGAACGCATAAATTGAATAAAATTGGAAGTGATCATTATTAAGGGAAATTCAGAAACAGGTCGATTTTTGTTTTCAGAAACTAACTATTCGATATAAAAATTTCACCCATATCGTTATACCGCTTCAACAGGTAGTTACCCTTTCGAAATTTTTAATTAAGATGGTGGGTAGTGTAATACATATTTTTAAAGCTAATCCAATCCTCTATTCAGCAGCACCAGGTTTCTTTTTAGGAATAAAATAAAGGGACTAATGTATTTTATTATCAGTAACAACTAACACAAGTGAAGCCTATAAACAATTACATAGTTTAGTCTTATCTAATCAAATGTTCGAAATGCCCGCCTTCTTGTGCCTGACAATATCCCAAACGGTCAACAAATTCTTGTTGGACTCTATTTATAATCTCTGGATAAATGTTGGTAAATTTAGTTACCTTAATTCTTGTTTTTAATTTATCGATAGTATCTGGTTTACTTTTGATTACTACATTCTTAAATTGACCACACAGAAAAAAAATCAAGGGGATTTCGGTCAGGTGATCTTGCTGGCAACTCTATTGCACCACGCCTGCCAATCCATCTGTTGGGAAATTGTTGATACTGTCAAGCATTAACGTCATAATGCATGGGGCACCATCTTGGTGATTATGATATACTATACCAGTATTGTGTCCATCAAGAAATAAATTTAATAACGTCGGAATGAGATATTTTTGTAAAAATTGTAGATATCGTGGTCCATTTATAGTTCCATCAAAAAAGTAGAGACCAATAATTCTACTTGTAACAACCCTTGCCCAAACATTGACCTTTTGTGGATATTGTGTGTGATTCTGTCGCATCCATCTTGCATTTTCCCTTGCCCAGTATCTGCAGTTTTGACGCTTAACTTCACCATGTAGTGTAAAAGTACATTCGTTCGAAAACAGGATATGCGGCACTTGCAAGGAGTTATCATTACATTAATCCATTAATGTTGCACAAAACTGCATCCTTCTGCCTGGATCGTCATCGGATAACTCCTGCAAAAACTCTATTTTATAAAGATAAAACTTTTTAAGTTTTAATACTTTATGTGCCGTCTGAAATGGAATTCCATTGTATCGGCCAATTTGCCAAACACTACAGTGGGGATTTTCTTCCACTGCCAATATGACGTTTAATTTAACTTCTTTACTTATAGACCGGCGACCTGTTTTTGGCAAATATTTTACGGTAGACGTTTGTCCAAGTTTCTTATCTATTCGACTCATTGTTGATTGATTGATCGACATATCCGAATATTTAGTATTAAAGAGAATACACACCTATGTCTAAGTTCAGATCTTGTCACCATAACCAATCATTATTAGGAACTTCAATTCTTTGAGCTATTGATAAACGGATTTTAGTAATTATTTAATAATTTATTTGAGAGAGCAAAAGTTGTAAATTATACGTATTCACTTTGTACGAAAAGCAACACGTAAATTTACTACTATTATCTGTATTTATTGTAAAAAAAATATCAAACTTATGCTTGATTAGTTTCTGTGACACATGTCACACAGCAGATAATTTGTATCACCAGTCAATTGTTACAGATGCGACATAAAGGTAAAGGTAAGATACTTACTGGCAATTAGGCCATTGCTGACCATTCTTGTTCATCTAAACTAACCTACCCTCCACCTTGAGCTCGATCTCAACGACGACAGTGATTTGAAAAATCATCCGCCGCCGGTGAGTCTCGAACCGTCGACCCCCGAGTCCGTATTGGAAAGTCATCGACTTTCCCGCACGGCCACGGAGACGCTTACAGATACGACATAGTATATAACAAAATCTCTAGAGTTCTTTTCATAGAAGAAGCCCATCATTTTGAACATCGTTTACAGACTTTGAGATATTGAAGTATCATATTATAAGTATCAGATCAATATCATAAGACTGGGCTATGCAATTCTTTAGAGGATTTACTTACTGTTTGATGTGTTATTGATGATACAAATGTTATTACTCACTTTAGTTTATTATTACAAAAAAGTTGTGTTGCTGAATATATATTTGAGTTAGCTTTAAGAAGGAGTAGCTACCCTTTGAAAAGCTGTGACGATAGGGAAGAGATTTTATATTAAAAAGTTAGTTTTTTTTTCAATAAAAATCTGCTTGTTCTTGAACTTTCCTTAATAATGGCCACTTTCAATTTTATTGCATTTATGCGTTGCTTTACATACACAGTGTATTGAGCGGACCAAGCCAAATAGATAAAATGCGCGATTGGTAATAACAGCGCAGCCAACGTATCAACATCAAACACATGTTTTGTGTACACAATTTTGAAATGATGTAAAATGCACATTTTTTATTGTATTGGGCAATAACTTTTGGAAGAGACCCAGAGAGGCAAATGTAGATTTGCTGAAGAGGCAAGGAATCACCAGAAACCTCAGCCATTATTGTTGGGGGGTATTTTATTTTAAGACGAATTGTTACCTCAGCGTGTTGGTTAATCTTAATAATTATCGCTACCGATCTTATAAACACCCACACTGGATCAAATAATATCATAACCAACACTCATAGAAAAGTAATGTTTGTGCTGGTGTAATAAATACCCAAATTATTTATTAATACTTTTTCTTGTGGTGAAACTTCAAATGTATGGATATCTAAATTTTCTTGAAAATAATGTCGTGCCAGGTTTAATAAATTTATTTGCAAAAGTCTTAAGCGCTTCTAAACGATATCGCATCCTAAACTATGCTAAAGATAATTTCTATGAAAGATTGATCGAAAATACGGTTTCCAAAGAATGGACACCAAGCGCTTCCGATTTATGTCCTTTTGAATTTAATAATTTGTGACATTTGAAATTTTTAAATATATATTAGAGATATCACCTACGCACTAATTCCTTCCCTAATGTTCAAAAAGAGATTAACGACAGGCTGGGTTATTGTCACCCACAGCGGTGACGAGACAAGTTTAATACGACGCATTAGTAACAATACAGTAGTAATACAATTAGTAGTAATAGTAATATTTATAAACTCCTAACACAAATACCCCTTCATATTTTCTCCAAGGCGTATTTGAGCACCAAACATTAATATAACATTAGCCTCATCTTCTCTAATTGTGCCACCCAGGTAATTTTGTAGGGTTCTGTTTTTAAAAGTCAAACAAATATAGTGCAATAAATAATCGATTTATCGAGAGTGTTAGATGTCTTCTAAACCATATTAAGTGCAATTAAACATTTTTAGACCACTTGCTCTGCAATGGGTGTCTTTGGCCTAATAGCAACTGTAAATCCCTGGTATCTAATTCCTTCAGGTCTTATCTGTATCATGCTGGTCATTATGAGAAGTCTATACATGCCAACAGGGAGAAGCCTCAAGCGACTTGACTGTGCAAGTAAGTATGTACATTATTTTGAAAAATTTAAATTAAAGAAAAAAACAAATAGAGGATTCAACAGTTTTGGTTTCTCCCACCAATGTACACATATTTTTTCCCTAAAATATGCTAAAAAGATAAAGAGATAAGTAAAGAAAAGTTAGTTTAGGTCATTTTTGAGGCTTCAAGAAATTTGAAATATTAAATCTAGATTACTCATTTAGGATGGGCTTGTTGGCCAGTTGATGGATTTTGTACCTGTATTCAATACAGACCGCGTGCCAATCCTATTAACTAGCTAAAATATTGATCGAGAACTTTAGAATTAATGAAAATGATGAACAAGTTGCCAGCAAAATGTTTTTGATTATATTAATTAAATATTTATTGATTTTTAGCCCGTAGTCCAGTTGTTGGACATTTAAATGCAACTTTAGAAGGGTTGACAACTATCAGAGCCTATAAAAGGGAGGATATAGTTAGAGACGAGTTCGACAGACATCAAGATCTGTACACCTCAGCATATCATCTGTCCTTTACAACTGCAAGAGCTTTTGCAGTAGCTTTGAATTTAATATCTGTCATATATATTTGTGGTATAGTTCTTCATCTCCTCTTTTTCAGCGGTAAGTATCATACAAAACATATTTTTCTTAAATATATATGCAAATATTCTGCACCGGTAAAACTTTGGGATAAAACGTAAAAGCCCTAAGTTATCGTAGTAAAGACGAAACCGGCCTATTCCCTTTCGGTTTGATTGTAAGAAAGGAAAATAGTATAATGTTATATAAACACATATTCAAAAGAATGAACATTGAAAAGGCGGTCTAACATCAGTTATTTGTGGCGCCATCTGCTTTAAATTAAATCGTTATTCATGTTATGACATTAATAAATCGGCTTTGTGAGTGTTGTCTTTTTTTTCCTCTTACGTCGGTCTATTTCCGTGACTATGGCCAATCAGCGACGCCAGTGCGTAGTTTCACCTCTATATCCTGAAATTTTGCGGAACACCTACTTTTCTGTAAGGAGAGTAGGAAGCTTTAACGTGCCCAACATCGTATGGTCACGGAAACGACGGCTTTACGACCCCCCCCCCCCCCCCCCGAAGAGAGTAACGTGCAGATATTCATCTGGCTGAAATCCAAAGCCACAACCTAGGTTGTTGATAATTGTACAGTATATACTGAACAAGTGAAAGGGAAACCCTGGGAATCGAACCCAGTACCCCTCGTTTAAGAGGTACACGTCCTTACCACTAAACCGCCGAGGCCCTGGGCTTTGTGGGTGTAAAGTGTATATAATATAACTTATAAGTCTTCGAAATAATAATAAGAGCGTGGTTCACAAATAAAAGGACACTTAGCTTATACAGGATGAGAACCTCGGTGGTTCAGTGGTAAGAACGTGTGCCTCTGAACCGAAGGGTACTGGATTGACCCCCGGGTTCTCCATTTTTTTCAGTACATACTGTAACATTAACATAAACCGAGGTTGTGACATTTTAATTGAGCCAGTGGAATATCTGCCCGTTCCGCCCTTCGGAGGTGTCGCAAAGCCATCATTCCCGTGTTCAGGCGATGTTGGGCACGTTAAAGATCCCTATCGTCTATACAGAAAGGAACAGTTTTGACAAAAGTTCCAGGATGCTGAAGTGAAAGTATTCTCTGGCGTCGGTGATGTGACATAGTCGCAGAAATAGACCAACGTTAGAGAAGAAAACTTATACAGGGTTCTTGACAACGCTCTACAACAAAATTGTGATGCAAGTTATGTATATCTTTATACGTATATGTATATATATATATATATATATATATATATATATATATATATATATATATATATATGTATATATATATATATATATATATATATATATATATATATATATATATATATATATATATATATATATATATACATACATACATACATACATACATACAAAAACTTACTTGGAAAAAAGAGATGATATTGAGGTTTGAAATCAACTAAGACAAACTGTGAATTTTCAAAAGGCCGACATACTTGATTTTTGTGTAAGGTAAGAAATTATAATTGCGCTTCTTCTCTTTAAACTCTTCCTTGCAATTATTTTACTTTTGCTCTCTAAGCTTTATTGCTTTTAATATACTTCACCACGCGTTTCTTACACAAATCCTAATGCAGTTGCCTGCTATTTTATTTTATGTGGTGTTCAAAATTTACATTCTGATTTAAATTGGCCGCCATGGATAGCAGTGTTTATTGAATGTTTTATTGTAGTGACCAATGTTAAGTAAAAACAGAGCGATTAGATGTGACTTAGTTATAATGGAACATTTTTTTCATTGAAAAAATGCGTATTGTTGTAAAAACATCACTAAATTGAAGGCGCAAAAAATTGTGTGCGCATTTCGGAAGAAATGTTGTGGCACTATCTGTTAACGTTATTCAGAATGTTATGAAGAAAATTTTAACCTTATGGATCAATAGAAGCTTAACAATTAACATGTTTACAAACGTTGTGTCTCGTCAGAAGAACACACCAATACTTTAAGAGCTACCGTATCTAAAACCCAAAACTGCAGGTCCGTAAATATTCACAGCAAGTGAATATTAATAAATCGAATTCGTATAGCATAAAAAAATGGATAGCTTTAAAAGCTTATACTCTTGATAGAAGTATTAAAACCGATGTATCACTTGTCACGTCGTACGTTTGTTAATTGGGCCATGAAGAAGTAGTGTTTCAAGATATGGGGTTAGAAGACCCAAGAGAACTACTAAAAAATCGACAGTAACCAGAAAATGTTACTGCGTGTTGTGGTTTTTGGGCTGGTCCTTATTTTTTTCCAGAATTGAGCTGGTAATGCGTTTACTGTGAATCAAGCTCGATACAAAACAATGATAACAAATTGTTTTTAAAATGAACTGAAATGTATGAATGTACAGAATATGTAGTTTCAACACGATGGTGTCACTTGCCATACAGCAGACGAAATAGGAAATCTTTTAAGGAGGAAATTTGGCGATCGACTAATTCCTCGATGAGCTGACGTGAATTGGCTGCCTGGGTCGTAGGATTTACACCACGGGATTGTTTCATGTGGCGCTTATTAAGGAAAAAGTGTACACTAAAAGTCCTCCAACCACAGAACAGCCTTGAGATATTATTGTTAATTCCATTGGAGCAACTCGACAGAATGTCTCCTAAAATGCTATCCAAACTTTTGGGAAAAGAGCAGAGGGGTTCCCTGCAGGATGTCATTTTTGATCATTAACCGCAAAATTTCTATGTAAACATAGAGTAATAAAATTATCACATTCATAGTATTTTTTATTATTAAATTAAATCGGAATGTCAAATTTGGACACCCAGTATATGATTATGTTTTTTAGACTTTTGATTAATACTTATAAAAAGATAATGGGTTAAGCATGTATTTAGAAAATATGAAATTTAGTTTTAATGCGTTTTTTTTAAAATAAAAATATAAAAGATGGCGTTCTTGTCGTATTGTATAAGCCTTGTTTATCACTGGCTCTCTTACGTCTCTTAAGCACAACAAAAAATGAAAATTATGTTTTTTATTCTTAAAAATGTTAGATGGATTCTAGCCATGACTGAGATATATCGGTTTCGCTCTTATTACAACTCATAAGTGTGTCACACTTATGATCTCCATAATACATTTAAAACAAATTGACTAAATATAGTCACGCACGTTACCATTAATAAGGCTTTCTTGAAATTGATTTCTAAACTTCTTTACTAGCAACTTTTAAATGACTCTCCCGGCGATATTTCCCGAAAAATATAATGACTGACTATTTAAAAAAACCGGCAGCTACGTTCGCGTATTCTGTACCTTAAATAAGCATTCCGATGTAAATAAAAAACTCTGGACGCAGCAAATGCGTTATGGAAGTGAATTTTCATAAAATGTTTTTAACAGCAAATATGTATTTTTTTAATGAAAGCAGATATCAATTTTGGTCACCAGTATAACCTACATTATAGTAGAAACAATGCACTATATCTCATCAAAATAACTTAAAAATGTACAAAAAGTTTCCAAAAATAAATTTAAAATGTTCCTGAAAAAACTGGTTTCCTAGCCAACGAATCTTAAGTTAATAGCAAATTAAGTTATTGAAATTTAAAGCACTTAATAAAAATTCACTACCAAAAATGTGCGAATGGTCTGACGACCGCAGCCATGAAACAAGACAACACACACAAAATTCGCTACCAAAACGCACTTGCCGCGTTCCGAATTTCTTTTCTCACAAACATGTATTATATTTCGATGAAAAATGCATAAGAGATGTTCTATTTAAAAATATATAGTAAAAACAATGTGCCATGTTTCATCAAAATAAATTTATTGTTTGAAAATGTACAAAATTTTTCGAAAGTAAACATAAAGTGTTCCGGAAAAAACTCGTTTCTTGGTCAACCTTATAGGTTAATATCAAATTGAGCTATTCAAATATGAAGCATTTGATCTAAATTCCGTACCATAACGCATTTGCTGCGTCCAGAATTTCTTTTCTTACAAACATGCATTATATTTCGATGGAAAATGCAAAAACGCAATAAGATAAGGCGTGTTTGATTAAAAAAAAAAGAAAATTTGTATCACCAACGACTTTTGGGCCAGCCTGTGATTGTAGAGATAATTTTTGAAGATGTAGCTAAAGACACTCTATAATTAATATATACATTTTTTTTTCATATTTTGTATAATAACGGATATATTGAGATTTATTGATTTTTTACGAAAATTCGACAAAAATTATATACCATTAAACGATAAACTCTATAGCTAAGACTACTGCCAAGCATCAGAGCAAGGGTCTATTTGAAATGAATTTTCTGGAAATACTTTAGTAAAATAAAGGACAGAGACGGTTGAAACTAAGACTTCAGGGTTTGTAAAACATTCTTCTTGAGACATTTTATTTTCATAGCCCGTATTAGATTCAAGTTATTTGCCTAAATGTTGCAAATTTTGACGTTTAAAATCGCAACTTTGACGTTTTGAGGAAAACCCCAATTTATTTTTCTTTAAATGCCTATAACTTTTTTGTCTTTTGATCTACAGAGCTAATTTTTGGTAGGTAACTTACATATAAACACGCGTACCAAATTTGGTTGCCCTTACTTTGTTAATTCCGGAGATATAAATTTTTTTCGAAAGGAAACACAAAATTTTCCCGGAAAACCTGGGCCAATTTTCTTGCCTAACGAACTTATTTAAGCCATTTGCAAAAGGAAGCTATTCACCAAATTTAATCAAAATCGGCCCATCATTTTTTGAGTTATCGGTGTGATATATATATATATATATATATATATATATATATATATATATATATATATATATATATATATATATATATATATATATATATATATATATATATATATAAATTGAAACCCCGGATATGTGTTCTGGGGGGCCCAATTAGCGCTCATTTAAAGAAATTTTATCAAAATTCAAATGTCGGGATCTCCTCATTAGTGAATTTTTTTAAGAAAATTCACTAACACGTAATTTTCTTTCATATAGCCGTAAAGAAATTAAATCTAATTTAGTTTAACAGATTCCTTGTAAGGCTAGATGGGTTCTCACCATAATTAGAAATGCAACCCGGTTTATAGCTCGTCAGTGCGCTATAACAATTACAGCGAGTGCACATTCGAATTTTCGGTTTGCGCGTGCGGATATGTTATATTTAAATTCTACTCATCAAGACGAGTACGGTAATGCCTCCCACATGGGATCTAAACTAAAAAAGTAAACAAGTTGGTTGGCACCTGCGCTGCCAGCCATATATTTTTGTTTGTCATTCCATAAGGAATAAAAAACTCTGGACGCAGCAAGTGCGTTATGGTAGTGAATTTTCATAAAAATGTTTTTATTGTAAATATGTGTGTTTTCTTTTTAAGAAAGCAGGCATCAATTTTGGTTACCAGTATAACGTATATAGTAAAAACAATGTGCCATGTTTCATAAAAATAACTTTATTGTGTGAAAATGCACAAAATTTTCCAAAAGTAAACTTTAAGTGTTCCCGGAAAAACTCGTTTCTTGATCAACCTTATAGGTTAATAGCAAATTGGGCTATTCAAATATGAATCATTTGATCAAAATTCGCTACCATAACGCACTTGCTGCATCCAGAATTTCTTTTCTTACAAACATGCATTATATTTCGATGGAAAATGCAAAAAAGCAATAACATAAGGCGTGTTTGATTAAAAAAAAAGAAAATTTGTATCACCAACGACTTATACTATGATTGTAGAGATATTTTTGTAATATATAGCTCAAGACACCGTATAATTAATGTATCCAATTTTTTTTCGTATCTTGCATAATAACGGATATATTGAGTTTTAAAGATTTTTTACGAAAGTTCGACAAAAATATATCATTAACCGATAAACTCTATAGCCAACACTACTGCCAAAGCATCAGAGAAAAGGTCTATTTGAAATGCATTTTCTGGAAACATTTTAGTAAAATGAAGGACAATGACGGTTGAAACTAAGTCTGCAGGGTTTGTAAAACATCCTTCTGGAGACATTTGATTCCCATAGACCGTATTAGATTCAAGTTATTTGCATAAACGTTGCCGATTTTGACGCTTTAAATCGCAACTTTGACGTTTTGAGGAAAACCCCAATTTTTTTTTAAATGCCTATAACTTTTTGTCTTTTGACATACATAGCTAAATTTTGGTAGGTAACTCACCTATAAGGATATAAACCCCCGTACCAAATTTGGTTGTCCTTACTTTGTTAATTCCGGAGATATAATTTTTTTTCGAAAGAAAACACAAAATTTTCCGGGAAAACCTAGGCTGATTTTTCTGGATAACGAACTTATCCAAGCCATTTGCAAAAGGAATTTATTCACCAAATTTAATTAAAATCGGCCCTTTATTTTTTGAGTTATCGGTGTGATACATACAAACGAGCCGACCTGAGCTATCAAAATAAAAGTCTCCCATTTTAGTGAATTTTCTTTAAAAAAATTCACTAATGAGGAGATCCCGACTTTTAAGTTTAAAAAAAATTTCTTCAAATGAGCGCTAATTAGGCCCCTCAGAACACATATCCGGGGTCATATATATATATAAACATATAAAAATTGAAACTGACCCCGGATATGTGTTCTGATGGGCCTAATTAGCGCTCATTACAAGAAATTTTTTCAAAATTCAAAAGTCGGGATCTCCTCATTAGTGAATTTTTTTTAAAGAAAATTCACTAAAATGGGAGACTCTTATTTTGATAGCTCAGGTCGGCTCTTTTTTAAAAATTCCAATTTCCCAGATTCTTCACTTCTGGTCGGCCATTCTGGCCGCCATCTTGGATTACGTTATCTCAGATTAGCTCTCTTTCCTCTTTCTATCCAACCTGCCATCTTGTTCCGTGCCCTGACGTCACACGCTTGCGTATTAGCCTGGCGGTGTTTGCGGTGGTGCCAGAACGAACCATCTATACCTACTAACTATATATAGCTACTAATTAACATACCCACTAGTTCGAAAATACATCTAGCCTTACACACATTGTCCCTTTTAGGGAAGAAAATGAGCCAGGGCTGAAATCTACAAAATTGTTAGTTGTACCCAGTCTCTATTTATAACATTTTGTGTGAATTGTCGCTGTCGTGATAACATACTACTTGGTTCCGCACCGAGATGGGGACTCTATCGTACATCTCACAATATTCTAGGAGGCATAGCATGTAGAAAATAATAACTAAGATAGTTAGCCTTATGACAAAAGGCGCAAAAAATAATAATAAAAGAAAAATAACATATTTTAATTTTGACGAGTTTTTCAGAATTAAACACTCAATGAAAGGGCTTCTCTTCCAGACAATAAAAATTTATTTACTAAAACATTGAATGAAAGGCTTCTCTCCAGACAACAAGTTTATTTAAGAATATGTTTCCTGACGCGTTTCGACACTCTAAGAGGTCATCTTCAGGGGATAAATCTAAAAACATAACAAAATGGCCTGTCAGGAAAACATTAGTTACTCTGGTAGGCAATTGTGCGGGTTAGAGCACAATGGTGACAAGTTAGTCTTTACAGAAAACGTCAAAAGGCTAAAATCAAAAGCCACACAGTAAAATGCTAACTAACAGTCAAGTTATATCTAAAAGAGCTACAATGCAACATAAGCAGACACAGTAACACAAGCTAAAAAACTATGTTAAAGCTAAAAACATGCAGTTAACAATTAATTAAAATAAAACAACTGAGCAGAATAAAAAGCTTTGAAAGCTATAAAATGCAAAATTTCATTATTTGAACAGGAGTAATTAAGTCTACTGCAGACACAAAACAAGCCAAGGAGCAAAACTGACAGGTTAAACACCACAAATGGCAGACACAATCAAGCAGAAACCCAATGAGAGCCAATTAAGGTGAGAAACTTACTAGAGATTAAAAGAGAAAAACAAGATGGACACTACTTACTTGACCAATTCTTGAAAAATTGAAATTGAAACTATACAAAAGGTTCGATAGGCAGAAACTTTATCCATTGCACTAGAGGGTCTGCAACACTACATCTGAGTTCACCAGAAATTTGTCTCCAAACAAAAATCAATGAAAAAGATCGGCAATTTAAATAAATAACAGTGAACAACAATAACAATGTCAACCTGAACAGGTCGGAGGCAACGGCCCAAGTGCAGAAGGGTGAATCAGAAACAAGTTTCAGAAGCTACATATGTCAATGACAAAACAAGCAGAAATGGAAGAGGAGCCGCCGAACAGCCATCTTCAAATCATCATACTTCTGGTCATATAGAAAACCATAGAGTTCAGTAGCACTATTACACTAATTGGTTGTAGAAGGAAGGAAAGTTCATTATATCAGTGTTGGATAACTTGAAAACATCACTGGCTTGGTAGTTGAAATGTTTGAAAATTTCAATTTCTTCTAATACAAATTGTTCTACACCAAAACTTGAAGGATGTAAGATCTCAGAATCTGTATTTTTATTTAATAAGTAGCCACTTTCCCTCAATTGGCAACCAAAGACTGACGTGTCGTTATCGGGTTGGTTCCTACTTCTAAGGTGTTGCGTGACTCTGATGCCCAATAATCTTCTGGTTTTTGCTATATAGACAGCTTTGCAACCAGGGGTACCACATCTCAATAGATCTCGATAGACACGTGACTTCTTCAGGTCTAAGATATTATCTTTGTTGTGAATAAACAAATTATTGACGGTGTTCATGGACTTGAATGAATACTTGACATTGTTACATTTCAGAGCCTTGACAATGGCGTTGGACACAGGTTCATTCATTGCACACGCGTTCAATCATTCATTTTCTGGCTAATGAATTTGTCAAGGCCAATTGTAGAAGGAAGCTACTAACCAAATTTTATCAAAATCGGTCCATTGTTTTTTGAGTTATCGGTTTGTATACAGGGCCTTCATTAATTCCCGAGTCCCACGTGACCGCTTAAGTTAGGCCACCCGGCATACACGGTTGTACAACCTGAATAAATGAAATCCCTAAGTTGACAGTGTCGTCTCATATTTCCTTTGGGGTTTTATAAAAAATATAGAAATTATAATAAGCTGAAACAGTAAATGTCTTAAATGTATTTATTATTTGGTATTTTTAACAGAAAGTCTGTTCATGTATGGTTTACTGTTATTGATTGTTAAACAAAATATTACTTTCATTTTGTATAGATATCAAAATTTTGTAATATACGTAAACAAATTGAGGTCCGATTATTTAAACTTCTAATTTACGGTTTTAGGAATGTGTATTGTGTAACATACAACAAATATGTACCTGTTTGGGCAGATTACCGACGAACAGATTTGTAGGGCTTCGTTCCATGCGATGTCGAATATCGTCAACAACATAACCTTAACATACCTACACTTTTAACTTACGTAAAAACGCAATGAAAATGCTAAGTTTTGATAAAAGCTGTTTATTTTTATTGACCAACAGATAGAAAATTATTTGAAGAAGGTAAACATTGGTCGAACTTGGAAAATGCACAATATACATACAAAATAACCATCAAAAGGGAATTGAGCGCAAATGGACTAAACTGTCAATTGATTTAGTAACTTTAGGGTCCCTAGTCTAGTGGTTCTTTTGGTTACTTTTTGACTGCTAACTCATAAAATCATATTCCACTAAGAGAGAGACAGAATCCGGTCACTTGGGGCTCGGGAATTAATGAAGGCCTTATATATATATATATATATATATATATATATATATATATATATATATATATATATATATATATATATGAACATATAATATTTAAAACTAACCCTGGATGTGTGTTCTGGAGGGCCTAATTCGCGCTCATGTGTAAAATTCAAAAGTCGCGAGCTCCCCATTACTGGATTTTTGTAAGGAAATTCGCTAAAAGACACTCCGATAACGAAATATCAGATGAGTAATTTCTTCATCATTATTACTTGTAACCCATATCCAGCCGTTTCCACAGATGCATCGATTAATGCAAAAATGCTTCAATTTTCCTATCTCTCCCATAAGGCTCTGCACAAAAAAATATGAAACATGGCGGCCGAATCGCCTAGGGCCACACTGTCTATACATAACCATTGCACTTGTTCCTTGCCACGGAACCCTGCACGACTGTGGGAAGTACCAAGTTACTAGTTCCCACAGACAGGTGTCACGACTGATTTAGCTCTGAGTATTATAAAGTCTGAATATGTTCAGGCAATTGCTTTAGAGGCGTTGTGGTGGCCATAAAATATGCAACATTAATGAGCTCTAATAAGATCAAAACCGGTATGTATAGTATAGGATAATATTTATTAATTTATTTATTGATGTTGATTACACAATGTACACGAAAAAAAGCTTATCCTTGTCTTGAGCCTAAACTACAATCTGAACGACAGCTAATTTAAATAAGTACTAGTATAGAGTGACCCTGATATTGGAAAAATATCGACTTTTCTCTAAACCAATATTTTCTTGTTCTTCCTATTAACCTCCTTACTTATTTCCTACCAGGAAAATACATCCAACCCCTCCTATGTTAGGCTGGCACACATCACAATTTAATTTAAATTTAAGGTGAACGCCAAACGCCTTCTTTTACTGTACATTTTGTAATTTCGCAAAATATGCTTAAATTTTTATGCGAATATTTACATAACAATTCTAAAACTTTAATATTTACTTCATCATATCTAATGCTGACAGAGAGTAAAAAATATGTATTACAACTGTGTTGTTCAACCAGTTTCTAGAACGTATAGAGAAATGTCGCTAGCGATTCATCTCACTCGAGGCCTAGACATATTTAGTCAATTAAGTCTAGTTGCGTTTTTGGTGATCATAAGTATAGCACACTGGTGGGGACTAATGACAGCGAAACCGGTATGTGTCTTTTATGATAGCGGGAATGCATCTAGCAAATACTTAAGTACTCCTAAAATCTATTTTAAAACAACCGTTTTTTACACCTAGCGATCAACAAAGTTAGTTTAATCAGAGACTGTAATAGACTAAACAAAAGGAAAATATTTAGTTTACTCTATTTTACAATCTGATGAGGCCAGCTTTGTTAGCAAAATAATCGTCAGATATAATAGACACGTTTTAGTGGAGTGAGTGTGACCTTATTACACATATCAGTGCTCTTCATAGGTTTTAAACATAACACATTGCGTCACGCACAATTATTAATAATAACTTACGAAAGAAATAGTACCCAGTAAGGGTTGCAAGAAATATTTTCTAAATACATAGCTAAACCTTCTAAATTTTACAAACTAATTTTTAAAATGAAAACCTGACAAACAAAACCTTATGATTTCAGATCCTAGCGCTGGTAATGTGGGCCTGGTGCTGACTCAAGCATTTAAACTAACTGGAATCTTGCAATGGGGTATGCGTCAATACGCATTCTTAGAAAATCAAATGACGTCCGTTGAGAGAGTGCTCGAGTATACAGATGCCAAACAAGAAACGAAGAGTGGTAGTGAATTAGAAGACTGGCCTAAACAAGGCGCAATAACTTACAGTAATGTATCTTTGACGTATGAGAAAACAGAAGAAACTGTATTAAAGAATGTTAACGTTTCCATTGCTTCGAAAGAAAAAGTAGGTATAGTTGGAAGAACTGGCGCTGGAAAATCTTCGATCATAGGGACTCTTTTCAGATTATATGATGTGAATGGAAAAATTCATATTGATGACGTCGATATCAGTAGTTTGACACTCGGCGCTTTGAGATCAAGTATTTCAATCATACCTCAAGATCCAGTTATGTTTAGAGGCACAATTAGGGAGAATATTGATCCATTCGAACAATTTACGGATGGGGATATTTGGAAGATTCTTGATACTGTTAAAATGAAGGATAAAATCCCGACGTTAGAACTTGAAGTTGTCGATGGTACTCAATACAGTTCGGGTCAAAAACAATTGATTTGCCTGGCAAGAGCATTGATTCGTAAGAACAAAATCATCGTAATGGATGAAGCTACAGCTAATATGGATCCAGAAACTGATATCCTCATTAATGAGATAATTAAGAACGAATTTGATGATTGTACGGTTTTGACAATTGCTCATAAGCTGGAATTTGTAATGGGCTCTGACAAGGTGATGGTACTAGACAGAGGCGAAGTGGTGGAGTTTGATCCTCCCGATGTGCTAGTGAAAAATACCAACAGTTTATTCCGTCAGATGTCAGAACATGGAAGGTAGAAATACGTCACTGCCGGCATCGCAGAAACATGCCAAGGATGACTTCTACATTTCATGGAAAATAATATGTTAAAAAATAAGACTGATATCAGCTGGTTTGATATATAAATAATAATATAATGTATCGTATACATACAGTCTGTCCCGATTTCAGGCTGCATGCATGAGTAACTTTATTATTAGAGTTAAAAACTTGCTTAAAAATAGTTTGGCTATTACAGGAGTCCACTAAAAAACTTTTCTAATTTGATCTAGTGCTCTTAGTTTCCAAGCAAAAGGTGAAAAACGTCGATTTTAAAATAAGTATCTATCTTATATAATAAAAGAGCTTTACAACTTGTATAGTATTGAGACGTTTTTTAAAAACACGTTGAAACATGCGATCAAATTTTTTTTCTTATGGCCCGCCTTATTGTATTTGTTGACATTTAGGTAGTAATTTTTACTGACCTACGATATGCCACGTGTTAATATTAATTGGAAAAAATAACAAAATTATGAAATTTGTATATGCAGCGTTAACAAACAAGCAGAAAATTACAGAAATAAAATATAACAAAATAAGTTAAATAAAAGAAAGTACCGAAAGTGTTCTAGATAACTTCTACCAGCATCTATGCATAATAGTAAACGTTTTTTTTTACTTCTTATTTCACATACAGACTTCGAGACTACTTCTCTGGCTTCACTGTTGGTTTTCGTTTTTGTAGGTGAAGGACGTAGCCAGCGCGTAAACTAACTGGAGCAAGTGGCCTTTCCGAATTCTGGATGTTCTAGGATGCTCTTCAACGTTTCTGTGACTATAGTTTCGCAGAAACGTTGAAAAACATCCGAGAACATCCAGATATCGTAAGGACCACTTACTCCAGTTATCTTACGCGCTGTCTACGTCCTTCACCTACAAAGACGAAAACCAACAGTGAAGCCAGAGAGAAGTAGTCTCCAAGTCTGAATATAGTATGGACAAGTTTCACCAAGTAAGGGCAACAACAATTAATGAATTCTTATTTCACCTTACGTTATATTCAGATCTTCTTTGGGAACAGCGCTCTGCCTTAAAATTTTGATGATCTCGAATTCAATAATGTATTTGCATCAAAATGCTCACCTTTAGTCCATTTTTGCAGAAATAAATGCTAGCCGCACCTCGTAATCGTCCCTACCCAACCACTGAATTATGACAGGTATAAATGCAGTGTGTCCTTCCTTAAGTTTCCAATATTGTTGAATTTTGGGGCACCTGTATTTTTAGAAATTATTCAAATCGAAATTTGAGAGTCATCATGATCAACAAACTCCAGAACTCCATCTGTAATGTTTTCAGGTAAATTGTTGTGCGACTAAGGTCTCGGGTAACTAAAACTTCAATGTATTCGTACGCTATTGATCGTAGTTGATTTAAAATAGGCCTCCAATATAATGAAGCGTTTCCTCTTTAGTGTAAATTTGATCCTCTTGATATGGGTACTAAATGAAAGGTTTTCAGGGTGAAATACAGTAGGCTATATATCATAAATATACACCTAAATCATACACCTGAATAGCAAAAGTTTGTGTGATTGTGTGGCTGTGGGCTTTTGTTTCTTCAACATCGCCGTATTTCCGTGACGATAGCCAATCACCGACGCCAGGGAGCAATTTCACCTCACTATCCTGGGAATTTTGCCGAACCCCTGCCTTTCTGCAAGGAGGGTAGGGATCTTGAATGTGCCCAACATGGCATGGACACGGATCCGACGGCTTTACGCCCCCTCCAAAGGGTGGAACGTACAGACATTCAACTTGGTCAAATACAATGCCACAACCTCGGTCGATGTTAATGATCCAGTATGTACTGAAGAGGTAAAAGGAGAACCCTGGGATCGAACCCAGTATCCTTGGGTTCAGAGACACACGCTCTTACCATTTAACCACCAAGGCTCACCACAATTTTGTTTTTAAAACAATTTTTGACTCCTAACTTTTTATAGTCTATTTGGATGATGTAACGTACTAAAATTCAAACTAACAATGAAAATATATTAAAATGGATAATGTTGCCAGAAACACACTACGAAAAAAGCTAGAATTGCAGCCATAAAAATATGTCTTTTTAACGGCTTTGTTACAAAGAAAATTTGTGCAATGTTTGTTAAGTAGGTATGTCATAACACATTTTCCCCTCGTTTTAGTTATATCTATTAATCACACCGATCATTCAAAAAATAATACGCTGACGACGATCAAATTTTGTGAGTGCCTTCCTTTTGCAAGTGGCTTGCACAAGTTCTTTAGCCAGGAAAATCTGCTCAGTTCAAACAGATTAAACAATGCATTGTTCTAGTTAGATAGTCGGGTTCCCCGGTCCCTGCCAGTTCTGAGCTGACCTTTAATGTGTCGAATTTCGACCACGTAATTATAATGCATGTTTGTAAGAAAATAAATTCGGGACGCAGCAAGTGCGTTATGGTAGCGAATTTTTATTAAAATCTGCTCAGTCCAAATATATTAAACAATGCATTGTTTTAATTGGATAGTCGGGATCCCCGATCCGTGCCAGTTCTGAGCTGACCTTTTTTTTTTTTTTTTTTTTTTAATTTAATATTATTGGCTGCGGCATCTCAGGCCATTAGCACATTTTTCCCATCATTCTATATTTTTTTAAATTTTCCAGACAGAGTCAAATTGGCTCGCCCGGGAATCGAACCCGGAACCTCTCGCTTAGCAGGCTGGCACCTATACACCTGCGCCACGAGGGCGTCTGAGCTGACCTTTAATGTGTCGAATTTCGAACACGTAATTATAATGCATGTTTGTAGGAAAATAAATTCGGGACGCAGCAAGTGCGTTATGGTAGCGAATTTTAATTAAATGCTTCAAATTTGAATAGCTCAATTTGCTTTAACTTATAAGGTTCTTTGGCCAGGAAACTAGTTTTTTTGGGACATTTTAAGTTTATTTTCGAAAATTATTTTACATTTTCAAACAATAAAAATATTTTGATGATATATGGTACATTGTTTCAACTATATAGGTCATGCCTGCTTTCTTTAAAAAACCGCATAATTGCTGTTTAAAATATTTTTATGAAAATGCACTACCATAACGCAACAGCTGCGACCATAGTTTTCCTTTCTTGTCATGTACTGTATGCAATTTTGAGAATGTTGTATTTTTTCAAAAATTAACAATAGCACTTTCTAGACGTCAAAAATCTAATATGGTGGCAATCAAAAACAACAACAACAAGTATCTCAAAAATTAATGCGGTACAAATTTTTTGATTGCATCGCTAAACAAGGTTTGAAAAACTGTCTTATAATGTGAAAATTTTAAAGCTGTAGCTTTTCAATTTTCTAAGATATAGGCTATTTTAAAAATCAACGTTTTCATATTTCCGCCATTTTCTAGAAAACTAAATAAATTAGACCAAATCAAAAATCGTCTAAAATGCTCCCTCGTAATAAGGAAAAACTTTCTCCCCTCATAATAACGAAAATCTTCCTCCATTTAACCAAGTGCGTTGCTCCAATAATAACAAATTTACCCGTATATGGATCCTGAAGTTGGGACACATTGTATAAAATAGACCTGTGTACTATTTGACTCATAAAAAATATCGTTTGAGGTGTTTAAATTAAATAAATATCAATACACAATACAAATGTATGATACTGATTGCATAAATAATGTATTAACAACTTAACACAATTTATTTGTTGCTAAATAAAGGAATACACATTGTTTCTATAATTTAAATATACAGCCGTCTTTTAATTTTCTTCATACAATGGTTATATTTTAGGCACACAAACCTTAATACAGTTTGGAACAGCCAAATGGAATAGATTTAGTATTGATTAGTACAATTTGATGAACCCAATTCAACACCATACAGTTTTTAGCCCTGGCAATCGTTTCGCTAACAAAGCGAATAAAAACTAGAGCCACTATTTATTTGTTAGTTGCGAAGCAGTTGCGAACAGCGTCCTTTACGAGCGTATAGAGACAGACCCCACTGTTGAGTCTTAAATCCCTGTAATTAAAATTGCATACCTGCTTTTAAGTACAATTTGTAGAACCCAATTCGTCACCATGCAGTTTTCTGACCCGACCATCGTCATCAAGGTGATGAGTAAACTGTTTACTCATCCCCTTGATGACGCTAACTTTGTTAGCGAAACGATCGTCGGGTCAGAAAACTGTATTGTGATGAATTGGGTTCTCCAAATTTCACATATTAGTGCTCATCTCAGGTTCCAATCTCCACTCATACCTGCTTTTGTAATATTGTGTGTCGTTATCAAATATTCCTTCTAAGAAGGACACACTGATTATGAATATAACAGTTCGAACAATGGACTACATAGAACTAGACCTACTCTATTCATCGAAAAAATTGTGTTCAACTTTCTATCAGTATATATACAGGGTGATTCACTCAAAGCGTGTGTGTGTGTGTGGCGTCAGATTGCATTGGCTGCGGTATGGTTACCATTCGCACATTTTAAATACCCAAACCGTTCGCTAGAAGCTGTTGTACTTGTAATCGGAATTTTGATTTCAAAATTTTAGGGTAAGCCTAGTCAAGGCTGGTCCTTCATGCTAAAGTATTTCCAAGATGACGGCGCATCCGGTTTTACCGGAACTACTTAGTATCAACTCGATTTTTTTCAAATGGAACATTTTATATATTATTGCATTTTCAGATTCAGAGCTGAATTGTACGTCAACTTTGTTTAGGTCATTATGTCCCAAATATTATCCGTCTCCGAGTTATTCGCAAACTTACGAATTTTTTTGCCGACAAATGCCACCACATGAATCAAGATATCTATGGGTTGAAAACAACGTATGATCCGAAATTTGCTGGGGGTCATTTAAAAAAGGTCCTTTCATCTATTCAAATGAAAACTTTCCTCAAATTATATACAAGATGTTCAGAAATTGATCTCAAAGTTAGCCATACAAAATCTGAAAAAAATTTTGAAAGTTTCAAATGGGATATTTTATTACGTTATTGAACAGAAAACTTCAATGTCTGTGGAAGTGTATTAGGTTACTTTATACCTATCTAGTACGGTTTCCGAATAAACCGATATTTGCTGACTTTCAACAAATTTCCAAGAAGGTAGCCATGGAAAGAAAATGCAACGAGTAATGAAGGCATTTATATTATTTTTACCTACATAGCGTAAACATTATATAACGTAGCATAACCTAAATACCTATTCTTTTTTATAAATTTTTTTCTATTAAATTTGAAATGTATCAAATTTCTTCTCGTGCTACTTAAATATGTTTGAATGATTATCGGTATGTTTTGAACTTCGAAACTATCAAAGTGGAATCATGTAAAAATATTACTTAAGCCAGATGACTTGCTCAATGTGATCCCCGTTCTGTTGTAAGCATATCAAAACTCTGCGATAGACAGAATTGGTAGCCGCTTTCGTCAAATTATCCGCTGGCAATTTTTATAGACTGGTGACCACTCTGTTGAGCAATTCTCCCTTGGTATCAATTGGATTGGAATATAGCAAATTTTTGACGTGACCCCACAAATGAAAGTTGAGGGTAGTCCAGTAATTCCATCTAGGTGGCCATATCCAAGGTCCATGACTTCCAAACCAGCGATCTTCAAACAGACGTGACAACTCCTCATAAACCACAAACGTTGAGTGCGGTGGAGCCCCGTCCATTTGATACCAGCAATCTCTTAAAGAACTGAGTGGCGAATTGTCCAATAAGCTTGGAACAACTCCTTAGTATGCGAAGATATCCTGCACCACTCAAATTATCATCATAAATGTCATATGTTTCTTTGTCGAAGATTACAGGCACAAAAACATTGAATTCAAAATTATGCTGGAAGGGTGAATTTCTGGCTATATGAGGTTGCTATATTGATGCGATGTCCTTCTATTAATTACCCCATGCATGGTGAATTTTGATTCATCCGTCCATATGATCTTGGAAAGAAAATTTGTGTCTTCTTTTAGTTTCATGATTATGAATTCCCAAAACGCGACACGCTTCTCATTATCACCTGCTGAAAGTTCTTGTACTGACACAAAAGAGTAAGGGTGATATTTGTCATTTGAGAGAATTCTTTGAATTGATGAATAACTTATTCTCAAATAGACGCATGCTGCACGTATAGACCATTGTGGGTAAGCCTGAAAATAGGCTAAGACGACTAAACTTCTGATCGTTCACAGCAGTTATTCAGGATACTTAAAATCACGGCAAGTTCTGACCACCACTTTATTACATTCCCCGTGAATGTAACATAAATCTAAAATAACACGATTTGTATAACCACACAACTGACTACGAATTTTGTACATCAATATTGACGACCAACTACAACTATTAACTAACTTTACAACTAAAAATTGAAATAAATGTGTCACTAGGAGTTGTCCGTTTATTGCAATTTTTTCCATGGCCAACTTCTTGGAAATTTGTTGAAAGTCAGTATATATCTGTTTATTCGGAAACCGTACTAGATAGGAATAGGGAAACCTAATAACTTCCATAGACATTGAAGTTTTCTATCCAATAACTTAATAAAATACCCATATGAAAATTAAAATTTATTTCAGGTTGTGTATCGCCAATTTTGAGGTCAATTTCTGAACACCCTGTATGTAATTTGAGAAAGGGGTTCATTTGAATAGATGAGACGACCTTTTTGTATGACCCCCAGAAAATCTCAGATCATACGTGGTTTTCAACCCATAGATACCTTGACTCATGTAGTGACCTCAGCAAAGTCGACGCAGAATTTAGCGCTAAATCTGAAAATGCAAAAAATATATAGGACGTTCTATTTGAAAAAATCAGGTTGATAGTAGTTCCGGTAAAACCAGATGTGCTGCTATCTTCGAAATATTTTACCCTGAAAAGGCTTTGACTAGGCCTACCCTGAAATTTTCAAATCGAAATTCCGATTACAAGTACATAAGATTCTAACCAACGGTTTGGGTGAATCACCCTTATACATACATATATATATATATATATATATATATATATATATATATATATATATATATATATATATATATATATATATATATATATATATATATATATATAAGGTTTACAAATTCATTTAAAAAGTCAATGCAACTTGGCTCTTCACAAAATATGATATTTTGGCAAAAATATGGAACAGAAAAGAAAGTTGCTTGTTCTAAAGTATTGTTATATGGGAAGGAATACCAAGCAGTAAGTGTTTTGGGTGAAATGTTAGATGGAGGAAGAAAGAGGCTGATCTAAATTGAAAAATTAGTATGTCAAAATTTCAAGTATGTTATTCGGAAGATAGCTGTTAAACATCTTTTGAATGACGTTTGGTAAAATTATGTCGAAATACTCCACAAGTCAGCGACTTATCTGTATTGACATGCTGTATAATTATGGCCAATAAAGAATATTATATATATATATATATATATATATATATATATATATATATATATATATATATATATATATATATATATATATATATATATACACTTTCGTAAGCATCTAATTGACGCCACTACCTGACATTTTTGATTAACTTGAGATTTTCTTAATCTCCATGATGAGTATTATCCCAAATATGCTAAGCAATGCATAATTTATCAATAGTGCCATATGTCTGTTGCTCTAAATGTTCTTTAATTCTAATTTCAGTGGTTATTTTAGATTGCCCAACATATTTAAGTTCCATAAAACTATTTTATTGATTCCCCACACTTCTGTGGTTTTCCTTTGGATTACCTACAAACAATTTTAAAGTCTTTTTTCTTTGTAGAAAATGTTACCTGTAATTGGCTTTCTTTAATATGCTAATAAAACCTCCCGTAATCCGCAGTTCAAATGGTACACAGACAACGATTTTGTCTGGTCATTCTTTTCTGAAAGTCGTAGATTCCGCTAACATTTTCTTTGTTTTATGTTCTATTAATTTCTATTTCACGGATGACTTTAATAGAGTCAAATTTATTATTTAATTTGCCAACAAAATCATCTACTTGGTATAGATTCCTATTAACGACTGCAAAAACATCGTCTAGTAACGAAAGCATACTCTAAAATAGCCATTTTAATTTGCTAGGTCTGTTTCAAATATACTCATAAAAGTTCTGCAATGAACAGGGAAACGGGGTTTCTCATTGCTGTGCCATGGGTTTGTTAAAAATTTCATTATCAGATTAAAAACTCTGGACGCAGCAAGTGCGTTATGGTAGTGAATTTTCATAAAAATGTTTTTTATAACAAATATGTCTTTTTTTTTTAAAGAAAAGCAGGCATCAAATTTGGTTACCAGTATAACCTCTATAGTGGGAACAATGTACCACATTTTATCAAAATATATTTGTTGTTGGAAAAAGGGCAAATATTTTTCGAAAACTAACTTAAAATATCCCCGAAAAACTGGCCCGATTTTCCTGGCCAACGAACTTCCTCAAGGTATTTAGCCCCTACCAAGATATAATTATTTACAAAAAGCTTTTCGACAAAACTTACAAAAAAAATTGTAAACAACTTTTTTGCGAAAATCCAAAAACCTTTTTTTTTTACATTAGGTACTAATTACCAAAATTTTACAAAAATTTCACAAACAATGATTTCTACATAAACAAATAAAGTTCGCTACCATAACGCACTTGCTGCGTCCAGAATTTTTTTCTTACAAACATGCATTATATTTCGATGGAAAATGCAAAATTGCAATAACATAAGGCGTGTTTGATTAAAAAAAAAAAAAGAAAATTTGTATCACCAACGACTTATGGGCCACCCTGTGATTGTAGAAATATTTTTAAGATGTAGCTCAAGACACCCTATAATTAATATATACAAATTTTTTTCATATCTTGTATAATAACGGTTATATTGAGCTTTATTGATTTTTTACGAAAATTCGAAAAAATATATATACCATTAAACGATAAACTCTATAGCTAAGGCTACTGCCAAGCATCAGAGAAAGGATCTATTTGAAATGAATTTTCTGGAAACATTTAATTAAAATGAAGGACAATGACGGTTGAAACTAAGACTTCAGGATTTGTAAAACATCCTTCTTGAGACATTTTATTTCCATAGCCCGTATTAGATTCAAGTTGTTTGCCTAAATGTTGCCAATTTTGACATTTTAAATCGCAACTTTGACGTTTTGAGGAAAACCCTAATTTATTTTTCTTTAATTGCCTATAACTTTTTTCTCTTTTGAGCTACAGAGCTAAATTTTGGTGAGTAACATACGTATAAGAACGTAAACCCGTGCACCAAATTTGGTTGCCCTTACTTTGTTAATTCAGGAGATATAAATTTTTTTAGAAAGAAAATACAAAATTTTCCAGGAAAACCTTGGCAGATTTTCTTGGATAACGAACTCATCCAAGCCATTTGCAAAAGGAATTTATTCTCCAAATTTAATCGAAATCGGTCAATTATTTTTTGAGTTATCGGTGTGATACATATATATATATATATATATATATATATATATATATATATATATATATATATATATATATATATATATATATATATATATATATATATATATATATATATATATATATATATATATATATATATATATATATAACATATACAAATTGAAACTGACCCCGGATATGTGTTGTGGGGGGCCTAATTAGCGCTCATTTGAAGAAATTTTTTCAAAAGTCGGGATCTCCTCATTAGTGAATTTTTTAAAAAAAAACATTTATTTGTCAAATTTATATAATTCTTGTAGACATCTTTATCTATGTTGTTCATTTTTAACAAATGGTCTAAATAGGAAACAGTTTCTATAATGGGAACACTGGGAAACAACAAGGTCACATCAAAAGATATTAAAACCTCGCCTTTAACCAATTTAACATTTTTAACTTTATTAATAAATTCAAGTGAATTTTAAACTGAAATTTTTATTCGCTTCGTTTATTTATCCCTCCGATGACGCCAGCGAAACGATAGTCAGGTCTAAGAACTGTATTGTAATGAATTAGGTTTTCTAAATTCTACTTATCAGTTCTCATCACAGGTTTTAATCTGCACTTATTTTTATTAGATTCCGTATATCAACTTTTGTGCATATTTATAAAAAAAACTCCCGAAAAACGTCAATTTTAGATTGAGAAAGGCGAATTGAAGCATTATGCTGGTTAGTATCGTCGCTATTTGTTCTTTATTCGTGTTTATTTGTGTACTTGTGTATATGTAAATCTGGACTCTTGAGTTGTCGGGTAATTGTTTTAGCGGGGTAAGTGTGTTAGGACTATTTTTGGCACTTGTGTCGTGATTTAAGTGTTCCAGGCATTGGTAGTAGATGTTGTGGTTTAAACCAAAACCCACACAGTATTCCAGTGTTCGGGATATTTAAATAAAATAGTTTTTAACAATACTGCAAGTTCCGGTTCAAACGGAAGTTGACACCAGCCTTGTTGTTTTTACGCATTTTTTGTCATTGTAGTGAATAGCCTGAGTAAGTTTAATGCGACATTATGTAACATACTATCTTCTTATAATTTAGAGTTTTCCAGTGCCATTTGGAGAACCCAGATACAGTTTTTAGCCTGACGACCGTTTTGCTAGCAAAGTCATCATGTTACCTCCTGCAAAGAGAAGCTTTACGTACAAGAACGGTGGTATATTGTGATTGACCTCAGGTGGATATAGATCTGCTCAATGGTGAGGTCACAATTGCGTATAACACCTTACCCTAAAGTAGCTATCTATAGGATTATCAAATTTGTTAAGATTAGCAGCACTTTTTAGGAGGTTGACAGATCTGGATGTAGTTTGATACTCACGTTCTCTTTCTTTGTTTGCTTCGCACTGCCCAGAGTCCTATATTTATGGGCTCTCCAGACTAGTGCCAAGTTACATAGAAATTTATATATCTAGATAATAGTTAGTAAGAATAAATTGTTTGCGCCGACATCAAAAGAAAAGTAGATACTATGGGGAATTTCTCTTCAATTAAACAGATATGTTAATGTAACAAAATATTGAATTTATTCATATAAATTAAATTTGGAATACCAAATATAATGAAATGAAAGATTGATAAATTTCAAATAAACATTAATCGCACAAAAATAGAAATGAAATAAACACCAAGAATTTCAAGAACAAGTAATTATTAACGTGCATACATATGTCAAGACAACAAGATAGTTGTGTATTACTAAAATTTTACTGTCAATTACTTAGCGTATCGCTCAAAAATAAACATAAATGATTAGGTAAATATAGTTTTGCTGACAGCACCTCTCTGACATTATATAGGCTCAAACTTGATTACGTGATTTTGAAAGTTCAGGTCATTAAAACTTCAGGTGTTAGATTTGGGCATGAAAATTCGGCTGATTCAAAGAAAAGATTTGTTTAGACTCACCAGTCTTCCGGTATAAGGTTACCTGGTGACCCTGTGAAGCTGCTTTCTAGGTGGGATCAATCATGAGTGCCTGACACAGATTCCAGGCTCCAATAAGAGCGGAGAAACTGGGAAAAACGACTGGGATTTCTCATCAGAGATCATTGGGCCGGTGGATGTTACTGGTCCGATACTACAAGACCATTTGACACGTATGTCGATGTTCTGAATTCGCTTGATGGAAGAGCTTTGTGAATCGCAATTAAAACGTGAATTTGCTTCTGTAAAATTCACTACCAATTGACTTAAGGTTCGATAATAACCAGGAATTATTTCTAATTAGGGCAAGAAGTCAACAGCTCGGAACAGAGAACCACGAGTTATCTCGCGTTTTTATGCTTAATGCGATGTTTAATCAAACTCGAAAATCACTTGAATAACTCCGAACAATCACTGACAATAGCTACTAGGTGGTATAGATAACAGAAATAACATTACAACCCTGTTTTAAGATAATTTAATAGCCACCGAAAACTGACTATGAAGGCTTAACAGAGAGTCCCCGCTAATGTCTCGGGTTCTGCAAACTGTTAGTCGCTGCACGCAAAAATTCTTACTGTGATGGTTGGTGGCTGTGCGCGAGCTCTTTCTCGCCTCCATTCTCCGAATGAGATAAAACGAGATAGATAAACAATATTTTGTTCTCGAACATTCCTAACGTATATTTTAAATGCTTATTTCGTTCCTGGAAATATTTGTTCAGTAATAATGTGAGGTAGTTTTCCATGGCAAACATATATTGAATTTTAACGTACAAATTAGAAATGCAGTGAAGGGGTTTATGGTACTTGAAGATTTAGCGACTTTTCATGAAAATAATTTTGAAATTAAAACATGAATTGCCTTACAGATATTGGATTGTCGGCTCGTAATCAAGTCTCTTACGGTTTATTTTGAATAATTAAAGCAGTTACGAAACGTAATCGTTACAATCAGAGGGATATATATATATATATATATATATATATATATATATATATATATATATATATATATATATATATATATATATATATATATATATATATATATATATATATAAATATACTGATATGGTTTCTATAATGGGAAAGTAAACATACACACAACAACACACTCTTAAAACCACCCATACATAGCCTGAAACAAACATATTTTGCTTACTTTTCGTGTATGCAATGCTAATGCAGCATATAAGCAACGTGGCAAGGGAAAAACTAAATTTTACAGGCATATCGTAAGACCTAATATAGAATTTGAAAGCTCAGAATTGATTCCCAAAATAATGACAGATATATGTGTTAAAAGAAGGTAAAGGCAAGTCTAAATTATTTAGTAGAAATTGTTTAAATAGTTTAAGATGTTCATGTTTAGTAAAATTAGGAAATTTCTGGTGTTAATATTTATAAGGATTAAGTTTGTCAAAATTTCATGTAACCTAAATATAGGTCAGCTGTTCAGTTACCACAAATGTCAAAACTGACAATAAAATTGTAATAGGTTAAGGAATGCTGTCAAAAATAGTGTTTATAGTGCATTAAAATATGTAACAAGGTGTAACAAGGTAACCCAGGAAATGGGGATACAAACAAACAAAAATTTGTTATGATGAAAATATTTGGAAGAGGGCAGAAGGCGGTTTTTACTTAGTTACGCTGATAACATGGAGAAAATTTTTTATACAGAAGGTCAGAAAAATAAGCAGCTAGAGGGAAGACGTCAAAAATTGTTTGGAAGAGTAAAACTTTCAAAAGTAAGAGGAGTAAAATACCAATTTAAACAGCCAGGACATCGCAGAACAACATAAAAGTGAGTTTTTTTTCCCAATAACAAATAATATACTTACGATTAGAAGCAAAAGACAATGCGGTAGTGAATATCAAATTGATAGGGCTACCTTCATTGAGTCTAGAACGGCATATAGATCAAACACAAGAAATACGTGATCGCAAACATTGAAAATATTTTTGACATTAGCATCCATTATGCAAATTAAACTAAATTAGTTATCCTATCTTGGGAGTGCTAGTAGCAAGCAACGGACTCGATAAATTTACACAACCCACCGAACATTAAGAAACAAAGGCGGAGTGCATATAGACTAAAATAATTTGTAGTATAAGGATACAAACTGTAATTTCATTTTTAAGAATGCTGCAGCTATAAGAAAAGTATTGATCAATAAACTTAAAATTTAATCAAAACAAAATACCATAATAAAATTTTGATCATTGGCCAAATAGCGGGATTGACAAATTTAGTACTCGTTAAAACAATTGTAACAAATATAATAGATTTTAGGAATATTAGTGTATATTGTTAATTTAAAATAAAGTTAGAGTTCTTGTCTGCAAATGAAAAGTCAATGTTGATTTTCTTTATCAGTATATTTGTGCTAAAAAAAAGAAGTTAAAGTTTCTAAATTTTACCAAGTAAGCATTAAAAAAAACAGGAAAATACTGTAAGTCAGCAATAAAGACTTTGAACCCACAATTGATCCTGAAATAGAGCAAGCTGACGCATAAACATCACAAAACGCAAAATATACACATAAGGTAAGAGGGGCTATTATTATAATTAAAAACAATATCAATATCAATACATACATACATATATATATATATATATATATATATATATATATATATATATATATATATATATATATATATATATATATATATATATATATACATATATATATATATATATATATATATATATATATATATATATATATATATATATATATATATATATATATATATATATATAAATTTCCTTATTCATCTATCTAATGACCTCAATCTAACCAATGTACAAGGTGATAATATGTTATTTTAATAGCCATTGTTCTTCACACGACTAAAATGTTTGCAGAAAATGAATTTGAAATCGACCAGCCAGCCAGTTGAATTACGTAGTTTGTGATTGAAAAGTGTTATATGCTTCAGTTAACAAGATACATTTAAAAGACATCTGTATTCAATCAGTAAATCGATTACCGGACAAACTGGATATAATCGGTAGTGAAACTTTTGACGCAGCATTGGTAGCACATTAAAAAAAATCCTAACTTAATTTTCTAACTTAGAAATTCAATTCCAGTATGTAGCAAAGCTTTTACAAAAGCAGCATCTGTACCAAGTTTCATCAAACGAATATCATTATTTTCAAAAATAGGTTTTTAAAACTTTTTTCTCGATTTAAAAAATGATTATGAGTATTTGTTACAACAACGTACTTACTGAGTCCAGACTGTTGTATTCTTAACAATTATTTTTTGTTGCAGATTATCAGGCTGGTGACGTTGGCTTAATACTTACGCAGTGTACTCACTTTAGCAACATCATTGAATGGGTTACTCTGATTTATGCATATCTAGAGAAAGACATGACATCAGTGGAAAGAGTCCTTGAATATTCTGAACATCAACTTGAAGACCAGACGACAAAAGAAATAAAAAATTGGCCCAAACAAGGTTCTGTGAAATTCAGTAACGTCTCATTAACCTATGCAAAAACAAATGAGACTGTATTAAAATACGTGTCTTTTACTATTCAACCTAGAGAGAAGATAGGTATCGTTGGAAGAACTGGTGCAGGAAAGTCATCTGTGATATCAGCGCTATTTAGAATATATGACACAGAAGGCAAAATATTTATTGACAATGTTGATATAACTGGGGTATCAGTGGGATTCCTGAGAGCTAACATCTCTACCATTCCACAAGATCCTGTTTTATTTGACGGCACCATTAGAGAAAATATAGATCCATACTGTTTATACACTGATGAACAAATTTGGCAAGCATTAGGAAGAGTTCATCTGAAGCATGAGATCAAAACTTTGAGTTCTGACATATCTGAAAGTGGTATTAAGTTTAGTGCGGGTAAAAAGCAGTTATTTAATTTGGCACGCGCCCTGATTCGCAATAATAAGATTGTAGTGTTAGATGAAGCAACGGCAAATATGGATACAGAAACTGATTTGATTATCAACGAAATAATAAAAAAGGAGTTTAAGTGTTGTACTGTTTTGACAATCGCTCATAAATTAGAATCGATAATGAACTCTGACAAAATTGCAGTATTTGAAAGAGGAAGTATTGCTGAGTTCGATTCGTTGGAAGTGTTGATCAAAGATGAAAACAGTCTATTTAGTCAGATGCTGGAAGGAGAATTACTCAGCAAACGGTTACTTTTAAGCTAGAAACATTTATGTAAATACTTAGGTTAAAATTGATTACTGATCTTAGCGAATTTTTGTCGAACAAAAAATAGAAGTCACGACTTCCAAACTTTAAAAAAATGTTTTCAAATAAGCGCGTATTACGTCCCCTAGAGCCTACGCTTAGGGTATAGTGGTATGTTTCTATATGCATAAATGTAGAATGGCGCAGAGAAAACGAAATAGACCAGATTTTTCAAATTTCTTGCTATTTAAAAAAATCGCTTGATGTCAATTTTAATTTCGAGGGGAAATGTTTTTCTGATATTTTCAACCCTGTTAGTTTATTTCTCTAGCAAAAATAGTTTGAAAAGTATCAATTTGGATAATTGATTCAGTATTTTTTAAGAAAATGCTGTTGTATTAGTTGTTGAACTAGCAGTGAAGCGGTCTCGGTTTCCAAAACTCAAGACTTGGGTATTTGGGTTCCCGGAACTGCCAGACAAACGATAAAAATAAAGTCAATATGACAAATTTTCAAAAACAAATTAATTGTTGCTGTGTTAGTTATGGGCCTGCATTTTTGGAAAATGGTTTATTCTATTGCGGACAGGTTATTAATTATTGAGTTTATTACAAAACCGTAACTGGGAAGCATTTTATGTGCAAATTTCGAACTACCCAGTTAACCGAAAGTAAGTCATTGAGTTAGTGGTCCAATTTAGAGAGACAAGAGCAGAGGCTATGTGATAAAAGCTGAAACTCGAATAGTGGGAAATAAAGCAATGGAAGTGGCCATTTGGGGCAAACTAATCTAGATCCTACCTTAAAGACTAGTCGTAGCATTCAAAGAACTTATAAAATCAGCAATGTTCAAGAATTAAAAGAAGATAATTTTGACAGGATTTTGCAATTTTGTGATGATATGAATAAACGAATTAATAATAATCAAAATTTTCTTTTGATTTTTGTTATTCCGATGAGTGTTTGTTTTTTGTTAAGGGGATTATTAGCCGTCACAACTGTCGTTATTGGGTTGGCGAAAATCCACCAATCTTCCATTAAGCACATACTTAAGGTCCTGAAAAATTAAATATGTGGTTCGGAATTATGACGATTGTATTGTTGGGCTTTTTTTTTTAATACCAGGAAAGCTTCTGGCCTTGACAAGATCCCAGCAATTGTTCTCAAAAAATGCGCACCAGAACTTACTCGTGTCCTGACACGTCTGTTTCAGATATCTTACAATAAAGGCATATTCCCTAGTAACTGGGAAACTGCTCGAGTACAACCCATCCCCAAGAAAGGATCCAAAGCGCTTCCTAACAACTCCAGAATTATTTGTCTCCTTTTAGTCGTCTCTAAAGTGATGGAAAGGTATATAAACACCGAATTACTAAAATTTCTTGAAAAACACAGTCTAATCCACGACAGGCAGTATGGATTCCGTCAGCGCAGATCGACTGCCGGCCTCCTTTCATTTGTCACCCATTCTTGGAACAAGTCTATGGAACTACACGGTGAATCCCAGATTGTTGCTCTAGACATATCCAAAGCATTCGACCAGGTCTGGCACGCAGCGCTGCTTAATAAAGTTCCGGCCTATGGCCTACCACAAAAATGTTGTACCTGGACAGCAAATTTCCTCTCCAACAGGAGCATTTATGTTGTTGTGGATGGTCATTCCTCTAAACTGTATCCAATTAATGCAGGAGTTCCTCAAGGTTCAGCTTTAGTCCCTACTTTGTTTCTTCTCCACATCAATGACCTCCTCTCTAGCACATCCACCCCAGTTCACAATTAAGCGGACGACAGCACCCTCCACTCAAATATACAATATTCTAAGCCTGTCTCTTTAGCCCAATTAGATGAGGATCGCAAACCCATGGAGTGTTCTGTCTCCGTGATTTCCAAAAAATATTAGACTGGGTAAGTAGAAATCTTGTACAATTCAACCCCACCAAATCTTAGTCTTGCTTTCTTTCTCATAAGGGATACACCAGCCCTAGACCCATCACAATGAACAACGAAGTTCTTCAAAGCAATGAGTCCTTTTCTCTTGTTGGCATTTCTGTGGATCGAAATCTTAATTGGCACCAACATGTCACATCAATTGCAGAAGTGGCTGCTAAGAAATTAGGTTTCCTCTTCGGGGCTCGCAAATACTTTTCACCAGCTAATCTCTATACCTTATATACTTCACAAATAACGCCAAACTTCGAATACTACTCTCACATCTGGGGTGCAGCGGCCGCTTCTACACTCGCTATCCTGGACTCCATTCAAAAGAGAGCTATACGTCTCATCGGTGATCCTACCCTCACCCAAAGGCTGCCATCCCTTGCCCACCGACGTGCCGTTGGTGACCTATCTCTCTTTTATAGATATCTGCATGTGCACTGTTCAGAGGAGCTTTCCTCCATAGTTCCCCCACCTGCTGTCCCCGACAGATCTACCAGGAGAACAGAGCGAATGCACTCTTTTACTGTCCAGGTCACCAGACATAAAACATCTTGTTACGCCCCCTCTTTTGTCCCGAGGACTTCCAAGTTGTGGATTTCCTTGCCGGCACATGTTTTTCCTTCTCCTCCGAATCTCCAAACCTCAAGTCCAGAATTAACAAGTTGCCTCTTTCCTCTTTGTCAACACCCACGGTACGATAGTATTTAGGCTGTAAGTCCACGTGGTGTGTTGTTGAAATTTAAAAAAAATAACAGCAGATATATAATGACAGTTATTGGAAGATGCCGTAGATCTAGCACTAACAGAAATTTGTTGTGGTTGTTTAGAATTTTTTGTGGGGCCACCTGAAAAGTCGGTTTTACACTACACTGTCAGAATGCGTAGATGATTTATGTCAACGCATCGTCCCCGAGTGTCCACAAAATTCACCAGAAATGCTTCGCAACGTTCAAACCCGCTTTGAAAAAACCTGTATTATTGCATTGAAGCTAGAAGTCAACATTATGCGCATTAAATACATTAGTAATAAGGTAATAAAAAATAATGTAAAAAACTAATTTGTTTTGTTTTGTTTGGCAGACAGCACTTGAAAAAGCGTTATCTCAACAACTACCAAACCGGTTTTGATAAACTGAAAAAAGAGTTTGATTAGCTTCAAAATGAGGTGTCATTTTTGTTCAAACTTCCAGGGGTGCAACTCATCCCCGCTATAGTGATGAACTGACAGGGTTAAAAAATCGTCAGACGATTATCCCCTCGAAATAAAAATAAAGATATGCGAGCGATTTATTAACTCTAATTAATTATAATTCTAATAACAGGAAATAGGTATAATCAAGTCAGTTTCGTTTTCGCTACGCCACCTTGTATATTTAAACGTGCAATTTATTGTAATTATGACTCTCTATCTCTAGCATCTCTCTTCGTTTATTTCCAACTTCTACACTCCATGTCACGTTTTGCAAAAATTTTCCCCTTACCTTTTTCTCTTTTTCAAAGTATGTGTAGTAATGTGTGAGAAAGTTCTTATGTCTTAGAGTATGTCAAATAAATTTACCTTTCCTTCTTTCAATTTTTTTCAGCAAGCATGCTTCTTCTCTTACTTCTTCTAGTACACATTTATTGGCCGTTCTATCAGTATACTGTGTCCTTGTCATGTCCACATTTCACAAGTTTATATTCTGATTATATCCTGCTTACTCAAAGTCTAGAACTCTACCCAATACACTACCACATTCCATAAGTACAACATTATGAACTTCTTTCTCAGGTTAAAGTTAACATGATTGTTAGTCAAAAGATTACTTTGTCCATTAAGTGATTGCTTTTTCATTGTAATCCTTATTCTCAGATCATCCCTACGTTTACAGATCATATGTAATAATACTCCCGGATACGTGAAGGTTTCTAGTTTTTAAAGTTATCCATTAGCTTAAACTCATTTTTGCAGTCTCCCTTCTACTTATCTTGGAGCCTTGGTGGTTGAGTGGTAAGTGCGTGTGCCTCTGAACCGAAGGGTATTGGGTTCAATTCCCAGGGTTCACCTTTCACTTTTTCAATACATGCGGTAAAATGAATATCAACCAATGTTGTGGCATTGTATTTGAGCAGGTTGAATATCTGTACGTTTCGCCCTTCGGAGGGGGCGTAACACCGTCGGCACAGTGTCCAAGCGATATTGGGCACGTTAAACCTACTTACCATGTTTACAGAAAGGAAGGGATTCGGAAAATTTTCCACCATAGTGAGCTGAAACTGCTCCCTGGTGTCGGTGATTGGCCATAGTCGCGGAAATAGACCGACATTAAAGAAACAAAAACACGCACACACACTGCTCACTTATCTTCATTATCTTTTTGCAATATCGATCTTTAGCACTTAGTACCTAGATTCGTTTTAGCATAATATCCGGTGCACTACGAATTCTTTTTGATTCCCTTATCGTTTTCTCAGCGCTGTGTCATTTTCGTACCTTATGTAATGGAATGGTTGTCTATTTATTTTAATTCCCGTTGTTTTTGCTTTCAAACTATTTATTGTATCCTTCATAGATAAATTGAACAAATATGGCGATAATGGACCACCTGCCTATTCACCCTTCTCATTGCAGCTTCAGCTTCACATCTGTTATGGTACTGTGATTCTTGTATAAATTAAGAATAAGGCGGCTATCCCTCCAATCTAATCCAGCACATTATATAATAATAATAATAGTAATAATATTTTATCTTGAGCCCTCAACAAGATACATGTTTCCAGATTTATACAGACCAAGTCCTTTGGCTTGTCTTATATTATAAGTATTCTTTTTTAAATCAAAATTTTAACTTTGAAGTTTCTAAGCAGGTTATAAAATTTTACACATACACTGCAGGTGTGTATTGTATCGTTGCAACGTACCAACGTAGTGGCATTTTTTTTACTCGAAGTAGACCTATAGACGAATTCACAATGACTATACCATTTGAGTCATATTCCTCAATGACCGAAGATTGCAATCTTGTGATGAGTACTGATAAGTACAATTTAGAGAACCCAATTCATCAGAATGCAGTTTTTAGACCCGACGATCGTTTAAATTTGTTCATCCATCTGATGACGCGAACTTTGTTGGCGAAACGATCATCAGCTTTGAAAACTATATTGTGATGAATTAGGTTCTCCAAATTGTACTTATCACCTACCTAAAGTGAAATTTTTCTCGAGTTTATTTGCTTCATTGGCACAAATGGGAAATTTATTGTACATTCTTACTAGACAGGTTCAATTTTCGCCATCAGAATGGAATGACCAAAGGTAGACAACACACAAATCTAAATTCTCAAAGCAGATTCATATATCACATTACAGCTGAATCAAAAATTTTACCTATAAGTTGTCAACCCTTCACGATGTTGCGAACCTATTTAACAACATAAACCAATTGATGTGCCCACATTTGATATGAATTGATACTTGTACGTTTACTTTAAACTTTTATGACCTTATTCATAAATTGACATTTCAATTGTATGCCAAAATTGTAGGTTATATTGTAAAATAGTTATTATATTTGGTATTATTTGAAAAATTGCAGCTGTGTTAAAAATTCTTAAGTCTTACAGCAGTTAACGATAGTGCCCAAGTGCCTCTAGGAAATGACAAAGAACTAAGAAAGTTGTAAATATCGATAATGTCCACCAAACTGCCGTGAAATGGTATTTATAAAATGTATGAATTTAGATATGTGTACGATTCTCTTATTCTAATTACATTTCAATAATTCAGATATCAAAATATTAAAGAAGTATATTATACACCCTAGGTTCAAGTTTTATTACTTTTTAACCTATTCTCATGGCAGAGATATTTCAATGAAACACTCTAATGAAGGAAAACGCTTCATATATTTTTCTAAAAATGTCAAAAAATGTCATGCGAATGATGATGTTTGGAAGTCTAATCAATACAAATTTACTAAAATGAACTACTAAAAAGAATCGCTTTCAAAATATATGCATATTCGACACTATTTGATGATCTGGCAACGTTGCACTGCTTTTCTTCATGACGTCATTCCACTCTTATCGTATAAATAATATATATTCCCTGCTTCGTGCAGGTAGACAAAGACATATAATGTACTAAAAGTTGTCAGAGTTTAAGAGAACATTATTTTTAGTTTCATTAAGTGTAATTACATACCATAGATTTTGTACCTACTATGTAGAAATAGAAAAAACTGAAATATATTTAATAAGATGTCAGCTACTTTTATAGGCTTAGTTAAGATAGTCGCTTTAATATTTGACTATTTGTATAAAACTTAGTCATCAATTTAATTAATGTAAACTAGACTACACTTAAGTCAACATTTTAATGTGGATTATCAAAAAGTTTGGGTGAACTACAACTAAGCTTGTTTGCAAAAATAAATATTATAGGAGTATTTTAAATGAAATGCAAATACAGGTAATCAATATGTGGCCTATTATGCCTTTGCACCTTCGTTTGTGTAATTATATATAAGCTTTTAAGTGCATGTGAGTGTATAAGACATTTTTAAAATGACTTGCTTGAAAAGTTTATATTTAATTTAGGCTTTTAATAGTTAAAACAGTGTTTGTAATTTATCTTGTAGCAGTTCAATTGTCTCCCAATGAAAGCTTGGCTTTTTTAAGTGGGAATTTTAAATGGTTCATTAATTGTTGTTGCCCTTACTTGCTAGAACCGTTCCATACTAAGTACAGATGTAGATACTTTTTCTCTGGACTCGCAATAAATAAAGAAGCATATTATATATATATATATATATATATATATATATATATATATATATATATATATATATATATATATATATATATATATATATACGGCAAGAACTACCTTGTTTGAGATGAGCAGACTGATTTGATTTAATGGATTCCCCTTTATTCGTACCGCACCTTATTTAAAAATAAATGTGTCAAACAGAATACGTCTTACTATAGCATGAGGCAAAATGAAGTATCTATTTTCTGTGTAGTCGTATTCATTCATGGTTAAACTTTGATCAAAAATTAAACAAAAGTTTTGAATATTACACCAATGAAATAACCTCCGCCTCGCTGCTGGCATCGTTGAAGTCTAGTATGAAAGTTTAGCAACATTTCAATTGAGATCGCGTTAAGCTCTGTTCGAATACTATGCTTCAGTTCTTCCAAAGTTAGAGGTCGACGAGCGAATACTTCTGTCCTTGGGTAGCCCCAAAAGTTCGGGACGCAGCAAGTGCGTTATGGTAGTGAATTTTCATTAAAATGTTTTTAATAGCAAATATGTGTGTTTTTTTAGAAAGCAGGTATCAAATTTGGTTACCATTACAACCTATATAGTAAAACTCTGGACGCAGCAAGTGCGTTATGGTAGTGAATTTTTATTAAATGCTTCAAATTTGAATAACTCCGTTTTCTATAAACTTAGAAAGTTTAATTTTGTTATGTAGTAAGGTCTTGCCGAGGAAAAGAGACCCACCATATTTGATTAAAATAACTTTGTAAGTTTTTGAGAAAAACATTTATCAAAAGAAATTTTAAAATTTGAATAACTCAATTTTTTATAAACTAAGAAAGTCGAATTTTGGCACTTAGTAAGGTCTCTTCCAAGGCAACATATATAGTAAATTACATTAAAACAGCTTTGTTATTTTCGGAGAAAAAATTTTTTTTGACAGAGAACTCAAAATTTTCCCGAAAAACCCCATCCGTTGTTCCTGGCTAACGAACTCATCCAATCCATTAATAAAAGAAAGCGACTTGCCGAGTTTAATTGAAATCGGTTAATTATTTTTTGAGTTATCAGGCGGATATATATATATATATATATATATATATATATATATATATATATATATATATATATATATATATATATATATATATATATATATATATATATATATATATATATATATATATATATATATATATATATATATATATATATATATATATATATATATATATATATATATATATATATATATAAACATAAAAATTGAAACCTACCCCAGATATGGGTTCTAGGGGTCCTAGTTCGCGCTCTTTTGAATTTTTTTTGCAAAGTCTCACCATCGATACCTCTCTATTAGTGAATTTTTTAAAATAAAAATTCACTAAAAAGTCAACTATTCGTTAAAATTTATATCTATGAGTTAAAAGACACACTAGAGCTAAGTAGAAACCTGTAATTAGTCGATGATCAAACTGTGTCATCTACCACAACAGCAAACTGTAATGATCATAATTTTATGTGGTAGCGATCTATTTTTATTGGCGATTATGTGATAACGAGAATAGCAGATGTAAATGAATTATAGCCATAAAAGTATAAATATTAAATTCTATGTTAGAATCAGTACCTCGTGAAAACAAATCTTTATTCAATGTCCTTGTCCTTATTGTCCTTATTAAGTAACTAAATTATCTGTGCCCGCTTTTAGACATATGTGCCATCTATTAGAATTTACCTTAAGCAATTTGAGATCAACAGTTTGAATATAAAAGAAAACTGAGGAGGCTTAGAGTCAACGTCAGTGTCATATGAAATAAACAAGATATCCACAAAATTTCATTAAAATAACTTTGTAATTTTCGGAGAAAAAATTTTTTTCGAAAGAAAATTTAAAATTTGAATAACTCAATTTTCTCTAAACTTAGACAGTTGAATTTTGGTACGCAGTACAATCTCTCATGAGGAAACATATATACTAAATTTCATTAAAACAGCTTTGTTACTTTCGGAGAAAAAATTTTTTTTCGAAAGAAAACTCAAAAATTTCCCGGAAAACCCAGTCCGATTTTTCTGACTAACGAACTCATCCAAGCCATTAATAAAGGAAAGGCCAAGTTTCATCGCAATCGGTTTATTATTTTTTGAGTTAGCGGTTGGATACATACATATATATATATATATATATATATATATATATATATATATATATATATATATATATATATATATATATATATATATATATTTATATATATATATATTTATATATATATATATATATATATATATATATATATATATATATATATATATATATATATAAATTGAAACTGACCCCGGATATGGGTTCCAGGGGTCCTAGTTTGCACTCATTTGAAAGAATTTTTGCAAAGTCTCATCATCGATACCTCTCTATTAGTGAATTTTTTAAAATAAAAATTCACTAAAAACAATGTGCCATGTTTCATCAGAATAACTTTATTGTTTGAAAACGTATAGAAATTTCCGAAAGTAAACCTAAAGTGTAACCCAAAAAATCCGTTTCTTGGTCAACCTTATAGGTTAATAGCAAATTGAGCTTTTCAAATATGAAGCATTTAATCAAAATTCGCTACCATAACGCACTTGCTGCGTCCAGAATTTCTTAACTTACAAACATGCATTATATTTCGATGGAAAATGCAAAAACATAACATTTTCGACTAAAAAAATTTATTTGTATCACCAAGGACTTATGGGCCACCCTGTGATTGTAGCAATAATTTTGAAGGTGTAGCTCAAGACACCGTATAATTAATGTATACAATATTTTTTCATATCTTGTATAATAACGGATATATTAAGCTTTATTGATTTTTTACGAAAATTCGACAAAAATTATATACCATTAAACGATAAACTCTATAGCTAAGGCTACTGCCAAGCATCAGAGGAAGGGTCTATTTGAAATAAATTTTCTGGAAATATTTTAGTAAAATGAAGGACAATGACGGTTGAAACTAAGACTTTATTTGAAGAAATTTTTTCAAAATTCAAAAGTCGGGATCTCCTCATTAGTGAATTTTTTAAAAGAAAATTCACTAAAAACACAAGCTGGCAGATCTGGTGACCGTACCGACGACGTGAGGTCCCCAAATTTTGAAATGACACGAACAGAAAGCATCCTTCGCAGAATTGCTAGAGACTTCCCCGCAGTATGGGAATATGGGAAGTGGTTTCGTCCTGCTGAAACCATATTCTTCGAATATCTACACCAACATTACGAAGTGGTTGTTTAAAATTTTGCAATACATGTTGATAACGTTGTGATGTAACAGTAACAGTCAATCCATTTGAGAACGCATGGCAACCTGGTTTGAATTTTGATAAGTACACTTGGAGAACCCAAATCACCACAGCACATATTTCCAAGACGTTACGATCGTTTCGCTGACAACGTCAGCGTCATCAGAGGATGAAAAATTCTAAATTAAAATCAACCGCTACTGTGTATGTATATCACACCTAGGTAACGAACTATTCCGAAGTAAAAGTTGTAGTCGACGACCATCGTCTGTCTATTGTGTCAATACTTGAATATATGTTGTGTCACACATGATTTGTCCACCGTACCATATAATGTGTCAGAAGTTCGCGAAATCTGGTGGCTATGTTTCTCTTGGTTTGACCCACGTATTTAAGATTGTAATATTTGCAACTTATCTCATAAATACCCGACATTTCAGTGGCTTTGTCTTTCTACAAAGATGGGATAATAATCGCCACATTGACAAAGAAAATTTGAAACTGGTCAAAAATGTTAGACATCAAACTATGCTTGATTCCTTCGAAAGTATTTATATATCAAAGTCGATTAAGAACAAAACTTCATTAAACCGTACGGCACCTTTAATTTCAAGCCCTTTACTTTCACTTTGTATTTGAACAGCTAAACACTCCTGATTTGTCTGGGAGAATAATAAATTATTGACAATAACTCGGTTCGTCTATACAGATACTAGGCTCTAAGTTTGGTTATCGACTTAAAGACCTCCTTCGGTTTCTTTGTATCTAAGAAGTCATTATAAATATTTGTTTATACGTAGAATTAAAAATCAATATAAATACTTGTTTTTATGTAGAATATTAGTTGAATTATTTATCTTTTGTTAAAGTTAACATTTTAAGCCAAACACTCGGTTTGTTTTTAAAAAAAGATGAGCGGCTGTTATTGATCTGTTCGCCAGATGTGCATGTCGGCTTTCTTTAGTTGCTCCAATATACACATAGTGATGTTTCTAGATCAAAAAGAACGTATAGTTTTCTTAAATATCTCGGTACCTTTCATTTTAAGCCCATTATTCTTAGACTAGATAAAAGCTCATATATTTGTCAACCAGAAGACTAAAGTAGTTTTTCGACGTCGCCGATTCACATCTATTGACACAATAGACAAACGATGGTCGTCGATTACAACTTTAACTTCGGATTAGTTCGTTACCTAGGTGTCATATAAACACACAGTAGCGGTTGATTTTAATTTAGAACCTTTCATCCTCTGATGACGGTGACGTTGTCAGCGAAACGATCGTAAGGTCTTTGAAATATGTGTTGTGGTGATTAAGGTTCTCCAAGTGTACTTATCAGTGCTCATCGCAGGTTCCAGTTTTCACATATTGAATTTTGATCTTATTACATTTTTGAATAAATACAGTTTAAAAATAGATACGGCATTCTGCCTTACCCTGTATATTAAAAATTGTTGTAAGAATATAATAAGTTAATGTATGTCGACCGAACCTGCCTCCATTGCTGTTATTGTTGTCTGGTTATTTATTATTATAATTGTTACTATGGTTATTATTGTTATAAGTTTATTTTGATTTCGTGTTAAATATTTACATACATCGCCTATTATATTTCAATGGCGTCATCTGTAATTTTTGTTTTATTTATTAAAGTATGTTTTCCTCAAAATGCCTCAACGTAGCACCGGATTTTTGTAGTTTTCATGAATGCATATAAATAAATTTAATTTTCGCATATCTCTTGATACCATAAAGAGGCTAGGCCTTGTTTCAGGAAAGAAATGAGCAATTGTAGAGCCATGGACAGGGCTTCCCTGGTTCAGTGGTAAAGATGTGCATCTCTGCACCGACGGATACCGGGTTCGATTCCCAGGGATACCCTTTCACTTTTTCAGTGCATACTGTACAATTAACATCAACCGAAGTTGTGGCATTGTATTTGCGCAAGTTGAATGTCTGCACAGTCCGCCCTTCAGAGGAAGCTGAAAGCTGTCGGCCTCATGGCCATGTGATCTTGGGTACGTTAGAGATCCCTACTGTCCTTACATAAAGGCAAGGGTTCGGCAAAATGTCCGGGATAGTGAGGTGAAACTGCTCCCTGGCTTCGGTGATTGGCCATAGTTGCGGAAATAGACCGACGTTAAAGAAAAAAAAAAGGAAAAAAGCCATGGACAAAGTCTATAGATCTGTATTTAGTTTTTTAAATGATTTTACAGGTTTTATAAAAAATAAACTACACACATAATTTGAGTGTTTTATTGTCAATTTGTTACGCTCTCTTTTACAAAGCAGAAAAACTGCATTAACATATGTATTGTTGCTAAAATTAAAAGTTATTGTCTAGTCTTATTATAAAGTTAGGCTTGTATTTATCACAGTTTTTGTGTGGGTGAACGATGTGCACTTACGATATGGATTTTTGGAAGACCGTATTTTTTAGGGATGCGAGATGATTTTTCGCGGGGGATTAGTTCTTTTTTTGGGTCAGGACTGAGTTGGGAGTTGTTGGTGCTAGTTTTGGTTTTCTTTTCAAGATAAGTTGTAGGGTCGTTGGAGATTTGTTTGTAGTCTGTGCTGTTTAGTATATTGTCCATCTTTTGTATATAGTCTGTTTTGTCGAGTATGACTGTAGCGTTGCCTTTATCTGCTGGTAGGATTATAATTTCTGTGCTTCGGTTTAGGTCTCTGATTGACTGTCGTTGGTAAAAAAAAAAAGAAAAATTATCTCGCATCCCTAGAAAATACAGTTCCCCATAAATCCATAGGCCTAATATCCCCCTTCACCCTGTCGTAAGTGCCCACCGTTCACCCACACAAAAAATTGCAAAATATCTAGCCAAAAACAACGTTCAGAAATTAAAACTCTCCAACTATTAGTAGAACACGCTACCTCCTATGTCAAAAACTCCACCCATTTCATTGACCTTCTTCTAAACAACACCTAGTTAGCTTCGATATAGTTTCCTTATTCACTAATATACCTCTATCTGACACCTTTGACATTCTCAAAAATAAGCACAATATTTCACACGATACCTTAGCTCTTCTAGAACACTGTACATCTAACACTTATTTCCTTTTTCAAAACAAATTTTACAAACAAGTTCCAGGTGCTCCAATGGGTTCACCACTTTCTCCTGCATTGGCTGACATTTTCATGGAAAACTTCGAGGTGCAATCCCTCAATTCATCCCAACTTAAGCCAGCCTATCGGTTAAGATGAGTTCACGACATTTTCGCTGTCTGGCCACACCGTAAAGAATCTCTAGACGCATTCCTTTATCTAAATAACATCAACCCCAAACCCAGTTCACCATGGAAATAGAAAATATTTTTCTTTGCCTTTCTTCGATGTACGCATTACTAAAAACTCAGTCAGATGATTTTCTTACACTATGTACCGAAAAACAACCCACACTAATCGTAATCTTAACGCACAATCTCACCATCACCCATCGCAACTGCATTCCGTGGTTCGAACACTAGTAACACAATCCCTTAGACTAACAAACAACAACAATAAACAGACAAAATTAAACTTTTTAAGACATACATTGCTAGAAAATGGATACGACAACAATCACATCCCACGAAACATTAGAAACGCACAACAACAAATGACTACACCACAACACGAACAGACAGAGTCCACACAAAAACACACTATACGTTAAAGGTGTCACCGACAAAATCAGCCGAATTTTTAGAACCCATAATATCAAAACCGTATTCACAACAGAGCAAAAACTGTAAAATCTGATAAAAACTCACAAGGATACGACTCAAAACGAATCCCACGGAGTTCACGAAATTGCTTGTTCCGACTGTTCCTGAACTTATGTAGGACAAACAAGTAGACGCATCCACAATAGAGTGTATTAACACACCATCGCAGTTAGAAAATCTGACCCCTCATCGGCGCTGGCCATGAATTATGTTCATACAGGACACAGAATAGACTTCTATAATACCAAAAACAATAGCATCGGTTTACAACTTCAAAACGAGAATTATCCGCGAAGCAATCGAGGTGGAAAAACGTTCCGATTGTTTAACTAAGAAAGATCATGGTCTTCGCCTTTCTATTACTTAGAAAGCTATTATATCTTCATTACAAACACACAAAAAGATAATAAATTCAATAGACAATTTCATTGCCCCCTTATCTGTCTCAGCAAATGCCGGTAATCATCTTAATCCTTTAAGTACCCTGACTGAAGCCCCTGACTTGATTGACCGTGACTCCACTATTTTCGCTGATAACGAAGCAGGTAGACGGTACATACAATACAACACTTGCAACGAACTGCTAGATCCTTCTGAGGCCTGGGGTTGAACACACTGAGACCTTAGGGACGACCTCCAGCGAGATTTGGGGGTAGACAGATTGAAGCCCCGTAATCGATTTACAACAACCCAACCTACCTTTATCCACCGCTCTAAGGAGTAGGCAGATTGATGCCTTAGAGTCTCCTTACATATTTCCTTTACCTCTTGAAAATGGCTCCAGAACAGGAGCCGAAACCTTGAGTTTTAATAAATTCTGGACGCGGTTCAACCCCAGAACCAAGTATTTCTCACATTAAACACCGCAGAAATCTTTCCTAACATATATATATATATATATATATATATATATATATATATATATATATATATATATATATATATATATATATATATATCTATATATATATATATATATATATATATATATATATATATATATATATATATACATATATATATATATATATATATATATATATATATATATATATATATATATATATATATATATATATATATATATTATTTACGATTTACATTGTTTATATATATTTCATAATTATGTGTATGTTTTGTATACATTTATTTTTTCCTAAATGAACTTGATGAGATGGATAACGTACCAGTGTTAATCTCTGCGCCAACTTACAATAGTCTTCTTCTTTTCTAAATCCTTTGCACCAGTCCAATCGACAAAATTAAAATAATAAAGTTATTTTGTTTTATTATGTTATGCTTTTACAGAGACTTTACCATATGTCAAAATTAAAGCTTCTGAATTACGTAACTAAAAATTAAGCTACCAGAACTTGAATCATTTATTTGGAATTCACTATCAAACTATATTTTAGATTTTTAATCAGAAAGCGTTCTAAGATAACTATTAAACTATGTGGGTGGGACACCCAGCGTCTCTCACGATAATTTCTTTATGTCTACTGTGCATATTCATTATCTCATTATCTAATTCATACCTCACTTCGTACCCCAAGGCCTCCTGCATGTGCCTATCCGAGCAGACGTGGAAAGATTACTATCGGAGTGAATATTCATGACAGACATTAAGTTCTGGTCTGTTGTAACATATTAATGTCGCATGTCCGTCAAAGTCAAAAGAAGGAAAAGAGTGACGCAGGTAAGAACACTTTAGCAACGCGGTGATTTATATGCAGGTGGTGTACCGGCTTTGAATGCGTCTAGTTTAGACCTACATACATTATGTAAGCACATCTCAAACATTCAGCGTTCAGCTGTGTTCGAATGTCGACAAAGCAAACACTCTTGAGATAATATAAATGCTTGGTGTTAAGTCTTAAGGAAGTTTCACTTTTGTTTTCTAGTGTTTTGTCCAAGGAAGTGTGTCGCTACCTCATCACAGTTGTCAATAGTTTTATTTCATATTTAAGTCAATGTTTACATCGTAGAAAATAATTGCGGTAATTGCCTGTACTTACTATTTACTTCTGCATCTTGAAAGGTAAGTCTGTTTTGAAAATATTAATTTCCGAAAAAATGTAGGTTTACACTGTAGAAAATAATTGCTGTAATTGGTTCTACTTGAAGTTTACGACTGCTATCCTAATGGCCAGTCTAGTATTGAATTTTTTCTATTTTAAATAAATTGTTGGGGAACTTACATCAACCTACCAAGTCTAGATTTTATCTTTTCATTTTTTTATAAATGGTACTTAAATCTAAATCAACCTATCAAGTCTATAATTAAATTTTTTCCACTTTTAATAAATTGTACGTTGTTAAATCAAGCTACGAAGTCTAGATATAATTTTTTTTACTCTTAATAAATTTTACGGGAATCTAAATCAGCCTACGAAGTCTAGGTTCGAATTGCGCAAAAATCTAATTCAACATTACAAGTCTAGATTTGTGTTTTTTATTTTTAATAAATTGTAGGAGAATCCAAATCAATCTGCCATGTCTAGATTTTAATTTTAATTTCTAATAAATTGTACAGGAAGCTAAATTAACCTACCAATTCTAGATTTATCTCTGTATTATTTTTAATAAATTATACCAGAATCTAAGTCAACCTACCAAGTCTAGATTTAAGTCTATTTATTCTTATAAATTGTACGCGAATCTTAATCAACCTAGCGGTCTAGATTTGATTTTCTTTATTTTTAATAAATTGTACATAAATATAAATCAACCTACCAAGTATATATTTAATTATTTTTTTTAATTAGCTTACGGGAATCTATACCAATCTACCAAGTCTATATTTGAGTTTTTTATTATAATAAATTGTATGGGAATCTAAATCAATATACCCAGTCCAGATCTGATTTTATAGATTTTTAATAAATTGTAAGCGCATCTAAATCAACCTACCAGTTGTAGATTTGATTTTCTTTATTTTTAATACATTTTAGAGGGCTCTAAACCAACTTACTTTATATTTTAAAAGGATACTCTTTTTACAAACAGATGTAGAGACTTTTACTCTGATTTCACAACTTGGTGCTTATTTTTTTGCAACCGGTTTCGCCTTTCACGGTATGTTATTTAATTTTTCTTCATTTTGTTAGTTTACACTTGCAACGTTTGTATGTACTAATTGAATAAATATAATATTTTATTAACGTATTAATAAATATGTAAATAGAATTATAGTCAAACATAAAAAAATAAAATATTATGCGAACCCACTAGAAATGTAAGTAAATAATCCGTCGCTATATTAGGGTACTTTGATTTAATGATGAAAGAAAATAATCTGAAAAAAATGTCTGGACGCAGCAAGTGCGTTATGAAAGTGAATTTTCATTAAAATGTTTTTAATAGCAAATATGTATTTTTTTAATGAAAGCAGACCAAAAATTTGGTTACCAGTGTAACCTATATAGTAAAAACAATGTATATATATATATATATATATATATATATATATATATATATATATATATATATATATATATATATATATATATATATATATATATATATATATATATATAGATGCAAGGGACCCAAAATTGGTCCCTGAGGGACACCATACTCCACTCTTTGAGGGCTACTCACTGTCACATTTATCTTGACTACTTAAGCAAATGATCTCTGCGTAACAGCCTTCCTCACCTTTTGCGTTTTAAACGAGTGTGTGCTATGTCTAGTAAAATGTGAATGCTTTATTATTGTAAGACTCTCACGCTGAGCATGCTGTGTGTTTGCAACCGTAAAGTAAAATAGCTCCCTAATATCCATCAAGAAAGTGTCCTTGTATAGACGATCACTAGGGTAAGCATAATCTTCACCATTATCACCTTAATAATACGGTTTTTGGTACTTTGCCAGAATCTGAGATGGGACTCAGACGTACCGCCCCAGGCTAATATACCGTAACGTAGAACACTCTCAACCAATGCATGATATACAATAAGCAGATGTTTATTATCCAACATTTCTTTAATGAATCTCAACTTATACAGCAATACCCTAGGTTTCTTAACCAATTTTTGAATATGGAAATCCCATCTCATATGGCAATCTATATCAAGTCCCAGATAGGATACGTTGCTCACCTTTCGTATTGCCAAATCACTGCCAAACACTGATTGCAAACTGAGGGCAAACAGTGGACGTAAGATAGGAAAGGTAAAAACACGGTTTTTGAAAGGTTCACGGTCAACCATCTATCAGAAAACCATGCCATATTCACCTCAAGATCTCTCCCAACTATTTTTTTAGGGACCACCAATTGTCGGCCGTATAGAAAATTGCAGTATTATCCGTGTATCCTACCACTTTGCCCATCCAGCATACAGGCAATGAAGAAGCTGACAGTCTCGCGAAGAGAGGGTCAGTAGAACCATTTATGGAAACAGAACCGGTTCCGGGCGTGGCAAAGAGCACGGCCAAGGGAGACATTAAGTCCTGGTTCAGAAACGAACACAAGGTGTACTGGGCAGACTGTCCAGGGCTCAGACATAATAAGTCAGTAATTGGCGAACCCAGTTCAAAGAGAGCTGCGGAGCTGCTAAATCTTAGCTTGGGCAGCTCAGAAACATAACAGGTCTCTTGACGGGACACATGGTCGTCAAGAAACACCTGCATAAAATGGGTCGGTTCGAGGGGGACTTCGCATTCAGACTCTGCGGCGAGGGCGAGGAATCAGTCCAGCACATCTTGTGCGAGTGTAAAGCTCTGGACCGCAAAAGACAACTGATCTACGGTGAGTCTAGACCGGAGACAGAGCAATATAAAACTTCCAACCAAAACCAATCGCTCTGCAGACTAGTTCAAGGCACAGTGATTTTGGAATGGGTAGAGTAAAAGGACTAAGGGCATGCACAATAAGCTAAAGGCTGCAGTGCTATCGGGGCGGAGAAGTCGAGGACGAGCCCTGAGCTATTTAAATTTGAAACTTAAATGAAGGTTCGCTACCATAACGCACTTGCTGCGTCCAGTAAAAATTGAAATCGGTTGCAGAAAAGAGCAAGCACTTGTGAAGCCACGGGAAAAGTTTACGCCTGTATTAAATATGGAACGGTTTCACTCAGTTAGGAAAATAACAAACAACCAGATGTGCTATTCAAATTGAATTAAGTCTTAAAACTTTTCATATCATCTCAAAAACTCGTTAAAAAGTTCATCGGAATTACACAATTTGATTAGATAACGGTAAAATGAAATAAGACTGAGAAAAATATATATATATATATATATATATATATATATATATATATATATATATATATATATATATATATATATATATATATATATATATATATGGTGTTTGGCGAGTCGCGTTCATTAAAAGTTTATAACCTTCTAGTCAGAATTCTGAAGAGAAAATTTGGGTTTGTCATAAGCGGCTATGTGGAAGCAAAGTAAATTACTTTTAAGCACATGGTACTTCCGGTTATACCGGAAGTACCATGTACTAGCGTTATTTTAAATAGAACACCCTATATATTATTACAGTTTTAGATTTCGCATCGAATTCTAGAATTAATTTTGTTAAAACAGCATGTGTCAAAAATGTGGCGTTTTCAAGTTATTTCGATTTTTTCGAAAATTTTTAAAATGTCACTACCATGTTTGATATAACATATCTCCGCTATTAGACAAGATTGGAGATTCTACCTTAGTGAGTGAGATAAAAAAGCTTAGTTCTAAGGATGTGGTGGATAATATCTTTAAGAACTTATACATAACGTTCTATATTAAGCGTCCAACTTAAACAATTTCTTTCATTCATAACTTGATAATTTTAAATAGAACACCCTATATTTTTAGCTCATCTTATTGGCCAATTAAATCTCTTTGAAAATTGTTAACACCTCCCTATACCTATCTCTTACCATTTCTGAGATATATCGATTTTTCTGTTATATTTTGGCGCATACATCAGCTATCTGGTCATACGTAGTTGCCTTTGACTGAAAATGTCAAAAACAGAGAGAAATTCAACTGACACTTCCTAGGCGATTTCACTGTTAAATGCTTGTTGTTAATTTTTTGTTATCAGAAGTGCTATAATAATATGGATAACAATACTTTTTATTTTCGCTATTCTGCAGATGATGTTTTCAATTTGTTTTCAATATATTGTGAATGTAACAGAATAGTTGAGAGAACAATTCGAACATTTAACAACAGATTCCCTCATTTGGCTCCAATAAACAGAACAAAATTCAGCATAATTATAAGCAACTGGCCAAGTCATGGATTAGTACCGACACGACGCGTTGTTAAACGTTACAAAATTCAAGACAATGAAATGAATGAAATTATAGTTCTTGCATATTTTGAAGCATATCCACAAAGTTCGTTAAGAAGTGGGTCTCACGATTTGGGTTTATCTATCTGGGCAATACACAAAATATTGAGAGAACACAATATGCATAATTTGTCACTTCAGCTCGTACAAGAACTCCACCCCAGTGACTACCAACAAAGGATAAACTTCTGTGAAGATGTATTAATAAATATTTAGGAAGATCCTTCATTTTTGAAAAAAATAATATGGACAGACGAGTCTAGGTTTGATAGAGAGGATATTGTCAATCGCAAGAACGAGCATTATTGGGCTAGAGAGAACCCGCATTTAACGAGACATCGAAATTTCAAAACAAATTCAGTTTCAATGTTTTCTGCTTAATTTGTGACAATGTTGTGTGTTGTTACATTTATGACGAAAACTTAAATTCTCAGAGGTATTTGTTGGAGATTCTTAGAAACATAGTAACAGATTTTATTAAAAATCTGTCAGTCAATACATTGCTGGTATCGACTAGACGGGACTCCCTCTCATTGCTCGAGTGAAGTATGTCAGGAACTAAATAGGATGTTTGAAGACCGATGGATAGGCTGCAACGGTCCCTGCAGATGGCCGCCAAGATCACCAGATCTAACACCGTGTAATTTTTATCTCTGGGGCAATATAAAGAGTAAAGTCTATGCTACTCCAGTGAGTACATGCGATGAACTTATTCAACGGATCGTCGAAACCTTTCAAGGACTAGATCCACACGATATAAGCAAAGCAACTTCACACGAAGTAAATTCGAGAATTTTGAAATGTCTCAACAGGAACGGGAGACACATTGAAAATTTCCTATAAGCTTCTACCTACCTATGATTTATTTTTACGTTTGCTATTTATTATTTTTGTTAAAAGTTTATAAAATTAATCTTCTTGTTCGTGTTCTCTGTTTTTTTTTACTAATGCCTATTTATTTTACAACCACAGCAAAATTTGTTGAATTTAAAGCATAAGACAAAGTCACATTAAAAAAAAATGAGAATTTTAGATAATTGAAGATTTTAGATAAGTGAGATAGGTTTAACATAATGTAACAGAAAAATCTATATATCTCAAAACGTCGACAACAAGCAGCTACAATGAAAGCCTGGTTCCAAGATATAAGAAGTGACGCATCCCTACCGAACCGAGCTATAAAAGGTATTCCATAGGCGGAGACATTTATTTTTATATGGATATAATATTTTCTATTAATTTTTGAAAGATAATTCGTTCAACACTACTACTACTGTCTAATCGAAAGTCCAATGTATATTCACATACGCCACTTATAACTACTATCAATTAAAATAGAACGCTATACGGTACAACCGTTTTAATCCGAACACGCGAAAATACTAGACCTCCCGCTCGTTCATAGAGCAGTTCAAATTCTGAGAATGTCTACATCATTCACAACCGAACCTTGCAGTTTCGTGGAAATACAATACAACCCCAGATATAGGTTTTATAAAATAATAAAGCGGATAGATGTGTTTAAAGAGTTTAAAGTCTTTCAATTGAAATGGAATAATTTTTATAAACAGAAGAGCGAAGGATATTTGCGCCTATAGAATGGGAATTCAAATGGATTATATACTTTCTCCTCTGTCAGCGAAGTTACGTACATGTTAAGGCCATATTTCTTCGTCACCGCTTCATATCCATTGTTCGTAATTTATCGTTGCAGCTCGGTATACACACTTTTACCTTGTTGAGAGTTAAATAGCCCATATCATTATTTCTACTATGCGCAAACTTCTGCCGATATGTAGCGGCAAACTTATTGCAATTATACATAACGATATTTCAGAATTGTGAGCGAGTTTAGACACAAGTCACATCGTTTATTTTAGAACCCAACTATAGGAAGTGTCAGATGAATTTCACCGTGTTTTTGACATTTTCAGTCATAGGCAACTACGTATGACCAGATATCTGATGTCTGCACCAAAATATAACATAAAAATCGACATATCTGAGAAATGGTAAGAGATAGGTATAGGGAAGTGTCTCCGATCTTGTCTAGTAGCAGAGATATGTCTAATCAAACATGGTAGTGACATTTTAAAAATTTTCGAACAAATCGAAATAACTTGAAAACGTCACATTTTTGACATATGGTGCCTTTATAAAATTTATTCTGAAGTTCGATGAGGAATCTAAAACTGCAATAATATATAGGGTGTTCCATTTAAAATAACGATAGTACATGGTACTTCCGGTATAACCGGAAGTACCATGTGCTTAAAAGTAATTTACTTTTCTTCCGCATAGCCGCTTATGGCCAAACCCAAATTTTCTCTTTCAAATTCGAATTAGAAGGTCATAAACTTCTAATGATAGCGACTCGCCAAACACCCTGTAACCCTGTATATATCGAGTCGCTATCATTAGAAGTTTATGACCTTCTAATTCGAATTTGAAAGAGAATATATATATATATATATATATATATATATATATATATATATATATATATATATATATATATATATATATATATATAGTATTAAATTTTTGTGATGGTAATAGTGTTTATTTTATGTTTGTTATTAGATAAATAGTTTAGTAGAACTCATGTTACATGTAAGTATTTTAAACTTTTATATTTTTTCCAAGTAAATTGTAAACTTTTTTCTTTCCATGTTGTAGCCTTGATAAAGGAATAAATTTTTCCGAAAGCTCGGCGTATAATAAAGAGTTTTATTCTACAACTGACGGCGTTCCCACAATTTATATATATATATATATATATATATATATATATATATATATATATATATATATATATATATATATATATATACATATAAAATTGAAACTGACCCCGAATATGGATTTAGGGGTCCTAGTTTGCGCTCATTTGAAGAAATTTTTTGAAAATTCAAACGTCGGGATTTCCTGTAATTTTTTGTAAGAAAATTCATTAAAAATGATTTCAAATTAACACAGCTTCTGAATGATTTTAAATTATTTTGACGTAAAAGTTTCACATTTTGTAATTACATTCCAATATTTTTAAATAACCAAAACTCCCAAATTAAATAAAATTATTTCTTTGGTTAGTATATGGCCAAATATATTTTAGATTTATATTACAGCAACACTTACCAATAAAGTATAATTTATTTATTATAATTATTATAATTTCAAAGGAAAATAAGTCTGTTTATGGCAATGTTTTGCCAAAACTAACTTAGATGGTAAGATGTTAATTTTGGCGTTCGCTAACTCAAAACCACAAAATTGTTTCAATAATACAAAACGGAACAAAACGACTACCCATTTTTTTTAAGAAAAAACAGATTTGTTTGCATTGTTTTGTAGGAGAAACCATATCTACCTTCAATATTGTAATAATTTTGTTGGATTTACTGTAAATATCGTTAGATCAGAACATAATTTTATTATAGAATAATGCACAAAAAATATATAAACCTTAATGCCTTGATTTTATTTCAGTTCAATATATATCAACATGAACAACTCGCAAAAAACTTCAACAAGGGCTGCTAATCCAAGGGACAGAGCTAATCCGTGTTCTTTTTTTACATTTTTGTAAGTACTTGTTGGTTATTTATTGCTTTACTTGTTAAGAAAATACAGCTTGCAACAGCCAAATGGATTAAGTTCAGTATCTCAATTATTGTGCATATTTATTTAAAAAACCGAAACACGTCAATTTTAGGTTAAAAAAAATAACATTCTGCAACGCAAAAACTTCGTCCCATATTCACCCCCCTTCGAGTAACAGTTGTTAAACCCAAATTTTTGTGATTGTCAGCATAATTTTATAAGATGCAGCTCATAACACACTATAAATAAGATTTATAATATTTTCCTGTACCTTGTATAATAACGGATATATCGAGCCTTACATTAAAATGCAATAGCTTTTATATATCTAAATATGTAAAAAGTCTGAGACGCAGCAAGTGCGTTATGATAGTGAATTTTCATAAAAATGTTTTAAATGGCAAATATGTGTTTTTTTAAAGAAAGCAGGCATAAAATTTGGTTACCAGTATAACCTATGTAGTAGAAACAATGTACCATATTTCATCAAAATAACTCTATTGTTTGAAAATGTCCACAAATTTTTCGAAAATAAACTTAAAATGTTCTTGACAAAAAAAAGTTTCCTGGCCAACGAAGCTTATAAGTTAATAGCAAATTGAGCTATTCAAATTTGAAGCTTTTATAAAAAATTCACTACCACAACGCACTTGCTGAGTCCCGAATTTATTTTCTTACAAACAGGGATTATAATTTCGTCGTCGGAATTCCATACATTTAAGGTCAGCTCAGAACTGACACTAACGGGGGGAATCCTACTGTGTAATTAAAACAATGCATTGTTTAATCTATTTAAACTGAGCAGATTTTCCTGGCTAACGAACTTATCCAAGCCACTTGCAAAAGGAAGGTACTCAGCAAATTTGATCAGAATCGGCCGATCATTTTTTGAGTTATCGGTGTGATATATATATATATATATATATATATATATATATATATATATATATATATATATATATATATATATATATGTATGTATGTATGTATATATATATATATATATATATATATATATATATATATATATATATAAACTGACCCCAGAGATGTGTTCTCGGTGGCCTAATTAGTGCTCATTTGAACGAATTTTTTCAAAATTCAAAAGTCGGGATCTCCTCATTAGTGAATTTTTTTAAAGAAAATTCACTAAAACTGAAATTAACCCCGGCACTACTTGGCACAGGTTTGAAGAAATGTCTTAAAAATGTTGAAATCGCGGTCTTCTTGATGACGAATTGGTCATAAGAAAATACGCAAAAAATATAGACTATTAAATCACAAACTCTATAACTCAAACTGCGGCCAAAACATCAGAGAAGAGGTTTATTTGAAATTAATTTTCTGCAAACATTTTAGTAAAATGAAGGACAATGATGGTTGAATGTCTAACTTAAGGATTTGTAAAACACTTTAGTACGACATTTCTCATATATAACACGTATTTGTTTCAGGTTCTCCGTTTAAAAATTGCAAATTTTGACGTTTCAAATCGCGACTTTAACGTTTTCAGAAGACAAGCAATAAACTTTTCAATGTAATTTTTCTGTTATTTCTTGATCTTTTTGCTTTAGGATAACTTAATTTCACAATAACTTTTGTTATCCACACAAAATATTTTGGTATTGTGCATTTCTCTGGTCGTCTGTGGCATCAATTTTTTTTTTCTTTCAACTTTCAAATTTTGGCATGTAGAGTAAGCTTAATAGTGTAAATCTGGGTACCAAATTTGGTTGCCATAGCTTTATTATTTTCGAAGATACACAAATTTTCAAAAAGAAAACCTCAAGTTGTTCAGGAAAAACTGGTCCGATTTTCTCGGATACCGAACTTATCCAAGAGATTTACAAAAGTAACGTATCTACCAAATTTGATCAACATCGGAACATTAATTTTTATGTTATCGGTACAAGGTACAATATATATATATATATATATATATATATATATATATATATATATATATATATATATATATATATATATATATATATATATATATATATATATATATATATAACACAGATCTACCAGTTAGTGAATTTTTTTAGGAAAATTCACTAAAGTAAATCTGGAAGCAGCAAGTGCGTTATGGAAGTAAACTTTCATAAAAATATGTTCAATAGCAAATATGTCAATTTGGTTTCTGTTGTGGTTAACCTATATAGTAGAAATAATGTGCAGTAGTTGATTAAAATAACTTATTCTTTGAAAATGTACAAAAATTTTCCGAAAACAAACCAAAAATGTTTCCGGAAAAACTGGTTTCGTAGCCAACGAACCTTAGGTTAACAGCAAATTGAGTTATCGAAATTTGGAGCATTTAATAAAAATTCGCTACCAAAACGCACTTACTGCGTCTAGATTTTTTTATTACAAGCATGCATCGTATATCAATAAAAAATGCAAAAATGCAATAATATAAGGTATCTTCGAAAAAAATTTGTAGGTATCACCAACGACTTACGCGCTACCCTGTGGTTGTCAAAATAATTTTATAAGATGCAGCTCAGGACACCCTATAATTAACGGATACAATTTTTTTCCGTATCTTCTATAAAAAAAACTTCTGGACGCCTAATGTTTAAACTCTCTATGGCGGCTAAAATTTTTTTAGTGCAAAAATGCAATAAAATAAGGGATGTTTGAAAAAAGAAAAATGTTTTCAGAAGACAGACAATAAAAATTTCAATGTAATTTTTATGTTATTTCCTGATCTTTTTGCGTCAAGATAACTTAATTTTTGTCTGTAATATACAATAAGTTCTGTTATCCACACAAAATATTTTGGTTTTGTGGATTTCTCTGGTCGTCAGTGGCATCCATTTTTTTTTTAACTTACAGATCTGAATTTTGGTTAGTTAGTTAGTTAAAATGGATTAGATGGCCTCGGAAGCTCAGATCTATTAGCCACAGATTTTTCTAATTTAGTTTCGAAAATACTATCCCATTGTTCTTCGTTATGATCTGTTATAATGAAACATGGAAAATCAGAGAGAAGTCTGACTTTTACAGTGAAAACTGATATTCGATATACATGTTTCCCTACATATTTATGTTTTCTTTTTTTTTCTGAATTTTGGCATGTAGAGTAAGCTTAATAGTGTAAACCTGGGTCCCAAATTTAGTTGCCATAGCTTTATTTATTTCGGAGTTCGGAGATACATAAATTTTCAAAAAGAAAACCCTAAGCTTTTAAGTAAAAACTGGTCAGACTTTCCCGGCTAACGAACTTATCCAAGCGATTTACAAAAGTAACGTACCTACCAAATTTTATCAAAATCGGCACATTACTTTTTGAGTTATCGGTACAACATATATATATATATATATATATATATATATATATATATATATATATATATATATATATATATATATATATAAACACAGATCTACCCATTAGTGAATTTTTTAGGAAAATTTACTAAAAGAAAATCTGGACGCAGCAAGTGCGTTAAGGAAGTAAATTTTCATAAAAATATTTTCAATAGCAAATATGTCAATTTGGTTACTGTTGTGGTTAACTTTTATAGTAGAAATAATGTACAGTATTTGATCAAAATAACTTATTCTTTGAAAATGTACAAAAATTTTCTGAAAACAAACTTAAAATGTATCCGAAAAAACTGGTTTCGTAGCCAACTAACCTTAGGTGAATAGCAAATTGACTTATTGAAATTTGGAGCATTTAATGAAAATTCGCTACCAAAACGCACTTACTGCGTCTAGATTTTTTTATTACAAATATGCATCATATTTCAATAAAAAAGCAAAAATGCAATAATATACGGGATGTTCGAAAAAAAAAATTGTAGGTATCACCAACGACTTATGCGCTACCCTGAAATTGTCAAAATAATTTTATAAGATGCAGCTCAAGACACCTTATAATTAACGGATACAATTTTTCTCGTATCTTGTATAAAAAAACTTCTGGACGCCTAATGTTTAAACTCTCTATGGCGGCTAATTTTTTTATTTATTAAGGTAAATTACTATACAAAGGAAATGCATTGTTGTCACGTGGTTCTGATTTACCTGTTAAATTATATTAGGGTAAATTCTTAGCCTCATTTTATATGCAGCTGGCAGTGCCCGTTGGAGAAAAAATGTTCGGGACGCAGCATGTGCGTTATTGTAGTGAATTTTCATAAGAATAATGTATTATAGTGATTTAGCCTTATATTAAAAGTTATAAAATGTTACTTTATTTAGTTAGAAAGCCAAAAATAGGGTAAAAAAAGGCAATCAAAAACATGACCACTAGCATAAATATTTATACAGTAATTTGGATACAAAACCCAAACAAAACAGTTGCTAAACAGGAAATATACTCAACAAAAAATACACTAGAAAGCGGAACATAAAAAGATTCCTGTGGTTCATGCATTGAGGGTGATTGTATGCATGCAGACGGGAAAGAAAAACCCCCAGAACGAAGAGGGTTTCGGCCCGTAACCCAAAAACACGGGGGGTTCTCCTTCCCCTTGTGTATGCATAAAACTACCTTTAAAGCATAAAGCACAAGAAAAATTTCTTGGGTGCAACCCCCAAGAAAGTTACTAGGCCTGGGCGAATATGGGTGTTGTGCGGGGCAGACAGGGTTTAAAGGAAATATTGCTGCAAAATGTGAAAACGGATCTTTTCAAAGTACGAAAAATGTTTTTTTAGCAACTTCCGCTCAGATTTCCTCACCGCCCAGCAACTCTATTCATTCTTGGTCCCTTAAGCTTCTTAGGGGTTGTATGCACCAAATTTGCTCTGCGGCTTGAGCATCCAAGGGGGGTTCTCAGCATGTTTCTGAAAAAAAAAAAAATCTAAAAACCCTCCTCGCAGCAAACTGTAAATTTATCGAAATTACATTCCACATTGTCGCCTATAATGTCTTTTTCGGATAATATCGAATACAGCACTAAAGTAATTAAATTCACTTGCTCTTTCACTCCGTTTTTATTTTTATATTACATATATAAGCACAAGATAAGTAAGTATCATAAAGGGGTGCCCTTAATTAACATTGGAGCTACACAAACTTAAAAGTAGAGAAGACATTTAGATCGTGTCTGTGTGCACACAAAAGTTAGTAAAATTCATTTATAAAATCTAATAAAAAACAACAGTTTTACGATATGATTTTAAATAAACCAAAAGGAATAAGCTTCGCGGCTATTTCGCAATTGGCGAGTGTATGAATCTAGCACTTGTCCAATACACTGAAATCCGATTAACGACGAAAGCAAGCACCTTTTAAATTAAACTCGATAGGCTTGGACGCTTAACAAACGTAGGTATGTATTTTAAGCGGGAGACTGTACCCGTTTGAAAAGTACAATATGCGAAATACTGAAATACGCTTTAAAGTGCTATTTACTAAACTAACCTGCGAAATCATCGATAATAAAAATGATGGATCTAGCCACTTATCTACCAGTATCATTTTCATTTTGTGATTAGGTTTTGATACTTGCAAAGAACATTGTCGCATGCTAAAAGCGCTTTTGAAAGCAAATATTGTCCCGGTATTATAAAAGAAATGGGCCAGATCTGACAATTTACAAAATTGTTAGTTGATTGTACACATGTCTCCGTATAAGCAACTGCTCATCTGCCTGCTGCGGTAGATATAGCATTTGTTGCGGGGATAACACCACAAGTGAGCACCCAATTTAAATTCCCACCTGTTACTCAAGAGGATGTCCTAAACGCAATAAATACCCTCAAATCATCTAGCTCTGCAGGTCCGGATGAGGTATCAAGCACATTGCTTAAGCGCTGCAGGTTTGTTGTTTCTTTACCACTGTCACATATATATATAACATTTCATTATCCAGAGGTATCGTTCCAGCAAAAATGAAAGAAGCATACACAAAACCGACATATAAAAAAGTCTGGACGCAGCAAGTGCGTTATGGTAGTGAATTTTCATAAAAATGTTTTTAATAACAAATATGTGTGTTTTTTTTTAAGAAAGCAGGCATCAAATTTGGTTACCAGTGTAACCTATATAGTAAAAACAATGTGGCATGTTTCATCAAAATAACTTTATTGTGTGAAAATGTACAAAAATTTCCAAAAGTAAACTTAAAGTGTTCTCGAAAAACACGTTTCTTGGTCAACCTTATAGGTTAATAGCAAATTGGGCTATTCAAATATAAAGCATTTGATCAAAATTCGCTACCATAACGCACTTGCTGCATCCAGCATTTCTTTTCTTACAAACATGCATTATATTTCGATGGAAAATGCAAAAATGCAATAACATAAGGCGTGTTTGATTTTAAAAAAAAAGGAAATTTGTATCACCAACGACTTATGGGCCACCCTGTGATTGTAGAAATATTATTTTAAGATGTAGCTCAAGACACCCTATAATTAATATATAGAAATTTTTTTCATATCTTATATAATAACAGATATATTGAGCTTTATTGATTTTTTACGAAAATTCGACAAAAATTATATACCATTAAACGATAAACTCTATAGCTAAGGCTACTGCCAAGCATCAGAGAAAGGGTCTATTTGAAATGAATTTTCTGCAAACATTTTAGTAAAATGAAGGACAATGACGGTTGAAACTAAGACTTTAGGGTTTGTAAAACATCCTTCTTGAAACATTTTATTTCTATAGCCCGTATTAGATTCAAGTTACTTGCCTAAATGTTGCCAATTTTGACATTTTAAATCGCCACTTTGACGTTTTGAGGAAAACCCCAATTTATTTTTCTTTAAACGCTTATAACTTTTTCGTCTTTCGAGCTATATAGCTAAATTTTTGTAGGTAACTTACTCATAAGGATGTTAACCTGAGTATCAAATTTGGTTGCCCTTACTTTGTTAATTCCGGAGATATAAATTTTTTTCGAAAGAAAACACAAAATTTTCCGGGAAAACCTAGGCAGATTTTCCTGGCTAACGAACTTATCCAAGCCATTTGCAAAAGGAATTTTTTCACCAAATTTAATCAAAATCGGCCCATTATTTTTTGAGTTATCGGTGTGATACATATATATATATATATATATATATATATATATATATATATATATATATATATATATATATATATATATATATATATATATATATATATATATATATATATATATATATATATATATATATATATATATATAAATATATATATATAAACATATAAAAATTGAAACTGACCCCGGATATGTTTTCTGGGGGGCCTAATTAGCGCTCATTTGAAGAAATTTTTTCAAAATTCAAAAGTCGGGATCTCCTCATTAGTGAATTTTTTTTAAGAAAATTCACTAAAAGGGTGATCCCGCGGATTATTCAAGCTACAGACAAATCAGCCTAACACCAACTTTCGCAAAAACCCTCGAAAAAATAGTCAATAACAAGCTGACAACCTATCTTGCTGATAATAAACTTCTTTCGCCATATCAACATGGCTTTCGGCAAGCACGAAGCACTGAAACTGCAATTGTTGAGTTTGTGGAGCAAATTGTCGAACACATTGACAAAAAAGAGGTAGCGCTGGGAGTTTTTGTGGACTTTTCCAAAGCCTTCGACTGTGTGAATCATGAGATCCTTATATATTCACTGTGTAGGTATGGAGTGACGGGCACCGCACTGGACTGGTTCAGAAGCTATCTTTCAGACAGAACACAAAGAGTTGTAATATCTAACTCTACCAACACTTACTTATCTAGGACTTTTGAAGTAACGGTTGGGGTGCCGCAAGGAACAGTTCTTGGACCTACGCTTTACATTATCTATGCCAACAGCCTACTTCAGTACATCACGCACCAATCTGAAAACAACATCAAGCCAGATAACAAAAGAACGGTCGCCTCCTATGCCGATGATACCAACTTTTTGATAGGTGGACATAGTGTTGAGCACATTATGGCTGATTCTGACAAAACCCTCAAAAGTCTAACCAATTGGGTCGATAAAAACAAGCTTGCACTTAACAAGGATAAAACAGCTTGCGTGTTTTTTAAATCTTCAAAATCAAAAAAAGGTACTGTACAAAGCGTAGAACTTGATGGCCAAACTGTAACCTTGCAGCCATCTACAAAACTACTAGGACTTCATATCGATAGTGAGTTAAAATGGAATGTTCACATCGATGAACTTTGCTCGCGAATCTCATCCGTTACATATGCAATAAGAACACTTACCCAAAGATGCAGTACCTTTACTGTGTTGTCACTGTATTATGCGTGTTTCTACTCACAACTAAGGTTTGGTATTACGCACTGGGGATTAGCAAGTGAAGTAAACCGAGTTTTTAAACAACAAAAGCAAGTGATGAGGATCATATTCAATATCCCTCATAGACACACTTGCAGAAACACTTTTAAAGAACAGGGTATCCTTACACTCCCCAGCATATACATCATGGAAGTGCTAACCCATGTTTTTCAAAACAAAACCAAATACACACGCAATGCAGTGGAACATGGATATACCACAAGAGGTAGAAATAACCTGCAAACTGACAAACATTGCACAGATCTGTACCAAAAATCACTGTTTTACAATGGCTGCAAGTTGTATAATGCGTTGCCGGAAGATGTACGGAATGTTGACACTTTACCAGCTTTTAAAAAAAAAGTGAAAACGATTCTTATAAACAAGACGTGCTACTCGGTGGATGATTTTTACACATAAACTACCATTAACTATCTTCTGTTTTTAAATTCTTATAATATGAACACTTTGTTTGTAGTGTAGTTGCCATAGTATAAACTATAAACCTAGTGCACCTGGTGACTCTAAAAAACAATATTGGAATTGGATCTGGATTCTGCAGCTCTTATCTTTTGAACGTTATAAACGTTATAAGTGTGTTTTATAAGTATCTTTGTTTTGTATTATTTAAGGAAAAATTTTCCTTAATTGTTATGCTTATTGTGTGTGCTATTGTCGTTCCTATTGTTAATTTTTTGACGTACATGAACATCCCTGTCATTCAGGTGACATTGGCCTGTTTCATTGTTAATATATACATTATACATTATATAACATTTTGTGCTAACTAGAGCTATCGTGACAACATACTGCCTGGTTCCGCACCGAGATAGCGTCCCTGTCGTACGTTTCACAATGTTCTACGATATCTTGCAATAATACTTGTAACTTCCATTGTTTAGATTTTTATCCACCATTTATTTGAATAGCATAGCAGTACAGGTAACATCATCTGTCTTTGTCCAACATTGTCGATATTTCATTACAGAATTTGAAGTGATGTCGAGGATTATTTTAATTTTATTTTCGAGTAACTTTATTTTTCTTTGCTCAAGACTTGAAAATTGGTACACAACCATGTCCGTCTCTGTTATTTTAAGTTGTCAATTCACGTTTCAATCCCTTAAAGAATTTGAGATACATTGCGTCTCAGAAAATGTTTTTTCATTAATTAAAAAGGAAACCCAGAAATACATTTTTTATAACTATTCGCAATAGACTAAGTCTGAAATCAAGTTTGTAATCCGCTAAACATCAGTCATTACCTAACCAACTCTCTATTCAAAATTATAACAACAACGCTGTAGTGCGTCAGCAAAATATACCATCCTGTATATGTGTAATATATAAGCACGTCGCTTTTACTATTCAATGTTTAATAAAATTTGGCATTTATTTCATAGGGATAGGAATGTCGACCACAATACGGATAAATATGTTTTACATAAGAACTTTTCCAAGATACACAGTTACCCAAACCAAGAAAAGTCTGGACGCAGCAAGTGCGTTATGGTAGTGAATTTTCATAAAAATGTTTTTAATAGCAAATATGTGTATTTTTTTAAGAAAGCAGGCATCAAATTTGGTTACCAGTATAACTTATATAGTAAAAACAATGTGCCATGTTTGATCAAAACAACTTTATTGTTTGAAAATGTACAAAATTTTCCGAAAGTAAATTTAAAGTGTTCCCGAAAATACTCGTTCCTTGGTCAGCCTTATAGGTTAATAGCAAATTGAGATATTCAAATATGAAGCATTTGATCATAATTCGCTACCATAATGCACTTGCTGCGTCCAGAATCTCTTTTCTTACAAACATGCATTATATTTCGATGGAAAATGCAATAACAAAAGACGTTTTTGATTTAAAAAAATGAGAATTTGTATCACCAACGACTTAGGGGCCATCCTGTGATTGTAGAAATATTTTTTAAGATGTAGCTCAAGACGCCCTATAATTAATATATATATTTTTTTCATATCTTGTATAATAACGGATATATTGAGCTTTATTGATTTTTTACGAAAATTCGACAAAAATTATATACCATTAAACAATAAACTCTGTAGCTACAGCTACTGCCAAGCATCAGAGAAAGGCTCTATTTTAAATGAATTTTCTGGCAACATTTTAGTAAAATGAAGGACAATGGCGGTTGAAACTAAGACTTCAGCCTTTGTAAAACATTCTTCTTCAGACATTTTCCTTCAATAGCTCATATTAGTTTCAGGTTCATTGCCTAAATATTATCAATTTTGACGTTTTAAATTGCGACTTTGACGTTTTGACGAAAACCCCAATTAATTTTTATTTAAATGCCTTATAGGTTAAAAGCAAATTGAACTATTAAAATTTGAAGCAGTGAATGAAAATTTGCTACCATAACGCACTTGCTGCTCCCGATTTTCTTTTATTACAAATATGTATTATATTTCGATGGAAAATGCAAAAATGCAATAACATAAGGCGTGTTCGATTAAAAAAAAGAAAATTTGAATCGCCAACGACTTATGGGCCACCCTGTAATTGTAGAAATATTTTTAAGATGTAGCTCAAGACACCCTATAATTAATGTATACAATTTTTTTTCGTATCTTGCATAATAACGGATATATTGAACTTTAAAGATTTTTTACCATTAACCGACAAACTCTATAGCCAACACTACTGCCAAAGCATCAGAGAAATGGTCTATTTGAAATACATTTTATGGGAATATTTTAGTTACCAAATTTGGTTGCCCTTATCCAAGCCATTTGCAAAAGGAAGGTAATCACCAAATTTAATCAAAATGGCCCATTATTTTTTAAGTTATCGGTGTGACACACACACACACACATGTATATATATAAACATATAAAAATTGAAACTGACCCCGGATATGTGTTCTGGGGGACCTAATTAGCGTTCATTTGAAAATTATTTTTCAAAATTCAAAAGGCAGGATCTCCTCATTAGTGAAAATTCACTAAAACGACAAGACAGAAGAGACTTGATGCTACGATAAACGTGTCAACAAAGCTTCAACACTTAAAGATCTCACTTTTAGTTGCAAAACGCATAAGGTAAGGAATGCCACAACATGATCCACATTAACACCCCACGATAAGTGGAAATTCAGAAACCACTGTAAAACTTTGCAAACATACTTAAATTGTTGAGCAACCCGCAATAAATCAACGAAATTAGCTCAAACAATGAAATTCTTAAATGCTCCGTTTAGATTATATTCTATAAAAATAAAATAACAATATAGAAAAATACTATGACATATAATTTAAAAGGAGCACGTGTTATAGAAGAGGTAATAGACGTTGATAATCAAAGTTTATTTTTGCATCATAATTAACTAATGCTTATTTTCTACTTAATTTGTTTTGTAATCGTCAATTGCTATTACGTTCTTACCTTATTTAATTAAACAAACGCATATCTTAAAAATATCTATGTTTTACAATAACAATTAGAATGTTGTTTTAGTATGTTTTTCTTTAACCAATATTTGCCTAATTGATTGGAATCCTTGAACTAAATGTGTATGTATAGTTGTCACTAGCGCAATTTGTCTGCAATTTTTATAACCATACCTAATATCACGTTTTTCAATTTGGGTATGCTTGTTTCTTTTGTAAAACTTGACTTTTTCAAGGCACTATAAGAATTTTAATTTATAACTTAAGAATTAGGTGACCATCATTGATATAATCTTGCGATAAAAATTATGTTCGAAGATGGTACTACTACTACTACTACTACTACTAGTGATCCCTTTTTTAATGGAGCGTGGCTGGCACCTTTGCTCACCAGGTCAGTGGCTCTACTGAACCGCTCTGTAGCACTCTGGTACCAGCGCTACGACACAAGTTCACGAGTGCTGAGCTGTCTTTTCTTCTTATTTATCGAGCCTACAACCCCCGTCCGCTTTGAGAGATAAGAGGTTCGGGCAGTCTAGTTGTAACATACAACTGCTACTTTCTTTATGTGGAGTGTACTTGGGCAATCTGCTGACCATGCTAGTGGCTCCCCTGAACCGCTCTATAACACCCTGGTTACTCTCTTTGAGACATTTCTTCACGAATGTAGCGCTGTCTTTTCTTCTTCTCCTTCCACTTTTTCCCTACTTCCCGGTCCGCTTTGGGCGTTTAGGAATTAGGGCAATCTAGTTGCCTGTCACTTTCGCTTCTCCAGCTCTTGTGTGTTTCCCCTATGCCTCACTTATTGTCTTATTTGGTCACTCACTACTCTGAAGGCCTATTCTGGATTTTTTAACTTGTACTTGTGGCGTATCATGTCTGCCCCAGCACATATAAGTATTCGCTTGTAGGATTTTCATTAAGACTTGTTTTGCCTCTCTCTGTGTGTTCTCTAACTTATCAGCCTGCTACACACTGCTAGCATACTTATGTTAAATATACTTCTCTACATAACATTAATTTAAGACTCATTATTTTTCATTTAGGGGTGATCACGACTTTTGAATTCTGGAAAAATGTCTTCAAATGACCTCGATCTAGGATACGTGGAACCGAGATCAGAGGAAAGTTTGAGACTTTACGTTTATATATATATATATATATATATATATATATATACAGGCTGTTTCAATATATATATATATATATACATGCACCATCGCTCGTGGGGCAATTCCTTACTAAAAAATAAGAAAAAAAGGTCCTTTGCACATGGGCCCGGAAATGCATAGTTTCCAATATACAGGGAGTTGAATTTTAATTTTTTTTTAAATTTTTTATAAATAATTTCAAAACCACTAGATTGATTTTAATGAAACTTGGAACTTGAAAGTGTATTATGAAAGTGCATATTTTCAAGTGAAAATCTGCTTACAACTGCGTCCGTGGCGTGCGTACGGGGTAACTGTAAAAATTCATTTGGGGAAAAAATATGTGCGCCACTGTCTTTTTCCAATTCTGATACATCAGTTATGAAGCTTATTACATAAGCCACAAAAGCTGCCTCTTGGTATTTTTTCGTTCAGGGTATCCCCTAGGAGATATGATTAATTTTATAAAAAGGGGCAAAATACCGATTCGTTGAAGTAATGAAAACAGTAATTGTAAAGTGCCATGAAACTATAATTTTTGACAGTTCTCTAAATTCTATAATTTTGAAGTGCTTTGTAGGCGTCAAAAGAGTTTTCGTGCTATTCTTTAAATTTTGATACGGTGCAGTATTTTCGTTTTTAGTTATTTGTTGATACTGAGCTGCTCATTAATATTATTTCCTCCTCTCAAGATGGTTTTCATTAAGTACACTTCAGCGGATTTGACTGATATGTTGTTAATTTATGGACAAACAAATCAAAATGCTAGACAAGCTGTGCGAGTTTATCAGGAAACTTATCCGCAAAGAAGAATTCCTGACAAAAATATTTTCCCACGTATTGTAAGACATTTGAGAGAAACTGGTTCTTAAAAACCTTTAAAAGCTGACTCTGGACGCAGAAGATACCGCCGAACTGTACGAGTTGAAGAGGCAATATTAAATAGAGTTGAACGTGATCCTACTACAAGTACGAGAATTATTGCCACCGAACTGGGTAATATTTCGGCATCATCAGTTCACAGAACTCTGAAGGATCAAAGTTTATATCCCTATCATTTTACACGTGTCCAGGAACTTCTACCTAGAGACTTTCAACCAAGGGTAATGTTTTGTCAGTGGTTCTTAAACAAACTTAGGCACGACCAACATTTTTCTAAACGTGTACTATTTACTGATGAGGCGTCATTTACGCGAAAAGGTATCGTAAATTTTCACAATTTACATACATGGGCCGATGAAAACCCACACTCTCTAAGAGTTGCAAATTCGCAGTATCAATTTTCCATCAATATTTGGGCTGCTATTATTGAAAATCACATAATTGGTCCTGTTGTTCTACCGAATCGTCTTGACCATGAATCATATTTAAACTTTTTACAAAATGATTTGCCGTTGTTACTACCGCTTTTTATGAGAAATGGTACAATGTGGTTCCAGCATGATGGTGCGCCCGCACATTTTGCAGCAGTGGTAAGAACATATTTAGCCAACACATACGGTCACTAATGGATTGGTCGTGGAGGTCCGGTGTCATGGCCACCTCGATCTCCGGACCTGAATCCTCTCGATTTTTATTTGTGGGGTCATTTAAAAGAAATAGTGTATAAAACACCAGTAAATACACGAGAAGAATTGTTGGGTAGAATAGAATCTGCATTTGACAGCATTAGAGAAGATGAAAATATTTGCAGAAGAGTAAGAATATTGCGCAGAAGGTTAAATAATTGTAACGACGCTAATGGTGGTCACTTTCAACATTTTCTTTAGCTTTGTTATTAAAGTCAATTGAGTAATGTACAAAAAACAAGAGTTTGAAAAAATCATGGTGTCTTTACGATTACTTTTTCATTTTTTATTTTTATTTTTTATTTATCATTTTTTATCAATGTTTGTAATATTCATTTCAATGTTTATCACCAATAAGTTTTACGTAGGTTAGTTATTTGCACGGTTATTGCTGTAATGTTTACTGTATGTTTTGTTTTTCATATTCTTATGGTTGCAGTAAACATATATTATTATTATTATTATTATTATTATTATTACGCCGACTAATCGGTACTTTGCCCCTTTTTATAAAATTAATCATATCTCCTAGGGGATAGCCTGAACTAAAAAATACCAAGAGGTAGCTTTTGTGGCTTATGTAATAAGCTTCATAACTGATGTATCAAAATTGGAAAAAGACAGTGGCGCACATATTTTTCCCCAAATGAATTTTTACAGTTACCCCGTACGCACGCCACTGACGTAGTTGTAAGCAAATTTTCACTTGAAAATATGCACTTTCATAGTACACTTTTAAGTTCCAAGTTTCATTAAAATCAATCCAGTGGTTTTGAAATTATTTATAAAAAAATTAAAAAAAATTAAAATTCAACTCCCTGTATATTGGAAACTATGCGTTTCCGGGCCCATGTGCACAGGAACTTTTTTTCTTATTTTTTCGTAAGGAATTGCCCCACGAGCGATGGTGCATGTTTTTTGAAACAGTCTGTATATATAGAGGGTGTTTGGCGAGTCGCGTTGATTAGAAGTCTACCACCTTCTAGTCCGAATTCTAAAGAGAAAGTTTGGGTTTGGCCATAAGCGGTTATGCGGAAGCAAAGTAAATTACTTTAAAATACATTGTACTTCCGGTTATACCGGAAGTACCATGTACTATCGTTATTTTAAATGGAACACCCTATATATTATTGCAGGTTTAGGTTCCGTATCGATTTCAGAAAAAATTTTATAGGAACCTGTATGTCAAAAATGTGTCGTTTTCAAGGTATTTTGATTTTTTAGAAAATTTTTAAAATGTCAATACTATGTTTGATACGACATATCTCCGCTATTAGACAAGATTGGAGATTCTACCTTAGTGAGTAAACTAAAAAAGCTTAGTTCTAAGGAAGAGGTGGATAATATCTTCAAGAACTTATACAAAACGTTCTATACTAATCCTTCAATTTAAACAATTTCTTTCATTCATAACTTGAATATTTCAAATAGAACAGCCTATATTTTTGACCTCATCTTATTGGCTATTTAAATCTTTTTGAAAATTGTTAACACTTATACAACAACTATACCCATCTCTTACTATTTTTGAGATATATCGATTTTTCTGTTATATTTTGGCGCATACATCAGATATCTGGTCATACGTAGTTGCCCTTGGCTGAAAATGTCAAAAATAGGGTGAAATTCAACTGACACTTCCTAGGCGATTTCATTGTAGCTGCTTGTTGTAAGTGCTCTGTTATCAAAAGTGCAAAAATAATATGGATAACAATAATTTTTATTTTCGTTATTCTGCAAATGATGTTCTCAATTTGTTTTCAATATATGGTGACTGTAAGAGAATAGTTGAGAGAACAGTTCGAACATTTAACAACTAATTCCCTCATTTGGCTCCAATGAATAGAACAAAATTCAACAGAATAAAAGTAAGTTGTCAAGCCATGGAATAATACCGCCACGACGCGTTGTTAAAGGTTTCGCGATTGCAGACAATGAAATGAATGAAATTATGGTTGTTGCATATTTTGAAGTACATCTACAAAGTTCGCTAAGAAGTGGGTCTCAAGATTTGGGTTTATCTATCTGAGCAATACACAGAATATTGAAAAAGCACAATATGTATAATTTCTCACTTTAGCTCGTACAAGAGCTCCACCCTAGTAACTACCAACAAAGGATAAACTTCTGTGAAGATTTTTTAATAAAGATTCAAGAAGAATATGGACTCCGAGTCAGTTTTCCCGGAAAATTTTGTGTTTCCTTTTTGAAAATGTATATATATATATATATATATATATATATATATATATATATATATATATATATATATATATATATCCGAAAGTAATGAAGCTATGGCAACCAAATTTATTACCCTGGGTTATATCACATAAAAACATGCACCCAAATCTGAATCTCTACATTAAAAGAAAAAAAGTTATAAGCTTTTAAAGGACATATAGCCTTAAGTTTCAGCTTCAATCGTCATTGTTTTTTATTTTATTAAAATGTTTGCAGAAAATTGATTTGGGATAGACCCTTTATGTGATGCTTTTTCAGTAGTTTCAGTTATAGAGTTTATTTATTTAATTCTCATAACGGATCAGATTACGTTATTATTTAGCATTTTTTTTCTTCAATTGGACAAAGTCTAAGTTTTTCATAGTGAAACGGTGTCACCACACCGTTGAATTAAAAGTTAGAAAATCAAACTCTATAATTAACCTGGCCACCATCTATGGATTTCTGTAAGGTGAATTTTTTACAGTTTGCATTTCTAGCTCCTTTGCAGCATGTTTACTCTGCACAGCACCTCAAATTTGTTTTAAGTCTCTTAACTGCATTGTGGAATTAAGATCACAGATTTTGTCTAATGGTTAATGCATAAAGGGGCTCCTCTAAACATTGCGCTAAGGTGCAAATTTACTTATAAATGTGATTAATATTAAGAAATAATGAACACACCGCCCGCGCCTCGAATAAGGTTCTGTTCGTCATTTTAACTTTAAATGAACTTTCCTTTGCCCGCTTCGCATTCACTTAAAATTTTCATTTATAATTGATGGATAATAAAATTTGTTCTATGCAACGAAAAATTGACACAAAATGGAACAATTTTTAGATTCTAAATATATATATATATATATATATATATATATATATATATATATATATATATATATATATATATATATATATATATATATATATATATATATATAGGGTGGGGCACCACATACGCGTCGGTCTCTCTAATGGACCCTGTTGAAATTTACAAATTCCGTTTTTTTCTAACATATATCGGGTCTTCAGAGGCATCTTCTAAAAATCTCGATGATACAGAGTGTTCACAAAAAAAGACACATAACAAAGTTATGTTTTTTAAATAGAACACCCAGTATATTATTCGGTTTTCGTCATCTAGAGATAAAATAAAGGTAAGTTACAATAGGATTCCCTATACCTAAAACCTACCGTTTTTGAGAAATACTGCAATTTTTGAAAATGGAAGCCTCAACGCAAAATTTTTTTTCTTACACTCGGCAACGTAGAAAAAATCTAACTTATATTAGTATTTAGTAAAAAGATTGTTGCATGTAACAGAAAAAAGAATTCAATGTAAAGTTATGCAGGATGGTCAGTAACCTACTAGTGATATTTGACGCATAATATTGCAAATAAGTCTCTTATTTTAAATAGCACACCCAGTATATAATTATATATTCTTCTAGAAAATGTTATTATCTTTTAATTGATACTAGGGTTTCCTATACCTAACTCAAGCAGTTTTCGAAATATTTAGAATTGTTTGTTTTCCATAATAAATGTCACCTTTCATCATCAAGTGAGCCTTGATTATAGTGAGCGTTTATATTGTAGGCTAAGTAAATTTGTAGATCAACGCGGAAAAACTTTTATCAAGAACGTTGTATTGCAACAGTCGAACAAATTTTAGTTGGGTTATACAAATGTAAAATTGTAATAACATGAACAACAAACAAAAAAAGGACAATTTAAATACACTATAGTAAATGTTCAAATTGACGGCCGTCTTGTTCAATGCATAAACGTATTCTTTTCTCTAATGATTTCTGGGCTTTCAACAACCTTTCAGAAGTTACTGTGTGGAACGCACTTCGTATTTTTAGTTCCATATGTTCTCGGTTAGTCGGAGGTACTTTGTAAACAATGCGTTTTATGTACCTCCACAAAAAGAAATCCAAACACTTTAAGTCCGGGGATGGTGCAGGCCAGTTGTGTGGGCTTCCTCGTCCTATCCATTTATTGGGGTAACTTCTGTTTAAATGTTCTCGTACACTGGTTTCAAAATGGGCGGGAGCACTGTCTAATTGGAACCGCATCCGCCGTTTAATATATCTTGGGATATATTCTAAGAGCTCTGGCAAATCATCATTTAAAAATCTTAGGAAAATTTGACGTTTCAGGTTACCATTAAAAAAGTAAGGCCCTATTATGTGTCTTCCTAAAATTCCGGCCCAAACATTAATACTCCATCTGTGCTGATGATCAACTGTATGGACGTGATGTGGGTTTTCGTCACTATAATAGTGATAATTGTGTCTATTTACTAGGTACGTGCTATGAAATGTACTCTCGTCTGAAAATAGCACAAAATCAAAGAAATTTTCATTCTCACCAACTTTGTCAAGAGCCCACAAGCAAAAACCAATTCGTCGCATTAAATCAATATCAAGCAGTTCCTGATGTAACTGAACATGGTATGGATTAAAAGAAATCCCTTTTGATTATTCTCCCAACACTTCGTCTGCTAATGCCTACTTCCCTGCTTATGTTACGCCGTTGTATGGGGATTTTAAACAACAGCGCCAATTACCTCAAGCTCTATTTCGCCATTTTCAGTAAAAGGTTTTGTCTGTTGACTTTTTCGTATCCAACACTTCCTGTTCTACAAAACACCTGCAACAGTCTCTGTAAGACTCTCTTGCCGGGATGATGTCGAGATGGATATTTTTGATCATAGACCCTCGCAGCCAGTATACAATTTTCTTGACATTCCTTAATAACAAGAATCATATCTATTCTTTCCTGTACAGGATACGTTTTCATTTTTATACTACTCTTAAACAATTTTATGAAAACCACCCAAACACTTGATACGACACAATAGAGTTAAAATACTTGACAAGTGTCAAATAAATTGATAACAACCATATATCCAATATCCCTGCCAGAGCCCCCTCGCTTCCCAAGTAGATATTGACATTTATTATGGAAAACAAACAATTCTACTTAACAAGTGCCAAATCAGTTAATAACAACCGTATATCCAATATCCCTGCCAGAGCCCCCTATTGACATTTATTATGGAAAACAAACAATTCAAAATATCTCGGAAACTGCTTGAGTTAGGTATAGGGAACTCTAGTATCAGTTAAAAGGTAATAACATTTTGTAGAAGAATAAGCCATTATATACAGGGTGTGCTATTTAAAATAAGAGACTTATTTGCAATATCATGCGTCAAATATCACTAGGAGGTTACTGACCATCCTGTGTAACTTTACATTAAATTCTTTTCTCTGTTACATGCAACGATCTTTCTACTAAATACTAATATAAGTTAGATTTTTTTTACGCTGCCGAGGGCAAGAAAAAAATTTCTTGCGTTTAGGCTTCAATTTTCAAAAATTGCTGTATTTCTCAAAAACGGTAGGGTTTAGGTATAGAGAATCCTAAAGTAACTTACCTTTATTTTATCTCTAGATGACGAAAACCGAATAATATACTGGGTATTCTATTTAAAAAAACATAGTAGTAGTAGCAGTGGTGGGGAGGCCAACGCCAAGCAAGTAGGCCACAATGGGCCCTTTTTGCCAACCCTAGCAACCCAGCAACCATGCTCTACTCTTCCTCGGTTCCGTCGCCAAACCGCCTCGACCTCGAGATGAAGGCCATGACGGTCTTCAATTGGACGGTACTTACCTGATTCCTCTGCAGAGTCCTTGATCCGAACAATTCTGCTCGAAGACTCCCAAAAGCCTCGCATTCACACAGGTAGTGGTAGGACGTTTCTTCATCCTCGCCACATTCCTGGCAAATGGGATCCCTCTCTACGCCTATCAATGTGAGGTGTCTTCTAAGGGCGCAGTGGCCTGTCAGCACCCCGAGGATGCGGCGAAGCGTAGGTCGACTCCTTCCGAGTAGCCAGACAGCTTTATCTCTGTCCGGCCCCTCCACGAAGTCCCTCGCCTGCCTGCAGCCATTAACCGACCCCCAGTGCCTCTCCATTGCTTCCTCGGTCCACCTGTCTAAGACGACAGAGACTGTCTTCCTACTTATGCCTATCGCAGGCTCCGGGCCACAGAACGGCCGCCAGGAACCGAGCTTTGCGAGATTATTCGCCACCTCATTCCCCGCCACGCCACAGTGTCCCGGAACCCACACCAGTTGTACCTCCTTCGTCCTGGCTAGCCCTCTGAGGGCGTCAGCGCACTCCTGAACCAGGGGTGACCTGATTCTGGCCGCGCAGACTGCCCGGAGGACCGCCTGGCTATCCGAGCAAATGCACACACATTTCTCGGGACTCATCTTCACATCCTGTCTATTGGCCACAGACAGGATAGCATACGCCTCTGTTTCGAATGCCGTGGTGTATGCGCCAAGAGCATAGCTCTCGCGCACCCCCAGGCCCTCGATGTATATTCCTGCCCCGGAGGATTGCTGGTCCTCCAGCCGCGATCCGTCGGTGAAACAGACCAGGCTTGCGGGCTGGAATGCAACCTCATTTTCCCTCCACTGATCCCTACTGGGGATCCTGAGGGTGTATGGCCTAGTCAACCTAATATCGTCCTCGGCATCCCTCACCTTTATGGCGGAAATCGGAATTTCCTTTTCCACCTCCTTGGCGACTCTTGCATGCCCTATTACTGCTCCCTCTCCGCTCCAGTTACCTGTCCCGGATCCTAAGATGCGACGCCATAGCCCCCCTTCTGATACAGATGGGAAGCGGTGGCAGCATCAACAGGACCTCTAGCGCGGCTGAGGGTGTCGTCCTCATAGCGCCTGTGATACCCAGGATAGCCAGCCTTTGGAGTTTGGCCAGCTTCCTGCTGGTTGTTTGGTTCCCACCAGACCAACGCCCCATAGAGGATTCTCGGCCTGACGATCGCAGTGTAGATCCAATGAAGGATCCGGCGATTAACTCCCCAGGTCCTCCCTATCACACGACGCAGCTGCCAGAGGGTCGCTACTCCCTTCCTCACAACTCGTTCTATTTGCGACCCCCATGTTAGTTTTGGGTCCAGGATCACCCCCAGATATTTGACCTCCCGCACTAAAGCTAAAGGTTTTCCAAACATCACGGGCGCCCTGAACCCCTCTACCTTCCTCTTCTTGGTAAATAGGATCATCTCCGTCTTCGCCGGGTTTACGGAGAGTCCCTGCTCACCACACCACCTTTCGATTATGCTACAGGCAGCTTGCATGCACTCACAGACGACGCCGAGGAATTTGCCGGTGACTAAGACCAGCCCATCATCAGCGTACGCCTGGGCGTAAAAAAACATAACTTTGATATGTATCTTTTTTGTGAACACCCTGTATCATCAAGAGTATTTTCAGAAGATGCCTCTGAAGACCCTGCATATGCTAGTAAAAAACGGAATTTGTAAATTCGTATAGGGTCTATTAGAGAAACCGACGCGTATGTGGTGCCCCACCACACACACACACACACACACACATATATATATATATATATATATATTATATATATATATATATATATATATATATATATATATCTATATATATATATATATATATATATATATATATATATATATATATATATATATATATATATATATATATATATATATTGCATCTAAAAAACTAGGAAAAATTGAATTCTGGGGAAAATATCATGACCTCCTGCATTCCTATTCCACAGGAAGAGCAAACAAGTGTCAATGATACAGAGAGTATTAGGTTAGGTGTTCAGGTGGGAATTGCCTAGGGTTCGGCATTGGGCCTCTGCAGTATCTCCTGCATTTACAAAGTCTGAAATATGCTTGACTAAAAGTTAGATACTTTAAATTTTGCGACGGTACCGTTTTGTTTCCTCAAGACAAATGGAAAAATACTTGAAATTAATGTAAATAGTGATCTTAAACGCTATTATGACTGGTTCTGTCATAATAAGTTATCTATAAATGTCGCAAAAAATGTCTAAATGGTTTTCAAGTGAGCAAAAAAACAAATAAATCCAATTATAAAAATTAATGACCTAATTTTCACGACCTAAAAATCTTATTTTGGTATCTAACAAAACAAGAGAAACATGTGCAGATACAAAATTTGATTAAACCAACTTAATTTTTTTAATGATCTGACAGGTTTTTCTGAAAATTTGCTATCCACCGCACTTGCTGCGCCTGGATTTTTTTTTAGCTTTGAGCTCAACGACTAGTCATTGTTTTATTAGCACAAGCGCTTGAATGTTTCTAAAATTATTGACTTTAAGTTCACTAAACATAATATCAATATGGCAAGGGTAACTTTTGACATAAAGAGATTAAATTATTTCATGTGGTGTTTAATTTAAAATAGAAAAAATTTTTCTAATAAGCACCACAAAAATAACAAACTTTTTTAAACCCCATTTGTTAATAATGGTGGTAAAGGTTTTACTTTCGGGCCGCGTGTTCGATGTTTATGAAATTTTGTATATAGATGTATTTTAGACGTGTTTAAGGGTATATATGACAAAAATCACAATAAAAATGAGCGCAGAAGCAAACTTTTGGAGTTATTTTGAAATTATTGTAGCAAAAACGTGAGTTGTACTCACTTTTGCGACATGTTTTTGTCATATTTTAGAAATTTTTGGAGGTCTTTCGTTTTATATCAAGCTAAAGAAGGGTGTATTTCACTGTTATAATTCATTTTCACATAGTTTATGCACCCTCAATTCAGTTTATAGGTCCCTCTAAACTTCCCTTCCTTTATCGTATAATCGATCCTAAGTTGACATTGACATTTGACATAAAAAGCGTACTTATTAATGCGATACATTTAGAAGTTTGACATTATTGCAAAAAGAAAAATGTTCTATTGTATTATAGCGGGGGTGCATTGGTGCAATAACTATGTGAAAATAAATTATAATAGTGGAATACATCCTTCTTTAGCTTGATATAAAGCGAACGACCACCGAAAATGCGTAAAATATGATAAAAACATGTCACAAAAGTGTGTACAACTTACGTTTTTGCTACAATAATTTCCAAATAATTCTAAAAGTTGGCTTCTGCCCTCATTTTTATTGCGATTTTCGTCATCTACACCGTAAAACACGTCTATATAAAAAATTTCATAAAAATCTAACACGCGCCCCGAAAGCAAACCTTTACCGAATGCGTAAACATATCAAATAAAACTGTTCCTTAATAGACCAGAAAATCGTAAAAAAATATTTGTTGGCAATCAGAAGGTACTAAAGAAACGTTTACACTTACCGTTTAAAAAATCAAACAAGCAATTGTAATTATGTTAAAATTAAGACCTTTGGCTTATTTAAATAATTTAAAATTTAATTAAACATGAAATATATCAATCAGATAAAATAAGGTGTGTCTTATAGAATAAAATTAGCTACTTTACAACAAAAATTAATTACCCACTATAAGTGTAGAAAACGTTGTTATGCCTATATATATATATATATATATATATATATATATATATATATATATATATATATATATATATATATATATATATATCTTTGTGTGAAAATTGCTTCGTCGATGAAAAGTACTTGTTGAAAACAATTTTAATATGTTGCTTCCATTTCCAGTGCCCAAAATGTCCTTTGCTTCGCCAAATCCGGATGAAATAATTGTTGATTAAAGGATATGTGATAGTCAGAAAACTTATTCTTTTTGATAACTTTGCTGATTGTAGAGCGAGGTATATCGACTCTATTCGATGTCATTTTTGAACTGGTAGTTGCTTCTGCTACTACCGATAGCAAAACATTTAACTGACTTGTGCGCTTCGTACTATTACATTTTTCATAGGATATTTTTCCTGTTCTAACAAACCCCTCTTTTAGTTTTTGTAGGCTTTCCACTGAAGGTTGTCTTCTATTGAGCTATCTCTGCGCATACATCATCTGTGTTAATAAGCCATTTTATTCGCACCGTACCATAAGAACAAACTATCATGTGAACAAGTTAATTTCTTTAGAAATTCATGTTTATGCGAATGAAATCACTTGAACCACAAGTAACGGGTCTTTAACGTCTGTGACAACTGCTGTCAGGTGTCTTCAAATTACGACGAAACGATGGTTTCTAAGCCTACTTAGAAATTAATTAGCAAAATTCACCTTTGTTAACCGAAAAAGTAAGAATATTTGTGAAAATATAGATTTTCGGCAAGAAACATTACTATTGGAAATAACAAGGAATGAACCTTAGAATGCAATTATCAGATGAAATACAGGTAATTCCATTGACACTCTCTTTTCTCGTTTTTATGCAACAAATAATTATGATGCAACGCCAGCTGAAAAAAATAACACTCAAAGCTTTATATGTTCAATTCCCAAGTCCCCGCGCCGGAATGGTGTCTACGTGCGACCGCTACGTGCGACGTTGCATGCCAAGCAGCTCTAGTGGAGATGGGGTGGGTCTAAGGATAAAAGAAAATAATAATAATAGCCTAGTGGCCAACCACCAATCTAAATTAATTTCTGAGGGGGCGCCACTGACCAAAGCACCCTGGCCAGAAGGTTCCAGTTGGTAACGGAGGCACAGACGCAGACACACTGCAATGTCCGAGCACAACACCACAAATCAATAGCACGCTTGCAGCAAAAAAAGGGGATTATCAAAGTCAAAAATTCGAAATAGGAAAATATAAACAGTAGTTAAAACAACCAATTGGTACCTTTATTAACAAATCTGTAGAACCTCAATCACGGACCAGATTGTCGCTAATGGATCTACCACAAAATGCTTTAACTATTAGTTGGGAATATGTACACCCATATATATACTACATATGAAAATCGCTGAGGGCGTCAAATGGGCTATAGCACGTTAGTTATTTATTAAGCATAATTACAGCACAAAAAAATAAAATAAAAAAAGGTTTAAAAAAAATTGAAACTATCTAACCTGATATAGTCCTCGTTACCCTCCTAGGTATACAGTCAGTTAAAAAGGAATTATGCCGCACCTCTTGAATAGTCTGACATAATGCGGACTTCCAGCAGGATTACTGAAATATCTATATCCAGGATCGTGCAGCCAGTCACCATTAATACACTACTACTCCTAGAGTAACCATGAAATATACAGTAGATTATTTGAGCCGAGAGATAAATAGCACCAGATGAAGGACGGCTTCAATGTCAAAAAAAGGCTTGCTTTCTCGTTTAACCCTGCAAAAGCAACTAGCGCCGATTCTAATCGATACTATGATCGACGGAATGTGTTATAAATAACAAAATCACCAAATGAACACCATTCCAGATACCATTTCCCATATATCCCACTACGTGGATGAATTTATTAAAATTCCAGATCAGGACAAATGGTATTGACACGATGACCAGCCACTTTTCTAGTTAATTTCTTTCTCCCTTATCCTTCATTTTTCCCACTATCCACACAAAAGAAAAAAAAACATCCTTTTTGTTTCTCCCTCATAGATAATTCGCATAGCAACGGACAGAATTTCGCTCAAATTTTAAAAAATAAATATCGATGAAGAATTAAATTCGCCATAGGCGCGCCGATTAAGAGGCTGCATTGACCAACGTAAATTACATGCTCTTAGAAGCGCAAAACAGGAGCCGCGGACACAGAACGTTATTGTCAACCAGAGGTAGATAGGTGAAATCAAGCTACACACCTGCTCAGAGAAAGACTGAATCGGCGGAGATAGACAACCCACTATACCGCTAAGAGTGTTTATGGTAATATATAAGTGCGTTCTAGCGGTGAAAATGCAAGTGAGCCAATCTGCTCAGGATTCATAGATTTAAAATACAAATTTGTAACGGTGGTTGAAAATAAACCGTTACACAATTTGAAGTTTTAAAAAATGCTATTTGATTTTCTCAATTTGAAAATTGTGTAGTGAACGCCCTCTTTGATATGCACAATATTTGGCCAATATATCCTCCAATTACAACTGTCAGCGACGTAATGGCAAAACTTGTCAGTTTCAATCATCATGGTACTCATACAACTAATAAATTTGTTAGACTTTGTTTTGGGTAAATTTTTCACATTTTCTTAAATAATTCGGCAACGCCGCATCGAAAATTAAAAGAGGGGGTGTCGTTGGAGACGCCAATTGATGATGAATCGAAAAATGTAAAAAATGTATAGGGTGTTCCACTTAGGAAAAATTATGCGAAACTTGCTCTCCTGTGGTGAATCACTCTGTATATTTGAAAGTATTTTCGGAATGTGCTCATTTGGGTATCACATCAATTTATATAAAAGAAGATTCCTCCAAATCAGTTTTATAGGGCAGTTGTGGGACTTTGATACACTAATGAGCCAGCCTGTATATATATATATATATATATATATATATATATATATATATATATATATATATATATATATATATATATATATTAAATGGATGTCTATAATGGCTTTGAATTAAGTAAACATGCATCCACAGATTATAATAGCTTGTAGCCAAAGTTATATGGCTGTTGTCTTTATACTCTTTTTAAATATTCAAAATATACCTATTTGTCTTCAGTTGCTTTCCTAGTTCTTAGTAAGAATACTCATTATTAATTCCAGATATACTCTTGATATTTTTAAAAGAGGCTACAGGAGAGAACTACGAGACGATGATATATACCAAGTAACAAAAGACTGTCGATCTCGAGAAATGGGAGATCAAATTGAAACAGAGTGGAAACAAATTTGCAAAGAATCCAGAACACCTTCATTTTACAAGCTATTGTGGAGGTGTTACGGTAAAAGATATCTATGTCTGGGAGTGTTGCAGCTATTCATGAAGACTGTTACAATGTAAGTAATATATTAGAGACTATTAATTACTATTATTAAATTTATAGTTATAATTACTTATTAGACAATGTTGGTTTTAATGACTGTTGTTAACTACATCCGTTGGTATCTGTGGGCGTATAATTAGTAGCGTCTCGGTGATTCAGCGGTAAAGATTAACAATATCTCATTGACTGTTGTTGTTTATACTTGGTGAAACCGTTCCGTACTAAAAAGTCCGGACGCAGCAAGTGCATTATGGAAGTGAATTTTCATAAAAATATTTTTGATAGCAAATATGTCTATCTAATGCCAGAAGACATCAATCTGATTACCGGTATAGCCTATACAGTAGAAAGAATGTACCATATTTTATCAAAATTACTTATTGTTTAAAAATGAACAGAAATTTTCCGAAAATAAACCTAAAATGTTGGTTTCCCAGCCAACAAACCTTAGGTTAATAGCAAATTCAGTAGTTGAAATTTAAAGAACTTAATGAAAATTCGCTACCAAAACGCACTTACTGCGTCTCGATTTTTTTTCTTACAAACATGCATCATATTTCGATAAAAATATGCAAAAATGCAATAATATAAGGGCGTTCGAAAAAACAACTGCAGTGATCACCAACGGCTTATGGACCAGCCTGTGATTGTCAAAATATTTTTATAAGATGCAGCTTAAGACATCCTATAATTAAGGTATAGAATTTTGTCTCATATCTTGTATAACAACAATAATAATGAACTTTATCGCTGAAACCTAAGGGTGTGTAGAACACTCTTCTTGCGACATTTTCTTTATATATATAGCCAGTATTCGCTTCAGGTTCTTTGCCTAAATGTTAAATGTTGCCAACTTTGACGTTTCAAATCGCGACATTGACGTTTTGAGGAAACACTTAATTTATTTTAAATGCCTATAACTTTTTCTCTTTAAACTTACAGACCTAAATTTTGTTACATGGCTCACTCTTTATAATACAAACAGGCTTACCAAATTTGTTTGCCCTTACTTTGTTATTTCTGGAGATACACATTTTTTCCGAAAGAAAACACAACATTTTCCGGAAAAGCCTGAACCGATTTCCCTGGCTAACGAACTTATCCAAGCCACTTGCAGAAGGAAGGTACGTACCAAATTTTATCAGAATCGTCCCATTATTTTTTCAGTTATCGGTGATATATATGTATGTATGTATATATATATATATATATATATATATATATATATATATATATATATATATATATATATATATATATATATATATCGCACCCTGAGTGCAACAGTATCGCAAGTGCATTAACCATAGTTTCGAGAAAACTGCGGTTAAAGATTCCAATTGTGTACTAGCGCTTTTCAATTCAATGTTCTGCTAAACATTATGAAAATAAATATTGTAAATGCTTTCAAAATATGTTCTAAAAGTGGACAAAATTTGTTTAATATAGATACATATATTTCAATTAAAAAATTATTAATATTATAGAAACTTTTGCTATTTACGTTAGTCTTGCATGAACAGAAATGTACTGCTTTTGTTAATGATTCACTTAACTGTCATTCGTTTTCAAACTGGCTCAGAGTAACACTATCGCAACTACTGCGCGAGTCCTCATTTTTGATGTTAATATTCAATACAAAAATATTTATTGACATTAAAAAAATTATTAAAATATTTGGCCAAGTTAACTTAAAGTTTTATTATGGTGTAAAAATACTTTCCTCTTAAAAAAATATTTATTCATATTTCTTGTGAAATCCAATGATGAACACATTTTATAAAAAAACAAAGTACATAATAAATTTTAAAAATCTAAAGCATGTAGTCATGCAAATTTTAAGCACACTTTTTTATTAATAACAATACTAAAAAACTAAAACTAACGTCAATCCCATTTAAAATAAAAGGTCCTCAACAATCTGCTACTATACTATTATAAGAAGTCCTACTTCTTATTCGTCATCCGATTCTTCGGTAGTTTTGTTTGTAACCAGTAAATCCCGATAAAATTGTTGGTATTCTTTATCCACCAGATTTTTGTTGCATAAATTAATAATACCTTCTTTTTTTTTCTTTGAGATGGGCAGCGCCCTTGAATAGGCCTTTTTTAATTCAATGTCTTCTATGTCGCGGATTAAATGTCTCTGTTTTTGATTTATAAAGACTTTGTCGTAGTCCTCCTGTGCATAGTCAGTCTTGTAAAAAAATATCTAGGTTTCGAAGAATCAACATGAACAACTTTTATCTCTGGCCAGTTCACCTTTTCGTACTGTGTATTCACACAGTAATTCTTTCCAATTTCAGTCGATAATAGCTTGAAATCAAAAATTTCTTTTTGCTGAACCTCATGAACCTTGTAGGGTTTGCCCGTTTTTTTAGCTAATGCTATTATGGGTATCCATTGAGAAGGCACGTTTATTTTGTTGGTCTTCAAATATCTTTTTTTTTCTCTCTCTATTGTGGCGTGCATACTATCGCCTTCATTTTGTGTGTGACCTGAGATGAGATATTTGTGAGTTATAGTCTTGATACTGTATTTTTCAATCGCAAATAAATACATTGCCATCAGAAATTTGTTCTTGTTTTGTCCCTCACAATTATCAGAATAAAAGATCACGTTCTTTTCCTGGCAGTAAGTTTTCAGGTAGTGTAACACAAAGCTGGCAATCTCATTGGCACCTCTTTTGGCCAAAGTTTCATTAAATACGTAACAGTATCCCTCCTTGTCTGCAATATTATACATGGTAAAATTTAAGGTAGACAACTTACTTACATAATAAAAGTCAGATTCTAGTGACAATGGGCTGGGTAAAACTGCCTGTAGGTCAAAGACAGCCACTAAAACTGAATCTTTGTTTGTTAAAGCAGCACTTACATCTTTAGCTTTTTCTGCACGACACATTTCTTTATTTCGAATGTGATTATCAATTGTTTCTTGAATTTTGTTTTTTTCTTCTACAGTCGAATTTTTATATGAAGCACATAAAGTGCATTGGTCTTTTTTGGGTGTGAAAATTCCAATATTATATTCATAGTTAAATATTCTTGCATACTGAAAGTAGTGAGCTGGCGTTGATCCTTCAGATTTGCATTTATCTGTGTACAGTCGGTACAGCGTGGCCAAATTTAAACTACCTTCAAAATATTTTCTTGTAGTCTGAGCCCGAAGATAATGCGATTCAATGGTAGGAATGGATTCAATGTGACGTTTAATGCCAATCCTAATCTCCTCACTAACACGATTTTTTCTATTTTCATGCTTACCTCTTTGATCTTGTTCCAGTATGCCATCTTGGTTTACCTTTTTCAGAAGTGTTTTTATAACTTGATCACTGATAGACAAAGTGTTTAAAAAATATTTTTTGCAAACCCTGATTTCATTTTTATTGACACATAAAAAATATTTGTAATTATTTTGTCTGATGTCTTGGGTAGAAGACAAACTATGGCGACGGTACGTTGGCTCTACTTTTTTCAAACTTCGTAGCAAAAATTCACGTTGACGATGAATGTCTCCCATTTTCCAGTAATTTTCAAAAATCTTACAACGTTCTTCGTTGCTGACATGGGTAGTACATTTAAATTTGCACGTTTCGTTGCATGGTTCCTTCATTTCTTTTCCGTTTGACCAGTTACCTCTGCTGTTTGTGTGTGCTTTTCCAAAATTCAGTTGTCGCTTCTTTATGTTTCTCAACCATTTCTCTTTGCACAGTTTCCTTTTTCTTGATTTATTCTCATTTATTTCCAGTGGGATTTCTTCTACCTCTGAGTGGCTACCCAAGTTTTCTTCATTATCATGGACTATGTTTTCTTTTTGAAACTGACTGATATATTCTGGTTCATTATTTTGTCTTCTGTCCGATAATTTGCCTTCATTGCTCTCTACTGTAGTGTTGTCTGTTTGCTCAACATTGAATTGAATGTCCTCTGATGTGCATCCATCTGTTATCAAATTTGGGGTGTACTGTAGCCCAACTTCATTTTCTCTGCGATTCGACGTGCTTTCTCCTTCAATGTCACTAATAACGTCCGAAATATCATTTTCGTGGTAATTGTAATCGTGTGGTTCATTGTCATGGTTAGAAAATTCGTCTTCGTCTGACTCACTATAAATTTGCATGTTTTGTAGAGTAACAAAACTAGGAGACTCAGTGAAGCCTTTGTTACTATTATTTTCAACATTCTGTTCGGTACACGCATTTTCTGCAATATCTATGCATTTGAAGAAAAGAAAGTGTTACTGTAATAAAAACATAACCTTAAACTAGTTTTACTTACCTTTAATGTCTGGAACGCTGCGAACTGATAACACAGGTGCACAATTGGACAATGTTGGTGCACCAAGTAAGCTCATTATGCGTTTTGTACGGTCACTCATATTTATTTTTTGTCTATAGGTAAAAGTTTTTAAGAGATTTAGATCTCACGCACGTGGCGTTATGGCGGAAAAACAATGAAACTGGAGCGAACCCTGCATGCAAGACTATCACATGTTGTACTTACGATACTCTTGCACTAACATATTCGCACTTGTCTCAAGTTGTAGACTAACGCATATCCTAATGTGACAGTGTTGCATAAGGATTATGATGAATATACATATTGTTACAGTGCCACAATGACAACAATATTACTAATACATTTACGATACTTTGGCACCGTAAAAATTGATGTTCTCTGAGTGCAGAACTCGCTTATCTCAAAAAATTGATTTTTGTTACTTACGATACTGTTGCACTCAGGGTGCGATATATATATATATATATATATATATATATATATATATATATATATATATATATATATATATATATATATATATATATATATATATATATATATATATATATATATATATATATATATATCCGACCCATAACTCAAAAAATAATGGACCGATCTTGATCAAATTTGGTGAGTACCTTCCTTTTGCGAGTGGCTTGGATAAGTTTGTTAGTCAGGAAAATTGGACAGGGTTTTCCCGGAAAATTTTGTGTTTTCTTTATATAAAAAAATTATATCTCCGGAAATAACAAAGTAAGGGCAACTTGGCAGTTTGGTACGCGTTGTTGTATTATGAAGAGTGAACTCTGTACTACAATTTGGGTCTCTAGTTTTAAAGACAAAGAAGTTATGGGCAGTTAAAGAAACAAATTTTGGAGTTTTCCTCAAAACGTCAAACTCGCAATTTGAAACGTCAAAATTGGCAATGTTTAAGCAAAGAACGTGAGACAAATACGGATTGTGAAAAGAAAATGTTGCAAAAAGGGTGTTTTGCGAATATATATATATATATATATATATATATATATATATATATATATATATATATATATATATATATATATATATATATATATATATATATATATATATATATAACATATAAAAACTGAAACTGAAACTGGCCCTAGATACGGGGTTCTAGGGGGACCTAGTTCGCGCTCATCTGAAGAAGATTTTTCAATTTGCAAAAGTAGGGATCTCCTCATTAGTGATTCTTTTAAAGAAAATTCACTAGTAAAGATACAAAGATTTCTCCTCTGGCTTCACAATTCCTTATTTTCTTGTCCAGAGCTGATTTAGCACTTTACGATGCCTTAAAAAACGAAATTATCTGCGAGCAAGAAAACAAACACTTATGAAACCAGAGAAGAAATCTACATCTGTATTCAAAGCTGCTATTTATTCTATTTTAGCATCTAGGATCTTTAAAAATAGGAAAAATATTTTAAGAAAATTTTATACAAGAGTTGCTGCTAGAGAGAGTCTAAGTACCAAAATTGAGGCTCTGAGGTTAATATGAAATGAGATAGAGATATTTTATATAAAAATTTTCCACCGTAACGCACTTGCTGCATCTGGATGTTTTAATTTTGTATTTTAGTCTCTTTAACACTTCAAACTTCATTCCATTTATCTTACTTCCTTGTTTACCTGCAAAGATAATGGCATCTTGACAGGAATACTAATTGAGAAATTTATTACAATGCATCACGTTCTTCATCTTAAGCTTGTTTACTGTTTACAGTAGAAAAGAATGCGCCCGACGTGATGTTATTGCAGGAATTTGCAATTGTCCATATTTATCAGATATACGAGCCAATGCACCTTTGTATTTAATTGTTTATGACAACTATTTATAATCTATATCCACATTATTTTTTTATGAACAAAAGGATCCATATTAAGTATAGTCCATATTTTGTGACGGCGGACAAACACTAGCATAATGCTAATCTACTTAAGTACTTCTAGTAGAGATTAGTTTGGGTGATAAAATTAGATAGCATCTTGCCAGTAATCTAATTAAACAGACTTTTATAATTCTTCTCGATCTTGCCGACTTTTAACGAAACATAATGTACAGTTGTGTTTTTTTTTATAAATCTTTATCAAATAAAATGTAACAAAAATAAATAAAAACAAAAAAGTCTGTACGCAACAAGTCCGTTATGGTAGTAAATTTTCATATAAATATTTTTTTATTAAATGCCTATTACTTTTTTTCTTATAATATAGAAATTTTGGTGTGTAGTTTACTTTTTATAACTTTTTATAGATTGAAGCCTTGGTGAGAACAGGTAATTATGCTTCGGGGAACCCAGTTTACCCCAATACGTTTTTCAAACGTAACGATCATTTCGCTAACAAAGTTAGCCTCATCAGAGGAATGAATAATCTAGATCAGATTACTTAACTCTCTGATGAGGCTAACTTTTTTAGGAACCGATCGTCAGGTCTGAAAAACATATTGTGGTGAACTGGGTTCTCCAAAGCATAACTAACCCCCATGTTAACTGGACTTGTTATTGGAAATAAAAAATAAATAAAATAAAAATATAATAGGACATAATATGAGTTATATTTTTATATTTTACAATTATTGGCCAGCCTAGAGGTGCCTATGCGTATATATATATATATATATATATATATATATATATATATATATATATATATATATATATATATATAATGTATAATATATAAGATAATATACAATATACAATACATATAATATAAACAATTCGCAATCATCTGAAAACAAATATTGTTTGAAGATCAAAGTTGTGATTTATCTTTTAAAGGAATTTAAAAAAAGTATCTTTATGAGAATTCACTACAAAAGGAGACCTCTCGTCTGCGATCACAAAGCAGCGTGATTTTTATTGATTGAATTGACATCTGGCACACCATATGCGCATTTACAAAAAAAATTGAAATTTCGTAAAAATCATTTTTAATGGAAATTCGTTACAAAAGGAAACATCACATCTGCATTCACAAAGGAGGCCGATCTTTATTTTTATTCTTTGTTTTCGACATCCACACCATACAAAGATGTTATGTATTCACATCCGACTGACCTGCATAACTCTTATCTAAGCGTCTGTGCCCTGAAGATACCTTGTATTTTAGTGTTTGGCATATCATATAATATATAATAGAAAGAGATGCTATCGTCCAATCGAGCGACTATCCAGCTGAAAATAACGGATAGGTAAAGGTAAGATGCTTACTGGCAATTAGGCCATTGCTGACCCTTTTTGCTCATCTAAACTAACCTACCCTCCACCTTGAGCTCGATCTCAACGACGACAGTAATTTTGAAAAATCATCCGCCGCCGGTGAGGATCGAACCGTCGACCCCCGAGTCCGTATTGGAAAGTCTGAATCGACTTTCCCGCACTGCCACGGAGGCGCTAAATAACGGATAAGTAACATAACTTCTTATTTTCAACTGTTATGATTGAATAACATTAACCACTATTACTGGAGAGTATAGTGTATTTGTAAAAAAAACTTCACCAGCTAATCTCTATACCTTATATACTTCACAAATAAGGCCAAACCTCGAATACTGCTCCCACATCTGGGGTGCCGTTGCCGCTTCTACGCTCGCTATCCTGGACTCCATTCAGAGGAGAGCTATACGTCTCATCGGTGACCCTACCCTCACCCAAAGGTTGCCATCCCTTGCCCACCGACGTGCCGTTGGTGACCTCTCTCTCGCTTTTACAGATATCTGTACGGGCACTGCTCGGAAGAGCTTTCTTCCATAGTTCCTCCACCTGCTGCCCACAACAGATCTACCAGGGGAACAGATCGAATGCACCCTTTTACTATCCAGGTCACCAGACATAGAACATCTTGTTATACCCGCTCTTTTGTCCCGAGGACGGCCAAGTTGTGGAATTCTTTGCCGGCACATGTTTTTCCTTCTCCTCCGAACCTCCAAACCTTCAAGTCCAGAATTAACAAGTTGCCTCTTTCCTCCTTGTCGACATCCGCGGTACGATAGTATTTAGGCTGTAAGCCCTCGTGGTGTGTTGTTGGAATAAAAGAAATTAATGCACCAGCAGTTCCCTTCTACCCTTGCGGGGGCAGGATCTGATAAAGTTTTTTGTGTTAAGGCACTTTGTATTTAAATAAGAGGTGGTGCAAATTGCAAATTTTATGAGACAGCAAGAAATTTAAACAGAAGCCATATTGTAAATTCACTGAATATCCAACAAGAAAACTAAGAAATTAGAGGCATTAGAAGTTCCCTTCTAACCTTATGGAGTCGGGATACCCTTAACTTTTCTGTTTCAAGTTAAGACAAAACTGGAATGAAATTGTAGTTAACATAGCGACTAGTTAAGCAAATTCGTTTACTTCCTTCGTGGTTTTGATTTTCCGAAATTTTAGATAGTTTTTGTTTTTATCAGGCTTTGTATCTACTGGTGAATATTTTTGATTAGTAGCTTTGGTTATTTTTTTTAATGCTTTAACTTGAGTTATATCTGTTGATGCTGATTTGTTTAATATATTTTGACCATCTCCAATGAAATACACGGATTTCATACAGACACTGAGCTTTGTTACATGTGAATGATCATTGGAAGTGCTCGGACCAAGTTCAAGAGCCACACGTTCTTACCACTGAACCACCGAGTCTACCGAATCACTATGTACAACTATAAGTTATAAAACCAACAAAAGGCTTTAATTTTTTAATCTAATGTGTAATTATTTGCTTTATTTCGAGTTTCAGTCCTCAATTCCTCTAGCAACAATATCAAATATATTGATAGGTGAATATTTTTCTTTTCAGATTGCTTACCGTGATGTGTATAGAGAGGATAGTCAAGCATTTCAAGCTTAGGGAGAAGGATAAAAATGACAAAGTGATAGTCTATGCAATACTATTAGTTTTGGTGAAACTGCTTAATGCATTTTACACAAATAATTACAAACTGGCTTTGATAGAATTGGGCATGAAAATGAGGACAGCATTATGCTCTCTAATATACAGAAAAAGCTTGCGAATAAGTTCGTCAGCTGAGTACAACACTGGAAAGATTGTGACATTGTTGACCAAAGACGTATATTACATTGACATGGCTATCATGTTTTTAAATGAAATTTGGATAGCTGTGTTTTATTTGTGTTTCATGACAGGGCTGATATTTTCAAAAATTGGTCCCCATACTTTTATTGGGATTGGTTTTATCCTAATGATAATTGTACTTGAAGGTGAGTTTAATTATTCTAATTATTAGTTTATTGATGTATACATTTTACAGTGCATCTTACAGTAAGTATTAAACTCGTGTGTGCAATTGTATAGGATGTCAGTTTAACTGTCAAAAATTTCCAATCTATGTTCGCAAAAAGTGCCCATGAGCCCCGGAACGTGAAAAGAATAGGTCCGAGGAACCTTTTATCTGCCGAGAGAAGCGAATAACTGGAACAGCCGATGCGGCTGTCCAACAGACTGTTATGTTTTATTTTCTTAAACCACCTTATATCAATGTGCATATAACCTGCTTTCCTTTTGATTCTAAACGCCCCCCTCCCTAATAAAGAATACAGAAATCAACGGGAAACCGCCGCATTGGCTTTAATTTAGTAACCATGATAAATACATCCCAAGGAAACCCTTTTATTGATTATATATGAAAAGACGTATTAAGCAGGCTTCTGAGAGCCTTGCTCCCTCCCCCAATTCAGCAGCTGGATTGTCAGTTACAAACATTTTTAGAAAAGTTGGAAAGAAGAAAGAAATTAACAACTCATTTAATATAGGTACATTGATTATTATAGGCTTACTGGGGTTAGGAAAACCCAAAGAAACTAAAAATATTAACAGAAGAACTAGATATAGATATAGATTTACTTGACATGTCAGGAAGTGGCCAACAAATAGACTTCAAAAATGGTTGTGTCAAAGGAATAATTAGTAAAAGAAAACTTCTGGAATTAGTGGAGTCGCATTCGTATTACCGAACAAATAAATCAATACAGTTACAAATACCTCCCATATTAACGACAGGATACCAGTGTTGAGAATTGAAACAAGTAGTAGTAGTAGCAGCGGTGGGGAGGCTAACGCCAAGCAAGTAGGCCACCATGGGCCCTTTTTGCCAACCGCAGCAACCATGCTCTACTCCTTCTTGGTTCCGTCGCCAAACCGCCTCAATCTCGAGAGGAAGGCCGCGACGGTCTTCAATTGGACGGTACTTACCTGATTCCTCTGCAGAGTCCTCTATCCGAACAATTATGCTCGAAGGCTCCCAAAAGCCTCGCATTCGCACAGGTAGTGGTAGGACGTTTCCTCACCCTCGCCGCATTCCTGGCAAATGGGATCCCTATCTACGCCTATCCTTGTGAGGTGCCTTCTAAGGGCTCAGTGGCCTGTGAGCACCCCAAGGACGCGGCGAAGCGTAGGTCGACTCCTTCTGAGTATCCAGACAGCTTTATCTCTGTCCGGGCCTCTCTACGAAGTCCTTCGCCTGCCTACAGCCACCAACCGACCCCCAGTGCCTCTTCATTGCTTCCTCGGTCCACTTGTCTAAGACGACGGAGACCAACTTCCAATTTATACCTATGGCCGGCTCCGGGCCACAGAACAGCCGCCGCGAACCAAGCCTTGCGAGATTATTCGCGACCTCATTCCCCGCCACGCCACAGTGTCTCGGAACCCACGTTAGTTGTACCTCATTTGTCCTGGCTAACCCTCTGAGGACGTCAGCACACTCCTGAACCAGTGTAGACCTGATTCTGGCCGCGCAGACTGCCCGGAGGACTGCCTGGCTGTCCGAACAGATGTACACACATTTCTCGGGACTCCTTTTCGCATCCTGTATGTTGGCCACAGACAGGATATCGTACAGTTCTGTTTCGAATGCCGTGGTATATGCGCCAAGGGCATAGCTCTCGGGCACCCCCAGGCCCTCTATGTATATTCCTGCCCCGGAGGATTGTTGGTCCTCCAGCCGTGATCCGTCGGTGAAACAGACCAGGCTTGCGGGCTGGAATTCAACCTCATTTTCCCTCCACTGATCCCTACTGGGGATCCTGAGGGTGTATGGCCTAGTCAACCTAATATAATCCTCGGCATCCCGCACCTTTATGGCGGAAATGGGAATTTTCTTTTCCACCTCCTTGGCGACTCTTGCATGCCCTATTACTGCTCCCTCTCCGCACCAGTTTCCTGCGTCTCGCATTCTGAGATGCGACGCCATCGCCTCCCTCCTGACACAGATGGAGAGCGGTGGCAGCATCAACAGGACCTCTAGCGAGGCTGAGGGTGTCGTCGTCATAGCGCCTGTGATACCCAGGATTGTTAGCCTTTGGAGTTGCTGGTAATTTGGTTCACACCGCACCATCAGGCCAACGCCCCATAGATGATTCTCGGCCTGACGATCGCAGTGTAGATCCAGTAAAGGATCCGAGGATTAACTCCCCAGGTCCTCCATATAACTAGACGCAGCTGCCAGAGGGTCGCTACTCCCTTCCTTACAATCCGTTCTATTTGCGATTCCCATGTTAGTTTGGAGTCCAGAATCACCACCAGATATTTGACCTCCCGCCCTAAAGCTAAAAGTTTTCCAAACATCACGGGTGCCCTAAACCCCTCTACCTTCCTCTTCTTGGTAAATAGGATCATCTCCGACTTCAGCGGGTTTACGGAGGGTCCCAGCTCACCACACCACCTTTGGATTATGCTACAGGCAGCTTGCATGCACTCACAGACGACGCCGAGGAATATGCCGTTGACTAAGACCAGCCCATCATCAGCATACGCCTGTGCGTAGAAGCCGTTCTCGGAGAGCCGCTCCAAGAGGCCGTCCATGACCAGACACCATAGATGGGGCGAAAGGCAGCTTCCCGTGACCCCGACGTCCAGCCCCGGCCCCCCAAAGTCAGCGAAACTCTCCTGTCCTCCAGCATGCTCGCCACCCAGCTTATTAGGGACCTCGGCGTTCCCCTTTCCTGTAGGGCGGTACAAACCGTATCCGTCCTTGCCTTATCAAAGGCCCCCTCCACATTGAAGAACACAGCTAATGTGCTCTCCCCGTAGTGTAGGGCCCTTTCCACCTTCTGCGTCACAGCATGAAGCGCCGTTCCCGTCGACTTCCCCTGCTGGTACGCGTGCTAACCTTTATGAAAGGGGTGATTCTTTAGGATCTCTCCCAACATAAACCTATCTACTATCTTTTCAAATGCCTTAAGCAGGAATGATGTAAGGCTGATTAGCCTGTACGCCTTGGCCAGGGTGTAGTCCTCCCTTCCCGGCTAGGGAATGAAGACCCCTCTTACCCGGCGCCAGGCCTTTGGGACGTAGCCCCACGCCAGGCTGGCACGGAATACATCCCTTATGTTGGGAAGCAGTGCATCCAGGCCCCTCTGGATCAGTACCGAAAAAATCCCATCACAGCCTGCGGACTTGAAAGGAGCGATCTCGCCCACCGCCCAGGCTATAGAGCCATCCGTAACCACCCCCTCCGCCAGCTGCCAGTCCGCATTCCGGACCGTCCACCGGCCCAGGTCGGCAGCCCCTGTGACAGCTCCACCGCCCGCGAGGTGAACTTCGGCGAGATGACGCAAGGTCTCCTCATCGGTGCTTGTCCAGCTCCCGTCCGGTTTCCTTAAGGATCCTACATTACTGCCTACCTCCTGTTTGAGTACCCTTACCAGCCTGGATGCGTCAGGCAGGGAATTGACTTCCCCTCAGTACTCGCTCCAACTGGCTCGCTTACTCCGTCGCAATTCCGCAGAATTGAAACAAAGCCCCAAAATATCGTGCCAACACAAATGTAGTTTCCGGACATAACAAAGCGAGGAGAGAGATCGATCTATTCTGTTATCATCAAATATTTGTTGTATATATTCTGTACATCTCTTCAGTTTCCTCACACTACTCTGTGATTACTTTACCATCTTTGTCTAATAGGTTGCTCGGTCTCTGTTTCTTGAGTCCTGCTATTTCCTTAACTTTCTTATGAATGTTGAAGCTGTCATATTTCTTTTCTAATTCCACGACCTCCCTGCACTTCTCACCTGCTCATTTTTCTTTTGCCTCTACATTTGTTCTTCTAATTACCCGTTGTACTTCCTTGCATTTGTTTTGGTCAACATTTTTGAATGATCTCCTTTTATCCATCAACGTCAGGATATCTTCATTCATCCAGTCTTTTTCATTTTCCCGTTTGTTTGTTTTTAGTAGATTTTTACTTGTGTTGTGTCTTAATAATTATCTATTCATTGTCTGGTTCTAGAGTTATTTTGATACATTATTTAATTGCACTTAGATAGGTATTTAGTTCGTGTTGTACATGTTGTTTCTTCCTATTTTCTTTGAGCTTACTAACATAAACACATCGGGTAGTTTTATTTCTGCCCTTTATTCTTGTAAGTTTCACTATGAATTTCGATACTACTTGACTATGGTCTGATCATACAAGAAAAGACGAACTAACAGTAGAATCTTTAAAAACTTCTTGTGAGAAAAATAATATAAAAAAACCTCCTCAGTTGATTTTAGACATTAGGAGAATTGCCCAGTGAGCTTGCGAAGAGTAAAAGGATCGCTATTCCAAAAACAGCGAATGCGCGAAAATACAACTGGCACAGAACAATAAGTTACAGGGGTATGTGGTGAAGATTATGCTAATCATCACAAAACAGAATAAAAAACAAAACTGAGAGTTGCCGGCTTGAAGATCAAATTGCATTTAAACATGAACAAGGAACTAGGGACTAGCATTTGAAGCAATAAGAGAAAGGGGACTTGAGGAAAATGAAAATACGTTTATTGCTTTTGCAGACCTGGAAAAAGTATTCGATAATCTGGATTGAAAAAGAAGAGAACTGGACTAATTTTGAAGGATTCTCGAATTATTCTCAATATATACAAAGGTCTGGACGCAGCAAGTACGTTATGGTAGTGAATTTTCATAGAAATGATCTGGCACAAAATATTTTTTATAACTATTTTTTCTTGCAACGTATAAATCTAAATTTCGGTGTGTAGTTTACTCTTTATATCGTTAACCTACTCACCAAATTTTGTTACCATACCTTTTTTATTTTTTGAGATAAAAATTTTGTTCGAAATAAAACTCCAAATTTTCTTGGAAAACCTGGACCGATGTTCCTGGTTAACAAACTTATGCAATAGTACAGGCAATAGAGGAGCCCGTTACTCTTGTCCATAATGCACTAAATTACATGAGTTTTTTTTTTTTGATACATAGGTTCAGAATGACGTACTGAATATAAAAACACAAAATCCTTACAAATTAGGAGGCCGGAAGTGCCGCCATTTTGAGAAAAACCGTTTCGGTCTATATCTCCGCAACCGTGCACTTTAGGTCAAAAATAGTAATGACCTTTATTGTAGATAATTGCATTTCTCATCTTTTACGATAAATAAATTTTTTTGTATCACTCACCGTTTATAAATTATACGACTATTAGCATTCATTTATTGACTTTTTTACCTATATCCTTGTTAATAATTGTTTAAACAATAAAATGCTTATAACTTAACTTTTCAATCGACAAATTTCCTACAATTTTTACTAAAAACTTTTTTTTCTAAAATCAATATTTTCAAAGTTATAACGCGTTAAATGTTGCACTTTTCAATCGCCAATTTTTCTGGAAATATTTTAGTAAAATGAATAACAATGACGGTTGAAGCTAAGACTTCAGGCTTTGTAAAATATTCTTCTTGAGACATTTTCTTTCCATAACTTATATTAGTTTCAGGTTCTTTGCGTAAATGTTGTCAATTTTGACGTTTTAATTCGCAACTTTGACGTTTTGAGGAAAACCCCAATTTATTTTTCTTTAAATGACTATAACTTTTTTGTCTTTTAACCTACAGACATAAATTTTAGTATGTAATTTACCTATAATGACGTAAAACCGTGTACCAAATTTAGTTGCCTTTACTTTGTTATTTCCGGCGATATGATTTTTTTTCGAAAGAAAACACAAAATTTTCCGGGAAAACCTAGGCCGATATTCTTAGATAACGAACTTATCCAAGCCACTTACAAGTGGAAGGTATTTAACAAATTTAATTAAAACCGGCTTATTCGTTTTTGAGTTATCGGTGTGTGATATATATATATATATATATATATATATATATATATATATATATATATATATATATATATATATATATATATATGTATATATATATATATATATATATATATATATATATATATATATATATATATATATACATATATATATATATATATATATATATATATATATATATATATATATATATATATATATATATATATATAAATTAAAACTGACCCCGAGTATGTGTTCTAGGGGGCATAATTAGCGCCTATTTCAATTAGTGAATATTTTTAAAGAAAATGCACTAATAATAATTTTAGAAAAAAAGTTTCAAGTAAAAATTGTAGGAAATTTGTCGATTTAAAAGTTAAGTTATAAGCATTTTATTTTTAAACAATTATTAACAAGGATATAGGTAAAAAAGTCAATAAATGAATGCTAATAGTCGTATAAGTTGTAAACGATGAGTGATACAAAAAAAAAATTTTTACAAAAAACATGAGAAATGCATTTATCTACAATAAAGGTCATTACCATTTTTGGCCTAAAGTGTACAGTTACGGAGATATAGGCCAAAACGGTTTTTCTCAAAATGGCGGCACTTCCGGCCTCCTAATTTGTAAGGATTTTGTGTTTTTATATTCAGTACGTCATTCTGAACCTACGTATCAAAAAAACAACTCCTGTAATTTAATGCAGAAACAAATTCTCTATTGCCTGTACTACAAGCCACTTACAAAAAAAAGGTACGTGCCAAACTTGTACAAAATCGAGCCATTATTTTTGAGTCATCGGTGTGATACATATATATATATATATACATATATATATATATATATATATATATATATATATATATATATATATATATATATATATATATATATATATATATATATATAAAAATTGAAACTGACCTCGGGTATGGGTTCTAGGGGTCCTAGTTCGCGCTCATTTGCAAAAAGTTTTTCAAAATTCAAAAGTCGGGACCTCCCCATTAGTTATTTTCTTCTACAAAAGTTCACTTTAAATCAAAGTACTAAAATAAATATTAACGGCTATAAAACTACAGCTGAAATAAGAAAGGGTCTCCGACAAGGATTCCAATCATCGCCATATTGAAGGTATGTAGATATCAGGAAAAACACAAAAAGAATTACAGAGTATGCATGTGATAGATAGTGCGTTATACCAAATCTAACTAGAAAGCAATATAACAAAAATAATGTAATCAACATAACTTACACAAGTAAAAAATGTTCACGTACCTTGGGATTAGATATTATGGATAGAAGTAAATGTAGCAAAGATCTGAGAAAAAGGCTGGCAAAGATGCAATTAAAGAAGAAGGTACTTTTATTACTAATAAACATTTAACTTGGACCTGAGGAAGAGGTTCACCAAGTCATACGTATACAATGTGATAGCGTATGGGGCGGAAACCTGATGGACTTTCACCAGGTAGGACATGAAAAAAATAGAACCTTTTGAAATGGGGACATGGACAAAGATGACAAAGACAAAGTATACCGATACAAAGACGAATAAAAATGTGCTAAAAGAAGTGAGGGAATACAGCTACCAGCTGAAACAAACTAAGACAAGGAAGGTAAAATTCATTGGATATAATAATTTTCTGACATTATTTAAAAGACCATTACTTAGAAGAAAGAAAAAAGTAGACCACGGGAAGAAATTCTAGAAAATCTGCCACAGAATTTGCGAAGCCACAATGAAATGAAGAGAGCTGATAAAGACTCAAAATCATTTAATTAATTGTTGTTACCCCTATTTGTTGAAACTGTTTCATACTGAACTCAGACGTGGAGATTTTTTCTTTGGTTTCAAAAATGTTGGTAACTGGTTTCGCTGGTTGACAGCATCATCAGTTTTTTTTCTGTCTGATGATGCTGTCATTTAGCGAAACCGGTTACAGAGAAGAAACCCAACATTTGTGGAGTCAGAGAAAAAGTCTCTGCATCTGAATTTACACACAATCATGGATAACGTGGCGACATCGCATTTAGACTGTGCTACATATGTTTATATATTTTTGGAAAACCTTTTTCAAATACAACCAATTGTGTTTCCAAATTTAAGAATTTAAACCACAGATATGTAAGGACTATTGGTACTAAAAATGTTGCCTGAAAAATGAAAATAAGAACTAAATTTTGGAAGCGAAATTCGTAGCATATCTTTTGGCAATTTAATACTTAGGAAGAAATATTTATCAATAAAAATTATGTGATTTACATGCACAAGTATAAGTTTTTATGTGAGATAGGTTGTATAATTATGAAAAGCAAATATATAAATAAAAGAAATAATATATACACAGTGTGAAACACACTTATGGAATAAAATTCATTATTCAGCAAAAAATAGTTTTTGTGGAAAACGCTGAGACACGTGAAGTTTCATTTGTCGAACATTATCTTATAATCATAGTTAAAAAAATTAAACTCTCACCCTTTTACTCCCACCACTTTATCCATTTTTTTAAATAGCAACCCTACATTTTCTTCATCATAATTCGATGGATCACATTTTTCTGAATGCGGATATACCCCAATGTATGGTCTAATATTACAGTTTTCAATACAGGGTGGAAACTTAATACCGGAATATTAAAACTAAACAGTTTACCCTGAAATTCAAATTTCGAAAATAAACTTAATAAAAACGTCTCTTTCTTATCATAAATGTTCAAAATGTTCTCCATTCACTTGCACACAACGAAATAATCAGCTCTGGAATTCTTTCCTAACTCTGTTCAATACGTCAGGCGTTACGTTCTTAATTTCTGTTGTTATTTTTATTTTCAAATCTCTTAGATCAGCAGGTTGCGTTTTATACACTCTGTTTTTAAGGTATCCTCATAAAAAAGAAATTAAGAGATGTAAGATATGGTGATATAGCGGGCCATTCTACGAAGCCTCTTTGTCCAATCCATCTTTGTGGAAAGACTTCGTGTAAATACTCCCGTACTTGAAGAGCAAAGTGAGGCGGTGCACCGTCTTGTTGAAACCATATCCTTTCATGGGAGTACTAGGTTCCATTGCATTTGGCTACAATTCTGCTAACATTGGGGCAACCTGTTCTCTTAGTATTTCTAAATACCTTGGACTGTTTAGATTTTCTATAAAAACAGGCTCAACTACGTGAACACCAATGATAGTAGCCCTAAGGTTCAACTTATGAGGACGCTGAGTGTGTGTTGGTCGCATCCAGTGGGGGTTTTCGGCAGTTAAGTATCTGCAACTTTGCCTGTTTACATGGCCATTTAAAAGAAATGTTGCTTCATCGGAAAACAGAACGTCAGCAGAAAAAATAAGATTTCTGTGTAACATGTCCAGCAGTTGTTCACAAAATTGCAGTATTCTATCAGAATCACCATCAGTCAACTCTTGAATGTGTTGTAGTTTATAGGGATGCATTTTTTCGTTTTTGAGACACCTTAAAACTGTTGATTGACTAACATCATTTTCACGTGCAACTTGACGAGTAGAAGTTGTTGGTTCTTCTTGAAAATCCAATAAAATATTGAGCTTTACATCTTCTTTAACAAACTTGGGTCTCCTCGGCAGTGGTTTAACGTGTCCATAATCACGAAACTATGAATGTATTTTAGACAGAGTTTCCTGGGTTAGTGGGGAAGCAAATCCGGGTATTTTTCATTTAATAGGTTAACAACTTATGCCTGTGTTCTACACATGTCACCATACCCAATACTCATTTATATTTATGTTCGCAGAGTTTCAGTAAAGTATCGCATTATTAGACCAAAAATTAATTGAAATTATCGGAACAAAATTACAACTAATTTATTAGGAGACCGCGCATGCAACACAATACACCACAAAATAAAACAGAACTGTTAAATTTCACCTTTCGCACTGCAAAAATTGAATAAGAAACGATTAATGATACTGCAACTTTTCTTTTGAACGTTATTGCCTGTTCTACAATTAATTTTTGTTTTGTTTTTATGTGTTATTTAATGAACTTTTTTTCATTGTTGTAGGATTGTATGGGTTGTTATTTTTATTGTTAACTCGTAGACATATATGAACATCCCTGTGTCATTTAGGTGACACTGGCCTGTTTCATTGTTAATATATACATTATACATTATTAGAAAGAACAATATATTATTTTATTATCGAATTATCAATATAATATGTGTTTAATAATTTTAATTTTAGTTCTTATTGGTAAAACTATTGGCTTAATGCGAATCAAAACCTCTAAAGAAACCGATCTACGTCTTCATTTAACTCAAGAAATGCTGTCAGCAATTAAAACGGTAAAAATGTATACATGGGGAAACTATATTTGTGAAAAAATATCCGGAGTTCGAAAGTGAGTAACCTACATTATTTTTTAATTTAAAATACTTTAAATAAAAACTTACTAAAAATTAGATTTAAAAAATAATTTATCTCCGAAATTAAAAATTATCTTTGAATGCATAATAATTATCATTACTTGGGCTACAAGACAACCTGAGAGTTTTTTTGTGTTTGCTACTTTATAACTAAATAGTCATCAACTGATTGTTTAGACAATTTAAGATACAGGGTGTTAATTAAGCCGGGGCAAAACTCCAGGATGTGATTCCTCATTCAATCCTAAGCCGAAAAGTTCATATGAACATTGGTCCCAAATCCCTTAGTTTTCCAGAACAGTCTGTTAAGTATTTTCAAAAAAAAACAGTCAATATAGCCACGAATATCGAGAAGACCTAACCCTTGATGCTGTTGACAAGTATCATCAAAGGGCATTGTTCGTGCCAAACACTAATTCTGAGTGGTGAACGTGTCGCCACCTAGTTGCGGAACCAAGTAGTATGTTGTCACGCCAGCTCCAAATAACACAAAGTGTTAAAAAAATAGAGACTGTATACAACCAACTAACAATTTAGTAAATTGTTAGCCCTGACCCATTTCTACCCTATTATAGGGACAAAGTATGTAAGGCTAGATACATTCTCACAGCAATTAACCGTAGACCGGTTTCGCTCTAATTAGAGCTCGTCAGTACGGCATACTAATTGCTGCGAATATACACCTACAAAGCAATACGGCTATGATAGCCAGCCTTCCAACACTAAGTGAGTGGTGAACGTGTCGCCACCTAGTTGCGGACCAAGTAGTATGTTGTCACGCCAGCTCCAAATAACACAAAGTGTTAAAAAAATAGAGACTGTATACAGCCAACTAACAGTTTAGTAAATTGTTAGCCCTGGCCCATTTCTACCCTAATATAGGGACAAAGTATGTAAGGCTTGATGCATTCTCACAGCAATTAGAACAGTACTGACGAGCTCTAATTAGAGCGAAACCGGTCTAGGGTTCTAATTGCTGTGAGAATGCATCTAGCCTTACATACTTTGTCCCTATATTAGGGTAGAAATGGGCTTTCCAATTATGTACAACATACTTGAGAAAACTTTTACTTACACTGACAATTTTGAGAAAAACCATTTCGAGGATAGTAGGCTATGAAATCCAATACCAGAAAACAAATGACAAAATAGTGTTAAAAAAGCAGTAGGCCATGGAGTCTAATAATAGACTTCTACTTTTAACGTAATTTTCCGTAATGATTCACAATAAAAAGATATTGTGATTTAATTTACAATACTTAGTTAGGTAATAATGCTAGGTAATAGTATGTGAAACAGTTTAATAACGAACCCCGGCAATAGCAAATAGAAACTTAAACTCCACAAAACAACACAATTAGAAACGGCACTCAACAAATAATAAAAATTCTGGACGCAGCAAGTGCGTTATGATAGTGAATTTTCATAAAAATGTTTTTAATAACAAATATGTGTGTTTTTTTTTAAGAAAGCAGGCATCAAATTTGGTTACCAGTATAACCTATATAGTAAAAACAATGTGGCATGTTTCATCAAAATAACTTTATTGTGTGAAAATGTACAAAAATTTCCAAAAGTTAACTTAAAGTGTTCCCGAAAAAAAACGTTTCTTGGTGAACCTTATAGGTTAATAGCAAATTGAGCTGTTCAAATATGAAACATTTGATCAAAATTCGCTACCATAACGCACTTGCTGCGTCGAGAATTTCTTTTCTTACAAACATGCATTATATTTCGATGGAAAATGCAATAACATAAGGCGTATTTGATTAAAAAAAAGGAAATTTGTATCACCAACAACTTATGGGCCACCCTGTGATTGTAGAAATATTATTTTAAGATGTAGCTCAAGACACCTTATAATTAATATATACAATTTTTTTTCATATCTTATATAATAACGGATATATTGAGCTTTATTGATTTTTTACGAAAATTCGACAAAAATTATATACCATTAAACGATAAACTCTATAGCTAAGGCTACTGCCAAGCATCAGAGAAAGGGTCTATTTGAAATGAATTTTCCGCAAATATTTTAGTAAAATGAAGGACAATGACGGTTGAAACTAAGACTTTAGGGTTTGTAAAACATCCTTCTTGAGACATTTTATTTCTATAGCCCGTATTAGATTCAAGTTACTTGCCTAAATGTTGCCAATTTTGACATTTTAAATTGCCACTGACGTTTTGAGCAAAACCCCAATTTATTTTTCTTTAAATGCCTATAACTTTTTTGTCTTTTGAGCTACATAGCTAAATTTTAGTAGATAACTTACTTATAAGGATATAAACCTGCGTACCAAATTTGGTTGCCTTTACTTTGTAAATTCTGGAGATATAAATTTTTTTCGAAAGAAAACACAAAATTTTCCGGGAAAACCTGAGAAGATTTTCCTGGCTAACGAAGTTATACAAGCCATTTGCAAAAGGAATTTTTTCACCAAATTTAATCAAAATCGGCCAATTATTTTTTGAGTTATCGGTGTGATACATATATATATATATATATATATATATATATATATATATATATATATATATATATATATATATATATATATATATATATAACATATATATATATATAAAAATTGAAACTGACCCCGGATATGTTTTCTGGGGGGCCTAATTAGCGCTCATTTGAAGAAATTTTTTCAAAATTCAGAAGTCGGGATCTCCTCATTGGTGATTTTTTTTAAAGAAAATTCACTAAAATAGAAACTTAAAAATACACTAAATAGAAAATTGTTCAATATGGCCACCGTTTTGTTCAATGCACTTTATACACCTTTTTGAAACATGCCTGCAAACTCTGGTGAGGGTATTTTGGTTAATATGATATATTAGCTTCCGTGATTCTGTTTCTTAATTCATTGATATTTTGTGGGGGATCGAATTTATATACAACATTCTTCAGAGTACCCCAAAAATAAAAATCCATGGGTGTTATATCAGGCCTTCGAGCACACCAATGAACCGGCCCATTGTTACAAATGACACGGTTATTAAAATTTTGGTACAAACATCTTTTGACGATCCTAGCATTGTGAGCTGTACAACCGTCTTGTTGGTACCAAATCTCGTCAAAATTATCATGAAGTCTTCTAATTATTGGTAAGATATCATTTCTCAATAGATTAAGATACCTTTCCCCAGTTAAATGATTTTCAAAAGAGAACGGACCAAAAATGAAGTTACCTGATGTTTTTTAAATTAATTGTCTAATCTACAAATAAAAATATCAGTTTTTTACCTAATAAGCCGCACCAAACATTAATACCAAATTTGTCTTGCAATCGTCTTTCTTCCTTTAGATGGGGATTTTCATTTGCCCAATAATGCCTGTTATGGCGATTATACACACCACAATTTGTACATCTGGATTCATCAGTCCATATTATTTTCAAATGAAAATTTTCATCTTGCTGACATTGTCCTTGATACCATCTGCAGAATTGAGGTCGCTTAGGGTAACATTTAAGCCTTGTACGATTGTAGGTTTGTATGTAAGGTAATGACTTTGTTTTAATACACGGTGTACCGTACTTTTTGGAACGTCAATTTGTTCACCATAATACAGAACAGATTGCGGAGGGTTTTCGTTTGAAACCTGTAAGACGGCATTATTTCTTTCTTCATTTGTAGGCATTGGTAGTTTCTTTGCGTGGAAGCTACCGTCGTTCAATATATTGGTCACCATCCTGCGAAATATTTTGATGTTTGGTTGTCGCCTTTCTGGGTAGTTGTTTTGATATGAATTTGCAGCTGCCTCAGTATTTCGGTTAGAACGAATATAACATTCCAACATGTCAAAATATTCTTCATTACTGAACATATTGTTTAGTACAAAATTTTAAACAACGTGTTAATACACCTCAAATTGTTCAGATAATTAAGAATGACAGTATTCTTAATTGTCGCGATAGTGTTATATCCATAGCAACCTTTCTTCTGTTGTTTTTCAGTTGACTTACGTTTAAAAATTAAACAATTTTCAAAGGCGTCTTCCTAAATCATTAATCTGCTTTTTATTAGGTTCTGTTAGTAAAGTTAGTTATCTAGCTTTACCTATTTAATTAAATTATAACAATTTTTTAGGATAATGTTGTAATGTAAAATATCATTTATAATAATGGGCCGATTCATTGGTGTGCTCAAAGTTCCAATTTTTTTATCGTGAGTCATTACGGAAAATTATGTTAAAAGTAGATGTCTATTGTTAGACTCCATGGTCTACTGCTTTTTGAACACTTTTTTTGTCATATGTTTTTTGGTATTGGATTTCATAGTCTACTATCCTCAAAACGGTTTTTCTCAAAATTGACAGTGCAATTACAAGATTTCTCAAGCATGTTTTACATCATTGGCAAGCTCTTTTCAGAGGCTATAGCATGAGCAAAAAATCCAATATGGCTGCCATAATAAAAACAAACGTTGAAACATGTAGCTCAAAAGCAAATGACAATCCAAAGTTGAGAATAGCACAAAAAGATTACTCTGTAAAAAGTGTCCTGATAATGTGCAAGTCTTAAACATGTCAGATCAATGCCTACTTAGATATTGAAGAAAAAAGAAATCGACAAATTTGGCTTTTTTCAAAATAACTCGAAAACGAAATAAGGTAGGGCAAAATACAAGCCATATTTGATTTAATCGTTTCCCTATCTCTAATAATAACGGAGATAGCAATACATTCCCATCCAGTTTGGAACACACTGTATAGGATTGTTTTCAAAATACAGGTAGACTCGGAAATACTTGACAATCTGGCAACATTGTAATGCTTTGCTTCAAAACGTCAATACACTCTTATCCTAGTATAATTACTTTTTAATTCTTAAAATGAAAATAACTTTAAACTTAAATGATCTTCGGAACGAGATTTTGTATCATTTCGTATTTGAGCATATCTAGGATAATAACCATATTTCTTCCAGGTTTTTATAGTACATTCTTTTTTACCTTTATTGTTTTTTTCTGACACAAAGATCTGTGGGGTAAGTAGGTTTAGAAAATGTTTCTTGATACTTTTGTCCTGCAAACTAATGACCCAAAAGTAATGCTCGGTCTTTTAACAGAATTATACTGTTATTTACCTTAACCTTTATATTTTTTTAAGGAAAAAGAAAGTGCTTCAACAAAACTTTTTGCTTTTTAATTGATTACATACATACATACATTTTACAAATAAAATATGTTTTAATTTCAGGCGAGAAATTAGAAACCTGAGAAACGTCTTCTATTTGAATGCCATAATAGCATGTATGGGAACAATGGGCACCAAGCTATCCTTCTATCTTCTCTTTGTCTTCTATATTCGTGGAAACACCTCTATACCAGCTGAGATAGTTTACTTTACGAAGACTTGTTTTAAAAACTTATCTCTAATAGTTATGTCTATACCTTTTGGTATAGTCCAGTTTGCTGCATTCTATTCCGCAGAAAAACGTATCACTAACTTTCTCTTGAGTGACGAAGTTGCACCAAAACGTTTACTAGAAAGCGATAATGACAAACCAAAAGCTACTTTTAACAACGTGACTGTAATGCTTAGTAATAAACAAATTTTAAAAAATGTTACTCTATCACTTGACAGAGGTTTAAATCTTATCATTGGAGACAATGGCTGTGGTAAAAGCTCTCTATTAAAGGCAATAGCGTCTGAATTTGCCAACGTAAAAGGGGACTTGGAAGTCAAGGGGGGAATTTCTTACGCATCTGAAGAACCTTGGCTGTTTCCTGCAACGGTCAGACAAAACATTTTGTTTGACCAACCTTTTGAAGAAACTAGGTACCAGAAGATTCTTGAAATATGTTGCTTAAAGTCAGATATTAGCAAATTTGCCAACCACGATCAGATAATTGTTACCGACAGTGGGGCCAATTTAAGCAGAGGTCAGCAGTGTAGAATAAATTTGGCAAGAGCTGTGTATAAAGACAGCGATATCTACCTTTTAGATGATTGTTTGTATTCTTTGGATAATACCGTGAAAGATCTCGTATTCCACGAATGTATCAGAAACTTCTTGCAAGATAAGATAACAGTTCTGGTTGCTAATAACGTTGATTTTATGAACTACGCCGACAAAGTCATACTTCTAGAGGATGGATTTGTTAAATGCGTGACAAATCCTTCCAAAGCTTTAGAGTATAGAATATCAAGATTCATCGATGAGGTGGAAGAAAAGAGAAATTTTCAACAATATGACAACACAACGACAGAAAAATTTAACCATATTAATGATGAGAAGGAGCAATTGTTAGATAATGTTTATGAAGGAAGTTTGATCAACGATAACATTTATTATGAAGTTAATAAAACTGGTAACGTTAAGAAAGAAGTTTACAAAAAATATTTTATTTTTGGTGGCAGTATTGTTGTCAGATTGTTACTGATTCTCCTATTTCTTATAAACGAGGGTACCGTCAGCTATAATGACAAACTGGTAAGCGAATGGTAATACAATTATGAACAAAAATATGGACCAATTATTCTTTTCCAACGTTTCAGGGTTAATAATGAGGAGATTGCTGTGAACCTGAAAATTAAAAATGGTACCAATTCGACGGAATATGGGCGAATAATTAAAAATAACGATATAGTTTTTCTGTTATATACGATTATGATTGTGGTGGCTATATTCTTAGTTCTCTTAAGATCCTTCTATCATTTTTATCTGTCAACACAAATATCACAAAGTATTCATAAAAGCATGATAAGACAAATGGTTGCTGCAACGATGGACTTTTTTGATTGTAATTTTATTGGCAATATTTTGAATAGATTTTCAAAGGACCTTGTTACTATAGATGAAAAAATACCTCTTGTTTTATATGAATGCTTAAGGGTAAGTATTTACTTATTGCAAATAGAAATAATGCCGCAAATTTAATTATAACTTCCACATAGCTGTAATAATTTATTCTCTTCAGAAACGCATTCGCATGGAATGAATTTAGGGCCCATTACTTGACCACAAAGAAAATATTTCTATTCCTGTATCCATAAACTTTTGAAACGTTATATTACTCGAGTTTTATTGAAAAAATGTCAATTTTCACCAAATCACCCCATAGAACTTTTGAAACGTTATATTACTCGAGTTTAATTGAAAAAACGTCAATTTTCACCAAATCACCCCTTATTTATCCGCTACCCCCTAAAGCGGTCTTACTCAAAAACAATTCGAAGCGTTCCTTTGTCGGGTGCTAACTGGATAAATTTGAAGATGATATCTCAATTCGTTCGAAAGTTTTTGCGTCTACTAACAGACAGACGTGCATACCGACAGACCGACAGACAGATCGACAGACAAAAAAATATTCGTTCGAGAATCAAGTTTTCTATATGTTTTGAGTTTCTTGGAATTTTTGTCAACAATATTCTACCCCACACATTCAACCCCTAGTTTAATTTCATCACAGAATACCAGACGTCTCATGAAATTAAACGTTTTCTAATAAACAAACCCTAAAACGTTATATTATTCGAGTTTTAACTAAAAATGTCAATTCTCACCAAATCAACCCCCATTCATTTTTTACTCTCTGGAGCGATTTTACCCGGAAATAATCCGAACTGTTAGTTTGTCGTATGCTAACTGTATACCAAATTTAAAGACGATATTTGATTCGTTCTAAAGTTATCGTGGCTACAAATACACAGAGATACAGACTGACAGACAAAAAAAGTTTCGTTCCCGAATCATGTTTTCTATATGTTTTGATCCTTTTCACGACGTTTAGGCGAAAAAAATATTTTGTGCCTAGTCTAGCAACTATAACAACTGATATAATCTATATATATATATATATATATATATATATATATATATATATATATATATATATATATATCTATATATATATATATATATATATATATATATATATCTGAATTGGTCAAGGATAACTTCAGTTGTGACCTTCTTGATCCCCAGACTTAAATCCCCAGGACGTTTTTCCGTGCTGCAATCTAAAGTCATTCATTAACGCTACCCTAGTCGAAGACGTGGAATACTTGAGAAATCAGATAACTGGTGGGTGTAATTTACTAAGAAACGACCTTGGTGTTTTTGAAAGAGTTCGGCAGTTAACAAGGTGAAGATTGTATGGACGCATATTAGCTTAGCTGGTCGTAATAATTTTCAACAGTTCTTGCGAATTAGGAAACCTAACATATTTAGGTAATGAAATAGCGTTATTGTCTGAAAACCTTAAGCCCTGTAGCTACAAAACAATGCGGCTCGCCGAAAATCGTCAAAGGAAAAAATATTTTTAAAATCATCCAGGGAATAACTCGTTGCATTTCTATCGTATGTTCACAAAAAAAATCTTCAAGTAGCATTCTTATTACTGAAATTCCCTTAAAATTATTAAAGACGCATGACAGTATTCAATATAAAATGCTCAAAGTGAGCTAATAGAAATATTTTATAGCAAGAGGACTCAAAAAAAAACTCAGAGTGAAAAAAAAATAGATTTATATATATATATATATATATATATATATATATATATATATATATATATATATATATATATATATATATATATATATATATATATATATAAATTGATGCGAAAAATTTTACAGATTCTATGACGAAAAATAAGGGGTGTCTTTCTTATAAAGTTTTTATTGAAACCCCTTCTCCTCCAAGTTACAGCCCTTTCAAATTTTGGCAAAAAAAAGTTTCCATTAAATTTCTCCGTTATGGAATAATTTAAAAAAACGGAATTTTGCAGATGCATAAGGCTAAAAAAGTGATAGTTTTAAAAGAATTTTATAACCCTATAATAATATCACAAGAGGGTGAAAAAAGCTACCCTTACATATTTTTTTTTCAGTACTTTTTATTGTGTGTACCGTTTTCTATTTAAAAAAATGATTTAGAAAGAAGAATTCATTTAGCAACTTTTTTATGTCCTAACATTTTCTCATATAATTGTTAGTTTCATCACAAAAAAATAAAATATTACTCAGATCGATGTCACATGAATTTACAGAGTGGTTGTTATTTGCTGAAAAATCAAGTACGTGGTAGGCTGTCAAATAACGTCATAATTACACTAATATTAGTTGTTCTGGTTGCTGTCAATCTATCGAGAATTTTTTAAACACTTAGAACAAATAAGTGAATAAAATGGTAAATTATACCAATTCCGAAATGGCAGATATGCATTTTTAATATGGCCGTGCTAATGGCAATGGATTAAGAGCACAGCGCTTCTACACTAAGTTATATCCAAATAGAACTGTATCCCTTCACAGCATATTCGCACGCATTCATCAACGTCTGCGAGAAGAAGGAAATTTTCAAGAAGTGCCGCCGATTGCGGGCGTTCTAGAGAAGTAAGAACTGTAGCACTTGAAGAGGCTGTCCTCAATTTAATTGAAGAATCTCCTGGTACAAGTACAAGAAGAATCGCTCAAGTCTTAAATGTCAGCTATTCCACGATATTTTGAATTTTAAAAGAACAACTACTCTACCATATCCAACGAGTTCAAGCGCTCTTACCTCGTGATTTTTTACCTCGTTTAATCTTTTGTCAATGGATGCTTCAAATGATCACGCAAGTTCCACAGTTCTTATCTCGTATTTTATTTACTGATAAGGACAACTTTTCACGAGAATCTATTAGAAATTTCCATAATAACCACATATGGTCTGAAGAAAACCCACACGAAATTACGGAACCGCATTTTCAACACCAGTTTTCATTAAATGTATGGCTGGCTGTCATTGGTGATGACTTAATTGGACCATATTTTCCTCCGATAAGACTAAATGGAGAAGTGTACTGTCATCTACTCGAAGAAGAGTTGCCCCTACTTCTTGAAAATATTCCTTTACAAATTAGACAACAAATGTGGTATATGCACGACGAGGCTCCAGCTCATTTTAGTATCAACGCTCGTAACTACTTGAACGAAGTTTACCCAAATCGTTGGATAGGTCGAGGAGGCCCACAGAATTGGCCTGCCAGATCTCCTGAATTGAATCCGTTGTATTTTTGCCTGTGGGGTTTTCTGAAAACCTTAGTTTATTCAAGTCCTGTTGCAAACATCGATGACCTCAGAAATCGTATTATCGCATCATGTGATATTATAAGAAACACACCCGATATTTTTCATAGAATACGAAGTTCAATGAGAAACAGACTAGAGTCATGCGTTGTCTCCGGGGCATTTTCAACATTTATTATGATGATACGTACTGACATTTGTTAATATTTCTTTTCTTTTCTAAGTTTGTTAATTATTAATTATTAAATAGTAGTACAATACCTAGTTGTTGTTTCTTATTATGAATTTTTGGAAATTAGTAAAAGCGAGAACAATACATATTAACATATTAGTGTAATTATGATGTTATTTGACAGCCTACCACGTACTTGTTTTTTCAGCAAATAACAACCACTCTGTAAATACATGTGACATCGATCTGAGTAATATTTTATTTTTTTGTGATGAAACTAACAATTTTATGAGAAAATGTCAAGACATAAAAAAGTTACTAAATGAATCCTTCCTTCTAAATCATTTTTAAATAGAAAACGGTACACACAATAAAAAGTACTGATAAAACATAATGTAAGGCTAGGTTTTTTCACCCTCTTGTGATAACATTATAGGGTTATAAAATCCTTTTGAAACTGTCATTTTGTTAGCCCTATGCATCTGCAAAATTTCGTTTTTTAAAATTATTCCATAACGGAGAAATTTAATGAAAACTTTTTTTTTGGCAAAATTTCAAAGGGCTATAACTTGGAGGAGAAGGTGTTTCAAGAAAAACTTTATAAGACACCCCTTATTTTTCGCTAAAGAATCACGCTGTAAAATTTTTCGCATCAATTTAGAAACACCCTGTATATATATATATATATATATATATATATATATATATATATATATATATATATATATATATATATATATATATTCAGCTAGATATTGGTTACTGTGTTGTATACAGTATGGGCTATTCTATTAGCATCTTTGTAAGACGAAAAGTCGCTCAATAGAAGACTTTATTTCGCGTTAGGCACAACATTCTCAACAATCACTTGTTAGCAATAATAATGATCATGATGTGAACGAATATTACTTATGTTAAAACATTACCTGTTTTCAAATTTTGCAGATAACATCGATTATACTATGCACCTCGATACTTATTGCATGTGTAAAAGCTATTTTACTGGTTCCAGTAGCTATACTCTTTATCTTTATGTATTTTCTAAGAAACTACTATTTACCGACAGGAAGAAGTCTGAAACGTTTAGAATGTGCAAGTAAGTATAAAAAGAAAATATGGACGCAGCCAGTGCGTTATGATAGTGAATTTTCATAGAAATGATATGGCACCAATTATTTTTTTAACTTTTTCTTCTGGTAACATAGAAATCTAAATTTTGGTATACAGTTTAATTTTTATATCATAAACTTGCGTACCAAATTTGGTTTCATAGCTTTTCTATTTTTGAAGATAAAAATTTTTCCAAAATAAAACCCAAAATTTTCTTAGAAAACCTGGTTCGATTTTCCTGGATAACTAACTTATCCAAGGTACTTACAAAAGAAGTATACATGCCAAATTTTATTAAAATGGGTCGATCGGGAATAATAGCTATCTTCGTTATTATTTGAGCTACAAAGTCGGTTAAATAGGCAAAGCTTACCTACTGGACACGCCGCTTCTAAACATGTCATGGTTATTCAGATTTCACAACAACTGTCAAATCTGTTGACATAACCTCATTTTTTTTAAATAGAACGATATGAATAATTTGCGTTCAATCGACTCATCGCAAGCCATTCTATACGTACAAATAATCTTTCCATCCCAGTACAATATTCCGAAAATAACTTGATTCCAAACGTTGCCAATTGTAGGTGTTTACGGAAATCGGGAACAATAGCTATCTTCGTTAATATATAAGCCACGAAGTCAGTTAAATTAGCAAAGTTGACCAACTGGACACGCCACTTCTGAATATATCACGGATAACTAGATTGCATAACAACTGCCAAATCTGTTGACATAACCTTAATTTTTTTAAATGGAACGATATGAATATTTTGCGTTTAATCTACTCAGGGCGAGCCACTGTACAAATACACATACATATTTAAAACTGAATTTTATTTCCTAAGAACGAGTAAATAATTACAAATATTGTTCAAAATTCCCGCCGTGTGATTCATTCATAACACTGCTCTCTTCAATATATTAGACTGTATTCTCTGAAGGGTCTGTACGGAAATCCTGTTGATTGCATTCGTGATTTTCACCTTCAATTCGTCCAGACTATCTTCCCTTGATGCGTAAACATCGTCCGTTATTATACCCCATATTGAAATGTCCAATGGGATCCAATCAGACGACCTTGGCGGCCATTCAACTCTACCTCCATGCCCAATATAGGTGTCAAACTGTTGTCTCAGATAAAGTTAAACATTTTCGCTCCTATGTGGCGGCGCACCATCATTTTGGTACATGATGTCACTAACTCTACTCAAGGTAATATTATCTATTACATTTAGAATTACACTTCTTAATAATTCCAATTATCTGGCAGCTGTCAGTGTTCCTTCGTAGAAATAAGGGCCATTGATCATATATCTTGTAACAGCACACCAAACATTCATTGAAAACCTTGCTGGAGTTTCAATGGGTATTGTCAGATGTGGCGAATTCCTGCTACAGACGTGAGTATTCTTTGTGAAATTTCTGTTTGCTGGAGAAATTTGACTCGTCGCTCCAGATGATATTTTCCAATAAATTTAGTTATTACTGCAGTTCTAAATTAACGACTGATAAAAATGGTATCTTCCTGCAGCACCACCTTCATGCAGGTTTTGCACAGGCTAAATCTTGAAGGATTTGTATTTGTGTTTCTTGAGAATTTTGAATACTATACTGTAGGAACAAATCAGTGCCTCAGATACTTCCCTCAACGACAAACGACCATTGGACTCGAACATAGACAAAATGTATGTATATATATATATATATATATATATATATATATATATATATATATATATATATATATATATATATATATATATATATATATATATATATATATCTTGATTTTCGTTTGTTCTAGTAGGAGCGATTCTACGATCGAAACCCCCGCGCTGTTGTAATTTTCGCGCTAACCTGTGAAAATATGTGTAGTTTGGAATACGTCTATTAACATATTCGCGCCTGTACTTGGCACATGCCCATTGTGTGTTTCTATTGCCAGTGAAATAGCACTCGAGCATATCAAACATTTCGGAATTGGTATAATCATGTTATGGGAAAAAAAAAGAGAATTGGATCGCTGGGGCGCGTGAAATTGATGTCAGGCACGAGAAGAATACTGAAACAGAATTATCAATAATAATAGAGAAATTATAATAGCTACTTAGTAGATATAGTTACTGCACTCACAGGATAATGATTTATAGAGCAATAACTCAACAACAAAACAAGAACAATAAGGAACAATTGAAAGTTACTGCAAATTAGTCTAATCTTGACTATAAAATGTAACTAAACTGAAAATGAGGAACGGATTAACAACTTGAAAGGTGTGAACGATATGAAGCCCTAAAATGAATGAATTAGACGATACTTGAGTTTGAACTAAGAACGGAAAGGACGTAGTGAACATAATGGAAAAAATATGAGTAAAATGAATGAATTATAGATTACACGCTGACTTATGCAACAGAACGAAACGCTATACGCACTAGGATAATTTAAAAAGTCATATTGACAGTAAGCGAATAGTTTCCTTGGCAACAGAAAATATCGATTCTGCCATTTTATAACTCATGTAACAATCAGCACAGCAGAAATCCCACAGAACCATATTAGTCCATCACAGTCCAGCAGAAGCAGAGTTTTTTAATTTGAACTATAATTTCATAGCTTGGAGAAAACGTAAAAGTTCTGTGGAATACATGCATGTAACTCTGGCTTAATTGCACATTGAATTGCACAAGGTGGAAAACCATTGTGTATACGTGTTGAACGACTCGCCCTGAGTTGATTAAACTTCAAATGTTCATATGGTTCTGATTTTAAAAAGTGAGGTTATGTCAACAGGTTTTACAGTTGTTGTGAAATCAAGATATCCGTAATATATTCAGAAGCGGCGTGTCCAGTTGGTCAACTTTGCTTATTTAACCGACTTCGTAACTCAAATAACAACAAAGATAACTATTGTTTCCGATTTCCGTAAACACCTACAATTGGCAACGTTTGGGATCAAGTTATCTTCGGAATATTGTAGTGGGGTGAAAAAACTATTATGTGTACGTATAGAATGACCTGCCCTGAGTCTACTGAACGCAAAATATTTACATCGCCCAATTTAAAAAATTGAGGTTTTGTCAACAGATTGGACGGTTGTTGCGAAATCTAGATTTCCGTGACATATTCAGAAGCCTCGTGTCCAGTAGGTCAACTTTGCTCGTTTATCTGACTTCGTAGCTCAAATAATAACGAAGATAGCTATTGTTCACGATTTCCGTAAACACCCCGTATAAACAAATGAAAATTGAAACTGCTCCCGCATATGGGTTCTAGGAGTCCTAGTTCGTGCTCATTTGAAAAAAAAATCACAATTTAAAAGTCGGGATCTCCCTAACAGTGAATCTTTTCTACGAAAATTCACTAAAAAGTAATGCTTTAAATAAATAAATAAGTTGACAGCCAACAATAGACAATTTGCATGTTTTTTTTTTCTATCACCTCTGATAGATATCAGAAAAAGATATTTTTTTATATTTTTTTCATTTCCCCTACTCCAAAAGTAACGATACAAAAAAGTATTTGAAAAGGCGAATTTTATAATGATTTTTGCCTACATGATCTGTACGACACGGGACAGTACTAAGCCAACAATGAACTTGCTTCTCTGTGTTTGCATCCTCTGTTGCAAGTTATTGATTGAATCTTGGCTTCTGCACGTGATTTTTTTTTGATAACATGGAAAACAAAGCTTATATAAATATTGTATAATACCACTGAGTACAATTACGACTATGAAAACTCCAGAGAAACTATTTTTATTGTTCCAAATGTGGCTCAAATAAGAAAGCAATGGTGCAGTTATAAAGCGGGATGAAAGGAAAATGCCACAGGTATCTGAGAAAACCGCCTTATATTTTTGTGAAGACCATTTTAATGTAAGCACTTTCTCATTTTCACAATGAATATTAGTTATATAAGGTTAAAATTCTTATCATACGTTATTAAGTTAGGTTATAATTTTCATGTGGTCAAAGTATGTTTATCTGTACATATTAAGTATTAAATTTACATATTACTCTCAGTACCAACAAACGGTAAAAATCAAGGTTACTAATTAACGAAATTATTGGGTTCGCTTACATTAATTATTTGTAATTAATTCCGACAACATTGTTCTATCAAAAACATATGGTAGATTTGAGGTTATGTTGTTGTCATGTCAACTTTATTCAAAGCAAAATATATTGCAAATGGCATGAATAAGTACATGATATTCTTGGCTAAATATGTGTTCAACTAGCATGGACTTATTTACGTATACCTTCCAGCTTTTGCTCATTTTATTTAAGCTCTTATGAGGTCTGGATTTTTACCACAGAATGATGTCATCATAAATGAGTCAATTCTTGACAAATTATCTGATTGCACTGGTTGAAAACCGTTGTCTTCGATTTTATTACTCTTTTTTTTTTTTAATTTTGACAACACACCACGAGGGCTTACAGCCTAAATACTATCGTACCGTGGGTTTCGACAAGGAGGAAAGAGGCTTCTTGTTAATTCTGGACTTGAAGGTTTGGAGGTTCGGAGGAGAACGAAAAACATGTGCCGGCAAAGAATTCCATAGCTTGGAAGTCCTCGGGACAAAAGAGCGGGCATAAGAAGATGTTCTATGTCTGGAGACCTGGACAGTAAAAGGATGCATTCGCTCTATTCCCCTGGTAGATCTGTTGGGGGCAGCAGGTGGAGGAACTATGGAAGAAAGCTCCTCTGAGCAGTGCCCGTGCAGATATCTATAAAAGAGAGAGAGGTCACCAACGGCACGTCGGTGGGCAAGGGTTGGCAGCCTTTGGGTGAGTGTAGGGTCACCGATGAGACGTAATTCTTCTGAATGGAGTCCAGGATAGCGAGTGTAGAAGCGGCAGCGGTACTCCAGATGTGGGAGCAGTATTCGAGGTTTGGCCTTATTTGTGAAGTATATAAGGTATAGAGATTAGCTGGTGAAAAGTATTTGCGAGCCCGGAAGAGGAAGCCTAATTTCTTAGCAGCCGATTCTGCAATTGAAGTAACATGTTGGTGCAAATTCAGACCTCGATCCACAGAAATGCCAACAAGTGAAAAGGACTCATTACTTTGGATAACTTGGTTGTTCATTGTGATGGGTCTAGGGCTGGTGTATCTCTTATGAGTAAGACAGCAAGACTGAGTTTTGGTGGGGTTGAATTGTACAAGATTTATACTTCCCCAGTCTAATATTCTTTGGAGATCCACGGAGACAGAATCTTCCATGAGTCTCCGATCCTCATCTAGTTGGGCTAAAGAAACAGGCTGTGGATATTGTATATTTGAGTGGAGGGTGCTGTCGTCCGCGTAACTGTGAATTGGGTTGGATGTGCTAGAGAGGAGGTCATTGATGTGGAGAAGAAACAAAGTAGGGGCTAAAGCTGAACCTTGAGGAACTCCTGCATTAATTGGATATAGTTTGGAGGAATGGTCATCCACGACAACAAATATGCTCCGGTTGGAGAGGAAATTTGCTGTCCAGGTACAGAGCTTTGGTGGTAGGCCATAGGCCGGGAGTTTATTAAGCAGCGCTGCGTGCCAGACCTGGTCAAATGCTTTGGATATATCTAGAGCGACAATCTGGGATTCACCGTGTAGTTCCATAGACTTGTACCAAGAATGGGTGACAGAGGAAAGGAGGTCGGCAGTTGATCTGCGCTGACGGAATCCATACTGCCTATCGTGAATTAGACTGGGAATATGCCTCTATTGTAAGATGTCTGAAACAGATGAGTCGGGACAGGAGCAAGTTCTGGTGCGCATTTTTTGAGAACAATTGCTGGGATATCGTCAAGGCCAGAGGGTTTCTTGGTATTAAGAGAAGAGAGCATCTTTCGTACATTTTTAGTTTTGAAAATGATATCCGTCATTTTGTGCGCGACATTGGGGACTGTTGGTGGTTGAATATTTGAAGGTGGGTTGAGAGTAGAATTGGCGGCAAATAACGAGGCAAAAAGTTCAGCCTTGCCCAGGGCGGTAGAAACGATTTCGTCCACTGAGACAACAGGTGGGAATGTGCTCTTGCAGAAATTATTCCCAATAGATTTAGCAAGAGTCGAGAAGGGTTTGCTGCCGTTGGAGCTTAAGAGAACTTTGTTTTTGATGTGGTTATTAAACGAGTTTTTTGCCTCAGAAAGAATGCAGACATAGCAGTTTCTTGCGTCGTTAAATGCTTGACGGTTTTCTTGACTGGGATTGTGTAGAAGCGTTTTGTGAGGTTTGACCTTTTCAAGTCTGGCCTTGTCGCAGGATTTAGAGAACCAGGGCTTTTAAGTGGCTACAAGGTTTTCTGGGTACGTGGGATAAATAATTCCATGCCAGCTTGGATAATTTCGGTGACGTTTTGTGAGATATCAGAGGGGTCAGGATGAGAGAAGCAGACAGACGCCCATGGAAATGAGGAAAAGTAATCCCGCATTTCGTCTCAGTTTGCGGAGTTGTAGTGCCAAACGATACGTGGGTGTGATGATTGTGTGACCTCAGGTTGCATTGTGCAGGTAGCAGTGACCATGCCGTGGTCTGAACGACCAAGGGGGGCGGTGACTGATATCTTGTAGCATTCAGGTTTTGTAGTAGAAGGAGATCCAAGGGATTTGAGCTGTGCGTTGGGATTCGAGGAAAGTAAGTAGGTTGCTGAACCATATTGGCTAAAGAATTGCTGACTGCAAAGGCCTCCGCTGCTCTTCCTTGTGAATCGGTTTTGGAAGATCCTAGCCATTCCTTATTATGGACATTGAAGTCACCAAGAATGGTGACCTCGGAGGAAGGATATTCAGAAATCAGATGGTCGATTTTTTCAGAAAGGTAGTCAAAGAGCTGGACAAAGTTGTTGTCAGAAGGTGACCGGTAAATGCAACAGATGAATTTAGTTGCAGCCCTGAGAGAGAGTTTTATCCATAGAATGTATTTTCTTCCAGCTTCTAAATTGGGAAGTCTGGTGCAGAGTATATTGCTACGGACGTATGCGCACACGCCTCCATGTAATCTAAAGGAGGTAAGGAGCTCATACCCCGGGAAATTAAGATGATTAGTGGCTGTTTTGGCACTGATTTGGGTTTCGGTGAGAAAGAGGAGTTGGGGTCTATTAGCCTGGAGGAAATGGTGGACGGAATTCAGGTTAGAATTTAGGCCACATATATTGGAGAAGGATATGTTAAATCTTGATGTTGGCGCCCCCTGTACACCCCTCTCCCGGAGATCCGAATGGAGGAGTATTTTACTTCCGGAATCTTTTGTACAAGGAGGAGCCATCATCATTTTTGTTTATAAGGGAAACCAACTCATACACCAGAACCGGAAACGTCCGTTGGGACTTCGCCCCTTGATGCATGGGGTGGTACCTCCTCGGGCGTGAAGAAAATCCTCTACTATCACGTAAAGGAAAATTCCACTACCACCTGCTAAACGCACACTTTACACTATTTAACTAGAAGAAACACAATAAATGAATAAAAATCACTACGATGTTGGGAAACAAGCGACCATACTTATCATACTGTAGGGCAAATGTGGACACGATATTTATCTACTATCCGACTACGTCACGACCAACAGCAGAACGTTCGCGGTCACATGATGATAATTCGATTTTTTTATTCATTTTAGAAGTCTATTTCTGTCCACCATATATATTTTTGGGTATTTTCATTCATGTAATAATGTTATATGTATAAAAAACTATTAGGTAAATGTTAAATTCATGTAATGGAAAATCCATGCAAATTGTCTATTACACAAATTTTTGAAATTTGCTTCATGCTTTATAGGACTTTTAGGAATGGTCTAATTTAACTGATAATAATTTCTAGTTCTCGCCAATCCATGTTTTATTAAATTACAAAATAAAATTATATTTTTAAGCACAGGAAAAATTAAAAAAATACCATCGTTTACCATGTTATTATATTATCGCACATATCTGTTAGGAGGCTAATTTGCAGTCTCTTTTGTAGCTAGAAGTCCAATGGTTGGTCACTTGAAGGCATCTATAGAAGGCTTAGTAACAATAAGAGCACACGGAAAGGAAAACGTTGTTCAAAATGAATTTGATAAGCACCAAGATCTATATACATCCGCATACCATATGACACAGACAACATCAAGGGCCTTTGGCTTTGTAGTTGACATTCTATGTGCCTTTTTTATAGCTGCAATTCTGGCTGAGGCTCTTATTGATAAATATAGTACGTATAATTACAAAGTTTATTGTTAAGACTTAAATTATGAAATTTAAATTTCGTCGATTGATTTAAATGCAACAAATATACAGGGTTGAGTGTCATACTGGCGTATCTGGCATGGTTTATCCATTCTAAAAAATTACACCAGAGTTTTCCCGAGAACTGCTGAGAATTTCGAAAACCGCAAGGGGGTTTTAAATGGTAATAGGTGATAAGGGTATTAATCAAGTACGGGGCAAAACTCCTAAGCCTAAAAGTTCATATAAACATATGTCCTAAGCCCCTTTGCTTTCCAGATACAGTTTAAATATTGAAAAGCACCAGAATATTTCACCCTCTGATGAAGCTAACGTTGTTAGCGAAAGGATCGTTAGGTCTTTAAAAATATGTGTTGGTTGGTTTGGGTTTCTCCCAGTGTACCTACCCCAGCCAGTATAAAACTGAAACTGATGACAATTATGAATGCATCACAGGGCATTATTCGGACCACACTCACTCCCAATAATATAAGCCATGCCGCTCTTGAGGATTATCTATAGGATTCAATTTTTAAAAGTCTGGACGCAGCAAGTGCGTAATGGTAGTGAATTTTCATTAAAATGTTTTTAATAGCAAATAGTGTGTTTTTTAAAGAAAGCAGGCATCAAATTTGGCTACCAGTATAACCTATACAGTAGAAACAATGTGCCATGTCTCATCAAAATAACTTTATTGTTTGAAAATGTACAAAAATTTCCGAAAGTAAATTAAAATGTTCCCGAAAAACTGTGTTCTTGGTCAACCTTATAGGTTAATATCAAATTAAGCTATTCAAATTTGAAACATTTGATAAAAATTCGCTACCATAATGCACTTGCTGCATTCCGAATTTCTTTTCTTACAAACATGCATTATATTTCGATTGAAAATGCAAAAATCCAATAAGGCGTGTTCGATTAAAAAAAAGAGAATTTGTATCACCAACGACTTCTGGGCCACCCTGTGCTTGTAAAACTTTTCTTTAAGATGTAGCTCAAGACACCCTATAATTAATGTATACAATTTTTTTAAATCTTGTAACAGATATATTGAACTTTATTGATTTTTTTACGAAAATTTGACAAAAATTATATACCACTAAACGATAAAATCTATAGCTAAGGCTATTGCCAAAGCATCAGAGAAAGGGCCTATTTGAAATGAATTTTCTGGAAATATTTTAGTAAAATGAAGGACAATGACGGTTGAACCTAAGACTTCAGGCTTTTTTATTTCAACAACACACTACGAGGGCTTACATCCTAAATACTGTCGTACCGTGGGTCTCGACAAGGAGGAAAGAGGCAACTTGTTAATTCTGGACTTGAAGGTTTGAAGGTTCGGGGGAGAAGGAAAAACATGTGCCGGCAAAGAATTCCACAACTTGAAAGTCCTCGGGACAAAAGAGCGGGCATAACAAGATGTTCTATGTCAGGTGACCTGGACAGTAAAAGGGTGGATTCGCTCTGTTCCCCTGGTAGATCTGTTGGGGGCAGCAGGTGGAGGAACTATGGAAGAAAGCTCCTCTGAGCAGTGCCCGTGCAGATATCTATTAAAGAGGGAGAGAGGTCACCAACGGCATGTCGGTGGGCAAGGGATGGCAGCCTTTGGGTAAAGGTAGGGTCACCGATGACACGTATAGCTCTCCTCGGAATGGAGTCCAGGATAGCGAGTGTAGAACCGGCAGCAGTACCACAGATGTGGGAGCAGTATTCGAGGTTTGGTCTTATTTGTGAAGAATATAAGGTATAGAGATTAGCTGGTGAAAAGTATTTGCGAGCCCGGAAGAGGAAACCTAATTTCTTAGCAGCCGCTTCTGCAATTGATGTGACATGTTAGTGACAATTGAGAGTTCGATTTACAGAAATGCCAACAAGTGAAAAGGACTCATTACTTTGAATAACTTGGTTGTTTATTGTGATGGGTCGAGGGCTGGTGTATCTCTTATGAGAAAGAAAGCAAGACTGTGATTTGGTGGGGTTGAATGGTAAAAGATTTATACTTTCCCAGTCTAATATTTTGTAGAGATCCACGGAGATAGAACCTTCCATGAGTCTGCGTTCCTCATCTAATTGGGCTAAAGAGACAGGCTTAGAATATTGTATATTTGAGTGGAGGGTGCTGTCGTCCGCGTAACTGTGAACTGAGTTGGATGTGCTAGAGAGGATGTTATTGATGTGGAGACGAAACAAAGTAGGGCCTAAAGCTGAACCTTGAGGAACTCCTGCATTAATTGGATACAGTTTAGACGAATGGCCATCCACGACAACAGAAATGCTCCGGTTGGAGAGAAAATTTGCTGTCTAAGTACAGAGTTTTAGTGGTAGGCCATAGGCCGGTAGTTTATTAGGCAGCGTTGCGTGCCAGACCTGGTCGAATGCTCTAGATATGTGTAGAGCGACAATCTGGGATTCACCATGTAGTTCCATAGGCTTGTTCCAAGAAAGGGTGACAAAGGAAAGGAGGTCGGCAGTATGGCATGGTATGTGAAGTGAATAAACTGAGCAAACAAATAAATGATCCTGAGTATACTAGTAAATATAAGATTTTAAAGTTTACAAAACATCTATTAAAACAGCCAAACTCTATCAAAACAATGCTACGTTATATAATGGCTTCAATACGGCCAGGGACGACTGGAAAATAGTAAATGAGAATTTGTGTCAATAATTAGGCAGAGGAAACACCAGCTTGTGACCAGTGATGATTTGCATGAATATAACCTGCGGAATAATAATGATATATATCAGCCATACTCGCGCTTGGGAGTTGGTAAGAAGGATCCCTAGTATATTGGAGTTGTTTTTGATAACAAAATACCAACACAGGTGAAAGACACGAACAACGAGTTTAAATCTTTTAATTGATTTTTTACTGTCGGGGTGCATTTTACTCCACGAGCAATTTCTTAGTACATAGTTCTTTTTAATTATGTGTTGTATTTGTTTGTGCTTTTTAAGTTAATGTGTGTAATTGTTATCTTTTTAATTTCTATGTATTGACTAGTCAGATAAGTTGCTTAATACTTGGTGGACGCATTAGGTTTTATTTGATTTGATTAACAAATTAAAAACAGCCTTATGTAAATTACTTCTATTTTTAGGTACAATGGCTGGAGATATAGGGCTTGTGTTACTTCAAGCAATAACGCTAACTAGCTATCTGGAAAACATCATACAATATTGGGCAGACCTCGAATATCAGATGACATCAGTTGAACGGGCTATTGAATACACAGAAATAAAGCCTGAAAATAAGCACGGAAAAGTATTGGAAGAATGGCCAAAACTTGGTTCCATAGAGTACAAATCAGTGTCACTTACTTACGCTAAAAGTGGTCGATTAGTATTAAAAGATATTAATTTCAAAGTCAATCCAAAAGAAAAAATAGGTATTATAGGACGAACTGGTGCAGGAAAATCTTCACTAGTTGCCACTCTTTTAAGGTTATATGAGACAAACGGGAAGATCCTAATAGATGGCGTCAACATCAAAACCGTTTCGCTCAACATACTTAGATCTAAAATAGCTATTATTCCGCAGAATCCAATTTTATTTACTGGTACGATTAGAAGTAACATAGATCCATACCATCAGCATTCTGACGAACAAATTTGGAGAACTATAGGGTTACTTGGGCTCAAACCAATTGTGAAGGATCTGACAAATATGATAACAGATGGGGGTTCAAATTTTAGTCTTGGGCAAAAGCAGCTCTTATGTTTGGTGAGGGCGTTGGTGCAGAAATGTCGAATAATAATTTTAGATGAAGCTACTGGAAATATAGATCCAGATACCAGCACAAAAGTCAATAGTGTTATAAGTGAAAATTTTATGTCTTGCACTGTACTAACCATAGCACATAAGTTAGATTCAGTCATGAATTGTGATAGGATTATGATTATCGATCAAGGAGAGATTGTTAAATATGATACAGCAAGAAACGTTCTGGATGAAATTAATTATAAATTATAAGAGTCACTTGTAACTTATAAGAGTGTTCCAGAACTTATGGGCAATACTTTAAATCCAAGTAGGCCACGCAAGAACATAATATAGGGATATACCTCTTAATTTCCCAGTTTATGCGCTCATTCATTGACGGTTGATGCAATTTAACGATTAGAAATTTTATAAGCGCATTGCTGACTTGGATCAGTATTGTCACACTTGTCTGTCAGTTTAAAAATGGGCGCTATAGTCTGTAATCCAAATCAAAGCTGACATTTAAGAGATTTAAAAAATGTTAAATGGTTATTAAAAAGTGCTGCAGATTGAATCATAACTTCCACATAGCTATAATAACTTACTTTCCTGTGAAAGACATTCTCCTAAAAGGAATTTAGGGTCCAAGACTTGACCACAAAACAATTTCGAGACGCATAGTAGTGAATGTTTATAATAATTGTACACTATTAGTAATATATACTATTAAAACTAATTCTTTAAGTTTAAATGGACCTTGGACATCGGTTTTAGAGTCCCAGTTCGCGATTATTTGAAAAAATTTATATTTTATATGGAGCTAAAAAATTAAGATTTGGTCTTAGATATAATATGTAAGTACCGTGGTTTTATAAAAAATTGGTGTTACAAATTTCATTAAAGTTACAACAAAAGTTTTTCAGAAAACAATTAATTATTTACAAAGGGAATGTACCTGTCAAATTATAAATATGGCAGGTATTTTTCCTTATTATTGCTTGGATGGTTTGTTTTAGTCAACACATCCAGTTTTTGCAAACAATAAACAACAACAAACTTGTAGTTATCCGAAAAGCTCATTATGTTATTTTTCTTTAATTTAGTATCCACGTGCGTTTACATAAGTGTTACTATGGTTCAAGATTGAAGATTCTGACTTAATGGGAAACTTATTCAGCTATCGGATTTGAAATATTTTTACGAAAATTTTCTACTACAACATAAAAAACCTTTTTCAGTGAATTTGCTTAAAAAAGTTTCACTATTAAGGAGATCCCGACTTTTGAATTTTGAAAAAATGTCTTCAAATTAGCGTTACTTAGGCCCCATAGAACATATATCCGGGGTCAGTTTAAAATTGTATATGTTATATATATATATATATATATATATATATATATATATATATATATATATATATATATATATATATATATATATGTATGTATCACACCGTTAAATCAAAAAATAATGGGTCGATTTTAAATAAATTTAGTTCGCAGGTTTATGTTATTGTAGGTAAATTATCTACCAAAACTTAGCTCTGTAAATTGAAAGAGAAAAAAGTTATGGGCATTTAATGAAAGATACATTGGGGTATTCCTCAAAACGTCAGAGTCGCGATTTAAAACTTCAAAATTGGCAACATTTAGGCAAAGATCCTGAAACTAGTACGAGTTATGGAAAGAAAATGTCTCAAGAAGAATGTTCTGCAAAGCCTGAAGTCTTAGCTTCAACCATCATTGTCCTTCATTTTACAAAAATGTTTCCAGAAAATTTATTTGAAATAGACCCTTTCTCTGATGTTTTGGCAGTAGTCTTAGCTATAGAGTTTATCGTTTAATGGTATATAATTTTTATCGAATTTTCGTAAGAAATCAATAAAGCTCAATATATTTGTTATTATACAAGATACGAAAAAAATTGTATACATTAGTTATAGGGTGTTTTGAGCTACATCTTAAAAAAATAATTCTGCAATCACAGGGTGGCCGATAAGGCGTTGGTGATACAAGTTTTTTTTTTAATCGAATACGCCTTATGATATTGTATTTTTGCATTTTCCATCGAAATATAATGCATGTTTGTAAGAAAAGAAATTCGGGACGCAGGAAGTGCGTCATGGTAGTGAATTTTCTTTAAATGCTTCAAATTTGAATAGCTCAATTTGCTATTAACCTATAAGGTTGACCAAGAAACTAGTTTTTTTCGGGAACACTTTAATTTTACTTTCGTAGATTTTTGTACATTTTCAAACAAATAAGCTATCTTGGTGAAACATGACACCTTGTTTCCACTATATTGGTTATACTAGTAACCAAATTTGATGCCTGCTTTCTTAAACTAAAACAGACATATTTGCTATTAAAACATTTTTATGAAAATTAATTACCATAACGCACTTGCTGCGTGCAGACTTTTGTTGTTTATTGTTTGCAAAAACTGGATGGCTTGACTAAAACCAAAATATCCAAGCAATTAATAAGGAAAATACATGTCATATTTATAATTTGACAGGTACAATCCCTTTGTAAATCATTTTTTTTTCTAAAAATCTGTTGTAACTTTAATGAACTGTGTAACACAATTTTTTTAAAGACACTTGCAGTACTATTATCTTTCAGACCAAATTTAAATTTTTTAGCTCCATATAAAATATAATTTTTTTCACATAATCGCTAACTGGGACTCTAAAACCGATCTCCAAGGTCCATTTAAATTTAAATAATTAGTTTTAATAATATATCTTACTAATAGTGTACAATTCTTATGCAACTTCACTACTATAACGCACTTGCTGCGTCCCGAATTTTTTTATTTATGGTATACATGCGCATGCTAAAATTAACGGCGTTTGAAACTTTGTCCTGGTATTGGGAAACAAATGGTCCAAGGCTGACATTACACAATTATTAGTTGATTGTACAGCTCTATTTATTATATTTTGTATAAACTAGAGCTGTGACAACATATTACCTGGTCCTGCACCGAGATGGCGCCGCTGTCGTATCTCTCACAACGTTCTTCAAGCTGACATGTTGCGACAACTTCCATTGTTTAGATTGTTATCTACGATTTATTTAAATAGCATAGCAGTACAAATAACGTCATCTGTCTTTGTCCAACATTGCAGATATTGCAATACAGAATCTGAGGTGATGTCGGGGATTACTTTATTATTAATTTCGAGTAACTTTATTTTCGTTTGTTCAAACGATTTGAAAATTGGTACACAACCACGTCTGTCTATGTTCTTTTAAGTTGTAGATATTCGTTTCAATCACTTAGACATTTCGCGAGATACTGGGTTTTAAAAAATGTTTTTTTAATTTTTTACCGGCGATAGCAAATTTAGGTCAGGAAGTTCCTAAAAGAAGCAAATAAAGTTTGTTGCAAGGATGTAATATTAAATTACATTACAGACCATTCTCATAATCATTTTAGAAGATCCTGTACAACTTTCCATCAAATTGAAAAAAAAAATGAAAATCACAATGACAAAACACTAATTTTGTCTGTACCAAACTTGAACATCTGGGTATTCGTGGGTGCGTAAGTCGATAGATAAGATCTTTTTTGACAAACAAAAGGCCTTATATTGAACTAAATTAAAAGAAGCTGGTATGTCAAAAAAATGTCATTTTTGGATTCGTAAAAAATTTACAATTTCGGCAAAAATATGGGCAGTTGAGAAAGATTTGTAGTTGGAAAAGTATTACGAAGAGATCAGAATTTATTGTAAATGGAGGTATCGGGTGAAACATTGGAAGAATGAAACGGGAGAAAAGAAATTTTTTGGAATACCAAATTTTGAAGTTGTTGAATTTTGGAGTGTTGTCAAGCAGTTTTGGATGAAACTATATATATAAGCTTATGCTACGATTCAGCACAAATCGTAGACTTATTGAATGAAGGTGTGGTATGATTTCAAGCAACAAAGGTAAGAATAACAATAACAATAAAATTGTGAGCAATCGGAGGTTTGTTCTATAATCATGGGTACTCTCCAGGGCAGTCTGCTGGGCCCACTTATTTTTCTTTTGTATACCAATTATTTTACCGACTTTATCGATAGGGAAAAGTACTTATGTGTGCACACGAAACTACGATAATTGCTAGTAATGAGTCTCATGAAGGTTTACCTTCTGATATTGATATCATTCTGTTGCAATTTGAATAGTGATGCGATACTAATATACTAATGGGCTTATAATCAATCAAATAAAACGGTTTGTATAGAGTTCCATGATAAATGATTACATTAGAGAATCCACCGATATCAATTGAGGCGCTACCCTTGAATTATAGTGAGAATATCAGTTTCCTTAGTATCACTATTGATTAAGATTTATCATAATCAAACCACGTTGATCTTTGCAATAAGTGCAATAGCGCATGCTTTAGTATCTCGAAACTAAAAGCTTCATTGGAAAAGAAAAACCTGCTTGCATATTATTATGCGCATGTGCACTCACGTCTTCAATACTAAATGTACCTTTGGGGTCAGTCAATTGTCTAGGATCGTGTATTTATTTGCCAAAAGATAATTATTAGATTACTTTTTGACGTACTATTTGATATATACAGACGTGGAGACTACTTCTCTGGCTTCACTGTTGGTTTTTGTAGGTGAAGGACGTAGCCAGCGCGTGAGCTAACTGGAGCAAGTGGCCCTTCGAATTCTGGAAGTTCTAGGATGTTCTTCAATGCTTCTGTGACTATAGTTTCGCTGCTTGACAGCATTTTCAGACAGATTAAAATTGAATTAGTACGAAATCATGACAACTACAAATAAATATCTGTTGCTATGTTATGATATGATGTTTTGATCAAAAAAAAATTTTTTTTTTATCAAATTGAAACACAGATGACAGATGAGGTTTTCAAAATGTCTATGTGATGTATGTCAATATTTAACATAAAAACTAGAACTAGCCTATAATAACTATGATAACAGTTACAACAATAAAATAACTACACAATAACAGTATAAAAGTAGTCTCTATACAACGAAAATATCGACATACATCAACTCATTATTTTATTACAACTTTTTTGAAATAATAGTTAAATTTATTTTCTTTGACATATTTAATTAGAAAGAAGAATATCCAAGAAAGGGGAATTCATTAAATCAGTTTGCTCGTTTAAAACAAGGTAGTTATTGTCGTGTGTGTGCCTTTTGACTTCTAAAGCTTCAAAAAATCTAGTTTACGTTTGTCATTATAAAAATGTAGTGGTTGTATGCGGTTATTTATTGTAGGTCTATGTTCAGTATCAATAATATGTTTTGCAAATGTAGATTTGTCAGCGTGGTTATTTCTAAATGCAGAAATATGTTCTTTGTATCGGGTGTTAAAATTTCTAGAAGTTTGACCTATGTAGATTGCGTTACAATGTGTACAAGCTAATTTATACACTCCAGCTTTTGTCAGGAAGCAAGATTTTTCTTTCGCGTTAAATAACAAATCACGCGTCGTGTTGTAAGATTTAAAAGCTACCTTTGTATTTGTACAGGTGTTTAAAATTTTTGAAATGTTTTCTGAAATGGTTCCAAAATAAGTTATCGAAACGTATTTGTTGTTTTCTTTGTCTCTAATATTTGGATAAATTAAATTAATCGCAAATTTGTATTCTTTTCTCTCTATCATTTTATCTATTATTTTAACAGAGTAGCCATTATTAAATGCTGTTTGTTTAATTATTGAAATTTCTTTTTCAAAATTGTTTTGTGACATAGGTATTGAAAATGCACGATGTATCATAGAATGGTAGGCTGATAGCTTTTGTGAAAAAGGGAGACATGAATCGTATGGTATGGTTGTGTCAGTGTAAGTCGGTTTCCTATATATTGAAAAGTCAAATGAATTATTTTCTAACTTTCTAATTGTTAAGTCTAAAAAATTTTTACAACTGTTAGCTTCTTCTTCTAAAGTAAACTTAATATTTATGTGAAAGTTATTAATAAAATTTTTTAAAAATTCATTTAATTCTGTACGACTACCTTGAAAACATGCTATAGTTTCGCTGCTTGACAGCATTTTCAGACAGATTAAAATTGAATTAGTACGAAATCATGACAACTACAAATAAATATCTGTTGCTATGTTATGATATGATGTTTTGATCAAAAAAAAATTTTTTTTTTTATCAAATTGAAACACGGATGACAGATGAGGTTTTCAAAATGTCTATGTGATGTATGTCAATATTTAACATAAAAACTAGAACTAGCCTATAATAACTATGATAACAGTTACAACAATAAAATAACTACACAATAACAGTATAAAAGTAGTCTCTATACAACGAAAATATCGACATACATCAACTCATTATTTTATTACAACTTTTTTGAAATAATAGTTAAATTTATTTTCTTTGACATATTTAATTAGAAAGAAGAATATCCAAGAAAGGGGAATTCATTAAATCAGTTTGCTCGTTTAAAACAAGGTAGTTATTGTCGTGTGTGTGCCTTTTGACTTCTAAAGCTTCAAAAAATCTAGTTTACGTTTGTCATTATAAAAATGTAGTGGTTGTATGCGGTTATTTATTGTAGGTTTTTGTTCAGTATCAATAATATGTTTTGCAAATGTAGATTTGTCAGCGTGGTTATTTCTAAATGCAGAAATATGTTCTTTGTATCGGGTGTTAAAATTTCTAGAAGTTTGACCTATGTAGATTGCGTTACAATGTGTACAAGCTAATTTATACACTCCAGCTTTTGTCAGGAAGCAAGATTTTTCTTTCGCGTTAAATAACAAATCACGCGTCGTGTTGTAAGATTTAAAAGCTACCTTTGTATTTGTACAGGTGTTTAAAATTTTTGAAATGTTTTCTGAAATGGTTCCAAAATAAGTTATCGAAACGTATTTGTTGTTTTCTTTGTCTCTAATATTTGGATAAATTAAATTAATCGCAAATTTGTATTCTTTTCTCTCTATCATTTTATCTATTATTTTAACAGAGTAGCCATTATTAAATGCTGTTTGTTTAATTATTGAAATTTCTTTTTCAAAATTGTTTTGTGACATAGGTATTGAAAATGCACGATGTATCATAGAATGGTAGGCTGATAGCTTTTGTGAAAAAGGGAGACATGAATCGTATGGTATGGTTGTGTCAGTGTAAGTCGGTTTCCTATATATTGAAAAGTCAAATGAATTATTTTCTAACTTTCTAATTGTTAAGTCTAAAAATTTTTTACAACTGTTAGCTTCTTCTTCTAAAGTAAACTTAATATTTATGTGAAAGTTACGACTACCTTGAAAACATGCTAAAATATCATCTACGTATCTGTACCAAAAGACAATATTATGTGAAAGTTCTGATGTTAAAATTTGGTTTTCTAAGTTTTCCATAAATATGTTGGCTAATAAAGGTGACAACGGACTACCCATAGGCAGACCTTCATTTTGCATATAAATTTTATCATTAAATTTAAAATAGTTTTGTTTTATACATTCATTAAAAAGATTCATTATTTCTTGTCTTTTTATGACATTTACGTTATTTTCTATTAAAACGTTCTCTAATAGAGGTAAACATTCTTTAGGGGGTATCTTAGAATACATGCTACAAACATCAAATGAGACTAATTTACTATTTGTGGGAATAATTAAGTTATTTAATTTTTGTGTAAGTTCATATGAATTCTTAACTGAATATTTTGGAAAGTAATTGTATTCTTTAATAAGTGAAACCAGTTTGCTCGCTATCTTATGATTAGGTGTATTAACATAGCTAACTACTGGTCTCACCGGTATATTTGGCTTATGGATTTTCAGTTGGCCATATAATTTTGGTGGTTGCGGGCTTTTATATAAAAGATATTTCTTTTCTTGTTGACTAAACAGAGACAAATTTTTAAGTTAATTTTTTAGTTTTGTCTGAAATGAGTTTGTTGGGTCTCTCCTAATTTCTGTTAAATTTTCTGTAGTAATAAAATCATTAATTTTAATGTTATATGCGTCCCTACTTATAGCTACAGTTGTATTTCCTTTATCAGCTTTAGTAAAAACTAGATCATTGTCTAATATTTTATGCTGAACAGATTTTAAAATTTGAGTTTCGTTAATTTTACGTTTGTCATATTTTGAAGTTAAATGTCTTAAAAATTCACATATTTTTAATTTTTCATATTGTCTAATAGATCTGGAAGCAATTTTGGATTCAGAAGCTAATATCTCTTTAATTTTGTTTGTAAATTTAAATTTTGGGCAGTATTTATATCCTTTATTTAGAAAAGAAATTTCTTCAGTTGTAAAAATTGTATCGCTTAGGTTTTCAAACCTTTTGTAAAACTTATGTGTTTGTGAGGGCGATATTTCTCGATTATGTAAATGTTGTGTGCTTTCTAGGTTTCTAATTTTATTTGTCTGTGTTAAGCGTTTTTTAAATTTCAATTCACTAACTAAAATATGTATTTGGTCATCTAATATATCAAATTCTACTGGATGTAATTTATAAGCAAGTTCTGAATGGATTACCTTAATATAAAGAAGCAAACTATCACGAATTGAAAACCATTTCTTGTATTCTTCTTTCAGCCAGATGAAACTGGCTTTTCTGATAGCAATTTTTGATTGATTTGATGTTACAGTAGTTGTTATGATTACGTACTTCGGGATGACCTTCTTTCTTATGCACTCTTGGTTAAACCATGCATTTTGGGAAGCGTTCATCTGCTTGATTTTCAATTTTCTATACAAATGGGCAAGCTCTTCGATAGAAGACCTCTTCAATTCATTGATTGTTGTTGCCCTTACTTGGTGAAACTTGTCCATACTATATACAGACGTGGAGACTACTTCTCTGGCTTCACTGTTGGTTTTTGTAGGTGAAGGACGTAGCCAGCGCGTGAGCTAACTGGAACAAGTGGACCTTCGAATTCTGGAAGTTCTAGGATGTTCTTCAATGCTTCTGTGACTATAGTTTCGCTGCTTGACAGCATTTTCAGACAGATTAAAATTGAATTAGTACGAAATCATGACAACTACAAATAAATATCTGTTGCTATGTTATGATATGATGTTTTGATCAAAAATTTATTTTTCTATCAAATTGAAACACAGATGACAGATGAGGTTTTCAAAATGTCTATGTGATGTATGTCAATATTTAACATAAAAACTAGAACTAGCCTATAATAACTATGATAACAGTTACAACAATAACATAACTACACAAATTGTTTTTCACAAAAGCTATCAGCCTACCATTCCATGATACATCGTGCATTTTCAATACCTATGTCACAAAACAATTTTGAAAAAGAAATTTCAATAATTAAACAAACAGCATTTAATAATGGCTACTCTGTTAAAATAATAGATAAAATGATAGAGAGAAAAGAATACAAATTTGCGATTAATTTAATTTATCCAAATATTAGAGACAAAGAAAACAACAGATACGTTTCGGTAACTTATTTTGGAACCATTTCAGAAAACATTTCAAAAATTTTAAACACCTATACAAATACAAAGGTAGCTTTTAAATCTTACAACACGACGCGTGATTTGTTATTTAACGCGAAAGAAAAATCTTGCTTCCTGACAAAAGCTGGAGTTTATAAATTAGCTTGTACACATTGTAACGCAATCTACATAGGTCAAACTTCTAGAAATTTTAATACCCGATACAAAGAACATATTTCTGCATTTAGAAATAACCACGCTGACAAATCTACATTTGCAAAACATATTATTGATACTGAACATAGACCTACAATAAATAACCGCATACAACCACTACATTTTTATAATGACAAACGTAAACTAGACTTTTTTGAAGCTTTAGAAGTCAAAAGGCACACACACGACAATAACTACCTTGTTTTAAACGAGCAAACTGATTTAATGAATTCCCGTTTCTTGGATATTCTTCTTTCTAATTAAATATGTCAAAGAAAATAAATTTAACTATTATTTCAAAAAAGTTGTAATAAAATAATGAGTTGATGTATGTCGATATTTTCGTTGTATAGAGACTACTTTTATACTGTTATTGTGTAGTTATTTTATTGTTGTAACTGTTATCATAGTTATTATAGGCTAGTTCTAGTTTTTATGTTAAATATTGACATACATCACATAGACATTTTGAAAACCTCATCTGTGATCTGTGTTTCAATTTAATAAAAAAAAAAAATTTTTTTTTTATCAAAACATCATATCATAACATAGCAACAGATATTTATTTGTAGTTGTCATGATTTCGTACTAATTCAATTTTAATCTATCTGAAAATGCTGTCAAGCAGCGAAACTATAGTCACAGAAGCATTGAAGAACATCCTAGAACTTCCAGAATTCGAAGGGCCCCTTGTTCCAGTTAGCTCACGCGCTGGCTACGTCCTTCACTTACAAAAACCAACAGTGAAGCCAGAGAAGTAGTCTCCAAGTCTGTATGTAGTATGGACAAGTTTCACCAAGTAAGGGCAACAACAATCAATGTACTATTTGATGTTTCTTGCAGACAACATTTTTCTTGAAAACAATATCCTTACTGTTTTTTTGATATATTTATTTAAAATACTGACTATGTGCATGACCATAGATGTGAATACACTCGAAATATGAAACTTCATAGTTACCAGACACGAGGTACCAACAGCATCCATTTGGAAAAGTGCAATTACGCCTTTGATTTCAAAGCTCCGAAAATTGGTGGTTGTAAAATTTATAAAATTTATAACCTACTGCCCTTTTTTATGACAGATGAAAGTTATGTAGCATTTAAGCGACATTTTAAGAAAATTTTACTTTTATAGCTTTACTGAAATTCCCCACCCCAACTTGTACAGTTAGTTAAAAGAATTAAAAGAGATTAGAGAGCCTCGAAGGCTCAAGTCCATTAGCCACAGATTTTTATAATTGAGTTTAGAAAATACTACCCCATCAACCTTCGTTATGATCTATTATAATGAAACACAGAAAGTCAGAGAAAAGTGTGACTTAAATCTAAAATACATGTTTCCCTACATATTATATTTATGTATGTTATTTTTATACTTTTTTTTAAATTAATAATTTAAGGAAATATACTGGGACACTTGCGCCTAGGAACCCGTCAAAGCTTGAATCACAGATTGAAGTGGGCTCATCTTTTACAGACATACTGAATTTCGCAATCTCACAGTGGCCTCTCTCTCTCTCTCTCTCTCTCTCTCTCTCTCTCTGGATCTGTGCTTGTAGATTTTAGGTTCTAATTTTAATACTCGTCAAAATAGGCAAATTCAGAACAGGGAGTGTGAGGAGTGGCTACTTAACTACACACACTCCAGCGTTATGTTGAGTTAGCAAAAATTATTTCCACTATGAGAAATCGTTGAAACAGTTGAGTTAAAACTAAAAGTCAGAAGTAGTTGTGAACTATTCAACTGTTGGCGCCTAGTGAACGAAGCCAATGCGTTCATAACATTTCCAATCACCGGATTGTATCAACAGTTGACAGATGAACACTTAGAAGCTGGCGCGTGTCACGCAGCCAAGGCCTCTTAAATAAATAAAATCCTGAAACTTGGTAAACTGCAAAATTCCACTTTCATGTCTAACATATTCCAAGAAAATTGTATTCACTTAAATGGTATGAACCTATGGTATCTTAATGTAAATAAAAAACTTGACTAAGTTAAGGAACATTGACTGAGTAATAATTTAAAATGCTATTATTTTTATACAAATACGGTACTTAGTTACAAATAAATATTTTTGATTCTTAGGAATTTTTATTTATTTATATATTCATTGAGCGAAGATTGGAACGTGTGGTGAGTACAATTTAGAGAACCCAAGTGATTACAATACAGTTTTAAGACCTGACGATCGCTTCTCTAACAAAACTAGTGTCATCGGGGGGATGAATAAGCCATGCGAATAAAAATAGAACTGTTATTTATATATTAGTTGACAAGCAATTGCGAACAGCGTCCTCTACGTAGGTATATAGACAAACTCTCACTGTTGTGTCAAAAATCCCTATTGTATAACTGCATGTCTTACTGAATATTTCTTCTAAGAAAGAGAAACTGATTATTGAGACAACAATTCAAACAATGGACTACACAGGACCAGACCTGCTCTATTCTCAGAATGTTTAAAATTATTAAAATTATCATTATCATATAGGGAAAGAAAATCTCAAGGCAATTGAAACTGTTAGGCAATCGCGAAAGTTAGACACATACGAAAGTAAATATATATAAAAGTATATATATATATATATATATATATATATATATATATATATATATATATATATATATATATATATATATATATATAGAAGCCGATTTTTACTGTAGTTTCTTTAAAAAAATTCACTAATGAGGAGATCCCGACTTTTTAATTTTGAAAAAATTTCTTTAAATGAGCGCGGATGGGTAAATACAGAATGATCCGCGATCCCAGATGGCGGATAGGGGAACAGCTCTCAGATATGGGTGGTACCGGGGACATTAAATACCCGGGGTGGACCAAAACTAGCATCGCAGGGACCGCAAACAGCGTCTGTACCCAAGATGGGCGGCTAAAAATCAACTCGCCAACCAGCTCGGCAAGCGTGACGTTTTATATGCCATTTTCTTCTAAGAAATTATGCTAAGATAGAAATTCAAAACAAAATTACCCCAGTTAGAGTGCAAGAGTCAGAATCCCACCCATTAATAAAAATTCGGGCAGCGTCATGGATTTTGGAGGAGGCAGAAAATCGACAAAGCAGACAAAACCCAATCAACGAAATACAGACAAATTTCACATCGCAACATATTAAAGCAGAAGTATGAGAACCGACAACCACCTAGTCGAAGTTTAAGGTTAATTAAAAAGTAGCATATGGGATATAGTAGGTCTATGTGAAACACGACTCCAAGAATGGAAAAAGACAACTCTAAAATCTGGACATACGTTATACCAACACAATTGCGAGATAAACGGTAGCTATGGAGGTGTAGCATTTATTGTACACCGTAAAATAGAATACCTCATCACTAAATACCAGGAAATATCCGACAAAGAGGCACACGGTCTTACCCCTGGACCACCTAGGCTCTCTACCATTACGCTTGAAAAGAAAACATCATAACATATTATAGCTGCATACTACCGTTGCTTACGTACAGTCTAGAAACTATGTCCATAACAAACAAATAATCAGGTAACTTAGGGGCCGCACAGAGAGCTAGGGAAAGTATTATGTTGGGAATTACATTAAGAGACAAAATACTAAATAGCGAACATCGGAACAAAACTAAAATAATTCATGATCACCTAGCTAGACAAAGCACATATAGGTGGCCCAGAGCGTGGTTTGTTGGAGAGCAAGAGATACAAAAAGAAGTGTGGCAAGACCCCAAAAAGATGGATCGATCATGTGAAGGCGATGGTTGGGAAGCAGTGGATAAGAACAGCGAGGGACAGACATATATCTGATACTGGATGAGTTTAGACTGAAGAAAAAGAAATATATATATATATATATATATATATATATATATATATATATATATATATATATATATATATATATATATATATATATATATATATATAGCGACCTGCCTTCCGAAGGGTGGAGTGGTCGGTCGGAGGAATGCCAAGAGTCTCGAGCGCCACCACTTTCTAAATGGACAGTGTTTAGGGAGAAAGTGGAAGCCCTAAAGGAAAACGGCAGAATTACGGCAGAATCCAGCTTCCATAGGATGCCTGAGTAGTATTCAGTGGAGATGATTGTCCTCCAGGGGTCAGAACTGTTTTTGGGTTCAGCGAAAACTTACGCTAGTTAGTAAAAGTTGGATATAAAAATATACATATTTATTAAAATAAGAAATTTAACAAATAAAAGAAAGTGTATCAACGGGGTAACAATTTTAAAGAAAAATTACTATTCTTGCCAGTGGGAAATTTGGGAGATAAAATATAATTATGTGGTTTACCACTCTCCTTTTTGTACCCTTACACAAGCAGGAAAATATGCGTTTCGGGATTACTCTTATTTCAACTTTGTGCCCCCCTGGTTAATTTCATTTACAGAAAAAAAAATAATGATACCTTCCGATATCCCGTCCCTCGCTGTCCATCTAGGGGGACAAGTTGGGAGGTGAAATATCGTAATCTATATATATATATATATATATATATATATATATATATATATATATATATATATATATATATATATATATATATATATATATATATATATATATATATATATATCCTTCAAGCCCCAAATATAGTCCTCTGGGAATTGCCACCTAGCGGCATGAGACGTTCGGGAGCTTGAAGTCACGCGGTCACAATAATATTTGTTTAATTAGGTACAAGAAGTTTTTGCTGAAATGAGATGTAATATATATATATATATATATATATATATATATATATATATATATATATATATATATATATATATATAAATCAAAATACGTTTTCTGTGAATTAAAGGTTTGAAAACAAGCACACGGGTTAAAGTGAAACGGGAATTCTGCAAATATTTAAAATTCCTAGCACGGGTGAATGATAGGGTCTAGGGCAGCCACCTGTATAGTAAAAATGATTGAATTAGAAAATCGGGGAACGGATAACTGCGTTTTAAAAACAGACAAGCCGGGAGGACAGTGATGAAATTTCAAAGTAAAATAATATCAGAAATATAAAAATCAAAAATGTTATTAGCAAAATAATTTCTCACCATAAGTTCCAGACTACTGATGTCGGTATTACCGCAGTGGGAAAGATTTGGAACTTTCGGGGACGGTGAAATTTTCAACTTTATACTTGGAGGAAAAACTGAGACTATGACGTATTGCTATACTTATTATGCAGGCTCTGCTATAACAAGAGATTCACTCGGCGGAATAAGACTGAATTGACCAGCCAGATGAAACGCCTTTTATATGGAAAAGTATATGCATCTCTTGTTCCTTCTAGAAGCTTTGATGTCTTTGTTTATCTTATAGATGGAATAAATTAAAAAAATTTGTGAATTTGCGAATTTTAGTATTATTTATCAACATATAACATTCAAATGCTCATTTGCTTTGGATGGGCCCGTATTTTGTGCAGCTTTTTGTTTATATACAGGTTATAAATGGGTATACGGCAAATTTATTGGGAAATAAATATCTGCAGAATTTCATTATGAAATATTAATTGCAATTTTCGTTACAATTTATATATATATATATATATATATATATATATATATATATATATATATATATATATATATATATATATATATATATATATATATATATATATATATATATATATATACAAGCCTGTATCTTAAATTGCTTAGGCCAGTCTCATTTCCTTTCTCTTACATAGCCTTACTACCCCCACCGAAGGTGCTGCACGACGACATTCACTGGGAGTTCAAACCACACAAAGAGACCCAGAACGAGTGTGGATGGAAAAAATAAGGAGTGGCCTCGTGCCAGAGCCAACTACTTGCAACCCTGCACCGGACTCGATATTACGGCACATTTCTCGTAAATGTAAAAAAGGCTGCCAACGCGATTGTGGATGCAGGACGGCATGCATACATTGCTGCCCGGTCTGCACATCTTGCGAAGGGCTGTGTATTAGCGTTGAGCCCTCGGAAGACTGCACTGGCATAGACGTAAAGAGATCGAAGAAAGAAACCGAGAACAGACTAAAGAAAGACGCCTACACGATGCAGAAGGTAAGTCTAATCTCATAACCTATTTCTTAATCATTATTAATATATGATCACAAGTCGTTGTTTTCTCACCACCTCTCTTATTTTTCAAATAAACAACCCCCGTCGCTGACGATAGAATAACCCCGTGTCTGTGCCAGGACCCGTGTCCTTCGTAGAACCTCAGTCAGGACTCTCTAAACGGCAACGGTTTATATAAATTTTGCTCATGTAATAATAATGTAGTATATAATCATATGTAATATAATATAATAATATTATGTAATAATTTTTCAAATTTTTCGTTCGTATTTAAACTTTTCTGTAACAGTAACGACTTCTTTAATTAACTTTAACAATATGTAATTTAAAAAAAAAGAACTGTACCTTTACATATACGATCTAAATAAGGTATGTGCAGAGAACTGAGAGGAATTCACTAAATGACAGCCTTTAATAATAAATTAGAGTTTTGGTGGAGTGGAAAAAGTGGGTTTTGCGAAGACAGCCGAAATACGGCAGTTTTCAACTAGCGCTTGTGTCCGAACGGTTCGTCGAAGGAAAACCTAAGTAATGAAAATTATATCATAATTATACGTACCTTCATTCTAAATTAATTCATAAAAATGGATAGTTTTCGAGTTATTAGCAGATAAGCGCTAAAAAATTGGATTTTACACATTTTTTTCAATGTTCCATCACAAAATCTTGTGAGCAAACCTGATCCGCATTCAACACTCCAAAAAAACATGTCAAATGAAAGAAATCAAAACTAACCAACAACTTTCGTGCTAGCAGCAAATTGACTGCTTTACGAATAAAAAATCATATATAATATAAAACAAATGAGGGGCGTGTTGAATGTTACATCTAAAACCGGTTTATTGGTACATGTGCATTTTTAGATTTTTAAAACTATACATCACCAACCTAGATTGAACGCCCTTAAGGCTGGCTGTGTCCCTTGACGCAACTACAATATCTTCAATACGTACCCTGCAACAAATAAACGACTTTAAGTACCAAGTGTATAAAATATTTTCACAAAAATTCAAATCTATCGAATTAAAATACCTGAATTCTTCATTATTCTAAACCTTAGCTTTCGTACGTAATAGGAATGCTTTTCCGATTGTGCCAACCAATCAGCTTACCTGAATGACTTACAACAGTTAGACATTTGCCAGGTTCATGAAATCCCGTCCATTATTTACAAATTTTCTTACAAAAAGTTCGCTTAATACGAGATTACGACTCTGAGGCTTTTTCTTAAATGAGCGCGAACTAGGATCACTTAGAACGCATCTCCGCGCTCTACTAAAATATATTTCCTTGTATACATAAGTCAACATGACTTGTTTATATCCTTTAAAGCTAACTCTATACAATCCTCAGTATATTAATTAAACCGGTTAATGCCCATAATATTTACATTTTTTCCTTCTTCTTTGTGCCCCAATCTAACCAGATGTGCCCTGATCCTAAAAAAATTGAGATGCGACTTTAAAGCAAAACAATGTCATAGGGTTAACCTCAGTAGGGAAATCGACATCATATCCTACACTTAATATAGTCCATTTCGTCAACCCTTAGTCTCCTATTTTCATATTTTTCTTTTTACACAACTGCATATATGATATCCATACAACCGACACCTCTATACCACCCATCACCAAAATGTTCATACACATCATAGTACTCACCCACCCACTCCTCCATTCATGCATATTATATTTACACACACATATGCACACACACACACACACACACACACACACACACACACACACATATATATATATATATATATATATATATATATATATATATATATATATATATATATATATATATATATATATATATATATATATATATATATATATATAAACATATAAAAGTTGAAACGAACCCCGGATATGTGTTCTAGGAGACCTAATTGGCGCTTATTTGAATATTTATTTCAAACTTCAAAAGTCGTGATCCCCTCATTAGTGAATTTTTTAAAGAAAATTCACTAAAACAGTTTTTAATTGGATAACGTCTTTCACGGACTGATTGTTTAAACTAAATTATTTAAAAGTTTAATTATTGATGTATTGCAGAAATTAAAAGCTGTTGCCATGTTGCCAGCTGCAAAAATGTTTACGGTAGGGCCATTAAACATTGTTTAAGTAGGTAATATGCAGTCTCGGTGGTCAGAGGTAAGAACGTGTGCCTCTAAACCCAAAAGTTCCAGGTTCAATTGCCAGTAGAAAAGTCAAATTATTTTTTAGTCCAACTATAAACTAACATCAACCGAGTTTGTGGCATTATGTTTGAGCAAGTTGAACGCCGGTATATTACGACCTCTTGAGATGGCGTTAAACCTTGGGTTCCGAGTGTAATATGATGTTGGGCACATTAACTATTTCTACCCACCTTACAGAGTGAAAGGGATTGGGCTAAATTTTTTGGATAGTGAGATGAAACTGCTCCATGGAGTCCGTGAATGGTCTTATCGAAATGTGTGTGTTTTGTTTCTTTAACGTCGGCCTATTTCCGTGACTATGGCCAATCACCGACGCCAGGGAGCAGTTTCACCTCACTATCCTGGAAATTTTTCCGGACCCCTGCCTTTCTGTAAGGAGGGTAGGGATCTTTAACGTGCCCAACATCGCATAAACACGGGACCGACGGCTTTACGCCCCCTCCAAAGGGCGGAACGTGCAGACATTAAACTTGCTCAAATACAATGCCAGGACCTCGGTTGATCTTAATGTTACAGTTTGTACTGAAAAAGTGAAAGAAGTATGCTGGGATTGAAGCCAGTACCCTTCGGTTCAAAGGCACACGTTCTTACCTCTGAACCACCGAGGTTCTATCTCATCGAAATAGACCAACGTTAAAGAAGCAAAATACACACATAATTTGTTATGAATTATGCACAAACGTCATGCTATATATCACCAGATAAGTCTAATTAGGTAAAAATACTCAATTATACGGCAGACGTTCAAAATGACAAATTATCACACAGTAATAATCGTAATAACGATTTGTTTCATTACTCAGCAACAGTTTCTTCATATGCTTCGTTGTGTATAACTGAAGCGATCAAAAATTGTTGATGTGGATTAGGAATCCTCTTGCAGGTAATTTTAATTATTTTCTATCCAAACAGTATATGTTTATTTCTAAATAAATATATATTCTAATGAGCTATTTTCTTTTATAAAATTGAAAAAATTTCTTCAAATTAACGCCAACTAAGACCCCTAGAACCCATATCCAGGGTCAGATTCAATTTTTGAATGTTTATATATATATATATATATATATATATATATATATATATATATATATATATATATATATATATATATATATATATATATATATATATATATATATATATATATATGGGTCATTCTACAGAAAGTGGTATTATTCGCTAACCATGTGTTTTTTGCAGGGCTTACATACCTCGACATTCCGCGATCTTTTTTAAAAGTAATACTATAGTTCAATGCTAGGAAATCTACAGTGTTAGCTCTACGATTATAATTTTTCAAAAGTTTCCGTGAATTTATGAGTCAAAACTCACGACCGTCACGCGTAACTCCCCTATTTTTCAACACATTTTGAATGCTGCCTCTAAACACATTCATAATTATCAGCCGTTAAAGATTTTCTGTCAAACAACAATGTGGATATCATTATTTATCAGAAGAACCAACGTTTTAATCCAGTTTTTATAATCAATACACCACTTCAAATCTCGTAACCACAAATCAACCCACGACCGTCACAGCTAAATTTTGGTTTAAAAAATAACCGGTAGAGCGCAGCACATTATGGTACTAGTTCTACTGCGCTCTCATACATTCCTTGCGACTTGAGTCATCTAATAAGTGTATGTGCATGTTGATCTCTGTGTTTTGTGAAATATTTTGAGGTAAGTTGATTATTTCTGCGTCTTATTTTCTTCACAACTGTCTTATAGTAGTGTGCTTATATTTTTGCCGAAAGAACCGTGCTTTTCTAGTTACCAGGCTATAAATACAGACGGTAAAGTAAAAATAACCTTAAATTTTTTTCTGCGAAACAGAGTTCGACTTTGGCGTCGAATTATTGACAAATTTTCACGACCGTCCCACTCACAACCGTCCTATTTGATGGAATGTGACGGTCGGGAGCGATATGGACTGTCGTGAGTGACAAATGAAAAGAAATCGGATTTTCAAAACCTATATTATATTTCTTCACATATGAGCAAACTCCGACGCATATTAAGGAAGTAAAGAACAGGAAAGAGAAAGGAGTAGAAAAAGGAGAGAAGAGAAAAAAATCAAAAGTATTGCAGATTTGAGCGAACGATCAAAAAGAAATCAGCGGAAACAATGGAGAGAACGATATTATAGACACGCGGAAAAAATTAAAAACCTTAAGAAAACTAAGGGATTAATGAAATCGAATACACCTCCTGAATCATACATTGAAAATTTACAAGAAACCCCACCCGAAAGGCAAGATGGTAGAACAGTGAGAAGGAAGAAGGAGTTGAGAAAAAGCAGGGAAAAAATGAGACATAAAATAAAAGATTTGGAGAAAGAAGTAGAACATCAGAGGGCAAACTCAAATCGCTGGAAACAAAGACACTACAGACTAAAAGAGTCTTTGAAAGAACCGGTACCTTCTCCAAATAAAAAGGCTGAAATGACAATAAAGAAAGGAAAGGAGGCAGTGAAGAAAAAACTTATCATCGAGGAAATAATGAGATCAGCTTTCAGTCCACAGAGTACACTATCTACATCAAGTCAGCTTCCTCAAACTTAACAACTCCATCCTCTAGCAGAACTGCGATGACAAAAACTAATATTATTACAAAATGGCTTTCCTATAATTCCAAATACATCAGGAAATACAAGTTAAGTACAGAAATTAAATCCATCATTGGTCGGCGAAGAGTCAATTCAGTTCTCTCAAAGCGAAACGTAGGGGTTACTGGACGGAGAAAAAGCAATGCTAAATTATTCAAGATCAAGAAAATCATTGAGAATTTTTTAGAAGATGATGAGAACTCTTTTTGTGCATAAGGAGAGAAGGACACTATCACAAAAAAGAAAATAAAGAAACAAAAACGTTATTTACGTGACTCCTTGTTAAATCTGCACAAGAAGTTCATATCGACTACAAAGTACAGAATATCTTACGCACTCTTTTGTCGTTTGGATCACACATCAGAAATCCTCAGGCAGAGATACATGCCTCTGCAAAAAGCATGCCAATGTTCAGTTTCTTTTTGAGAAATGCAAACAATATGGATTAATAAAATCAAAATCTTTAACTGAATTCATAAAGTCTCTTTGTTGTGATACCATTGTGATGGACTGTATGTATGGAATATGTATAGTTTGTAGTGGTAAAAAATTACTTGATATCTCCTTTGATATTTCTGTCGAAAAACCAGTGTTTTATTATCAATGGCAAACTGAAAATGAAGAAAGAACTAATAAGAAACAATAAATAATCCATGTTAAAGTGACAAAACAGGTAAAAGTTTATTGCACTATAGAACAACTTTTTGCCAAACTGAAGTCTGAAATACCGAATTTCTTGCAACATGTGTACAGAGTTACACATCAGTTGTCATTTGATAAATACCTTAGAGATAATGTCAAGGAAACTGAAATATTCCTTACAATGGACTTTTCAGAAAATGCTCAACTTAAGTATGCATAAGAAGTTCAAAGTGTTCATTTTGGTGCGTCAAAAGGACAGTTGTCGTTACATACTGGAGGTTTCTATTATAGAAGGGGAGATACACACAAGCAACCCGGAGTCAAAACCTTTTGTTCTATTTCAACATCACTCCGCCATGACCCATCTTCAATATGGGCTCCAATTTTGTCCATTTTGAGAAATATTAAGGAAGATCTGCCTAGAGTTAACACATTGCATTTAATGAGCGATGGGCCCACTACCCAGTATCGAAATAAGAATTTTTTTTTACTTATTCTGCCATTTCATGCAAGAACTCGGATTTTCCAAAGCAACGTATAATTTCAGTGAATGCGGTCATGGTAAAAGTATTGCCGACGGCGCAGGAGGAGTAATAAAGAGAACTGCGGACCAGGCAGTAGCACGTGGAAATGATGTATTTGACATACGTTCTTTCGTAAATGCAGTGAGGGGCTTGAAGACAGAAGTGTTTGTTGTTGAGGAGAATGAAATGAACGAAGTGGACAAAATTTTACCTGAGGTAATCAAACCAATTCCAGAAACAATTAAGTTACATCAGCTTACATGGAAAACTGAAAATGATAAAGAACTGCAGTTGAAAGAATTGATCTGTATCAAATGCATCGACCCATTTGACTGCAACCACTTCAAACTAAAACATGGTTCATACGTGTTTCAAGAAGTTACTAGAGATGTTATGGGTATCCTTTTTCTTTTTATTATATATTAATGTTTTATCTCATCAGGAATTTTGTGATTTTCCTTAACCATATTATCAGATAATGGGGTCAAATCTATTGGGATGCTGCAGAATCAAAATCAAATTTCCGTAATTGTCATAAGGAGTTGGATGTTCTTCCAGAGAGATCGACTACATCAATTGGTAGGTCTTCATTTTTCTGTCAAGCTAAGACATATCATAACATTACCTACATTTTATAGCGACACCTCTGCAGACGTCAACTGAGGATACCAATATTATTATGGTTGGTTCGTGGTTGGCTGTTATGTACGACGATAAATGGTTTCTTGGTCAGGTTGAAAAACTGGATGGAAATATCATGACCGTGAATTTTATGCACTACTCCGGACAGTACTTTCTATGGCCATCTAAAAAGGATTGCCAGACTCTGGATATTAATAAAATTTTGTGCGAATTGGACCCATCTATTAAAGTTACTTCCAGACTTTCAACATTTAAAAACACTGATTACGTTAATGGACTTCTTAGATCACTTTTAGATTAAGTATTTTTCTAGTAATTGCATTCAATAAACGTAGCAATATTTAATAAATGGCTAATAGTTTTTATTGTTTACCATTTTAGCAAGTTATGTGATCCACAACAATGCACTCATACTTCTTTACTGTCTATACTATAACTCAAGAAGATCAACTACATTTCACGACCGTCCACTATATCTCACAACCGTCCACTATACCTCAAGACCGTCGACTACTTTTCACGACCGTCACAACAGGTTATTATAGCTTGATAATGAACAACAGTGATTGAAGTTGTTATATCAGAGTACAGGTATCTTGTATAACTTAAATAATGTTGATCGGGTCATTTTTAATCGATGTTTAATCAATTTAATATAAGAAATTTTCAGAAATGTTCACTTATTAGAACGATTGTATCCTCACTATGTCATTTCACTATTAAATTTCTTTTGAATTGGTACATCATTGTTATATGGTACTCATTTCCACACAAAAAATTCAAAATGTATCGAGTAGAATACATTATTATCACACATTATTACGTGTGACGGTCGTGAGTTTTTCTTATACACATCCTTGAAGAAAAATGACTAAGAAATTTATTATGGTGTGAAGTATGGAACCATTACGAAACTTAAATATTGAGATGAATAACTCATTCTATGAAACCAAAATCGATAGCTTAGAGAGACATTTTTTATTCAGTGATCGCATACACAAAAAACACCACTTTCTGTAGAATGACCCATATGTATATATATATATATATATATATATATATATATACATATATATATATATATATATATATATATATATATATATATATATATATATATATATATATATATATATACATATACATATATATATACATATATATATATATATATATATATATATATATATATATATATATATATATATATATATATATATATATATATATATATATATATATATATATATATATATATGTATCACACCGATAACTCAAATAATTATGGGCCGCTTTTGACCAAATTTCCTGAGTACCTACCCTTTGCAAATGACTTGGATAAGTTCGTTAGCCAGGAAAATCGGACGAGATTTTCCTGGAAACTGTTGTGTTTTTTTTCGGAAAAAATACATCTCGAGAAATAACAAAGTAGGGGCAGTCAAATTTGGTACGCGTATTTGTATTAAAAAGAGTGAACAATGCACCACAATTAAGGTCTGTAAATTTAAAGACAAGAACGTTCTGGCCATTTAGAAAGAAATTTGGGGTTTTCCTCAAAATGACAAATAGTCCGGTAACCAAATGAGAAAATAATCTTGGACCTCGAAATAAGGTACAACTATTATTTTATGATTGATCCTAGTACGATCTGATATATTTTTTTTACATTTTAATAACCTAATTTTGTAATAACCTAGAAAAAAAATTTTGGTGTTTCACAAAGCCTCTCTAAGAATATATGTACCAGATTTCATTAACAAACTTAAATATTTTTAACGTAAGTTTCTGTGGTTTGAAATATTTTAATAACAATCTGCTACCATAACGGATTGGCTGCGTTTAAACCTTTTCCTATCTAGTAAACACGGCTAAAACCAAAGATTTAAATATAAATCATGTTGTCAATTCTTTTGGTATGCCAATTTGATACTTGTGATTTTAACTGGCATTTACTTTGATCAAATTGATTTTAAGATGTTTTTGTGTTATGTGAAAAAGTCACTAAAATACCCCTAAGAATTTTTTATTTCATTTTCATTTTGGTCTTGCCCTCCTCTGACCTCCAGTGGCACAACACATTTTTTTTTCATTAAAAATTACCTATTTCTTTTTAATTTCAACTTAGAGATCTAAATATAGTATCATTTTTATAATATAAATTTGCGTATCAAATTTGTTGCCGCAGCTTTGATATTTTTGGGAATACAAAAATGTTTCGAAAATAAATCCAAAACCCTGACAAACTAGTTCCAGTTCCCTGGCTAACAAACTTTTCTAATATACCTTCAAAGAGAAGGTACCTACCAAGTTTGATCAAAATCAATCGATTCGTTGTTTAATGGAGAGGTTTGCAAAGAATATCATCCCCCATCGGGGGTGACTCTCATCTCTTTAATTTGAATAGGAAAGGTAGGTCGAGTGGCACCTATTTAGAAAGTTGTTTCTGATTCTCTATTCAAATCTGAAATTTAAAATTTTACGGATTATTTTTTTCCTTAACGTGAGTCTATTTCCTCGACTATGGCCAATCGCCGACGCCAGAGTGCAGTTTCACCCCGCTATTCTGGAAATTTTGCCGAAACCCCGTCCTTCTGTAAGGAGAGTAGGGATCCACAACGTGCCCAACATGGTACACGGGACAGACGGATTAACGCCCCCTTCTAAGGGCGGAGTGTGCAGACATTTTTATTGATGTAACACTTACAGTATGTACTTTGATAGATACCATTGTTTTAGACGTTTTATTTGGAAGTTTTAAAAGCAAACAAACGAATCGGTAGATTTTAAAACTGCAGCTTAAGTTTTGAAAGCAAATATGTAAAAACTAATTGGAAGATTTTAAAATTGTAGCTTTAAATAGAGAAACAAAGGAGTGTCACAACAAGGTGCCAGTCGGCCTACCTCCCCTACTCAAATTAAGGTCCTCAAAGTTACCTCCGCAATAGGTTAGTGAAAAGTATGGAAATGTACTGGTATTTTCTGCGATATTCGTTATTCAAAAAAGTCTGGTTGCAGCAAGTGCGTTGTAGAAGTGCATTTTCATAAAATGTTTTTAATAGCAAATGCCTCTCTTTAATGCAAGCAGGCATAAATTTGGTTACCAGTAGGTATAACCTATAAAGTAGAAACAATGTACCATATTTTATCAAAATAATTGTTTGAAAATGTAAAAAAAAATTCCGAAAATAAACCTAAAATGTTTCCGAGAAAAATTGGTTTCTAGCTAACGAACCTTAGGTTAATAGCAAACTGAGTTATTGAAATTTGAAACATTTAATAAAAATTCGCTGCCAAAACGCACTTACTGCGTCAGGATTTTTTTCTTACAAACATATTTAGATAAAAATTCAAAAATGCAATAATATAAAGTATGCTAAAAAAATAGGTATCACCAACGACTTATGGGCCACCTGTGATTGTCAAAATAATTTTATAAATGCAGCTCAAGATACCTTATAATTAACGTATACAATTTTTTCTCGCGTAAATATTGTATAATAACAATCATATTGAGCTTTAACGTAGAAATGCGTCATCCTGTATATATGTAAACAGATAAAAACTGAAACTAAGCCCGGATTCGAAGAAAACTTTTTAAAATTCAAAAGTTGCGGTCTCGTCATTAACGAATTTGTTACACAAAAATTAGCTAAAGATTAAAGACCGTTAAACCATAAACTTAACTAAACCTACTGCCACAACATCAGAGAAAGGGTCTATCTGAAATGAATTTTCTGGAAACATTTTAGGAAAATGAAGGACAATGACGATTGAAGCTGAAACTTAAGCGTTTGCAGACATTCTTCGTGCGATATTTTCTTTACGATACCAGTATTCGCTTCAGGTTTCTTCCCTAAATGTTGCCAATTTTGAGGTTTCAAATCGCGAGTTATATTATCCCCATATCGTTACCGTTGTATTATAGTAATTATTGAAGTTCATGGAATGCCAATTCATTGAGAGAATGCAGTTAGTTCTAGCTTCGCGAGAATATCAAATTTCTGCCAACACAAGCCAGGCTAGACGATAGTACAAAAGAAAAGCTGACCAGTTATTATCACGGGAACGATTCCTTAAAAGTAAAGAGGTGGAGGAACATGGCTTGCTATTAATTTTTGTTATTAGAAGTTAGTCTAGTCTTAGTTTTAGTATAGTTAACATCTTAGTAGAATACTTATAACTTCATAGACCAGGGTCATACAATGTTATACTTTACATAAAAATATTAAGTAAAAAGTTTATAAGCGTAAAGTTTTTTGTAGTTAATAATTAAAGTTTTTTAAAACTTCAACAAAGGGCTAAGTTACTTAATTGGCGCAGCCGGTAGGGTATTAAATCAGCTTTTTAGATAAAAATCACCGAAAAACTGGTCAGTGTTTACTTCTTAGTGAATATTCGAATTTCTTTAAAAGTGGGAGACATACATTGCTGAAAGGTGCCTTCTGGTTACTGGCCCTAGTCAACCTTAAAGTAAAGGCAGAGATACGCATCGCTCTTCCAAATTTTCCGCAAGAGACAGACATTGCTCAATCCAAGCTTATAGAAGAAGAAACAAGCACCTTTCACCACAGACTTTCCAGGAAGGGACGCACTTTGCTCGCCACAGGTTTTCCAAAGGTGGGGGACACATAGCTCACCACAGGTTTTCCAAGGAGGGACACACATCGCTCATCCAGTTGAACCAAAACCATTAAAGCCATCCTCATAGTTTTAGTGTAAGTGCTCATTTATCGTTTCTTATATTTAAATAATTGTGATCTTTGTATTGACCCTTTATTAATGATATATTTCTTTCTATATTTTTGCACGAGTCCTATATATAAATATACTTGAGAGATTAATTTAAGAAAGAAAAAACAAATAATTTTATTTTTATATTGTGAATGAAATTTCGTAATTAATCAAGTAAAAAGGTTAAATATAAATAAAATAAAAAATGGCTGAATACAGAACTGATATTTCATTCCTTAGATATCAAGCAGATAATATTCCACAATTCGATGGACAACAAAACAATTAAATAGGCTTATAATTCCAAGTGAACACTTCTTAAAGAATTTTCTAAATAAAGAAAGTGCTAATGATCCGATAAATACAGGTTTGATATATACTATATTAAATAAATTAACAGGTAGAGCTGCAGACTAAATTTGTTCTAGGCTCGAATTATCCTCTTGTGATTTAATGAAACAAATCCTTCTTTTAAGCTTCTCTGATCAGAGAGAAATTGATTGTCTAATTCAAGAACTAATAAACATGAAACTATTCCGTAATGAGTCACCTTGAGACTTCGGTATCAAAATTCAAGATGCTCGTAGTTTACGCTTTTCTAAATTAAATGCTTCCCCAGACACGCCTGAGGAAAAAACAATAAAAATTCTACATTATGACGATTTACAATTAGCTATAAGATTAAAGTCTCCTTGGTCTTTAGAAGAAGCCATGTCAATGGTGAAAGAGGAATTAAATTTGAAACAGTTTTACAGTAATTTAAATAATAGTTATAACAATTATAAACAACCACAAAATGTTCAACAATCTAAACCCTTCATACCGCAAAAACAATTTACACAAAATACAAGACTGCCCCATTATAACCCCGATTATTTTTATAAATATAACCCGAACTATTTTATTCAATTTAGGATGCCTTCACAACAAATGCACAGCAAATTTTAATAAATAATTAAATTATGGCAATTCAGTGCCGTCATCAACAACTTTTAAAACTTTTCCCAGTAACCATTCAAATTTTAATAAATTTCCAACTCAACAACAGCCCTTCTTTGCTAATCAAAGAACGACTGCAATTTTAAGAAATCAGTAACCAAATAGGTAATACCAACCTGAAACGATGGACACATCTTTAGGAAATACAATGCCGAATCAAAAATATTTCGCACAAGAATTATTTAACCAACAAATAAACGACGTGTCGAATAACGAAAACGTTTAAATTCTCAGCCAATACATTGAAAACATTCCTTGGTGACCATCATGCAGTGCTCATACGGATCCCCAATGCCAAGTGTAGCACGAGCGGAATAACAGTTGCTAAACGAATAATCAGCGGGGCCAATATAGACGCCTTCATCGGACTGCTTGAACATGAGACATGTACAAACGTACTTCAAGAGACATCCCCCGAAGTTGCTTATAATAATTTCCTGGAAACATTCAATAACCATTTTAATGCATGTTTTCCCATTAGGGAAGTTAAAATCGGTAAGAAACGTAGAGCTCCTGCAACGACAGAAGTTAGGGAGATGAAGGAGGTCGTTGCTCTATATGGTGAGTTTGCCCAGCATTTTTCAGCATTTAAGCCTATCTTCAAAAAAGTAAATGCACAATATAAACAGCTGATAGCAGATGTAGGGAAGGCCGAACTCGACAAAGCTATCAGCCGCAGCAACAACAAGAGCAAAACTATGTGGAAAACCATAGACGAACTAACAGGGAGGAATGTAAGATGTAAAACTGAATACCCTGTCATACATGCGGACCTCCCAGACCAGTTTGGAGACTTCTTCTCATCTGCTGCTCAAAAAGCAACTGCTCATCAGCCTGCTGCGGTAGATATAGCATTTGTTGCGGGGATAACGCCACAAGTGAGCACCCAATTTAAATTCCCACCTGTTACTCAAGAGGATGTCCTAAACGCAATAAATACCCTCAAATCATCTAGCTCTGCAGGGCCGGACGAGGTATCAAGCACATTGCTTAAGCGCTGCAGGTTTGTTGTTTCTTTACCACTGTCACATATATATAACATTTCATTATCCAGAGGTATCGTTCCATCAAAAATGAAAGAAGCATACACAAAACCGACGTATAAAAAGGGTGATCCCGCGGATTATTCAAGCTACAGACAAATCAGCCTAACACCAACTTTCGCAAAAACCCTCGAAAAAATAGTCAATAACAAGCTGACAACCTATCTTGCTGATAATAAACTTCTTTCGCCATATCAACATGGCTTTCGGCAAGCACGAAGCACTGAAACTGCAATTGCTGAGTTTGTGGAGCAAATTGTCGAACACATTGACAAAAAAGAGGTAGCGCTGGGAGTTTTTGTGGACTTTTCCAAAGCCTTCGACTGTGTGAATCATGAGATCCTTGTATGTTCACTGTGTAGGTATGGAGTGACGGGCACCGCACTGGACTGGTTCAGAAGCTATCTTTCAGACAGAACACAAAGAGTTGTAATATCTAACTCTACCAACACTTACTTATCTAGGACTTTTGAAGTAACGGTTGGGGTGCCGCAAGGAACAGTTCTTGGACCTACGCTGTACATTATCTATGCCAACAGCCTACTTCAGTACATCACGCACCAATCTGAAAACAACATCAATCCAGATAACAGAAGAACGGTCGCCTCCTATGCCGATGATACCAACTTTTTGATAGGTGGACATAGTGTTGAGCACATTATGGCTGATTCTGACAAAACCCTCAAAAGTCTAACCAATTGGGTCGATAAAAACAAGCTTGCACTTAACAAGGATAAAACAGCTTGCGTGTTTTTTAAATCTTCAAAATCAAAAAAAGGTACTGTACAAAGCGTAGAACTTGATGGCCAAACTGTAACCTTGCAGCCATCTACAAAACTACTAGGACTTCATATCGATAGTGAGTTAAAATGGAATGTTCACATCGATGAACTTTGCTCGCGAATCTCATCCGTTACATATGCAATAAGAACACTTACCCAAAGATGCAGTACCTTTACTCTGTTGTCACTGTATTATGCGTGTTTCTACTCACAACTAAGGTTTGGTATTACGCACTGGGGATTAGCAAGTGAAATAAACCGAGTTTTTAAACAACAAAAGCAAGTGATGAGGATCATATTCAATATCCCTCATAGACACACTTGCAGAAACACTTTTAAAGAACAGGGTATCCTTACACTCCCCAGCATATACATCATGGAAGTGCTAACCCATGTTTTTCAAAACAAAACCAAATACACACGCAATGCAGTGGAACATGGATATACCACAAGAGGTAGAAATAACCTGCAAACTGACAAACATCGCACAGCTCTGTACCAAAAATCACTGTTTTACAATGGCTGCAAGTTGTATAATGCGTTGCCGGAAGATGTACGGAATGTTGACACTTTACCAGCTTTTAAAAAAAAAGTGAAAACGATTCTTATAAACAAGACGTGCTACTCGGTGGATGATTTTTACACATAAACTACCATTAACTATCTTCTGTTTTTAAATTCTTATAATATGAACACTTTGTTTGTATTGTAGTTGCCATAGTATAAACTATAAACCTAGTGCACCTGGTGACTCTAAAAAACAATATTGGAATTGGATCTGGATTCTGCAGCTCTTATCTTTTGAACGTTATAAACGTTATAAGTGTGTTTTATAAGTATCTTTGTTTTGTATTATTTAAGGAAAAATTTTCCTTAATTGCTTTGCTTATTGTGTGTGCTATTGTCGTTCTTATTGTTAATTTTTTGACGTACATGAACATCCCTGTGTCATTCAGGTGACATTCGCCTGTTTCATTGTTAATATATACATTATACATTATCAAGACAGAGAATTTTCAAGCGATTATGATACAACCGATTTTAACCAAATAATGGAAAATACTATTGAGGAAAATGTTATTTAACAGAAGCCTCATATTATCAGCCTGTCGAGTAAAATAATCCAGACAATGGAATTTTTCTCATGGTCGAGAAAGAAAACGACCAACCGTAATATGTCTTAATAACGTTAATATAAACCTGCCTCATATTTTTATAAGGGAATTAAATGCTAAATTTCTAATTGGCACGGGGAGTTTTCGGAGTCTTATAAATCCTAGGTTAGCAGCAAAATTTTAAAAAAGTTATATTGAATGTGAAGTTTTTGATATCCAAACAGCTCATGGTACCACTTTCCTTGGCAAGACAGTATATATTCCTATGTTTAGAATTTTTAACACAAATGGTTTTCACAAATTTTATATATTTAATTTCTGCGACAAATACGATGGACTAATAGGTGCTGACTTATTAAAACATTTTAATGCTAACATTAATTTAAAAATGAAATTAATAACTACACCTTTTGCTACCATCCCTATACAGTATAACCCAGAACAGCCAGTACACACGAATCAGGTTAAAAATAATATACAACATAAAATAAGGATTCTAGCACGTATACACCAGGTAGTTAAAATACCCGTGGCTCAGAAATAAGGTATAGGTATCCTTAAATATAAAAATTTCGAATGCAAAACGGAAATGCCAGAAGCTTTAGTAAATATTGAAAATTACTTTGCAAACACCGTAAGATTTAATAATTAATAATTCACGTGAAAAATCTATAGAAATATCAATAACCAAACCTTTTGACATTGAGCTTTTAAAACCAACGAAGTAAAGTTTATTAAAGAAAAAAGTTGCTTTTACTAAATTAGCTAATGCAATTCCTATTTCGGGAAGAAATGCTGTAGAGATATGTTACGCTTTAATCACCTAGTTTCCTTTTTAGGAGATACCAATAAGTATATAATATTCCGAAATGAAACAATGCAAGAACGACTAAAGTTACATGAAATAAATATCAATTTTACAACTCCTAAACATCACGAATCTAATGGCCTAATAGAAAGGTTTCACTCGACTCTAGTTGAACACCTACGTATTTTGTATCAGACATACAAAGAAAAAGTTCCTAAAGTACTAATAAAATATGCAATAATAGCCTATAATAATTCAATTCACAGCACTACCAAATACACACCGCTAGAACTAACATTATCCCATACCAATATTCGAGATCCTTCAAATATAATTAATGAAAAATTTTACAATGACTATGTGGTCAGTCACAGAAATAAAATTGAAAATCTTTATAAGAACATTAGGCAAAAAATTCAATCTAACAAAGAAAATGTCATAAGTAAACGAAATCAATTAGGTTCAGAAACTGTTAATTTTATATTAGGTCAAATTGTTTACAAAAAATTAGAGAAAAGAAATAAAAAAGATAATAAGTTCTCTGGGCCATTCACTATCCTCGAATTTTTGGAACATAGCAAGGCAAAAATTAGAGATAGTAAAAATCACATACAAATAATCTATTTGAAAGAATTAAAACCCACCTCTGTTGTTACAGATGGGGTACATTCGGAGACACCACAATCCCGAAATTCCACCAACTAAACCACTTAAACTGGGATCTGCCCAAAATACCGTTGATTACTGGTCGTTTATTCAAATATCTGACGTGAGTTCTGTAATAAGTGAGTTAAAAGCACTGCAACAAAAATCTAACAGACTGACGTTGGCAATAAAAAATTCTAACACACATAACTAGGAATATTTTAACACTTATAATTTAATAATTTCATTCGAAAATAAGATTGTGGGTCAAATCAATCAGATTAATCCAGCGATAAAGGGACAACAAGGTGGTCTTATAGATGAAATGGGTTTAATAATTAAAAGTATTACAGACAATTTAGATCAAAATTATGCACCAAGGTATGATGAAGCAATTTCTCTTTTATCCGATAATCAGATTAAGGTAGAAACTCTAATGAAGGAACAAATTACTCTGTTAGAAAAATCTATTGATAAATTTCAGAATGTTTTTTTTTTTCAACAACACACCACGAGGGCATACAGCCTAAATACTATCGTACCGTGGGTGTTGACAAGGAGGAAAGAGGCAGCTTGTTAATTCTGGACTTGAAGGTTTGGAGGTTCGGAGGAGAAGGAAAAACATGTGCCGGCAAGGAATTTCACAACTTGGAAGTCCTCAGGACAAAAGAGCGGGCATAACAAGATGTTCTAAGTCTGGTGACCTGGACAGTAAAAGGGTGCATTCGCTCTGTTCCCCTGGTAGATCTGTTGGGGGCAGCAGGTGGGAGAACTATGGAGGAAAGCTCCCCTGAGCAGTGCCCGTGCAGATATCTATAAAAGAGAGAGAGAGGTCACCAACGGCACGTCGGTAGGCAAGGGATGGCAACCTTTGGGTGAGGGTAGGGTCACCGATGAGACGTATAGCTCTCTTTTGAATGGAGTCCAGGATAGCGAGTGTAGAAGCGGCAGCGGCACTCCAGATGTGGGAGCAGTATTCGAGGCTTGGCCTCATTTGTGAACTATATAAGGTATAGAGATTAGCTGGTGAAAAGTATTTGCGAGCCCGAAAGAGGAAACCTAATTTCTTAGCAGCCGCTTCTGCACTTAATGTGACATGTTGGTGCCAATTAAGATTTCGATCCACAGAAATGCCAACAAGAGAAAAGGACTCATTACTTTGAATAACTTGGTTGTTCATTGTGATGGGTCTAGGGCTGGTGTATCTCTTGTGAGAAAGAAAGCAAGACTTAGTTTTAATGGGGTTGAATTGTACAAGATTTCTACTTCCCCAGTCTAATATTTTTTGGAGATCCACGGAGACAGAACCCTCCATGAGTCTGCGATCCTCATCTAATTGGGCTAAAGAGACCGGCTTAGAATATTGTATATTTGAATGGAGGGTGCTGTCGTCCGCGTAGCTGTGAACTGGGTTGGATGTGCTAGAGAGTAGGCCATTAATGTGGAGAAGAAACAAAGTAGGGGCTAAAGCTGAACCTTGAGGAACTCCTGCATTAATTGGATACAGTTTAGAGGAATGGCCATCCACAACAACAGATATGGTCCTGTTGGAGAGGAAATTTGCTGTCCAGGTGCAAAGTTTTGGTTGTAGGCCATAGGCCGGAAGTTTATTAAGCAGCGCTACGTGCCAGACCTGGTCGAATGCTTTGGATATGTCTAGAGCAACAATCTGGGATTCACCGTGTTCTTCCATAGACTTGTTCCAATAATGGGTGACAAAGGAAAGGAGGTCGGCAATCGATCTGCGCTGACGGAATCCATACTGCCTGTCGTGGATTAGACTGTGTTTTTCAAGGAATTTTAGTAATTCGGTGTTTAAATACTTTTCCATCACTTTAGAGACGACTGAAAGGAGAGAAATAGGCCTGTAGTTGCTAGGAAGCGCTTTGGATCCTTTCTTGGGGATGGGTTGTACTGGAGCAGTTTTCCAGTTACTAGGGAATATGCCTTTGTTATAAGATATCTGAAACAGACGAGTTAGGACAGGAGCAAGCTCTAGTGCGCATTTTTTGAGAACAATTTCTGGGATCTCGTCAAGGCCAGAGGCTTTCCTAGTATTAAGAGAAGAGAGCATCTTTCGTACCTTTTTAGTATTGAAAATGATATCAGTCATTTTATGCCCGACATTGGGGACTGTTGGTGGTTGAACATTTGGAGGTGGGTTGAGAGTATAATTGGCGGCGAACAACGAAGCAAAAAGTTCAGCCTTGCCCAGGGCAGTAAAAACAATTTCATCCCCTAAGACAAGAGGTGGGAACGTGCTTTTGCAGAAATTATTCACGATAGATTTAGCAAGAGTCCAGAAGGGTTTGCCGCCGTTGGAGCTTAAGAGGACTTTGTTTTTGATGTGGTTATTAAACGAGTTTTTTTTCCTCAGAAAGAATGCGGACAAAGCGGTTTCTTGCGTCGTTAAATGCTTGACGATTTTCTTGACTGGGATTGTGTAAAAGCGTTTTGTGAGCTTTGACCTTTTCAAGTCTGGCCTTGTCACAGGATTTAGAGAACCAGGGCTTTTGAGTGGCTGAAGAGGTTTTCTGTGTACGTGGGATAAATAATTCCATGCCAGCTTGGATAATTTCGGTGACGTTTTGTGAGATATCAGAGGGGTCAGGATGAGAGAAGCAGACAGACGCCCATGGAAATGAGGAAAAGTAATCCCGCATTTCGTCCCAGTTTGCGGAGTTGTAGTGCCAAACGATACGTGGGTGTGATGACTGTGTGACCTCGGGTTGCATTGCGCAGGAAGCTGTGACCATGCCGTGGTCTGAGCGACCAAGAGGGGCGGTGACTGATATCTTATAGCATTCAGGTTGTGTAGTAAGAAGGAGATCCAAGGGATTTGAGCTGTGCGTTGGGATACAAGGAAAGTAAGTAGGTTGCTGAACCATATTGGCTAAAGAGTTGCTGACTGCAAAGGCCTCCGCTTATCTCCCTTGTGGATCGGTTTTTGAAGATGCTAGCCATTCCTTATTATGGACATTGAAGTCACCAAGAATAGTGATCTCGGAGGAAGGATATTCAGAAATCAGATAGTCGGTTTTTTCAGAAAGGTAGTCAAAGAGCTGGACAAAGTTGTTGTCAGAAGGTGACCGGTAAATGCAACAGATGAATTTAGTTGCAGCCCTGAGAGAGAGTTTTATCCATAGTATGTCTTTTCTTCCAGCTTCTAAATTGAGGAGTCTGGTGCAGGGTAGATTGCTACGGACGTATGCGCACACGACTCCACGCAATCCAAAGGAAGTAAGGAGCTCATACCCTGCGAAATTAAGGTGATTAGTGGCTATTTTGGCACTGATTTGGGTTTCGGTGAGGAAGAGGAGTTGGGGCCTGTTAGCCTGGAGGAAATGGTGGACGGAGTTCAGGTTAGAATTTAGGCCACATATATTCGAAAAGGATATGTTAAATCTTGATGTTGGCGCCCCCTGTACACCCCTCTCCCGGAGATCCGAATGGAGGGGTATTTTTCCTCCGGAATATTTTGTACAAGGAGGAGCCATCATCATTTTTGCTTATAAGGGAAACCGCATCATACACCAGAACCGGAAACGTCCGTTGGGACTTCACCGGCCCCTTGATCTATGGGGTGGTACCTTCTCGGGCGTGAAAAAATCCTTTACTATTACGTAAAGGAAAATTCCACTACCACCTGCTATGGATTGGATTGGATCAATGTCTACCCCTTTAAAAATAAGATTAATAAATGGACTATCAATTGTCCAATAGTTATGCTTTTCGACATAGTAGGAGGATACAAAACATCATTTTGCATCCATGCCTATTGTCGGCAATGTTATCAAAACACTAGCACATAATGAAGTGGTTTTAATGTCACGAATTCTACAAATCGAAAGTGCAATCAAAACGATTGAGTTGAAAGTATAAAACTATAATTATTTCTTGGTACAAATGCTTTTGACAAAAACCAGTTTTCTTACCGATTAATTTATGATGTTTTATAAATAATTGAAGTTTCCATTTCATTTGCAAAATTAAATACCTTTAATAAATCAATGATAGAACCAGCCGATTTAATTCAGGAAACACGATTTATATAAGACCAACTTACCAATGAAATATTAGCCTCTCATTCGGAATTGGAGAATGTTCTGCTTGTTGAAAAAGTAATGACCATCAAAAGTTATTCCAAACAAAATCAAATAGTATTTATTATAGAAATACCCATTGTCAACATCTAAAGTTACAATTATTATCACCTATACCCATTACCTGTTCCTGTGAAAAATCTATTTTCGGTTATAATTCCTCAACCTAAGTAGTTCCTTTTAAATGAGCACAAGTATGTATTTTTTGAAAGGATGCGTAAAGAAATAACGATAAACGATTATTTATGTCAAGAAACAGACGTCATGCAAATAAATAATCAACTACCATGCGAAGTGCAATTATTTAAATACATTAGGACTGATATTAATTGTGAACCGATCACTGCAAATATTTAAAATACAAAATAACAAAAATTAGAAAATATCAAATGGATGTAAGTCGCCCCAGAAGAAATTGTAGCAGTCAAACAGTGTGCCAATCAACGGGACAACATTGCATTACTAGGAACATACCTCATTGAACTACAGAGTGCGAGATACAAATAGGTGATCAAGTGATTAGCACTCAAGATCTAAAGAATCAGTTTGAATTATTAGAACTCCGGCAAATTGATACAAACTTCAAAACCACAGACAATCCGAATTACCATATAAACTCTATAAAATTGGATTAAATCAATTTAAATTAAATTTATAATATTCAAAGTGCTCTAAAAAAGCAGCGTGAAAATATTGAAACCATTACAATTATATCAATCCATTTCAATAAAATAAGTGTCTGGACAATAACGTTATATGTTGTGATTTCCATGTTAATTTGTTATTTTGTTTATAATCTAAAATTTAAGGAACTGTTAAAGCAAAGAATAAACTCAAGAACCCAGATGGTCCATAATCCACAAAACGACGAGAGTGTGATTTAAACATGGCATTTCATTCCATGTTTCAACTTAAGGAGGGAAGAGTTATATTATCCTCTTATCGTTACCGTTGTATTCTAGTAATTATTAAAGTTCATGGAATGCCAATTTATTGAGAGAATACGGTTAGTTCTAGCTTCCCGAGAATATAAAATCTCTGCCAACACAAACCAGGCCAGTCGATAGTACAGAAGAAAATGCTGACCAGTGATTCTCACGGAAAGGATTCCTTAAAAGTTAAGAGGTGGAGGAACATGGCTTGCCGTTAATTTTTGTTTTTAGTAGTTAGTCTAGTCTTAGTCTTAGTAGAGTTAACATCTTAGTAGAATACTTATAATTTCATAGACCAGGGTCATACAATATTATATGTTACATAAAAATATTAAGTGAAAAGTTTATAAGTATAAAGTTTTTTGTAGTTAATAATTAAAGTTTTTAAAAACTTCAACGAAGGGCTAAGTTAATTAATTCGCGACTTTGGCGTTTTGAGAAAAACCACAAAGTTTGGGTCTTTAAACTTAGAGACCTAGATTTTGGTACATAGTTTATATTGATAATACAATTTTGCGTACTAAATTTTGTTGGCATTACTTTGTTATTTCCGAAAATTAAAAATTTTTGGCAAAACAATACAACAGTCTCCGGGAAAACCTGGGCCAATTTTCCTAGCTAACGAACTTGTCCAGGCTCCTTGAAAAATGAAGGTACTTACCAAATTTGATCAAAATCGGTCCATTATTTTTTGAGTGATTGGTGTGGTGTATATATATATATATATATATATATATATATATATATATATATATATATATATATATAAAATTACGTAACCTAATAGTCGATTGCGATTAGACAATTACTACGATATCTATTTCGATATCTTTCGCTGAACAAGACATCGACCTCCAGCGGTTACGAAGTGCAATTGGAGACCCCAATGTAATCAATCCTAGTCTTTAAGTAAAACTAATGAACCATTCCTTACTTGTTCGTGTTATTAGTAACAATCATTTTTCGTTAAAATCTACTTGTAATTAATCATTTGCTTATTTGACGTACTTTTGGTTTTAAATAAATTAAAGATTTAAAAAAGTCTGTTGTATTTGAATGTATACTTTGTAGGATTTATTCTTAAATAAACTGTCTGTCTTTATTTCATTATGAGGACCAGAGTACATAATTATCTGATGTTTGAAGTGATATAAAGGGTTTTTAGAAATAGGCATACCAGAAACGGGGTTTTCGGTAGAGGTGTGTAGCGCTTGTGAGTCAGAATGTAGTTCGTCGTCTTTGGTGTTCATACCTAGCTCTCTAAGATCATCATCGTTTGATACTCTAAGCGCTGATGGATGGAAATTATTGGAAATTGATGCTAGAGTATCATCGTCTTTAACTGTGTTGATTTCGACACGAGATAAAGCATTGGCTACTACTTTTCCTTGCCTTTCTTATAACTAATTTCGTAGTCAAACTGTTCTAATTTTAAATGCCATTTTAGTAGACGTGAGTTTGGCTCTTTAATAGAAAACAGCCATAAAAGTGGTTTATTGTCGGTTTCTGTCGTGAATTTATTGCCAAAAAGTAGGGCCTAAAGTGTTTAGTATTTTCTACTATTGACAGAAATTCCTTCTCAATTGTTGAGTAGTTTCTTTTTGCAGAATTTGGGGTGCGACTATAGTAAGCTATGGACTTGCCATTTTGTGACAGAACACATATAGCGATATTGATGGCGTCTGTAGTTAGGCAAAAACTTTTATTAAAGTCAGGGTAGGTCAATATTGGGGAACTTGTTATTAGTTCTTTTGCTTTCTTAAAGGCGTCAATGTATTCGGTATTTTTTTGGCGTCAATTTTTGAATCTTTCTTACGGAATTTGATTAAGGGGCATACGATTTTTGAGCAATTTTTAATGAAACGTCTGTAATAACTTGTCAAACCAAGAAATGATTTTATCTCTTTTTGATACTTTGGTATATGATAATTTTTTATACATTTAATTTTGTTTGGATTTGGTTTTATGCCGTCTATTGCGACATGTTCTAAAAACTGACTTCTCTTCTAAGGAATTCTGGTTTATCTAGTTGTACCTTTAAATTAACGTCTTGTAAATTTGGAATATTTGTTTGATATAGATAAGGTTTTCCTGAAGGGATTTAGATAATATTACAATATCGTCCATGCAGACAAAGCAACGTTTGTACAATAACTCTAAAATATAATTCAAATCTTTTTTGAAACTTATGGCCGAATGACGCACACCATGAGGTAATAACGTACACATAAAACCGTTATTTACGCTGAAGGCTCTTTTTTCTCTACTTTGAGGAGCTAATCCAATCTGGTGCTAATCGAGGGTGGTAAAATACATACATTTTCCTAAGTTAATTAGAATCCGATCGAGCTTTGGTAACGGGTATTTTCCAGGTATGGTTTTCTCGTTAAGTTTCCTATAATCAACGACTAACTGCCATTCTTTCCGTTCTGGCGAGTTTACGCTTTTTGTGTAATCCATACCAGAGAGGATAAAGGATATATAGAGGGCCTAATGATTTTATTATCTAATAAGTTTGGGATTTCTTTTTGTATTTCAGTGTTTAAGAGGTAGGGGTGTCTGTAAAATTTTACATGTATGGCGTCATTCTTGCAAGTTCTTATATCGTGTTTGATGGGATTTGTAAACGTAAAATCTGAATTTTTATGATAGAATATATTTCTAAAGCGATGACATAAGCTAAATATTTTTTTTTTCTTTAGAACTTAAGTGGTCAGTTCTAAGTTGTTGTCGTACGTCAAGGTGAATTGAATTGAGAAATGCAGATGTTTCTTCAAAATTTTAAACACGTTTGACATTGACCTGTTCGTTAAAGTATACTTCGACCTTGTCAGATGTCTTTTTTGTAATGGGAATTATGCAAATGCCAGAATGAGAAGTAGCTATAGCTTCCTCTACAGTTACAGTGTTGTCGGGTAGTTGGGGAATCAGAACAGTTCCATTTTCTATGTTAACAGGAATTTCGATACTACTTACACATATTTGTTTGAAGGGTTTAAAATTTTGAGTATTAAGTTCTAAATAAAAAGGAAACTCTCTCTTGCCTAATTTTATAGTCTGTGTTTTGTAATTGATACTTGCTTTGTTTTTGGAAATGGGCTCAACCAAATTTAATGGCATATGCTTGCAATATAGGAAACTGAATAATATCAATACCTCTGGAAATTTTGCCAACGGATTTAATAGCGAAGGGTTCTTGATATATATATATATATATATATATATATATATATATATATATATATATATATATATATATATATATATATATATATATATTCGTTGAAAAATTCATAAGCCGGACCACTTTTAATGAAAATTTGGAGGCCTAAAGAAGGAAGACAGAAGGGTAGTTTAGGTTGCATAGCAATATTCTTAAGGTCAATATTTACTGTGTTCCCGAGGCTGTATCGTGAAAATACTGCTTTTCACTATACTCCTCCTCTGGTTCATTAAGTTCCTTATTGTAAGAGTTTTCATCAGGTTGATATTCATCATCATCCTGATAGAAATAAACAAGCTCTTGTTCCTGCTCTTGAGAAGCTTGGTTATTATTTAATTAAGAGATGGGGTGATTTGTACGGGGGCGATTGTTTGTTAGGTTGGTGGCAATTGACATGATTAGTTCTTCGTCCGAATACTTGAGAATTGGTGTGGTAGTTTCTCTGTTGAGGAAATTGTTTGAAATAAGTCGGCTTAGAAACGGTTGTCGAAATGTTGACTGATGGTTATAATTTTGTTTGGGTATTCTCTGGAAATTGGGGTAGAAGTCGTTTACCTCCTATTAACTATGAGTGGTTTTTGTGGCTGAAGATTTTTGTTTTCCTGGCGGAAGTGAGCTTCATCTTTATCTTTAATTACTCTCAGGAAATTTACTTGCATCGGCTCGTTATCGATGCGGTGGCATTCAAACAGTGCTATGCGTAAACTCTGTATATTTAAGACACGCAAGTGGCTATGATAGGGTTCAGCGATAGCAATTTTAAAACCAGTGACTGCTACTGTATCGTAATGTTGTTTTTTATAAGCATTCATAACGTCGTCTAGGGTTTGTAGACTCCCATGAAATGTGTTTATTTAACATTTTCAACTTGTCTTGTATAACGTTGTAAAAGTCAGTGGCAGTCTGGGTTTTTCGCATGTAACTAGTTCGTAAGTCTGTCATTAAAAGGTTTTGGGATCTAGGGTCTGTATACTGGCCTATCTAAATGCGTTTTCTATATTTTCCCAAGTGATATTATCTAATTTCATGAGTATGTCTCTAGCTTCGCCTGTGATTTTGAATTTTATGAATTCAATAAACGTGCGGCTACAAGGCAAGTTGTCAGATGTGTCGCCTGGTATTTTGAAACATAAGATATAAGTTCTGCATTGGTTTAAAAAATAAGCAATTGTTTTTGTCCCCCATTACACCCAAGAATCATGGCTGACGCTTGGCAGATTTGGGGGTGATAGATGCTTCTGAGATGTTTTGGCAAATAGGAATTTTGACGAAGTTGAAATGGGTGAAACAGTAATTAAATTTGGAAAGATTGTTTCTGAAATTCGGGTAAATCTTATAGGAGACCTTTCACGAAAGTTGATGTGACGTATTAGTTACTATAAAGAATTTTTTGAATTTTAATTATTTGGTAATAAGGGTAGTTTTTATAGGTAAATAAATGACTAAATATTGGTCGATTCACGAAATATCAAGTCGGTTCTTAAAATTAGATAAATAAAACAGTCAACCAAGTTTTTACTGTCGTGAGACGCTCGTCTAATTAAAGGGTAAGACTGATTCCTAGTGTGATGGGTAATATATTCATGTCAATGTAAGACACATATTACTCTTATGGTCGAACATAACAGTTATGGGCAGTTAAAGAAAAAAAATTGGAGTTTTCCTCAAAACGTCAAAGTCGCAATTTGAAACGTCAAAATTGGCAATGTTTAGGCAAAGAACGTGAAACAAATACGGATTGTGAAAAGAAAATGTTGCAAGAAGAGTGTTCTGCGAACCCCTAAGTTTCAGTTTCAACCGTCATTGCCCTCCATTTTACTAAAATATTTACAGGAAATTCATTTCAAATAGACCCTTTCTTTGATGCTTTCGCTGTAGGTTTAGTGAAGTTTATGGTTTAACGGTCTATAATTCTTAGCTAATTTTCGTAGAACACATTAGTTAATGCATTTTTGCATTTTTTATCGAAATATGATGTTTGTTTGTAAGAAAAAATCTGGACGCAATAAGCGCGTTTTGGTAGCGAATTTTCATTAAATCCTTCAAATTTCTTAACTCAATTTGCTACTAACGTCAGGTTTGTTGGCTAGGAAGCCAACATTTAAGTTTAGTTTTGGAAAATCTCTGTACATTTTCAAGCAATAAGTTATTTTGATAAAATATAGTACATTGTTTCTACTACATAAGCTATACCGGTAATCAGACTGATCCCTGCTCGCATTTTTATTAAAAACACTTTTATGAAAATTCACTTTCATAACGCATTTGCTGCGTACAGACTTTTATAATCTATCCCTGTTTTGACAAAACATTAAAAATTATTCAATGTTACGTCACTAATAAATAGAATTAAATCTTACACTTATCCTTAAACTCCAATGTTTGCTGCGCAGACACCATAAGCAGAACCAGAACCATCACCCATGAAAGACACTAGAAACACACTTTCTTTTAGCGGACTAGGTGATATAAACTACTTTTAAAATATAACACTCCACTTCATTTAAATACTAGATACAAATATGAACCGCGCTTACTGACGACTCGAAATTTCGGCCACCAGTCACGAGAAGTACCTAACGAACGTCGACTTGTTCGAACGCGAATGAAATAAAATATAATAAATGAATAATATAATCATGTCGACCGAAAAGTGAACGATTCTAAAGAAATCCGAGATAAGAGGAGAAACCAATTTTTTCTCCACTTACACAACTGAGATAAGGATTGCTGACCATTAATTTTAAAGGTGCGAGTTCACGAATAAAGATTCTTATCAATATCATTTTAATTCATGCAGCCCAGATTAATCCTAACAACAGTTCGGGACGCAGCAAGTGAGTTATGGTAGTAAATTTTCATTGAATGCTTCAAATTTAAATAACTCAATTTTATATAAACCTAGAAAGTTGAATGTTGTTACGTAGTAAGACTTTTTCCGAGGCAACATATTCACCAAATTTCATTAAAATATCTTTGTAATTTTCGGAGGTAAAATATTTTTTTCGAAAGAAAACTCAAAAATTTCCCATAAAACCTTTACAATTTTCCTGGATAACGACCTCGTCCAAGCTATTAATAAAAGAAAGGTACTTGCCGAGTTTCATCCAAATACGCTGAATACTTTTTGAGTTATTGGTTGGATACATATACATATATATATATATATATATATATATATATATATATATATATATATATATATATATATATATATATATATATATATATATATATATATATATATATATATATATATATATATATATATAGGGTGGCGCATTGAAAACGAAACAGACCGATTTGGGTCCAGAGAATTTTTTTGTAAGGAACGTTGAAACAAGTCAATTTTAATATTGAGGGGGACATGTTTTTACATGAAACTAAAACTTTGTCACATCAACCCCTTAAGGGTGGTGATAACAACCCTCATATTTTAAATTGGGAACATGGGTTGAGTGTTACATCATTTGAAAGCTCTTTCTTTTCTGAATTCAGCACACTATTTTTTTGGAAGTTTTATTAATTCGTTTAAAAATTATTCACAGTTGAAGATGCAAAAACGCATTTCACTCATTCCGATAACAAATGTGCTGATAGTCAATGTTTTGTTAAAAAAATGACTATCAGAACATTTCTTATCGGAATGAGAGACATGCGGCTTATTATTTCAGTTTATCAGTCGGTTTGATACTTGATAGTACTACCGAGAATTAGTTTCACAATGGTGTATTCTATAGAAGAAAGAGTTGAAATAATTACTCTTTTTTGAAGGACATCAGAACAGACATGTTAACAGAAAATACATTTTGGAGTTAGTTTCGACAAAGTCGTTCAGTAGTCAACAAAAAACGGGATTCTAAACGTGAATATCCGGTTAGAAATTAGACTACTGAGATTGAAGTTTTAGGACAAATTGCTGCAGACCCAACTTTGAGCACGAGAAAAGTGGACACTGTTTCAAACATCAAAAAGAGAACTATTCAGCGAATATTGAAGCATCATAAATTTCACCCGTATAAAATTTATCTTGTACAACAACTGAATGAGGATGATTTTGATCGGCGGCTGGAGTTTTGTGAAGTTATGACTGCACGTATAGCTGATAACGGGGACTTTCTGTTCAATATCTGTTTTTCAGACGAGTGTACGTTTTTATTAAACTCTACAGTCAATCGTCATTGTGGGGCCCTAGCATTCACAATAACAGACACAATGTTCTATAGTCACAAATAGTTTTATTAATATATAAATATATCTCGATTACACAGTGAATTATTTTATATCTTAACTAGACCGCGTTACATTCAACAATGAATCCATTATCCCCAATGTTCGTGCTCCGTCCTCCATCCACGTTCCTTGTTGGTGAATCATCATGCTCCGTAACCGGTCGCCACAATCCTTCCTTTTTCTTCAACTTCAGTGGTGGTATCCTTGTAGGTGTGATGTCGTCCTCGTGTTCGATTGTTGGAGGCGGCATGATCAGTTGAAGAGCTGGTTGGGACAAAAGTTAAATGTTTAAAATATTCTGGTGATTCTCCAGGTACTTTTTTTACATGTGTCGTGTGGCGTTAAAATGTTTTCCCATCTTTCTTTAGTGTAACTTCATTCCCTTTACTTTCTATCACTTCATACTCTTTGTCGCGAAATCTACCCTCTAGTTTATTTTATTTATGTTCTGTACTATTACTTTATCCCCCGGCTGTATATCGCACTCTTTTGACCTTCTAACCTTATCTTCTCTCTCCTTCTCTTTTTGCTTCATAATCATATCATTGTCTTTGACTTCTTGTTCGCCCTCGCTCTTTACAAGGCCAGATTATAGAAGGAATTTTGTCACGAATATTGCTACCCAATAGTAGCACTGACGGGGACATTATACATCAAAATGAAGTTTCTTATTTCGGTTCGATAGTCTCTTTTATTAGCAGGCGCAATTTAGAGTATCTTTAGTATTGACTTATTTGGATTTTCGACTTTGCCATTAGCTTGGGGCCAACATGGTGGAGTTCGTATTAACTCAATGTGTTATCTGCTCTGATGCGCCTTGGGAAACCCAGTCTTGAAACCATCTCTGTTAAATGGTCGATGATTATGGATGATGTTGTGGATTTTAGAAATTTGATCTCTTGGTATCTGGAATAATAATCGATTATAACTAGTACCATATCTCCGTTTGGCAGAGGCCCCATCAGCTCTATGACCAGACATTGTCAAGGCTCTACAGAAAACTTGTGGCGTGACATCGGAGGTGGTTTGTTAGGCTGTGATACCAAGAGACAGTCTCGGCATTTTCTACGAATTGTTCCGTATGTCGATCTATCAACGGCAACCAAACCTTTGCACGCAGATGCCTTTTCATGACTGTTTCTCCAGGGTGCCCTTCATGCGCTAATTCCAAGACTTGGTTTACTAACGATTTATCACGAGACGATTATTTCTTAACAAGACAGAATATTTCGGGTGCCAAATTGACTCCAAACATCAACCGCTTATATCGGAACATTCCTTTGTGAGTAATGTCTAGGACGGCTATCTGGGTATAACTGAAGTTGGTGATAGGCGTTTAACAAATCGAGGCGTGAAAAATAGTTTGCATTTCTGAGCTTAGTTAAGAAGGAGTCAAATGTCGGCAAAGGGTAGTTCTCTCTTTGGATAGCTTCGTTCGCTTCTCGCATATCAACGCAGATTCGAATGTCTCCACTGGACTTAAAAATAACAACTACCGGTGATATCCAGGCGCTAGGTTTCATTACTCTTCCAATTATGTCATTTTGTAAGGCCTCGTTCAGTTTGTCTTCGACCTGTGATTCGACTGCGACTGTAACTCTGCTTACTGGTTGTTGTACGAGTTTTACGTATGGGTCTATACATAGTTTTACTAAAATATCTTTTACTTTGGGAAACGCGGTTGTTTTCTCTATTTTATTTACATTAAGTCTTAAGTTTAATATTCCCAATTCCTTGGCTGTATCTTTTCCCACTATGGAAATGTCTCCATTTGCTACCACATAAAAAGTTGTAATGAGCTCACTTTCACCTGGGATGTTGATTGTTGTTGTGAATCTGTATTTAATTTGAAGTGAACTACTAGTGCCAGATGGTTGTAGCGAATCCGTATTCTTTGTGGTAAGATCCCAAATAATCGCGTTATGTGAAGAAAGTGATTCCCGGTCAGTTCCTCTTATTATGTTGGCTTTTGACCCCGAATCTATAAGCAATATTAATTCTAGTCCACTTACTAAAGATTTGACCAAGTCGTCGCACAAATCATCTTGGTTGGACTGCTTTGCTTTATGTACACTAAAACAGTCAAAATTATTGCTGTCATTCCTTGTTGGGTCCGCTTCCATTTCTTCAGTGTCCACAAAATTTACCCCCGATCAACTAGTTTATCAAACTTGGACTGCAATGGTCTTTTAGGTGTGTCGCGCGTTCTACAATATATAGTAAAATGACCTTGAAAGCCACACTTTCGACATTTGACGTCTTGGGCCCGGCATACTTTTATATTATTATTACGGTTAATTTTCCCGCACCTCGAACATGGGTACACCTGTCTGTTGTGCTTTGTTTCAATTTTGTTTACTGTCAGAGATGAGGTACTTTGGTCACTTGAACCTGCACTCATAACCGTTGATTGGTTTGATATTTGTTCGTGCAGCTGACAAAGCTCAATAATTTCGTTGAGAGTGTGTTCCTTTTCCAAAAGGTTCCTTTTTAAATCTGGTGAAGCTCAAATATCAATAATTTTAATTTTCATGCTTATTTCACTAGCTTCCATAACAGTACTACCGAAAGAAACAACGCCTCGTCTGTTGTCTTATCTTCAACAAGAATTTGTTAAAGTTTCGATTTTCGTCTTTCTTGATACTTCGGAATACATGGCGCTCAAATGTAGAATTTTGTTTGGGAGAAAAGTAGTCTGATAATTTCTCCACTAGTGTTTTAAAAACGTCGTTATTTCCTTCCGTATTGACTGATTCAATAGCGCCCGGTAAACTGTAAGCCACCTCTTGTAACTGTGGACCGCCCAAGTGCAAAAGTGTGTTTCTCTTCTTTACGACTTTGATCATATCTTCTGAGGCTAGGTATAGATCTAGCGCTCTGAGCCATTTCTCCCACTCCGCTCTAAGTAAAGTCTTGTCGATGGTATCGCCTAAAAATGGTCTGATTCCTGTCTCTGTCAGAGTTGAGTAGGAAAGAAGATGAAAAACAAAGGATAATAAATCAAAAGTGTGTTATATCAATCTCCATGCCCGCGCGGGAAAAAAATTATAAAGTTATCAATCCAAAGTACGGTTTTTACTGTACCAATTTTTTATGACATATTATGTAATATTTAGATGCCTAAATCGAACACCTTATGGGTTACATAAGACCTAACATAAAGTTAGGATAAACATTACTCGAAACAAGAATTATCTCCGTTTAACATACGTCATTAGTTGGCAAAAACATTCGGTTAAATAGGTGTCGCCACACAATAAAGCAAAATATAAACAAAATAAAATATAGTGTTGTAATGGTTGATATTTAGTTCAAACTTGCCGATATTGTTATTATATACCAACATACATAAATACAATTAAATGTATTTTTAAGTGATTTCATTCACTTGATTTTGTTTACAATATAATTCCCAATAAAATCACAAATTTACTCATTTTAATAAAACATGTTTATCAAGTCCCATTGGTCTTATCTCGAGTTATCGTAGGAATATGTAGTAAATATTTCACTAAAATATAAGAACATTTATAAATATATATATATATATATATATATATATATATATATATATATATATATATATATATATATATATATATATATATTATTTATTTATTTATTTATTCGCGTCCGCATTCTTATTGTAAACAAAAGCAAACTCATGTTTCATACTCGTTGGTTCATCATTGGGAGTCTTTTATATAAACATACACACACTCATATGTACACACACACATACACATATATTTGGCTCACAGCCACGCTCTGTTTTTTCTTTTCTTTCTTTGGTGCTCACAGCCCTACCTCGATACCCACAATAATACACACACACACACACACACATATATATATATATATATATATATATATATATATATATATATATATATATATATATATATATATATATATATATATATATATATACTACGTGTGAAAGTATGGCATCGGCGACAATAATTTTGTTTCACTTAAACGCCGTAAAAGTGTCTAAACATATATAAAACATGATTTGGGAACGAATATTTTTCGTGTCTGTCGGTCTGTATGTCTCTCTGTAGCCACGAGAAGTTTATAACGAATCGTCTTCAAATTTGGTGTACAGTTAACACGTGACAAGCGAACGGTTGGGGTGGTTTTTGGGTAAAATATCTCCAGTGGGAGGAGATGAATGGCGGTGATTTGGTGAACAATGACATTTTTTCGTTCAAACTCAAGTAATATAGCGTTAAAGTATTTGTTTATTAGAAAACCTTTAATTTTATCAAACATCTGGTATTCTGAGCTAAAATTAAATTAGCGGATGAATGTGTGACAGAAGTTTCAAGATTTGTTGTGTTAAAACAGCGTACAAAGTGTCACAACATATAGGAAACTTGATTCTGGAAAGAGAATTATTTTGTCTGTCAGTCGGTCGGTTTGTCGGCCTGTTAGTAGGCGCAATAACTTTTGAATGAATTGAAATATCATCTATCATCTTCAAATTTGGTATCGACTTCACACACGACAAGGGAACGTTTCGGATTGTTTTTGGATAAGATCGCTTCAGGAGATATGGGATAAATGAGAGTGATTTGAAAAAAAAAATGAAATTTTTTCGTTAAAACTCGAATAACATAACGTTTTAGTAGTTTATGGGTACAGGAATACGAATATTTTCTTTGTGGTCAAGTCATGGACCGTAAATTATATTCATGAGAATGTCTTTCTTAGGAAAGTAGATTATTAGAGCTATGTGGAAGTTATGATTCAATATGCAGTACCAGTACTTCCACATCGTTAATACGTGTCGTAAAAAACCTTGTTTTTGTCTGGCGGTCTGTCGGTCTATATGTCTGTCTGTCTGTAGCACGATAACTTTAGAACAAATTGAGGTATTGTCTTCAAATTTGGTATACAGTTAGCACCCGACAAACCAACAGTTCGGATTGTTTTTGGGTAAAATCACATGAGGTGGTAGGGGATCCGTGTGGGCTGATTTGGTGAGAATTCACATATTTTCGTTAAAACTCAAGTAATATAACGTTTTAGGGTTTGTTTGTTAAAAAACTGTCAATATCATTAAAAATCTGGTATTCCGTGCTGAAACTAAATGAGGGGTTGAATGTGTGAGGGTAGAATATCGGTGCCAGAAATTTCAATTTTGGTTTGTTTGTTAAAACGGCGTTAAAAGCCTCAAAAGATATAGAAAACTTGATTCTGCAACGAACATTTTTTTGTTTGTCTGTGTGTCAGTCGGTTTGTTGACCTGTAGGTCTGTTTGTTATTATATAATAACTCTAGAACGAATTAATTGAGATATCATCTTCAAATTTGGTATCCAGTTAGAACCCGACAAACGAACGCTACGAATTGTCTTAGAGTAAAATCGCTTTAAGGGGTGATTTGGTGAAAATTTATATTTTTTCATTAAAACCAGAGTAACGTTTAAGGGTTTATTTATTAGAAGACGTCCAATTTCATCAAACATTTGGAATTTTTTGTTGAAATTTAGTTAGGCGTTGAGTGTGTGAGGGTGGAATATCGGTGTCCGAAATTTCGACTTTTTTTGCTAAAACGGCGTATAAAATCTCAAAACATATAGAAAACTTGATTCTGGAACGAAAATTATTTCTCTGTCTGTCTGTAGTCAGTCGAAAATGAGAATGTCTTTTTGAGGAGAGTAAATTATCTCAGCTATGTGGAAGTTATAATTCAATTTACAGCACTATTTATATATATATATATATATATATATATATATATATATATATATATATATATATATATATATATATATATATATATATATATATATATATATATATATATTTATTTGTGTGTGTGTGTAAACAAATAAGTGCGAAAAAATTCAGTAGCTGATTCCTTGTTAAAAATTAAAGGGTGTCTTTAATATCAAATACTCATACACCCCCCCCCCCCTTGTGAATAGACGAGGGGGTGCCCAAAAAAGTAGTTTTGAACTTTTTTCTTAAATATGGAAGAAATGACCGAAAATAAATTCAGTAGGTGTTGTCTGTTATAGAGAAGACACTCAGTGAACAAACTGTTAGTTTTCCCGTAAGGTTCTATGGGGTACAAAGATCCACCACGAGAACTTGTTTCATTGGAGCCTCTGTGGTCCAGGGTTAAGCACGTGTGCCTCTGAAAGGTACTGGGTTCGATTTCCAGGGTTCCCCTTTCACTTTGTCGGGACATGCTGTAAAATTAACATCAACCGAGGTTGTGGCATTGTATTTGTGCAAGTTAAATATCTGCACGATCATTCCTTCGGGTTGGGGGGGCGTAAATCCGTCAGTCCCATGCGCGGTGTTGTTGGGCACGTTAACGATCCCTATCCTACTTACAGAAAGGCAGGAATTTGGCCAAATTTCCAGAATGATGAGGTGAAACTGCTCCCTGTCGTCGATGATTGGCTATAGTCGCGAAAATAGACACCTAGCTATTAATAACTAACTTATCATTACAAAATGTGAACCAGCCGCCAACTGCATAAACTACAGTTAAAATAAATATAATACAATTAAAGTTATACACGATGCAAATTATGCTATGTAATTAAATTTCAATTATTTTTCCCCCGGAAATCGTGAACTTTACAAAAAAAGACCTTAATAGTCAAGCTACTCAAAATGTATTAGAACATTGAGATATAGCTATAAGATAAAAAGCTACGTGTGAAACAACTTATAGTGACTTGTTATACTCCCTACAACCTTACAGGAAAACTAAAAAATTCTTTACTAAGTGTTTTCTCGGTAGCAGACAACATCAGCTTAATTTAATTTGTCACTTTTTCCATATTTCAAAAAAATATTAAAGCTCTTTTTTGAAACTAATTTAAGGGGTCGTACCTTCACAGCAGAGATTTGTATGAGTTTTTTTATATGAAAGACGCCCTTTAGCTTTTAAACGCTATATATATATATATATATATATATATATATATATATATATATATATATATATATATATATATACTTTTGAAGGCATTTAGCTGTCGTAGTTGCCTAACATTTTTTATTACTTTTAGATTCTCCCCATTAATCTGGTGATTTTTAACCCAAACATGTCGGGCAACGGAAGATCTCTTTATAGTACCATATCTTAATTGTGCTAAGTGTTTTGTGAATCTATTTTGAATACATCTTTTTGTTTGGCCGACGTTTTAAGATCACAATATTTACAACTTATTTTATAAATTACCGGCATCTTGGCCGTACTATCCTTGCCTTTTGGGTTACGTAGCAAGTTTTTTTAAGTATTTTTTGTCGAAAATATTTGTTGCAAATTGGCTTTTTTTAAATGCCTTAGACCCCCGTGATTCGAGGTTCAAATGGTAAGCAAAGTTTTTTCTGCTTTCTCTCCTCTAAACGTCGTTGATTCCGCTAACATTTTCGTTGTTTTCTGTTTGTTAATTAATTTCTCCACTAGGCAAGCAGTGTATCCGTTATATTCGGCCACGTTCTTAATATAATTTAATTCTTTGGTATATCTATTTTTATTTAAAGAAAAATGAATTAACCTGTTCAGTAAAAGAAAAGTCTGGACGCAGCAAGTGCGTTATGGTAGCGAATTTTCGTTAAATGCTCTTAATGGCAAATATGTCTTGTTTTAAAAGAAAAGAACATTTGGTTGGCAGTATAATCTATATATTAATAACAATCTACCGTATTTCATTAAAATAGCTTTGTCGTTTCAAAAAGTACAAACATTTTCCGAAAATAAACTTTAAAAGTTGCACAAAAAAAAAACTGGTCCGATTTTCCTGGCCAACGAACCTCTTTAAGCTGTTTACCCACCTGCCCTTTCCAACTTTTTCGCGAAAATGCGAAAACATTTTTCTTACCATAACTTATTAAACGTTTATTACCAAAATGTCACAAAAATGTTACGAACATCAAATTAATTTATCAGTATAACCTATATATATATATATATATATATATATATATATATATATATATATATATATATATATATATATATATATATATATATATATATATATATATATATATATATATATATATATATATATAGGTTATACTGATAAATTAATTTGATGCCGGCTTTGTTTAAATAAGACATATTTGCTATTAAAAGTATTTTTATGAAAATTTACTACTATATGGCACTTGCTACAGGCTTTTTTAAAATCTTCCTTTTGATTTTGCAGAAAATTGATATAATTCTAACAGGGCTTTCAGTGAGACTAAGAAATTATGTTACTAAAAGTAATCTGCTCACTTAAGAATTCCTCGGAGCGCAATTAATTGCGCACCTTTCTGTACTGTATTGAATTTTGTTTCTTTAACGTCGGCCTATTTTCAAGACTATGGCTAATAATCGCCTTCAGAGAGCAATTTGAATACAAAACCATAGATATCTTATTTTATTATTAGTTCTTTCATTCTGTAAGGAGGCTACCGATTCAAAATGGCCAGCAAATAAAAACAAATACTTTGAGCATTTTATGGTTTTTATTCTAAAACGTCAAAGTGGCGATTTGGAATATTAAAATTGGTGATGTTTGAATAAAGATTCTGAAACGAATACGGGTTATGAACAAGAAATATTGCAAATCGTGCGTTCAACAAGATCTTAAGTTTCTGCTTCAATAGCTATTGCGGTTAATATGTACGACGTATCAACAGATTAAATTATGAACTTTGTGACTTAAACGTCATTTTTGTCCATATAAAGGAAACCACCACTCTAAGTTACATGCCGAATGACTCACATCATACGTACGCAGAAAAACGGCCAGTCTGATTTTTAGCGAAATTTTCGTGAAACGAAAAATTCACTAATGGGGAGATCTGTATATATATATATATATATATATATATATATATATATATATATATATATATATATATATATATATATATATATATATATATATATATGTTTGTGAGTGTATTGGATAAGTTCGTTATCCAGGAAAATCGGAGCAGTTTTTCCGGGAATATTGTGAGTTTTCCTTCGAAAAATTTTCGTATCTCCGAAACATATGTGACATATATGACAACCAAATTTGGCACATAAGTTTCTACTATCCAACTTACCCTACACGCCTAAATACATATCTCTAAGTTAAAAGAGAAAAAGTGATAGGCATTTTATAGGTATAGATAGGCAGTTTCAATTTTTATATGTTTATATATATATATATATATATATATATATATATATATATATATATATATATATATATATATATATATATATATATATATATATATATATATATATATATATATATATATATATATATATGTATCACACCGATAACTCAAAAAATAATGGGCCGATTTTGATAAAATTTGGCATGTACCTTTCTTTTGCTAATAGCTTGGATAAGTTCGTTAGTCAGGAAAATCGGACGGGGTTTTCCGGGAAAATTTTGAGTTTTAATTCGAAAAAAAATTCATATCTCAAAAAGTAATAAGCCGATTTTAATAAAATTTGGCACATACCTTCCCTTTGTAAATGGCTTTGACATGTTTGTTAGTCAGAAAAATCGGACGAGGTTTTCCGGAAAAATTTCGAGTTTTTATTCTAAAAAAATTCATATCTCAAAAAGTAATTAGCCGATTTTAATAAAATTTGGCACATACCTTCCTTTTGTAAATGGCTTTGACATGTTTGTTAATCAGAAAAATCGGACGAGTTTTTCCGGGAAAATTTTGAGTTTTCATTCTAAAAAAATTCATATCTCAAAAAGTAATAAGCCGATTTTAATAAAATTTGGCATGTACCTTACTTTTGTAAATGTCTTTAACATGTTTGTTAGTCAAGAAAATCAGACGAGGTTTTCCGGGAAAATTTTGAGTTTTCATTTGAAAAAAATTCATATCTCAAAAAGTAATGAGCCGGTTTTAATAAAATTTGGCATGTACCTTCCTTTTGTAAATGGCTTTGAGAAGTTCGTTATTTAGAAAAATTGGACGAGGTTTTCCGGGAAAATTTTGAGTTTTCATTTGAAAAAAATTTTTATCTTAAAAAATATAAAATCTATGATAACCAAATTTGGTAGGTAGGTTTACGATATAAAGAGTAAACTATACACCAAAATTTAGATTTCTATGTTACAAGAAAGAAAAGTTATAATAAAATATTTTGTGCCAGATCATTTCTATGAAAATTCACTACCATAACGCACTTGCTGCGTCCAGACTTTTATTATATGAACCCGCGTACTAAATTTAGTTGCTGCAACTTTGTTGTTTCTGGCGATATAAAAATATTCAAATACAAAACAAAATCTTCATACAAAAGGCAATGTTGCTTGAAAAAGTTAAGTTCCCATAAGATTTAAATAGGTACAGCAAACTTCAAACCCAACATTTTGTAGTTTTATATTCAAGCAAATATGGAAGGAACTAAGCGCAATTATAACAGTCGCATAAAAATAGTCTTGATAACAATTTATTAATCTAGGGGTCAGTTAACAAGCGTATTACAAACGTACACAAATCGGTGAATCCCCGAAAACTTTCTCTTTCTGTTGTCTATAGTGGGAGAAGGTATACCTATTATTAAACCATGTCATCTAATGGCTAACAGTCTAGTCGAACGTTGCATTACCTGTTTGTTTAATGGAAGTCTAAGCATTTCACAATCTCGCGCACCAGTGCAGTTTTATTTGACAGTGTGTGGAAATGTTTGTGATCCGGTAAACTGATCCTCCAGTTTAAAACCAGGATAGTCAGGTAATCTATAACCACCAATAAGCTGACATCGTTCAAGTGTAATATTAGACTGAACAGATTAAAAACAATCAGCAGCAATATGAGACAGAATCGATGACAGTTATAAGGTATGTATGTAATGCTTTGGTACATTAAAAACCATCAAAACATGTAAATTTAAATTATCTTTCATTCGTTTAGTGTTTACTGTTATCACCCCCACATTTCTAGACTATTTCTTTAACCAATAACAGGGTGTTCTGCAAAACATATTTCGCTCTGTAACTTTTTATGTTTCGACCTAGACAAAATAGTTATTGTTCTTAAAAATACAATATTGTGGTTTTGGATTACAATCTAATTTTAACTTTGCTACTCCACCTTTGACCTACTGGATTTTAAATTAAAGCTCGCGTCACACTAAAACATATTATTTGGCATTCCCTGTGAAAACTATCAAATGTTAGATCCTTTGCCAGTTCTGCTAGAGCTGAGGCTTGCGAATTTAATAACATTAGTTATTTTACAAATTTCATATTATATACGAGGGCACTTATTCATGCTACGCCGCTGACCTATATAATGAAGGGCTCTGAAAAATTAAATATTTTTATTTTCAACATGTTCCTTCATAACTCTTACCCAGTTTTCCTAACAAGGATCTAAACTTTTAGAGCTTCTAAATAAAAAGTCTCTCCTACTTTTTCATATGTACCAGATCTGAAAAATAAGTTGCTTGCTCTAATAGTTCGAATCCAGCGCTGATATTGTGTGACTTATAGCGTTGTCTTAATGGAAAAGGTGTATAATTTCCGCCACGTTTTGCTTTTATTCCTTCACGCAACTTAGTTCATTAATTGGCATAGTGTTGAACATTTTTTGTGGAACCTTTTCACAAATAAAAAGCCAAAATGACACCACGAACATCACCTTTCCTATAGAAGACTGTACCCTGAACCTTTCAGGGGAGGAAAGCCACTGTGTCCCTGATTCATACTTTGATGATGAACCCAAGATAATTAGCAGCTACAAAACGGCCTATAAGGTTACTCTCGTCTACTCAGTACCTGTCTAATTACCGCCGATAAATCAAAGCAGAGTTCTTCTTCCTGCGGTTTTGTTATCATTCGTGAAACCCATCGTACGGGAGGCTTTTCCTTATAAAGCTGTTTTTATACGATTTCGTATACTGAATGGTAAGACAAGCTTGTGTCTTCTGCTATCTGCCTGAAAAGGTCAGCTGTCTCTTCTGATATCCGGACGATCCTAATGTATTTCTGCTATCCGCACGATCCTAATGTATTTTGCATTGGAAGACAAAACTATTTCTTCTTCTATCTGCCTGATCATCATCATCATTGACTTTTCAGCATTTTTTTGAGTAGTAACTAATATGGAAGCGCACGCTACATATTCATCTTTGCAAGAAGTTCAAGCTGATCTTAATTTCCAATGGCAACGTTTGACCACATTATGCGATGCGGCAGTTTCCCCAAGGTTTCCACCGAATATGTTTCAGCTTGAGCATAAGCTTTCATTCAAGAAACTGAATCACCCCTTCGTGTTTAACTATATCCATTTTCACTTCACTTAAGCTTGTGTTGATTAATTACTATCTGACTTAAAAACGTCATACTTTGACAGGAATCTCAATACGTGTGCACCTAGCATTGAAATGTCAAAATATAATCAGTAAAGTATTTACCTATAAATCAGTCAGGAGCGGCACAGATTCGTGTATAAATTCCGACATATATGTATTATCGTATAATGACAATAACTAAAAAAAACTTTTGATAAGAAATGTTTTCGTCCAAAATTATAGTGCCATTTATAGCGAATTTTTTTAATTCGCTTATGGGGAGATCTATGTCTATATATATATATATATATATATATATATATATATATATATATATATATATATATATATATATATATATATATATATATATATATATATATATATATATATATATATATCCGACCGATAACTCAAAAAATAATGGACAGATCTTGATAAAATTTGCAGAGTGCCTTCCTTTTGCAAATGGCTTGAATGAATTCGTTAGCCAGGAAAATCGGACCAGGTTTTCCCGGAAAATTTTGTGTTTCCTTTATAAAAAAATTCATATCTCCGGAAATAATAAAGTAAGCGCAACCAATTGGTACGCGTGTTTGTATTATAAAGAGTGAACTCTGTACCAAAATTAAGGTCCCTATCTTTAAAGACAAAGAAGTTGTGGGCAGTTAAAGCAACAAATTTTGAAGTTTTCCTCAAAACGTCAAACTCGCAATTTTAAACGTCAAAATTGGCAATGTTTAGACAAAGAATGTGAAACAAATACCGTTTGTGAAAAGAAAATGTTGCAAGAAGAGTTTGCTTCAAACCCTTAAGTTTCAGATTCAACCGTCATTGCCCTTCATTTTACTAAAATATTTACAGAATACCAATTTCAAATAGACCCTTTCTCTGATGCTTTGGCTGTCAGTTTAGTTAAGTTTGGTGGCTTTTTGGATATTTATTTGCAGGTTTAGTGAAGTTTATGGTTTAACGGTCTATAATTTTTTTAGCTAATTATCGTAGAACAAATTTGTTGATGCATTTTTGCATTTTTTTATCGAAATATGATGCGTTTATAAGAAAAAAATCTGGACGCAGTAAGTGCGTTTTGGTAGCGAAATTTCAGTAAATTTGCAGTTTAGCTCCCGAACGCTTTTTGAAAAACTGTTTTCAGAAACCTGCCTAGGGCCCCCCCGGGATCCACAAAACCCAAGAAAAATTTATTGTTCACACCCCCAAGGAAGTTACGGGACCAGGAGTGAATATGGGTGCTGGGCGGGGTGTGTAGTAAAAAGGAAATATGAGCAGAAAATGCGAATAAAACGGGCTTGAAAGTTGTCTTTTTCACATCTTGAAGCCGTAACCCCCTTAAACCCTGCCTACCCCGCACAGCACCCCTATTCCCCAAAAACATGTCTTGTTTACACTCCCCAAGGAAGTTACAGCACCAGGAGTGAGTAGGGGTGTATAATTTCTTTTAGCTAATTTTCGTAGAATAAATTCGTTAATGCATTTTTGAATTTTTTATCGAAATATGCATCGTTTGTAAGAAAATATCTAGACGCAGTAAGTGCGTTTTGGTAGCGAATTTTCGGTAAATTTGTAGTTTAACTCCCGAACGCTTTTCAAAACACTGTTTTTAGAAACCTGCCTAGGGCCCCCCTGAATCCACAAACCCCAAGAAAAATGTCTTGTTCACACCCCCCAAGGAAGTTACGGGACCAGAAGTAAGTAGGGCTGCATTGTTTTTTTTTAGCTAATTTTTGTAGAACAAATTTGTTAATGCATTTTTGCATTTTTTATCGAAATATGATGCATTTGTAAGAAAAAAACTGGACGCAGTAAGCGCGTTTTGGTAGCGAATTTTCGGTAAATTTGCAGTTTAGCTCCCGAACTCTTTTCAAAAAACTGTTTTCAGAAACCTGCCTAGCGCCCCCCTGAATCCACAAACCCCAATTCTTGTTCACACGCGCCAAGGAAGTTACAGGACGCGGGGTGAGTAGGGGTTCATAATTTTTTTAGACAAATTTCATAGAACAAATTCGTTAATGCATTTTTGCATTTTTTTGTCGAAATATGATGCATTTGTAAGAAAAAATCTGGACGCAGTAAGTGCGTTTTGGTAGCGAATTATCGGTAAATTTGCAGTTTAGCTCCCGAACGCTTCTCAAAAAACTGTTCTCAGAAACCTGCCTAGGCCCCCACCCCTCTGGATCGACAAACTCCAAGGAAATTTTCTTGTTCACACTCCCCGAGGAAGTTACGGGACCAGGAGTGAGTAGGGGTGTATATTTTTTTTTAAACTAATTTTCGTAGAACAATTCGTTAATGCATTTTTGCATTTTTATCGAAATATGATGCGTTTGTAAGAAAAAAATCTGGACGCAGTAAGTGCGTTTTGGTAGCGAATTTTCGGTAAATTTGCAGTTTAGCTCCCGAACGTTTTTCAAAAAACTGTTTTCGGAAAAACATTTTTATGGAAATTCACTTTCATAACACATTTGCTGCATCTAGACTTTTGAAAAATGTTTATATATTTACAAACAATATATTTATTTCAATGAAATATAGGACATTGTTTCTACTATATAGGCAACCAAGTTTGATGCCTGCTTTCATCAAAGAAAGACATTTGCTATTAAAAATATTTTAAAGAAAGTTCGCTACCATAACGCACTTGCTGCGTCCAGAGATTTTTTTGACTCTTTTTTATTCATTACTGTGTCGTTTCTTTGAAAACTCACTTTGCTGTTGCAAATATCACTCCATATTTTGATTCTGTTTTTACAATCGATGCATTATTAGTGGAGGCAGGTTAAGATGCACCAGCAACAGATGTGCATGTATTTTAACATTTTTGAGACAGCGTTATAACATCCAGAACATAGGACAACACACAAAAATCTGTAGGGTCGAAGAACCACATGGTTATTTTGTAGGTTTTTTGCCTTTTATCATCACATAGAACATCATTCTGAAAAAAAAATTTTGAAAAACATGTATACCTCTTGCTGGTGCACCCTTAAATGTTTCCCTTTGCTTAGCTGTCGGTGTGTTTCAATGCTCTTGTTATGTAGTTTTCTCGTAGACTTGTAATTTTTGAGGTTCCTGATGAAATCGTTTAACACAAGTGTGAAAAATATATAGCTTGATTTAGCAAAAAATTACTTGAAAAATAACTAACCGATTTTGTTCAAACATGGCAAGTATGTTGCTTTTGTAGGTCTCTTGGACGAGATCGTTAACGATGCCAATCGGATTAGTTTCTCGCGGAAGAAATCCATTTATTGTTCTTGAAAAACCCATATATCAAAAAATAATAAAGCTATTTTGATGAAGTTCGATGCCCATTTGGCCTTAATACAAAATTATGCAAACACCAAAATTGAAGTTTCTTGCTAATAGAAAATTAAGTTATAAAAGTTTGAAATTTATTCGCTACCATAGCGCATTTACTGCGTTTGGGCATTTTATAAACAATTCTCTAAAATAATCGGCTGGTGTGTAGGTCTTGACCAATCACAAAGTGAGAAGCAATGGATTATTTTCTCACAATTAAATATCTAAAATAGCGGTCTTTATACCAGGATCCTGGAGCAGATGCAGACTCATGTTCTTAATTGTTACTTCTCTTCATTTCAATGTCAAATTCAATGCTTTCTAAACGAACTCTGAAACACATACGGCCTGTGTGACATGTGTTTGATAAGTTTGTTTTTGTATGTTCTGGCCTCAAAGTGGACTCATTTAGCCACGGTCATTTTGTTTTTGCTTCTTTGCAGACTATTTTTATACTCTTAGTATATTATACACTAATAAGTTCTTAAATTTATGTCTAAATTGTTACCTCATTTAGTTTGCCCATAAATGTTTGCAAAAATCACTTTGAAGTGCCCAGACCTTTTCGCGAGTTTCACACGAAAAGCTACAGTATTCTATTAGTTTCAGAAAGTATAGAGGCAGCAGGTGCTTTATGATGCCCATTTTCGTTAAAAATTGTTTTCATCAAAGCATTTTTTAGTTAGATAGTAAATAGAAGTTCAAAAATATGGATGGAGCAACTGCGTTATGGTAGATTTTCATGAAAATGTCTCTAATCCTAATAACTGTCGTAAGATCCAAGGAAGTAGGTGTTTTCACTTGCTAGTTTTCTTCGCATATCTTCCTTCTTGCAGTACGGTGTGCGCGTGGAAGCTGCTGTGCAAGCCTAGAAGCATCACAACACCAAAGATGGCGCTCTGCGCTATTCTCCATGGCATACTATGGCAATGCCTGGTATGAGGCCGACCTGTTAGAGCGTAGATGTGACACACTGGAGAGTCAATAAGGAGGACGAACCCGGTCTGTGTCTCCTGCTTTACATAAGCAACTTTTATCAATTTACATTCACACAGAAGATGTGATTATTGTAGCCAATTGGTTACCAATTTTAGATTCAGCCGTGTCAATGGATTAGTCGTGAGAACCCGTATGAAAATACTGAATGTCTAAAAGTCGTTGACCTCTGAAAAATATTACTTTTCAAAAGTTTGTGATTTCTTCAAACTTGGCTTGTGGTCGGTAACTAATTAATTGAGAAACAATTTAAGAAAGTAATATTTCATGTACGGTAAGTCTGCCGCAGTCATTTGAGTACAATCACCGCACTCTAGATGCAAATATTAAAACAGATTTAAAAATCAAGATGGCTTAGGATCTTTAGAGATCAGTTGAATTGCAAAAAAATATCGTCTAGTGATTAATGGAGAAATATATACATGTATTCTAATTAAAAATTAAACTTTGGCTTCACTGGAAGTAATATGGTTGTCTCCAGTATCCAAAATGCTGCGTCCTTACGTGCTACAGCGTGTTTTGAACTTTATTCTTATAACATGAAAACTCTGGCCACCGTTGGCTGTCTAATGACTCCGTTGAGACATGTATACCTATTAATATATTCTATTGTCACAACGAACTCTCTGGAATGACATTTCTGGAATAGACCAGAGGTGACAGGTGTAGAATGGTTTAGAATAGTGTGGAACGTCTAGAATCTCTGTAGACAAGTATAAGTAGACGAGCGGTGCACAGAATAAGTTAGTTCAGTATTGAATAAGGTGGTGTAAAGAAGTGATCATAGAGTATAAAGCGAATTAACAGTAAGTGTTGTGGTATAGGAAACGATCATAGAAGGCGATAGTGGTATATAATTCTATGGACATTTAATAATACAGAAGAGATATATTTTAGTTGACACTGGTGTTGGAAAATAGTTGGTAATAATAAATTGGTAGTTTGGAAAGCTGTGTTTTGTTAGTAAACAAATCCAGAACCCCGTATAACGTAACAACTGGTGTAAGAAGTGAGATTTTCAAGCTGCCAGTGGAAATATTTTCCAGAATATTCGTTGAATAACGTGTAAATTTCTAGAATCTCTGGAAGATCAGTGTCAGCGGTAAGTCATAACTGGGTGTGTTTATGAAACAGAATAAACTGTTTACCAGCTTTAAGTACGTCTATGCCTAGGTTACGTTAGGTTAGGTTAGTTTGTGAGTGGTCCATATCGATCCCTCCACCGCGACCATAAGGTCTATTGTGGCTCACGCCTAATGTCTATATTTCGCCCAACAAATCCAGCCTCCTACAGAGGTCGATAACCTTTGCGGGCGAAAGTTGATCCAGATCCTCTGGAGCAAGCTTTACCTTGCCAAAGAGCAGGTGTCTAGTCCTATCCGCTGCCGGACAGGAACACAGCACATGCTCTGCTGTTTCGTCATTCTCCATACACAGCCGGCACTCGGTCTCCTGACCGATCCCAATACGGTGCATGTGATGCCGCAAGCGACAGTGTCCTGTATACAGGCCGACTAGAGTACTCAGTTGTTGTCTGTTCAACTCTAGAAATTTCTTAGCCCTTGACTCAGACAGGCCATTTATGAAGGCCTTAGAGTGAGCTAATCCTGGAAGATTTTGCCAATATTGAATTGTCCTTCTATCTATCCAGGTCTTTAAGGTGCGTTTTGCTGTGCAAGATGTTATTCCCAGCACCGGTTCTGGTCCGACAAAGTCACACTGGGCACCACTCCTGGCAAGCGCGTCTGCCGCAACGTTGCCATCATGGTCCGAGTGACCCGGTATCCAGACCAGCGACACCTCATTACAGCTGCCCAATTCGTTAAGGGCAGATTTACAACTCCATACCGTCTTTGAATTGCACCGGTAGGAACCCAGAGCCTTTATTGCAGCTTGGCTATCTGCAAATATCTTTATCGATTTGTTTGTGCATAGGTCTTTTAAGCTTTCCCTTGCACACATCTCGATGGCATAAACTTCTGCCTGGTGTATGGTTGCGTACTTGCCGAGGCTAGCTGATAGTCTCCCCCATATGCGCCGGCTCCTACTCCCATATTGGTTTTGGAGCCGTCAGAGTACCAGCAGAGGTCCGCTCTCAACAGGGTCGATTGGTTCCGGTCCCAGTCCTCCCTTTCCGGGAGGACGGTCTTGAAAGACAGATCTCTGCTGATTTTTGTAGGCATCAAGTCCGAGACCATTCCCAGAATCCTGTGACAATCACTGTCATCAAGGAGTCCGGACCCCCTCAGACTGACTTCCCTCGGCATGTTATCTGCCGTTTGTATTAGTCTGTACGTTGTCCACCTCGCCACCCTCTCCAGCCATATGTGAAGTGGGGGAATATTGAGGAGGACCTCCAGAGCGACTGATGGTGCGGTGCTTATCGCTCCCGTTATCATCAGACATGCTTGTCTCTGTAGATGAGCCAGTTTGGCCCTCGCGGTACCACGAAGTACCTTAGGCCACCAAACTATGGCTCCATATGTTATCATAGGTCTGATAACCACTACATAGAGCCAGTACATCTGTTGGGGGTTTGTTCCCCAGTTGTTCCCACAGATTCTCCGGCAGGTCCACAGGGACGTCTTAGCCCTGCGGATAACATTTTCTAACTGTCTGTCCCAGTTGAGCTTCTTATCTAGGATAACTCCCAGATATTTTGCTTGGTCCGAAAATGGAATGTTTTCCCCCATAAGATTAGGTGGTTTTAATTTGTCCAACCTTCTTCTTCTGGTGAACGGGACAATGATCGTTTTGCGAGGGTTCACAGACATCTGTTCCCTACGGCACCATTTGCTTGGTCCGAAAATGGAATGTTTTCCCCCATAAGATTAGGTGGTTTTAATTTGTCCAACCTTCTTCTTCTGGTGAACGGGACAATGATCGTTTTGCGAGGGTTCACAGACATCTGTTCCCTACGGCACCAATCATTGACTACATTTAGTGCTTCTTGACGAGTACTAGACAGTTCCTCCTCAGATTTGCCTCTAACCATTATGACAAGATCATCCGCATACGCCTGGACCTCAACCTCCCAGAGTCCGAGGATAGCCAGCAGGTCGTCCACAAAGAGGGACCACAACAGGGGGGATAGAACGCCCCCCTGAGGACACCCTCTCGCAGCCCTAACGCTGATCACCTCTCCCCGTAATGAGGTAATAATGGTCCGATTGTGCAGCATGTTTCCGATCCAGCCACAGATGGTAGGTTCCACCCCCCTAGCGATAGTGGCCTCGTAGAGGCAGATCGGTAATGCATTATTAAATGCTCCTTCTATGTCGAGAAATGCCGCCACCGCAACCTCTCCATTTTCCAGAGAGTGTGTGATCTTCTCGACGAGGTTATTGAGCGCTAACTCAGTTGATTTGCCAGTTTGATAGGCATACTGGTGGGTATTTAGGGGGTTCTTGGGTAAGATGTTCCCCCTAGTGTGTCCGTCCAGTATTTTTTCCAATCCCTTCAGGAGGAATGATGTAATACTGAGCGGTCTCAGTGAAGTAGGTAGGAGGTCATTAAGTCCCAATTTGGGAATGTAAACCCCCCTAACCACCGTCCAGCTGGAAGGAATATAGTTCCAGGCCAGACTGACTCTGAACAGCCTGATAAGGAAGGGTAGGAGAATCCCCAGTCCCTTTTGTAGTAGGACCGGTACCACCCCATCCTCCCCTGGCGACTTGAATGGCTGGAAATGATTCACAGCACACTCCACTGCCGAGGCTGTAACTATTCTCCGAGCAACTAGCCAGTCCTCCCTTTGGGGGCGTTTAGATCGTCCCTCAGCTGGTAGGACCTCACCGTTGCTCAGGATCAGACAATCTGGGAAGTGTGTGTGTGCTAAGAGCTCTAACGTTTCTTTCCGAGATTCAGTAAAGGAACCATCTGGTCGTTTTATCGATCCCAGTTCCTGTACACGGTCGCGTGAGAGAATCCTGTGGATTCTGGCGCTGCTGCGCAAATTATTAATGTTCCCGCAGAACCTCCTCCAGGACTCCCTCTTAGCGTTTCTGATCTCTTTATTATAATGTGTTAGAGCAGTTTTATATTGCTCCCAGTTGCCTGTAATCTTAGCACGATTGAAGAGACGTCTAACTTCTCTTCGTAGTTTATCGAGGTTATTATTCCACCAAGTAGACCCCCGACTGTCTCTCTTTGACCTCAGTGGACAGTTTTCGTGATAGGCAGAGACCACAGCTTCCCTAACCTGTTCGGCCGCAATCTCGATCTCATCACGATCCCTCACTGTGGGGATTGCGGACCCAAGTCTGCCGGCGAGGGACTGTTTGTATCCCTCCCAATCCGTCCTCCTCGGGTCCCGATACTCTAACACAGGTCTAGGGCCTGTTTCAATTTCAAATAGGATATGGCCATGGTCTGAACATGAGGGTTCAGACGACACCCTCCATTTGAGGATTTTTGAGCTCAAAAGCCTTGAGCTGATCGTAAGATCTAAAACCTCTCTCTGGTTAGCTGTAAGAAAGGTGGGTTCCGAGCCTATGTTGTTGACAACCAGCTCCTCCCCTAAAATGTATTCAAATAATGATTCACCTCGTCTGTTAGTGTCCGTGCTCCCCCAAGCCAAGTGATGGGAGTTCGCATCACACCCCATTACGAGGTGATAATTGTTCCTCTTGCAGTAGGCGATCAATTTCCGCACCTCTGCTGGAGGTGGTTGTTCTGCATCTCTGTCTCCAGGGAAATAGGCCGAACAGGCCACTACTTCCAGCCTGGTCCCCCGGATGTGATCACGAGATGGATGGATGCCATGTCCTTGGTGCAGTACTCTGAAAGTGTAAAATACTGCAAGTTGTTTCTGATCCAGATACAGGCTCTGGGGTTAGTACCAGAGCCCACCTCTACTATCTTACCAGAAGTGTTACCCAGCCCTTTTGTTCGTTCTGAATTAGCGGTCCAGGGCTCTTGGAGAAGAGCAATATCTATTTGCTCTTCCTTTAATTTCATGCTAAGGAAGTATGTCGCAGCCTTAGCATGATGCAGATTAGCTTGAATGCACCTTAAGTTGGTGGGCATGGGGGTAGGAATATAGGAATGTATGGAGGAAAAAGGAGTAGTTTAAGGAGCTTAAAGGCAAAGGGAATTATGGTGCAGGTTCCTCCTCCTTTTTAGGAGCTCGATAACCAAGCTTCCTATAGGAGGGTCTACCTTTGGTAGTCGTCCTAGGGGTGGACTTTCCTTTCCCCTGTTTTTTCCCTCTGGAGGTTCCAGTGGAAGGTTGAATCCTGCCACCTCCTCTATTGGGTCTGTGTAAGTCGTGTCCATGTTTGGTCCCACGAGCAGCAAGGGAAAATAGACCTCCATGGAAGAGCCCCGCATCCCATGAATAGGCATTTACACAGGGAGGTCGCCCGGTTTCCCTGGGGAGGGTTAACGTTAGCGACAGAATTACCATCCTGCCAAGGCTCGGCCATATCGGCCAGAAGCATCATCGCCTCGGCACCAACCCGCCAACGACCTTGCGATGTGGGTTTTTTATAGAGGACTCTCCTCGCAATGCCGGCCAATTAAGGCAAGCATTCCCGGCCCTCCTAAGACATGACTAGGAAGGTTACGGTTTGGTTAGTTCATTTAGTTCACGTCTAATAGTAGACGCTATCCAGGGTGCACCACGGGGAGGTGAACTAACTTTACACCCCACGTCTATGCCTAAGACACGTAGCGCAACAACCAAAATGGACGCCCAGCTATTAGAATTGGTTAAAGAAATGAAAGAAGAAGCCAGAAAAGAGATGAAGAAATGAGAAAAAGAGCTGAAGTGTCAGAAAAAGAAACGAAGAGATAAGAGAGGAACTGAGAAAAAGAAGTCAAAGAGCAAATGAGAAAAAGAGATGAAGAGGCCAGAAAAAGAGACGAAGAATCCAAAAAAGAAATGAGAAAAAGAGATTACGAAACAAAGAAAATTCTGCAAGAACAAGCCAGCAGAATTGAGAATATTACTTCGTGTGTGGACGAATGTATGAAGCAGGTAAAAGACGACATCTTCCAACAAGTAGAATGTCGAGTAAGGGGTATCAGCGACGATGTACATGACAAGCTGACGAGTATACAAGAAGAGGTACAGGAGAAAATGCAAACACTAGAAAAGAAGTATTATACCCTAGTCAAGGGAAATATCAGACACGAAGGTAGCCTCGCAAGAATTAAGGTTCCCACATTTGATGACTCAGTCCCGTGGGGTATTTATCTACGCCAATTTGAAGCCGCTGCTACAGCAAATGGTTGGGGCGAGAGAGAGAAAGCGACCTCGCTAATTGTGGCTCTCAGAGGAAATGCCCTAGATGTGCTTTAAGGTTATCCCAGGGAAGAACCGCTGAGTTTTGACAGCATGAGACATCAATTAGAAATGAGGTTTGGCGATCAGCATTTATAACAGTTGTACCGATTGCAGTTGAAACATCGTTGTCAGAAACCGGGAGAAAGTCTCCAACATCTCCACGCCGACGTTGTCAAACTGACGCGATTAGCCTACCCCATAGCTCCGATGGAGTTTTTAAGCCAGCTGTCGGTGCAAACCGTCATTGACGTCATCAGAGATACCGACACGCAGCAGGCGCTGAGGATGGCAAGACACAAAAACTTGAACGATGCTTTGGCACATGCCTTGGAGTTTAAAGTGGTAAAGCAAGCGTCGGAAAGTCATGTGAGTGTTCGCAGTCTCCAAGTCCAAGAAGAAAATAAAACAGAGTCATCCAAGATCATGCAGCTACTAGAGAAAATAGCAGAACAAATAAGGCTCACGTCTCATGAACATCCAATAAGAGTTCACCGTGCAAATGCCTTGCGCTGCTGGAACTGCGACAAGGTGGGACATATAACGGGCGAATTTGGGCTCTAAGATCACGCGCAAGGGAGAAAGTGAAGCTAAGGCCGGTAACCATTTCTCAGGTTAGCGATTTTGACAGCGCTCTCAACGTAGACGCATACGTGATAAGACCCAGATGGTCGGCGACACAGGCGCACTTAGGACGATTATTCGCCGCGACAGAGAGCCAGACAGAATGTACAGAGTAAATTCAGCCGGTGGTGATCGGATCCAAGTATTTGGCGAAACTGACGTCGAGCTGCGAATTGGGACATGGAAGGCAAAGCAGACAGAAAATGGCCAGTAAACACATTTGTTGAAACAGAGCCGATGTCGAAAGGATGTGCAAGTAGAAACATCAGAACAACAGCAACTACACGGAAGAACTTCGCTTGAAGGAAGCCCCTACATATTGACGAGAAGGAAAACAATCCACTCTCCTGTCGGAATGCATATACGAATAGAAAGAAACCGCATTAAGACCCGTTATGACGTGCCACATAATTCAGCTGGTTTTAAAGAAGAAGATATGGTATTGTTCTACAAGCCAGTACGACGCAAGCGACGGTCACCTAAACTACAGAAATTATGGGAAAGTCCGAATAAGGTGGTCAAAAGGATCAATAGCTTTGTCTATCGCATTAAGAGGAGCCCGAAGAGCAAGATGAAGGTGGTCCATATGCACAGGCTTACGCCGTACCAAGAAATGTCAGAATTCGACAGGGACGGTCGAATATAAGAGGGGGGCAGTGTCACAACGAACACTCTGGAATGACATTTCTGGAATAGACCAGGGGTGACAGGTGTAGAATAGTTTAGAATAGTGTGGAACATCTAGAATATCTATAGACAAGTATAAATAGACGAGCGGTGCACAGAATAAGTCAGTTCAGTATTGAATAAGGTGGTGTAAAGAAGTGATCATAGAGTATAAAGCGAATTAACAGTAAGTGTTGTGGTATAGGAAGCGATCATAGAAGGCGATAGTGGAATATAATTAATTCTATGGACATTTAATAATAGAGAAGATATATATTTTAGTTGACACTGGTGGTAATAATAAATTTGTAGTTTGGAAAGCTGTATTTTGTTAGTAAACAAATACAGAATCCCGTAGAACGTAACAATATATTGGTGATCAATTTTAATCCGTCCAATAGTCTTCTCAAGTAGGGACGCTAGCGTAGGACATAGCGTAAAATTTGATGACAGTTGTATGTAATTATGGCTAGAAAGTAGAAAAATTTCGCCAAAAACAAAAAATTATGTTTTAAAACCAATTGCTTTAGAAAACGTTCTATTTATGCATGAATAGACAAAAAGTTGTAAAGCGCGAATTATACAGAAAGGGAAGCAAATTAAATAAAAAAGTGCGCGCCCGGGCGTTCTATTAATCATACATAATTACAAAATTTTCGAAGAGTAGTTTTTCCTAAGACAAGATTATTTTTTTTTGTTTTTCAGTTCAAATTTTAAAGAAATTCATGCCTACAAAATATTTTCTTGGAATTAAGATTGTTCTGTTAATTCTTCTCTATATGTCTCAAAACACTTCCGCAGATACGTGTTTACATTTTATACTCAATGATTTGTGTATTATCAAATACTATATAATGACAATACGGGACACTCCTATGCTTTAGCATTGGTGAAATTTGTGACAAGTACACTAGCGCCACCTCGCGTGAAGTACTGACAACTGTGCGAGTAATTTGACTTGTATATTTACCTGCATATTCTTATTTTAGACAATTGGTTTATTATAAATGAATATAAAAACTTGTACATGACAAAACAGTGAAAATTTTCCGATTATATAGTTATAAATAGAATTTGTATCAACAATCAGCTTGAAACCTAAATGAATTCAGCATGAATAATTCTATAAATTTCTCTTACCCATAATCATAATTTAAAGTACTACATTAAAACCGTCGTTAAACTATTATTTGAAGGGTAGATATAGGAATAATACTGAAAATTGTTTCTGAGGATATTAAGTTACAATCTGTACTTACCTATAAATAATTGTTCTAGGTATAAATGGTAGCACACTACTCAATTTGCTATATCTCTACATGAAAACTGTCTTATTAATCTAATATTTTAAAATATCTAACTGATATACTGTACATAATTGAGAAATTGTGCAGATGAAAGGTGACAATAACTCTTACTTTCGTGAATAAATCTATTATAGGGCTGAATCTGGTATTTCTACTTGTCTCTTTAAAAACTTGTCTTGGGAAGATAACTAAATCTAGTGGTGTGCGGTCCATGAAAGCAAGTAAAGCATTGCTTCCCATAAAATAACGACCACATACCTACTTAAAAATAATTTTTATTAAACCTCATTATTTAAAATCCATTTTGTATTTTAAATATTAAATTTCAAATTCTAAAACTAATTTATCTATTACAATTTTTAATTCGCAAGCTCACACATAATTATTTATTATGCATCATACTGTACTTGTATATGCGCTCTATGCTCTTGGCAAGGACGTCATCCCAGTAAACCGACCGCCAATCAACAGCATGAACCTGATACTACGAGAGTGGATGCAATGACTTCAGTTAAATACACGTAGCCAGCAGGCCACATAATGAGAAACCCTTGCTCGATGCTCGACGCAATCTACGTGTATTCCAACATGTAGAACGTGTTGGAAGACCCGATGCACGTACAACGTGAATGTCGCTGATTATCTCGTAGAAATAAGCAGTTGACTAAGTTAAATACATTGGCATTTTATGATTATTAATATGGCTGCAACTACATCAGCTTTTAACAGCGGCGACGGTGGGGGTGGGAATTTACAAACTTTACGAACAAGTGGTAACAATAACTGTGATTGTGTCGTGTGTGATAACCAAAGGATTTTCAGCTTTATCGTTTGCTGAAAAACTTGCTATTATTAATAAAGGTAGGCCGAAACCTACTCTAAAAAACTTAAATATACGAATTAAAACATGTATTCGACATTTCAACGCGTAAAAAACTTATAAACAACATGAATGGTTAACAAGAATAAACTTTTTTGTTGGCCTGGTAGTCTATTTGTGACTGAAAAGGGTGTGTGGAATAAAAGTGGGTTTTCCGACTTGAATAGTCTACATAAAGTAGTAAAAAGACACGTTATGTCTAAAGCGCATTTACAGACGATTTTAAAATTAAGTGTCTTTGAAACAAACGCGAATTGAACACGCCGTTGACAAGCAGATAGAAATTAGTCATCGCCAACACAATGAACTGGTTGATAAAAACAGAAAGATATTAAAAAGACTTATTGATGTTGTGTGTTTTCTTCGTCAGCATGAATTGGGGTTCAGGGGTCATGACGAAACAACTACATCTGAAAATAAGGGAAACTCTCAAGTCCTAGTTTCTTTAATAGCCAAATACGACATTTGTTAAAAAAATCACTTGGAACAGTCTAACGTTTTTAACATTTCAATGTTGTCAATTGAAAATAACTTCGTCGAGGAAATGTCCCAGAATCCACAGTTTTATTATCGAATTTGCCAAAAACGACAGAAGAATTGAGTTACACTACAAATAGGTAAGTTTCTGAAAATTGCTTCCCTTATTTAAAATGTCACCACAGGCCCCAAGTAAAATAATTTTAAATGTGAAAAAATGTGACAATTTATGCCATACTGAAATAAAAAAGGACACAGAAGAATATGGAAAAACAGTTTTCTTTCTCCATTTATTATTAATGCAAAACTTTTTTGCCTTCATATTTCTTTTTTATGTACTGGAAGACAAGTGTCTTTGAAACAAACGCGAAAGGAACACGCCGTTGACAAGCAGATAGAAATTAGTCATCGCCAACACAATGAACTGGTTGATAAAAACAGAAACATATTAAGAAGACTTATTGATGTTGTGTGTTTTCTTGGCCAGCATGAATTGGGGTTCAGGGGTCATGACGAAACAACTACATCTGCAAATAGAGGAAACTTTCAAGACCTAGTTTCTTTAATAGCCAAATACGACATTTGTTTAAAAAATCACGTGGAACAGTCTAACGTTTTTCGCGGGACATCAAATCGCATTCAGAATGACTTAATTGCGGCTGCTGCCACTATTATTTTGAACAGAATTAAATCTGAAATTAAACAGACTCGTTTCATTGCTATTATTCTAGATGAAACAACCGACGTAACTAATTTAAGTCAACTATCTGTAGTAATACGCTATGTAAAAATGGATGGGAGCAAGAAAGATTTTTAGGCTTTAAAAATGTGACAGAAGATTGTACCGCAAACGCTCTATATAAAATTGTGCTTAATATTATGAAAGATATTGAGGAGACTGATAATAAATTAATCGCCCAAAGCTATGATGGGGCTGCTGTTATAGCCGGACATTTAGGAGGTCTTCAAGCTAAAGTGCGGGAAACATTTTCCAGTGCTCTATTTGTACACTGTTGTGCTCATAAATTAAATTTAATTTTATCCCATAAATCATATTAAAGAATGTAAGGGGTTTTTTGCTACCCTAAGTGGAATGACTGCTTTTTTTCCAAATCTACGAAGCGCACACAAGCCTTAGACTCAATTGTTAAAAAACGTTTACCCAAAGTAGCTGCAACCCGATGGAACTACAACGGCAGACTTGTGTGAACTATATTTGAACACCGTGAATCGTTAATTGGACTTTTTGAAAACATAATAGAGAATAGCAAAAATTCGGATGCAGAAACAATAAATAGTTCTAAAGGATTTTTGGATGGTTTGAAAAGAGATTTTAATTTTAATTTTTTACTTAATATATTTTCGGAAATATTTCCGTTTTCAGATAATGTATTTAACATATTGCAATGTAAAACAAATGACATTGGTTTTTGCCTGAAGAAAATTAGTGAATTTAAATCCATTATAATTCAAAAAAGGAATGAATTTGATAAGTTCTGGAAAAAACAATGAAATTAGGAAAAGTGAGCCACGAAGAAAGCGTCTGCGCACTGATAATGTGGGAGACCTTCAAACTTCTTATCGCCGCCTTTTCTACAAAATCATAGATCAAATTCAGCAGCAAATTAACTGCAGATTTGATCATCTCAGTGATCTGATATTTCTTAAATTGTGTAATTTTGCAGGATTTGTAGGGATACCTTTCCCAGAAGATTCATTCAAATCATTATTCCACCACTATGGACATTATTTTGACAAAGCCTTATTACGATCAGAACTTACAGTTATTTATGAAACCGATGTTATTGACACACAAAATAACGCGAGTGACCCTTTAACTTTCTTAAAAGAATCAAAATTGGAAAATGCATATTCTGAAGCGTTCAAATCATATGAATTAGTATTAACAATTCCTGCTACTAGTGCGTCTGTAGAACGAAATTGTGCTACATTGAAACGTATTAAGAGTTTTGTTAGGAATTCAACAGGACAGGAAAGACGTTCTCAAATTTCAATTTTGTCAATTGAAAATAACTTCGTCGAGGAAATGTCCCAGAATCCACAGTTTTATGACATTATTAACGAATTTGCCAAAAACGACAGAAGAATTGAGTTACACTACAAATAGGTAAGTTTCTGAAAATTGCTTCCCTTATTTAAAATGTCACCGCACGCCCCTGATTAAATCCTTTACCAAGTAAAATAATTTTAAATGTGCAAAAATGTGACAATTTATGCCATACTGAAATAAAAAAGGACACAGAAGAATATAGAAAAACAGTTTTCTTATACCATTTATTATTAATGCAAAACATTTTTGCCTTCATATTTCTTTTTTATGTACTGGAAGACAAGTTGTGATTGAAGCATTTCAACCATCCGTTTACGAAGTTTATCTATAAATAGGTGCATGATGGCAAATATTACACAATAAATTATCTTCTGCGAACTGTACATATTGGCATAAAAGTGATTCTTAATTTGTCTTCTGCTTCAAATCATATTCACGTTTCGCCATCTTTTGGAAACCTATGAAATGTCTTTGATAGATTTAGCACGTTATAATTTGAACAATTATATATTGCACACACTAACATTCATTGTAAAAAACACAGCTCAAACTTAATCATACACATTTAAACACCAGCAATTGCTAGTGTTAAACGTTCTCGAACGACGTAACATCAGTACTATCCGCTAGGGGCGCTGATATTTTTGTAACACGAAATGAGCCGGAGTGTCCTGTATTGTCATTATATAGTATTTAGCATTATATAATGGATGACATGTTACGATAAGTGCTTTGATAATTTTAAACTTTAGCTGTCATTAACGAGTTGTAGTCTAAAGATAACTACCAATTAAGATTAGATTTTTTTAATGTGAAACAATATATGGTTGTATTATAATTTTAAAAAGCATATAGATGATCTTAGCAAACTTGGTTAAATATTCTAATTTAGATAAGCAAAATAGATCGTGTTTTAAATTCTCCTTATGTAAACCGCAAAACGCTTTAATTTAAAGATAGTTAGCGAAGACAATTTTACATATCGGTTGTGTATTTTGTTGTTATTTATTGGTTCGGTTTATTATACCATGTTTATAGATTATTTACTTAACACAGAAGTGTTAAGTCACAAGTATTATTGTACACGATTGCGGATCTTCTGAAAGATAATTTCAATGAAAACCCAACAATACTAAAGTGTTAGTATTTTACTGAATAGCTAATTAAAATTAGAGTGATTTTGATTACGTGTAAACTGGAAACAAATCATTTTGGTACCGGGTGTCCCATTATATTTTGACCCTTTATAAACGTATATAACTTTCGAAATAAATAATCTAAAGAAATGCGGTTTTCGTCAGTCGTCTTCCTATTTTTAAAAGTTTGTTTCTGGGTATCTGTATTTATATACTCACCTCCGTTTTAACCGGAAATGACAAAACGTGTTTACGAGGATAGGGCAATTTTGGAATCTGAACTGGAACACGCTGTATATTTATTCACAGTTTAAAAGCAAAATCTTTCGCCTTTCCAAAAATACCATACCTGTTACAGTTAATGTACAGGGTGACGGATTTACAAGCCTTTCAAATAAATATTGCGTTTTATCTTAAATCTACGGAAAAAGGAATGTTTTGCAAAGTCGATTATTGAAATTAAAGACAGCAACACTTGCAAACTTCAAAGTAGTTTAATGACAAACAATATTTTACCTGAAATGCTACCTACGATAATATACATGTCAAACTGGCTGAAACAAATTGTGGAAGAATACTTATTGGGAAAAAAAATTCTGAACGCAGCAAGTGCGTTATGGTAGTGAATTTTCATAAAAATGTTTTTAATAACAAATATGTGTGTTTTTTTAAGAAAGCAGGCATCAAATTTGGTTACCAGTATAACCAATATAGTAAAAACAATGTGGCATGTTTCATCAAAATAACTTTATTGTGTGAAAATGTACAAAAATTTCCAAAAGTAAACTTAAAGGTTAATAGCAAATTGAGCTGTTCAAATATGAAACATTTGATCAACATTCGCTACCATAACGCACTTGCAGCGTCCAGAATTTCTTTTCCTACAACGACTTATGGGCCACCTGTGATTGTAGAAATATTATTTTAAGATGTAGGTCAAGACACCCTATAATTAATATATACAATTTTTTTTCATATCTTATATAATAACGGATATATTGAGCTTTATTGATTTTTTACGAAAATTCGACAAAAATTATATACCATTAAACGATAAACTCTATAGCTAAGGCTACTGCCAAGCATCAGAGAAAGGGTCTATTTGAAATGAATTTTCTGCAAATATTTTAGTAAAATGAAGGACAATGACGGTTGAAACTAAGACATTAGGGTTTGTAAAACATCGTTCTTGAGGAATTTTATTTCTATAGCCCGTATTAGATTCAAGTTACTTGCCTAAATGTTGCCAATTTTGACATTTTAAATCGTCACTTTGACGTTTTGAGGAAAACCCCAATTTATTTTTCTTTAAATGCCTATAACTTTTTTGTCTTTTGAGCTACGTAGCTAATTTTTTGCACGTAACTTACTTATAAAGATGTAAAGCTGTGCACCAAATTTTGTTGCCCTTACTTTGTTAATTCCGGAGATATGATTTTTTTTCGAAAGAAAACACAAAATTTTTCGGGAAAACCTGGGCAGATTTTCCTGGATAACGAACTTATCCAAGCCATTTGCAAAAGGAATTTTTTCACCAAATTTAATCAAAATCGGCCCATTATTTTTTGAGTTATCGGTGTGATACATATATATATATATATATATATATATATATATATATATATATATATATATATATATATATATATATATATATATATATATATATATATATATATATATATATATATATATATATATATATATATATATATATATATATATATATATATATATATATATATATAAACATATAAAAATTGAAACTGACCCCGGATATGTTTTTTGGGGGGCCTAATTAGCGCTCATTTGAAGAAATTTTTTCAAAATTCAAAAGACGGGATCTCCTCATTAGTGAATTTTTTTTAAGAAAATTCACTAATAAACACAAGCACAAACATTTTTTTTTAAAAGATGTTCAAAATTATGTCCATCGACTTGAATACATTTACCTAAACGTTTTACAAAGTTTTCATAGCTTGAACTTAATTGTTAGGAGCTGATATTGTTAAAGGCATTTCTTACATTTTCTTTAAGATGCTCTAAGTCTTGGAGGATCGGACACCTGTCTTTCTCATACGCCCATATGACATAGTCCGGAACTGTGAGTTCAGGGGATCGAGGTGTCCAAGCTATGGCACCTCCTCTCCCTATCCAACGAATTTCAAAGGTGGCATTCAGTGAGCTTCTGGTTACCGCAGCATAATGAGGTGTTGCACCATCCTGCTTAAAATACACTGTCCCCAACGAATTATCCTGTTGAAGTTGCAGGTAAAAGAAATTTTCTAACATGTCTAAATATTATGAAGTATTTACAATAGGATGGTTAAAAAAGGGGACTGTATAATTTTTGTTTTGACACCGCACACCAAACTGTAACTTTCGAAGGGGATCTGACGTGCTGAACAAAATTTCTGTTTATTTCTTATTTACCTTACCATTTAAGTGAAATGATGCTTCGTCGGACATAATTAGGTTATCGAGAAAATGCATATATCCTCTAAGTAAATTACGAATTATTCTACAAAACTTTCATCGTTTGGGAAAATCAGTTTCCTTAAATTTCTGATGGGTCGGAATTTTATAAGCATTCAAGTTTAGTACTTTTATCATAACAGTATGAATAGTAGTTTTGGGAATACCTGTTGCAGATGAAATTTTTCTTGTTGATAACGTAGGATCGTTTTCTGTTTTTTTGTAAAATTTCTATTGCCCTATTATTATTTTCCACCATTTGAAGTTCTTTTTTTACGCTCTATACAACCCGAATTCCAAAAGCTTGTATGCCATATTTTAATTGATTTTTTTGTTGGAGGTTCCTTGTTAAATCTAATTCTAAATCTTTTTTGAGTTGTTGTATAAGATTTAGTTTCAGCATAAAAGATTACACACTTCCAAAGTCGACTTTGCGAAACATTCATTTTTTCTTAGATTTCAGATAAAACGCAATATTTATATTAATGGCTTGTAAAATCATCACTCTGTATAACAACTGTAACACGTATGGCATTTTTGGAAAGGGGAAAGATTGGGCTTTTAAACTGTGAATAAATATACAGGGTGTTCTATTTAGGATTACAAAGTTGTCCTGTCCTTGAAAATACGTCTTTTCATTTCCGGTTAAAGCGGAAGTGAGTATAATAAGACAAATACCCAGAAAAACTTATAAAAATAAGAAGAAAACTGGCGAAAACCGCATTTCTTTAGATTAATTATTTCAAAAGTTATACAAATTTGTAAAGGGTCAAAATATAATGGGGCACCAGGTGTATATGTTGGTGTTTACCAAATAATGTGTTTAAATTTACTATTGTTTATTTAACTGATTTCTTTGAATCGAGTTAAATTATCTGAATCAGCCAAATAAACTAAAATAAGCAGCTTAGGTAAGCGACAAGAAGAACAAGTACATACACTTTAGATGGCATGCGTTATCAATAGTTGATTTGTTTACATTTTGCAATACTTTTTTATATTATAATATAACAGCTGACTTAATATCAATTTATAACTGGAGTAAAGACTGGCTACTTTCATTAAATATCAAAAAAAATCTGCGTGCGAGCTTTGGGATATAGCAACCCCTGCTTTATCTGCAATATCTGTGGTGAGACAGTTAGATAGCTTACAACTCATAACTACCTTGCTCTGCTGGTTACGAAAGATCTAGCGTGGTCTGCACATATAGGTTTAGTACAATAACATCTAAAGCTAACAAGCTGATCTATTTAATGAATAACGCATTCAGGGGTTGCTACCTAGAAACTTTCACTATTCTCTCCAAAACCTATGTGAGACCCATGAGAGAGTATGTTGGCATTGCTTAAAGTCCTGTTCTCGTCAAAGATGCTCTTCTACTGAAGTCTGTTTAGCGAAAAGTCGCCCGTATCCCATACGGTCTGACTTTCACCTTTAAGGTTCTTCGTGGATTCCTGAACACCAATTTATTGTAGCGAAGACTTAGCGTCCATCTGTGAGGTCATACCCTTAAGCTTATAAGGAGGGTCCTTTCGAACACTTTTTTAAAGCAAGTTTTTCTCTAATCATGGAATTATCTCCCGTCATATCCGTGCAAAGTATTCTCATTTACAAGCTACCTTGATTTTCTTATCTTATTGTATGTATGTAAGTACAAAGAATAAGGGATGGCTTCGGAAGATGCATCTACTCTTCCAATCACCACAGATTAATCTTATTCGAGTATTCATGTAGTGTAACCTCGAAGCCACCTGTCGACTTATCCTTACTCTGAGAGTGACACTCATTAAAATTTATTCTATGTTCAATGTGTTTTTCTCTCTTGTTCTCAGTATGCGATTTAGCTTAAATTTCATTTTTAAGTTATAAATAATTATAGATATAATAATAATAAAATTATATTAATATGAAATCGAATTGTCCAAATTCGCAAATCTTGTGTCCTTGTCTGCGCCATAAACTCGCTAGCATGAAGTGCAACGTTACCGTTGTTTTACCTTTCATTAATTATTCAACTAACTATTTTTATGGACACCAATTCTTGCGAAAATTCACTACCATAACGCATTTTCTGCGTCTAGAATTTTTTCGCATGGTGAAGCCAGACGTAAAAAGTCGATAGTTTTTGTGTCCTCTTTTCAAGTAAAGATTTTTTGTCCCTTTTAGGATAAAATCTATTCTGCTCTTTCTCTTAGGATGTTATCTATCTTCGGAGATTTGTCCAGCATTTGTTTTACTATTCATGTTTCATCCGCTTTCTATTTTCGATTGAATATCAGAGCAGTGTCTCTACATCAGACGCTCGCTTTAATCAGTTTTCCTACTTCCACATCGCATTTTTTTGTAAGTCGCTTAAGGCTATTCACGAAACATACCACTGTTCGGCAGTTTTCCCTCCTTTTATAACACTGTTTATCAGTGCTACTTCCTTACCACCTCCTTGGTTGTCTTGTCCTTCATAATTATTATCCCATGGATTTGAGTGCCGATGTTTTTCATCAACTCGCAAGTCTTTTCGTCTTGATCGGGTATACTTTTCATCCTGCATACATCTGGTTCAGCGCTTCCATGCCCCGTGCCGTAATTTCTCAATTTCGCTTAAATACTGACGATAGTTTTAACTAGGTTCTTAAAGGCTACTGTGTTGCCGACTACCTTGTTTATCATTCTGGAAGACTATAAATTTTCTTCCTATTTTGGCTTACTCCTGCTTTTCTTTTCTGCTCCCCGGGCCGTGTTATCATAACTTTATGCTACACTCAGCTCACTTATCTTCTTTACGTAGCAAGTGACCAATTGAAGCACTTCGCCTGCGAAGTGGCGACAGCGTCATCGAGATCCCGTTTTAAACAGGTTGATCATAAATTACCTTCTCGCCACTCGAAATTGCACATAGAACTCATTGGAATGGATGGCTTTCTCTCAATCTTATATTACTTTCCAATAGACGTTTCAGATGCAACGACCTGGTCGCCTACCAAGAGCACATGGCGTTCATTTGTGACATTCGGGGCGGCTTTCACACCCCCATTGTTTACGGAAGCGGAGGTTAATTATCGGAATAAAAGATGTAGGAACGAAGCACATGTGTTATGACATAGATAACGGTATATTAATAACGATATTAAAGCACAAAACTTAATACACATAATAATAGTAACAATAATGACATAACAAATGGAATAAAAGAAACTTACTTAGGTATGGTCATCTTTGACTATTAAATAATAACAGTGTTTACATAATTAAATAATCGCGGCGTTATTTCAACAGACTACATTTCGGCAGCTTATTTAAAATGAACGATATATTTTCCGTCTACATTTTAAAACGGTGTTTCATTTAACTATGTTACTTACTACAATGAATCTCCTTTATATTTACCAAAACAACAACATATTTTGATTCTTAACCTTGCTGACTTAACATTCCTGTCTATCTTACAAATTCGGTTGTTATTGTTTTTTTTTGCTGAACGTGATAATTTCAATGTCGATCCATACAATGTCGACCTCCAATTCATTGAAATGTTTACATAACTTCATTACAGAATTTAACTGACCTACTTGTAATAATTATTTTGGTGTTTTTACTAATTACATTTTTAGGGCTATTAGGGCCGTTATGAGATATCATCTGTTCTCTTGAACATACTGCCAAGTCAAAAGAATGACAGCTCGCTCTATGGCTCTGACCTAAATGTTTGATGAACTACTAATACTTTAATAAGTGTAGACAATCTTAGGTATGTTTCCGAACTTAATCGTAAAACTAATAATTTTGGATTCAATCTTACGATATCACCATAATTAAGATGATATAACTATGCATACCACTCTATGAGGGTAATCGTAATAATAAATAAATTAATCTTTTTTGAATATAACCTTACGTGAGATAATCGACATCGCAATAATTACAATTACAATACAATTATGTCTACTACTCTAGGATGGTGGTATAAATCTTAATGATTAATATTTTTTGATACACTCTATGTATCATAATAGAACTAACAATGATTAAAATAATATACTTATATATATCCCGCTCTAGGATGGCAATATAATAAATAAAATAATATTTGGATACACTCTATGTATCATAACATAAATAACAATGATTAAAATAATAAAATTATATATACCATTCTAGGAGCATAATATAATTTACATGATCTACCAATTTCTTCCTTCTTTCTGGTGATGGGTTGGGTATGTCATCTCGTCTTCCTTCTGGTGTCTCTCCTTCATGTTGTGTGAACTGTCTCTGCTTTTCTTGCAGAGCTCTTCCCACTCCACAAAATCCAGCCACGCCGACCTTGAGTCGTTTTGGAGTGCTTTCCCATTGACGCATGACTGAACTTGACCACGCAGCGGCCATTGTTTGGTTGCTACCATGTGCCCTGCGTGTACTTTCTTCCTCTTGAACTTCCATCTAACCCTGTGCTTCAACTTGCGAACATGCACCTTATACCCATCTACCTTGTGGCTTTGCTTCCGTGAGCCCTCCACTATTGCTGGATGGCCTCAGTATACTTTGTGGCCTCTGCCCCTTTTTGCTTGTCCCTGCTTCTGACCTCCATACTACACCCCAGTGTGTGTAAATCTCTGGGTGGTTGTACTTCTTACTGCTCTTACTTTATACCTCAACTGCTTCGTGGTTCCTTTCTTGGACGCTTTGGTCAAACCATTAACTTCTACTCTTGATGTGGTTGATGTTTCTTCCCCCCTTGCTTGACTTATCCAAAATTTGGGAATTTTCAGCTTGGCAACCATTCTTGACTTGTTCCTGGACCATTTTCTATAAAATTCTTTCTTTCCTATCTTCGTTTCTATTGGGACTTTTTCTATTCGTAATACTGCTTGTTTTACTTCTTGTGCTTCTTTCTTCCCCTTCAATAACTTGCTCTCTCTACTCACATTAGTTTTCTTCGCTGCTGATTTGGCTCCAGATGTGAGATTATCTGGATACATTTTTAAATTCACTCTTTCCTGCTTGTCTTTGGCTTCTTCTATCTCTGGTATTTCTGTAATTAAATTTAAGTTAAATATTTCTTGCTCGTTTGTGGCTTCTTCTACCTCTGGCATTTCTTTTATTAAACTTAAATCAAATATTTCTTGCTCGTTTGTGGCTTCTTCAGCCTCTGCCATTTTTTTACATACATTTAAATTAAATATTTCTTGCTTGTTTTTGGCTTCTTCTATCTCTGGTATTTCCTTAATTAAATTTAAGTTAAATATTTCTTGCTCGTTTGTTGCTTCTTTAACTTCTGGCATTTCTTTACTTAAATTTAAATTAAACCTTTCATGATTGCTTCTTGCTTCTTCAACATCTTGTATTTCTTCAATTAAATTTAGATTGAATCTTTCATGATCATTCCTTGACGCTATTTTTGCATATAATTCCTCAATTGTTGAATTTATAGCTTTTTGGACTTTCTCTGGGAATGCTGTCCGTTCCTTATACTTGCATGTGAATACTGGTATTCTTATTTTTGGTAATTCTGGAAACAGTGATGAATAGCGGTATGCTTCTTTGTTAATTGCTCTTTTCAGCTTCTTTATGGCGTTATCGTACCATTGGCTTAGCGTCGAATGAGCTTCATCTAGATTTTCTGATTCTGTCATTATTTTTATATCCATTATGACATCTTCAATTTTATCCCATTGCCTTTCTACGTTTCCTATTCTGATTTCAAATTTGATAGGTATATCGTTATCGTTCATTTTTTCTACTTCTTCTAATTTTTGGATAAATTTGTTTACCCGTAATTTTAATTATTTCGAACGCATTTTTAAGTCCTCCATTGCTTCTTTAATTTTAATTTGATTTAATAAGTGACTTTGTTACCTTGTCTGATGCTTAGTTCTTCTTTTAATCTGATTACTAGTTACCTGTGACCTATATCTTGTCTTTAACACTGTATTTTTGTCTTTGACCCTGTATCTGCTTCACTGGAACTGACCTTCTTTCGGTACTGCCCTGTATGCTTCTGTTTATTTGCTATATTGGAACTGACCTTCTTTTTGGTGCTGCCCCGAACTCTTCTGTCCTGTTTATTTACTTTATTGGAACTGACCTTCTTCTGGTACTGCCCTGGACTCTTCTGTCCTGTTTATTTACTTTATTGGAACTGACCTTCTTCTGGTACTGCCCCGGACTCTTCTGTCCTGTTTATTTACTTTATTGGAACTGACCTTCTTCTGGTACTGCCCTGATTATTTTCACTAAAATAAAGGGTATTTGGAGACTTAGGTTAAAGGATATTTGATAAGGTTTAAGTGAGCACTGTATTTTCACTGGCACTGGTTCTTTTTCGTCGAAGGGCCCCGCTCTTCAACTACTCTTGTCTTCGAAGGACCCTGTTTTTTTTTACTTCATGGACAATGTTTACGGAAGCGGAGGTTAATTATCGGTATAAAAGATGTAGGAACGAAGCACATATGTTAAAGCACAAACTTACGATATCAAAATAATTAAATAAGAGCAAACTTACTTTGACTGTTAAATAATAACAGTGTTTACATAATTAAATAATCGCGGCGTTATTTCAACCGACTACATTTCGGCAGCTTATTTAAAATAAACGATATATTTTCCGTCCACATTTTAAAATGGTGTTTAATTTAACTATGTTACTTACTACAATGAATCTCCTTTATATTTACCAAAACAACAACATATTTTGATTCTTAACCTTGCTGACTTAACATTCCTGTCTATCTTACAAATTCATTTGTTATTGTTTTTTTGCTAAACGTGATAATTTCAATGTCGATCCATACAATGTCGACCTCCAATTCATTGAAATGTTTACATAACTTCATTACAGAATTTAACTGACCTACTTGTAATAATTATTTTGGTGTTTTTACTAATTACATTTTTAAGGCTATTAGGGCCGTTATGAGATATCATCTGTTCTCTTGAACACCCATCTTCGACTAGAACTGATCGTCAGACCCTCTGATTCATAACTGAGTCCCCTCTTATCTTGTCTGTCATGTTTATTTTAATATCTTCTCGTTGGTCGTCCTTTATTTATAATAACCAAGTTTATCATCAGCAGCCCAATTTGTTTGTATACAGTGAAAGTGGAAAAGACACCTAACCCTCGCATCCAGTAATAGTATCGGTTTCAGGAAATAACAAGAGTCATCCGACGGATAGAGAAACAGTAGTCTAGCCAAATAGGAAATATGAAAGAAGGGATCCTACCCAAGACAAGCTGAAGAAAGATGAGAAGTCCAGCTAATGTATCTTCGGAATCGCTGTACCCATAAGTAGCGGTTTCCTAAGGCCGTCGTAGTGGTAGTAGTAGTAGTCGTTTTTTTTTTTTAAGAGGGGAAACGGCTTGGCGAAGAATGCTGGCTCATAGGCTTCTAATGCATCCAACGCGCGCTACTCCGACTAAAACTTCTCTGGTTCTGCCTTCGGGCTAGCGCGATTCACAATTTTCTGATATTGACAAGGCTGCTGCAGGTAGTTTCGTTGTTATTTCTTTCTCTTATATGAGGATATTTCTCTAGTATATCTCGTTTTCTGGCCGTTTCTTTTGTTTAAGAATATCGACCATCATATTATGGAGTATATCGCAGCTTTCCTTAGATTCAGTCATTTTTAGGATTATATTTCCTGTAGTCAATTTAGTTCTTATTTTCACTCTACTTTTTCTCTTAAATCACTCCATCTCTGACACCGAAAAATCACATGCTCGACCGAATCCACGCTATTTACGCAATACACGCAAAGGTCAGATGTATCAAGTCCCATTCTCTTAGTATATGAGCCGAAAGATTCATGAGACGTAAGTATTTGTGCCAACCAGAAGTCCAATTTATGATGCTCGCACTTCACCCATGCCGTCAGGTCATCTATTAGAGACTTTGTCTACTAGCCTTTTTTAGTGTTACTGTCCCACTCTTCCTGCCATTTTTACATTGTGGGTTCCCTTATATCGACTTTCTCGACTTTTTTGTGTTTTCTTTCTAAAAAAATTCATATCTCCGTAAATAACAAAGTAAGGGCAGCCAAATTTGTTACGCGTTTGTATTATAAGGAGTGAACTCTGTACAAAAATTTAGCTCTCTAGCTTTAAAGACAAAGAAGTTATGGGCAGTTAAAGAAACAAATTTTGGAGTTTTCCTCAAAACGTCAAACTCGAAATTTTAAACGTCAAAATTGGCAATGTTTGGGCAAAGAACGTGAAACATATTATACGGATTGTAAAAAGAAAATGTTGCAAGAAGAGTGTTCTGCGAATCCTCAAGTTTTAGATTCAACCGTCGTTGTCCTTCACTTTACTAAAATATTTACAGAAAATTCATTTCAAATAGACCCTTTCTCTGATGTTTTGGCTGTCAGTTTAGTTAAGTTGATATTTTTTTGGATATTTATTTGTAGGTTTAGTGAGTTTATGGTTTAACGGTCTATAATTTTTTTTAGCTAATTTTCGTAGAACAAATTCGTTAATGCATTTTTGAATTTTTTATCGAAATATGATGCGTTACAAGATCTAGACGCAGGAAGTGCGTCTTGGTAGCGAATTTTCGGTAAATTTGCAGTTTAGCTCCCGAACGCTTTTCAAAACACTGTTTTCAGAAACCTGCCTAGCCCCCCCCCCGGATCCACAAACCCCAAGAAAAAGGAGTGAGTACTTGTTTATAATTTTTTTTAGCTCATTTTTGTAGAACAAATTCGTTAATGCATTTTTGCTTTTTTTATCGAAATGTGATGCGTTTTTAAGAAAAAAACTGGACGCAGTAAGTCCGTTTTGGTAGATAATTTTCGGTAAATTTGCAGTTTAGCTTCCGAACGCTTTAAAAAAAACTGTTTTCAGAAACCTCCCTAGGGCCCGCACCCTGAATCCACAAACCTCAAGAAAAATTTCTTGTTCACATCCCCCAAGGAAGTTACGGGACCAGGAGTCAGTAGGGGTGTATATTTTTTTAGCTAAATTTCATAGAACAAATTCGTTAATGCATTTTTGCATTTTCTATCGAAATATGATGCGTTTGTAAGAGAAAGATCTAGACGCAGTAAGTGGGGATGGATTTCCACCCTCTCTTATATTTGTAGCTTTATGTTAATGATTCCAGTAATCACGTTTAAAACTTCTGTAGACACAGTTCTATAGGCCGAGGCACTGTGTAGCAAAATTTTTCGCTGTACGCTCTCCAGTATTTCCCTAAGTCCGCTACATTTGAGGATGCTATTCCATATTGGTGCGTCACAAGCACGATATCGTGAACTACGGCACACAGAACTGCCCTCTTCGAGCTGCTAGCGCCCCTCACACTTGGCAACAGTTTTCTTAGAACGGATACTCTGGTTTCGGCTTTTCCTACGGTTTCCATTACGTGCTGCCTAAACGTTCTTTCCTGGTCTAGATATATTCCTAAGTTATTCACGGTGGTTTTTGGTTTTGCTTCCAAATATCTTATGTTGAAGCAGATGTTGCTGCGGTCTCTCCCACCTTTTAGAATCAACGCCTCTCTTTTATTTGGTTCCAGCTACAATTTGTGGATAAGTATCCAGTGGTTTATTCTCCTGAGACATTCATTTTCTTGTACAATCAGCGACTTTTCATCCTCAGCGGCCACCACCAGTGGGGGGGTCATCAGCAAAAGCTATGGTCCTAGCCATTCCAACGAGTAGTACCTCCATCGTAGAAAACATTCCACAAGGTGGGTGCGGGAATCTCCTCCCTTCTGTTACAGAATACTCTACGATCTTTCTGGTAGTCAGACACTGTGTTCACCAAATATGTTGATCTGTTTGTGTGTGTGTGTGTTAAATGCATTTTGTACATCAAGATGGAGTGGCACGCACCATGTCTCTTTTATAAGATCCAGAGTGAGTAAAGATTGGAACCCAATTCATCACAATAGAGTTTTTAGACCTGACTCACGTTTGCCTAACAAAGTTAGCGTCATCAGAGGGATGCCCAACCAATAAATTTATCCCTCTGATTACGCTTACTTTGTTATCGAAACCATCGTCAGGTCTAAGAACTGTATTGTGATGAGTTGGGTTCTCCAAATTGTACTTGCTAACCCAGAGTTTTATAGGTGCTCTCCATAGTCTAGATAATAGATCTGCCACTCCTGAAGGTCTACCAGTTTTTATAAGTTGTGAAATTTCGGCTCCGATCTTCTCTCTTATTAGCGCCCCATAGAGTTTACTAATGGCGTTCAGTAAGCATACTGGTATGAATCCTAGTTCCACCAAGCAATGTATACCCTTTGGTAACAACACCACTCTCCAGCGGATTGGGAACTTTTGTTGTTTCCTTAAGTCATTAAGAACTCTCAGTATCCATTGAGGCTGATGCTTGTGCAGTTCATACTTTTTTTTAACTGTTACCCCAGTGTTTTGTGTTTCGCACTTAATTTCCTTCTTCAGGATATTTGCCTTTGACTTGTCTCCCTCGATATCCAACATTAGGTACCACTTAGAGTTTTCTTAAATATCTTTATTTTTACGTCGATGTTTCTCATGTTTACGCTCGTCTTTACCTCTTCAAGAATATCAGAATAGGACTTCCCTTAGGCATTGACTATCACTTTTTGTGTTTATTTTCTTTTCTAGGATGGTGCCTGTCTTCTTCTGTGTTCTGGTCGTTTCATTTTTTCAACGACTCTTCTAGTCGCTATGGCAAATTCCACCTCTGAATTCTGGAAAATGTATTTCAGGAATTTCCAGAGGTGTTCCAAATCAACCTCTGTTGCGGTCGATAGTTTAACTTTTTTGTATTGTGGATAGCCATTTACTTGTCATTCCTCAATTTCTTTATCCAACAGTGCTGTTAGGCCTGGTATACAGTTTTTAATTTCTGATATGTCCTTGTCTCGGGGTGTTTGTTTCGAATTTAGCACTAGAATGGTATCTCCTTCCACCTTCAGGGGGTTTGCGCCTCCTGCAACAATTTTGGTTTGTGTGTAGCAGTTTTCTGTCCAAGATTTATCCAAGATTTTTTACATGCCATCACAACCCACTTGCAGGCTAATCTCATCTCTAACTTCTTTGGTTATTTTATTTGTTTTTACGATAGCCTCTCTCTCTATCTAGTAGTGACCCCAGCGTAGTAGTAGTAATAGTAGTAGTATCAGCAGTAGTAGTAGCAGTAGTAGTAGTTTTTTTTTTTTTTTGGAGGGGAAACCGCTTGGCGAAAGATGCTGGCTCATGGCTTCTGATGCATCCAACAGTGTCGGGCGCAACTCCGACTAAAACCCCTCTGGTTCTGCCTTCAGGCTAGCCCGTTTCACCATTTCTGATATTCACAGGCTGCCGCAGGTTGATTCGTCATTCTTTCTTGCCTTATATGTTGATATTCCTTTGGTGTCTCTCATTTTCTTCCCGCTTCTTCTGCTTCATAATATTCACCATCATGTTGTGAAGTGTATCCCAGCTTTCCCTAGATTCGATGATTTCAGGGATTATATTTGCTATAGTCAGCTTAGATTTTAATTTCGCCTCTACTTCTTCTCTTGCATCGCTCCATTTCGGACACTCAAAGGTCACATGTTCGACCGAGTCTACACTATTCACACAATACACACAGAGATCGGATGTCTCCAGTCCCATTCTTTTAGTGTATGCGCCAAAAGATCCATGGCCCGTAAGGATCTGCGTCAGCCAAAAATCCAACTTCCGATGCTCGCACTTCACCCATGCCGTCAGGTCACCTATAGGAGACTTTGTCCACTGTCCTTTCTCAGTGTTGCTGTTCCACTCTTCCTGCCACTTTTTCATAATACGTTCCCTTATATTGATTTTATCATCTTGACCAGCTTGGTGGATTTGTACCCTCTCTTCTACTTGTAGTTTTATGGGGATAATTCCTGTGATAACATTTAAAGCCTTTGTCGACACCGTTCTATACGCCGATGCATTACGCAACAAGATCTTCCGTTGTACTCGCTCCAGCATTTCCCTATATCTTTTATATTTGAGGACACTATGCCATATTGGTGCGCCATAAAGCACGATATTGTGCACTACGGTGCCCAAAACTGCCCTCTTCGAGCTGCTAGGGCCCCCTACGTTTGGAAACAATCTTGTCAAGATGGAGACTCTGGTTTCGGCTTTTTTTACAGTTTCCACTACATGCTGTTTGAACGTTCTTCCCTGGTCTACATATATTCCTAAGTACTTTACGGTGTTTTTTGGTTTTATTTGTAAGTCTCTTATGTTAAAGCAGATGTTGTTACGGTCTCTCTTACCTTTTAGAATCAGCGCCTCTATTTTATTTGGTTCCAACTCCAATTTATGGTGAACTAGCCATCGGTTTATTCTCCTGAGGCACTCATTTGCTTGTGCTATTAGCGACTTTTCGTCCTCAGCGGCCACCACTAGTGCGAGGTCATCAGCAAAAGCTATGGTCCTAGCCGTTCCAATAAGTGGTACCCCCAGCACCCCATCATAAAGGACATTCCACAATGTGGGCCCCAAGACCGAGCCCTGCGGGACGCCCATTGGTGCGGGAATCTCCTCTCCTTTGTTATAGACTACCCTACGATCTTTCAAGTAGTCCGACACCGTGTTCACCAAATATGCTGATAGGTTTCTGCGCCTCAGTTCTCTAATGATCAGACTGTGCCTGGCGGTGTTGAATGCATTTTTAACATCTAGAAGAAGTAGCACACACCACTTCTCTTTTGTATGATCCAGGAACTCGTAGATACTCTCCACAGCCTGGATAGTAGATCTCCCACTCCTGAAGCCATACTGGTTCTCGTGCAAGTTTCCCTTTGCTGCCATTTCTGCTCCGATTCTCTCTCTTATTAGCGCCTCATAGAGTTTACTAATAGCGTTCAGTAAGCATACTGGCCTGAATTTCAGTTCCTCAATGCAGTCTTTTCCCTTTGGTAATAGCACCACCCTGGCCACCTTCCAGTCGGTTGGAAACTTTTGTTCTTTCAGTAGGCCATTAAGAACTTTCAATATCCATTGCGGCTGCTGGTCAATTACCTCCTTTATGACTTCAGCAGGCAGCTTGTCCGGGCCTGCCGCCTTGCCTCGTTTCATTTTTCTTGCCGCTGCTCTCAGTTCCTCTATGGTGAATGTCTGGACGGTTGTCTCTGTCTGATTTTCTTCCCAAGAGTCGTTTTCACTAGGAAATAGTCTGGATACTACCTTTCTTTTTATGTCAGGGTGCAACTCATACGGAGTGACCAGCTTGAGTTCCTTTGTCACTATTTTGTATGCACCTCCCCAAATGTCGTTTTCAAGCTTCTCGCATATTCGTTGCCAATGGTCTTTCTTAGATCTGCGGTTGAGTTTTCTTAGCGTCTTCCTTTTTTCCTTGAGTTGAGCGTTTACTTCGATGAGCTTGTTGCTGTTTATATTCTTTTTCTTTAACAGTTTAGTCTGAGTACGTCTTATTTTATTACATTCGTCTCTTTTTTCCTGAATGTCCGAGTTCCACCAGTAAGGGACTCTTATGGGGATCTTGTGTTCTCTCAGAAGGCTATCTTTGTAAGCTTCCCCAATTACCTTTGTGCACTCTTCCGGTGATGTGTGCATACTTTCATGACCAACTCTCAACTCTAGTGAGGCTGGAAATGTCTCCCAATCCACATAGTGTTTTTGCGCACGTTGTACGCCTTTTGTTTCTACGTCCCCCACTTCGAAGTAAATATATTTGTGGTCGGTGCGGCTGTCCATTTTCAACACTTCCCAATTCTTGAAAGACTTTGCGATTCTGTTGGACGCAGCAGTGATGTCTATGTGTGATTCACTAGAACCTCGAACAAAAGTCGAATCTCCATTATTCAAGACCACCAGATCCAGTGCTGAGAAATGGTCCATCCAGTAGTGGCCTTTTTGATCAGTTTTTGGTGCTCCCCATACCACCGATTTGGCATTTATATCACCAGCCAGAACCACAGCATGGTGTCCGTTATCTGCTTCCTGCACTATTTTGTCCACCTCCGCCTTATATGTTTGCAGCGGAATATTTGGCGAAACATAGCACACTATCCACTTAACACTATCTGTTTTCACACACCCAAATCCTTTTCCCCGCACTACACCACTGACACTAAGATTTCTTTTTAAAAACTTAATCGCTACATCTGTTTTTTGATCCTTTATCCAGTTCTGGCTTGCTACTTGCTTTTTGTTGGGTTCACAAATTATTAACATGTCAATATCCATTTGCCCTGCCGTAGCTATTGCTAGATCCTGTGCTTCTTTACCGCTCCCGACGTTGATTTGTAGAACTTTAATACCCATCTTCTACCGTAACACTACTCGCTAGTCTAGGTCTTCCCTTTTTTTGGCTCTATTCTTGTCCTCTGCTTCTTGGATTAGACGCTTAAAAAACGGGCATCTAAACTGGTCCGCTCTATGGCCATTTTTTTTGCAATGTAAGCAGAATGCTAAGTCCTTGCATTCTTTTGCCTTGTGCCCTTTCTTCCCACAATTCATGCATTCTTCCGACCTATGTGGGTTACTGCATTCCAGCTTCGTATGACCGAATTCTAGACATTTATAACATCTTTTAAGGTATACCCTTTCTCTGATCTGGCCCAGCAGTAGTGGTAGTAGTTGTTGTTGTAGTAGTAGTAGCAATATAAAAAGAATAATAAGAAAAAGTAAGAAAACAATAAAGAAACTATCATTGCGGTAATACATAATGCTAATATTGAGTTAATGGGAAGGGTTTCAATAAAATATCAAAGCCAGGTCTTAAAGATTAGATAACGATATTGCACATACTTATTTGCTTTCAGATATTGGCAGTCAATAGCAAAGTGCCTTACTTATACTCATACATATTTTGTTTAGTATAAAAACCATGTATCAAAGTGGAAACGCTAAGAAGAAAATAAATCCACAACAAACTTCTAACATCTTCTCCTACGTAACGTTTTGGTAAGTCAACTAAAACTTTATTTGAAATAATTGATATCTTTCGCGGTTTTTAGTGAATTTTCATTACGAATAGAGAGGTATCAATGCTTTTAAAAAATTTCTTCAAATGAGCGCGATTTAGGGCCTCTAGAACCCATATCCAATGTCCGTTTGAATGTTATATATATATATATATATATATATATATATATATATATATATATATATATATATATATATCTGTGTGTGTGTGTGTTCGGAAAAATTTCCGTGGTCTTTAATGTGAGACATACTTGGTTATCGGGTTGAACCGCGTCCAGAATTTATTAGAACTCGACGTTTCAGCTCCTGTTTTGGAGCGATTTTCAAGAGATATAGGAAATATATAAGGACACTCTAAGGACTCAATCTGCTTACTCCTTAGAGCGGTGGACAAAGGTGGGTTGGTTGTTCTAGCTCGATTACAGAGCCTCAACCCAAGGCCTGGGATTGAACACACTGAGACCTTATCTCCAGCGAAATTTGGGGAATAGGCAGATTGATTAAAAATAATGGTCAGATTTTGATCAAATTTGGCACATACCTTCCCTTTGCAAGTGGCTTGGATAGGTTCGTTATTCACGAAAATCGGCCTAGGTTTTTCCATACAATTTTGTGTTCTCTTTCAAAAAAATTTATGTCTCTGGAAATAACAAAGTGAGTGCAGCCAAATTTGGAACGCTGGTTTCTGTCATAAGAAGAATCATATATGCCAAAATTAAGATTTTTACCTTAGAATACAAAAAAGTTAGTGGTAAATTAATTTTTAATTAATTAAATCGAGTTCAAGAAAGTTAATACGTCAAAATTGATTGATCAGAATATGAGTGAAAAATACTACAATAAATGACTAACAAGCTCCTAGATATGTGTCTAAGTCGTTATTTTCTTTGATTTCGTTAAAATATGAGCAAAAAATCCATTGTAAATCAAAATGGTTTTGTGTAAATTGTAAAACCTTGAACAATTGACATGTATTCTAGGATATACCTGCTAGTAAATACATGTCGAGCGTAGCTCAGTAGGGTAGGTCCCTGTACATCGTATAATCGACTACTACACGACGAGTTCTAATCCTAGTTAGTGACTTCACTTTTTATCAATTTTTTTCAAGTCTCATTTCACTTTAGAGTTATCTAATCTTATTGTTGTTATTCCGATGAATTTTTAGCAAGTTTTTGTATAACAAATAAATTGATAAAGGGGAGATGAAAGTTTTAAGACTTGATTCATTTTGAACAGCATATCTGGTTGTTCGTTCTTGCCCTAACTTAGTGAAACCGTTCCATATTTAATACAGTCGCAGACTTTTCCCGTGGCTTCAAAAGTGCTTGTTTTAGTGCATTTTCTCCAAACGAAAATCACTAACGAGGAAATCCCAACTTTTGAATTTAGAAAAAATATCTTCAGAAGAGCGGGAACTAGACACCTAAAACCCATATCCAGAGTAAGTTTCAATTTATATCCTATATGCCGAAATTGAGATTTCTATCTTAGAAGACACAAAAGTTAGAGGTAAATTAGGTCAAAATTGATTCATCAGAATGTGAGTGAAAAATACTACAATAAATGACTAACAAGCTCCTAGATATGTGTCTAAGCCGTTATTTTCCTTGAATTCGTTAAAATATGAGCAACAAATCCATTGTAAATCAAAATGGTTTTGTGTAAATTGTAAAACCTTGAACAATTGACATGTATTCTAGGATATACCTGCTGGTAAATCCATGTCAAGCGTAGCTCAGTGGGCTAGCTCCCTGTACATCGTATAATCGACAACTAGATGACGAGTTCTAATCATAGTTAGTGACTTCACTTTTTATCAATTTTTTTCAAGTCTCATTTCACTTTACAGTTATCTTATCAGATTGTTGTTATTCCGATGAATTTTTTAGCGAGTTTTTGTATAAAAAATATGATAAAAAATTTGATAAAGGGGAGATGAAAGTTTTATGACTTGGTTCAATTTGAATATCATATCTGGTTGTTCGTTCTTGCCCTAACTTAGTGAAACCGTTACATATTTGATACAGTCGTAGACTTATCCTGTGGTTTCAAAAGTGCTTGTTTTAGTTAATTTTCTTTAAAAGAAAATCACTAACGAGGAGATACCGACTTTTGAATTTAGACAAAATTTCTTCATATGAGCTCGAACTAGATCCCCCAGAACGCATATCCAGAGTCAGTTTCAATTTATATATATATATATATATATATATATATATATATATATATATATATATATATATATATATATATATAAATGGTGAACAATTTACCAAAATTTAGGTCTGTAAGTTTAAAGACAAAAAATTTAGAGGCATTTAAAAAACAAAAAAATGGCGTTTTCCTCAAAACGTAAGAAAGTCGCGATTTGAAACGCCAAAATTGGCAACATTTAGACAAAGTACCTGAACAAAATACGGATTGTGTAAAGAGTGCTCTGCAAACCCTTCAGCCATCATTTCCCTTCATTTTACTAAAATATTTCCAGAAAATTCATTTCAAATTGACCCTTTTTTGATGCTTTGGCAGTATTTTTAGTTAAATTTATGATTTAACGGTCTATAATTTTTAGCTAATTTTCGTAGAAAAAATTCGTTAACGAGGAGACCGCGGCTTTTGAATTCTAAAAAGATTTCTTCAAATGAGCGCAAAATAGGCCCCTTAGAATCCATATCCAAGTTTACTTTCTGTTTACATACATACAGATTGACGCATTTCTACGGTAAAGCTTAATATAATTGTTATTATGCAAGATACGAGAAAAGATTGTACACATTACCTATAGGGTGTCTCGAGCTGCATCTCTTATTATTTGGACAATCACAGCATGGCCCATAAGTCGTTGGTGATACCTACAATTTTTTCTGAACATTCCTTATTGCATTTTTGCATTTTTCATCGAAATATGATGCATGTTTATTAAAAAATCGAGACGCAGTAAGTGCGTTTTGGTAGCGAATTTTCATTAAATGCTTCAAAATTCAATAACGCAATTTGTTATTAACCTAAGGATGGTCAGCTAGGACACGAGTTTTCTCGGAAACCTTTTAAGTTGATTTTCGGAAAATTTTTGTACATTTTCTAACAAGTTATTTTGATAAAATAAGGTACATTGTTCCTACTATATAGGTTATACCGGTGACGAAATTGATGCCTGCTTGCATTAAAGAGAGTATTTTTTGTTGAGTATATTTCCTGTTTTTTTTTCTGCTTTTGTATACATCTGACTATAAGTATTTCTGTTAGAAATCATGTTTTTGTTTGCCATTTTTACCTAATGTTTTGCTGTTGCTAATTCCATGAATTAAATGAAATGTAATTATTCATAACTTTTAATAAAAGGCTAAATCAGTAACATATTATTCTTAAGAAAATTCACAACCATAACGCATTTACTGCATCCAAAAATTTTATTACATAATATTGTTAACCTATGTAAATGTATTCTTTTTGTATGTTCAGCATTCTAGAGTAATTTTGAGTATATTTCCTTTTTTTTTATTTTTTATTTTTTACTTTTCTATACAACTGACTGTAGGTATTTTTGTTAGAGATCATATTTTTGTTTTCCATTTTTACTTAATTTTTTGCTGTTCCTAATTTCATGAATCAAATTAAATGTAATTATTTATAAATCTTAATAAATCAGTAATATATTATTCCTATGAAAATTCACTACTATAACGCATTTACTGCGTCCAAAAATTGTATTACATAATATTGTATATAATATTAGTGCGCCTCCGTGGCCGTGCGGGAAAGTCGATGATTTTCCAATACGGACTCGGGGGGTCGACGGTTCGAGACTCACCGGCGGCTGATGATTTTTCAAATCACTGTCGTCGTTGAGGGTAGGTTAGTTTAGATGAGCAAAAAGGGTCAGCAATGGCCTAATTGCCAGTAAGCATCTTACCTTTACCTAAACCTATTAGTACAAGAGCCCACGACCAAAACCATGTATCATCGTTTTACGGCCAAAACCGCATGAAGCCGTTAGATTAGATGATCCTGAACCCTACTAGGTGGTCCGTAACGGCCAAAAGTGTAGCAACTGCGTGAGAGGCCATTTCTGCTATGTCAAAAAAAACAGGCGGTATTATCGTATTACGTCTGATATTGAGAATGTACATACATTTTGTTATTTTATGACAAAAATGTTTGTTTTCAGACATTTTGCGCGTAGCATCTGGCCTGAGTGCATTTTTGAAAATGTCAAAAAATTTAGCCGATATGTATTATAGCAAGCCGGTTCAATTTTTTTAAACTTTTGTATGGCTGAAGAGATTGCTAAAATACTTTTTTCAGACATTTCCGATGTTGCCTATAATCCTGAAAATGAAAAGAACATTCCGTATTTGCCCGGAAAACGCCCCAGCGCTTATTACACTCCTATGGCACTCCTGTCTCTCGCTTCACTACAGCGCATGCTGTGCTGACCGTTGTAACGACGCTCACAACCCTCATTCCGATTGATATGTGCTATGCGGTTATAAAATATGTCTAACGTATCTTGTGTGTTTTGCAAAGAAAAAAGAACACTCTGGTCAAATTTTTCATTAATAATTGGTCACAACAGGACATGGCGCAGATCATTACGAACAAAACGATCCATATTCATCACGACATGAATATTCGGTCAAAGATGGTACTGTGATGATACGATTAATGAAGATCCAGCTTATATAAAGAAACAAGAAAACTAAAAAACATGAGGAGGCCGATTCCAAGATTTTCTACCATGCTTGTCAAATCAAATAACGAGGTCGAATCTCTATTCGCTGTTTGGACACCGCCATCCTAATTATAATGTTTGGAAACATGGATTTTGTACAAAGTTCCGTCAAAATTTGGATGGATGTTGGCGTTGGTAATTCCCGCCGTTACGTCGATGTTTTGCGTCTGTATTGGGATCGTCTCTAGTCAAATCGTTACCTGCTTTTTATGCTATAACCGGCTGCGATTACAATCCAGCATTACATCGCAAGAGGGAAAAAACCGTTCACAATGCTTAAGAACTGTACACGCTATCAAAAAAATTTCGCTGAGTTAGGCAAATATCCTTCTTATACCGAAAATATATTCAACGTCTTAGAAGAATTCACGTGCAGATTTTACAACGAAAAAATAATTAATGATGTTGATTTGGCTACACTGAACATTTTCACGAAAACTTATAAAATTAAAAATAACAATGCTTCCACAACTCTCAATCTGGACTTATCTAATTACGATGCCTGCAATCTGTCGCCGTGCAGAACATAATTGGAGCAGCATTTTTTACGAACGAAATATATTGCATCAGCAACGCCCACATGAAAAATCCAACCGATCTAAACCCCACAGATTTCGGATGGTATGAAAATGAGGGATATCTCCATTTTTCGTGGTTCTCCAGTAACCAACTACCAGAATTGAGCGACGATATTTTGGACGAAGAATCGAAAGGTATAGTTAACATGACTTTTACTGCAGCATTTATATGAAGAAATGAACGATCTTGACTAATGATTTTTGTTTTCTAGAAGATGACATTGAAGATCTTGATCGTGATCTGGAAAGTGATGTCGATGATCACGGCGATGATTATGCGTCCGACAGTGACTAAAAACACTGACACATCTCGCATCTTGTACCTTCCAATAAACAATATTTTTTGTAACTTTATCCCAGTTTCTTTTTGTGCAATTTATTTAAGTCCCTCAACTTCCGTTCGACGGTTTCAGGTAATCTCTTCATAATTCATCATCAAATAATTTGAGGGTCGCAACTTATTCATTGGCTTGTAACATAGACTTCAATCGCCTCTATAGGATTTTTTAATGATTTCGGAGTATCGAAAAGTTATCTGATTAGTAAGGTGCTACACAGTGTTGTATTCATTCCTAAACCTGAGCGTCCAACAGACCAGGCAAAGTCCCTGAGGCCAATAAGTCTCATGTCCTTCTTGCTAAAAACAGTGGAAAAACTGCTCGACTGGCACATTAGGGGCGGTGTACTGCATATCCCCTACACTGCGGACAATATGCATACAGAGCAGGATTCTCAACAGAAACAGCACTGCACCAACTGGGGCTGAAACTGGAGAATACGCTGGAGAACAGGAAGCTGGTGCTGGGGGCCTTCCTAGACATAGAGGGGGCCTTTAGCAACACTTTGTTCAGATCTCTTCTGGCATCTGTCCGGGAGCGTGGAAGAGAGGAGACCTGCTGCAGGTGGATCGGTTCCATGCTCAAAGGCAGAGCGGTGTTCACCTCACTCGCAGGAGGGATTCTACTGGCGGGGGTCGCGACGGGGTGTCCGCAGGGGAGCGTTCTGTCTCCATTGCTCTGGTGCCTAGTCGTGGACGGCCTGCTGGGGAGGCTCTCGGGAGGTTTTTCTGCGGTATGCCGTGTCATTATGTGTTGTTTCAACTGAAACTTTCTAACGGAACGATAATTACACTGATCACATTTAAAAGGTTTTACTCGAGTGTGCTTTGCTAAGGTGTCGCTTCAACTCAAACGTTCTAACACAAATATTAAACTGATCACATTTAAAAGGTTTTAGTCCAGTGTGCTTTGCTAATATGGGTCGTGTTAAGGAAGACTTGAAAACAGAACAATAATCACACTGATCACATATAAAAGTTGTTTGTTCAGTGTGTTTCAATCTTATATGTGTTGTGATAAATTAAAGCTGCGAACAGTACTATAATCACACAGATCACACTTAAAAGGTTTTTCTGCGGTGTGCCTTGTCATTATGTGTTGTTTCAACTGAAACGTCTTAACAGAACAATAATCACACTGATCACATTTAAAAGGCATTACTCAAATCTGCTTTGCTAACATGTTTCAACTCAAACTTTCTAACACAAATATTAAACTGATCACATTTAAAAGGTTTTACTCCAGTGTGTTTGGCTAATCACAGTCCGAGGAAAGGTCACACAGGCAGTGTGGGAGCGCATGCAGACTGCACTTAAAATGGTGGAAGGGTGGACGGTTGATCAAGGGCTCGGGGTGAGTCCCGAGAAAGCAACCGTCGTGCCGTTTACGAAGAGGAGGAAGTGCGACAGCCACAGAACTCTCACTATATACGGTAGGAGCATTCCAATGGCCAGGGAGATAAAATATCTTGGGGACGTATTGGAGTCTAAGCTAATCTGGAATGGTCACATTGGAAAAACACTGCGTAAGGCAGTCATGACCTTAGCCGTCACTAGGCGGCTATATGGAAAAACGTGGGGACTAATACCTAGTATGGCCCACTGGCTGTACACAAGGGTGGTCAGACCATCGTTAACATATGCGGCACTGGTCTGGTGGCCTAAGGTAACACAATCCAGTGCCAAACAAAAACTAGGCAAGATCCAAGGGATGGTTTGCCTAGGCATCCATGTCTTCAACCCCAAGAGCGGCCATGGAGGTGTTGCTGGATCTGCCCCCCCCCCCACACACACACACTTAGTTATTATGGGGGAGGCCAGGCTAGGACTATACAGACTAGCCTGCAATGGTAGACTGAAAATCAACCCAGGCTTCAGGGGCCACTGCAAAATTCAGAAGATCGTGAAGGAGCCCATGCTTGAGAGTCAGACTTCGTGAGCCCGCGAATGTGCAGGGAAAACAACTTTACAGTGGAAATCCCAGACCGCGAGGAATGGCGGGAGGAGACGCCGGGCATACCACGGGACGCTCTCGTCTGGTTCACGGACGGATCCGGCGGGGAGCGTGGGACGGGGCAGGTGTTTACTCGGAAGGACCGTGAGTAAGTCATAGTATTTCCCTCGGAGCCCATGCAACGGTGTTTCAGGCCGAGATGTACGCCATCCTGCACTGTGTGTGGGAGAACAAGAGGAGGGGCTACACCAACAAGCGGATCCTCATAGCAACAGGCAGACAGGCAGCCCTTAAGGCACTAAGTAGCCCACGGGTAAAATCTGGCTGGTGAGTGAGTGCCGAGACGAGACGAGCGACCTGGCTGGGCAGAATGAGGAGACCCTCATCTGGGTGCCGGGTCACTCGGGGTTCAAAGGCAATTAAGAAGCTGACAGTCTCGCGAAGAGAGGGTCAGCAGAACCCTTTATGGGACCAGAACCGGCTCCGGGCGTGTCAAAGAGAGCCATTAAGTCCCGGTTCAGAAACCAACACAAGGTGTACTGGGCGAACTGTCCAGGGCTCAGACATGGGAAGACAATAATTGACGGGCCCAGTTTAAAGAGAGCTGTGGAGCTGCTAAATCTTAGCAAAGGACAGCTTAGAAACACAACAGGTTTCTTGACGGGACACATGGCCGTCAAGAAACACCTGCATAAAATGGGGCGGTTCGAAGGGGACCTCGCATTAGACTCTGCGGCGAGGAGGAGGAATCAGCCCAGCACATCTTGTGCGAGTATAAAGCTCTGGACCGCAAAAGACAACTGATCTACGGTCAGTCTAGACCGGAGACAGAGCAATATAAAACTTCACCCTACCAATCGCTGTGCAGACTAGTTCAAGGCACAGTGATTTTGGAATGGGTGGAGTTAGACTAAGGGTATTCACAATCAACCAAAGGTTGCAGTGCTATCGGGGCGGCAAGGCCGCGGACGAGCCCTGAGGAAAAAAAAAGGTGCTACACTGAATTTGTCTGATATAAATTTTTTCGACATCTGGGCAACTTATTTTATCACGTCCCACAATTTTCAGACGAATTGCTATGTTACCGTTCGGTAATTTTTTTTACCTTTTCAAAACGGTCCAAAATTTAATGTGCTCCCATTTTCTTCTGAAAAGTCATTCTTTCGCATAAACTGACCCAAATTCACCCGCGAAAAGGATTTTCAGACGTTTTCCTATGATACTTTTTTTGTCTTATTTTTCATTTTTTTTTCAGTGGTCTCTCGGGTACACGCTACGCTACTGGCGTCTAAATAACGTGTTTTCGATATTTTAGAGCTATCATTCAACCACATTCTGAAAATCAGACGGATTGCTATGATACGGTTTGGTAAGATTTTTTGACATTTTTGAGGATTTGCTCAGGTCAGGCGATACACGAAAAATTTCTGATACTGCGATTTTCGGGTTCGGGATAATCAAATCTATCAATTTGATGCGGTTTTGGTCGTATTGCTATGAGGCAAAATTTTTGGTCGTGGGCTCTCGTACTATATGCTTTACTCATCAATTCTAAGTTTAGCTGCCGTTATCACAGTATAAAAGTGATGCAGCCCGTAAATTTAACAAATATGGCGAAAATAGGCATCGTTGTCGTACACCATTCCTCGCTTTAGCTTCAATTTCATTAAAATAAATTATGGTACTTTGATTTTTGTATTGATTGACGTCAATGCGCTTATCCCTCCCATTCAATCTAGAACACTTCATTAAACAATATTTTCCAACCTAGATTATCGAATACAGGTGTCGAGAGCAATAAACGCATCTCGATTTATCTCAAGTCACATTTCTCATTGCTGCTAAACGTCAGGACTGCTTATCTAGTTCTTTGGTCAAGACTAAATCCGAAGTGAACTATATTTAAGCAACTCTTAATATTGCTTCTTATTCTATTACCTACTTCTACATCGGCAATACGCGTGGAAGTATGGCATCGCCGACAAAAATCTCAAAAAAAATTTTTTTTTCGTCTAGACGTCGCCAAAAGTGTCAAAACATATGTGTGTGTGTGTTGTATCCTGATGGCCTCGGAAACCAGGTCCATTAGCCACAAACTGTTGTATTAGACGTCAAAACATATAGAAAACCTTATTCCGGAACGAACATTTTTGTGTGTCTGTCTAACCTAACCTTAGAACGAATTGAGACATCGTCTGCAAATTTGGTATACAATTTGTACCCGAAAGACGAACGGTTTGGATTGTTTTTGGGTAAAAATATCTCCAGGGGGTAGGGGACGAATGGGGGATGATTTCGTAAAAATTGATATTTTTTCGTTACAACTCAAGTAATACCACGTTTTAGGGTTTGTTTATTAGAAATTTTTTAATTTCCCCAAACATCTGGTGTGCTGAAATTAAATTTGGGATTGAGTGTGTCGGGGTGGAATAACGGTGACAGAAATTTCGAAATTTATTTTGAAAGTAATGTTTTCGTCTGTGGGTCGGTCGGTATGTCGGCCTGTACGTCTGTCTGTCAGTAGGCCCAATAACTTTCGAACGAATTGAGATATCATCTTCAAATTTGATATCTAGTTATCACCCTACAAAGGAACGCTTCGAGTTGTTTTTGAGTAAGATCGCTTTGGAAGGTATGGGCTGAATGAGGGCTGATTTGGTAGAAATTGATATTTTATAGTAGTATAACGTTTCAGAAGTCTATGGGTACAGGAATACGAATATGTTCTTTGTGGTCAAGTCCTGGACCCGAAATTAATTTCATGATAATGGCTTTCTATGGAGTGTAGATTATCACAGCATGTAGAAGTTATGATTCAATTTGCAGCACTATTTTTTTATTGTTATTAGCAAGATCTTGGCCACATGACCCTGTAAATATATTTTCTTCTGCCTGTTGCATTTACGCGAATTAACAACACTTGTACTTAGGTTGCTTTTTTTAAAAATTTATTAAACTACTTAAACTATTTAACAAAAAACTAGCATAGTTACTGCCTAAATTAATACTGAACAAATATTACACAAAACAGTGGCTTTATATAATAATCGGATAAGTGTTCGTTGCAGGTTCTCACGAGAACATGCAGATCTAGCTTCCTCTGATTTCGCACTGCTGGCACTATCTGCAACGGTCGGCATAATTCGTAGAATCTGCTTATGGGAACTGCTGCATGCAAATGTAACTTGATACCATCTACGTGATATATCGTGAAAAGCCATGTGTTAACTCCTCCCCCCATTAGAGGACGGAACCCTTGGGTTTCGGAATTCTTAAGGGATTTTCCGCTTCTGCTTTGCTTCTTTCATTCTGCTGGGCACATCTTTTTTTGACAAAAACTATAATAAATATTGTTGCTAGAAAGATTAGTATGATGTAGAGTAGGATCGTCCAAACACTTGTGTGGTACAACGGGAGTCTAATTTTGTTGGGAATTCTACTTTTTATAGACTGCAGCTGAGCCCTGATGTTGCTTACGTCGTGCAAAGGGACGTTTTCCAGTTCCATTGCTGGCAATTCTTCTATGTTCATTTTGCTTTCTGGATCTTCTTCCAACTTTGGTAAGGAGAACAATTGTTGTGTCTCAACTGAGCTCTGCACTGTACTGTATCGTTTACCACCAATCGACAACTGACATCTTGGTTTGAGTGTCACCATATACGTGCCTTGTATAATTTGTGTGTTTTCTTCTCCCGAGCATTTGATTGACATCTTGGTTTCCTTTGGAGCCACCACCATAAACTGTGTGTTGCCATATTTGGAAACGATAGTCTTGGTAATTTTTACAGTTTCTTGTTCGCAATTATTGATAGGCTTTTGGAAATTAATTAGCCTAACTTCACAGGGAGGATCTTCACTGACATCTGCTATTGTATCTTCTGTACAGACCTCGTTCGTAAGCTCCTGGCAGGGGTTGTTTCTGAAGGCGTATTGTTGCTCATTTAGGATAAGGTACTTGGATCGAGGTATTATCATTGAGAAGCTGTTAGGATTGGTTTGTATAGGTAGGGAGTACAGTTGGTAGTAAATATAGTCAGATTTGTCTATTAGTGGAATATCAATTTGGAATATAATTTTATATCCAGTTTGGATAGACTTGATTTTAAATAAATTTTCATACAAAGATAAGTCATTCTTGCTTACTAATCTAGATTGTGAAATGTATTTTTCTATTACAGGAAGCTCTTTAATAATGAATTTTGGTTTGATGATAGAAGTGTGAAAAGTATTTAATTTAGAGAACGTTATAGCATTTTCAGTTGTTAATATTATCGATTCTATGACATTAAATAGGTTAGCGATTTCAGTCAACAGTTCTAGAATATGTGCTCGCTGGAGAACAGGCATGATATTAGTAGCTAAATCTTTAGTAATGTTTTGAAGTGCCAACATTCTCTTGACAATTTCTTTTTGATTATGAGTTAAAGTATTTACTGTTTGGTTAAATTCATTTATTGCATTTATCATAACAGATGTTTGTTCGTCAAATAGCTCATGCATTCTATTTTGATCATCAGCTAATAATTGAAGGGCTTTGTTGATTCTTTCGCCATCATCAGCATCTAGATTGCCAGTGATTGATTTAAAAACTGTACCCAAAGGGTTGAGTAAACCTCTCTTAAATCTATACTTATCAGGGAAAATTCTGAGGAAAGTTTCATCTATGTTATCTACAGTATAATTAAGGGCGATTATAAAATTATGGTACTCAGATCTAAAATTATCACTTAAAGTATTGGCTATAAGATAATATTTATATTTAAGTTTACTGTAGTCAGTAAATAAGGGTAATATATTATATACATGTGTAAGGCGCCATACGTCATTTTGGCAATAGCTTCTACCTAACTTGCGAGGTAAAAACCCAGGGTTGTTCTTTAAATCTTCTAGCTGTGGCTGCCCTCCGCATGCCCACCTGAAAGGCGAAGATTTCTTAAATGAGTTACACATTGCTCGTCATTCTTGTGATTTATGAGTAAAGCTTTATTATGTTCTAAGAGGGATATTATAGTGTATGGGCCTGTATAGGGGTTTTTGTGCTTCTTGTGAAATCCAGGGGGTATCTTTATATATACTGTTTGGCCCTCTTTAAATGGCTGATTAACTTCGACGTTAGTTCTGAGGAGCATTTTTTCTTTCGATTTTTCTATCCGATCTAATACGATATCATAAACTATTTTCATAAAATGTTTGTGTTTTTGGTTATATTTTTGAGTGAGTGTAACTTCGGGATCAAAGTTGAAGATTTCTGGGATGTATCCGAATATTAGCTCAAAAGGTGGTTTGAGAGTGAATGCTTGAATTGTAAGCTAGGATGCAGTAGGGTATCAAGTCAATAGGTTTTAGATTTGGGTAGTTTATTAGTATATCTTTACTCTTAGTTAGGGATATCAATGATTTATATATTCCGTATGTTACCTGTAAGCTGATACTTACATCGATAATTTTTTTTTCTTTTTTTTTGTGTACGCATTCCTGTTTTTGGAAAAATACAAAATATTTTACCAACAATAATGATGTAATAATATGGGTCCGATGACAGTATTGTTTAAACTGATACGAGTGTTTTCCTAATTGAATTTTGACGAAGGTTAGACGTGACTTTGTCTAACGATTTTGATATGAATCTTTATAATATTTTACTATCATTGTTATTATTGTTATTATATTATATAGGGTTAACCTATTTCGTGTACTTCCCATCGTTATGTTTCACTAAGTACTGTAAAATAATCGTTCTAAGGCAGAACAATTTAAAGTCTGACTTTTAAACCTGTAAGCAATACACAGTTGTCTATCCGTGGATTATCTTCACCAAAAATTTTTTTTTTAAATTACGTAATGTACTGTTTAATTACTGATTATAATTTTAACAAGGTAATAACCTTAAAATTTAATATACATATATACACATATATATACACATATATATACATATATATATATATATATATATATATATATATATATATATATATATATATATATATATATATACACACATATATATATTTGACAATTTCAATCATGAGCTTAGTTATTTATATTTAAATTTGGTGTTTTTCCTTCAAGATCGTTCCTTGTGATTTTAGTCACTTGTTCTTGCTGCTAGGAACTTGAGGCGTAATGTCCGTAATGTGATATTATTAGAATAATTTGGTCCTGTTTCAAGAGCAGAATTGTTGAGTACGGTCCTGAATATAGATTCTTATCTAATGTTTATATATTTGTAGATTTTATTTACTTGTTACGATAAGTGTGTTTTTACGTCATATTAGTCAGTCTCTGAAGTCCTGTCTCGTTGTCATTTATCCGATTTTCGAGTTTTTAATTTCTTTAGGTAATATAATTAGATTGTTTATTTAATTTGCTTAATATAAACAGATTGTATTCTTTTTTGTTGCAATATTCACAAGTCCTAATATAATCTTTAATTTTCTTTCTCATATTTGAAAAAGAGAACTTGTCTTTCATCTCTGCATAGGTTTCATCTATGTTTCGATGTCGCTTCTTAGTCTCATGAGAACATATGATTTTGTGTTTAATTTCTGATGCTGTTTCTAATTCTTTCAAATTGGGTATTTTTGTTTCAGAACTATTAATCGTATTGGAATTTTTAATTTTTATGGGGTTTGTTTCCAAAATACTCATTTTATTTATTGCGAAATTTTGTTTATTATTAAAATTAGATGTTGCTACTTTAGGTTTTGCTTTGCTGATTATATGTTTTGCTGTATTTAACCCAGTTTTTCCCGTATTATCGTACTGGGCTAAAGGTTCATTCTCATATTGTTCCTTTACTCCTTTCTTATAGCTACCTTGTGCATTATTTGAATGCTTACTTGACTTATTAGTAAAATTTAACTGGTTTTTGCTTCTTTTTTGTACATTCTGTATATTATTTAAACTAATATGATCAGTCTCCTCATTACAATATACGTTTGTAGTGGGAACTTCACCTAAACTGCTATGTGGGCTTTTGTTTAATTGAATTATCTTATTATTACTGGCACACCAAGAATTTACATACCTCATAATGCTACCATTGTCCTCTTGAACTATCTTCGTTGATTTTGATGCATCAGCTAGGTCAACAGAATGCATTTGTCGACGGTCGCTTGCGTCATTCTTCAAGTTCAGGCTTAAATTATTTCTATAGTCATTCATTATCTCCTTATAAATACAACTACTATCACTGCCCTTCTTAGGTACATTACATGTTTGAACATTTACACTATTAATATCTCCTATCGATTGTCCGTAGACGTGCCTGCTATAGGAAAATTTTGATCTTCACGATCGTAAATTTCGGAAGGTGTATCAATCTCATGGGTAAATAGTTCGTCAGAATTAAACCTTGTTCCTGGAACTGTGGATCTTTGCTGATTAGCAGGGAAGTTATTTCTTCTTGACTGTGTTGAAAAATTATTGGAATGTCTTGTAAACCTTGTGTTGCCACTCGAAGTATCCATGGGTTCAGGATATCTGTTTTGGAAATGTTCTCGTGGGTTTTCTGGTTTAAAAGAGGGCGGTCTAGAAAATTGTGAATTCTGATTATTATGGCTTTGATATTGGGAAGTATTCCTAAATTGTGAGGTTTGATTACTTTGGCTCTGATATTGGGGATTATTTCTAAATGGTTTCTGAAATTGCATAACTGGAAAGTTTTGGGGAGTAGAACGATTGTTAAAAGACCTGGTTTGTGGATTGGGGGTTTTATTATTTGGCGATGTATAATTGCCTGATTTAAGAAATGTCCTATCTCTATACTCGTAATTTTCTTCCAGAACTATAAACTTAAGAGCATCTTCAATAGATGCAGGTGCAGTGGATCCTATTACCATTCCTAGAGGGTTTCTAAGTCCCCCGAGGAACGCTTTTAATGTTTGTTGAGCGTAAATTGCTCTTTTCACTTCTAATATTTGTTGATTGTCTTCATTACAAATTAAATTAGAGACCAGAAGTTGTTCAATATATCTACACCTATTACTAAATGTTAAAGCATCCTCATTATGTTTCTGCTTGAGTGTTAAAAGTTCGCTCAAAAGACTAGTGTCGTCTCGTTGGTCCGTGAAGTTTTGCACTATAGCTTGTCTTAGGTCTTGCCAATTATTAATAATTTTTGTGCTAATTATAAGTCTAGCTTGACTGGTTAATTTTGACTGTATAAAATTAACTAAAAAATGATTTAAATATAATCTTTCATCTTCAGCGTTATAAAATGTGTTCATAATGAGATCGCATGCCTTAAGAAAGTTACCAACATTTGCCGGTTCCCCATTGAACTCAGGTATCATCTTTAAATAGAATTCACTAAAGTTGTTTACTATATTGTTAGCTTGGGCCATGTTTATGTTATTTTCTGCGGTACTAATTAAGTTACTATCAATTTGTTCTACAAGACTAATACTATTACTATCACGAGTTAAATTATTCTGAACTTCCTGTTCAACAATATTATTATCTAAATTATTTTCTTCAGGAATGACTTCTAAGTTATTTTCAAAATTAAACTGATTAAGTCTGCTTATTAATTCATCAATATCCGACATATATTCACATACATAAGACAAAGGAACAGAGAAAATATAGGAGAGCAACTTACAGTAATAGTAGGAACCAGATGACCATTTGTTCTTCTTAAAAAACCAAGGAACCAATATTCTTTGGTGCCTTAGGTTGCTGGGAGATACGTCACCGACTGCGCCAATTAACAACACTTGTACTTAGGTTGCTTTTTTTAAAAATTTATTAAACTACTTAAACTATTTAACAACAAACGAGCATAGTTACTGCCTAAATTAATACTGAACAAATATTACACAAAACAGTGGCTTTATATAATAATCGGATAAGTGTTCGTTGCAGGTTCTCACGAGAACATGCAGATCTAGCTTCCTCTGATTTCGCACTGCTGGCACTATCTGCAGCGGTCGGCATAATTCGTAGAATCTGCTTATGGGAACTGCTGCATGCAAATGTAACTTGATACCATCTACGTGATATATCGTGAGAAGCCATGTGTTAACTCGCGCGTTTTCCTCTTTTTGGCAGAGTGATAATTTTATTCCTCATTTATTCACTCGACAGGTCGCCGGTTATAACATGTCGCAGTCAGTTGAAATGGTTTTTTCTTGTCTAAGTTGTAAATGGGTGGGTCCAAATCATATGGGTATATCCTTCCTATTTTCTCTATATACAGTTCTTTACCATTATTTTCGTCTTTGTTATATAACTCTTCTAGATAGGCTTTTTAGTATCTGGCAATGTCTTCATTTTCTAGAAATTATCTTTGCCTTTTATTGCTTTAATATTTTTTCTTGTTTTAAATTGGATTTTTCGATTTCTTCACCATTTATTTGCATCCGTAGTTCTTTTATTTTTCTGCCTTTTTGTTTGACCAGGTTTCTAGTTTGTCCATGTTTACTTTCTACACTTGTTGCATTCTTGTGTTGACTGTAGTATTTCTAATGTGATGCACGGTGTTCTTGGTTCTGTTGGGTGTCCAAATTTGACAATCCGATTCAATTTAATCATACTGTAAATGTTATAAATTCGTTGTTCCAGTTTAAACTACAAATGATGCAGAGAATAAGGAAAAAACAGCCTACCAGTGACCTCTTCTGCACCTTTGGCATGCGTGTACTTTTTCCCTTAGAATTTTTGATTGCATTTTCACATATACTCTATCCAATTTCTTGAAGTGAATTATTAATATTATCTCGAAGCCCTTTAGTGGTTCGAGGATTGTTAGCCTACATTCTTTTCTTCAAAAGGCCTCAAGAAAATAATAAAATGTTGTGAGATAGTCGCACGACATAAGCGGCCGACAGAGCTAAATAAACTCTTTGAGAAAGTTTTTTACTTAACGTCAGGTTATTTTCGCAACTATGGCCAATTACCAACTCCAAGGAGCAGTTTCACCTTACTATCCTGAAAATGTTTGCCGAACCCCTACTTTTTTGTAAGCAGGGTAGGAATATTTAACGTGCCCAACATCGCATGAACACGGGACCGACGGATTTACGCCCGCTCGAAGGGTGGAACGAGGATACATTTAACTTGATCAAACACAATGCCAGAACCTCGGTTGATGTTAATTTATGACAGTATGTACTGAAAAAGTGAAAGGCAAACCGTGGGAATCGAACGCAGTACCCTTTTGTTCTGAAACATAGGTTCTTACCCCTGGACCACGGAGGCCCTCGGAAAATATTTGATCGCCACATATCTTCTTTAAAAAGATTGTTTTATCAGCTAAATGTCAAGTGTCATCATTTTGTTGGAACCACATACCATGCAACTAATTCCATTGTTATATTTGTCCTCTGTCAACCTCTATTCATAGTAACCGCATCACCAGCTTCATTCTAGAAGAAATAAGGACCAATTACGCCTCCATTCCACGAACCACACTAATACTGTCGATTCTCCAGTATTTCTCTATGATTTTTTTCGCCCGATATCCTACATTTCTGCTTCTTTACAACTTGAGTTCAAATGGGTCTTCGTTGCTTAACAACGTTTTTTGAAAATATTGTAATTTTCTTTACCGGCTGGTGCAACATTTGTCGTGAAAAGTGTACGGCATCTTTTTGCAATTTTACTAAAATATTTTCCATTATACTAATAAATTTTTAAAGTAAATATGCGATTTTCAATAGAAAATATTTTCAGGATTATGAAGCCACAAGTAAACGCTAAGTTTTTGCTTTATATCTGTCACTATAGTGTAAGCTTCAATTTTGCGGTTTTACTAAAACATTTTCCATTCTAGAAATAAGTTTTTAAAGTAAATATGCGATTTTCAATAGAAAATATTTCCAGGATTATGAAGCCACAAGTTTTTACATTATATCTGTCAGTATAGTGCAAGCTTCAATGAATATTGGTATAAATGGTCGCCAATTTAAATCGGAGTGTCAAATTTGCACACACAGTAGTTTATTTCTGCCAGTACCTTTCCAGCCGCTGCCTTTAAACAGTAGGGGAGAGTTTCCTTGAAACGGACAATTTAACTTTTTTAGCTTTAAGATATTCTTTTGAATCAAAAATATCAAAATTACTTTGTTAGATTACGAGCAGAGGGTTTGTGGATTTAGTTACCCATAAAAAGCTGCGAAAAATAAGCCTGTCATAACGAAAAATTATTTCAACTTTATTTCATAAAATATCCATTTCATGGGTCGTTGCCCTTGTTATGGACAGCTGTGCCCATGAAGTGGACACTGGTACATATTACATGAAAACAGGTTCTGTTGTGAAAATAATATTTCAAAAGCACTTCCTGCAAAAAAAAATTAATTTCCAGTTATTCCACATGACTTGTGGGCCCAATTATTACACAAACTACACTGAATAAATTCATCTTTACTTACACTATATTTACTTCCACAAACTCTGCAAGTAGAATTATCATCCTTACAATTGTTTTTGTATTCTTCATTTGCAAACCCATATTGTTCTGGCTCTAGTTGGGTTAAATATTCTGCAAGATCTCGTGGAGAGAGATTTGTGTGTCAAGATCTGAGTCACTATTTTTTTGCAGCTTTTGAAGCTTTTTTGTTCTTGACGACCTTTTTCTTACCTCTTTTCCTTTCTTCCTCCACTTTCATCAGCTCATTCTTTTCAGGTGTGTCTGTTAAAATCGAGCATTTTCCTTTTTTTCGGCCACAGGTTTTACTTTTTTTCGTGGTGGTGCTTTTGGATATGGTCTTAACATTTCCGGAGAAACTATTCCTAACTCTTCTCGTCCTTCTTTCGCAATATTTTTGTTTACAATACCGCTTGTAGAAGGTCGGTTGGGATCGGCAGAAGTAGATGGCTGGTCTAAGATATGGTCGTTTTCTGTTAGATCCACTTTTGACTGTGAGACGGTACGTGACCTACTATTATCCTGGATTATAGATGTCGGATCCGGTCTGTCAGTTATAATTGAAGAAAGAAAATCATTGTCGGTGAAGATGTTAGAATTAAATGGGTATATTCCGGTTGTTTCAAAGCTCTTGCAGCTATTGCTGATTGTAAATGACTCACTGAAAGCAGGATTAACGAACTCAGCAACTTTGTATATTGTAACAGGTTTTCCTGGACTGCCTGTTAGCCAATTGTTCATTGCTTGTTTGTACCTAAAAATAAAAATAATATAAATTTTGATAATGATATGATAATAACAATAATAATAATAATAATAATAATAATAATAATAATAATAATAATAATAATAATAATAATAATAATAATAATAATAATAATAATAATAATAATAATAATAATAATAATAATAATAATAATAATAATAATAATAATAATAATAATAATAATACCTTCACTTTAACGGACCATAAAATGCCACATCGAGAGGTTGCATTCGATGGCTGCAATGCGGAGGAAACGTCAAAATTATTATGTGGTGTTTTCTTGCGAAACCAACAACCTGCAGATTCACTTGAGTTGCATGATTGTTCATAATCATTAAAGCTTTCTTATTGACGGTTGGTTGAACATGATTCACAAAATGTTTCAGGGACTCAACAAATATTTCTTCGGTCATCCAACAAGGTGGATTTGCCATTCCTTTCGAGCCAACGGGATCCCCTTAAGCATATTATCTTTAAAATAAACTCGTGGGAATATGAATACAGGGGGAATTGTGCCCCCTTAAGCACTGATAAAAAAAGGACTGTCGTCAGTGTGCCTCTTTCTGCCGAAGCAATTTTCCCAACTTGTTTCGTACCTCAAACAGCTATTACTTTTGGTGGTTTTGTGACTGTCATGCATCCTGTTTCGTCGAGATTTCATATCATGTTTGGTGCAAAATTGTGTTTCTTGTATAATTTTTCTAAATTTGAAAAGAAAGTTGTGGCATTCGTTTTAATAAAACTGGAAGTTATGCTTAAGGATGTGCTTTCTGGTTGACGTAGTGATAGCTTTTTGTGACGACTCATGAACCCATGAAGCCAGTCGATGCCTGCTCTATTGTTTTTATTCCATTCTGGTGGTGTAACTATTTTATTTGCTACAGCAAATTGGTGAGCCAGTTCTCTTGTCTGCGTTGCTATTAAACCATGACAAATCTTCGAAGTTGTTCAAAGATAAGAAACCAATCTCCTCCTGGTCTTTAGTTAACGTGTTTCTATTCCCAATATTCCTTATATTGTTGAAATTGCCTTCTGGGGAGTTCTTGTGTTTTTTTTTACCAAATCGGCCAATAAAGATTTCGAAATACCTGTGTCTTTGGCAACAGTTCTTATGGTAAGGTTCTGATTTATAACAGCCTCCACTGCATCTTTAATTTCTTCATCAAACTTTCTAACTCTTTCTACAAAAAAGTTGAAAATTAATATAAATTAGCTTCTAAAAACAAAAATATGGCACGTCCGGATTTGTCCGGACATGTTCGGGTTTTACTACGTCTAGGTGTGTCCAGGAGTATTTTGCATAATTGTCCGGGTTTTAGGGTAGTTTTAGTGCTTACATTTTTTGCATCTTTTGTTTTCTTAGTGAAATGAAATTAGTAAAACCATATTATCTTATTAAGTGAATAATACGAAAAATATCACATTTCTTACTTTTTCAGAAGAAATTTTAGAATCTTTTTATAACATTGTCCTAGCTGAAGAAGCTACAATCTGGTAACCCTATAGATATCAATTTCGTTAACATAAATTAACGAAAAATCATGTTTTTATAACATTTAGTAAGCAATAAATAAATAAATTGGTTGCCTACCTAAATGGAGAGAGAATAATTACCGTATTTTACATGGCAAATATTCAAATAGCAGACAATAATTTAACATTTTCCTTGAATCGGACACACTGATGCCCATGAATTGGATGTCCAATTCTTGGGCGCCGAGTTGTCCGGTTCAAGCGATATGTCATTTTAAAACGTAACCTCAAAATACGATTCGTACATATCGTTATATTGATAATATCACATACCTGTTTCATGACAAACAATCCCTCAATAGTTATGTCCAAAGATCGGTTAATAATTAATAATAATTTTCGTCACCAGAAACGGAGTTACTCACTTCAAATTCACATTAATATTTACTGTACCGACATCGTATTTTTCAATGCGTGCCACGTCAACTTGAAGCGGGCCACTGGTTCCACCTTTGTCCACGAGATGTCGACTGACGATGCAGATACGAGACATTGGTAGACGATGCTACATTACTGTCGGGTATAGTAGGAAACTAAAGCGTCCGATCCATTGGCTGTCCAGTTCATAGAAACTCTCCCCTAATTAAGAGTCTGGCCACGCAGATACTCTTCTGTTCCAGTTTCCTTTATTGGTTTCTTCTCTAAGCTTATCCAGTTTCTCTTTGTTATTTAGTTTGTGTGCATTATGTTTCCTTCTTGTATTTCCTCTCTTTTTTGTTAGTGTGTTTTTGTCAGTTATTAGTGCCAAATTATGGTGACTGTCTATAGAGTGTGGAACAGCCAAATGAAATAATATCAGTATTTCAATTATTATGCATATTTACAAAAAAAATCCATAAACACGTCAATTTTAGAATATGAAATGACATCCTGCAACGTAAAAACTTTATCCCTACATCCAACCCCCTGCGAGTGACATATTTTTGAATAGGAAGTAGGGACTTGTAGATTCCCTTTGTAAATAATTTTTTTTTCTGACAAACTTTTGTAGCTTTAATGAAATTTGTAACACAATTTTTTTTAAAAGCACTTGCAGTACCAACATATATCTAAGACCAAATTTTAATTTTATAGCTCCATATAAAATATAAATGTTTTCAAATAATCGCTAACTATTTAAAACCGATCCATTTAAATTTAAAAAATTGGTTTTAATAATATATCTTACTGAAAGTGTAGAATTATTATGCAAATTCACTACTATAACGCACTTGCTGCGTCCCGAAATTTTTTATTTATAGTATACATTCGCATGCTAAAATTAAAGGCTTTTGAATGCAAACTTTGTCCTGGTATTAGTAAATAAATAGCCAAAGGCTGACACTACACAATTCTTAGTTGATTGTACAGCTCTATTTATAAAATTTTGTGTAAACTAGAGCTATCGTGACAACATACTATCTGGTCCGGCACCGAGATGGCGTCCCTGTCGTATGTCTCACAACGTTCTCCAGGATGGTAATCTGCGACAACCTCCATTGTTTAGAGGTTTACCTACGATTTATTTAAATAGCATACCAGTACATATAATGTCATCTGTATTTATCCAACATTGTAGATATTGCATTACAGAATCTGAAGTGATGGATTATTTTATTATTAATTTCGAATATTTTTATTTTCCTTTGATCAAATGACTTGAAAATTGGTACACAACTACGTCTGTCTATATTCCTTTAAATTGTAAATATTCGTTTCAATCACTTAAGACAATTTGAGAGGTATTGCGTTTTAAAAATATTTTTTAATTTTTTACTAAGAAAGATTGGCCGCTAAGATTTGATGAACGAACTTATCCAGGCCATTAACAAAATAAGGGTAATTCCCAAATTTGGTCCAAATCAGTGGAGTATTTTTTGAGTTATCGGTTGGATACATATATATATATATATATATATATATATATATATATATATATATATATATATATATATATATATACATATATATATATATATATATATATATATATATATATATATATATATATATATATATATATATATACTAATAAACATGACCTGACCTGACCATGGAAATGGGTTCCAGATGCACTAATTCGCGCTCATTTGAAAAATTATCCAAAAGTCTCACCATCGATACCTCTCTATTAGTGAATTATCTTAATAAAAATTCACTAAAAGGCGTTTGTACCTGACCTGACCTGACCTGAGCCCCATGGAAATGACGCATTCAGAGAGCTTTTGGTTGGTAGTACTCGGCGAAAAAATCTAGCTGCCGTATACAGGCACTCTCAAATAGTGGCTGAATTTGAAAAGTTTTCGAAAATATATTTTTAGTGTTTCCGTAGAAATCATTTTTTTGTAACATTTTTGTGAAACGATGGTAATTATAAATAAATGTCTAGTAAGTTATTGTAAATAAAATTGGGCGAATTTTTGTGAAAAATATAGTATATAGCTTTTCAAGTTTATTTCCGGAAAATGTTTGTACTTTTTGAAACGACAAAGCTATTTTGATGAAATGTGGTACATTGTTAGTACTGCCAATCAAATGCCCTTCTTTTAAAAGCAAGACATATGTGACATTAAAAACATTTTTACGAAAATTCGCTACGATAATACACTTGTTGCACCCAGACTTTTTAGTGAATTTTTATTTAAAAAAATTCACTAATAGAGAGGTATCGATGGTGAGACTTTGCAAAAATTCTTTCAAATGAGTGCGAACTAGGACCCCTAGAACCCATATCCGGGGTCAGTTTCAATTTTTATATATATATATATATATATATATATATATATAAATATATATATATATATATATATATATATATATATATACTATATATATATATATATATATATATATATATATATATATATATATATATATATATATATATATATATATATATATATATATATATATATATATATGTATCCGTCTGATAACTCAAACAATAATTAACCGATTGGCAAGTGGTTTTCTTTTATTAATGGCTTGGATGAGTTCGTTGTTTAGAAAAATCGGACAGGGTTTTCCGGGAAAATTTTGAGTTTACTTTCGAAAAAAAATTTTTTCTCCGAAAGTAACAAAGCTGTTTTATTGAAATTTACTATATATGTTGCCTTGGGAGAGATCTTACCACGTACTGAAATTCAACTTTCTAAGTTTATAAAAAATTGAGTTATTCAAATTTTAAATTTTCTTTCGAAAAATTTTTTTTTTCTCCGAAAAGTACAAAGTTATTTTAATGAAATTTGGTAGATATCTTGCGTTAGGACAGACCTTACTACACACCAAAATTAAACTCTCTAAGTTTATAGAAAATTGAGTTATTCAAATTTGAAGCATTTAATAATAACATGAAGTTTTTACCACAGAAATCGTAGAAACGACGAAACGATTTTCACTTCTCTAGTATCAGGATCACATGAAAGGATAGGTAGTTTTTAGTATAGTGTATAATGCATGTGGCGTTTGGCGATCCCTTCAGGTCGGTATTGGTATTGGCACATGAATAAGATCTAATATCGCTTGCGTCCAAAAGAAAAATCATGGAAGTTATGCGATTACGTGCCTAATGGACAGTCAGATTTAATCAACAATACCCATCCCTTTCTTTTAAGTTAAAGGCAAGAATTTTAAGCTGTTATTGTATTCTAATTTTAAGAATTTAAATAATGAAGGGAAATATTTATATAATTATATAGTGATAAAACAAATTATTACGATATTCACTCTATATAATTATAATATGAACCGTTTCGTTAAATGTGGCTTCTTCAGAAACAAAAGCAAAATGCATGTAGTAATTAACTACAGATGCAAATATTCATTTGTTTTATTATTTACGTTTGAATTGCATTTACATCAGAGATTATTAGTGAATTTTTATTTTAAAAAAATCACTATTAGAGAGGGATCGATGATGAGACTTTGCAAAAAATTTTTCAAATGAGCGCGAACTAGGACCCCTAGAACCCATATCCGGGGTCAGTTTCAATTTGTATATGTTTATATATATATATATATATATATATATATATATATATATATATATATATATATATATATATATATATATATATATATATATATATATATATATATATATATATGTATCCGTCTGATAACTTAAAAAATAATTAAGCGATTTCAATGAATAATGGATTGGATGAGTTTGTTATCCAGGAAAATCAGATGGGGTTTTCCGGGAAAATTTTGAGTTTTCTTTCAAAAAAAAATTTGTCTCTAAAAATAACAAAGCTGTTTTAATGTAATTTACTATATATGTTGCCTTGGAGGAGACCTTACTAAGTACCAAAATTTAACTTTCTAAGTTTATCGAAAATTGACTTATTCAAATTTTAAATTTTCTTTCGAAAAAATTTTTTTTTCAAAAATTACAAAGTTGTTTTAATGAAATATGGTGAATATCTTGCCCTCTGAAAGACCTTACCACATACAGAATTAAACTTTCTAAGTTTATAGAAAATTGAGTTATTCAAATTTGAAGCATTTAATAAAAATTCACTACCATAACGCACTTGCTGCGTCCAGAGTTTTTTCATTTATCTAAATAATTTTAGTCTTACGATCATGACTATGGCAATAGTGATTTTTTTGTGGAAAAAATCACGAATGTGACACCTGAATGATATTACCACAAACCTAGCTGCAAGCATATTTGCCTTAAAATTTTAAATAAAATAACAAGCAATCGTTCTTGGTAGTCAAACATTCCAAATGTTACTTATTTGACTATTAAATATTTTATGGTTCAAAAATATCTATTTATGACACAATATTTTCTTAATCGTAATTTATACATATACAGTACCTATTTTATCGCTTATTATCTTAAGTATTTAATCTGGGCTTGTTCTGCTTTCAATTAATTTTTTATAATATTTATAACCAATAACATATTTAAAGTTTGCCGAGTTTATATACACTGGGAGCTAAAACATTTTGATCATTTGTAAGTGAATCAAAAAAAATATATGTTTTTCAAACGCTAAAATGAAGGACAACATTCAAAAGAGGAGACTTTTATTTTGACAGTTGCTTGATAGTTGTCAAAGTGAAGCAACGCAAGTTTTCTGTTGAAAAATTTATTAAAATCACGTCTATAATTGTAACTCAAGAGTTATTTCGTCGTCAGTTAATGCTTCTGGTGTTCCGAAGTGTAATTTCATTATTTTTTTCTTTTTCTTTAACGTTAGTGTATTTCCGCGACTATGGCCAATCACCAACGCCAGTGGGCAACTTTACCTCACTGTCCCGGGAAGTTTTCTAAACACCTGCCTTTCTGTAAAAAGGGTAGGGATCTTTAACGTGCCCAACATCGCATGGACACGGGACCGGCGGCTTTAGCCCCCTCCGAGGGGCGGAACATGCAGACATTAAGCTTGCTCAAATACAATGAACAACCTCGGTTGGTGTTAATTGTGCAACATGTACTAAAAAAGTGAAAGAAAAACCCTGGGAATCGAACCCGGTACCCCCTCGGTTCAGAGGTACACGTCCTTACCACTGAACCACATAGGCTTTTAATTTCATATTGGTTGCGTGAATGGCTAATACTGGATCACTTGATAAAGAGAATCACACCTGGTAAGAGACAGTCTGCATATAATCCTGAAAATAAAGATCTGGTGAGAAGAGCAGTTTTTGGTAGGCTATATATAGTAGATCAATGGAGCGACATGCAACAGCTTTAAATTTACCTGCCGCGAGTAGTCGAGGAATTTTGCACACAATGAAATTCCGTCCGTACAAAACAGCAGTAGATCAGACCTTAACTGAACGTGATAAGCAATACCGTAGTTAGTTGTGTCAGAGTTTTTATAGTACAGAAATTAGCAACCAGATACCTCACGTCTCTTTCTAAGTCACGAAATTCACTTTACTATACATGATATGGTCAACAAACACAATTTCTGCTACTGGGCTACAGAAGAATCATGCAGCAAAGTGTATTAAGACCTTTACTTAAATCTCCAAAATTAGCTACAGAAGATGACCCGCGGCCTTTTTTTTTCTTCAAATCTGTGTCCCTAGCAACTTGAGATTCACAAAACGATTTATCCGTATTTCACCCACAGAAAAAATTTGCATTGTTTGAAGAAATTGAGAAAGGTGATGTGAACTGAAATAGTTGTCAAAGTAAAGGCCTTAATTTTTTTAATGAATTATCTCGGAAAATTGCATAACAATTGCTAAAACCAAAATTCTTGTAAACTGTATTCAATTCAGTGGTAGAGCCTTGTTGTATCATAATGTTATAAATAATCGCACTTTGGCCGGCTAGAACAAAAATTTTAATACCCATTTTTATTATTTTTTATTTTTATGTATTGCTTAATATTTATCTGCCCTTTAAACAGGTCACCTACACACATGAGAGTTTCAAGCGGAAGCTCTCGATATTATTTTCTTGTGCAATCGTGCAAGTCGCGAACTTTTCATAATCTGTCGTTACTATTTTCAGCAAGACCATAGATATCTACTAAAAGCAATGTTTGGCGAAGGTTACAAAACCTGATGAGGCTTATAGAATTTTTTATAAGCGAAACTCCGTGCTCGGGGCACCAATACATGCGAACTCTGGGAAAATTCTGAGTTCCAATTGCAATCTGTATACCAATAAATGTCTTCATTTCTTGGATTGTTGTTGGGGGAAACCGTGGTATATTCTTTTGATTTGCGTACAGATTAGTCTTATCTGCCATTTGATGAAATATTTTTTCAGGAGCATACTTCATAAAAAAATGATTGATTGAGGTATTGGGTGTTTTTTTAAGAAGAAAGGTACATTTATACACAGGAACGAAATAGTGTATTATTTTTGAAACACCTGTATACAGTTTCCTATCTAGACTCCTCTCGGTTCTATTATTAATCGTCTGTTGGGGCATATGAAGAATTATCTTGAGATTTACGGTCACTACTTCTCAACACCTAGTACTTATTCCTACTTCGTTTTATTATTTCAGAAAACTTGTAAATGTTGGCTTGTTTCAACTGTGACATATTTCTTAAAGAATGTATTGTTACCAATATACAAAAGCATGGAGAAAAAATATTCCTGAAATAAAAATAATAACTAGAAAAGAAAATTTTAATGGAAAAATTTAAGAAGTATAAATTGAAGACTATTCGATTTAGAGATATTGTGATAAAATTTAAAGCTGAAAGTATAGTGTATCAAATTATGGAAAATTTTTATAACAATGATATAACAACTACACAAAAACAGTGAAAACTAGTTAACAGCAATTCATTGATCATTGTTGCCCTTACTTAGTTAATAGCACATTAAGCTTAAGCGAGTTTCAAAAGAATAGTTAGTGTCTCGTAATACACTTAAATTAATATTATCAAATACACCACGGCTTTTTGCCTTCATGTCTTCTTTTGTCGATGGTTGTGTCTGATAAAGTAAATTTTTTACATAACCTCATAAAAAGAAGTCCATGTTAGTGAATTTTCTTCAAAAAATTCACTAATGAGAAGATCGCGAATTTTGAACAAATTTCTTCAAATGAGCGCTATTTAAGACCCCTGGAAGCCAAATACGAGGTCGGTTTCAGACTTTATATGTTATATATATATATATATATATATATATATATATATATATATATATATATATATATATATATATATATATATATGTCAATGCGCAATTTGCTGGACCAAATCATATGACTATGCGTAAGTTGCTGGACAAACCGCATCATAGCTGGACGTCCAGCTATATATATATATATATATATATATATATATATATATATATATATATATATATATATATATATATATATATATATGTCAATGCGCAATTTGCTGGACCAAATCATATGACTATGCGTAAGTTGCTGGACAAACCGCATCATAGCTGGACGTCCAGCTATGAACACTACTTCTTTATAAGTACTAGCGTTAATGGCTGGACACAAGCAAAAACATGAGTTTTAGCTACGTTGCCAAATATGTTATGCTTTAGTATTCTTTGTTTCCTTCGCATTCCTACAATTTTGTAATTATTGTAAATATAAAACAAATAGTTTTAAACTTCAAACATATGTCTTGAATATTATAACTATTATAATACCTAATAAAATTATAATGAAACTGTGTATTTTCACAATGAAATGAAAAATAGCTTGTAATAAGTATTTTCTATGCACATAGTTTTTCAAGAACCTGCAGACTATAAAGTAAAGTTTTGCGATAAAAATATTTTTGTTCTCAACTTAGGAAACAGTCGAGAAGCAGAAATCAACGCACTTCTCAAATATAATAAGAAAAAATTCAATTAGACATAAAAACAAAACTAAATGTCAAGATGGTTGGATACGACGGCGTCAAGGGGTCACGTTAAAAAATTATTTTCCAATAATTCTGAGATAAAGAAGTTAGAAATGTGACATAAAAAGTCAGAATTCTGTGATAAAAAATATATAATATATTTTGTGTCAGAATTCTAGCTTTTTTATCTCAGAATTCTGACTTTTTATGTCACATTTCTGAGATTAAAAACAAGAATTCTGATACAAAAACTCAGAATTATTCGAGAGTTTTATACGACAGCGTCTAGGTAGTGCCACTTGCAAAACGTTTACCTATTGATTATTGATGTGTAATTAGGTAGGTAGCTCTCATGTGGCGGTTTGACAGTTAGTTGATGGTGTTTACAAACTCAAAGATAAGAAAATTGGTTTATTGACTATTATTCTCCTGGTGTTAATAAAATAATACACATTAGATGCATTCTTACCACAATTGGAACCGTAGACCGGTTTAGCTCTACTTAGAGCTCGTCAGTACGGTATACTAATTGCAGTGAAAATACACCTATAAAGTAATACGGTTATGGTAGCCAGCCTCCCAAAACTAAGTTAGATGTAAGACACGAAACATGTGCCGCCATCTCGTTGGGGAACCAGGTAGGCTATCTAGTTCCGCAACGAAATGGAGGCACGTGTTTCGTGTATTAGATCTCACTTAAAATAATTCATAGTGCATAGGTGCTTATATAATGGTCTTATTAATTATGTACGTAAGTCGTCGTATAAATATACAACTATATATTACTGTTTAAAAATGTTTTGTTCAACATTATAACCATGGAAATTTTAGCTCAATTAATGTTAAGTCCGCCTTAGAAGCATATAAATATGTGTATGTTTTTGTTTGTTTAACGTCGGTTTACTTCCGCGACTATGGCCAACCACCGACGCCAAGGAGTAGTTTCACCTTACTATCCTGGAAATTTTGCCGAACCCTGCCGTTCTGCAAGGATATTAGGGATATTCAACGTGCCCAACATCCCATGGGCACGGGACCGACGGCCTTACGCCCTCTCCGAATGGCGAAACGTGCAGACATTCAACTTGCTCAAATACAATGCTACAACCTCGGTTGATGTTAGTGCTAAAAAAGTTGCCTAAGGGCTGGGCGCTAGTTGACCCGTCCCGGCTTCGCACGGGTGGTAAGTGTGGTAATTCGTAGAAAGCTTGTACAGTGCGGGGCAGTTTGAGTAGGGTGTCGGAAGTCGGAAACCAGATGTCGTGTATAGCATTCTTCAAGCACGTCAAGTGTCCAAACTGTTCACTGAGACACGTAACGTTCGGTTTCGACACTTGTTACTTATTCGTTTTCCTGAAGTCTCAGATTACCAAAATTGCAAGTTGTTCAAACAAAAATTGATTTAATTGATTTGTATCCATTCAGAAACGCAAACGCTTCAACAAAAATTTTAAATCTCCTAAATTATTGTCTACTAATATTGATCAATTTTGATAACTAATAGTTCGCTTATTCTGTTAAAATATTCTCTACATTTTTAATAGCGAATTTTTTTAACTTCCCTATCTGACAATACTAAAAAAATCGTTTTCTTTAACGCTCTCTGATTTTATCAGTAGAATGCGCCACACGAAGGTCTGGTATTGACTAACATTAGAATGTTATTTTTAGTCAATTGTCTCTGCTTCATTCTAGCATTGACTAATTAGAACATGGACACTGTAATCTTATTAGTTTGCTATATTTATTATTATGTTTCTTTGAACATCAGTTCACATAAATAATGATCTACTGATTTTAAACTATTACACATACAGAAAGTGAGCGACAGTTGAAATTATTATTAATTAATAATTTGGTTAACACAACATCATACCTAATAATTCTTTTAGAAAATTCGAACTCATTGTACACTTATCAAGATTATATATTATAATCTAATAATAAATAAAATTAATTCACTTGCTGACAGTGTACTTAATTCTCAATACGGGGTCTACATTTTCAATTATAATACAAAAATCCTAATCCCAGCTAGTAATTATCTTCGGAAGAGATTATTAAGCAATTCGGTTGAAATTCAGAGCAAACAATTTTCTTTGTTTCTTTTCTTATGTGTTATGTACGTTAATACGCCAAATTGACAATTGATTCCTTTTTGCAATCAGGATTTTCTTAAAAACATAAAAAATGGACAGATCAAGTTTCTTTAGGATTTAAGGAATTTGTTATTTAGTTAGTTAAAGGTAAAAGTTCAGAATAATAACGGGTGAGTTCACCAGGCGCCAGCAGCTGCCAGCACAGTCAACATTTTTTGACATAAACAATGCAGCCATCATCTACGCACCATCTAACGATAAATAGTAACACTTCACTTATTTAATAAAACTAGAGTTGCATTTTGTACGCCAGTTAGACCAACCATCTCCCAATGCCATGCATTGTAATGTTTGAAACCAACATTGTCTACAAGGTCTGTTTACACTACACGGTCCTAGACCATAGGCGTCTCGAGAATTAGGATTGAAATTTTCATAAATACGATTAAAAAAATAAAATAAAATTTAAAAGATGTTTAACCACCTATACATTATTTAACTATACTATTAACTAAAAAGTCTGGACGCAGCAAGTGCGTTATGGTAATGAATTTTTATAGAATTGATTTCTCGAATAAAATGTTTGAAAGTCTCAATGTTGCAATGTTGTGATCTCGTCACAAGCGATTTTTTTCTATGCAAATTCAGTAAAAAGTGTTTTCAACAAAAATGTAAGAAAAAAATTAAGAAAAACCTTCAATATCTTGCAGCTCTACCAGTTTTTCTAGAAATGACCACCTGATTTGTGTGCTGCCATGTTTAATAGATCTACAACTTGCCGGACAATTTCTTATTCATTTCATCATGTGGCAAGCATCTAGGCAAATATATACATTTTAATGGATTACAGGATGCGGCAAATAAACCTTTAAACCTTCTTGGGTAAATTTTCAGATTAGCTACCGAACGCTTTTCAAAAAATTGTTTTCAAAAATATTACTAGGACCCCCCTGGATGCACAAACTACAAGAAAAATTTCTTGTTCACACCCCACAAGGAAGTTACGGGACTAGAATTGAATAGGGGTGCTGGGTGGGGGGAGGTAATAAAAAGGAAATAGGAGTAGAAAATGCAAAGAAAACTGTTTTAAAGCTGTCTATTTGAACCCATATCCCCATTAAACACCGCCTACACCGCACAGAACCCCTATTCGCCCCAGGTCCCGTAACTTCCTTGGGGGGTATGAGCAAGAAATTTTTTTGTGGTTTATGCAACGAGGGTGGTTGTATGCACACGAGAGGGGAGAGAGGAAAATGCCTGCGACGAATCTGACACCCCCCCACCACCATCAGTTCAACTTGTGACGTTGGCGGGACCCCCCGTCCCGCCAATGGGATGTTGCTGGGTGTGGGTGCTTCGTCGTGAGGATCTTCCTTCCTCTCTCGCGTGCATACAACCACCCTCGTTATATAATACCATACATAAACCACAAGAAAAATGTCTTGCTCATACCCGCCAAGGAAGTTACGGCACCTGGGGGAATAGGGGTACTGTGCGGAAACGGCAGGGTTTAAGGGAGATATGGCTTCAAGATGTGAAAAAGACAGCCTTCAAGCCCGTTTTCTTTGCATTTTCTGCTCATATTTCCTTTTTACTACCTACCCCGCCCAGCACCCCTATTCACTCCTGGTCCCGTAACTTCCTTGGGGGGTGTGAACAAGAAATTTTTGTTGTGGTTTGTGCATCTAGGGGGGGGGGGGGCTAGGCAGGTTTCTTAAAACAGTTTTTTGAAAAGCGTTCGGGAGGTAATCTGAAAATGTACCCCTTCTTGAATAAATGTATCTAAATTTGCTCACAAATATTTAACCATGCTTATATATGCAGCTGCTCCATCGAAAGTTACGGAAGTAACGACTATTCTTGCCTGATGGATAAAACTTAAAGCCTGATTTAATAGGTTTGCTTTTTCTATAGAAATAACAGCAAGGAAGAAATAACCCACTGGAACTTTCCAGTGGCCATTTAAAGCAAGTAATAAAAAAAGCAAAACTTCTTTAGCTTCTGGAAGTTCGTTTGAATTATTCATATCCACGCCAATATCTACGTTACCACAAAACTTTTCTTCTGTCCACTCAACTTGACGTATTATGAACATCTCGTCGATAACTAGGTTACAAAGTATTTTGCAACCTTTTTCAGCTGCTTCTCTCCCTTTTAAATATAAAACCGCTAATGCTTCTTTGCAGAATCCAGGAACAATTTAGAAATGGTTCGAAGATGTGGCAAAGATTTCATAAATTTTTCTCGAACGTAATTATAAGTTTTGTGTGTATAAAAATTTAGGATAATAGCAAACGACCTTAGTTCTGGTGAATAGTTCCATTGTGGACCTTTTAAAAGCTGTTTATTTGTGTGGGTAAAGAGGCCTAAAATATTACAAGCAATTATATAAATTCAATAAAGCTCAAAAGTGAGACGTTCAGGGATGTTTCTGTATTTTCCGTAAAAGCAATACGACTTTTAAAATGCTTAATCAGCGATTTCTGGTAAAAAACTCTTAATAGGTCTTTTCTGGTGGCGCAATATATTTATTTTCCTCTTTTGTTTTTTATTACTCGTTTAGCAATAGACCATTTTTTTAAAGATGTTTTTGGAGTTCCTTATAAACTGGAAATATCTCCAAAATAACGAAGTATTTTTCTAAAAAAATTCCCTCAATTCTAAGTCTAGGCATATTAACTTACTTTTGACCTGGAGTTATGTTAGCTTTTGGTGTTAATTCAGGAGGGCTGCCAAGTGCCGCACCTGTTGAACATGATAGTTCCAAGGCAGTAAGAGTTGATGATAACGATTGACTGCAATTTTTATCGGGTAATTTATAAATTTTAACAATAATAAAGGTTTACAAAATAGGAAGATAAAAAGAATTATTTACCTTCTTTCCGCATGAGGAAGAGCTTTCATTCCAGAAGTAGAAGGCACTGGAGAACGTAAAACTGATGGAGACGCTGCGTTTTTAGTACCCTTCTTCCACTTGGATAAATAATAAAAGTATTATATATTACGTATACTTGAAATTTATCTCTCGGAGTGACATCAGCGAAACCCAACCGGTTATCTCATCCAAGTCTAAGTATTGACCGTATGAGTGGTGCTCAGCTTCAATTAATAGCGAGTTTGACGTAAAACCATAGATTTTTTTAAATGCCTATGGCAATCGCTTGGCCATTGGTATAATTTCACTCAATCTTTATTAACTTATTCCAATTTGCCATAGAAGGTCAACTGCTTGTAGACTGGCCTGGCTATTTCTGGCCAGGTTGTAAATACATTTTTGAAGAAATAAGAGTATTGAGACAAACTAAGCTCAGCAGTGTCTTAAAATCTGCATGGGCGCATAATACCTATATCTTATTGCTACAATATCTTTTTTGCTGCACTTTTCGACCTTGGGCGACCAGGGCGTCATTTATGGGGGACGGAGGGGTAGCGAGAGGTCTGTTTTCGGATTTTTTACAAACCATGCCAGCGAGCTACTTATACTAAATTTATATATGGGTCCATTTTAATGTGACTATTCCTAGCTTTTCATTTGGACAAACCGAATAATCTTTTTGGAAAGAAAGTGGTGGCTAAACGTTTGATTCTTTTTGTTTTTTTAAACATTAGCCACCTTTATAAACCACGAAATAAATCTTGTGGTTTCAACCCCCAAGAAAGTTACGGGACTCATGGTGTGGTATGGGGTAAAATATGAAAAAAAAGCCTCTAATCGAAGTTTAACTAAGCTGCTATTTTTTCGCATTTTGCACTTAAATCTCTTTTTAATTTTTTTTCTCCGCCCAGCACCCTAATTCGTTCCGGGTACGGTTAATTGCTTGGAGGTTGTAACCATAACATTTATTTTGTCGTTTATGCATACAGGGGTATAATAAATATATTTCAGAAAAAATACATATATACAAAACGCTGACTGTGGAGTAATCTGCAAATTTACCAATATATTTTTTACGTGACCAGACATAGGTATATCAGAATAGAGTGGTGACAAGCAATGAAACCACGACTATCAGAAATTACAAAACCTAACGTTTCTTGTCTCTTTAAGTGATTTTGGAGCTATTTCTGAAAATTCGCAATGAGATTTCTTAAATGATAGAGAAAACATGTTTGTTAGATAGCATTTTGGGCAGATAGTTCAAATAAAACTTTCATCATTCTCAAGCTATACTACATTTAACTTTTGTCATACTTACCTGCACTCTTATTTTTTAACATTCTTAAACCTTATAGTAGTCCACTATGAGCTTTTAATTACTACTGATTTTGCAAGTAATTTGTTTAAAACAGGGCGCCAGGGCTGACAATTTACAAAATTGTTAGTTGGTTGTACACGTAGTCTCTATAACATTTTGTGTTAATTGGAGCTGTCGTGATACAACATACTACCTGGTTCCGCACCGAGATGGCGACCCTGTCGTACATCTCACAATGTTTTAGGAGACTGTCTACCATAGGCGTATTAACTTATAGGTGTGTTCTCGCTGTAATTAGTATAGCGCACTGACGAGCTCTAATTAAAGCGAAACCGGTCTGCGTTTCTAATTATGGTGAGAATACATCTATCCTTAAATTTCTATTCATGAACAAACCAAATAATGTATATTATTTGTAAAATCGGCAATCAAGCAAATATGATTCGCGTTCCCTCGACCCTAGATTGTTATTTAATTTTGCGGTCCATAATCGTCTGTTCTACTTATGGCGCCATTTTTATATCATGATCTTGCCATGTCATGTGAATAACCATACGTAATAATAGTTAAGATAGGTTCATACACTCCCGAATTACGAAATTTTTTCTATATTGTTTCATTTTAAATAAGAACGTCATATTATTTAAACTGAACCAATAGGAATAAGTTTTATAGATCTTGTATGAACCTAGCTTAAATCGATTTCGACATGAAAATTTTCACAAACAAATTTAAATACATTTACCTATATGTTCTGTCAGTATGTCAGTTGTGGGAATAATAATTTGTCACTTATTGTTTCCTTGCATATAGGTATGTACTCTGACATTGACAATAATTTACCTACATTTTCACAAAAAATAACTTTGATCTGAAAATAGTTGTTTTCATGGTATACAGAATTAATGTCAAGTGATTCTCCCGCCTTAATTGTTTACAACGAACATCAATACTACAACTTCCCGCTCCCACTGTTTATATTGTCGCCCAGAATGTCATCTTATCGTTCTCATGTAAATTGCTGAATGTGGTTAATAATAACACATTACACTGGTAGATGCAAGAAGTAGCAAACAAATCAAATTAAAAAAATTCTACAAATCAAGAGCACGGGCAGAAAACAGCTGTTTAATTGTATTGTCCGCACAATTACAAAACGGAGCTCAACATTTAACTTTGAAATTAGCGGGAACAGATTCTATTGACTAACTCCATAACAAGTTATTTCGTCTAGTTTCCTGTTTCATTGTTTCAATGTTGCGCCATTCTTTCTAATTCTAACACATGTGTGTTGTAAACCTTCTTTGTTCTGTGTGTGGCGCACTTGCCAGATTTGAGTGCTTGCAGTCCCATCTCTCTTAGCCAATAGCAATTGTCGAGCCGCCTATCAAAATCATTTTCTTATAGGGCCTGGTGCAAGTCTTTTAAAACTGAAGGGTGAATTACTTGTAAGTGTTAACAAATTTCGCTTGTGCTTAAATAAAGATCCACTTGCACATAACAAGAACGTTTATAATATTATCTTCATTTCCTTATGGGCACCTTCTGGAAGGAACTGGAATGGGTTGTATACTCCCAGGTTGTCTTAAACGTATTGCTAATAGCCAGATTCTCTTCTACTCTAGTGCCTTCGTCTAGAATATTTGGTAGCATTTTCATGTGCCGCATTAGAAGCATTTTCAGTCAGCATATCTAAGCCTCGGCATTCGTGTAAGCCATTTTTAAGGTATGTGCCACAAATTTTAATAAAACGCGACAATTCTTTTTCTACTTGATAACCTGCCGATTTACGGATAGATATCTACATTTATTATTTTAAAACACATGTCCATTTACGCCAGTTCTACTTAAATTTTCGGTAATCAAATTCTAAAGGCCATCTCGCCTTGTCACTTCAACTATGGTTGCGATATGTGGAATATGATATGATAGTATTGCCCTCCTCTAAAAAATGACAACAGCACACGGTGTTCCCTGGCGGTCATCCATCTAAGTGCCAGCAGTGCCCGACGTTGCCTCAACTTCGGTGATCTGACGAGAACCGGTGTTTTCAACGTTTATTTTAAGTGTCATTTAAATATTATATGTGGCAAATGCCATGGAATGTTAAATCACGAAACTATGAAAACAATAATTTCTAATGTTAAAAATTATTATTTTGGCAACAACTCTAAAACTAACAAAGATATCGAACTGCCGTTTTAAGATTTTCAATGAAAATTTAATCTTCTTTTTAACTACAATATCTTATTTACACAAAATAAAAAAAGCTGCTATTATGGCGAATTGCGTCTTCTAGCACGCTTATTTAGAACTATCGTGTACCACTAAAAACGATGTTTAAAAGTACTTACAATATTCTTTAAAACAAGCGTTAATTCACTAAAATCTGATAAGTTGTTTGGAAGTTAGAGTAATTTAAATGATAACACTTTCAATAACCTCCACACCCTTATTAAGGTCAGTACGCCACTGCGCTCCGGACAACAATGAGGTAAAATCCTTCATCTTTCTAGTCCACTAAGGGTGTATTAAACCTTTTGAGCTTGACATATTTTTAAATTACACACACCATATTTTAATGTTTTTATACAAAACCTAATCACACTTTATTTCTATTCAAACTTATGTTACCAATAATAAAAATAATAGATTTTATCTGTCTTATTCACAGTATTTCACAGTATCACGCTAGTTGACAGAAAATAAAATGTTAAAAATTCGTGTGTAGTTTTAATTATCGTAGAAAGTTATTAGATACAAACAAAATTCTTTCTCAGTAGATGAAATTGCAAATACTGCCTGAGGTTACAAATTTCTCTCCCTTTGAAATGAAACATGTATTATTATCATAGGCAACGTTGCATCAGCACTGTCCAGCAATTTGCGCTTAAATATATAGAGTTTGTGTCCAGCTAATGACGCATGGACATATAAAAACCGATGTCCAGCAATGAACGCTTTTACATATATATATATATATATATATATATATATATATATATATATATATATATATATATATATATATATATATATATATATTGTGTGTGTGTGTGTCACAACGCTGACTAAAAAAATAATGGACCGATTTTCATAAAACTTGGTTAGTTGTTATGACTAGATCTGGAGGAATAGGGTGTTCACACCACCGAATATTTCTTGTTTCATAGGTTACATTCGACAACCATTTTATATTAGATTTTTCAGTGAATCCATGCTTTGTTTCAAAATCTTTGATGTCTTATTTCATCACTCTATCGGGTCCATCTCCCTTAGCTATTACATCAACTGCACCTTCGTTGTTTGGTATTTCCGTAGGCATTTCATCTTGATCTGGATTGACGTATTCTTCCTCATCCCTTGCAAACTCGTTTCCTAAGATGTTTTTTCATCTTCGTTCCTCTCATCATATCCTTGGTTATCTTCATCAGACAATAAAGGAATATCTGAGTCATCATTATTTTCTAATAAGTAAAAGCTCTTCGTCGGTAAGACGTTTTTATTCTTTCAAATTTCTAACATTGCCTGAAATAAATGATAAAACTTTGTGAGCTAATACTGTGTTATAAATTAGTGAGTAGTTTCGCTGTTACATACAATTGCCGAAAACAACAATGTTTATTGTACACATAAAGTACGTTTGTCTCTATCCAGGGACACAAAAATTGCCTACGATGTATTCCTGTAACAACTCACAGAAACATTAAAATGTATCACACAAACAAAACTAAAATGTTTACTTGCTATTGTGTGATTATTATTTAGTTTATTCGCTCTAATAGCACTTTCACAGCACAAATATTATAACCTAATTTGACGACTCAATTCAAATGTAACGAACTGAGGAATGCTGCAGTAGGCGCACGCACGTTTTAAATCCAATTAAATCGTTTAATTAATCGCTTTCGTGGGTACTAAATGCCCCTAGCTCTAAATTACAACACATCGCTGAAGAAGGACACATATACTGAGAGTCCACTTCGCGCCAGTTTCCACAGACAGACAGTCGGAGCTTCGCAGTCTCAACGGTTACTTGCGACCAGTATCTGTCAAATATATGTTATTGCTTAACGATAGCGCTTGCTTTGTCGGTCCCTCTTTCAGTTGTCAACTTGTCTCATAAATTTGCGACTTTATGACTCTCGGTATCTTTGTTAATATTTCCACCTCTAGTTTCTAATATTTTAGATCATGTTACTACGTCATTATGGAGTCTTTTAGTTAGTAAATATTCATCTCTGCAACGATATTCTCCTGCTTCTAGATTTCCAATTTACAAACATCTTAGTATAAAATTTTAATAAATAACAATCTTTTTGCTTAACGCAAATATTCTGTTTGTTGATATTTTAATTTAATGTTGATTAAGGAAATGCAATAAGAGCAGTACGATGATAATTGTCAATAGCAAATTTTTAATAAATTCTTTCATAACGAAAACTTGAATTTCTGTTCAAAACTAAGGTCACCTTTTCTTATTTAAGCTTCCTCTGAGGTTCTCGTTATGTCAGTAAGGGAGTTGCGGTAATTAATAAAACATAAGCGTTACAGACTTTGGAAATATTTTGACAGTTGCTTGATAGTTGTCAAAATCAAACTAATATGTTTACTTACTATTATGTAATTATTATTTAGTTTATTCGCTCTAATAGCACTTTCACAGCACACATTTTATAACCTAATTCGACGACTCAATTCAAATGTAACGAACTGAGGAATGCTGCAGCAGGCGCGCGCACGTTTTAAAAACAATTAAATGGCATGTACCTTCGTGGATACTAAATTCCCTTAGCTCTAAATTACACATCGCTTATTTGATACTTGAAAATGGATGTCCCAGAGGAAGGACACATATCCTGAGCGTCCACCTTTATTATGCTGGAGACGATACCGAAGGGGTTAAGAAAATTTTGTGGAAACTATTTTATCGAATTTTTTACACAAAGGTTCTTTAGCCAATTTTTGCAGATATTTATTAACAAATTTTTGTGAAAAATATTTTTCATGGATTTTTGTAAACAATTTCTTAGCGAATTTTTATAGACTTTTTTAACTTTTTATCTAGAGCGAGCTTTTGTACAAAAAATTCGTTTATTACCGATCATACTTTCGAAAAATTAACATTTGAACATGCCAATACAAAAATATCAATATTATCTATCAAGAAAAGAAGACATATGACATAAAATATATTCAGGTTTCTGCATGGCATTATTGAATTAAAATTAAAGGCGTTACATGTTTATTTAAGCAGTGATTTCAATTAGTAATTTTGGCAATATTTTTTACCAAAAGATGCTATATAGTCTGTATTCTAACCTTTTTTGTGCTGCACTCTTTGGCTTATCGTGCACGGCCTATACCTTTTTACTCTACTTATTCCAAAATCACTGTGCCTTCAACTAGTCTGCAGAGCAGCTGGTAGGGCCAAGTTGCTCTGTCTCGGGTCTAGGCTGTCCGTACATCAGCTGTCTTTTACAGTCCAGAGCTTTACACTTGCAAAGGATGTGCTGGGCTGATTCTTCCCCCTCGCCGCAGAGTCTGCATGCCAGGTCCCCCTTGAACCTCCCCAATTTATGAAGGTGTTTCTTGACGGCCACGTGTCCCGTCAAGGGTCCTGTTATGTTCCTGAGCGGTCTTCTGCGGATACTTATCATCTCTACATCTCTCTTTGAACCGAGTTCCCCAATTGATGTCTTCCCATATCTAAGCCCTGGACAATCTGCCCAGTATACCTTATGCTGGTCCCTGACGCAGAACCTAATGGATCCCCTGGCAGTGCACTACATCACGCCTAGGACTGGTTCTGGTCCCATAAATGGTTCTGCTGATCTTCTCTTCGCGAGTCTGTCACCCTCTTCCTTGCCTTTAACCCCTGAGGGATGACGCCCTCGTGGCGCAGGTGGCTAAATGCCAGCCTGCTAAGCGAGAGGTCCCGGGTTCGATTCCCGGACGAGCCAATTTGACTGTCTGGAAAATTTAAAAAAAATATTGAATGATGGGAAAAAATGTGCTAATGGCCTGAGATGCCGCAGCCAATAATATTAAATAAAAAAACCCTGAGGGACATGGCACCCAAGTGAGGGTAACATTATTCTGCCGGGCCAGGTCACTCGTTTCGCCTCGGCATTCACTAACCAGTCTGGAGTTTGTCCTTGGGCTACTTAGAGCCTTAAGGGCTGCCTGGCTGTCTGTACTTATGAATATCCGCTTGTTGGTGCAGCCCCTCCTCTTGTTACCACGTACGAAGTACAGAATTGAGTACACTTAGACCTGAAAGACCCTTGCGTGAACCCCGAGAGGAATACTGTGACCTACTCTCGGTCCTTCAGAGTAGACACCGGCCTTCTACCCATGCTCTCCGCCAGATCCATCCGTGAACCAAACGAGCACGCCCCGGAGTACGCGTACGTCATTTAAACAACATAATTAGGTTAGTAAAAGGCTTTAGACTTCAAACGAGAAATTAAAAAAAAATGTGGCTAATGTCAATAAAGTCGAGACCGTACCAAATTTTGTCCACCTCACTCTTTAAGCTAGTACAAATGAGACTATAGGCAGTTCTAGATATAATTAGAGAGTGATGTAATATTTGTGTGATTTTTTAGTAGAAAATACGCTTCTCAAAATTAGAAATATAAAATATTTTTCGTTTCAAATTTTTAAATCTGGAATAATAACTACAAACGTTATTGAATTGATGCCCTGCCAACACCCAATTAACATTGTACAGTAGTATAACTATTAATATTTAGATATACTTTTTCACCCTATCACACAAATAGGCTGATTCAGTTTGTACTTGTAATCAAGCAATTTTTATCCATAATAACTCTACCAAACCTTGCTGATTAATTTTTATCTGTGTGACATAAAATGATAATATTGAGTCACATTTATTTCCATCAAAGGACTCTTTTTAATTTTCTACGATTTTTGTTTTCATCTGAAATGTCCCATTTAAATGTGTCTGTATCACCATCTTGTGTTTTCTACGTGAAACATATTAGGGGCCACCTGTTAAATGTGCATGCTAGCACTCTCTATTATTGGAGGAAACAACTCTTTGAATAGCGGAAAATTACCCATTTTATTTGAAGTTTTACGTGTCAGAATTTGTGAAATCCAAGCTGATAGGCGAAGCTGTCAGGATACGTGACGACATCGGGCATGTCTGGTTCTGGCGATTTGTTTGCAGAAAACCTTTTTTTGCAAATTTTCGTTCAACACATTTTTAACGGAATATTTTTTATGAAAATTTAGTGAATTTTCTTTTAAAAAATTGCTTTTTCAAAAACAAATATTTTTTAGCGACTTGTAAAAAATTATCCCACAAATTTTTGGGGCATTAATTATTTTTGCGAATTTTAATAAGCTCGTAATGTAGATTGTCTTAGCATACTCTCGTAGAAGATTCTTCAGTGAATTTTCACGAAAAAACCTTTTTGCCAATCTTCAAGGAAAAACCTTTCAACGAATTTTGGTACAATTATCTTTTGTAGGGAATTTGCATTAAAAAGTTTATTTTGTGCAGTTAAGTGCCATGAAAAAAACTTCTAGTCTTTTATTTTCTTCTGGTTAAATAATGCTAATAATTGAATTTTCTATGTAACTAGGAAATTAAAATTTATTATGTAGTCTCTATAAAGACAACTTGTGTTTATAATTCTGGAAACATAACTTTCTTATTTTCGAAGATACCAAAATGTTCCCAAGGAAAATTCGAATTTTTCTCAGAAAAACTGCTGCATTTGGACTGGCTAGCGAACTTATCTAAGATATTTGGAAAGCGGACGATACCTGTTTGTAATCTTCCCTTTGTCAATAGCTTGAATGAGTTCATTAGGCAACCCAGTCAAACCGGCTTTCTAAAAGAAAAAGTTTTTTGTCAAACAAATTTGTATATCGGTGACTAATTATTTTATTATTTTACAAAATTTAAAATATTTTTATGAAAATTCGCTACCATACCGCACTTTCTGCGTCCAAGCTTTTTAAAATCTGCTCTTCACTGTAAAATTTAGCAATTAATTTTTGTTACAATATAATTTCAAACTAAAAGAGAAACTTTATTTCTATAGTTTCTAATGGAAATTGCCGTTTCAGTTATAGCATAGATATTTTCAAAAAAGCCCACCGAAAAGATTTGGAACAGGGGGATATCTACGAAGTTGTTCAAAATTATGAGTCGCAGAAAGTAGGCGATGAACTGGAACAGAAATGGAAACAGTCTAAGGCAGGGAAGGAAAACCCGTCACTATATGGTGTTTTATGGAGTTGCTATGGAAGAACATACATGATTTTTGGAGCAATTCAGCTAATTATGAAAACTATTTACATGTAAGTTAAAATTTAAGTTCAATAATTAATTAAATGGCTACGTCTGTTATGTAAATGCGGTAATTTATTTTAATTTTGATTACGTGTATCTCTGTGAAAGAATATACCGGGTTAGTAAAAAGTACCGGAACTTTTAAATATCTTTAAGACGAGTAAAGTTGCGCCTACATAAATGGGCATTTTGGGCGTTTCTGGGCATGCGTAATTGAACTGTGACAGATTTGTCAGTTTTGTGCTACACGTAATCTCCTTATTATATTAAATGGAATGCTCCGTTTAGTTTTATTGCAATGAATTGGTCGCCTCAAATTTAGTAAGATCTCAAATTTTTTAAATTTGATGTTTACTAGTGGCTGAGATATAACAACACTTCTTAAATGCCTTCAAAACCGCTAAAAAAATTGCGCTTACAAAATCGGGCAGTTGGGGGTTATTAGGCATGTGGAATTGAACATTGATATCGGCACTGTTGCCATTTATGTTACTTATCTCGTCAAATACGCACAGGTTACGTTATTAAATTTATTCGCACCTTTAAGCTAGTGAAGAATAATATTGAATTTGATTTACTATTTATTCCTTAATCTTATCCTCGATGAACGTTTTATTTTCATTTCAAGGATATCGTTTGATTACCTAAATTGAACTTTCAAATAAAAGTCAATAAATTTAACTACAGTAAAACACCTGTTCTATTTGCCATCACTATGCTACAACGGCGACAAATTAAACACATCACTGTCAGTTAAGCAGCTAAATATTGTGTTGATCAAGGTTTATAGAAATCTGGCAACAGTGCCGATATCATTGCTCTCAAAGATATTTCAGCGTTCCAGTACTTTTTACTAACCCAGTATGTAAAGTGCATACACACCCATATCTTGGATATCGTACATATATTATGCAATTTTCCACAAGTTCTGGTATGTATATTGCTGCATATTTTAACCCTTCTATATACAGGGTTTATTATAGACGTATTCTAATACGGAGGGTAATAGTTGCAGTATAAATAAAATATTTGTGTGTACGACACTATTGCCAATTCTTTTATTCATAATATATATATATATATATATATATATATATATATATATATATATATATATATATATATATATATATATATATATATATATATTGTGACGCCCCGGCTAAGCAGAGGTCCGACGGATAGGTTGCCAATCCGTCATTCGGGCGTGACCTAAATATTCTAAGTTACATATCCTCGGGCGCCATCTTTATTCCCTATTAAATAGGACGAGGTCAGATCCCCGTGAGGACCCCTGCTAAGGCCCTCGTAGAACACCACAAAGTTACTGTTTCATAACAGCCTTGTCCTAGGGTAGCTCGAGTCGAGAAGAAAACTATAGCCAGGGGTCTAAACTTATTCTATCCCGTAGAGTTCTCGGGAGTTAAGTAGGCTTTAATTATACTCCCGAATAATGGCTGTTTTCCTAGCTTACAAAGTTGGAAGCAGAAATATTATAAACAGGTAAATATCAATTACGATATACCTCAGCTAGTTACAATCCGTCACAGGATTCTAGCTTAAACACACCTACACTAGTGCAACTATCTACAGGCAGTGCAGTGAAACGCAACTAAATTCATAAAAGCTTCTAATAATATTTAAAATATCTACAAACGGAAATGACAACAATAAAAATCCATAAATTATGAAAATTAAAAAATTCGCTACAGTTCATGCGATTAAAGAGAAACCATACCTCAGGTCAGATAACATTATTTCTGATAAGACATTATTTCATAGTGGAAACGATTCAAATACGTTAATATTTAAAAATACAATAATATTCCACTAGAATAATATTTGTGCTATTTATAACAAATAAAGCGTAATATTAGCATTATCACAGCAATCAACAGGACATGTCAAAGCAACGGCAAGCGAAAAGCGTCATACACATGCATCGAATGGGAAATGGCCCCGCGATAAATTCCGCCTCAGTCAGAGGTTCTATTTTCCCCTAGGCTTCATTCCCGCAATTCCCTTGCAGTCCTACTCTGCTAGGTGGGTAAGCAAACGGTTCCCACTGTTATGTGACTCCAACCTGCTGACTAATACCACCGGGTAACTTGTCCCCTATTTCTGGCGAACATCCTGTATAACTAACAGAGCCATCCAGCGGTTACGTACCATTCTGAGCAGCTCTATGTTTATCACAAGGACATACCTCCCTCGGAATAAACGTAGTCGACCCAGTACAGCACAGGATGCCGGACACACTAAATACTACATCTTTAATCAGCACTGTTCGTGCTCTTGTTCCCCTTATATGGGTAAGAAACGTGACCAGCTTGTCATTTATCTAGGCTGGACACTCTAGCTAATCAACCACCTTGTCTAGCGAGCACATACTATTCAGAATAGCTCCATGCGTATCTCAAGGACGTACGTCCCTCGAAAAAAAACGTGGTCCACCCTATATAGCACGCTAATTCGCTAAACACCCTAATTCCACTATAATACGGTATAATCATTTACCTGATTTCGACTTCTCTTAAATGGGTAAACCCGTGACCAGTTTTGTCACTCCTACATACAGTACACCCCGTATACACTTTAAATCCTAACACGCTGTTAATATTTCACATAGAACAGCATTAATAAAATACCCAATTATCTATTTCTGTTTGCAAATCATACTTCTCCAAGTTTCCGAAGTATAACTAACCTTGTAAACCACGATAGTAGAACACAGCCGTTATAGGCTCTCGTTATTTACTATCCAACAAATAACACGCTGCTTTTCACTACTACGTAGCACAGCGAAATAAACTTCCCAGTTAATACACCTAACTGGCGCTCACCCGATATTTGAAATTAACGTTCAGCCACCAGAACCTCTTGTCTCGGCCGCGTGCTGAAGGCATCTCCCGTTGGCGTTTCATCTCTCGATGGTCTATTTGCCATGCGCTCCGCGACGCACCAAAAATGAATCTTATTGCGCGTGACAGACAGGCGCTATGCGTTTCATCATACACAATTCACGTTCCACTTGTGGCGACTTTTCATACTCTGAACTATTTCTAAAATAAGTCGGATTTATTACCTAGCACAATATTGGTTATCTAAACCGCCTAAATGTATTATTCGCTATTCAAATAACCACAATAAATTCAAACTTCATTACAATATATATATATATATATATATATATATATATATATATATATATATATATATATATATATATATATATATATATATATATATATATATATATATATATCTTAAATGTAAATTATGAATGATCGACATTAGAAATAAACATTTCGGGACGCAGCAGGTGGGTTATGGTAGCGAATTTTCATTAAATGCTTCAAATTTGTATAACTCAATTTTCTATAAGCCTAGAAAGTTGAATTTTGGTTTGTAGTAAGGTATTTACGATGGCAACAAACAAACCAAATTTCTTTAAAATAACTTTGTTATTTTTGATATACAATTTTTTCTTTCGGAAAAATATTTTTTTTAAGAACCACTGGTCCGATAGGGCTGGCTAACGAACTCATCCAAGCTATTAATAATAAAAATATTCTTGCAGAGTTTCATCAAAATCGGTGAATAACTTTTTGTGTTATCGTGTGGATATATATAAATTCAAACGCACCTTAGTTTCGGGTTCTATGGGCCCAATCCGAGCTCACATGAAAAAATTTTGCAAAGTCTTCCCATCGATACCTCTCTGTTAGCGAATATTTTTTTAAATAAAAATTCTCTAAATCTCCCATTTGTGACAGTCCTGGCATAATTTTGGGACCTGCTTCATCAGTGATATTTGCGCGACCAGTTATGACAAGAACCACATTGATAATCTGTCTTCTTTTCCTGCTTGTACGGGTAGAACGAACTGCAACCTGACTTAAGAGAGCTGCTCGTTGTGGGTGCCGACGTTTGTGGTTCAGGCAAATGTAATTCAAATTTCATCATAGCACACAGGAGAAGGCTGTTGATAAAAGCATGTAATTATTCAATAGCAATAGATTGTAGTTTATTGACTTACTTGTTCAATCCTGTTGGATTTTCCGCACGTTTCGACATGCAAGAAGGCACAAGTTCGTTCCCGAGAGTGATAAGGAATTGACGACGTTTAAGTATATTCTCTTTTGCAATTTTTGAGTCCAATTGTATATACGCATTCATAGCAGCGGTATTGATGGTATTATAAAATAATTTGAGGGGTCATCTTCTAGGACAACGAGCCCACGAGTAATCTCGCACCATTTGATCGATTGTGTCAACGCCACGTTTTGTTTTATTCTAGTCTAGGATTAACTACGGTTTTTTGTTTCCTCCTGGTTCTGTGTTGACTTCATCATCATTATGCTGGGAGGAGAGTAGTACCACACAGCGATTTTTTTTGAGTATATATGACCCCAATGATAGATTTTCTGTGAGGTAAAACATTCATGAATATTCATGTTTGATCTTTGATACTATAAAACTATTGGGAATGCCACGCTTACTTTAATGCATCGTTCCATGCCACGCTTAGTTTAATGCATCGTTCCGAAAACCGTCAAATAATTTTACTTCCACATCGTCAATACAGGTGACTGACCTGACATAACCTGACCCTGAAATACATATAGAAAACATAATTTGATGACAAACATTTTTTTATCTGTCGGTCTGTATGTCTCTCTGTTAGTAACCACGATAACTTTCGAACGAATTGAGACATCGTCTTCAAATTTGGTATACAGTTAGCAACCGATAAACGAACGGCTTGGATTGTTTTTGGGTAAAATCTTTCCAAAGGGTAGAGGATGAATGGGGGCGATTTGGTGAAAATTGAGGTTTTTTCGTTAAATTCCTAGTAATATAACGTTTTAGGGTTTGTTTCTTAGAAAACCTACAATTTCATCAAACATCTGGTATTCTGTGCTGAAATTGAATTAGGGGTTGAATATGTGGGAGAGGAATATCAGTGACAGAAATTTCTAAATTTATATAGAAAACTTGATTCTGAAACGAAATTTTTTTTAATGTCGGTGGGTCAGTATATCGGTCTGTACGTCTGTCTCTTAGTAGGCGCAATAACTTTCCAACGGATTGAGATATTATCTACAAATTTTGTACGCAGTGAGCACCCGATAAAGGGAGACTGCGAATTGTTTTTTTTGGTGACATGGCTTCAGGGAGTATAGTTTCAGAAGCTTATGAGTATAGAAATGCAATTTTTTTATTTCCGGTCGAGTCATGGACCCTTAATTAACATCATGAGAATGTTTTTCCGAGTAAAGTAGATTATCACAGCTTTGTGGAAGCTAGGGTGCAATTTGCAGCACTATTTTAGTATTACTTTTGCCAATTCGCAGTCTGTGAGTAAGTTGTCCATCGTTGCACCTCGGCTAGTGCCATACAGTGCAGATACTAAATCCTCACAACTCTAGAACCGTGATTAGTTTCACGCACGCCGGTAGCGCTTTAACTCAAATAAACTTAAAGATTGGAAGCGTAGTATGATTTTGAACATGCAGCCCAAATTTTGATACCATATCCCCTTCGTTTAGACTTTATATGCTGTCTCAAACGACATTTTTCTCTAAATGATACGAGTTGCTCATCCCCGGTGATACCTTTGCGGACCATGAAAGCCCGTTGACAGTTTGATACAAAATTTTCGAAAAGGACAAGAAAAGCTGCAAGTTTGTCATTTGTTTTTCTTTTTTCTCTGGTTGTCTTATCATCGAAACTCAAGAGATTGAAAATTGCTGGAAAACGTTCATATGACATTGTTCCAGTATGAACAATTACAAATTGAAAATCACACCACAGTTCTTGGAGCGGTTTCTTTATTTCTCGCATAACCCCACTCTGAATAAGATGTCCTAAAAAGCCCATTTTATTTCTATAGTCAATATATTTCTTGATTTTTCTACCCATGTCTCTTTGTAGACTCTACGAGCCTCCATGTTCGTATACAAAAAAAAATCCATAATGTTGGGAAAAATAAACAACAGAAAACAGTCACGGATAGGCGTAGCATTATTGCTAAAATCGGTTAGTTCAGATGGGCCCTTTAGAATATTACCTAGCGGACGCCGATGTGCCCGTGTAGGAGATGTTAATCTCCAAGCCTTTCCGCTACGTGCACTAACTGTTGACGATTGTGATTCTTCAGCAACAGTAACCTCAACTCAGCCGACTCTGTTTCACTGTCCAAATCAACAGCACTTTCCACCTCAACACTATCCCCCTCATCTCCAGATTCGGAGAACGGAATTTTTCTTCTTCTTCACCCAATACATTTATACTTTCTTCTTCACTGTAGGACTCGTACAATAAGCGTCTCAGTTCCTTGTCACTCAAATAATGTTTTAAACAACTAATTTCTTCACAAAACACACCTTTCGATATAGAAAAATCGGAAGTGACATTCGAAAGTACATAAAGTAGTAATAGAACTGTGAACTTAGGGATGAGAGTTTTTGTTTTCTAAGGGTTATCGGGCAAAGAAATATATGCTGATCGACGAATCGGCCGAAACGTATAACAGAAACATTGCACATTTTCTATGGACATGTGTTTTGCACTGTTTCTCCCGAATTTTCGGCATAATGGACGAAATATTTCAGCCCTGACCAGAGGCTTGCTCGTCTGAAAATTTCCAAGGAACTGTACCACCGTTTTCAAAAAGATGCTTCGCATTTTGGGTCGCCTTGTCACTGCGGACGATACAGTGACCAAAGAGCAATCAAAATATAGGAAGCATTTCGGTTCTCGACGAGCCAAAAAATTCAATTTTCAAAAGTCGATTGCCAAGGTTCTTTCTTCAGTTTTATGTGACAAAGAAGGGACGATGCTGCTAAATTTTGTGGTACATGGTAGAACTGCCACATGGGCACACCAAAGTAAGCTTGTAACCAAATTGCGCAAGCAAATTTTTTAAAACAACACGGAAAGCTGGCCCAAGGTTTGTTTATTTGCAAGACAAGGCCCCTGCTCACAAGTCGTTTAATACATTGAACCGGATTCAGCATCATCAGACTCTTATTTATTCCTAGGGTTAAAAAACATTTGAAAAGTAAATGATTTTTAACAAGCAACGAAGTTATATGTGCCTTTGCGTAGTTTGACGACCAAGATAAAAAAGAAAAAAATAAAGACTTTTGAATTTCCTTATGAGCGTTACGCCTAATATATTGTAGAAAATTAGGTTGAATAATTCTTTTTTTTTTAATTATCACGTTTCCTATTGTAGGCTAAGTACCTCTTCGTATGCATATATATATATATATATATATATATATATATATATATATATATATATATATATATATATATATATATATATATGTGTGTGTGTGTGTGTGTGTGTGTGTGTACATATTTATCTCAATTTTAATTGCATATATGACTTACTCACCTTATATCTTGATTTTCAGCATGGTTATGCCAACCTCCTCCAGTAAGCTAATTAAATACTTCTCATCAAATCAGACGGAGATATCAAAGAATGATGCCATTTATTACGCAGTAATAATGATTGGACTGAACCTAATAAATACTATTTATTCACATAATTATATTTTTCAAATAATTCAACTAGGAATGAAAGTAAGAACAGCGTTTTGTTCTTTGATTTACAGGAAGTGTATTAAATTGAGCCCAGCAGCTTTAGGGGAGTTTCCTCCGGGAAGGATAGTGACGATGATAACGAAAGATGTATTTTCTTTTGATTCAGCCATCATGTTTGCTAATGATATATGGATTGGCTTTATTCAGATGATTATCATAACATACTTACTTTATACTAAGATTGGAGTTGCCACATTTGCAGGTATCGGGTTTTTGGTCTTCACCATACCCTTACAATGTAAGTTTACTTATCGTTACCTATATTTTCTGTACGTGATAGTCTGTTTAATATTAAAAATTGTTTTGGCAAATAAAACACAGCTATAATTTTCTTGACTGATAAAACAGGTATTGGCGCTGCGATTGTTTAACTGCCACTGCCACTGCCACCACCACTAATCGACAGAGTCAATGCTAGTTACTAACATTATTCATACATGCACCTATATCTTGACAATTATGTCCCTTCTTCTCCATTAATTTATCTCCTTATAAAGTTATCCTATAAAGGTCTCGTAAAATATTTTATTTCTTGTATGTGTCGCCTACATTTAATTGAGCTTTCCCCTGTTTTCTACGATTTTTCTTGTTATCCTTTCGCTTTCTAAAATTCTGCTAGTCATTTTGTTATCAGTAGTACGTACTATGTGGCCAAAACCTCCCACCATGTGCCTAATACATGTACTTTTAACATACATCTTAAGTTAGCTCAACCCGTTCACAATTAATTTATAGCAGCCATATTCCAGACGGTTCCAGACTTACAATAGGGGACAGTGAAATGCAAAGTCAGGATTAGACTGATCTAGCCAAGCTGCAATCCTGGATGGTCAAGCCTCTCCATGGACGACACCAAGATGATACCTTCCAGGTACATGTGGACTTATCGGCGTCGAGCTACTGGTTGCTATAAGGGCAGGTGTTTCTAGATAGAAAGGGGTGTCTGACGACTATGCAAGATCAGCGCATTGCAATGAGAGACTCTCTCAAATTACTATATTTGAGGTATATAGTGGACAGTCACTTGGTCCCAGATGAGAAATGTATAATTTGCTATTAGACTGCCCTGCACATTATTAGAGGATGCCAAGTGTTTGCTGCAACAGAGAAGAAAAGGGGGATGACGACTCGAAAATACTTCATCAGGAGTTAGTAGTGAAAATAGAAATTTTCTGATGCCTACTTTAAATACAAATGCACATCAGTGTAAAACTTATGTTCACATAATCTTAAAACTTGGAAAATCATATTCTTATATAATAAACCTTGTTCAAGAGCTCAATGCGGATAACTGTGATCGTCGGACTAAATTTTACGAAGGCGTGTCTGATAAAGTATTAGATCTCTGTATCATCTACATCTGTTTCTTTGAAAAATATGCATTCAGTCTTTCCAAATCAGTCAATTAGTATAACTACAATAAAAAGCAAAGTAATTCTGGATTTTGTTAAATTTCCATTCCTTTGATAATTGCCCGTATTGTTCTAATGGAAACCGCAATCTCTACAAGAAACATCATTCACAGAGACGGAAAAAATTAAACGTATACGCGGGAAATCCTGGCAAACATGACCTAGATCCCATTTTCGCCGAAGTCAACTTGACTGAAAAAATTGCCGTGAATTATTACAACACAATATATTTTATAATCGTCAGGGTATTAGAGGAAGACGCCAATTTCCTTGTGGACGAATCGTTTTTTTGAACAGGATAAGTTTTCCCCGCACTATCATGTGCAACTAAGGGATTATTCAGATGAAATATTTCCTGGAAGATTAATCAGTCGAAGGCAACCTATTGAGTGGTCACCTCGGTTTCCAGATCTAACACCAGTAGACTTCATTTTTTGGGGGAGACAACAAAACCCAATTATTTAAAAGATCTAAGAGGACCTAATTATCCAAGAATTTGAGCTGATAACACCGGCAATATTACAGGCAGATCGTGAAATATTCGAACATACAAACGTTTGTTATTGCATGGCAACCAGTGGTTGTCACTTCCGAACATCTATGTGAATAATTAGTTCATAAAATAAAATTAAAACACCGTGTGAATAGTCAGTTGTGCAAATACCTACATTTTAAATGTTGTTAAAACATTAAGACAACGGAAACTACATGAACGAATTTTCCGAATTAGATGTCATTTAAAAACAATTTAATCCCATTTTAAAAGAGGTGGCACTTAAACCCATGTTTTATTTGTAATTTTAGAGGTGAGTCCCACTATCGTTAGGAAGCTGAATTTTTAGTGTTGAATTTAGTAATGAAAAGTGTTCCCCTTTGATACCCAGTTGATATGTTACAGAGATCTTCAAAATAATAAACCGGATATCCAGGGTGTTCCGTTTCAAATATGACTGTGTATAATGAAGGTGTGGTCAGTATACCTAGCGTTTTAAAGTTTTCCCTGCAGCTGCTTATAATGCTTATAAACCCAAATCACATAAACTTATGATAGCGCAATTCTCTAGCGCTAAAATAAACACTGATGCTGAAAACGCGGCGCACAAAGTAGCCCACAAATAGCTGTGTGTTTTTTTCTTAATTTCAACAACACACCACGAGGGCTTACAGCCTAAATACTATCGTACCGTGGGTGTCGACAAGGAGGAAAGAGGCAACTTGTTAATTCTGGACTTGAAGGTTTGGAGGTTCGGGGGAGAAGGAAAAACATGTGCAGGCAAGGAATTCCACAACTTGGAAGTCCTCGGGACAAAAGAGCGGACATTACAAGATGTTCTATGTCTGGTGACCTGGACAGTCAAAGGGTGCATTCGCTCTGTTCCCCTGGTAGATCTGTTGGGGGCAGCAGGTGGAAGAACTATGGAAGAAAGCTCGTCTGGGCAGTGCCCGTGCAGATATCTATAAAAGAGAGAGAGAGGTCACCAACGGCACGTCGATGGGCAAGGGATGGCAGCCTTTAGGTGAGGGTAGGGTCCCTGTTGAGGTGTATAGCTCTCTTCTGAATGGAGTCCAGGATAGCGAGTGTAGAAGCGGCAGCTGCACCCCAGATGTGGGAGCAGTATTCGAGGTTTGGTCTTATTTGTGAAGTATATAAGGTATAGAGATTAGCTGGTGAAAAGTATTTGCGAGCCCGGAAGAGGAAACCTAATTTCTTAGCAGCCGCTTCTGCAATTGATGTGACATGTTGGTGCCAATTGAGATGTCGATCCACACAAATGCCAACAAGTGAAAAGGACTCATTACTTTGAATAACTCGGTTATTTATTGTGATGGGTCTAGGGCTGGTGTATCTATTATGAGAAAGAAAGCATAACTGTGATTTGGTGGGGTTGAATTGTACAAGATTTCTACTTCCCCAGTCTAATATTTTTTGGAGATCCACGGAGATAGAACCCTCCATGAGTCTGCGATCCTCGTCTATTTGGACTAAAGAGACAGGCTTAGAATATTGTATATTTGAGTGAAGGGTGCTGTCGTCCGCGTAACTGTGAACTGGGTTGGCTGTGCTAGAGATGATGTCATTGATGTGGAGAAGAAACAAAGTAGGGGGTAAAGCTGAACCGTGAGGAACACCTGCATTAATTGGATACAGTTTAGAGGAATGGCAATCCACGACAACAGAAATGCTCCGGTTGGAGATGAAATTTGCTGTCTACCTACACAGTTTTGGTGGTAGGCCATAGTCCGGTAGTTTGTTAAGCAGCGCTGCGTGCCAGACCTGATCGAATGCTTTGGATATGTCTAGAGCGACAATTTGGGATTCACCGTTTAGTTCCATAGAATTGTTCCAAGAATGGGTGACAAAGGAAAGGAGGTCGGCAGTTGATCTGCGCTGACGGAATCCATACTGCCTGTCGTAGATTAGACTGTGTTTTTCAAGAAATTTTAGTAATTCGGTGTTTATATACTTTTCCATCACCTTAGAGCCGACTGAAAGGAGAGAAATAGGCCTGTCTGACATTGGGGACTGTTGATGGTTGAACATTTGGAGGTGGGTTGAAAGTAGAATTGCCGGCGAACAACGACGCAAAAAGTTCAGCCTTGCCCAGGGCGGTAGAAACAATTTTATCCCCTGAGACAAGAGGTGGGAACGTGCTCTTGCAGAAATTATTCCCAATAGATTTAGCAAGAGTCCAGAATAGTTTGCTGCCGCTGGAGCTTAAGAGGATTTTGTTTTTGATGTGGCTATTAAAGTTTTTTGCCTCAGAAAGAATGCGGACATAGCGGTTTCTTGCGTTGTTAAATGCTCAGCGGTTTTCTTGACTGGGATTGTGTAGAAGCTTTTTGTGAGCTTTGACCTTTTCAAGTATGGCCTTGTCACAGGATTTAGAGAACCAGGGCTTTTGAGTGGCTGCAGAGGTTTCCTGTGTACGTGGAATAAATAATTCCATGCCAGCTTGTATAATTTCAGTGACGTTTTGTAAGATATCAGAGGGGTTAGGATGAGAGAAGCAGACAGACGCCCATGGGAATTATGAAAAGTAATTTCGCATTTCGTCCCAGTTCGCAGAGTTGTAGTGCCAAACAATACGTGGGTGTGACGACTGTGTGACCTCGGGTTGCATTGCGTAGGAAGCAGAGTCTATGCCGTGGTCTGAGCGACCCAGGGGGGGGGGGGCAGTGACTGATATCTTATAGCAGTCAGTATTTGTAGTGAGAAGAAGATCCAAGGGATTTGAGCTGTGTGTTGGGATGCGAGGAAAGTAAGTAGGTTGCTGAACCATATTGACTAAAGAATTGCAAAGGCAACTGCAAAGGCCTCCGCTGCTCTTCCTTGTGGATCGGTGTTTGAAGATCCTAGCCATTCCCTATTATTGAAGTCACCAAGAACAGTGACCTCGGAGGAAGCATATTCAGAAATCAGATGGTCGGTTTTTTCAGAAAGGTAGTCAAAGAGCTGGACAATGTTGTTGTCAGAAGGTGACCGGTAAATGCAACAGATGAATTTGGTTGCAGCTCTGAGAGAGAGTTTTATCCATAGTATATATTTTCTTCCAGCTTCTAAATTGGGGAGTCTGGTGCAAGATAGATTGCTACGGACGTACGCGTACACGCCTCCATGCAATCTAAAAGAAGTAAGGAGCTCGTATCCCGGGAAATTAAGGTGATTAGTGGCTGTTTTGGCACTGATTTGAGTTTCCCTCTCCCGGAGATACGAATGGAGGGGTATTTTACCTCCGTAATCTTTTGTACAAGGAGGAGCCATCATCATTTTTGCTTATAAAGGAAACCGACTCATACACCATAACCGGAAACGTCCGTTGGGACTTCACCCTTGGTGTACGGGGTGGTACCTCCTCGGGCGTGAAAAAAATCCTTTACTATCACGTAAAGGAAAATTCTACTACCACCTACCATATTGCAAGTATACCACACCAGCCAACTATTAAAGAGCTGAAAATGTGAAAATTGGAATAACAGGTAACTATAGCTGCTTGGTGAGTTGCCAGTTTCTTAATTCTTCGTTTAATAAACAAGAGACAATGCAATGCTGCTGTATTATTGTATAATCTGCAGTTTCTTACTGGGAAACCAGTAAATTGCGACACACATGATATCAAACCGTGAGATTGGCTGTTAAGTATAATAAGTCTGGTTTTGTTACATCTTTAATAAACAAATTGAATGAACGTGACCATAATGGACTTGATGACCTATATAATTTTTGTTTCGTTTTCATACTCGCTAGTATCTACGATAATGCTTTCATTTTTATATAACTCGATAATACGCCTTTCCTTATTTAACCCAGCTTCCTTCATTATATAAATAAATATTTTAAATCCACATTATCTAACGCTAGAATTAACAATATGGTGTTTATTTTTCTAATATTATATGCTAATAATACATGAGCATCTTCATTAATAAAACTTAAATAATCTTAAATTTCATTTTAGTACTACTTGGACAAGCTTCATCTGCAACCAGAATAAAGACTGCTAAAAAGACAGATGCACGTTTACAAATTATACAAGAGGTCCTGTCTGCTATAAAGATAATCAAGATGTATGTATGGGAGGGCTCGTTTCTTAGAAAAATCTCAGAGATTCGTAAGTGAGTAGGTTAGAATTTTATGTTTTATAGCAAACTTTCTTTGAAAAATCCGCTTATTGAGAAGTAACCATTGTAAAAGACTGTACTGAAGCGCTCTAAGGCAGCTGATTACTTCCTTACTGGTCAGAGCTTATAGCAAGAAGGCCTATGAAATTATGCACACCCAAACTGATATGTATATGCAAAGATAATCCTGGATAGAAGAAATCTAGACCTCAGACCACCGTCTAAGAAGTATATATTTTTTACGTAAATAAAAGCAAACGATCTCTCTAATAATTAAGGGGTTGGCTTAAATATTAATTTATATCTCTTTGAGGCAATAGGAGAAAAGGTAATTAAAATTAAAGGCGATGATTCAATACAGGGTGATTCATAAGTGGTGACCAAAAATGAAACTCCATATTCTTTGGACAATTTTAGAGAGGGTATGTCCTATAATTTTTTTTTCTATAATGCTTCATTAAAAAGATACAGGGTGTTGAAGTTGAATTTGAAAAAAATAAAATTTCCCAATTTTTTAAAAAGTAGCACATATATTTTGCTGAAACTTTGCATGTGTAGGCTGTTATGGAAGGCGCGTATTCTACCATAACAATTGAATCGGCTAATCCAGCAGTGGCGTGCGTACCCACATGTCATTGGTTATCCCTCAAGAAAAAAACGAGTACGCAAATGATTTTTTTTTTAAATTTTTTTTTGAAGCTTACTTTAATTCGTGAACAAAATGAATCTCCTGATAATTTTCTGTACGACGCTTATTTTACGAGTAAGCAATGAATCAGGTAAGTGTTTTAGAGCACAGTTCATGATTTTTAACCAGTCGTTGTTTGGTAGAAAATCGCAATGATACACCCTTATGCCTCCATTGGCCTGAATACACGCACGACATCTTTTTGATATGGAAAATTTAATGTCTTGATAATTTGTTGTACGACGATTATCTTTGTTGTATTTTAGTAAGTAGTAGTCTGGCCAAAGTTGTCATTAAGTATTACTTGACGTTTAGGTTAACAAGTTATTATTTCGAATAGGTGTAAGTGGTAAACTTTATAAAATTGCAAAATTTTCTACTCTTTTACTTCTTATAATGGAGTACACCTCAGAAGTGTATGCAGATATAATTTTTATCTACGGATATACTGATGGATATGCTCTAGCTGCTTGTCGGGAATATCAACGTAGGTTTCCCACTCGCCGTCAATCTACACCAAGGGTTTGTTCTCGATCATTTTCAAGACTTCGGCAGTGCGGTATTGGACAACGTCCTGACGCTAGAGCTAGAGACATCAACTTGAAGACGAAGACAGGGTGGTGGATTCAGTGATGGATCAACCTTCTACAAGTACTCGGAGGATTGCCACGCAGTTACAATATTCTCAAAGCTTTGTTTGGAGAACTTTACATCGAGAAGCCTTACATCCATATCATCGACAGAATGTTCATTGCCTTCTACCTGGAGATAATGTGCATCGACGAGTCTTTTGTGAATGGATGTTGGAAATGAACAATCAAAACATCTTATTCCCTAATCTAATCTTCTGGTCTGACGAATCAACGTTTACAAGAAATGGTATTTATAGGTCTCATAATGAGTATGTCTGGTCATTGGAAAATCCACATGCCACAAGAACTCGCACATTTTAACATAGATTTTTCCATTAATTTATGGTGTGGTATTTTTAACGGATCACTGTTCATGGAAGTCCTGCTACAACGTTTAAATGGATCTTCGTACTTAGCGCTCCTAGAAAACCGTGTAGAAAACATTCTAGATGACATTCCACTCGCAACAAGAGGTATAATGTGGTACCAGCATGACAGTGCACCAGCGCATCATAGTCGAAACGTTGTTACATGGCCACATAAACATTATAATGAAAGATGGATTGGCAGAACTCGACCAATACATTGGCCTGCAAAATCACCGGACTTAAACCCACTTGACTTCTATCTTTGGGGTGATTTTAAGCGACTGGTCTACAGTGAACAAATAAATACACCAAAGCAGCTACAACAACTGATAAATAATGCTTTTCGTCATATTCAAGCAACAATGAATCCTCAAGACATTAGGTTTTCCATATTAAAAAGATGTCGTGCGTGTATTCAGGCCAATAGAGGCATTTTTGAACATTTATTGTAATAAATAAATACTATGAGCCTGATAAAAGTGTATCATTGCGATTTTCTACCAAACGACTGGTTCAAAATCATGAACCGTGCTCTAAAACACTTACCTGATTCTTTGCTTACTCGTAAAATAAGCGTCGTACAGAAAATTATCAAGAGAGTCATTTTGTTTACGAATAAAAGTAAGATTCAAAAAATAAAAAATAAAAAAAAAATCATTGGCGTATCCGATTTTTTCTTGAGGGATAACCAATGACATGTGGGTACGCGTGCCACTGCTGGTTTAGCCGATTCAATTGTTATGGTAGAATACGCGCCTTCCATAACAGCCTACACATGCGAAGTTTCAGCAAAATATATGTGCTACTTTTTAAAAAATTGGGAAATTTTATTTTTTCAAATTCAACTTCAACACCCTGTATCTTTTTAATGAAGCATTATAGGAAAATGTTTTATAGAACATACCCTCTCTAAAATTGTTCAAAGAACATGGGGTTTCATTTTTGGTCACCACTTATGAATCACCCTGTATAATGCTTTAATTAGAATTGAAAGCAAGGTAATTTTACAGGATACTATATGATGCCCACTGAATTACTGATTAATGATTTGATTTTTAAAAATAGCCAACAAAAAAAAAAGATATTTGTACTAAAAAAAACTAACAGCACAGTCATATCAGAACTATAGACCCAAACAGCTAGAGGTTATTTAGTGCCACGAGAAGACATCTGAATAAAAGAACCTATGACCGAAAATGTCTAACTAAGACGCTAAGGCCCTATGACACTTTTAAACAGTTTAAATTAACAGTACTTTACTCAGCTTTTGTAGCTTTTATTTTTAGTTTTTGAACATACCACTAAAGCAATTGTTCAAAATGCCGTCCTTCAACTTTATTACACCTGTTTAAACAACGCAGAAATAGTTACTGTATAATAAGACTTACCTTGAAATTAGGGCAACTTAAGAGTAAACAATTATCATGAGAGCCCGTTTGTGTCATGGCTAAGTAGATTTTATTTTAATTTTCTCTTCTATTTTGAATTTTGTTTGCATAAGCTCAGACTAATCGTTTTGTATTTTCAGACAAGAAATCTTCAAATTGCGGATGGTTTTTTACTTGAAAGCAATAACACTCTGCCTTGGAGGTCTCTGTTCTGAAATATCATTTTATTTGCTCATTATGTGCTTTCTTTGGCTTGGAAACAACATAACTGCTGAACTAGTGTACTTTACCTTAGCATGCTTTGGTGCCTTAAGATCTACAATAACAATTTCCATACCTATAGGTGTGGTACAGGTAGCAGAGTTGCATGCTGCTGAGAAAAGAGTACGAAATTTTCTTAATGCAGAGGAATTACCGACACAGTCGAACTCACCGAACACGCCAATAGATCCCATGGTTAGTTTAAAAAATGTTACAGTTGCTATTGGAGAAAGGATAGTGCTTAGTAACATAGATCTGGAACTAAAGAAAGGCTTAACTGTTGTAACTGGTCTCATTGGTAACGGCAAGAGTTCCCTATTAAAAACCATTTTACGTGACTATCCTGTGTCTTTTGGTAAGTTAAATACAAGAGGAAGTATGTCTTTTGCGTCTGAAGAACCATGGCTATTCCCCGCCACTATTAAACAAAATATACTTTTTGGGGAACCATATAACGAAAGCAGATATAAAGAGGTAATCCGGGTGTGTGCACTTGAGCTTGATTTGAGCTTCTTGGCCACAGGGGATGAAACCATTGTTGAAGACAATGGGGTAAATTTAAGCAAAGGACAACAGTCCCGTATTAATCTTGCCAGAGCCGTTTATAAGACCAGCGACATCTATCTTTTGGATGACTGCCTGTCTTCACTGGATCCAAAAGTTCAGGAACATATTTTCATTGAATGTATCAAAGGCTTTCTTGGGGACAAGCTGTGTCTTTTAATTTGCCATAACAGCAACTTTATAAAGCATGCTGATGACGTTATCATTCTAGAAGACGGTAGAATAAAAGCCACATATAAACCAATTGCATCTATAGAAAATAAGGTATCTAGGTACATAGATGATCAAGAAGAGAAGAGAAAAACAATAGTAGATGATATTGTAGATGATTTGGTAGCTGACGAAGAAGTTGAAAATAAAACAGAAGAAACTTTACTGCTTGTGAAAAACAAAGTAGTAGCAAATGTTTATCACGAAGTAAATAAAACTGGGAAGGTACTCATCAGGGTATACAACAATTATGTTAAGTTTGCAGGTGAGAATTTCAGCTTCAAAGTATTTATAAATCTTAAAATATGAGAGCAGGGTAATCATTAAGTTTTATTAGTATTATTAAGAAATTATGTAATATATAATGAAAATATTATCCGTGTGTACATAAAACATAAAAGTAATGAAAATTATTGCTTAGCCGCAAAATGTCTTTATTTAGCAAATCGTATTGCCGTTACATCTTGTGTATATAGAGGAGGTTACGACTTTATTATTATTATTTTTCATCTTAACAAAAATTAGTTTAGGCGAGCGTAAAAGCTCCTAGGAAGTATATTTACGATCCGTCAAAGTATATACCAAGCAAAGACTGTTACGAATCAGATACATAAATGTTACATAAATCTTGTTATTTCAATAGCTAAGGTTATGCATCAAGTAAACTTTTATGTAACATAATTGATATCAGAAATGTCGCTATTGTGCGAATGGTATATTTCCGCAGCCAAACCTTCTTTAAATAAAAAAAGAAAATCTCAGCAGCTAGATGCTCTTGCATATATGTAACAGATACACTACATGGTTATATATATATATATATATATATATATATATATATATATATATATATATATATATATATATATATATATATATATATATACTGGGTGTTTCAAAAATGATGGTCCATGTTACAGACGCACATTCAGCACAAAAAAAGACGACTATTTTTTCATATAAACATGGGTCCGCAAATGCTTAGTTTTTTAAATACAGCGTGTTAAAGTAATTTGTTTTTGTCAGTTTTTCACGAATAAGTCCGAGTCAAATTAAAATTTTGGCGTGAAAATTGGCATGTAAGCGTTTTCGAGGGCAAGAAATGTAAATATGTTATTGTTAGTAACACTGCTGGCAGAGGGCGCGATCTGTAAGACTATGCTTGCATGCAATTGGCTATAATTTTTTGACATCCAGTAATATCGACCTACCGTATAGCTACATTGCAGCCCTTATCAATTCTAAGCAAAAAATGTATACTTGATTTAAATCTCTCAGACACAATATTTAGATATTTCAATTTTTGTATGTCTATGTCGCTCAAAAATTAATTCTGCGACAAATCATAGGAATACATTTTTCACCTTTTAGTTGCTATCAGTATGTATAAATTTAATTTTCTTATTATCTGGTTAAAAATTAAAATCTTACCTGAAAAAAGAACTGACAAGACACAATTATGAAGATAAAATAAAAAGCCATGATAACACACTTTAAACAAACCATTTAACAAAGTGGTTTCCATCGTTACGGGACTTGACTTTTGCGTTTTCGTCGTGACATATACTACATTTGACTTTTACGTTTGAGACTACTCACTATTTTTAAGTAATTAATTGTATTGTCCGTAATTTTTCTAATTAAATATGGAAGTCTTTACCAACAATGAACTAACAGACATGCATGTTATGTATTCACGGGCTTTTGGTAACTGTTATGAAACGACTGTATGAAGAAGCCTTCCCAAATCGGAGAATTCCAGACAGAAGGATGTTTCAACGGATCATGACATCCGTCTGCGAGAAACAGGTACATACTTACATTATCTAATACGTCTATTTGTCTCTTTCGAATATAGTATATTTTTTTTACCAGGTACCCTTAATAAAGTTACTGCTGATCGAGGCAGACCACGAAGTGCACGAAATCCTGATTTTGAAGAGGCTGTTCTGGATGAAATTGAACAAAATCCAAAAATAAGTACTAGGGAAATGGTCAATCATCTGGAGCATCCAATGCAACGATATGGCGAGTTCTTCACGAGCAACAATTGCGTCCATATCACATCCAACGTGTGCAGGCACTATCGCCTGAAAGAGATTTTATACCTCGCCTACAATTTTGCCAATGATTTCTTCAACATAATAATGTGGAGAACTTGTTGAATTGTGTATTGTTCACTGACGAGTCTGGATTTAGGCGCGACAGCATCGTCAATTTTCGTAACAGCCATATTTGGGCTGATGAAAATCCCCACGCAGTTTTTGAAAGGCATCATCAACAACAATTTTCCTTAAACGTATGGGCTGGAATTGTAGGGTGTAATTCGATAGGACCAATTTTTTTACCTCACAGACTTAATGCTACAACTTATCTTGAATTCCTGCAAAACCAACAAAATGGGTTATTAAAAAATGTACTTCTTGACATAAGACTTAACCTGTGGTTTATGCATGACGGACCTCCCCACACATTTCGCCCTAAATGTCAGAAATTACCTATGCAATACTTTTGGACGCAGATGGATCGGACGCGGTGGACCTCAGCCATGGCCGGCTCGATCCCCTGATTTAAATCCTATGGACTTTTATTTATGGGGGCATCTCAAAAGTATTGTTTATGAAGCAAATGTTGAAAATATTGATGATCTGCAGCAAAGAATTGTACTTGGATGCGAACAAATTAGAAATACACCAGAAATATTTCACAGAGTACGACGATGTATGCTCCGCAGAATACGAGATTGTAATGAAGTGGAGGGTGGCCATTTGGAACATTTATTGTAGTCAGATATCATAAAATGTTATAAACTTTTTTATTTACTGTTTTATTTGTTGTTAAAATTTGCAGACAATACAATTAATTACTTGAGAAAAAATAAATTTTTGAGCGACGTCGACATACAAAAATTGAAATATCTCGAAAATTATGTGTCTGAGAGATTTGGATAAAATATACCTTTTTTGCTAACAATTAATAAGAGGTGCAACGTAGCTATACCGTAGGTCGATATTACTAGGTGTCACAAAATTATAGCCAATTGAATGCAAGCATAGTCTTACAGGTGGCGCCCTCTGCCAGCAGTGTTATTAATAATAACATATTTAAATTTCTTGTCTTCGAAAATCTTCACATGTCAATTTTCAAGCCAAAATTTTAATTTGACTCGGACTTATGCGTGAAAAACTGACAAACACAAATAACTTTAACATGCTGTATTTAAAAAACTAAGCATTTCCGGACCCATGTTTATATGAAAAAAATAGTCTTATTTTTTTGTGCTGAATGTGCACCTGTAACATAGACCATCATTTTCAAAGCACCCTGTATATATATATATATATATATATATATATATATATATATATATATATATATATATATATATATATATATATATATAAACTTAGATACATAAATATTATATTCATATATCCATTTAATGCTCAAATAAGGTACCAAAAAGCTTTCATGTAGAGCTGCTAGATGCTCGCACAGATATAACCCAGAGCTATATGTAAGCTAAATTAATTAGCATTTTATAAGATATAGCCCATGTAGTAGCAGTTCTCGTAAATAAGACGGTTTATTAAGAAATTTTAGGTGCAACGAATCTGCTGCAGCATAAAATGCACAAAATAATTAAATATGGGTTTGGCTGTATTTTTTATCGTAGAAGCTGATGTTTCTACCAACACATGATTTCTCATTATTATAGCAGTCAACAATACAACAAATCACTTTTAGATTTAGGCTTTTTTTTCACATGCAAAACTAACACTGATATCTGCTTGACTATGGATGAAACAGATGTTGCTGATTGTAATATCTTACCAGTTGCCAAAGCGTACGCTCCCTATATTGGTGTAAGAAATAAACCTGATAATTAGAACAACTAAATTAATTATTAATTAGTTTGTCGGTAACGCACAGAACATACCTACTTATCGATGTGCTAATCACAGCAATTGCAGATGGCTACAGCATAAAACAGAAATAGACGCACGGGGCGTGCTTAAACAGATAGATCATTATTGCCATTTTTGTGACAAATTCAAGTGGTTGCAAATGAATTATTTTGCTTTTAACTCATTCTGATTTGTAAAAGTATGTATTGCGAACAATTAATTCCATAAGAACAGTAACTTTTAAAGCACTAAATTTAATTCAAATTTTTATAAGGTCATTTCCTACATATTTTATGTAACATTCCACGTACACAGAAAACCTTTTCAGCTACTCAAAAGCCCTGGTCCTCTAAATCCTGTGACAAGACCAGACTCGAAAAGGTCAAAGCTTATAAAACGCTTCTACACAATCCCAGTCAAGAAAACCATCAAGCATTTAACGACGCAAGAAACCGCTATGTCCGCATTCTTTCTGAGGCAAAAAACTCGTTTAATAACCACATCAAAAACAAAGTCCTCTTCAGCTCCAACGGCAGCAAACCCTTCTGGACTCTTGCTAAATCTATTGGGAATAATTTCTGCAAGAGCACGTTCCCACCTCTTGTCTCAGGGGATTAAATTGTTTCTACCGCCCTGGCCAATGCTGAACTTTTTGCCTCGTTGTTCGCCGGTAATTCTACTCTCAACCCAGGTCCAAATGTTCAACCACCAACAGTCCCCAATGGCGCGCATAAATTGACGGATATAATTTTCAAAACTAAAAAGGTACGAAAGATGCTCTCTTCTCTTAATACCACGAGACGAGATCCCAGCAAATGTTCTCACAAAATGCGCCCCAGAACTTGCTCCTGTCGTGACTCGTCTGTTTCCGCCATCGTACAATAGAGGCATATTCCCTAGTAACTTAAAAACTGCTCTAGTACAACCCGTCCTCAAGAGAGAATCCAGAGCGCTTCCTAGCAACTACAGGCCTCTTTATCTCCTTTCAGTCGTCTCTAAAGTAATGGAAAAGTATATAAACACCGAATTTCTAAAATTTCTTAAAAAACACAGTCTAATCCACGACAGGCAGTATGGATTTCGTCAGAGCAGATCAACTGCCGACCTCCTTTCCTTTGTCACCCATTCTTAGAACAAGTCTATGGAACTACACGGTGAATCCCAGGTTGTCGCTCTAGACATATCTAAAGCATTCGACCAGGTCTGGCACGCAGCGCTGCTTAATAAACTTCCGGCCTATGGCCTAACACCAAAACTTTGTACCTGGACAGCAAATTTCCTCTCCAACCGGAGCATTTCTGTTATCGTGGATGGCCATTCCTCTAAACTGTATACAGTTAATGCAGGAGTTCATCAAGGTTCATCTTTAACCCCTACTTTGTTTCTTCTCCACATCAATGACCTCCTCTCTAGCACATACAACCCAGTTCACAGTTACGCGGACGACAGCACCCTCCACTCAAATATAAAATATTCCAAGCCCGTCTCTTTAGCTCAATTAGATGAGGATCGCAGACTCATGGAGGGTTCTGTCTCCGTGGATCTCCAAAAAATATTAGACCGAGGAAGTAGAAATCTGGTACAATTCAACCCCACCAAATCTCAGTCTTGCTTTCTTTCTCATAAGAGATACACCAGCCCTAGACCCATCACAATGAACAACCAAGTTATTCAAAGTAATGAGTCATTTTCACTTGTTGGCATTTGTGTGGATCGAAATCTCAGTTGACACCAACATGTCACATCAATTGCAGAAGCGGCTGCTAAGAAATTAGGTTTCCTCTTCCGGGCTCGCAAATACTTTTCACCAGCTAATCTCTATACCTTATGCATTTCACAAATAAGGCCAAACCTCGAATACTGCTCCCACATCTGGGGTGCCGCTACCGCTTCTACACTCGCTATCCTGGACTTCATTCAGAAGAGAGCTATACGTCTCATCGGTGACCCTACCCTTACCCAAAGGCTGCCATCCCTTGCCCACCGACGTGCCATTGGTGACCTCTGTCTCTCTCTCTCTCTTTTTTATAGATATCTGCACGGGCACTGCTCAGAGGAGCTTTCTTCCATAGTTCCTCCACCTGCTGCCCCCAACAGATCTACCAGGGGAACAGAGCGAATATTTTACTGTCCAGGTCACTAGACATAGAACATCTTGTCATGCCCGCTCTTTTGTCCCGAGTACTTCCAAGTTGTGGAATTCCTTACCGGCACATATTTTTCCTTCTCCTCCGAACCTCCAAACCTTCAGGTCCAGAATTAACAAGTTGCCTTTTTCCTCCTTGTCGACACCCACGGTACGATAGTATTTAGGCTGTAAGCCCTTGTGGTGTGTTGCTGAAATATTAAAAAAAAACAGTGTTAGCTTAAATGATCCAAAATTACGGCATATAGTTCTAATTCATAAATTATTATCTCTTTGTAAAGGTTATGTTATATAACGATGCTATAGATATTAAATGTAAGACATTCATATAACATTGTTATGTAATATTGTACGTTTACTTATTTACGCTTGATATATTGGATTAGAGCACATACCAATCTCTTTGTAATATATATGTAATATAACACCGTTACAGAACTATCATGTCTCATACTTGAAACAGGTTAATATTACAAACGATTCATAGTTGATTTGTGACTGAAAAGTACATGTATGGAACTTACGTGTGACATATATACATTACGATGATACTTTCTTGATATTAACTTGCCTTGTATCAGTTACATGTGGGTTTGTTGGGTATATATATATATATATATATATATATATATATATATATATATATATATATATATATATATATATATATATATATATATATATATATATATATATATATATATATATATATATATATATATATATATATATATATATATAGTATATGTTCGGAAAGGTTACCGTGATTATTAGTGTGAGATAAACTAGGAGAATTTGCGTATCGCCGCGGAAACAGAAATCTTAAGGCCAGTTCCGTGATCCTCTTAAACCCTTTGCGTAGAATAAAAAAGTTGGTCAAACTTGCATAGAACATAATGACAACCAATTGGAGCAAAAATCAAGAATCAGTTATAAAATTAAATTTAGAATTAAAATATACAACAAAAATACACAATTAGATTAAAGAAAGGAGCCTCGGTGGTTCGATGGTAAGGACGTGTGCCTCTCAACCTAGGGGTTCCGGGTTCGATTCCCAGGGTTTCCCTCTTTTAGTATATACTGTACCGGGTGTTGCATTAAGACCGGTGACCGGCCAGATCTCAGAAAACAATATTCTTACAGCTTTAAAAAAATAGTTGTAATAAAAGTTACCAAAAGAAAGTTTATATAATACCCGTAGGAGGTGTAGCTGTGACATCCACATGGCAAACCAACATTTTCTCAAAACAAGTACCAAATAACGCATGTCGACAGATATCACTGTTTAAATCTGCACTATTTGCTGAACAAAAAAGTTTGCAGTGTCATTTGTCAAATAAACTGGTTGGGGAGGTAGAATTTTCTTTTGAAAAAAAGGTCATAGCTGCAGTGTGGCCTGACCTAATTTGGCGCACTTAGTCTCGTTTCTAAGAGCCTTTGATGTCTTATTTTCAGTAATATATACTATAGATACACACTTATTTCCAACACCGCTAAATGGCGCTATGTTGAAAACTGGCAGGTTTTACGGTATTTTTCGAAAAATTTAAATACAACGGTGTATACTTTCTTACATTGTTGGATAAAGCCAATAAGGCTCAACACTGCGGCGAAATCCACAGTCCGATATTTTCATGTCGGAAATGTAAACAATAATGTGATTAAAATATAGAGACGTAACACATTAAACGATGCGTAACTTTCTACTAGGCCGATTTTGTAGACTTTATATTATATAAATGTCTGCAAAATCTAATGCTCAATTAAACGTTTTTCTCCTCTTTTAACTAACAATTAAAATACATTAGCAGAATTCATTATTAACGCTTCTATTACAATCCATTAAGTCGACATATTTAAAAGTCAAGTAAGCTTTGGAAAGATAGAAGCAAAAATACCTAATAACACATAATATTGCAGACGATCTGATGATCAATGACGTTCCAAATGTTCAAAATGACGTCCATCATTGAACACACAGTACCAGCCTTTCTCTGGTTGGCAAGACAGCCGTTTTCACTTTTGCTTTAGATATGCTGCGAATAGCGTCAGTAGTTCGCTGAATCATATTCTATTTTGTCGTAGGTTCTGTGGTAACAACAAGGTCTTCCAATCTGCCCCAGACGTAGAAATCAAGACGGGTTAAATCAGGTGACCTGCAATAAATATGTAAAAAATATATTGTTGCTAAACTTATGGATATGATCAGTAGGTACCTCGCGGGTCATTGAGATAGGCTACCTCTTCGAATGCATCTATGAGAAAATGCCCGATCAAGAAATAAACGCACATTTATAGCGAAATGGGCAGGACAGCCATCATGTTGTAAAAAACATTCCTATTTTTTGTTTCTTAGGCCACATTTTGTAAAAAAGACTGGCAAATGATAGTCCTAAAAATTTAAATATGTTTGCCCATTGCGAGGTTTATTAAATATAAATGGACCTAGGATTTCAGTGTCTAAAATGCCGCACCAAAAATTCAGCCTCCACCTTCCTTGATACTGCACCTACTGCATCCAATGGGGATTACTTGCTGGCCAATAATACATATTGTGCGTATTGACTCCTCCCTTACTATGGAATATTGCTTCATCCCACAACAAAATTCGGCAGATTTTTTTCTTCTGCTATCATATTTAATAACGAATGACAGTAGTGCAACCTCCTTTCATAGTCTTCGACGGTCAAAGTTTGGTGTAGCATAATCTGATACGGATGTAACCCAAGACAAAAATTTCAAATATAAAAAATCAGTGTGCTTTTATGACCACACGACAAAAGTGAAAACTTATACGATTTTCTAGTTCTAAAATATATACTTATATAATAATAATTTGATATTATATGTTATTTCGACGAATCAGGAATAAATATGTTTTTACACTTTTATATTCAGAAAGTAAAATAGGTTACAATCTATATAATTATATTTGTGAATTACCTATAATATAATGGAGTTTCGCTCTGACTGTACTTCTTTACTGCCCACAAAAAGTGTGCATTAATAATATGTATGACAGATACCTGATCCTAAACCACAGAAGAGAGATATGCCAATTTGACATATGCCTGTAAATAAAATATAAGCATGGTGCGCCTCAAGAAGTTTTCACTTCACTCATGTGCATCACTTTCGTATATTACTAAAGATAATTATTTAACTGTGCTCTTTCAATCTTCGATGCACAGTAGTTTGAGGAATACCTAGGTTTACATTACAATTATCCGAACTTTCAGCTTGGGATTGAACTCTACGTACGCTAAAACGTTGATCACATTTTCCTCCGTTCTTCGGATGCACCGTCTGCGGTATAGGTATGGGACGGAGGACACTTCCCGTGGTACGAAAGCGATTAGCTAGCCAAGCAAACATTCTGGCACCGTACCGGCGTCTTTAAGGATATTGCAATGCATGTATCCTTACAGCTATGGTCGCATTTTGTTGACATTCAAAATAAATAGCAATAATGTCAATCACTTCTTGAGGGAACAAAGGCATTTTGAAATACCGTAGCACTGCAAACACGGCACAATAATATTCTGACATGAAAATCGTTGAATTTTTGAGATGATCACCTTTTGTTTCCAAAACTTACTTGACTTTTAAATATATGGACTTAATGGATTGTAATAAAGGTATTAGCATTCTTCTAATATATTTGAATCATGAGTTAAAACAGGAGAATATCATGCAATTGAACATTCGAATTTGCAAGTATTTATAAATCTGAGTTAGCGCTTACAAAATCGGCCTAGTAGAAAATGACGTGTCATTTGATGCGTTAGGTCTCTATGTTTTAATCCCATTTTTGTTAACATTTCCGACATAAAGAAAGATATCGAACTGTGGGTTTTTCCGCGTTGTTGTGACTTCTTTGCTTTATCCAACTATGTAAAAAAGTATATACCGTTGTATTTCAATTTTTCTAAAAAACCGTAAAACATCCCAGTTTTCAGCATAGCGCCCTCTCGCGGCGATTGAAAGAAGTAGGTACGTATAGTTTATATCACTGAAAATAAGGCATGTAAGAGACTAAGTTCACCAAATCCGGTCAGGCCAAACCGTACTTATGGGCTTTTCTTCAAAAGAAAATTCTACCTTCCCCACTACTTTATTTGACAAATGATAAAGATGACACCGGAATCTTTTTGGTTCTGCAAACACTGAAGATTAAAACAGCCATATTTATCGACATGCCTTACTTGATACTTTTTTGAGAAAATTTTGTCTTTCCGTTCTGATGTCACAATTACGCCCCCTAGCGGTCATCCTGCGATGCAACAATTTCTCTTTGTCACTTTTATTATAATTATTTTTTTCTCAAAGCTGTAAGATTAATAGGTTCTGCCCCGTTTATGTGCGGTTACCGGTCTTAAAGGAACACACTGTACGATTAACACCAACCGGGGTTGTGGGATTGTATTTGAGCACGTTGAATGTCTGCACGCTCCGCCGTTCGGACTGAACATAAAGTCGACTGCCCCGTGTCCATGCGATGTTGGGCACGTTAAAGATCACTACCCTCCCCGACGGAAGGACAGGGCTTCGGCAAAATTTACGGGCTAGTGACGTGAAACTGCTCTCTGGCGTCGGTAATTGGCTATAGTCTCCGAAATAAACCGACGTTAAGAATAAGATAAAAGAACGGGAAGTTTTGGGCGACCTCTGGTATAACGGGAGCATATATTAAAAATGTGTTTGTGTGAAGTAGCGAAATCGTTGATGATGTTTAATTTTTTAAATTTATTCTTTCTTCACTACACAAGCCATGGGTGTTATGTAAAGTGGATCTTTACATAAGCGCCTTTTGAAGCGTGTCCAGTTTTATATTCACTTCTAATATAATAGTGACTATTTACTTTATTGGAGGAGCCCGTTACTCTTGTCCATAATGCATTAAACTACAGGAGTTATTTTTTTTTGATATATAGGTTCAGAATGACGTACTGAATGTAAAAACACAAAATCCTTACAAATTAGGAGAGCGGAAGTGTCGTCATTTTGAGAAAAAACGTTTCGGCCTATATATCCGCAACCGTGCAGTTTAGGCCAAAAATGGTAATGACCTTTATTGTAGATAATTGCATTTCTCATCTTTTTTGTGAATTTTTTTTTATATCACTCACCGTTTACAACTTATACGACTATTAGCATTCATTTATTGAGAAAAAAAGTTTTAAGTAATATTTCTAGAAAATTTGTCGATTGAAAAGTTAAGTTATAAGCATTTTATTTTTTAAACAATTATTAATAAAGATATAGGTAAAAAAGTCAATAAATGAATTTTAATAGTCGTATAAGTTGTAAACGGTGAGTGATACAAAAAAAAAAGTTTTACAAAAAAGATGAGAAATGCAATTATCTACAATAAAGGTCATTACTATTTTTGGCCTAAAGTGTACGGTTACGGAGATATAGGCCAAAACGGTTTTTCTCAAAATGGCGGCACTTCCGCCCTCCTAATTTGTAAGGATTTTGTGTTTTTACATTCAATACGTCATTCTGAACCTATCTATCAAAAAAAAATAACTCCTGTAGTTTAATGCAGAAAAAAATTCTCTATTGTCTGTACTAAAACTTTGTTAATAGATAAATCCTAGTCCATTTATTTTTAGGTGGTTACTGGATAGGCGGCTTTGTAGCTTCTCTTTTTATTATCACCCAATTTGCTATCAGCTATAATCCCACGTTGGTAAGCAAGTGGTAAATATAAATATTTAAACGACATATCAAAGTCACTAAAATATTTGTTTTTAGGGTGAATATAGAAGAAAAAATATCTAGCATTCAACTAAACGGAGCTACGAACACGACGGAATATGAAGAAACTATAATCAAACGAAATTCTATTTTAAGAAATTACAGCATAATGATAGTATCAGCTACAGTTCTAACATTGGTTAGACTGTTTTTCCACGTACGGTACTTCACAAGAGCTTCTATCAACATTCATAAAGCTCTTATTTTAAAAATTTTAACCACTACCATGGACTTCTTTGATACCCATCTTATTGGAAACGTACTCAACAGGTTTTCCAAGGATATCGCTACAATTGATGAATATATTCCATTTGTTATGTATGAATGCGCAAGAGTAAGTAAACAAAACCACTGTAATGTTAAGGTAATATTCTAACCATTTTTGTTTTAGATATTGTGTCTTATGGCAAGTATAGTAGTTCTTATTGTATATGTCAATCCGTCATTTATTATACCAGTGTTGGTAATATTTATTATTATGTTCTTTATCAGAAAGTATTATCTCCCAGCCGGAAGGAGTTTAAAACGGCTGGATAATTCAAGTGAGTACTAATTTGAATATCCTCACCATTTTCACAATATAAAAATATATGTAGCCTTGTTGTTGCAAGTATTACTTTCTGCGTCCAACAGTGGCCTTGTTGTTGCAAGTCCAGCAGTTTGTTCATCAAGTAAGAAGCCATGCTTTCCAAAAAAAAGTTCTTGATCGGCTCCTTTCCTTTTAATCAAATAAATCTTCTTTTTTATTTCAACAACACACCACGAGGGCTTACAGCCTAAATACTATCGTACCGTGGGTGTCGACAAGGAGGAAAGAGGCAACTTGTTAATTCTGGACTTGAAGGTTCGGGGAAGAAGGAAAAACATGTGCCGGCAAGGAATTGCACAACTTGGAAGTCCCCGGGACCAAAAAGCGGGCATAACAAGATGTTTTATGTCTAATGACCTGCACAGTAAAAGGGTGCATTCGCTCTGTTCCCCTGGTAGATATGTTGGGGGGGCAGCAGGTGGAGGAACTATAAAAGAGAGCTCCTTTGAGCAGTGACCGTGCAGATAACTATAAAATAGAGAGAGAGAGGTCACCAACGGCACGTCGGTGGGCAAGGGATGGCAGCCTTTGGGTGAAGGTAGGGTCACCGATGAGACGTATAGCTCTCTTCAGAATGGAGTCCAGGAAAGCGAGTGTAGAAGCGGCAGCAGTACCCCAGATGTGGGAGCAGTATTCGAGGTTTGGTCTTATTTGTGAAGTGCATAAAGTATAGAGATTAGCTGGTGAAAAGTATTTGCGAGCCGGGAAGAGGAAACCTAATTTCTTAGCAGCCGCTTTTGCAATTGATGTGACATGTGAGATTTCGATCCACAGAGATGCCAACAAGTGAAAAGGACTCATTACTTTGAATAGCTTGGTTGTTTATTGTGATGGGTCTAGGGCTGGTGTATCTCTTATGAGAGAGAAAGCAAGACTGATTTGGTGGGGTTGAATTGTACAAGATTTCTATTTCCCCAATCTAATATTTTTTGGTAATCCACGGAGATAGAACCCTCCATGAGTCTGCAATCCTCATCTAGTTGGGCTAAAGAGACAGGCTTAGAATATTGTATATTTGAGTGCTGTCGTCCGCGTAACTGTGAACTGGGTTGGATGTGCTAGAGAGGAGGTCATTGATGTGGAGAAGAAACAAAGTAGGGGCTAAAGCTGAACCTTGAGGAACTCCTGCATTAATTGGATACAGTTTAGAGGAATAGCCATCCACGACAACAGAAATGCTCCGGTTGGCGAGGAAATTTGCTGTCCACGTACAGAGTTTTGGTGGTAGGCCATAGGCCGGTAGCTTATTAAGCAGCGCTGCGTGCCAGACCTAGTCGAATGCTTTGGATATGTCTAGAGCGACAATCTGGGATTCACCGTGTTGTTCGTAGACTTGTTCCAAGAATGGGTGACAAAGGAAAGGAGGTCGGCAGTCGATGTGCGCTGACGGAATCCATACTGCATGTCGTGGATTAGACTGTGTTTTTCAAGGAATTTTAGTAATTCGGTGTTTATATACTTTTCCATCACTTTAAAGATGACTGAAAGGAGAGAAATGGGCCTGTAGTTGCTAAAAAGCGCTTTCGATCCTTTATTGGGGACGGTTTGTACTCCAGCAGTTTTCCAGTTACTAGGGAATATGCCTTTATTGTAAGATGTCTGAACCAGACGAGTCAGGACAGGAGCAAGTTCTGGTGCGCATTTTTTGAGAACAATTGCTGGGATCTCGTCAAGGCCAGAGACTTTCCTGGTATTAAGATAAGGGAGCATATTTCGTACCTTTTTAGTTTTGAAAATGATATCCGTCATTTTATGCGCGATATTGGGGACTGTTGGTGGTTGAACATTTGGAGGTGGGTTGAGAGTAGAATTGCCGGCGAACAACGAGGCAAAAAGTTCAGCCTTGCCCAGCGCGGTAGAAACAATTTCATCCCCTGAGATAAGAGGTGGGAACGTGCTCTTGCAGAAATTATTCCCAATAGATTTAGCAAGAGTCCAGAAGGGTTTGCTGCCGTTGGAGCTTGAGAGGACTTTGTTTTTGATGTGGTTATTAAACGAGTTTTTTGCTTCAGAAAGAATGCGGACATAGCGGTTTCTTGCGTCGTTAAATGCTTGACGGTTTTCTTGACTGGGATTGTGTAGAAGCTTTTTGTGAGCTTTGACCTTTTCCAGCCTGGCCTTGTCACAGGATTTAGAGAACCAGGGCTTTTGAGTGGCTGCAGAGGTTTTCTGTGTACGTGGAATAAATAATTCCATGCCAGCTTGGATAATTTCGGTGACGTTTTGTGAGATATCAGAGGGGTCAGGATGAGAGAAGCAGACAGACGCCCATGGAAATAAGGAAAAGTAATCTCGCATTTCGTCCCAGTTCGCGGAATTGTAGTGCCAAACGATACGTGGGTGTGATGACTGTGTCACCTCGGGTTGCATTGCGCAGGAAGCAGTGACCATGCCGTGGCCTGAGCGACCCAGGGGGCGGTGACTGATATCTTATAGCAGTCAGGATTTGTAGTAAGAAGGAGATCCAAGGGATTTGAGCTGTGTGTTGGGATGCGAGGAAAGTAAGTAGGTTGTTGAAAAATATTGGCTAAAGAATTGCTGACTGCAAAGGCCTCCGCTGCTCTTCCTTGTGAATCGGTTTTTGAAGATCCTAGCCATTCCTTATTATGGACATTGAAGTCACCAAGAATAGTGACCTCGGAGGAAGGATATTCAGAAATCAGATGGTCGGTTTTTTCAGAAAGATAGTCAAAGAGCTGGACAAAGTTGTTGTCAGAAGGTGACCGGTAAATGCAACAGATGAATTTAGTTGCAGCCCTGAGAGAGAGTTTTATCCATAGTATGTCTTTTCTTCCAGCTTCTGAATTTGTGAGTCTGGTGCAGGGTAGATTACTACGGACGTACGCGCACACGCCTCCATGCAATCTAAAAGAAGTAAGGAGCTCATACCCCGGGAAATTAAGGTGATAAGTGGCTGTTTTGGCACTGACTTGAGTTTCGGTGAGGAAGAGGAATTGGGGCCTATTAGCGTGGAGGAAATGGTGGACGGAGTTCAGGTTAGAATTAAGGCCACATATATTTGATAAGGATATTGTAAATCTCGATGCTGGCGCCCCCTGTACACCCCTCTCCCGGAGATCCGAATGGAGGGGTATTTTACCTCCGAAATTTGCTTATAAGGGAAACCGACTCATACACCAGAACCGGAAACGTCCGTTGGGACTTCACCGGCCCCTTGATGTAAGGGGTGGTACCTTCTCGGGCGTGAAAAAATCCCTTACTATCACGTTTTTTTACATTTCTGCTTCATAATTCCAGTTTGCTACAAAACGCATTAACTCGTGTGTTTGCTTCTTGGAGTTGAAGATTCAAGGTACTTAATTGATCGAATATGTGGACCAAGTAGCTCAGTTTCATCACAAATAAATCATCTCGAAACTTTTAGGCTTGCGGTCGGTTTTCCTCTGCTAGGTAAATGGCGATTTCATCTCTTAAATCATAAACGCGTTGGTAAAATGCCTCACGTCATAACCATCTTGCCTCGAAGTAAAATAGTAACGCTGAATGTACTGCACCCATGTCCTTACAAAGTGCAGAAAACATCTTGATTTTAGTGGTCCCATTTTTATATAATAAATTATATATAAAAAAAATTGCGGTTACCGTCGTTAGTATAATATTCAGAGCAGTACTCATTTTTTGGAAGCGAGAGCTTCTCTGTGGATCATGCAATGTGTCCAGATACACTGTGGAAATTTTTGTTTTACAGGTGCTTATATATTTAGGAATCTTTCAGATATTGTACGAGCACCATCGGTGCATGTTCCCACGCAATGTTTCGACTTCATGTTTGCCTCGTTCAGAAAATAATTTAAGATAGCAAATAATGCAGGTGATGTTACTTTGATCTCTATTGATCTGCAAAGTAGTAGCTTTAGGCAACTAAATGAGATTCTTTATTGCTATATGTTGCCCCATCAAGCTGAATTCAAACAAAACTCCCGAAAATCTGATGCTGTACATCTTCAGATCTATCAACTGTTCGGTGGGCACCATCTATTTTTAGAGGTACGGCTTTCAATTATTTGACAAAATTATCTCAAAACATAGTTTCTACGATCTCAATTGCAGCCGACAGAAAAAAACTCTCCACCGTGAAACTTTTTACATCTGGCTATTCGATATATAACCTTGTAAAAGAAGAAGTAAGTAAAGCTGTTTCATTCACAAACTTAAAAATAATATATTTTTGCTTTTCATATGATGTTAATTGTAGTTCGAAGAATTCTCGGAGTTGGCTACCGTAGTCACTATGAAGCGTTTTCAAATGTCGTTTAAGTTTATTAGGTTTCGTGCTGTCTGTGGCCAAAATTGTGTAGCAAATGACACACAGTTGTCTTTCTTCTTCATTTACTTCAGTGCTCGCAAACCCAAACTTTAACTATTAATGAAAATATTTTCTTGGTGTTTATTTCAGAACTACTCTTGTCTGTGCGTTTGTTGATGGTTCACTATCGTCAAATACTCGCTTACGCTCACTTAAAATTTTATCCATGACTCTGTATACACTGCATAAATTGTGAATTGCAGTTAACACGCAAATTACAACAGACACAATCACAGTAGAAGAATCGACTCGGCTAAGACTGGCTAGAACTGAACGAGATGCAGCATTTATACACGGCGCGCAGACGTTCTAGAATAATAATAATATCAATAATAACACCACAGTAGGCAAACTCCGCACCTAAAAGTGTTTGACTTGTGCGGGGGAGCTTACATACACATATAGACAAAGGACTTACCACCCAAAACTCATCAGAAGCCGGCCCTTCCACATTCGAGTGCAAAAGAGCGACTGTCTGAACACGGGACTTGAACCCGCGACATCCTAGTCCGATTTTAGAGGTTACTCACTTCGCGAACTGAGCTATTCGGCCTGTTGAATGTTCTAAACAAATTGGAGCTTCTCACAAGGCCGCGAGAATGTCACCTATGATGGATGTAAGGCAACGGGGACGCGACTAAAATTGTGATTGAAAATTGGGTTGCAAATACCAAAAGGTCAAAAAACGCCGATCTAGAGAATGTTGATTTTTTGGGCTGTAATTTTTCAGCCATCTGAATGTTTGGCCCTTGTGGGCCTGTTTTCCTAAATAAGCAGTTCTGGTTTTTTTTAGGCATTAAAGATAACCAGATTTGCATAGTCCCAGCTAAGAACCTAAGACAGGTCGTCATTTAGGGAGTTGGTCACTTTGACTCTCAATGATAAGGAGATAGAAGCAGATATGGGACGAGTCTATGAGTAGTGCGAAGAGCGTAGTCATCAGCGGAGCTGAAAACTGTATTGTTGGTTGTTAACAGATAGTCTTCTCTTTGCAAAAAAAAGGGTGGGAGCCAAAACGCAAGCTTGAGGAACAGCCTCATTTATTTCTAAATTATCTGATGAAACAGTATCGACAACAATATGTAGAGGGGCGCCTCTTCATATAACCAGATATCCATGGGCTTTGCTACAATAACAATCCATATCATGGAATCTGATTGACGAGTGTTGCATGCAACCGAAGACTTCAGAAAGTATCAAGGAAATTTCATAACCTTCCTTAAAATTTTAGAGAGAAAAATTTCAGAGATAAGTGACGTCTGTCAGATTATCGCCAGTAGATCGGCTTTGACAAAAGATATATTAGGAATTATTTAGCCCATATGATTTTTGGAGATATTTTATAGGTAAGTTCCATTTTGGTTACTTTTTCCACAACTTTGGACAAAACTTATATAATGGACCTTAGACGATAGTCATCCACATCGGATTGATCTCCCTTTTTACGAATAGGCTGGACTCTTTCGTGTTAAAAGCTAAAACTGGCAGTGCTGATGTACACAGATAGGTAAAGTGGGCTAAATAGACTAAGCTCATCACATGTCGACGATCCTGCAGTGACTTGGGAAATTACCTGTAATGTACAGAGTGTAAAAAGTAAAGAAAACGAGATTTTGTAAGAGATTACGATGCACGAAAGAATAACATATTGTACACGAGTAGGACAAGATGAAAGGGAAGCGATAAGGAATTAGTAAATAAATGTCAATGCACATGGCCGGATGCTGAGAAAAATAATCATGTAAGTCAGTAAGTTGGTATAAGGCTAAATAAAAAATATATGTTATGTATAAAAAGTTCACAATAAGTTTTTCCAAGAATAGTATGAGTATGGATAAAAACGTGTACAGGTAGAGTGTTTTTGGTTGAACGCTTTATACCCACAAACGGCGATAGTGAGCAAGAGGTGGAGCATTTTTAGAATCACGTGAGTTCAGTGTTGGACATAATATGTGAACCAGGTGAAAAAATTATTATTGCCGGAGATATGAACAATTGGGTAGGTGTAAGAGTAATATAGTGTACGGGTTCAAGATATGCTATATATGTGTAAAACTTGAGAATATCATACTAAGCACTTAATAAAATTGGATGCGGTTAGAATGGGCCACCTAAGACTATTGATGGGTAAAACACGAAGGAATGCAGTTAAAGATGTATGGGGTTTAAAAGAATGTAATGCGTAAAGTCTGTTGGATGTAAACACGAGAGTAGTGTGCTGAGATGGTTTGAACAAACAGGACGAATAGATGATAATATAATAACATAGAACATATCGATGGTATGTGGATAGTAAGAGACGTTGCCGTTGCCGTACACCTAGGAAACTTTGATTGGAAGCTGTCGGGTGATGGGAGAACGTTATAAGGATATGTACGAATGTGAAATATGACAAAAAAGCATGTCAATCCAAGTGCATGGAGAAATATTAGTAGGGAATAGCATAGGCTTTGTGGTCTGCTTACATCTTTAAAAGAATGGTGTAACGGGTGGTAGTAGGTAGTAGTAGTAGTTGTTGTAATGTGCTTAACAAGATATGGTACAGTATATAAACGTGTAGTTTAGTGCAAAATTTTCACTTGGTCTATATTTGCAGCAAGAAGTCCTGTTGTTGGTCACCTTAATGCCTCATTAGAGGGTTTAACAACGATCAGAGCATATGGTAGACAGAATGTTGTTTGCAGGGAATTTGATATCCATCAGAACTTATATACATCGGCATATCATATGTCACAGATAGCGATGAGAGCCTTCGGATTATCCCTGGATCTTCTTTGTACAGTTTTTATAGCTGCCATAGTTATCCGATTTCTCCTAGCAGACAAAGGTAAGGCACAAAAAAATAGAAAGTGTTAATGTTTAAGTTGTTAGATACAATTTTAGAAAGCCAATTCACCACGAACTATTTTTAGATGTAATGATTATTTCGACACAAAAAAAATATTTTATCAAAGCATAAATAAAACGGTTTTACAATAACCGTTACAATAAGAGAAGGGAGTTCAAAACATGTCCAGTACTGAGCAGCCGTCTCATTTTGTAAAAGGCTGACTATCGCACGTGCAAAATTTGCGAATATTTTGCAAACCAAGTACAACTGCCCGATTTACCGCATCTTTTAATGCAAAAAAATATTTTTCGCAAGGAAAATAAGAAAAATGAGAAAGTTATAAGGAAATAGTACAAAATCACAAAATTTAGTTTTATCTAAATAACTTGGGAAATGTTAAGAATTTTACAGATCAAAAAACAAAAAAGTTGAGGACGTAGTAAGTTCGTTATCGTAGTGAATTTTCATAAGAATTTTACTCTATTAGTATAATGCCTCGGTGGTTCAGGGGCAAGAACGTGTGCCTCTGAACCGAAGGGTACTGGGTTCGATCGCTGGGTTCTCCTTTCACTTTTTCAGTACAAACTGTAACATTAACATCAACCGAGGTTCTGGCATTGTATTTGAGCAAGTTGAGAAGGGGCGTAAAGCCGTCAGTCCCGTGTCCATGCGGTGTTGGGCACGTTAAGGATCCCTACCCTTCTTACAGAAAGGTAGGGGTTCGGCAAAATTTCCAGGATAGTGAGATGACACTGCTTCCTGGCGTCGGTGATTGGCCATAGTCGCGGAAATAGGCTGACGTTAAAGAAACAAAGCAGACACACACACACACACTATTAGTAAGATATATTATTAAAACTAATTCTTTAAATTAAAATGGACCTTGGAGATCAGTTTTAGAGTCCCAGTTAGCGATTATTTAAAGAAAGATTGTATTTTATATGGAGCTAAAAAATTAAAATTTGGTCTTAGATATAATATGTAAGTACTGCAAATGTCTTTAAATAAATGGTTATAAATTTCATTTACGTTACAAAAGTTTTTCAGAAAAAAAAATTTACAAAGAGAATGTACCTGTCAAATTATAAACGTGGCAGGTATTTTTCCTTATTAGTTGCTTGGATGGTTTTGTTTTAGTCAATCCATCCAGTTTTGGAAACAATAAACAACAAAAAAGGTTTTTTAAAACAATATTGTAGTTATCAGCGAAGCTCATTATGTTATTTTTCTTTAATTAAGTACCCACGCTGCGTTTACATGGGTGTTACTATGGTTCAAGATTGAAGATTCTAGCTTAATGGGAAATTTATTCAGCCATCGGATTTGAAATATTTTTACGAAAATTGTCTACCATAACATACTTGCTGCACCCACGTCCTTTCCAACACTTATTTACGGTTGCTGTACCCATACTTTTTGAAAATGATAAAATATTGTAGCTTACTATGTACTGACAAACAAGGCAACCTCTAAATCATTTTTGGAAAAAAATATTTAAAAAAAATTAAATGAGGTAACAATTTAAACATAAATTGAAAATCTTGGTTCGCTTCAATCACCCTCAAGGCATAAAAAATGACAAGGTAAACAATATGAATTCCTTTGGAGTAACCCCTAAGAAAGTTACGTGACCTGCGGTGAATATAGAGGTTCTGCGCGCGGTAAACAGGATTTTAAGGTAGTATAGCTGCAAAATGGGATAAAGGCAGCTTAAAAAAGGTCCAACTAAGCTGTTTCTTTCGCACTTTCCGCTCACGTTGCCTTTTTATATTGTTCTCCGCCCAGGACCCCTATTCACTCTTGGTCTCGTAACTTTCTTGTGGTCTGTTTGCAAGGAAATTTTCTTGTAGTTCAGAAGGGGTTCTAAGTATATTTCTGGTAAGATTTTTCTAAACACCCTCCATGTGCTAATATGCAAATTTACCGAAAATGTAATTTTTATTTACAAACGGAATGCATCTATGAAATTATAGGTCGCAGGTAAGTATTTTTCCATATTAATCTCTTGAATGATCAGTTTTAATCAACTCCATCGAACAAGTTTCTGCAAATAATAACAAAAATGGTTTTTAAAACAAATTTGTAATTATCTGTGAAGCTCATAGTGTTATGTTTTAAATTAAGTATCCACGCTGCTTTTATATAGGTTTTACTATGTATCAAAACTGAAGATTCTAGTTTAATGGGAAATTGGATGATCACCATTTAAAATATTTTTATGAAAATTCTTTACCATAACGCACTTAAACTCTTTGCAACACTTATTTACTATTGCTGTATCCATACTTTTTGAAAATGAAATAAATATAAATACAAAATTTTTAAATTAAAATTTTAATAATTTACCCTAAACATCTGTTTATATAATTTTATCTAGTGATGTATGTACTTTTTAGTACCTACCTAGATATTATAAATACTTACTGGATTCGTTTGAGGTAGGTATATTTCTTCTTAAAATAATTTTGTTTCAATTTTATAATACCTACCAGTAGATTCTGTATAGAGTTCACTACGTAATACATACAATATCTGCAATCTACATGCATTTCATTGGATGTTCCAATCATAATATACTACTACAGTCATTTTGTTAAAGTTAAGTTAAAATTAAATTTGGGTTATTATTTACTACTATTTGTATTAGCCTTAGAATATAGGTACCTTGTTGTTTTATATTGTAAGATCATAATAAGGTATTTGGAATTAGCCTCAGAGGAGTCGATTTCGAGGCTGGGCGATGCGCAAAGCGTACACTCACCCGGTTCTCTGTGATAAATAGATACGTGTGGTCAGATTAAACTAAGATGGAGAGAGATTGCTTTTAATTATAAAAATCATGAACGTAAAAAATGGGAAGCTTAATATTTATACATAATGATACGTCATTCTAGATCGCTTTTAAACAGATTGAATAACTTTTATTAAATTTTTTATTTATTAATATACATTCGCGTGCTAAAATTTAGCGCTTTTGGCCGCAAACTTTGTCGCTGTATTAGGAAGGAAATGGTCCAAGCCTGGCAATTTAAAAATTGTTAGTTGGTTCTACATTGTACACAGCTCTATCTATAAAATTTTGTGTAAAGTAGAGCTGTCGTGACAACATACTACCTGGTCCTGCACCGAGATGGCGTCCCTGTCGTATCTCTCACAATGTTCTCCAGTCTGACATCTTGCAATAACTTCCATTGTTTAGATTTGCATCTACGATTTATTTAAATAGCATAGCAGTGATAACGTCATCTGTCTTTGTCCAACATTGTAGATATTAATTGTAGAAATTAATTTCGAATAACTTTATTTTCCTTTGATCAAACGACTTGAAAATTGGCACACACCCACGTTTGTCTACGTTCTTTTAAGTTGTAAATTCAATCACTTAGACAATTTGAGAGATATTGCGTTTTAAAACATATTTTTTAATTTTTTATTAAGCAAAATTGGCCGTTAAGATTTGTTGAACGAACTCATCCAAGCCATTAGCAAAATAAGGTAACTCCCAAATTTGGTCCAAATCGGTTGAAGTATTTTTCGAATTATCAGTTGGATACACACACACACACACACACACACACACACACACACACACACACACACACACACATATATATATATATATATATATATATATATATATATATATATATATATATATATATATATATATATATATATATAAACATTTTAACTGACCATTAAAATGGGTTCCAGAGGAACTAATTCGCGCTGATTTGAAGAAATTTTCTGAAAGTCTCACCATCAATATTTCTATATACCTGTATATATAAACACAACATTTACAATTGATGTCGCTTTGTTGTTATCATTATTTTGTAATTAATAATTATTAGGTAATTAACATCCAGAGTGCTATATGCAGTGTTTCTATGATAACTATTATGAGTCAATATAATGTATAGATTAATTAGCATTTTAAGTAGCACCCATTTGAAAAAAATTTACAAACATTTAACTCGTGATGCTCTAAGGAATAATTAATTTGATAGGATTATCTATGTTTAGATTCTCATAATATATACTTCAATAGGTTTATAAATTGTTATCACATGTTTTCACAAAAATTGTCAAATGAAACCTAAAAGTGGCAGACTTGAATAACGTTGTTATTTTTGGCAGCTGGTGACATGAAAATATGAGTCTTAGTTAATAATAAATATTTAATAATTTATTGAAAATAAAATGTTTTCAAGTTTTCAAAAAAATGTGTGTAGCAAATTTCCGTAAAAAATATACTTTTCGTATTACGTTACTTATGCCAATTTTTTAAAAGAAACAATGGCGAATTTACGTGAAGAAAATGGTTTGCAAACCTTTATGTACTAAACTTTTTTTTTTAATTTTTGTCAAAACGCTTTTTGTAAAGGATTATATCTTGGCACGTGTGTAAAAAACTTAAAGGTTCGTTGGCGAGGAAAATGGGACCAGTTTTGTCGGTAATATTTTAAGTTTATTTTGGAAAATTTTTGTACATTTTCTAACAGTAAAGTTATTTTGATAAAATGTGGTACATGGTTCCTACTATAAAGGCTATACTATTAGCCAAATTTGATGTCTTTCATTAAAAACAGACTTTTTCTATAGTGTAAATTATGATGTATTAAATTACGTAAATTTGTACTGATAAGTAGGTACATTTTAAAATAAAGAGGATCATTAGACTTAAAATGTTGTTAGAACGAAGTGTCTACTGCTATTAACTTTAATGACATCGGCGGGCCAACGGTAACAATCTTAGCTGAAGATGACGGTTTAAAATCAAAATGAACCTTAACCTATGACTTAGATGTCGTTTTTAACGTCCTGTTTCTTTTTTACAGACACTTCTGCTGGTGATGTTGGTCTAGCAATCAGTCAAGCTATTATGATGACCGGTTTATTGCAGTGGGGCATTCGACAATGGGCGGAGCTGGAAAACCAAATGACCTCAGTGGAGAGAGTTGTAGAATATACTGAAGCTGAAGTTGAAACTAAAACTGGAAACATAATCAAGAATTGGCCAAATTTGGGTACTATAACATTCGACAACGTGTCTCTGACATATAAGAAAACAAACGAGACAGTATTAAAACACATCACATTTGAGATTGAACCTAAACAAAAAATTGGCATAGTTGGAAGAACTGGTGCAGGCAAGAGTTCTGTAATATCCAGTCTGTTTCGATTATACAAAACAGAAGGGGCGATTTATATCGATGGGGTCGATATCAATACTTTATCTACAGATTTCTTAAGATCAAAGATTTCAATCATTCCTCAAGATCCTGTCCTGTTTTCCGGTACTATAAAAGATAATATAGATCCCACAGGTAGATATTCTGATGCAGAAATGTGGAAAGCTATAGATGTGGTTGGCCTTAAAAATATTATCAAAGACATCCATGTGAAGGTGACTGAAGGAAATTCTACATTTAGTGCAGGACAGAGGCAGCTTCTTTGCTTGGCGAGAGCTGTTATCCAAAATAATGTGATATTAATTTTAGATGAGGCTACTGCTAATATGGATTTAGAAACAGATGCTTTGATCCACGAAACTATACAGAAAAAGTTTAGCCATTGTACTGTTATAACAATAGCGCACAGATTACACACCGTTATGAATTCCGACAAAGTTATAGTTATAGATAGCGGTGAGATTATTGAATATGACGTGCCTAGCAATTTGCTAAAAAATCCAGAAAGTAGGTTTTACAAGATGGTAAAGAAAACAAAATTATTATAATTTTTATATAAAAAATATATTGTTCAAATAATCTTTTTGTTTTATTAGCTGATGCCTGAAATAAATAGCTTTATAAAAACCACTATCTCCCATATACAGGGTGCCCCATAATCAACTGGAGATTAGCTGAGGGATCATAGCTGGCACAAAAGTAAAGCAATTGTGCTTAACATGCCTTAGTAAAATGTTACTCGTTTTCGTTTTACATGGTGTTTAAATAATTTTTCTTAATACTATTTTTTCAAATATCTTGAAAGTGGTTTAGCATATTATTATGAAATGGGGCATTGTATTATAAAGCATCATGCATAATACGATGACGGTATTAATTTCACCACTGCCGCTTGTGGTGCCACCGACAGCAACACTGGTCCATTAACATGGTCATAATTTTTTGACCACCTTGTATGTACATTTTCGAACAAAATAAAGAAAATTCATTTAATTCCGCACCAAAAAGGTATACTTCTTTTAATATATAATTTAAGTGTCTTAACAACTAAGGTCATTGACACTAACGACACTTTAAATAATTACATAACAAAATTATATATAAAAAGAGGAACTAATAAATACACTTAAATACTATTATATAAATTAGACTGTCTTAAAAATCTAAGTAAACAGTTTACATTCGTAAAATTTAGACATAAAATTTCAAACAAGTTTCTTTCACCAAAATTTTCAAACCGTGGACAGGTATATAAGGGACATTCCAATAGTAAGTGAAAAATTGAAGTTGGTCGGTCACAGAGCTCACAATAAGGGCGTTGTTGTTGATTTAAGATATAACCATGTGTATGTATACGTCTTTGAAGTCGAAAAAGTTAACTGTTTTCAAAATAAACGTATTTTTCAATGAAATTAAATTAACGATTATGCGCAAACATAATGTATTCTCGAAGGCTTCGATCTTAGTGCAAATTATGTGTATCTGTTGTAGATACTTTTTAGCACAATAGCATGTACGTTATCAAGAGAAACATTTTTATTAAGAATTCAACAAAGCCATTAAATAAAATAACATCCATAAATCTATTAATTAAAAAGAAATAGTTAGCAAAATGGATATCGGCAAGATCGTTAAAAATTGCATTAATCTACTTAATTAAATTAATCTAAAATCAAACTTCAACTTTAGAAGCAAAACAACAACAAATCAGAGTAAGTGCTTAAAGTGTTCACCATTTACGGCAATGCATTTTCTCACTCGTTTATTAAAATTGTCAATTACTTTAAAACATGAATTTTGTTGAGCTCTGATATAATTAAACAAGTACGATCTTTTCCCATAATTGCTGGCGGCTATTTATTTCATTTTTGTAGACCAGTGACTTTAAATAATCCCAAAATAGCGGATTTAAGTCGAGACTACGCGCTGGCATGGGTGCACACTACCTATACCAATCCACCTTTGGGGGTAGTAGTAGTAGTAGCAGTGGTGGGAAGGCCAACGCCAAGCAAGTAGGCCACAATGGGCCCTTTTTGCCAACCCCAGCAACCCAGCAACCATGCCCTACTCTTCCTCGGTTCCGTCGCCAAACCACCTCGACCTCGAGATGAAGGCCGTGAAGGTCTTCAATTGGACGGTACTTACCTGATTCCTCTGCAGAGTCCTCGATCCGAACAATTCTGCTCGAAGACTCCCAAAAGCCTCGCATTCACAGATGTAGTGGTAGGAAGTTTCTTCATCCTCGCCGCATTCCTGGCAAATAGGACCCCATCTTCGCCTATCAATGTGAGGTGTCTTCTAAGGACGCAGTGGCCTGTCAGCACCTCAAGGATGCGGCGAGGCGTAGGTTTCCTACTTATGCCTATCGCAGACTCCGGGCCACAGAACGGCCGCCGGAAACCGCGTCTTGCGAGATTATTCGCCACCTCAATCCCCGCTACGCCACAGTGTCCCGGAACCCACACCAGTTGCACCTCCTTCGTCCTGTCTGAGGACGTCAGCGCACTGCTGAACCAGTGCTGACCTGATTCTGGCCGCGCAGACTGCCCGGAGGACCGCCTGGCTATCCGAGCAGGTGTACACACATTTCTCGGGACTCCTTTTCACATCCTGCCTATTGGCCACAGACAGGATAGCATACACCTTTATTTCGAATGCCGTGGTACATGCGCCAAGAGCATAGCTCTCGCGCACCCCCAGGCCCTCGATGTATATTCCTGCCCCGGAGGATTGTTGGTCCTCCAGCAGCGATCCGTCGGTGAAACAGACCAGGCTTGCGGGCTGGAATTCAACCTCATTTTCCCTCCACTGATCCCTACTGGGGATCCTGAGGATGTATGGCCTAGTCAACCTAATATCGTCCTCGGCATCCCGCACCTTTATGTCGGAAATCGGAATTTTCTTTTCCACCTCCTTGGCGACTCTTGCATGCCCTATTATTGCTCCCTCTCCGCACCTTTGAGGGTAAATTTCATGTAACAATTTCGTACATCTCGAATGTAATGAGCTAGAGCACCATCATGCGTGAACCAAGAGTCACTCCTTAAAGTTAAAGGTAGGGAAGAGTGGAGTAAAATGATCCCTCGAGTAAAATGATCCTACCAAGTATTGGGGATACTAATGGTGCCATCTACGTTGCCATAGCATAATGTTATAGTTAAAGTTTTGTACAGTTAACGGCAGTGTATGTGGTTAGTCTACAGACGCTCGTATAAAGGTTGTATTTATGTGAATGATATGCAACTACTTGATATAAGGTAAGAGTTTTCTAAGACAGTATTAAAATCTGTGCATAGTCATTTATTAAATCGAGTATGTGTACAACTTTTTATGGGTAAATTAGACTTTTGAAAGGTTAGACACTTACACGCTTACTGCTCACTGAAATTTTGTAGGTTAGGTGAGATCCATTGTGTGCATTTGGAGGAAAATGATCCCCTGTAAGTTATGTCAAATGATCCAGGGATCGATTTACCCCGCACAAACTGGATCGTTTTGCCCCATTTAGTAAATCAGATTTTCTATTTCAGAATTCCACGTAAATATTTACGCAAAACGCAAAGACAAAGTTGGGATCCAGGGGTTATGCGGAATGCTCTGGACTAGGTAAATAATAATGGAATCCTCATAAAAACAGCAGCAAGAACCTTTAATCTTCCTGTGATGTCATTAAAACGCCGGGCGAAAAATAAGAATTTAATTGCCACAGATAGTAAAACACTTCTGGGTAACAAGAAGACTGTCTTGAGTCCAGATCAAGAAAACGAGTTAGTACAACACATTCTTGACTTGGTGACAAGAATGTATGGTTTAACCACATAAGATCTTCATTAGTTAGCTTTTCAGCTAGTTGAAAAGAACAATATAGATTTTGGTATATAGTTTCATTTTAATGTCGTAAACTTATGTACCAAATTTGTTCACCATATCTTTCCTATTTTTTGAGATAAAAGTTTTTTTCGAAAAAAAACCCAAAATTTTCCTGGAAAACCTGGTCCAATTTTCCTGACTAACCAACTTATCCAAGCCACTTACAAAAGGAAGGCACATGCTAAATTTTATCAAAATCGGTCCATGATGCCGCTCGTGCAAGAGCTTTTAATAGCCCAGTTGTCACCAAGTTTTTCGATCTGCCTGAAAGATGTAACGCAAAAATATAATTATCCACCTCTAAGAATTTTTAACGTGGACTAAACATCAATTTCCACAGTTCCTTAAAGGAATTCGAAAACATTTGCCAAAAAGGAAGAAAGCAGGTTGCATGCATTACATCAGATTAACGTGGAATTTAAGAACAGCGGTGATTTGCATATCAGCAGCTGGAAATTTCGTACCATCTATGCTGATATTCAACAGAAAACGCATGAAAGCCAAGCTGACAGACGGGGCTCCACCAGGAACAATTTTTGCGTGTCACGAAAGTGGATGGATCAAACTCGATATATTTAAGCAATGGTTTGATCCTTTTGTGAGTTACGTTAAACCTTCTCAAGATGACCCTGTGTTACTAACTATGGATGGGTACTTATCCCATACGAAGAATTTGGATGTCATACTGTGTGTATGTGTGTGTTTATTTCTTTAACCTCGGCTTATTTCCGCGACTATGGCCAATCACCGATGTCAGGGAGTAGTCTCAACTCACTATCCTGGAAATTTGGCCGAACCCCTGCCTTTCTGTAAGGAGGGTAGGGATCTTTAACGTGCCCAACATTTCATGGACACGGGACCGATAGATTTACGCCCCCTCAGAGGGGCAGAACGTGCAGAACTTGCTCAAATACAATGCTACAACTTCGGTTGATGTTAATTGTACAGTATGTATTGAAAAAGTGAAAGGAGTACCCTGCGATCGGACCCAGTACCCTTCGGTTCAGAGGCACACGTTCTTACCACAAAACCACTGAGGCTGTGATGTCATACTGAACACAAGGGAAGTTTTTGTTTCTTTGTCGTGTCTCCCACCCCACACAACACATGGGCTCCGGCCACTGGACGTTGGGGTTATGTTCCCATTAAATGTATACTTGGACTAAGCTCTAAAGAAATTGAGTATTCATCATCCCGGAAGAACTGCTACGACATTTCAAATCAGCAAGATCATTCGCGAAGCTTACTTGAAAGCTGACATACCCACTAACGCTATAAATGGGTTTCGAAAAACTGGGATCGTTCCGCTCAATCCAGAACCTTTTACAGATGCTGCTTTTATATCTGCGGAAGTGACGGAGGAACTAAATAAAGAACCAAGCGCTCCTGTCGTAGATACTTCAGAAGAAATACGCCAAGAAAATCCAGTTCAGGGTCTGATTGCCCCAATCGAAGAACTTTGCGAAAAAGGACGCACAGCAAGCTCTATTCCACGTACGGGTTCACGCGCAGTTCCTGGCATTTTGGATCACGAATAACTGGATGTGAAAGGCAATAAAAACTCATTATTTTCCGTTGCTCTCTCAATATTTCATTCTGATCACTACTAAAAAAGTAAAAATAAACTCAAGTCAACTGGCGCTGTAATTTTAACGAGCACTCCTTATAAGGACAGCATTGTGGAAGAGAAGATGAAGAAAATTGTAGCGGAAAAAAAGAAAAGAAAAGAAAGAAGCAAAAATTTGTAGGTGTAGGGCAACCAAGGCCCTGAAAATAAGAAGAAAACGTAAACGTAAGGAAGAAGCAGATTGTGAGAGTAGCAGTGAAAGGTATAATGACGTAGAAGGCTTTTTGGGTAGTAAGGAATTGTGTGTGTGTGTCTTGTTTCTTTAACGTCGGCCTATTTCCGCGACTATGGCCAATCACCGACTCCAGGGAGCAGTTTCACCTCACTATCCTGGAAATTTTGCCGAACCCCTGCCTTTCTGTAATAAGGGTAGGGATTTTTAACGTGCCCAACATCGCATGGACACGAGACCGACGGCTTTACGCCCCCTCCTAAAGGCCGAACGTGCAGACATTCAACTTGATGAGATACAATGCCAGAACCTCGGTTGATGTTAATTTTACAGTTTGTACTGAAAAAGTGAAAGGAGTACCCTGCGATCAAACCCAGTACCCTTCGGTTCAGAGGCACACGTTCTTACCCCTGAACCACCGAGGTTCTTAATGAGAAATTTAAATGTACAGTTGGAGGCCAAGGTTGGATGCGATGCTGTAAGTGTCGCGGGTGACGAATGTGCAGGTGTTAGTGACGATGCAGATGATTACACATATACCAGGTGTCAGTACCAGATTAAACTTGCGCCAAGAAAAAAAGAGTTAAAAATTGTAGTGTGCTGTTTAGATATTTTTGACATTGTGTCAAAGCTTTTAGTGAATTTTTATTTAAAAAGAAAACACTAATAGAGGGGTATCGATGGTGAGACTTGGCAATTTTTTTTTCAAATGAGCGCGAATTGGGGCCCCTAGAACCCATATCCGGGGTCACTTTCGATTTTTATATTTTTATGTTTATATATATATATATATATATATATATATATATATATATATATATATATATATATATATATATATATATATATATATGTATATATATATATATATATATATATATATATATATATATATATATATATATATATATATATATATATATATAAGTAGAGAGATAATGTCTGTTCTGGAACGACCTTGAGGAGGAGGAGGCATTTTCAAGGTCAAGGCCAGCGATATATTTTCCCACGGCCAGGTGTATTTTTTTAAGGTCAAGGCCAGATGTATTTTCCCACGGCAACGGCCAGAGGTATTTTTTTAAGGTCAAGGCAAGATGTATTTTCCCACGCTCACGGCCAGGTGTATTTTTTAAGATCAAGGCCAGATGTATTTTCCCACGGCAACGGCCAGAGGTATTTTTTTTTAAGGTCAAGGCAAGATGTATTTTCCCACGGTCACGGCTAGAGGTATTTTTTAAGCTCAAGGCCAGATGTGTTTCTGCACGGTCGCGGCCAGCGATATATTTTTTTTAAGGTCAAGGCCAACCACATTTTCATGGTCACAGACACATTCAAGTTTACAAATTTATCCTTGAAATTTGTATTATATATGTACAGGAGATATCTCAGGGAATTAATATTATTAGAATCCTCTATACAAGAGTTCGAGTTTATTTATAATAAAGTGTAAAGTAGTAGGAATACAATGTCTGATCACAATTTTTTGATTAACTGGGACAGTTTACGTGACACTTCAAATATTCGCCAGCGATATGTGTTAAATTATGAAGGGAGTGTTTTGCAAAATCGCCATATTCAAGCTGTGGCATTAATGGAGGCACACCTTAGGGCTGTCGATGTGTGTGAAGAAAAATGTCAAAAATTTTATTTTATTGGGGATCCTTGTATGGGTTCCATAGTTTGCGGAGATTGCCTGGTAGGAGCTAGGTATGCAATGTTTACTTTGTGTGACAAAAGTGTCGTCGTAAAATATCATGTGCATAGTAGGTATATATCGCATTGCACACATTGTAACAGGCGAATAAAATATAGATCTGCAGAACAGTGTAGGCAGCCGGCCGAAGTGACCTTTGTGTGTAGTTGTTTAAGAGTGGGTCCAGCTGTGAATATTGGAAACAGTGAGTAGTGTCAGTAGTTAAGAAGCCACAGTCAACGTAAGTGCAGTATAAACAATTTAATATGATGGGGAATGTGAACAGTAAATGTCAGTGTGAAAAAATAGATAGTGATGAGCTAGAAGAGAAGTTTAGAATAATTGTCTGTAAAATAAGAAACATAGCTGGTGATGAAAAATTTGAGTCTGAAGGAGATGACTGGACCAGTTCATATTTGTATGAATTGTGTAACATATATTTAAGTGGTAACTGTACAAAAGAGTTTTTTGTTCTATCATACAAAGCTTATGTGCAAAATGGAGAAATTGAACACATACTTACGCATTTTGTTCCATTTTAAATTTATAGAATAAAAGAAATGTAATTAGACATTGTATTCCTATACATCGCTTTAAATAAATAAATAAAAAAAAACAATATATTTTAACTAGTTTTATTTTTTACTCGTTTTATTTTTTACAATACAAAACTTAATTCATAACATGATTGTTAAATAAAAAGTATACATTAGTAAGGGCGCAAACGCAATGATTATTTAAATGATAAATGCAAGAAGGTGTAGATGCTTGAAGTGTGGGTTGTTCATCTAATTCCAAAACGAGTGCTGATGAATATTTTTTTACATAATCAGCTTTCTCCTTTCCTTTCACATAAACGACGTTGATGTCGCTTGTAAGATGTTTGATTATTTCAGCAAAATTGTGTACTGGTGTAAAACCTGATTTCCAATCAATACAATGATGATGGTTTATTAACCATTTCGTCTGCACTTGTAAATTTTGAGGTAAATAATCCAGACTAAATGGTGCTTTAAAAACATAGTGACAGATCTTGGAACCATCAAACGATGCAAGTTCTTTTGGAAGAAATTTATTATTTTACAGTTTGACACCTTGAATGTCAATTACGAGTACCATAGTTTACAATGATAAATTTGAAAAGCGTTTATACATTTTTTTCTTCATGTCGTAAAAGAAAATCACTTTTTTGAGTTCTTTTAGTTTTTTTAAATGAGCACTGAGTTGTTGTTTATACCTCAACGTCATCATCAAATTGAAATAGGCAAAGGAGTGCATCTAGCTTAAATAGTATAATTAAATTTGTCTTACGATTTTCGTCAGGGGATTGTAAGTAAATAGTTTATCATGCAAAATTAAACAGTATGCGGATGTGTTATGTGGTATGTTTGCATTTGTTTCGAATTCAAGTCTCACTACAACCGACCCTGATTGAATGCTATCCTTTTGTCGGGAGCAGTCAATATGAACTAAAGGCGCTAATTTTGCAAATTCAGTTGGTGTAAAGAGGGGTTGATTTTCCTTTTGATAATAAGATTGTTGAAATTTTGAAAACATTTCGTAAAGCGAGGCAAATTTATTTTCCAGAATATTTAAGTTGAGGTCCTGGTAAGGATACCTTTCAGTGTTTAGAAAAGCTCTAAAATTTCTTAGGTTACAATTATCAAATTTACTCATATCTTTTAAAATCTTTCCTTTTCTATCAGTTTGAAATCCTGTAAGAATATGGCGTGGTGATTCGAGTTTTGTAGTGGTCTTAACTGGCCAAGTATGTCTAGATGTTTCTGGAAGAGCTGGGTATTCTATTAACTCCCAGCTTCGAAAGGGTAATGGAATTTCCACCCCCTTTTGAATTTGTCTGGAAAGCTGTAACTGCTGTGCGAGAGAAACGGTAACATGGGGAACTTTCCAGGACACCTTCTCAATTGTAACTTTCGGCTCATCTACTGTAGGGGTGGGAGCTGCAGGATCATCAATGTAGATTACAGCATCTTTATCATCACTACTTCTAATAAGGATTAGTTCTTGTTTCATATTCATTATAATTTTACGATAATCTTCGAAAAATCCCAATAAGTGGGAACATGGAATACAAACATTAAAATTTCCATTCGCATCAACTTTGATACGATCATCTGTGTGTTTTTCGCTTTTAGGAAACCAACCCGCGTTTTGAAGTTTTATGCTTTCGTTAGAATTTAATGAAAAATAATTTTTCATTGTTGAAGCAAGTCCTACATTGCGTGTGGAATCTACTACTACACCGTTCAGTTCATAACGAATTTCTCTAAAAAGAAAAGCTATTGCGTTGTTAATAAAAAACAAATTGTTTGACACCGTACCATCTGTTTTGGTTAATTTACCTTCAATGTACAAAAAGCTGTCAGAAGGAAGTGTATATGCATCAAGTTCTTGAACAGTGATCCGTTGTTCATCGTTATAATCAAATTGTGAAGATGTACATGCCTGGTAGGTATGGTACTGGTAATCTACAATAGAATCATCTACAACTACTTTTTGTGCAACGTCAAGAATATTCATTTTACTTGAAAACCAAGTGATTGTAAGAATTGTCGGTTGGAAGGTGTTAATAGCTTAGGCCTTTTTAGAATACTGAATTTTTTCTGAAGGTTTCTGTTTTTATACTCTGGCAACCAAGAGGGTAGATATAAAGCATTATATCTCACAACCATTTATATATCTTTTTTTAAATGCACCTTTACTGTAACCGTTTCACCCCTAAAATTTACTAAATTTCCGTCTTGATCAAGCACCTTAATGGTTATATTAGTAATGGTCTTAACGGTAACTGGAAAGTAAATGATGTTTTGAGGCGTTTCCACTATTTTATATTCAGGAGGCACAGTGGGAAAAAACTGATGTATTGTATGAACCGGCTTACCATTATTATAGGAACCAGAAGATATGTTGCAGTCAATACATAAAGCATTTACTTTAATAATTTCAACTGGATTTTCTGATTCATGAACTAAATTCGCCTTTAAAAGCTTATTACTAAATCCTAAAAGTTTACCGATGGAATTGGCTTTTGAAAAATCAATATCTTTACTACATTTTAAAATAGTTTTTAATGTATTATTATTCGCTTCGAGTTCTAAAGTTTCTTTTTTCATGTTTTTCTGTAAATATTGATGTATATCTGAAATTTCATAAGAACCTGTTGGAATTGTAACATGTTCAGTGCCATAGAAAAATTTATTGTTGGTTTCATCAATATTAGGGATAACATTGAAAGTCTCGAAATTTGTTAGACCAATCACATATTGTGAATTGTCATCTAGAAATATTGGAGGATTAAAATCTGCGCTAAGCACAGATTCCTTTCCCGAAAATGTAAAAGCGTAAGACATGTTACACAACTGGCAATACAGCAGAGATTACTGTGTGTTATATAGAAATTTCAAACACAGGTGACCACACCTAAAAGAATGGGGACTTTGCTCCCTTTGATAATTATAAGTGATTGTGTTATTATAATCACCGCTAAAAAAATAATTAACTACATCGCTGGGGGGTCGTAAGTTTCCATAACTATCGAAATAATTTATATGTGCTTTTTTCTTTACATATGCGGTCCAATGAGTTCCGCTACCCTGTTTACTGTCAAGATTAATAATGCCAGACTCGTTGTTTTTAATTTTGATTGGTAGATTGTCTCTCATGTATACGCCCCGAAATTTTTTTATCTTTAACAAATTTGCAAACTTTAGTAAATCAATATTCGTCAAAGGTCGCGATGGTAGTTTTATCGGAAGTTTTTTTGGTACGGTTTTAAAAATAACCCAGAACCTTTAGATGATCTGGCGACTTTTTCAAGCTCCATATTATGACGTTTTGCTTCTTGTAATACCTTTGCAGCATTCTTGGCATCAACTACGGTTTTCGCTATACTGGCGCCGCCTCCGGCTAATGCACCTAACGCTCCCAAAGCAGGTAGCAAGAAAGGTAAAAAGCCACCAATTTTGGGAGCACGTATTATTCTACTTTTCTTACTACGTTTCGATTTTTTATGTTTTCCTTTAATGCCGAAAGGCATTTTGGAAAAAGATAAACCCCTTCCTTTTTTTAATAATTTACCTTTTCTACGAAGTGCCAGTGCCAACAAACGTTTTAACTTCATATTGTGTGATTAGGTTGAAAAATAATACAAGTATGATTGATTTATGAAACTATTGGGCTATATATACTCTTGAAGTTTGTTTTTTTGTCATCATATAAATACATTTAATTTACTTAATTCAAACCATTTGTCATAAATAAAATGAGGGTGACGCAACAAGCATTAAAGTTGCCGATTCAGGATCACGATGACATTTCTTTAGCAGAAAAGTTCAGCCGACACGGTACTTTATTGGGTAGTGAATGTAAAAGAGGTCTGTTGGTTGGAGCATCCGGTTGTGGAAAAACAAATGTAATGGTTACGCTCTTAGAACATCCGAATGGATTACGTTTTGAAAACATTTACATCTATTCCAAGTCACTTAACCAATCAAAATATAAATATCTCAAACACCTTTTGCAACCTATTACAGATATAGGATATTTTGAATATGAAAACGGTGATGACATAGTGCCCCCTGACCAGATAAAGTCAAATTCAATAATAATATTTGATGATATTGTTTGCTGCAATCAAAGCATTATGAGAGATTATTTTTGCTTCGGCCGCCATAACAATGCAGATTGTTTTTATCTATGTCAAACTTATTCCTCAATTCCAAAACAATTAATTAGAGATAATGCAAATTTGCTTGTAATATTTAAACAAGATAATACTAATCTGAAACATATTTATGATGATCATGTTAATGTTGATATGACATTTCAGAAATTTAAAGATATGTGTTGTTATTGTTGGAAAGGTAAATTCGGATTTTTGGTTATAAATAAAGAATTTCCATTCCAGGCTGGCAGATATAGAAAAGGATTTGATGCCTATATTTATCCGTAAGGATGAAAAAAAGTTTTAGTATTAATTAACTATTGACAACGCAAACATGGATCAAACAGTTGCAAGACAACTCATTAAAACAAGAAAAGCACTTAAACGAAAGTTGCAAAGTCTAAAATCTGATGTTGTAGAGTCTGCCATTCAGAGAGAGGAAGAATTAAAACCTATTACAGAACCCTTAAAAAAGATACTTTCAGATATTAAACTGGAAAAAAATGCATCCAAAGTAAAAGAAGAAGAATTTAACAAGTCAGAAAAAACATCCGCAAAATATGAGACAAAAATGAGACCGCGTCGCTTATTTCAAGAAGAGCCGTTAGGTGAAGAGGTATTTATCGCAGAACCTGAACAAGAACCGGAAACTCCCGCTGAAATTAGCACAGCAGAACTTCAAAGACTGCTCGGTGAACCTTCTTTTGAGATATATTTGGACCAATTTGCTCCACTACCTCGACAATACATAGAAGCAATGATACGGGATTCCGATGATGCCTTTGATCATACGCATGGGATTAGGCATGACCTACTTTCAGATAAATTTTATATTGGAGACTCTGAAATTAATTTTGATAAAGAAGATATTGTTGTAAAAGGTGTCAGATATAAAGGAACAACAGGATTGTATGAGTTATTATTTAAAAAGAATCCAGCACCATATAAAGTAGCAGAACATAAAGATTATCTTCATATTTTAGAAAGAACAAATGCTCTCCGACGAAATTATGATGAAAATAACCCCAAAATAGGTAATCCCTCAAAGAAATATACTTCTGTAATTAAACCTCCTGGACAGAGACCACGCTCGGGTTCATTTCCTAGCAGAGTGTATGATTTGCGATCGGGAAAGGGTTTTATGAAATGGAACAAAAATCCAGTAAACTATATACACTGGGATGACCCTAATGAATTAGTTGATAGACTAAGACTTCTAATTGCGGCTCAAAATGCTGGTAATAACGGCAATCACAATGAGATAGTCTCCTTGATTGAGGAATTACAGGAAGCTCGTATAATAGTATAAAATAATAATTAATTGTCATCGCTTTATCAGTCTCAATATGACTTTAGACAAATTTGGTAGAATAATAAACAGAAATCTCAATTCAAAACTACAACAAAAAATAATTTAACTATATAATGGATATAAATCAATCGATAAAAACATCCATAGATGGTATTTAAATAATGAATCCTATGCAATATTGTTTGACTACGCTGCGGAAATTGAAAAAATTTATTTAAATCCTTCAACTGAAGTCACTATATTTCTAAATAATACAAAAATATCTGCTAAAAAATTAGTTGGTGTGAAGATAAAATCAGGAGATACATTTTATTTTGAACATTCTCCAAACAGCAAAGCGATCGCTTGCGCCATAGAACTACACCTAAAATGTCCGCTATCAATGTAAAAGAAGTAGTGGTGAATGAACTTCACAAACCCGCTAGAAGAAATTATAGAAGGCGTCATGTAATAGTTAAGGGTTTAAATGATTTGTTTCAGGCAGATTTAGTAGAAATGCTTCCTTATTCTAAATTCAATAAGGGGTACAAATACATTTTAGTAGTAATTAATGTTTTTTCAAAGTTTGTCTGGGCTGAACCATTAAAAAGTAAAACATCAAAAGAAGTTGCCAAAGCTATGGCTAATATTCTAAAATCTCTGAAAACTCACCCCAAAAATGTACAGACAGATAATGGTATGGAGTTTTTTGGTCGCGAGTTCAAATCCCTGATGGATCAGTTTCAAATAAATCATTACGCCACTTATACAAATCTTAAGGCTAGTATATGTGAACGTGTAAACAGAACATTGAAGACTTTAATGTGGAAGCAATTCAGCATGCAGGGAAATTACAAATGGCTAGATCTCCTTAAAAACATTGTTTCATATTATAATAATAAGGTACACAGTACTACTGGTATGAGGCCGGCAGAAGTTAAGAAGAAACATGAAACACATCTTTTAAAATATGCATTTAGTTATATGAAAACAGTTGATCCGAAGAAAAAAAAATTTCGTGTTGGGGATTTTGTTCGTATAAGTAAACATCGTGAACTTTTTGAAAAAGGTTATACACCGAACTGGTCCAATGAGATTTTTCAAATAGCTGAGGTGAGAGTGACAAATCCAACAATGTATTATCTTGAAGATGGAAAAAAGCAATCAATTAAAGGAGGATTCTACGAAGAAGAACTTCAGAAAGTAAAATATCCAGACATATATTTAATAGAAAGAATTATTAGGAGGAGGGGGGGGGAGGTATTTGTGAAATGGTTAGGACTAGATAAATCAAATAATTCTTGGATACCTAAGGATACTTTTGTATAATTTACGTTAAATATATACTTACCTTGTTTTATATTTTTTTGCAATGTAATTATTTACCTAAATAAAGAGGACTTTACAGGAAGTTTGTAGATTTTTCTTAAATAATAAAAACATTTTAGTTAGACATATGTTTATTATTATAATTTTTTAAACAATAATTTGACATAAAACATTTTAGTTTGACATATGTTTATTATAATTTTTACAAAGCACAATAATTTTACAAAAAAACCACCTCCTGACAAAAAATAATTATTTTATAAAATACTAATTAGCACACAAAATTTAAAAAGCGTTCTTCATAAATCCGCAGTCTATGACTTTTATCAAGAATGTAGTTAATGGTTTCAGCAGTTTTGTTTATTCGACGATGAAATCGATCACGATCCCTTGCATATTGCTCCCATTCGCCAATTCTTGCTTGACGATGTGCAAAATTCCAAACTGTAATATATTTTACTTGATTGCGTGATTCATTAAAAGTAACGTGCATCTTCATATTCAGTGTTGATTGTAAAATGAAAAAGGGCTGTATCTGTTGAATACTTTCAAATTCGGATACTGATATACCAGCTCCATTACTGAACTGACATTTTCCGAATTGCCTGTCGTAGACACTTCATTTAAAATAAACTGACCAACATCAATGTTGGAATTGACACTGTCGATCAAGGTATCGAAATACTTGGAACATTCTTGTTTCTTGAGCATATCTACTTTATAGTTGATTAGGGATGCCAGTTCAAATAATTTGCTAACAGTTTCCATAGCTAAATAGACCCCATTACCATATTTATCTTCCACTTTTATGATTTTTATATCTCTAAACCATTCAAAATGTATTGTAAATGAAGACTTTAGTGGTTGAAAAGTTTCACCACTCGTTGTATAAAAATAGTTAGTTACTATGCCTTGATGCTTCAGGAACTCATTCCATTCAGACTCATTTAAAAACACACTATCACCTTTCAAACCTTTAATTATCACCAAAGGTTGAAAGTTAAATTTGTAAGCTAGTGCACAGCATACATATTTTGATTTGGATGGGTTGAGATGATATTGTTTCTCATTAATTGTCACAAAATTATTTTTCTTAGCTGATTTTTCAGAAATTGCTTGGTTAGCTGGCTGGCAATTGTTGTAGTTATTCATTGTTTATTAAAAGTTTAAGAACTACCTATAATAAACATGTTCTTCAACTTATAGTAGTTCCCCTTCCAAAAGTATTGAATGGAGGGGGATATCCTTGAGTTGCTGCAGATTTATGAGAACAATTTAAGAATAACTCTAACATACAATCTTGAAGTATTTAGTGACAATCATAATTAAACATGATAAAAAATATTAGGAATAAATTATTCTGACATTTTGTTTCTTTTCAAACAATACATTAAATTTAGATAGAAAAACTCTAACATAGGATCTTGAAGTATTTAGTGACAATCATAATTAAACATGATAAAAAAATATTAGGAATAAATTATTTATTCTGACATTTTGTTTCTTTTCAAACAATACATTAAATTTAGATATAATGCAAGTAATATAATGATACACAAAAAAAAATGTAAAAAACCTTTAATGAGACCATTCATACAAACAACTTAAAGTTTCAATATAATCTTTAAATTTTGTTGAAGGCCATTTGGCCATACAGGGTCCTTCTTCCCACCCTAAATTATCACCACCTTTCAACCCCTTCTCAATATTTTTTGTTAACCATGCATGAACTTGTTTATGTTCATCATTATTATTTGGCTCAAAGTGAAATTTAATATTAAATTGTTTAACAACATCCATTATACATTTTAAAAGTTTAACATCTGCAAAATGGGCAACATTGCAAATAGTTTCATCGATTAATGAATCAATTTTCCTATATTTTGAGGAAATATTTGTTGCTTGATATTTTTTATCAAAATTTTTCAAATCTCCACATGTTAATAAAGTAAACAAATAGTATTTTTCACAAATCGGTGAAGTGATGTGATTCTCACCAAGTAAATCGTCCAATTCCAAAATACTTAAAAACTCATGGCCACCATGCTTCATTACTTCAATCACATCATCTATAAACTTATCCAACTTTAATTTTTTTTCCACCAATAATGAAATTAAATTATTGCTGCAAACTTCGCTATCAACTATATAACGAAAAGCTGCATCTGGAACGGCTATTTTATTTAAAATAGCTACAGCAACTGGTAAATTTTCTTCACAAGCATTTCTAGTAATTATATATCGCAAAGTACGCTTACAAATTGTTTGTGTTTCACCACATAAACGAGAGAAAAGTTCCGAATATAAGTATTGACTCATGTTTAGAGTTAAAGTAACTGACAAGCTAACATTAAATGCTACTTATATATTTTACCCCCCTTCCATAAAATCTATTGCTAAATGTCGCTTTCAGCAACCTCTTTCATTACTTGAATAAGACGATCTAATCTTTCGTCAGCTGATAGACTTGCTAATGGTATATCTATATGCCCCCAAGCCAAAGTGGCACTTGATGAAGGGATGAGGTATCGTTTATCATCTTTATTAGATAATGCAACCTTACGTATAAGGTTGGTAAAAATCTGATGAGATTCTGATTTAAAGATATACATTAGACAATGTATGCTTGAACATTCTCCATCCACAATTGCTTTATAATGTTTAAGTTCTAACTGCTTTTTAATGCTGGACTTATTTATTCCTTTTGCCTTCTTTGAAATTGTCTCTGGAGTGTTAATGCAATATGCTTTTGCAGAAGTACCGTAATAGGATTCTAATACTTTCCCACCATATTCATCCTTCATTTTTCCTATAGTCGATAAGTTTTTTGGAATATTGTGTATATTATTTAGGCTATAATTAGAAGTATCATATTTATCAAGGTGCTGTTTCATATCTTCATAAAAATTTTCAGTTTCAACATAAACTATTAAAGAATCCGTATCAGTATATAAAAGAGATATATTATCACCATATAATGGTTTTAAAAATCCATAAAAAAAATCATAGAGTATAGTTTTTGATATATCTAGTATTGAAAATCCAACATAAATAGGTTTGTTATATTCAATATATGTTTTTTGCATTTGAATAGCTACTAAATTGTCACAAAATATTCTTGATTCTTTAAAATGGGGTCTGCTTATATAATTTCCGGCACCATTTCTTTTAACATTTTTTTCAAACTGTGTTGCAAGCTTTATATTTACACGGTTTTCAACATTTTCCATTGTTTTTCCAAATATACAATTTATTTTCAATTTAAAACTACGACGCTCAAAGTCATTCTTGGCAGAATTTCGCAACTTTGTATTCAACTCTATGTATGGTTTAAGCCATGCCGATTGAGAAAATTGTATACCTCTGTGAATTTTTATTAATTTAAGACCATACTTTAGACATTGTTTTAAATTTCTATAATGTAAAATATACTTTTCTTTATTTTGCAAATTTGGAATTAGTTTTCGACTTTTGCTACCATGTGGTTTATAATTTTCCGGACAAAATGGTAGGTCATTATGACAGTCATGTAAATATGTAGGATATTCAAGATCAACTTCCAAAACATAACCCGTCAGTATTATGTAAAGATTCAATTTCCTCTTGCGAGAGCCAATGAAAATTCCCCGTGGGAAGTTTCTGGCTCATCACGAAGCCATACATGGATGTAATATCTAAGTTCATTATGAATGAGTTTTGCCTTGAGGGATCATAATTTGGAAGAAATTTATTGTTGGCGATAGCTTTTCGTCGAATGCAAGTACTCACACCACCTCGAATTCCCTTTTTAAAAAAATGCAGCATATCAATATCAGTTAATAGCTCTAATTCAACTTTTGTGTATCGTAACATTGCATCCCAACTTAAGCCTGGAGCTGTGTAGTAGTGGGCCGGGTCAAGTTTGTAAGTTTTGAGACATAAGTCCCTATAGTTTTCAAAAACATCGGCAAGCAATAGAACATCAGATATTAAGTAGCAGTCAAAGTAGTCTCCTAAAGTTTTACAATCTAAAACATGCCATGCATTGCAAGCCCTATCATAATCTTCTTGAGATGCTTCTTCATTTCGAAGTTCGTCAAAAAACTTATCTTTACTTGGTAAAAATGTTTCATGAAATTTTAAAAATTCGGTTACATATGTGTAAGGAAAAACTCCTTTCCGCCTCATAATAGAGAACTTTTGATCGCCAGAAAAGAATTTACGTACTTCACGACATTGTGGCGAATCTAAGTTTGAAGCCAATTCATCTAATGAAGCGGATAAAAATTGATACGAGTCTAAAAATTTCATTTGTAGAAAAATCGTTTTTGTTGTGCCATCAGCACAAGTTTTTTCGCAAAGGAAATGTATTTTTCAAATGTTTGAGGAATTACAGTCACTTCTTCTTGATTGAGCGCAAGTTGCTTCACAAAAAGATGTGCATCATAATTTTTCAAGTTATGAAAAAAAATTGGTATTTGCAAAGGGGTTTTAAAATTAAGGTTGCAGGCGTTGTGTGCCGCACCTCTAAAATTTCCCGTTAAATGACAGTGATCCCTTACTTTCACATCTGAATCTGTAAATGGCATTTCACAAATAAAGCAAAGGGTGGCGTCATTGAATTTTTTTTGTTCTTGATATGTTAAAGGTTTCATTTTAATTATCGGTTTTAAATACTTATAATAAATATCTCTCAAATCACTTTCTAATCGTGAAACAAAAACCTCCGGGGCATCATTATTTCGGTATAAAACTAATTTTGAAAGGTCATCATTAAATGAACATTTTATGTAATAGGCGAAAGAACAAGGTATATGCTTATATTTTTTAATAGTAAAAGTTTCTTTGTTATTGTTATCGGTATTATCTTCTATAGGTTCTAAAATGCATTCAAAGTCTGCATAAACAGAAAAAGGTAATCTCAGCTGCTTTTGGAAATTTTCAAATTTTAAAACGTTATCTAAAACCGTATGACCTAACTTATCAATCCTTGTATTTAACTGTGGAATTTTTGCAGTCACATAATTGCAATCATTTTGGGCATGTCGAAGTAACTTTTGCTCACAATCAAAATATTGTAAACAGCCATCGCAAAAATGCTTCGATCGTGTGTTTTTTGATATCTGGGAAGAAACGAGCCTAGAAAAATTATTTATAAGACAATAGTGATAATTTCCCTCACAATCATCAAGTAACAATAGGTTTATGTGGGTTGATTGCTTTTTCTGTGTGTAATGTAGAGGGCCCGTAACTTGATATTTATAGACATTATTTTTTAAAAATTTCTCTAAGCCGTAAACGTTAATAGAAATATTATTCTTTTTTTCAAATTCAGGTATTGATTTTAATGCGACAGGAAATGATAAATTAGTAAAATCGATACAGGTATCGTTAAAATTTGGATAGGAGCTTGGTGAAGAAACTGAGCCAGTTGGTTTGTAAATAGCAGCTATTACTGACCAAGCAAAACAATATACATCATTATTTTTAATATTAATTATAGCTTTTTTTAATGTGATTGCACGTGGTAATGGCAAATATGAAGCAGCTCTTAAAGGATTATACTTATTAATATTTATTTCCAAATATAAAATTTTTTCCAGCGCCAGCCTGAATCTCTCTCTGTGAAGTCTGAAGCACGTTGGTCTATTCTAATTACAAAATCATTAAACAAATTTTCTAAATCAGATGAAGATGTTACTACTTTATTAGATGTGTTATGAGATTTAACTTCCCTTATATTACGAGAGGGTAAAATATATAATCCGAATAATTCAAAATTACATTTAAATGCTGTTAGTTTATAAAGTTCATTTTTCAGCATATCAATAGACTTATCTTTAACACTATTCATATAATCAATTATATTTAGTCCTACATAGTCAGAAGTAATTTGATAACTCACTATTCTCCCTTTAAATGTGCTCCTACACACACGAACACCATCTGCTAAAGGTTTCCAAAATTGAGCTTTATGCTTGGTGCTCCTGATATGTCCAGCATACATGTTGGCAGGAACTTCACAGTCGCAGGCACTGCAGCGTATAGTTGCAACTCGTTGATTTGTTGCCGATGGTTCGGGTCTAGCAATGTCTGTCGCCATGTCGATAGCTGTACGACGACGCTTTGCTGGCACTGTCGGTGAAACTGCGACATTGCTAATTCCACTTGGTCCAGCAATGCTTGAAATTGGCGCCGTGTCGATACCTGTGTGATGACGCTTTCTTGTCACAGTTGATTGATTTGCTATCGACTGTCCAGCGTTAGAACTATCTGTCAGTGATACTGCAACATTCCTGATTCCACTTGGTCCAGCAATGCTTGAAATTGTCGCCGTGTCAACGGCGTTATCAGGGAGTTTTGTTAGTGGTTGGACGCAATGTATAGCTCTGTGTCGCTTAAGGTTATCTTTTCTTGTGAAGATTTTCTGACAGGTCGTACATGTGAGACTCATGTTGATAAACTGATTCCGAAGTCAACAAAATCACTCACTAAATACTCATTGTGATTATATCTTAGAATTATCCGGCAACACCACGTGGGATTGTATAATCATCGCTCGCCATCTTGTTTTCTACAATAGAAACAATCTTTATTAGAAACAACAAAAAAATGTCCCTTTATTAAAAATTTTGAAGAAAATGTAAAAAGAATGCGCTTTCTTCCCATTTCCTAAGCTATTTTTTCAAATGTTTAAAATCCTTGATGAAGAGCAAGTTGTTTTACAAAAAACATGTGCATTATAATTTTTTTCAAGTTATGGGAAAATGGTATTTGCAAAGGGGTTTTAAACTTAAGGTTGTAGGTGCCGTGTCGCACCTCTAAAGTTTCCCGTTAAATGACAGTGATCCCTTACTTTTATATCTATAAATGACATTTCACAAATAGCGCAAATGATTGCTTCACAAAAAATATTTGTGGTTTTTATTTTAGTTATCGGTTTTAAATACTTGTAATAAATACCTCTTTAATCGCATTCTAATCGTGAAATAAAATAAAAAATCTCTGAAGCATCATTATTTCTGTATAAAACTATTTTTTTGCTTCATCTATCCCCCCCTCGTGCCCCTTCCCACACATTTTTTTGAACTATCATGAGTGTGTGTTCCCGAAAAAAAACGGTTTCTTGGTTAACCTTATAAATTAATAGCAAATTAAGCTATTTCAATTTGAAGCATTTAATGAAAATTCGCTACCATAACGCACTTACTGCGTCCCGAATTTATTTTCAATGCAAAAAAAAAATATAATAACATAAGGTGTGTTCTATTAAAAAGAAAATTGGTATCATTTATGATGATTGTAGAAATATTTTTTAAGAGGTAGCTCAAGACACCCTATAATTGATGTATACAATTTTTTTTTCATATCTTGTATATTAAACTTTATTGTTTTTTTTTTTCATGAAAATTAGACAAAAAGTATATTGCAAAAGCTAGAAAAATCTAATAGATTATATATATATATATATATATATATATATATATATATATATATATATATATATATATATATATATATATATATATATATATATATATATATTATAATGTACCCAGAAAAAAAATTAAAACGATAATCAAAAAAGTCTGGACGCAGCAAGTGTGTGATGGTAGTGAATTTTCATTAAATTGCTTTAATACTAAATATGTGTTTTTAAGAAAGCAGGCATTAAATTTAGTTACCAGTGTAACCTATATAGTAGAAATAATGTGCTATGTTTCATCAAAATAACTCTATTGTTTGAAAATGTACCAAAAAAATTCCGAAAGTAAACTTAAAGTGTTCCTGAAAAAAATGGTTTATTGATTAACCTTATAAATTAATAGCAAATTGAGCTATTTAAATTTGAAGCATTTAACGAAAATTCGCTACCATACCATGCATAATATTTTGAAGGAAAATGCAAAAAAAAAACATAAGGCATGTTCGATTATAAAAATAAAATTTGTATCACTTATGAGCCACCCTGTGATTGTAGAAATATATATATATATATATATATATATATATATATATATATATATATATATATATATATATATATATATATATATATATATATATATATATATTTTAAGATGTATTTCAAATATTCCTACATCTAATGTATGCATTTTTTTTTCATATCTTATATAATAACGGATATATTAAACTTTATTTTTTTAATGAAAATTTGACAAAAAGTATATTGCAAAAGCTAGAAAAAAAAATCTAATAGATTATATATATATATATATATATATATATATATATATATATATATATATATATATATATATATATATATATATTAAATTATAATGTAGCCAGAAAAAAATAATTTAAAACGATAATAAAAAAAAGCAGCAAGTGTGTGATGGTAGTGAATTTTCATTAAATTGCTTTAATACTAAATATGTGTTTTTAAGAAAGCAGGCATTAAATTTGGTTACCTGTATAACCTATATAGTAGAAACAGTGTGCTATCTTTCATCAAAATAAGTTTATTGTTTGAAAATGTACAACAAAAATTCCGAATGTAGACTTAGTGTTCCCGAAAAAAACAATGGTTTATTGATTAACCTTATAAATTAATAGCAAATTGAGATATTTAAATTTGAAGTATTTAATTAAAATTGGCTACCATAACGCACTTACTGCGTCCCGAATTTTTTTTCACAAACATGCATAATTGTAAAAATGGTTCCCTCATGTCCCCCCTGCACATTTTTGTTGTTGTTATATATTTAAATTATAATGTAAGAAAAGCCAGAAAAAAAATTAAAAAATGATAATCAAAAAAAGTCTGGATGCAGTAAGTGTGTTACAGTAGTAAATTTTCATAAAATTGTTTTTTAAGCAAGCAGGCATCAAATTTGGTTACCAGTATAACCTATATAGAGGAAACAATGTGCTATGTTTCATCAAAATAACTTTATTGTTTGAAAATGTACAAAAAAATTCCGAAAGTTAACTTAAAATGTTCCCGAAAAAAAAATGGTTTCATGGTTAACCTTATAAATTAATAGTAAATTGAGCTATTTAAATTTGAAGCATTTAATGAAAATTGGCTACTATAACGCACTTACTGCGTCCCGAATTTATATTCTTACAAACATGCGTTTTTGAAAACAATGTGCTATGTTTCGTCAAAATAACTTTATTGTTTAAAAATGTACAAAAAATCTGAAAGTAAACATAAAGTGTTTCCGAAAAAATGGTTTATTGATTAACCTTATAAATTAATAGCAAATGGACCTATTTAAATTTGAAGCATTTAATGAAAATTCGCTACCATAATGCACTTACTGCATCCTGAATTTATTTTCTTACAACATGTATAATATTTTGAAGGAATATGTAAAAAAAATACAAAAAAACATAAGGCATCTTTTTTTATAACAAGAAAATTTGTAACAGCCTGGGATTATAGAATTTTTTTTTTCATATCTTGCATAATAATGGATATATTAAATTTTATTCTTTTTTCACTAAAATTCAACAAAGCATCGGAGAAAGGGTCTATAAATTCACTAAGAATTAAAATCGATAATCAAAAGGATGACACTTACCGGAATAATTCAATATGTGCACTTAAAAAATTCACCACAACAACACTGTTCATTGTCCAATAAAAACTATACTGCCGCGTCTGGCGCTCCTTCATATGTGTACATTTTCAAGGTTCTCTGGGGGAGTGGCTTAATATTTCCAAGGTTATCTTACCGGTAATGGATATTCAACCAGACAACGCAGCTTATTAAATTCATTATATACAAGTCTGCAGCTATACATAAATGATGGTAATTTAAAAACTCGCCTGCATTTATAATGATGCAGTTTATTGGATTCCTATAGGTATAATCTGCCACTTAAAATCCGCCATATTAGGTACGTGTATACGATCCAATGTGAATAATTAGTCATTGAATTCTTATATGGGTATCCCATTTATGGAGGATGCATGTAATATGCATGTAATATCTAGATTCTACAGAGATAGCCTGAAGTATTTTAATTTAAGTACCCCGAAGATAGATATGTATGAATTTTATTTATAATTTCTATAAATGAATAATGAAATTGGAATTGATCTATTTTGACTTCGTTTACATTAAACATAGTGTTTTCTTTGTTAAAAATATGTAGACATAGATATTGATATCTAGAATTTTTAATATGGATATATGGATCAAAAAATAGACAGGAATTGTGGAAGTATAATCTATTTATTTTAAAATATATGAAAACAGTGTATTCTAGATGTTTACAATGTTGCATCATATACATATTTATATAAGTTGAAACAAAATCACTATAATAATTTTTTTTTGTAAACATGCAAAGAAAAAACACACTTACTATTTCAAAAAAAGCATTCACACATACTAATTTATAACTTGGAATAAAGAAATGCATAGTTTGTTGGAAAAATATGATGATTGTATTAAAAAGTATGCTTGGAACACAATCACAATTATTATAATTTAGCATTAATTTTCACTTTTTTTCTTCACAAGCAGCAAGATAATTCCTAATCATCTTAGTAAAATGAATGTGTCTGTGACCATGAAGTGTGGTTGGCCTTGACCTTAAAAAAAAATATATCGCTGGCCGCGACCGTGCAGAAACACATCTGGCCTTGAGCTTAAAAAATACCTCTAGCCGTGACCGTGGGAAAATACATCTTGCCTTGACCTTAAAAAAAATACCTCTGGCCGTTGCCGTGGGAAAATACATCTGGCCTTGATCTTAAAAAATACACCTGGCCGTGAGCGTGGGAAAATACATCTTGCCTTGACCTTAAAAAAATACCTCTGGCCGTTGCCGTGGGAAAATACATCTGGCCTTGACCTTAAAAAAATACACCTGGCCGTGGGAAAATATATCGCTGGCCTTGACCTTGAAAATGCCTCCTCCTTCTCAAGGTCGTTCCAGAACAGACATTATCTCTCTACTTATATATATATATATATATATATATATATATATATATATATATATATATATATATATATATATATATATATATATATATATATATATATATATATATATATATATATATATGTATCCAACCGATAACTCAAAAAATAATCAACCTATTTTGATGAAACTCGGCAAGTACTTTTATTAATAGCTTAAAAGAGTTCGTTACCCAAGAAAATCGGACAAGGTTTTCCGAGAAAATTTTGAGTTTTCTTTCAAAAAAAAAAAATTTTCTCCGAAAATTACAACGATATTTCGATTAAATTTGGTGTACATATTGCTTTGGGAAAGACCTAACTATGCGCGAAAATATAGCTTTGTAGGTTTACAAAAAATTGAGCTATTCAAATTTGAAACATTTATTTTTAATAACATCGTGTTGCATTGTCAATGGCAAGCCTGGCTTGTATGAGATCTAGTATGCCGTTGCCTGGCAACAGAACATTTGTAAATATTGCGCAGATCTGTTACACGCTGTAAGTGACGTTTATCGTATGGTATTAGATTGTTTATATGTTTATCGGTTTGAGTTGGAAAATTATTTGTGTTATTTGGGAATTTTTTATATACAAGTGCAAATTATTCCTTTATTAATGTTAGTGGGTGGACTGAACAGTGTTTGTTATGTTTTATCAACACATATAAAGAATCGAAGTTTTACAAAAAGGACTGATATGCAACAGGTTAGTTATTTTCTCTCTGATGCTTTGACGGTAGTTTTAGTTAAGTTTATGGTTCAACCGTCCATAATTTTTAGCTAATTTTCGTACGAAAAATTCGTCAATGTGGAGACCGCGACTTTAGAATTTTAAAAAGATTTCTTCAAATGAGCGCAAACTAGGCCCCCTGGAATCCATATCCGGGTTTACGTTCAGTTTTGATGTGTTTACATATATACAGGTTGACGCATTTCTACAGTAAAGCTCAATATAATTATTATTATACGAGAGACGAGAAAAATTGTATAAGTTAATTATAGGGTGTCTTGAGCTGCATCTTATATAATTATTTGTGATCCCTACAATTGTTTTTCGAACAGCCTTATTTTATTGAATTTTTTACCGAATTATGTTTGTAAGAAAAAAAATGAAGACGCGGTAGCGTTTTGGTAGCAAATTTTCATTAAATGCTTCAAATTTCAATAACTCAATTTGCTATTAACCTAAGGTTTGTTGGCTAGGAACCAACATTTAAAGTTTATTGTCGGAAAATGTTTGTACATTTTCAAACAATAAGTTATTTTGATAAAATATTACACATTGTTTCTACTATATAGGTTATACCGGTAACCAAATTGATTACTGCTTACATTAAAAAGACATATTTGATATTCAATGCATTTTTACAAAAATTCACTGCCATAACGCACTTGCTGCGTCCAGACTTTTTTAGCTTCTAATGAGCTTTATTTTTAATTAAAAGAATATCTTTTTTGTTATGTTTTTATGTGAAAATATATTCCTTTTATGTTTGCGATAAAGACAACTTTACTACATTACCTTAACTAATTTGTTGATATGCTTATAACTATAAAATCCATTTAAAAATAACATTATTCAATGTGGGACAGTTTTACCTGCTTGCAGGGATCATTTTACCTCTACTTCCGGGTTAAAATGATCCTTTTGTTGGATATGCATTATGCCCAATTCTATCGAAGCTCTTCAAACATTTAACCCAGGTAGCCTTATCAAAATGTCAAGTAAACTATATTTCTTCTTTCATAAAAAATTTGATGCTTTAACCTCCACTATTATTCCATTACGGGGCATTTTTTCTTAGAGGGATCATTATACCCCACTCTCCCCTTCATCTTCTAAAATGGCCGGTAAATTAGTCGTACCTCTCAAGAACAAGAGATACGTTGCGCCGTTAAGTCTAGGTGGCAGTTCAAATGGTCCAACAATATAATTTCCAAGAATTCCACACCAAATGTCTATTGAAAATTTATGTTGAAAATGATGTTCGCGGATAGCATGAAGCTTCTCAATCGCATAGTATGGCTAGTCCGTAAATTGAACATACTTCTGGTAAATGAGGCTTCATCAGTAAATAAAGTTTTCTTGTTGAACATTGGATCCTCTAAGTAGCGTTCTCTCATAAACTGGCAAAATTGAAGTCTTCTTGGTAAGTCCTGCGGTAAAAGCTGAACTCGTGTGAAATGATATGGATCCAGCTTTTCTTTAGGTGTGATTCTGGACACCGAAGATTTGCTTATACTCGTTGCTGCAGTAAGACGTATCATGCTGGTTTCCGCTTCTTCTACAATACAAATATGAGTTCGTCTTGCCTATCAGCATCAATTACACTCGGTCTTCCTGAATTTCTGTTTTTGGGATGAAATGTGCCAGTTTCACCTAATCTATCGTACAGTGCGTTAAAAGTTTTATAGTTTGGTTGCCTTCTATCAGGATAAAGCTTAAAATAGGGCTGTGCTGCTCTGCGCGAAGAAAAATGTTCCTGGGCATAAAGATACACCAAATCCGCATTTGTGAATTTGAAAAATTATTATGACGCGCATTTTAACGCAAATAACAAGAATAAAGTGACAATTAAAGATACTTGTTTAACTTCTGTTGACAAGTTGTGGTAAACAAGTTCCTAGTTGATACCATAACGTACAAAAAATTATCACCATGTTAATGAACCAGTGTTACTGTCGATCGCGCCACCAGCGGCAGTGGTGAAATTGATAGCGTCACCGTATTACGCATGATGCCTAATAGTATCATGCCACATTTCATAATAATATGTTAAACCACTTCCAAGATAGTTGAAAAAATAGTTTTAAGAAATTTTTTTAAAACACCCTGTAAAACGAAAACGAGTAACATTTTACTAAGGCATGTTGAACCCAATTGCTGTATTTTTTTGCCAGTCATCGCCCCATAGCTAACGTCCAATTAATTACGGGGCACCCTGTAAAGGTGAAACACAGTGAAAACTTAGTGGTCAAAATTTGTATTATTTCTTATCTATCCTGAAAAATGCTGAAAATGACTCAGAACTAAACTGAAGGTGAAACAGAAATTAAACAGTCTCAGTACACAAACATTGCTGTCTTTTTAATCATATACTGACTCAAAAAGTCGGAAAACGCAGTAAGAGTTGATTAATTGTAATAAGGTTTATACATGATCTGTGCCTAATCGAACTTTAAAAATGATTAGATTTTGGAACTTAAGTATTAAAAAGGAACAAAGTTATCAATAATGAGTGGGCCCGCCGCGGTTTCTTATGCATTCGATAACTCTTCGAGGCATGCTTGAAATTAAATTATTTATGGTATCTTTAGAAGTGTCATCAGAGGCTTCTTGAATTCCGTGACGAAGGTCAACTGGGTCACCTGGTGGTTGGGGTAAGTTATCAAGTCGATCATATCCCACACATGTCGATTGGTAACAAGTCTGGGGAAGGAGAAGGCCGTGGAAGCAGGGTCACGTTATTTTCTCATAGGAACCTTGTAGTTACCCTAGTTCTGGAAGACGTGGGTTTTCTTGTTGGAAAAGGGGTTAAATCAACCCCCGTAGGTATGGCAGTGCAACAAGCTGCAGTACATTTTGTATGTACGGATTTACATTCAAATTACCGTCAATAAAAACTAGAGGTGACTTGTCACCGTATCTTACCGCACACCGACCATTACCCACCGTGTAAGGGACTTAAGACGTTCCACAGCAAATCCAAAATTTCTGCGTTCTCTCTTACCCTTTGGCGACCATCGTGGACCCAAAGACATAATCAGGACTCGACAGAGATCACAATACGATTCTATTCACCATCCCCATTTTATCTGAGGTTACACTATTCAAGCCGAGGTGTCAGCGGGTGACAATACTGGTCTATACATAGGAAGCCCAAAATCGCGTATTTTGCGATATATCGTTGTAAAACTCCCAACCAAGCATTTCCCATCGACCGTGTTGTAAAAACGCTGCCTCAAATGACGATCTTTTCGTACTGAAGTTGCTCGAGGTCGTCAGGATCCCTGATGACGACTATGGATTCCTTTTTCAGACCACCTGAACCAACACTGTAACATTGTTGTCACACTGCGTTCTATACGGTCGGAAAATTGTTTGATTGAAAAACGGGCTTCATGCATACCAACAATACGCCCCCTTTCGAATTTGCTTAAATGATTGTAGCTGCTCCGTAAACGACGTCTGGACATAATAAATTGAGCACAGATCGTTACAAAATATTGCTTCATACTATGCCAATTTAAAGAGATAATGTTTTGATAAAAGAAAATTAAAAAAGTCCGGGACGCAGCAAGTGCGTTATGGTAGTGAATTTTCATTAAAATGTTTTTAATAGCAAATATGTGTGTGTTTTTTTTAAGAAAGCAGGCATCAAATTTGGTTACCAGTATAACCTATATAGTAAAAACAATGTGCCATGTTTTATCAAAATAACTTTATTGTTTGAAAATGTAAAAAAAATCCGAAAGTAAACTTAAAATATTCCGGAAAAAACTCGTTTATTGGTCAACCTTATAGGTTAATAGCAAATTGAGCTATTTAAATATGAAGCATTTGATAAAAATTCGCTACCATAACGCACTTGCTGCGTCCAGAATTTCTTTTCTTACAAACATGCATTATATTTCGATGGAAAATGCTAAAATGCAATAACATGAGGCGTGTTTGATTAAAAAAAAACTTGTATCACTAACGACTTATGGGCCGCTCTGTGATTCTAGAAATATTTTTTTAGATGTAACTCAAGACACCCTATAATTAATGTATACAATATTTTTTTATATCTTGTATAATAACGGATATATTGAGCTTTATTGATTTTTTACGAAAATTCAACAAAAATTGTATACCCTTAAACTCTATAGCTAAGGCTACTGCCAAGCATCAGAGAAAGGGTCTATTTGAAATGAATTTCCTGGAAACATTTTGGTAAAATGAAGGACAATGACGGTTGAAACTAAGACATCAGGGTTTGTAAAACATTCTTCTTGAAACATTTTCTTTCCATAGCCCGTATTAGATCCAAGTTATTTGCCTAAATGTTGCCAATTTTAACGTTTAAAATCGCAACTTTGGGGTTTTGAGGAAAACCCGAATTTATTTTTATTTAAATGCCTATAACTTTTTTGTCTTTTGAGATACAGAGCTAAATTTTGGTAGGCGGCTCCCCTATAACGACCAATTTGGTTGCCTTTACTTTGTTAATCCTGGAGATATAATTTTTTTTGAAAGAAAACACAAAATTTTCCTGGAAAACCTAGTCCGATTTTCTTGTCTAACGAACTTATCCAAGCCATTTGCAAAAGGAAGGTATTCACCAAATTTAATCAAAATCGGCCCATTCTTTTTTGAGTTATCGGTGTGATACATACATATATATATATATATATATATATATATATATATATATATATATATATATATATATATATATATATATATATATAATTTTTATATATACATATAAAAATTGAAACTGACCCCGGATATGTGTTCTGGGGGGCCTAATCAGCGCTCATTTGAAGAAATTTTGTCAAAATTCAAAAGTCGAGGTCTCCTCATTAGTGATTTTTTTTTAAGAAAATTTACTAGAAGAGTACGCCAATAGTCGCTTTAAATTGTCTACTATCTTTTTGGAAGCTATATTACCCATTTCATTGGTTCACAGTTAGGTTATTTATCATTAAATAGAATACAAACTCCTTTCTGAGGTGTGGTTTTCACCTCACAGCCAATATTTATTAGAATATCAATTCTTGCAGCTTTAATAAGCCTCATGTTGGTAAATACCAACACCTTTAAATATTTCTGGTATATCACCATTCCTTACTTGTCAAACACGTCAATTGAGTCGGATTTAAATGTAACTTTCAAAATGCATTAAGAGACTAATATTACTTCCAGTGACGGCCCTTATGCTGTTTACGAATAAAGCCTAAACGCAAAACAAATTTCAAAAATTGCAGTGGCTGATCTGTCTTGGAATCATGGGAGCTATGGCATCATGTCCTATAGAGGCAATACTGAATATTACTCTACTGCAGATATGAGTCAAGAGGAAGGCAGCACTAACTATCTCAAGACTATTTCAATCAGACAAATTCAAACCAGGAGACTTTGTTGGCCACTTGAAGAAGATTTAAATTATTTCGTTAGTCACTCGCCAAACCAACAGATCAAATGCCAACTACACTGGATTTTATAATCCCATTTGGCGTGGTCATTAATGACCGCCAAGCATGAGATAGGGGCAGTAAAAGGTTGACAAGCAACTTATCTGTGGTATACAGACGGGTCTAAACAAATTAAGGGAGCAAGACTGGGAATAAGAGGACGGTACTTTAGACTGCCAAGTTCCTAGGAAACCATATTTCAAGCAGAAATGCTTGATATAAATCTATGCGCAAGGTCAGGTGGTAAGGTCACCCCTCCAAGGTATTTGAGCTTTTTGCAGAATTGAGCCATGCAGTCGCATAGCAAGTGTTCTGTGGTTTCTGCTCCTTCAGTGCAGTATCACCAGTTTTTACTGTCCACTTCATCCATCTTCATAAGATGATACCTTAATGAGGAGTGTCCTGTAAAAAGTGCTGTGACTATCCTCCAGTTGTTCCTGTTCAATTCAAGAAACAGTTCAGACTTCCGTGTTGATATGGTGATGAACCGTTTCGCCTGCCTAAGCCTGGCGCCTTCCTCCAGTATGACAGTATTTAGTTCATCTCCCAAGTATCAAGTTCATTTCTTACGTGGCTTTTTGTTAGTCAACGGTAGGGCTCTGAACCATATAATCGTGTTGTTGCTGCTGATTTTGCAAGGCTATCTGCTTCCTCATTTCCTTCAATGCCTTGATGCCTGGTACCCACATCAAAATTACTTTGTTATTCGCAAATAGTTGCTTCGAGGATTTTTGCAACCTCAGATCAGTTTAGACATGGTTTTGAAAATGTTCAAAGACTTTGATACTGCCTCACTGTCTGACAGGATATAGATCTATCTATTTCTAAGCCTTCTTTGTATGTAGTCTTATACGCAGAGATTTATAGCAAGCACTTCTTCTTGGAATATGGTGGACGTAGCAAGCATTTCTTCTTGGAAGATGGTGGAAATTTTTCCTTGGGATTTTCTTAGAGCTTGTTCCCAAGAACTTTTTCTTGTGGTTTATGGATTAAAGGTGCTTGTAGGCATGCAGGAAGGGCAGGAAAACCCCACGACAAAATATCAGATAAACACCCCCACCCCCCTACACCATCTTCTCAGTCAAAAACACGGGCGAGTGTAATCTGGGAACTAAATAATGATATGTAACTGCAGGGCAATGGGTATACCGGAAAAGGAGTATGTAGCATAGCAAGCGAAAAATAGTTGTAAATTGCGAAGAAACGAATAATTTTAACTTACCGTTCCAGGCCAGTTGCCAATTTTAAATGTAAATAACTCAGCAAAGACAAAAAATTTAATGGTAAAGACAGCGTCAGCGTACATGTAAGATGCCAAAGTTTATCTACCAGCAGTCGATTTTTCTAAAACTGTCCGTGAAGTAGACTGCAAATTCACCCTTTCCTTTTCTAAAAATAAATTAAGTTTTCTCCGGGAAAGCGCTTGTAACGTTAATGAAATTTTAATTTTCTAGTTTCATAAAATATCAGGTTTTGGGCATTTTTCTCAAAAGGAGCTAAAACAAAAGGTTAAAATATTTTTTTAAGTAGACAGATATCGATAGTAACGCTTTTGAAGCTTATTTGCAAAACACATTGTTAAATTATGTACTAATAAATATACTAATATACTAATATACTAATATACTAATATACTAATATACTAATATACTAATATACTAATATACTAATATACTAATATACTAATATACTAATATACTAATATACTAATATACTAATATACTAATATACTAATATACTAATATACTAATGAGGAAGTTGTATATAATTTACTTTTGATGAAAAACGTATTTAAAGTACAGCAAAGTACTCTAAAAATATGTCTACAAGTAAACCCCCCTTAAAGTGAACCACTAATTAGTAATTAATTATTGAAATATTGAATATAATTCAAAAAGACAGGGTGGGCGAAAACGCGATCTGATTGGTGAAGAGACTTGTGACGTCACGATTCGGTACATCTGCGTGATACCGTTGTGTTTGCATTGAATTCTGAGCAGTTTTATCATGGTTTTAAGTAGTTTTTGGTGTTTAGTGTATAATATAGATTCAAAGGTAGTAAGTTGTGTTCAATCTAGTTTAGTGCGTGACTGTGTGATGACTTCAGCAGATTCAGAATTACAATAAGAGAATGCGAAAGACATAGCAGTGCCTGGACATAAATATTATAAGTGCTGTATAGTGCCCAAATGTACTTTCACAACAATAACTACCCCCAACAAATTATTCTTTAATGTACCAAAAGATGAGAAAATCAGGAAGAAATGGTGTATATTTTTCTTGTAGATTATTTGAATGGAGAACATTTTGAGGTTATGCTTTTATTTACATTATATTTTATAAGAAATTACTACATAAAATCCAACAAAGATATTTACAGGATAAAATAAGGTTCATATCAGACACATACCTCCCAGCTTTCACTCCTTTTAGCTCAGCACCCATGAAAGTCCTAAGAAGGCACATTGCTAGTACATACATTTTTGGTGAATTATAAGATTGTCCTTGTACAAATCCAACTTCTGTAGCTATACTATAAGACTGTACAGTTTTTAAAATAATTAATACGAGCATATAGATACTAACAATAATATAAGTTGATAACAATAACTATCCGTCACACGTAAGTCGCATAAACACTAATGATATGAGGATCTCTGTGTGAGTAAGCGAGACTCGTTTGGCCGATACCAGATCGTGACGTCACAGTAGGCCGTCTTTGTTTACGGCTGCGTTTTGACGCGGAGACAATTATTTTGATTTTCTATATTTTTTTACAGGAAAACTATTAGTTAAAAATTTAAATTTTATATGGCAATTGATTTTATATAATTTGGGGAATTGAATGAGAGGAGAGTAAAAAAATGTGCAAATTCCTCATTCTTCAAATGGGCGCATACTAAGACCTCTTAGACAGATTTTCAAAGTCGGCTTAAATTTACAGTATTAGTGAATTTATATATTTTTTAAATTCACTAATAGAGAGGTATCGATGGTGAGACTGCATTTTTTTTTTTGAAATGAGCGCGAAGTAGGACCCTTAGAACCCATATCCGGGGTCAGTTTCAATTTATATATATATATATATATATATATATATATATATATATATATATATATATATATATATATATATATATATATATATCCAACCGATAACTCAAAAAGTAATTAACTGATATTGATTAAACTTATCGCGTAGCTTTCTTTTATTAATAGTTTGGATGAGTTTGTTAGCCAAGAAAATCGGACAAGGTTTTCCGAGAAAATTTTGAGTTTTCTTTCGAAAAACATTTTTCTCTCCGAAAATTACAACGATATTTCGATGACATTTGGTGTACGTGTTGCTTTGGGAAAGACCTAACTATGCGCCAAAATTCAGCTTTCTAGGTTTACAAAAAATTTAGCTATTCAAATTTGAAACATTTATTTTTAATATCACCGTGTTGCATTGTCAATGGCAAACCTGGCTTGTATGAGATCTAGTATGCCGTTGCCTGGCAACAGAACAATCACAAATTTTGAGTTTTCTTACGAAAAAAATGTTTTCTCGCCGAAAATTACACAGCTCTTTGATGACATTTGGTGGATATGTTTGCTTGAGAAAGGCCGTACTACATACCAAAATTCAACTTTCGAGGTTTATAGAAAATTGAGTCACTCAAATTTGAATCATTTAACGAAAATTAGCTACCATAACGCTTTTGCTGCGTCTCAAACTTTTAATTTTAGTAGTATGTCGCAGTAATAGTGTACAATTCTTAGTCAAGTCTAAAGTTACGTCCCGTTATTTCAAAGCTTGCTTCCCCTATTTACTTAGACCCGTCTGTATACCATACGGGTGTGTTGTTTGTCAACCTTTTACTGTCTCTCTGTCCCATGCTTGGCGGTCACTTATGACCACGTCGAATGAAATTTATAATGTCTAGTTTGGCTGACATTTGATCTGTTGGTTTGGCGAGTGACTCCAGTTGAATATTTTCCAGGATTTTTAAGTCGCCAACCAAGTCTGCTTGTGTTAGTTTGTCCGCTTTGAATAATCTTGGGGCACTTAGTGCTACACTCTTCACGCATATGTGCGGTGGAGCAATATTCAGCATTGTCTCTCTTGCAGCTGTGGGGCATGATGTTGTAATGAAGTCCGATTTATTGCGGTTATTTGAATAGCTAATAAGTCGTTTAGGCGGTATAAATAACGGATATTTGCTGGACAATAAATCTGACTCATTTTAAATTCACGTCAAAGTATGAAAATTCGCCAGAGCCGACACGCAGATTTTGTAGGAGGAACCGCTTTACGTCGGTCTGACAGGCGCAATAAGAATTATTCTAGGCGCATGTCAAGGAAGCGGGCAGAAAAGACGGAACGCGCACAGAGAGGGTTTTGAATCATCGCCGTGACAACAGGTAGCCGTCGTCCGTACCTCGCTTGGTAATTTGTTAAAGCGTTAGTTAGGTGTAATACCTGGGGGAAGATTGTCACGTGTCGCTATAGAGTAGCGAAAAGGCCGTGTGCTGGTCTGTTATTAATAAAGAATAATCGTCTAGGAGGACTGTGTTCTGTAAAGGTATCAGTTTACAAGGTTAGTTATCACTTCGGGGAACGTGCAGAAGTATAATTTGTAAATGGTTAAACTGGTTGTGTTTTATTAATGCTTTTCTATGTGAAATATTAACAGCGGGGTTAGGATTTCACGTGTATATAGAGTGTACTGGCTTTAGTAGTGACCAAATAGTCACGATTACCTATCTAAGGGAGATCTAAGTAAGGTAAATAATTATACCGTACTGTAGTGGAATTGGGGTGTTTTAGCGAATCAAAGCGTACTATACAGGGTGAACCACGCTCGCTTGGAGGGACGTATGTCCTCTGAGAAATCATGGATCTATTCTGAAGGGTATGCGCTCGCTAAATCAGGTGGTTAACTAGCTAAAGTGTCCAGCCTAGGTAAGGGCCGAGCTGGTCACGTTTCGTACCCACATAAGGGAAACGGGAGCACGGACAGTGCTGATTTAGGGTAGTATTTAGTGTGCCCGGCATCGTATGCTGTATTGGTGCGACTATGTTTGCTTTGAGGGACGGTAAAGTCCTCGGAGGAAGCAGAGATCAATCCAAAATGCTACGCAATCGCTGAAGGGCATTGTAGGCTAGTTAAGGTGTTCCACAAAAATTAGGCAACGAATTACCTAGTGTTATTCATTAGCGAGTTAGAGGCGTGTCAGCGTGGGAACTGGTTGCTTACTCCCGTCGCGGATCCATTCTCCATTTGAGGTTTGAGGTTAATGCTAGCCGCCCGCTTAATTGGCATTAATTATTATACGTATTATTTTAGGCGAATATTACTGTATTTTTAAATGTTATCCACTTGTTGTATCAATTCTATTGTAAAAGAATGTCTTGCCAGAGAGAACATTATCTGAACTGAGATATGTGTCTCCGTATTCGCATGAATTATAGCGAATTTTTGGTTTTAATTATTTGATGGATTTTTATTGTTGTCGATTTCATTTTGTAAATATTCTGAATGTTATTAGAGAGTTTTATGTAATTAGTTGCGTTTCACTGCACTGCCTGTAGGTATTTGTACTAGTGTAAGTGTGTTAGGGGTAGAATCCTGTGACGGATTGTGACTAGCGGAGGTATATCGTAGTCGATAGTTGCCTGCTTAGAATATTTCTGCTTCCAACTTTATAAGTTAGGGAAAACAGCCATTATTCGGGAGTGAGTGATTAAAACCCACTTACCTCTCCAGAACTCTACGGTACATAATAACTTACGACCCCTGGCTATAGTTTTCTTCTCCACTCGAGTTACCCTGGGACAAGGCTGTTATAAAACAGTGACTTTGTGGTGTTCTACGAGGGCCTTAGCACAAGTCCGCACAAGGATCTGACCTCGTCCTATTCAATAGGGAATAAAGATGGCGCCCGAGGATAGTTAACAATAAAATATTTAGGTCACGCCCGAATGACGGATTGGCAACTTATCCGTCGGGCCGTCTGCTGAGCCGGAGTTCATCACAATGTCATAGCTCCGGTTATTCCAAGACAGATCAGCCTCTGTAATTTATGCAATTTGATTTGTGTTGAGATTTCTTCTATTTTTGGCCGCCATACTATAAATGCATATTATACAACCATGGGTTTGAGCACAGTTTGGTGTAGCCAGTATACCATCCTGTGATTCAGTTCCCATGTCGTTCCTACGAGTCTACGGCATGTCCAGATTGTCGTTGTGGCTTTTTAAAGAGTTTTTGCTTAGGTACCAAGTATACAGTGGCGTCTCCTGACCAATAAGTTCGGGTGTGCGGTAACGAGTTGCTGATATTGGTGGTTTTAAAAATTACGAACACGAAAATTGTACCTATATGGTAATAATACGTAGATAAATAAATTAATCTCCCACCGCAACACCAACAAATCACAACTCACTTAAAACTTTAAAACACGAAAAGAACATTGAATTATTATACAACCTCTTCTCTTCACACAAATTTGCGTTAGTATTAGCAACATCCGGAAAGGGGTGAAAACTGAAAACATTAAAAGTAGTTCAATGTTAATATGTTACTAAATAATAAAATGTGTAAAAAACCTGGATGCAGCAAGTGCGTTATGGTAGTGAATTTTCATAGAAATGATCTGGAACAAAATATTTTATTATAACTTTTTTTTGTTCTAACATAGAAATCTAAATGTTGGTGTATAGTGTACTTTTTATATTGTAAACCTACCTACCAAACTTGGTTATCAAAGCTTTTTTATTTTTTGAGATAAAATTTTTTTCGAATGAAAACTCAACATTTTCCCAGAAAACCTCGTCTATTTTTCCTCTCTAACGAACTTATCCAAGCCATTGACAAAAGGAAGGTACATGCCAAATGTTATCAAACTCGTCCGATTATTTTTTGAGTTATCGGTGTGATACTTATATATGGATATATATATATATATATATATATATATATATATATATATATATATATATATATATATATATATATATATATTGAAACTGACCCCGGATATGGGTTCTAGGGGTCCTAGTTCACGCTCATTTGCAAAAATTCTTTCAAAATTCAAAAGTCGGGATCTCCCCATTAGTGAATTTTTTCCACGAAAATTCACTAAAATGTATTATAGTCTTTAGTTCTACAATATTGTGGTATTTGCAAGCCCAGCCGTAATGTTCGTAAATAATGATATCACAACGTTGGTTAGACCGGCGTTTCATTTGTCTTGAGCGATATTTTTACAGCTCACTGCAGTGCTAAAATCAATGGTATTTTCCCCACTATTTTAAACACGTGGGGGGGGGGGGGCTGCATTGTATATTAATACATCTCCATCGGCTGAAGTTGAAATATTAACGCACACCTAACCCGAATTCATTCGCCGTTGCTATTGACCTACTCATATTCTCTGAATATGTCAGAAGACGTGGTACATACTTCATTCCAAGTCACTATTGACCGATTATTCATGAAATCAAATAAGTAAATTAAATCGATTTTCATAAAATATGTAGTGTATTAGGACTAAGAGAAAAACATATAAAACATATTTTACTGTGCACATTTTGATTATATTTTCGGGTGCGCGGCGCACACCTAGCTCACTAGGAGAAATCGCCGCTGCTAGTATAATATTACAAGCACGTTCTGATCCAAAATCGAAATAATAAGCTAAAAGTGTGGAAACGTAGAAACAAATGCCAGGTAATCAGCGGCGGCATTTAATTTTTGCACTCAACTGGCGACCAATCAATTCTAGTATGAACTGACCTGACCTGACCTGACCTGACCTATCCTGAACTGAGTGAAATCGGCTTATATGCCTGTGTTACAGCCGAAACAAAAGGCAAAGACCAGTTTCGACGTAAAAATGTAATAATAGTCAATACAATATTAGCCAATTTTAACCGACAATTTGTGTGTGTTGTCTTCTTTCATGGCTGCGGTCGTCAGACCATTCGCACATTTTTTTCGACTTCTCGGTTTAGATCCCATCTCTATGCTACTTTTCTTTTGACATATACATATATACACATATATACATACATACATAACAGAGATATTAGTTTACATTTTGTGATACTTTTATATATTTTCATACAATTTTTGTTTGTTTTAAATATGACGGAATTCTTTTTTTTAAATCTGTTTACACTATATATTTATATATTTTCATACAATATTTCTGTGTTTTTGTTTGTTTTAAATAGGACGGATATTCTTTTTTTGAGCTGTTTACACTTTGTTTTTAAATCTATTTACCAGGGATTATAAACGGGGACACTTGGACCAAGGGGTCTGTCATGGCCACTTCTAGACACACAAGATGGACCACGGATTCACAGGTATATTCACAGTGGGATAGACAGAAGAAGTTAAATTTAATATTTTAAAGTTATATACATTACACATTTTAATTTCTTATTTCTAATACGATGCAGACAATTTTATATTTGTATTCTAATTTCTTTTATCAGGTCTAAACCGACAATTTATATATTAAGTTAACGGAATTTTATTGTTTTATAATTAATGAAAAGTTACGTAAGGTTTATCTTAGACAGTTGCTTACTCATTTATTTGTAAAAAACTGGCATTGTATAAGCGTAGAATTGAAATCTTAACAAATATTTACCTTGAAAACTATTTACACATTCAATCTATTTAAACAGTTACTAAGGCAAGAACCTTATTTTTTCAAGGTATTATGTTTAGTGTTTACGAAGAAATTAGTTAATAAACGATATTTTTACAACCATTACTTTTAAATGCATTGCAAACTTTTAAAATTTCCATTGACACTACTACTAAATTTGTGTCATCATATAACGTTAAAAATTAACATTTGTCAAGTGTCTTAAAATATTACTATTTTCGTAACAAACATGATTCTTAACTTTAAGATATGCACAAGCCCCTACAAACAAGAGGCAATGACATATATATATATATATATATATATATATATATATATATATATATATATATATATATATATATATATATATATATATATATATATATATATATATATATATATAGTGTGTCCAAGATAAGGAGGGCCACTATGGGGATCTCCAAAACGGTAACAGAGACACAGACTTGGTTAAATGGGAGAAAAGTTGCGCACGCAAAAGAAGCCCAACAAATTGGAGGTTAGACCTTTCCAAAAAATTTTGGGTTTTTGAGATATTTTGAAAAATTTGGAATTGTCGATTTTACGTATTATTTTTTTCTGTTCTTAGTAGTGGACCTACATCAATATAGATGACACTTCTCCACAGCAACTTTTCATTTTCTTTACCGTAACATTGCTAATTTTATAATCCGAGGTTTCGTCTTTGCGGGACCATCCTCAACTTTTTTTTAAAACGGCCCTCATTTTCTGATATCATATTCTAATAGTCATTTTTATTACAAATTCAGAGATATGCCACACTTTGTGGTTTAGTACCGTTTTAGTCTTTTTTTTAACCTTAATCAAGAAAATTCCTAGTACGGACTTGTATATAGCTTTTAAAACTATGTACTAAACAACTAGCTATATCAATTATTGCTTTACATCATTTAGGCGTTTAATAATAATCCAAGGGATTAATTGAGGCAATAATTTAATTAAATAAACACAGAACAAATAAAATTACATTTCCAGAAGACCGAAATATTAAACAAAAACTCTGGACGCAGCAAGTGCGTTATGGTAGTGAATTTTCATAAAACTATTTTTTAATAGCAATAATGTGTGTTTTTTTAAAAAAGCAGGCATCAAATTTGGTTACCAGTATAATCTATATAGTATAAACAATGTGCCATGTTTTATCAAAATAACTTTATTGTTTGAAAATGTACAAAAATTTCCGAAAGTAAACTTAAAGTGTTCCCGAAAAAATTCGTTTCTTGGTCAACCTTATAGGTTAATAGCAAATTGAGCTATTCAAATATTAAGCATTTGATCAAAATTCGCTACCATAACGCACTTACTGCGTCCAGAATTTTTTGTCTTACAAACATGCATTATATTTCGATGGAAAATGCAAAAATGCAATAACATAAGGCGTGTTTGATTAAAAAAAAAAGAAAATTTGTATCACCAACGACTTATGGGCCATCCTGTGATTGTAGAAATAATTTTTTAAGATGTAGCTCAAGACACCCTATAATTAATATATACAATTTTTTTTCATATGTTGTATAATAACAGATATATTGAACTTTATTGATTTTTTTACGAAAATTCTACAACAATTATATACTATTAAACGATAAACTCTATAGCTAAGGCTACTGCCAAGCGTCAGAGAAAGGGTCTATTTGAAATGAATTTTCTGGAAACATTTTATTAAAATGAAGGACAATGACGGTTGAAACTAATACTTCAGGGTTTGTAAAACATTCTTCTTGAGACACTTTATTTCCATAGCCCGTATTAGATTCAAGTTCTTTTCCTAAATGTTGCCAATTTTGACGTTCAAATCGCAACTTTGACGTTTTGTGAAAAACCTCAATTTATGTTTCTTTAAATGCCTATAACTTTTTTGTCTTTTGACATACAGAGCTAAATTTTTGTATGTGGCTTACCTATAAGGATGTAAACCCGCGTACCAAATTTGGTTGCCCTTACTTTGTTAATTCCGGAGATATAATAATTTTTTTTGAAGGAAAACACAAAATTTTCCGGGAAAACCTGGACCGATTTTCCTGGTTAACAAACTTATCCAAGCCATTTGCAAAAGGAAGGTATTCACCAAATTTGATCAAAATCGGCCCATTATTTTTTGAGTTATCGGTGTGATACATATATATATATATATATATATATATATATATATATATATATATATATATATATATATATATATATATATATATATATATATATATATATATATATATATATATATATATGTAAAAGCGTTAATTGCTGGACATCGGGTTTTATATGTCCATGCGTCATTAGCTGGACACAAACTCCATATATTTAAGCGCAAATTGCTGGACAGTGTTGATTCAACGTTGCCAATAATACATGTTTCATTTCAAAGGGAGAGAAATTTGTAACCTTATGCAGTATTTCGAATTTTACCTGCTTAGATATAATTTACTTTCTATGTAATAACTTCCTACGCTAATTAAAACTACACTCCTAAAAAAAAATTATCTTACTGTTAATAATTTTCGTTTATTTTTTCTTTAGAATCGAAGTTTCAACATTTTATTTTCTATCAACTAGCGTGATACCGTAAAAAGAATTGTGTGAATAAAACAGATAAAACCGATGATTTCTATTATTAAAGTTTGAATAGAAATAAATAGCGTGATTAGGTTTTCTATAAAAACATTAAAATATGGTGTGTGTAATTTAAAAATATGTAAAGCTGAAAAGGTTTAATAGTCCCTTAGTTGACATATATACAGGGTGATATAATAACACAATTTATTTATTTTGGCTGTATAATATTAATTTTAAATTATCAGGTTGCCCTCTATCGGCCGGAGGACCTAATAACAAAATTGGCTGAAAGTAACTACATAATATGAATCCTAAACTTCAGAAATATATAATATATATTACCTACCTAAGTAGGTGTGTGTGTTTTGTTTACTTAACGTCGGCCTATTTCCGCGACTATGGCCAATCACCGACGCCAGGGAGCAGTTTCACCTCACCATTCTGGAAAACTTGTCGAACCCCTGTCATTCTTTAAGGACGGTAGGGATATTTAACGTGCCCAACATCGCATGGACACGGGACCGACGGCTTTACGCCCCCTCTGAAGGCTGGAACGTGCAGACATTCAACTTGCTTAAATATAATGCCACAACATCGGTTGATGTTAATGTTACAATATGTACTAAAAAAGTGAAAGGAGAACCCTGGGATCGAACCCAGTACCCTTCGGTACAGAGGCACACGTCCTTACCTCTGAACCACCGATTTTCTACCTAAGTAGGTGTGCAATAGAAAGTGGTCACCTATACTATTTTATTGTAGTTACATTACTGTAACTTCAATAACAAAGTTTAAATTCATTTCTTGAAATTAAGCGGAATATGAAAATTCAAAATGTGCCTACTGTGCATTATTTTTATTCCTTGTCTATATATTAGTCAATAGTCAATCTGCCTTGTTGGAGAAGTGATTTATTTCACATTGTTTATTAATTAAATGAATTTTGTACAGATTTGTGTTTAATTGATTTAGTCATTGAATAGGGTACGTAAACTGTTTAAATATAGCTTGCAAAGAAGATGCATCTTTCACGAAAGCGAGTATCTACCTAATTTAGAAGAAATCAGCAATAACTTGATTTCTAATTTCTAGTAAAGTAGCATACAGAAAACCCATATATATTAAATTTAAAGGAATCTACAAAGCTTTGCATTTATGTAAAAATCTACCGATTTTGTGCGCCATCTACCAAAAAGTAGCTAATGTAAAATCTACCGATTTTATGCGCCATCTACCGAAAAAACTTTCTACCGAAAAACAGACCGTCGGAGTTAACATCACAATCCGCCATTTATCAAAATAATTTATTACTTGAATGTTGAATATGATATGTACTGTCGCCGTGGACTATTTGGACTATTATATTACGCCTTATAACAATCTTGTTTTTTTTTGAAACACAAAAGCTTATTTTACTGTTTAAACATTTTTCGATGCCTCAACCTGAAATGGTTTTCGTCTCATTGAACGTTGTTTCATTATAGAGTCACAGTAAGTTTTAGAATCTAGAAATTATTCTATTTTGTGTGACATCCCTAGAACAAGTTTTATTTTCCTTTAATTATAAGTGACAATTTTATGTAAATTCCTATATTTTCTGTGCCCAATGTGTTGAACGGATGCGAAACGGGAGAAGGAAATTTCATTTGAAGTTAAAATGACGAAGAGAACTTTATTCTAGGTACGAGCGTTGTTACCATTTTTTTAATATTAATAACATTTATATGCAAATTAGCAGCTTAGCGTATTGTTCGTTTTTTTGAAAAAATAATAATTCAGAAACATGCTAAGAGAACCCCTTTATGCATTAACCATCGGACAAATGCTGTGATCTCAACTCCACAATACAGTTAAGAGACCTATAGTAAATGTGAGGTTCTGTGCAAGGTAAACATGCTACAACGGAGCTAGAAATGCAAACTGTAAGAAATTCACCTTATAGAAGTCCATAGAAAGGAGAAACTACTGACCAACACCGTTTCTCCATAAAAAAAATCACTTTGCCCAATTGAAGAAAAAAAAACGGTAAATAATAAGCGTAATCAGATTCCTGAAAATTAAATAAATAACTGAAACTGCTACCAAAGCATCATATAATGGCCTATTTTAAATTAATTTTCTGCAAATAATTTAATAAAATAAAGAACAATGAAGATTGTAGCTGAAACTTAAGGCTTTTTAATTTCTTACGATATTTATGCTGCATAGCCGTTCATGTAGATTCTCTATCTAGAATACGTCAATTGTGACGTTTTGAATCGCGATTTTGTTGACGTTTTAAGAATAAAAACTAAAAAGCTTATAACTTCTTTTTTATTTTAACGTAGTGATTCAAATTTTGGTGCATGGTTTTATAATATAAACCCTTGCACCCAATATGGTTACCCTAAATCTGTTATTTCCGGAGATATAAAAATGTTCCGAAAGAAAACGCAAAATTTTTCGGGAAAAACTTGTCAGATTTCCCTGGCTAACGAACTTATCCAAGCGACTCACGAAAGGAAGGTATTCACCAAATTTTATAACAACTGGTCTATTATTTTTTGAGTTATTGGTGTGACATACACACACACACACTCATATATATATATATATATATATATATATATATATATATATATATATATATATATATATATATATATATATATATATATATATATATATATAAAGTCTGAAACAGACCTCGGATTTGGGTTCCAGGGGTCCCAAATAGCGCTCATTTGAATAAATTTTTTCAAAATTAAAAAATCGCGATCTCCTCATTAGTGAATTTTTTCTAAGAAAATTCACTAAAACCTTTAGTTTCCGAGATGTGTTTTAATTTTTTTATTGTTTTTCCCTTATATCTCGAAAACGCGTTAGTATTTGAAAACCAAATTATACATAGTTGCTACTACCCAAAGACTGCTTTTTTCTGTTCTTATATAAACAGTTTCCGAAACATATCAGTGACGTAGAATTTGAGCCCGTCATAGATTATATGCCCTGAAATTTCTACGCCACTGTAAAAATTAAGGTTTTTATACATTTTTTAGAATGAGCAGGGTATTTTACATGTAAAAAAGCTAGGGCAAGGAAAACACATTAAAATGCACCCCTACATAAATTTGCCCAATTTAAAAGCTAGTGGAAAGAAAAACCACATAACAATATACAATTTACATCTTGCTACGCCCGCTCTTTTGTCCCAAGGACTTCCAAGTTGTGGAATTCCTTTCTGGCACACGTTTTTCCTTCTACTCCGAACCTCCAAACCTTCAAGTCCAGAATTAACAAGTTGCCTCTTTCCTCCTTGTCGACACCCACGGCACGATAGTATTTAGGCCGTAAACCCTCGTGGTGTGTTGTTGAAATAAAAATAAAATGTCCGCAGAAGTTAAGGGGAAGGAGAAATTTGCCCGCCAACCGCCCCCACTACCGACCAACCACTTTATTATTCTTGCGAAGACAATTTTGAAACTACAAAAATTACAAACATATTTTCATTCTGTATCCATTTATGCCATTTAAAAAAACACAGCTACATGTTCTTCATTGTAGGAGTCATCAGGATTAACCTCAATGGATCAAATATCTGCGATAAACCAGATATTCAATCCACTTAACCTTGATCAACTTTTGAAATATTACTCCCAAGCTCGAAAAATTCAAAACAAAAAAATATATTGTAGCCAGGCCAGTCAACAAGAAGTTGACCTTCTCTGGCAAATTGGAATAAGTTAATAAAGATTGAGTAAAATTATACAAATGGCCAAGCGGATGCCATAGGCATTAAAAATAAAAACAATGTCTATGGTTTTACGTCAAACTTTTTATTAATTCAAGCTGAGCACCACTCATACAGTCAATGGACCTGGATGAGTTAACCGGTTGGGTGTCGGTGATGTCACTCCGAGTGATAAATTTGAAGTATCCTTAACACAGCTTGCAATTTTGGTATTCTGAGACTTCAAGAAAACGAATATGTAACAGGTGTCAAAACTGAACGTTACGTGTCTCATTGAACAGTTGTAGATTGCGCATAACATCGGTAGATCTTACATTAGCTACTTTTCGGTAGATGGCGCACAAAATCGGTAGATTTTCACATAAATGCAAAGCTTTGTATATTCCTCTCAAATTAATATATACGGGTTTTCTGTATGCTACTTTACTAGAAATTAGAAATCAAGTTATTGCTGATTTCTTCTAAATTAGGTAGATACTCGCTTTCGTGAAAGATGCATCTTCTTTGCAAGCTATATTTAAACAGTTTACGTACCCTATTCAATGACTAAATCAATTAAACACAAATCTGTACAAAATTCATTTAATTAATGAACAATGTAAAATAAATAACTTCTCCAACAAGGCAGATTGACTATTGACTAATATATAGACAAGGAATAAAAATAATGCACATTTTAAATTTTCATATTCGGCTTAATTTGAATGAAATGGATTTAAACTTTGGTATTGAATCTAACTACAATAAAGCAAATAAAAAAGATGTATTGATAAAAAAAAATGAATTCATTACTTATTATTTATTGTCCATTGTCTCGTTACCACAGTGAAATAGTGCCTGAGTTTACAGCCGAAAGGCCTAGATGGTACAGGTTTAAACTTGGATGGGAAAGACATGCTTTTTGGAAAAGAAAAATGGTACACACCGTTTAAATTGACGTTAGTCGCGGCTATAACATTGTGTTTGAGCAACCTGAACGTTTACACCGACCGCCCTTTAAAGCGGCTTTAAAGATCCGTATACCCCTTAAAGAAAAATAAGGGTTTTCAATAGTAAAGCCGTAAGATGAAATTCTTGCCTGGCGCAGATTTTTGGCCATACTCGCGGATAGGCCTACTTTAAATGAGCGAAACAACAATAATTTACAACACCGGAGGTACTGGCACAGCATAATCAAATATGCTGTGGTACTGGCTTCAATCTACTGCCGAGTGGGGTCGGTAATGGTCTGGGATGTTCGTTTAAAAAAAATAGAGGCTGTTACAAAATTCAATGCAAATATTTTAAGGGCGTATTCCCAGGGTCAAAATAAGACTTATAAGTGTATGACGTAAAGTCTGTAGATACAGGGTGTTCAAGTTTTAGTCTCTTTATCGTTTTTCGCTAATATCTCAAAAACTATTCGGTATTAAAAAACCAAATTTTACATATCGGTTACTACTAAAAATTTGCTTCTTTCGATTATAGTCATCAGTTTCCAAAACATGCTAGTGGCGTAGAATTAGAGCCCGTCAAAGGTTCTACGCCCTGAAATTTTTATTCCACTGAAAAAAATGCGGTTTTATGCATTTTTTAGAATAATCAACATCTTTTACATGTAAAAGGTACTAATATTCTTCCTATTTCTTTTAAAAATTAAGTTTAATTTGGATCTGAAGGGAGACGTTAATCAAGTCATACGTATAGAGTGTTATAATGATGGCGGACGTTGACTAAACAGGATACCAAGGGAGTAGAAGCTTTTGAAATGTGGACATTGAGCAAAATAACAAAGAGTATATAATAAGTATACGTAGTAAGTATAATAAGTATAAGTATAAGTATATAATAAGGTACACCGATAGAAAGACGCATAAAAAGTGTGCTAGAAGAATAAAAATGCTTGCTGAAAGAAATTGATAGGAGGAAGGCAAAATTAGGTAATATTTTAAAACATATTTTTGATAGTTTTATTTAAAAGATACATACCTAGACAAAAAGAAAGAGGTAGATCAAAAGAAAAACTTCTGGAAAACATGGTACAATAGTGATTAAGGGCGGACGCTACACTGAATTAAAATGGGCAGTTGCAGACGGAGAGCCACGATTGCGACAGGTGGTATCGCCTCATGATTATTTATTTATAAGAGCCTCGGTAGTTCAGTCGTAAGAACGTGTGCCTCTGAACCGAAGGGTACTGGGTTCGATCTCAGGGTTTTCCATTCACTTTTTCAGTACATACTGTAGCACTAACATCAACCGAGGTTGTGGCATTGTATTTGATCAAGTTGAATGTCTGCACGTTTCGCCCTTCGGAGGGAACGTAAGGCCATCGGTCCCGTGCCCATGGGATGTTGGGCATGTAGAATATCCCTACTATGCTTGCAGAACGGCAGGGTTCGGCAAAATTTCTAGGATAGTGAAGTGAAACTACTCCCTGGCGCCGGTGGTTGGCCATAGTCGCGGAAGTAGACCGACGTCAAACAAACAAAAACATACACATATTTATCTGCTTCTAAGGCTGGCTCAACATTAATTGAACTAAAACTTTCATGGCCATAATGTTGAATACACCATTTTTAAACAGCAATATATAGTTGTATATTTATACGACTTACGTACATAATTAATAAGATCATTATATAAGCACCTATTCACTATGCATTATTCTAAGTGAGATGTAATACACGAAACACCTGCCGCCATCTCGTTGCAGAACTAGATAGCCTACCTGGTTCCGCAACGAGATGGCGGCACGTGTTTCGTGTCTTACATCTAACTTAGTTTTGGGAGGCTAGCTACCATAGCCGTATTACTTTATAGGTGTATTTTCGCTGCAATTAGTATACCCTACTGACGAGCTCAAATTACAGCAAAACCGGTCTACGGTTCTAATTGTTGTAAGAATGTATCTAGCCTTACATGTATTATTCTATTAGCACCAGGAGAATCATAGTCAATAAACCAATTTTCTTACCTTTGAGTTTGTAAACACCATCAACTAACTCTAAAACCGGTACAGGTAGAGCTACGTACCTAATTACACATCAATAGTCAATAGGTAAACGTTTTGCAAGTGGCACTACCTGGCCCCTTCGTATAAAACTCTCGAATAATTCTGACTTCTTGCATCAGAATTCTTACTTTTTCATCTCAGAGTTCTGACTTTTTATGTCACAATTCTGAGTTTCTATCACAGAATTCTGACTTTTTATGTCACAATTTTAACTTCTTTATCTCAGAATGTCTAATTGAATTTTTTGTTATTATATTTAAGAAGTGTGCTGATTTCTGCTCCTCGGCTGTTTCCTAAGTTGAGAACAAAAATATTTTTAACGCAAAACTTTAATTTATTATCTGCAGGTTCTTGAAAAACTATGTGCATAGACAATACTTATTACAAGCTCTTTTTCATTTCATTCTAAAAATACAGTTTGATTATAATATTATTAGGTATTATAATAGTTATAATATTCAATACATATGTTTAAAGTTTAAAACTATTTGTTTTATATTTACAATAATTACAAAACTGTAGGAATGCGAAGGAAACAAAGAATACTGAAGCATAACATATTTGGCAACGTAGCTAAAACTCATGTTTTTGCTTGTGTCCAGCCATTTACGCTAGTACTTATAAATAAGTAGTGTTCATAGCTGGACGTCCAGCTATGATGCGGTTTGTCCAGCAACTTACGCATAGTCATATGATTTGGTCCAGCAAATTGCGCATTGACATATATATATATATATATATATATATATATATATATATATATATATATATATATATATAAAAATTTTAACTGACCCCGGAAATGTGTTCTGGGGGGCTTAATTAGCGCTCATTTGAAGAAATTTTTTCAAAATTCAAAAGTCGGGATCTCCTCATTAGTGAATTTTTTTTAAGAAAATTCACTAAAAACGAATACGAACAAAACAACTAAATTTAGAGCATATTTTCAAATAAACTTTCACTATTTTCCAAGCACAAAAGCACCTTCTAACTGTCGATTCTAAAACCCTAGTCAACAGTTGTGGAGTAATACTGGCAAATGCTTCCAGAACTAACCTCCTCAGATCTTGTTCTGTAGAAAAATTTTGCTGATATACATAATTCTTAACGTATCCCCATACGAAGAAATCAAGCGGGGTTATATCTAATGAACGTGCTGGCCAGGATGTTTCCGAACGTACTGATTTCCTTATCTGGAAATTACCTTGAAAGATATTCCCGAACGGCTCTGGAAAGCAGGTACCTCATCGTGCCGTATTCAACAGTTACGTACTCTGTCCAGAGGCGTGTTATCGAGAGCATCCTTTAAATCGTTTTGTGGCAAATGTAGGTAGGAGAGGGAAAATTGAAATTGTCCTAGAATTTTCTTGTGTACCGCTCATTCTAAATCACTTGGTCTCAGTCCTTGACAAATTTTGTACTTGTACGGATATAATAATAATAATAGTAATAATAATAATAACAATAATAATATTTATTTGCTCACTCTTCTGTACAAAATAGTAAAGGTAACACAAAACAACTTTTTAGACTAAGCATACATCAGAAAATGGACAAATAAATAAATTACACAACTATGCTAAGTCTGTGACTTGTGCACACATTAAAAAAAGAACACATTAAAACAAGAACAAAAACTGCGCGTGATGCGAAGAAAGTATGCCATATATACACACACATATAAAACCAGACGCATAATCCTGGCATGTAGTATAATCCCCGGGATTGAAGGCCTTATAAAGCAATGCTTGTATGCCCCCATCCCCAGGACCACAATTTATTCTTCTCCCCCTCTTTCTTGCGAGACAGTCCCCTACACTGCCCCAAGACTAGCGAACCACAGTTTATTACCACCAAAAAGACGTATTAAGTCTAATTCCAAACTTATACCTGCAAGACTGGTACATTTTATAAATCAACATCCCGAACATACATCCATACGTACGTACTCACCCATGTACTTGCACGCCTCAATTACTCACTCTCTCACACACGCGCGCGAACGCACGCACACACACATCATACACACACACACATATCCACATACGCATTCACTCGCCCAATTGTATACTTATATTCCACACACTAATATACACACACACGGTCAGTCATATTCACCGGCCATTCACACATGTAATTTGTGTTTTCGTTAAATAAAATGTCCAGTTCATTTTGATATATCAATATCAATATTCAATCAGCCGTGATGTACCGGGATACTCAGTCACTGCTAACAAAACATTATGCATTGCCTCCTCATTGCTGGACTTTTGCCAAGAAACTACAGTTCTTTTTAAAAGAACCATATGCTTTAAGGTTTATCACTCATTTGCTATAAGTCCTTGTAACCGTTCGGAAAAAAATTATTTATAAGGTATTGAACTGAAAGGTAAATGGTAAAAGACCGAGAGTACTTATTCGATGGTTGCCCGCGATTGACATCTCGCGAGTGACTTCAAGTGGATTTAAATCCGGACGATAGTGAGGTCACTATCACCTAGCAAACTCCAACCTAAATTCTCAGATTTATTATTTTGCAAGGCTAAGAACACTCAGTTTGATTTAAAGATGTAAAGATAATCAAATACTTACTCGGGTTTTATCCTGTTCTGCCCAAAGTCCTAGATTTATGAAATCTTCAAGTCAGAACACTGTTACTGGGATGCCTAGTTAACTTATAGATATCTAGATAGTAGATATGAAGAATTTCCAGCTATAAGGCTACCAGGATTGAGAAGGTTTAGGGAGGAATTGTTGTTCAATTAAACAGATATTAAAAAAACAAAAAATATTTAAATTTATTGACATTAATTACTCGTGGGAATTATTCAACTTAATTATCTTGTTGAATTAAATAAACATTGCATGTTACAGGAAATAAAATAAATATTGCTTCTTACAGGAAGGAAATTAAATATTAAATGTTACAAGCAAGAAAGTAAATATTAAATGAGAGAGTAATTAGTTTTCTATCAGATCTACTTATGTTTTCTAACTTTGACAGATCAGGTATAATTTCCAGATGATTTCCTGGCCAGGTAGTGTTTCATTTTCTAAGTAATAACAAACTAAAATCGTGAGAGAAGCTCAGCTATTGAAAGTTCAAGTGAGTGTTTACTGTTGTATAAATGACAATTGAAAACAATTTAAAACATTAGAAAATTTATGAACAGAGAATGTTGCTTAATTAAAAAATACAAAATTTTACTGTTTTACACCATTAACAAAATAGTAGGGGAAAAATACAAAATATATTTATCATGGTCCGGCAATCTCACTGAGTACTGTTTTAGTTTTAACTAAATCAAAGTTTATATTGCAAGTCGAGAAAAATTCCAAATGACGTATGAATGTTTGAAAAATCACACACAGAAAACTCAAAACGACTTACTTGCGGTAGTCGACCTCAGGGGGCTTACCGTGATCTCTAGGGTCCCAATTCACCTGTTTATTGGCTGCGGAGACGGCATAAATGAACATCAGCTGTTAGGGCCTACCATAGGCGCTTAATTTCTCCGAAGAGAAAAGTCAGGAAGTAGTGGAAAACATTTTCTTAGGTGACGACCAGATAAATTTTACATACCATGCACTATGGAGAGGTCAGCAGACCTGGGGCTAAACCTTGATACACCTGAATACATACGGAAATCTCAGACAAGAGAGCAAGTTTTTGTTTCGGAACCTGGGATCGAGACGGCTTCCAGTTGGACTCAAAACGTTTGGTGCCTTGGTAGGGACAGCAGGGCAGCTGGTCTCATCCACATTGAAATTTTCATGAGGTTTGTAGTCTTTACTTGCCAATATTTCTTGGAAAAGATTAAAAAATGTTTCCACATCTGTTCTATTCAGCAGCCAACCTGGCTGCCGATGTGACTTCCGGTTTTCTTAGAGAAAACTGGAACTTTGTCATAAATGACTTAATGACATCTTTTCCATCGAGTTAAGCTAAAGGCCCTTCTGTTCACATCCTCCACATAATGCCTGAGCTTTTTCAACTGCTCATTGGTGAATTTACACCTGAATCGTCCAGCACTAATAAGAGTCTAGAAAGAAAAAAAATTCTAAAGAGATCACAACTCATTCATGATTTTGCAATGTTCAGTGTGGCATTACTCCTTTGGATTGTACTCAATATCATATGCGCATACTTAGGTACATCTACTCACCTCATCAGAATATTTTTTGGCATACCGCCGCAAAGTAGCTTCAGGCAGCTTACATTTTTTTGATGTAGCATTCACAACCGCACCTCTTTTCACCTCCTTCACAGCTTCGGCCATTGCTTCTTTACGCCAGCTCTGCCTATTTGTCTTTCTTTGATAAGTTTTACCCATGATAATTACTGAAAATTAAACAAAAACCTTAATTTGAACTATTTATAAACAGGGCGGCTAAGATGACGAACTCGTCATCTTAGCCGCCTAGTGATTTCGTCATCTTACCCGAAATAGCACATTCTTTTCTAAATTAAAATATAATATAAATGAAATGATTTTTCAAGTGAGCTCTATGAGCTCTAGCACAATTATAACATAAATTTGAGATAATACTTACTTTTAGAAGAAACACACTTGATTAGAAAAGCCAAAGAGTTTATTTTATCTAGCACCGATATTACAATGGCACATATACAATAGATGTAACACGCCACCACGCTACCAAAATACGACAGGTTACATTTGGTTCTAGTTTGTGAGGTAAGGGGCGCTGTCACTATACTAAACAAATTGTCCAAGTAGTGCCATCTATCAACATTTTCTAAAAATTGACGATTCGTCATCTTACTCGCTTCGCCGTCTTACCCTCCTTTCCATACCATTGTTGCATAAAAAAATATTGTGATCCTTCTACTCATACTCTTGTTAATAATTGCAGTTTTTGATTGTTGTACAAGCTTGTACAAATTTTCTGCCATGGATGTTGAAAAGAAGGACACAAGAGGTGCCAAAATACTTCCTATGCTAAAGTTGGAAAGAGAAAGAAATGATACAAAGTCGTGTCAAAATAGTGTGATGACCATCAAATGCATGCAACGACAACCTTCATTTAAATATAGTGGACAACACTGAAAAGAACTTAAAACTGTTGTGTACGTTTTCGAACACTAGAGTAGTGGAAGTTGATGAAAACCCGGAACTTAATGAACAGATGATTCAAGGTGATAAAACTTCTGAAGAACCAGATTTACATAAAATAACTTCCTAGGAGGCAGAAACAGAACTCTCTGAACAATGTCAATTTTCCGAAGAATTGCTCAAGCCGCCAAATAGAAAAAAGCTTTCAGAAAAGGAAAATTATTCAGAAGATAAACCTTTCTCGTCAGACTACTTAACTACAGATCCGGGCTACATAAGTAGTAGTGATGATTCTAGTTCAAGTTTACCTTCAAGCACCAAAAAGGGGGCCGTTTTAACACCTACGCATAAAAATGTAGGTCATGCTCATGTAAGTGAAGAGCCATCTTTATGCCCAGAAAAGCTGAATCCTTTGCCAGTCTTACAGCCAGATAGAGTGAAGCTAGGCACAAGGACAAAATGCAGAATGGACAGGGCGACGCCATTAAATTGATAAAGAAGTTGAGCAAAAGTACTCAGAAATAGTGGAAAAGCGTACATGACACTCGGTAGAGGTAAACTAGTATTTGATTAAATGCCTTGTAGTGACGCGTGCACTTAAAAATATGCCTTTAAATTTTCGAAATTAGATAGAACAGACTTTTTTTCCAAATATTGGAACCTGGCCGACTATGCAAAACAGAAAGCTTCCATATCAACCCAGCTGAAAGAAGTTAATCCTAAATATTCATATTCCCAGCTAATTGATGGCAGACGGAAACGCAATAGCAACAACGCTTTTTTATTTAATAAAGGATGATTACAAAATTATACTGTGCAAACTGTTTTTCATGTCAACGCTTGGGATCATGAACCGTTGCATCCGTAGTGTAATGAGTGAGAAAAAAGAAGGAAATTTCACAGGATTCCTTGGAAAACACGGAAAACAGAGATACTTGCCGAAGGAACTGAAGACAGACATACGCACTCACATCGCATCAATTCCCAAAATTGCAAATCACGATATATTTTTTTGCATAACGCCGCAAAGTAGCTTCAGGCAGGTTACATTTTTTTAATGTAGCATTCACAGCCGCACCCCTTTTCACCTCCTTCACAGCTTCGGCCATTGCTTCTTTACGCCAGCTATGCCTATTTGTCTTTCTTTGATAAGTTTTACCCATGTTTTACACGTGATGAGTGAGAAAAAAGAAGGAAATTTCACAGGATTCCTTGGAAAGCACGGAAAACAGAGATACTTGCCGGAAGAACTGAAGACAGACATACGCACTCACATCGCATCAATTCCCAAAATTGAAAGTCACGATATACCAGAGACATAGTTAAAAACAATATATTTACGGTGGGAAGACCATTGTGGGTCTCTACCGCGATTACAAGAAGTATTGCGAAGTAGCAAGAAAACATGTCGCTAGTTTATCCATGTACAGCCACATTTAATTACGAATTCACTTTATATTTTTTTGTTCCCAGTGTGTTGCATATGAAAATTCAAATACTGATAAAAGAAAATCCATTGAAGAAGCTTGTTTGTCACATCAAAAAGAAAAAAAGTTGACTCGAGAAACGAAAAATGAAGCTAAGGAGATGATTAATGAAAAATCAGGTAGCCTTCTTTGATCTGCAAGTTAGATTGCCAACTTCAATAGGATATGTTTCCCATTTTTCCGAAAGATGTTAAACGGTCACGAAAATCTTAACCTTATTTGACATAACAATATATTATGTTAGTTAGAATGGCTAAAAGAGCACGAGCTCCATACCAAGTTTTCGAAATGAGCTATAATTCTTTTTTTGATTTGAAAAAATTAGCGACACAGATATATTTCAATTTTTGCAGAAACATCTCAAGGAAGTCATAAGATTTACGATGTGTCTGTATTCCAGGTTGAAAAAGAAAACCTTGATAAATTCTACTACAGATTATCGTATAGCGACTGCGAGAAATACACCTGCAAGTAAATTTCACAATGTTGAACTAGAATCAGCCTATAACGATTCTCTATCAATATCAAGTGACAAATATAAAGACCCAATGTTATTGTTGCAGGATAAATCCATTGAACCTTGTTATAAGCATTTTTAATACAGTCTTAAAGTAGCAAGTGAGTAGCCCTTTTTTTTTAAATTCATTTTTTAATCCGAGATGTTAACTTGTACAATTATGTTTATTTTATTTATTTTTTGAGAAGTTATTGTTTTGTCGACGATATTTTTGTTTAATTAAATGCGTCTTAATAATATTAACAGTTTTAAACCAATTTACAGATGTTATTTCCTATTTTGTTAATTTGCAACTAAACTAATGTGTTTTTGCACTGTGTGCGGGAGAACAAGAGGAGGGACTACACCAACAAGCGGATCCTCATAGCCGCAGACAGCCAGGCCCCAAGTAGCCCACGGGTAAATTCCAAGCTGGTAAGTGAGTGCAGAGACGAGACGAGCTACCTGGCTGGGCAGAATGGGGTCACCCTCATCTGGGTGCTGGGTCACTCGGGGGTCAAAGGCAATGAAGAAGCTGACAGTCTCGCGAAGAGAGGGTCAGCAGAACCATTTATGGGACCAGAACCGGGTCTAGGCGTGATAAAAAGCACGGCTAGTGGAGCCATTAAGTCCTGGGTCAGAAACGAACACAAAGTGTACTGGGCAGACTGTACAGGGCTCAAACATAGGAAGTCAGTAATTGACAAACCCAGTTCAAAGAGAGCTGTGGACTGCTGAATCTTAGCAGATAACAGCTCAGAAACATAACAGGTCTCTTGACGTGACAGATGGCCGTCAAGAAAAACCTGCATAAAATGGGGCGGTTCGAGGGGGACCTCGCATGCAGACTCTGCGTGAGTGGGAGGAATTAGCCCGGCACATCTTGTGTGAGTGTAAAGCTCTGGACTGCAAAAGACAACTGATCTACGGTCAGTCTAGACCGGAGACAGAGCAATATAAAACTTCACCCTACCAATCCTGTGCAGACTAGTTCAAGGCACAGTGATTTTGGATTGGGTGAAGTAGAAGACTAAGGGCATGCACAATCAGTCAAAGGCTGCAGTGCTGTCGGGGCGGCAAAGGCGCGGACGAGCCCCGAGGGAGAGAAGAAAATGTGGTTTTGCTCAATATTATCTTGATTGTATAAATAAACTTAAAAGGTTCCTGGTTTGGTAATTAAATAAGATAGTATGTTTTGCTTAATATTGACTCAAATTTCAAAGAAAAGTTACAAATTTCAATTTATCAGTAGTTTATACTTTGTTACTTTTGATAAGGCTAGTATGTTTTTGTTCAATATTGACATATAATGGAATGCTACTTTTGTTACAATTATTAGCTCTTTAATAAAACCATTATTTAGAGAAAATCAATTTTTATTCAGCCCAGTCATGTAAAATATGGCTGTACTAACTCAAAAGTTTGCAATCTTTGTTAAGTCGAAACGGCACAAGTCAATTTTTTTGTTAAATGAGTTAAATTAAATAAAAAAGTTAATAATCATCATCCACTACATATAAAAAATTGAAGTAACTATCAAATTTAATGTTTGTGCTTCTAAAACAATTCAAATAATTGATCTTAAATTTTAAAATTGTGATTCTGAAATTAGTAGATTTTTAGTTGTGCAATTTTGGCAGGCAGTGAGCGAAATGTTTGTCATGTCACGCTTAGTCGTTATGTATGCAACGAGACGGCATTGGTATTACCGTCTAGAGCCTTTGGTGTATGGGTTACTTATTTCATTGTATTAAATAAAAAATAAAGCAAGCTATTTGCTAGCTGTGTTGACAGTTCTGTCAAAACGAAATGAGTGACAAGTCGTAAGTTAAAAACTATTTTCTTATTTTATTTTCAATCAGCATCTACAATAAATTGCCTAGTTATCCTTTGCTGGCGATACATGTACTCCTTGGTCATAGAATGTGCGCTGAACATCTCCCTGCTTCTCCTAAGTCTTGTGTCTGGAGGTCCCCAGGTAGAACTCGGCTTAAGAAGTGCTGTACACTTTTTATGGTGTCGATAGCGACACAAATAATATATCATGTAAACCAAAGGAAAGAACGTACATATCGCTAAAGATGTTACTAAGAGAACTAAAAACCAGGTATCCTCTTCTTGAAATATAGTTTCTATACTACGTCCCCAAGTCATTGTCGAAATATAAACCAAAATACCAGATACCACTGGACTAGCATACCAACAGCTTTTCCAAAAAGCAGAGGGGCGAAAACCAAGCATGAAGTGGATATCATCGATTAAATTGTGTGTTCCATAGATAAAGCTGATGATCACGGTCTCATACAGCATCACTAGTATTGTACATGAATTGTTAAAGAACGTCATTCTCATCTCATACCTCTCCAAACTTTTCTTTGTGAAATATATGAACGAAAGTAAAAGATCTACTAAAACTGCTACGAATGCACATAAATCTGAATAATGCTTGAGTTTAGGGAAGAGTTCATAAACGCCTGAAAGACATGCGTGAAGAATAAGTACCTTTGTCCTTGTATTAATAATATACAGTGAGAGAAAATATGCACCACACCATAGCTGTGGAAACCAAGGCCATGTTTTAAATACTAAGCTCAATCGTCTGAAAAACAGTCCTGGTTTAAAGTTATAGACATCTTCTGGGTTTATATTGCTGTTGTAACTAAAAATTGCTAGCATATTCGTACATAGCATGGCAAACAATGCGGCAATGACAAAATCCAGCGTATAAACGCCCACTGTAGCCATGTGTATTGGCGTCCTAAAATCAGCACTTTCTGAACCAAAAAGTATGTTACCTCCAAGGCCCACATTAGTTCCAGAAAGCGTTCGTTTCACTATGTCTCCCCACATCGAAAAGTTGGCCAGTTTATTTGGTTTTGGTATATAAAACAGGCTAAGAGCTCTTTCTGTGCCTCTCAGCACCACTGTTGTGAGAAAAAGTAGTAACTGGAGTACGTGAGGGACTATTGCCAACAGTGGCACAAAGAATTCAATACTTCTAATCCCTTTTCTTAACATGATGAAAAGAAATGACGACGTTGTCAATGAGTACAACATCCTTTTTACGCTAGCTTTTGAAGTACTAAATACAGGCACATCAACTGATACTATTTGACTCCAATAATGTTCAGCACTATTTTCCCAGACGAGGCTGTCGCAATAGGACTGGTTGAAATTTAAATTACATCGCATCCTGGAAGTTGTATTTTGCTCGAATACGAAACAGTTTTCTTGAGCGTAGGCTGCCTCGCAATCGAACCATGGTATCACCGGTTGTAAACTGCCTACGAGATATTCTAATATCACAATGTTGAGAAGGTTAAAGTGCAAAGTACATATTGCCAACAAATACAAACAAGTTAGTCCTAGTCCTCTGAAAGGAGGAGACAAGCTCCATACTTTAATATAAGAACATCTTGAGAACTGTCCTGAAAATAAAATTATACGTTAACTTAAATACATGGATCGCATACAAAGAACTACATACCTATAGCCATTTCGATGAATCCCACTGGTATTATAAAAAATGTGAAACTAGCGAAAGCTGGAATGAGGCCTATGATACCGTAGTCCAACATAATGTTTGAAAATTCCATGAAGTCGTTAAGGCCGACTGCCCAGCACAGCAAACCCATGTAGTACTTGTATCTCTTTTGCCATTTGGTCACGTACGTAACATCGTCACGCCTAAAACTTTTGAGTAACCTCTTCATATTAAACTATTTTCTATGTTTTTTGCTGATAAAAAAATGATTACTTATAAAATATTTTATTAAAATGTGTATCAACATAAACAAATGTTTTAGTTTACCAAGGAAACCAGTGCTTTTGTTATATCATAAGAATACTGATCTAGGGTTAATTTAAACTTCTTAAAATGTATCAGAGGAAAGTACCTAAATATTGGATAGCATTTACGATTACACTTATAAAAATGCTAATATGCATCATAACCTCTTTACCTTCACACAATATCTTCACTAATGAATCGCCGTAGTGGGCATCTGCAGTTAGAAAAATAATATGTCACAGAATGAAAATAAGAATATATTTCCTCAGGAGTACTGAATTCTGACATTCTCAAATTGGCTGTAGATTGTTAACGAGTCGTATAGGCCTTTGGCCTCTCAGCGCTGCGACCCTAATAAGTCTTTTGCGCATGACGCCATTTTCTAATCGTTTCCCAAAATGTTCAGACTTTTCATATAGTCTAATATCTTTTTGGGGGTTATTTTACGTATTTCCTGGGGTGTTAGTTTCACCCCTCCAATGTATTTGAGCTGTTTGTAGAACTGAACCCTGCAATCGCATAGTAAGTGTTCTGTTGTTTCTGCTGCTTTAGTGCACTATCTGCAGCTTTTACTGCCCGTCTTACCCATCTTCCTAAGATGATACCTTATACCTACCACAGACACATTCTGAGAATATACCAGAAATGTTTAGAAAAAATATTCAAACATCCCCAGAACATTCTCACAAGGTACAATATATATTCATAGAACATTCTATGAACATGAGAATGGGACAGATTCTGTCATCCTAAGAAGGTTCTTAGAATGTTATTTAGAATATTCTTAGGAGCTTCCAGTATCTTCTGAAAATGTTCCACGAACATTCGATGAATCTTCTCAAAATGTTCATACATATACTCTTGGGAATTGGGAACATTGCGTTTTTAAAAAAGACATATAGGGTGTTTCGCATAAGAAACGACACAGAGCAGGGGCATGTAGGAGAACCTAAAATATGGTGATTTAGCGCAACTTACTCATTTACTAAAGTGCAACCCTGAGAAGTTATAGGCGTTCAAAGTGGGGTTTTCAATTTCGAAAAAAAAAATCAATATCACTAATACTTCAACCTATAAAAACCACATTTGGTACACGTTTTGGGTGTACGAAGAGCATGAATCGTTGGTGAGTAGAGTTCAGTTGAAGCATTGCAAAGGGTTGAATAGTGGTGATGCACCCATAAAATGTGACAGAATTTTTTAACCTACTGGCGGATCTAAAAAGTTATTATTTTATTTTATGTGGAAGTAAATTATAAAACTTTTTTACTGTTGTTATTTTTCAAAAACTTTTGTCGTTTTTAGGAAAAACACGAATAACTAAAGACATATATTATCAATGCTACTTAAAATCATCAAAAATTCAATAGATGCCTGTGAAAGTATCATGTTGAAGAATTTCTATAACTTATCGAGAGCAATTTTTAATTCTGTTGTTTGACTTCTCTGTTTTCTAATAAATTATCCTTATTCACACTTTTTTCCTGATTGTCAAATTTGACCTATACATAAGTTTATTGGCAAATATTTAATTTTCGATGATTTTTAGTAAGATTGATAAAGCATGTTTCTTTACTTATTCGTGTTTTTTCGAAAACAACAAAGATTTGTTGAAAATAACAGGGGCAACAAAGTTTTAGAGTTAAATTCCTCATAAAATAAAACATTTTCTTAAATCCACCAATCTGTTAAAAAATTGTGACATTTTAAGGGTGCTTCGCCCCTAATCAACCCTTTCAAATGCCCTAATTGAACTTTACTTACCATTGATTAACTCTTGGTATACTCAAAACGGGTACTAAGTTTGGTTTTTCTAAGTTAAAAGTATTACAGATATTGATTTTCTTTTAAATTTGAAATCCCACTTTGAAGGCATATAACTTCTTATGGGTGCAACTTAATATATGGGTAAGTTGCGTTAAATCACCATATTTTACGTTTACCTACATGCCCCTGCCCGATCTTGGTTCTTATGCGAAACACCCTGTATACATTTTTTGAATGGTACAGAAATTAAGAAAATGCAAAGATATTGGATTTATCTTCAAAATTTACTGATTTTCCACCATTTAAGTGGCCTCTTATATATTTTCGTAAAAGAAAGCCCAACAGGCTAGAATTAGAACTTCAATCACTCACCCTCGTGTAGGTTACCATATTGTTCCAGTGGCTACACACACCTGTAAACTCAAGTTCAGATAGGTAATAAGTCAACAATTTGAGTATTGCACATTTATTTAATTAAGTATGTACTTATAACAAATACAAAGAAATCTCTAAATAAAATATTAATAAAACAATTAAAATTTCAATAACATAAAAAACAAATAAATAAAGATACAGTTAATGGAGTTGCCAGAAAATTTAATAGCCAAACACAAAGTTTCCGAGATGAATAATCGCGGTTACCCCACTGAAGTAACTCGAAATTTGGCTAGACTATTGATCCTAAAGGCTTTTAGTTTGGCATTAAAGGAATTGCATTACACAATAGTACTTACACCTTTATAGAATACAACTAAATTGGACAGAACATACCACAAAATCACACTCACTTGCATTTACACAAAACTACAACTGAAAGCCATCGATCAGATCTTTTGACCCTTCCGTTGTATTGTTGCTTTCTACTCTGCTCACGAGGACTTGATTTTTACTTCTAAAGCTATTTCCATATCCAGACGCTTGTCACCAACAGCTTGGATATTCCGGTTGTAAAGGCATACTTTGGCAAAGTGATTCCGTATCTGATAACTTGCAAGTTTTATTGTATATTCATCTTCCCACCATATGTTTTGGTTCACATTTTCTGCACTTTATAGTGATACTTCTTACAGCATTAACTTTTTCTACAGGAGTAAAAATCCCGAGATGTTGCTTAGACAATTCTATAGATTTGCAGTATTCTTGCACTTTTCCAGTCCATCAGTCCACCAACATAAAGCGGTGGTGGTGGTTTATATTGCATGACTTAGGTGCTATTGAACATAACACAATTTTTGATTATATATTATAGAATGTAGGTGTACCTAATTCGTAAGGTGATCCAGTCTGAAGCAAAATTGGGGAACCCATCGTCAGTGTCCACTACAGGAGATGCTTTAAAACTTGTTTCTTTACTGGGTTCGTGTTAGATAATCTGACATCATGTTTTAATTGCTTCTTTACTCTGGATCTATGTTTGCAAATACACTCTGTTCACGTCACATTATTATTTTTAATTAATTATGTTAGAATAGAACGTTATACAACATTGACCACAGACTATTCATTTTGACATTAATTTTCATTTAAGTTTAGACGTCTAGCGGCCATCTTGCCATTTGCCATCTTTATCTTTCCTTCCTATCGGCATGGACAGGCGCTCTATGCCTAAAGAATGGATTGCCTAAATATACAATGTGTTTACCATAGACAGGTAACAGAATCAAATATGCAAAATAGTTACTATTCTAATTCTCACCACTATACCGCAATCATCATCTATCTTTTTCATTAAATTTTAAAGTTAAATAATATTATAAGGACCTCTCAAGCACATTCTAAGTGAATATTCGGAATAATAATCTATTCAAATATTCTCAGTATATTAATGAAGAATTTTCTTAGGATGTGATTGAATGAATGTACTCAGAATATTCAAGATTGAAGTTTGAAATTCCATAAATGTTATTAGAACATTCCGAAACAAATATTCTGAAAAAAGAATGTTCTCACATTGTGAGAACATTCTGAGAATATCTTGTGCTGTATGGGTAGGGGAGTATCTAGTGAAAAGTCCTGTGATTATTTTCAAGTCGTTCTTGTTCAATTCAAGAAACAGTTCAGATTTCTCTGTTGATATGGTGATGAACCATTTCGCCTGCCTTGGACCTGACGTTTTCCACCAGCATTTGGTGCTTCTCCCAAATACGAAGTTCATTGTTTACATGAATTTTTGTTAGTCCACACTAGGGCTCTGGACCACAGAATGGTATTATTGTTGCTGCCTATTTTGCAAGGATATCTGCTTCCTCATTTTGGATTGTTATTAAACGCCTAAATGACATAGAGTGTTAACTGATATATCTAGTTGTTTAGTACTTAAGCTTAAAAGCTATGTACAGGTCCGTAATGGGATTTTTTTGGAATAATGTCGAAAAAAAAAGACTAAACGGGTACTAAACCACAAAGTGTGACACATCACTGAATGTGGAATAAAAATGACTTTTTGAATATGATATCAAAAAATGACGGCCATATTTAAAAAAAAAAGGAATTGATGATGATCCCGAAAAGACGAAACGTAGGGTTCAAAAAATAGCAATGCTACGTTAATAAAAATGAAAAGTTCCTGTGGAGAAGTGTCATCGGTATTGGTGTAGGTCCACCATTCAGACCAGAAAAAAAATATGTAAAATCGAAAAATCCGAATTTTTCAAAATAGCTCAAAAACAAACAAAAATTCAGAGATGTCTAAACGCCAATTTGTTGGGCTTTTAAGTGCACAACTTTTCTCCCATTTAACCAAGTATGTATCTGATACCGTTTTGGAGATCCCCATAGTGGCCCTCCTTATCTTATATATATATATATATATATATATATATATATATATATATATATATATATATATATATATATATATATATATATATATATATATATATATATATATATATATATATATATATATATATATATATATATATATATATATATATATATATATATATATATATATATATATATATATATATATATGGCTCATTCCATTTAAAAGAAAATACCCTGAATCTCATTCCACATTCATTTTTCCGAAAATCGCCGAACGACGTTATTTGACATGCTGGGGGAGGGTGGTTGGGGGTAACCTTGTGTGGCCAATTTCAACACTACAGCTTCAACTCCCTAGACTTATCCCTAAAAATTTAAACCGCACATAGATTTTAGTGAGAGCTCCTTTAAAACAGCGTTGAATTCTCTTGAAAGCGGCATGTCCTCTAGGAAATTCGGTGGTTGTTTTCGAGAAAATCCTTAAAACTAACTAAAATTCTAGTGATAACAATAGTTTGACTGATTAGTTTAAAGATAGGTTAACTGCTCTATGGCGTCGGTGGTTGCCCGTAGTCGTAGAACTAGACCGACGTTAAAAAAATAAATCAGTATAAATATAGACGGTCACCGTGAATCATCTTATCCACTTTTAGGGAATTTTTTCTAAAACGACAAATTCACTAATGAGGAGATGTCTATATATATATATATATATATATATATATATATATATATATATATATATATATATATATATATATATATATATATATATATATATATCACACCGATAACTCAAAAAAGACTGGGCCGAAATTTGATGAAATTTGGTAGGTACCTCACCTTTGTAAGTGGCTTGGATAAGTTCGTTATCCAGGAAAATTGGACTAGTTTTTCCGGGAAAGTTTTGGGTTTTCTTTCGGGAATTTTTTGTATCTCTGAAAATATCAAAAATGACAACCACATTTGGCACATGCATTTCTACCATCAAACTTACTCTGCGTGCCGAATTTCGCATCTCTACGTTAAAAGGAGAAACAGTTATAGGCATTTAAAGAAAAAAAGGTTGGGTGCCACAGGTGATCAAAGGAAACCACAAGAACAAAACAGTTTGCGTCGCTAACAGAACCAATCGAATATTACATACAACGGCTAAGTGTTCTTGACGCAAAAAGGTCAACAAGTATCAGAAAAAATATTTTGAAAATTTTATAATTCTTCTTAAAATGTCAAAGCCGCGATTTGAAACGTCAAAATTTTGCAAATTTCAGACAAATAATCTGAAACAAATACGGATTGTCCAGAAGAAGTGTCCTAATAGGTGTGTTTTACAAAGCCTTAAATTTAAGCTTCAACCATCATTGTCCTTCATTTTATTAACATATTATCGGAAAATCCATTTCAAATAGACCCCTTTCTGATGCTTAGGAGGCAGTAATTCAGCTATAAATTTTATGGTTTAATAGTCTATATTTTAGCACGTTTTCGTACTTATGAATTTTGAGAAGATTTTTTCAACTGAGCGCGAACTAGAACCCCTTAAACCCATATACGGGGCGGGCGAGTTTCAATTTTTGTTTGTTTACACATATACCGGGTGACGCATTTCTACGGTAAAACTCAATATTTTTGTTTATATACGAGCAAAAATTGTATACATTAATTACAGGGTGTTTTGAGCTGCATCTTAAAAAAATATTTTGATAATAACAGGTGGTCCATAGGTTGTTGGTGATACACAGTTTCTTTTTTTAATAGAATATCCCTATTTCCATTGAATTATAATGCATGTTTGTAGGGGAAAAAATAATATCGTTCATCGTTTTTAAGTTATTTTAATTGTTTTGCAACTTTTCACGTTTTTGGCACATTCCACAAACACATATTACAAATTGTAAAAAGCGTTTGTACCAATAGAGACCTGAGTACTATGGAAATGATGCATTTAGAGAGCTTTTTGTTTATATAACTCGTCGAAAAAATCGAGCTTCCGTATATAGGCACTCTCAAATAGAGGCTGAATTTGAAAAGTTTTCGCAGAAATGTTTTAAGTGTTTCCGTAAATCATTTTTTGTAAAATGTTGGTAATTAATAATAAATGTTTAGTAAGTTATGGTAAATAAAAGTTGTCGAATTTTTGTTAAAAATATAATATAGTGTAACATTACTGAAGGCAATTTCGGCCAAAAAAAATGGTAAATTTTTGTAAAAGAATATTTTTTTGACTTGGGTCATATAGCTGTTTGTCAGAAATTATATATTGGCAGGTGTGTAAATAGCTTGAAGAGATTCGTTGGCAAGGAAAATCGGACCAATTTTTTCTGAAACTTTTTAAGTTTAGGAAAATGTTTATACTTTATGAAACAACAAAGCTATTTTAATGACATGTGTAACATTGTTACTAGTATATTAGTTATACTGCCAAGCAAATGTCCTTTTAAAAACCGTACAGATTTGACATTAAAAACATTTTTACGAAAATTCGCTACCATAACGCACTTGCTGCGTCCAGACTTTTTTATTTGTTTGTCCGGTGTTTGTTAATTTTTTAAATAATAAGCTTTCAATAGATTTTTTTTTCATGAAGATTGCCATAACACACTTGCTGCGTCAGAACTCTTATATTCTGAATTGCTACATATGGCATGTTACAATTAAGGAGCAGACATGCAAAACGCATGTTGTCCAAAAGTTCATAATTTTAGCTATAGGTGGCGTTCGCTTACTTATACCTATTTCCATCTACTAGGTCTATCTGAGCCATCCAAACCGAAATATTTTTCATGTGAAACCTTACTAGAATGTTACCTGGATAAACAAAGCGCATTTTGTTCAACAACAGTAGACAAACAAATCACGTTGTGTCCACAAATTGTGGACAAACTTCATTTTGATTGGGATTTAAAGCAGTAAGCATATGTTCTTAGTTCTTAGCAGGTGTGTAATAATATTGTCAGTGCTGTTTTATATGTTGTGCATTATTGTTATTACAATAATGCACGAAATCGAAGGAGAACATACTGTTGGAAATACTGATCGCGGATGCAGAAAAAGGAAGCTAAATTCTACATCAAGAGAACGCAAAAAAATGTGAGCTTTCTTTAAGCCATTTTCTAGGTTAAGTACCATCACTATTATTGATTACTAAACCTAATAGGTACCTTTATTAATTTTGTATAGTACATTGTTTATGGTAAATTGCAGATATTCCAACACTTTAATTGCCACAACGACGCAAGACAACAAATTAGCATCTTTGATGACAACAAACAATCCAAAGCGTTCAAGAAGTCGTAAACAGGATGGAGGAAAATCACACTGTTTTACCGTAAAGTACTATGTAAGACATTTTTATTAAGTATAATAGCAAATAATAAAAATTTGGCATTTTTTTTTAGGTGTTCATTGATAACAAAAAAGTGCAGGTTTGTCAGAAGTTGTTTAGAGGTATTTACAACGTTGGTCAAAGGAGACTAAATACAATTTGCAATAAAATAGTACATGGAGAAGCAGTTGAAGAAAAAAAAGGTGGGGACAAACGGTCTTCTAAATTTCGTGAAAAATTACTCGCAGTTATGGATTTTATAAAGCAGTTGAAAGACAAAGGCAGTCATTATGGTAAAAACAAATCCAAAAGGATATACTTGCCTCCCGAGTACAGCATCTCTAAACTTTGTGATCTATACAATGAAGAAGCTACCGATAATTTAAAAGTAAACTACAAATACTTCAGTAGGGTGTTTGATAATAAGTTCAACATAGGATTTGGTAGTCCTACAACGGATGTGTGCGGGTTCTGTGTTAGAACAGTAACTCAAATAAACAATACAAAAGTTGCAAATGAAATACAAAAGTTACAAACTGAATTGAAAGTGCACCGTATAAAAGCAACGCAGTTCTACAAAATGGTGAAAGAGGATCCGCCCAATACAATATCTTTTTGTTTCGATCTTCAGAAAATCCAAGTACTACCCAAAGTACCAATACAAGATGCATTTTATGCCCAACAGCTTTCCCTATACTTTTTTGTATCGTTAGAACTAATGGCGAAAGTCCAATATTTTACTCGTGGATGGAACATCAAGGTGGTAAAGGGGTTGTGGAAGTGTCGTCTGCTCTTTTAACTTTTTTAAATAAAATAGAACTTTCCCCAGATATAAACTGTATACGACTGTTCGCGGATGGTTGTGGGGGGCAAAATAAGAACAGCTATGTCATACACATGCTAATGATATGGTTTTATAGATTTGCCCCCGAAACAGTTAGAACTATAGCGTTGACATTTCCCGTTCGTGGGCATTCATACTTACCTGCCTAAAGAATTTTTGGCAGGGTCGAAAAAATTTTGAGGCGCCACAGTACTATTAAGACACCTGAGAAATATTATCAACTTTATTCTCGAGTAGGCGAAATACGTCAACTTGGCAATCATTGGTTTTTGCAAGACATTAAAAATGCATCAGTGTGTTTAAAAAAAAAAGTGACTGGAATAAGTCAATGTAAAAGAATTTACCTCAAAAGGGGAAACCCTGGAGATAAAATTTTAGTAAAAACAGAAACTTTATACAGGAATGACGACACATCCAAAAAACCTAAAGGCTTTATAAAACCACGAAAACGTTTAGATCAAATTCAAATCCCTGATATACCTCTGGGTCATAAAATAAAAAAATAAAATAAAATAGACAGCCTCAAAAAGCTGTTTACTTCTTTATCAGGTGAAAACTGGAGCACTGTGGATCCGGAATTGGCTTGGATGGTGTAAATCTTTTCTGAATTCGTCGATGAAGAAAATGATTTGAATGATGATGACAACGTCGAAATGTGTGAATGTGATGACATTAAAGCAATTAATTTTGTATAAAAAGTTACTTAATTAATGAGCATAAGAATTAAAAATTGCGTTTTTTCTTTAATATCTGTTAAAAAAATATGTTTTTTTCAATAAAGCACTTGTTAGCTATTATATAAGATTTTAGAATTATTTTGTCGTTTTTACGTACTGATAAAAAATCTAAAGACTTGCAAAATTCAGTTTCTCCACTATTGACATTCAAATTGCATTTTGTCCTAACTATTTTTTTGTGTTAGTAATTCAGGGGTAAACTTTCTTGTGTTAGTTTTTAAAGCAAATATCTTTGATTTATTTTCTATTTTTAGAAAGAAAACCGATTTAAATAGCATCTATAGTTATGCTTCCACAGTTTTTTCTGTTTCCTGTAATTTTACAATATTGGACAAAATGCGTTTTGCATGTTTGCTCCTCAATTATCATGCATAGAGCACTTTTCTGTAGTTTTATATTTTGGTTTCCGGTCCCGATGTTTTAATGGTTTGCTCAGATGAATAAGCAATTTCTGCAATATTCAAAGCTATTTTTATATCTTTATCTCTGCTTGATAAGAACATCGTTACACTAAACACTATCAATTCTCGTTTAAATAATCTAATAGTAATGATAGCGAGCTATGTTATTACATATATCTACAATATTTACATTTCACTTTAACCAGTTATATAAGACTTTACACACTTAACACATCACAACGCGAGTTGACTCAGATCGAAAATATTGAGGCAAAGCTAAAGTTCCGCTGTTCGCATGGCAGTTTTACCTAGTCCTTCATTAAATATTCAAAACCTTAAAAGTTTAAGTTATATAGTTAGAAGTAAACTTTTGTCTTTGCCATTTAAAACTTGAATAAAAGGTGTTTCTTATCAAACCTTATATAATTCTGGTGTGGTCAAACATTATTTTAAGATGGATACACATGTGAAAACCAAACGAAAACCTAATCCTGCAGAAAATGCAAATCCTCTTAAAATTTTACTGTTTTCGTAAGTAAATATTATAAAATAGTTATTAGGGTGCCATTTGCTTCGAAAATAGTAATATAATATTTGTCTCCTTATATAATAATCTGTTGTGTAAATACGTATAGCTTGTGTGTTTACATAAGTCACAATTACAGTAAAGGATATGTTCTGAATTTAATTGTCGAAAATAGCTGCTTTCACTGTCTCTTTACACATTTTCTTCAAATTTTATAGTAACAGTTTTGACCGCCACCAATATTTGTGTCACCAGCTTTCATATTAAACTCAACTTCACAATAGAGCTTATTCAAATTTACTACAAAACGTCGCTACTAACTGCTGAAATTTTCACCACTATAATTTTGACGTGACAGTGACATTAGCAAAAGAAAATCTCGGGACGCAGCAAGTGCGTTATGGTAGTGTTTTTTTATTAAATGCTTCAAATTTGAATAACTCAATTTTCTCTAAACTTAGAAAGCTTAGTTTTGGTATGTAGTAAGGTCTTTTCTAGGGAAAAATATTCACCAAATTTCATTAAAATAACTTTGTAATTTTCGGAGAAAAAAAAATTTTCGAACGAAAATTTAAAATTTGAATAACTCAATTTTCTATAAACTTAGAAAGTTGAATTTTAGTACGTAGTAAGCAATCTCACAAGGCAACATATATGGTAAATTTCATTAGAGCAGCTTTGTTATTTTCGGAGAAAAAAATTTTGTTTTAAAGAAAACTCAGAATTTTCCCGCAAAACCTCGTCAGATTTTCGTGACTAACGAACTCAACCAAGCCATTAATAAAAGAAATCTCTGGACGCAGCAAGTGCGTTATGGTAGCGAATTTCCTTTTAAATATTTTTAATAGCAAATGTATTTCTTTGATGAAAGCAGGCAACAAACTTGGTTGCCTATATAGTAGAAACAATGTACCGTATTTCATTGAAATAAATTTATTGTTTTGAAAATATATAAACATTTTTCAAAAGACTAGATGCAGCAAATGTGTTATGGAAGTTGAGTTGAGTTTTGAGATGGCCTTGAACTCTTCGTCCATCAGCCACTGTTATGGAAGTGAATTTCCATAAAAATGTTTTTAATAGCAAATGCGAGCAGGCATCAATGTGATTTCAGGTTTCTGAAAACAGTTTTTTGAAAAACGTTCGGGAGCTAAACTGCAAATTTTTACTGAAAATTCGCTACCAAAACGCACTTACTGCGTCCAGATTTTTTCTTACAAACGCATCATATTTCGATAAAAAATGCAAAAATGCATTAACGAATTTGTTCTACGAAAATTAGCTAAAAAATTATACATCCCTACTCACTCCTGGTCCCGTAACTTCCTTGGGGAGTGTAAACAAGAAATTTTCCTTGGGGTTTGTGGATCCAGGGGGTGGGGGCCTAGGCAGGTTTCTGAAAACAGTTTTTTGAAAAGAGTTCTGAAGCTAAACTGCAAATTTACCGAAAATTCGCTACCAAAACGCACTTACTGCGTCCAGTTTTTTTTCTTACAAACGCATATTTCTATAAAAAATGCAAAAATGCATTAACGAATTTGTTCTACAAAAATTAGCTAAAAAAAATTATGCACCCCTACTCACTCCTGGTCCCGTAACTTCCTTGTGGAGTGTGAACAAGAAATTTTTCTTGGGGTTTGTGGATCTAGTGGGGGCCCTAGGCATGTTTCTGAAAACAGTGTTTTGAAAAGCGTTCGGGAGCTAAGCTGCAAATTTACCGAAAATTCGCTACCGAAACGCACTTACTGCGTCTAGATCTTTTTCATACAAACGCATCATATTTCGATAAAAAATTCAAAAATGCATTAACGAATTTGTTCTACGAAAATTAGCTAAAAAAATTATACATCCCTACTCACTCCTGGTCCCGTAACTTCCTTGGGGAGTGTAAACAAGAAACGTTTTGGGGGAATAACGGTGCTGTGCGGGGTAGTCAGGGTTTAAGGGCGATATGGCTTCAAGATGTTAAAAAGACAACTTTCAAGCCCGTTTTATTCGCATGTTCTGCTCATATTTACTTTTTACTAACCACCCCGCCCAGCACCCCTATTCACTCCTGGTCCCGTAACTTCCTTGGGGACTGCGAACAAGAATTTTTTCTTGGGGTTTGTGAATCCAGGGGGGGTGGCTAGGCAGGTTTCTGAAAACAGTGTTTTGAAAAGCGTTCGGGAGCTAAACTGCACATTTACCGAAAATTCGCTACCAAAACGCACTTACTGCGTCCAGATTTTTTTCTTATAAGCGAATCATATTTCGATAAAAAATGCAAAAATGCATTAACAAATTTGTTCTACGATAATTATCTAAAAAAATTATAGACCGTTAAACCATAAACTTCACTAAACCTACAAATAAATATCCACAAAGCCACCAAACTTAACTAAACTGACAGCCAAAGCATCAGAGAAAGGGTCTATTTTAAATGGATATTCTGTAAACATTTTAGTAAAATGAAGGGCAATGACGGTTGAATCTGAAACTTAAGGGTGTGCAGAACACTCTTCTTGCAACATTTTCTTTTCACAAACCGTATTTGACGTTTTGAAAAAAACTCCAAAATTTGTTGCTTTAACTGCCCATAACTTCTTTCTCTTTAAAGCTAGGGACATAAGTTTTGGTACTGAGTTCACTCCTTATAATATAAACACGTGTACCAATTTTGGTTGCCCTTACTTTGTTATTTCCGGAGATATGAATTTTTTTATAAAGAAAACACAACATTGTCCGGGAAAACTGGGCCGATTTTATTGGCTAACGAACTTATCCAAGCCACTTGCAAAAGGAAGGTACTCTGCAAATTTTATCAAGATCGGTCTATTATTTTTTGAGTTATCGGTCGGATATATATATATATATATATATATATATATATATATATATATATATATATATATATATATATATATATATATATATATATATATATATATATATATATATATATATATATATATATATATATATATATATATATATATATATATATATATATATATATATATAAATTGAAACTGACCCCAGATATGGGTTCTAGGGGTCCTAGTTCGCACTCATTTGAAAATTTTTTTGCAAAGTCTCACCATCGATATCTCTCTAGTAGTGATTTTTTTAAAATAAAAATTCACTAAAAATAACAGAATTACCTAATTGAGATGTATAGATGGACATATTATAGAGCATTAAAAATAAAACTCTAATTTTGGTAACGTTTATTATGATAGTACTAACCAAGTGAAGATTGGAACCTGTGATGAGCACTGATAGGTATACTTGGAGAATCTAAATCATAACAGCACATCTTTCAAAGACCTGATGATCGTTTCACTAACAAAGTGAACGTCATCACAGGAATAATTTTTTCCCCAAGTGTACTAATATTATGACACCAGTTATACGATGCAAATTTTGTAAATGAGTTTTACAATTGTAGTTGTTCTAGGTTGCAATTTAATAGTCTTTTTAAATACCTTAAGAAAACTTGATAAAAACGACACAACTGAAATTGTAACATATAAAAACCGTAATTAGCGAATTTTCGTGGTAAAAATATGCTTAAATAAGATCAAGATTATGTAGCAAAAATTTTTTCAAACATACGCTATTTAGAAACTATGTTACCCTAGGGTCAGTTTAATTTTTAGAAATATATATATATATATATATATATATATATATATATATATATATATATATATATATATATATATATATATATATATATATTATTTCTTTGTGGTCGATCTTATCTCAGCCCCACGTTTAGGCGATATTTTATTATGTTATGCTCTGTGAATGTTTATGCTGTTATGTATAACAAATGTATGTATATTGGGTCCTGTGATATTTAATTATTATTACTATGTTAGAAGAGACTCTATTTGATTCTCAGGGTGGATTCAGCTCACATTTATATCTTGATTAATATTTAAAAAAATTGCTCTTAAATGTGTGTTTTTTATCGCCAAATAAACAACTAAATAAATGCTTTAACACTTTGAGTTTGAATAAAATGTTTTCTTTTGATGTTATGTGACGACTAAACCTTTATAAACCCAAATTTAGCCAGTGAAACTCTTTTATGTACAAATGCAAAACAATTTTTACTAAAGAAAATAACAACCTCGGTGGTTCAGCGGTAAAAACGTGTGCTTCTGAACCGAAGGGTACTGGGTTCGATCCCGGGGTACTCCTTGCACTTTTTCAGTACAAACTGTAACATTACCATCAACCGAGGTTCTGGCATTGTATTTGAGCAAGTTGAATGTCTGCACGTTCCGCCCTCCAGAGGGGGCGTAAAGCCGTCGGTCCCGTGTCCATGTAATGTTGGGCACGTTAAAGATCCCTACCCTCCTTACATAAAGGCAGAAGTTCGGCAAAATTTCCAGGATAGTGAGGTGAAACTGCTCCCGGGCGTCGGTGATTGACATTAGTCGCGGAAATAGGCCGACGTTAAAGAAACAAAACACACACATTAAAGAAAATACATATTTATATTACACAAATAATTTTTGACTGGCTAAATGTTAAAATTTATGCTTGAAAAAATTCTCGTTATTATTGATCAATATCTTATGATTATTTGCGATTTACCTTTATGGTAACTCCAATTTATTTATATCCCTTTTATTTTCTATCAATAAATATTAATGGCTACACAAAATGTCTAAAAAGTTGTCACAATCTCATATCAAAAGACTTAGGAAGGAAGTTACAAGTTTCTAATCCGAAAGTTTCCAAGAAGTACGGTCTCCCAAAAATTCATAAACCGGGAAATTCAATTAGACCTATTGTTTCGGCTATTGATTCCCCGACTTATAATTTAGCTAAGTGGTTGACAGATGAGTTTAAAGGCTTTCCTGTCTAACAGAAAAGTTTTTCAGCAACAAATTCACTCGAATTCATTAATAAAATTAAAGAGGTTAAATTGACTGAAGGCGAGGTTTTAATTTCGTTCGATGTAACCTCATTGTTTCCTAGCGTTCCCACTGAGCAAACTTTAACGTATTTAGAGCAGTTACTGAAAATGAATAACATAAATGAAAATGTCTGCAAAGAATATTTAACTCTAACAAACCTTTGCATCAAACAAAATATTTTTCAATGGGCAATCCGCTATCGCCATTTATTGCAGACCTTTTGATGAGCAGATTTGAATCTTTGAATCTTGAAAGTGAAAGTGGTTATTTTCCTAGAGTGTGGTGTCGTTACGTGGATGATATTTTCTCGGTGTTTAAACATGTGCAGAATATAAGATTTTATTGCCAAATTAAACAATAAATTTGATTCTATAAAATTTACCCATGAATTAGAAATCAATAATAAATTACCCTTTCTAGATGTACTGTACACTTTTGAATTCGATTTCTATAGAAAGGAAACCATTACTCTAAGCTACATCCCGAACGACTCACATCATACGTACGCACAAAAAATGGCCAGTTTAAATTTTCTAGTAAATCGGTTAATTAATTTTCCTTCAAACAAAAGTAGATATACCAAAGAATTAAATTATATTAAAAACGTTGCCGAATATAACGGATACACTCCTTGCCTAGTGGAAAAATTAATCAACAAACAGAAAACAAAGAAAATGTTGACGGAATCAACGACGTTCAGAAGAGAAAAGTCGGAAAAAACTTTGTTTGCTTAGCATTTGAACCTAGAATCACGAGGTGTCTACACAACATTTTTAAAAAAGTCAACTTACAGCTAACATTTTCAACAACAAATACGTTAAAAAACTTGCTAGGTAACCCAGAAGACAAGGATAGTACGGACAAAATGTTGGGAATTTATGAAATAAGTTGTAAAGATTGTAATCTTATATACGTCGGACAAACAAAAAGATTGATTGGAATTAGATTCAAAGAACACTTATCCCAATTACGTTACGGGACTCTAGATAAGTATTCCGTCGCCCGACACATTTGGGATAATAATCATCACGTTGATAAAGATAATCTGAAATTAATAAAAAAAATTTAGAAAACCAGGACAGTTAAACGCGTTCGAAAGCGTATATATTGCGAAATATAGTTGCAAAAAAATGTATGAACGCTAAACCACCGCCAATTACGAGTCGATTGCTTTGTTAAATAAAATTCCCACGTTTTAAGCACGTTCTAAAGATAACATAAGTATACAGATATTGGCGCCAAAGAAATCTATGTTAATTTATCTGTCGTTGAACCTTCTCAAAACTATTACAGATGGACACTTTTTAGATAAAGTAGTTGGGACAGTGCAAAGACCTTGTCCGGCGATAAAAATACAATACACTGGAATTTACCTGCGACTAGTTTCCCATCTCAGTTCGATCTCTTTATCTAAGATCCGGTATATAGGTTATTGTTAGTTTTTTCAGTATTTAGAATGTTTCATCCTCTGATGACGCTAACTTGGTTAGTGGAACGATCGTCAGGTCTTTTAAAATGTGTTGTGGTGATTTGGGTTCTCCAAGTGTACTTATCAGTGCTCATCACAGGTTCCAATCTTCACTTAGTATAAAACTTAATTTTAGTACCTAATAAAGCTTTTATAGAGGCAACATATATACCAAATTTCAAAGAGCCAACTTTGTTGTTTTCGAAGATCAAATTTTTAGCTCAATATTTGAGCTTATAACTCATATATGCCCCACTCAGTTCGCCGAAGCTTCTTCTCACCCAAATCCTCTCCTCCATTCTGCCACAAACTACGACGTGACGCTTCACAAAAGCATAAGCGTCCAAAACTTATCCTGGCGTGCTAACGCCACTGCAGCAAACAGAATAGAAACATTCACAGCCCTATGTCATGTATTTAATCTCTCCGACGGTGGTATGGACCGAGGTCCGTACTCTAGGGAGGGGGGGTTAGTGGGTTCGAGTCCCACACAAATTCCCACACACTACGGTGTGTGATTGAGTATATTCATAATAAAGTCGCCGCACGGTTCCAAGCAAGAACAAAGTCTGGACGCATCAAGTGCGTTATGGCAGTGAATTTTCATAAAAACGTTTTAGATGGCAAATATGTTTTTTTTTTAAGAAAGCATGGTGTTGACTGTAGTCCACACACATGTATAATACGTAGTTCTTGTTTCCTTTGTCTATAGATGTCAGCATCGCTCGTGTATCTTCTTAAAGTGGCACCCCTCCCTTAGGGGTGCGAGGCGCGGGTGATATTAGGCATTGACCATCATTAAGTCAGAAGAACTAAATCAGTTAAGACGTCTTTGGTTTTTATACGTTATACAATTGATTATACAAATATACATATACATACGCATTTATCCTTTATACAAAATACAAAGTAAGCAACTGTAATTCACTCACATAGTTATAGTGTTAGGTGTAAATAGTGTTTGTGTTTGTACATACAAAGTAATAGTTATATAAAACGTTATTAAGTTATCCGAGAGTGTTAGTGTTCTTAACCATCCTTTAAATCAATACAAGTAAAATAAATCACACAATTAGTGTTGCTCGTCAACATTTAGTCCTTCGGCCCGATCAAATGTTGACGAGCAACACTAATTGTGTGACTTATTTTACTTGTATTGATTTAAAGGGTGGTTAGGAACACTAACACTCTCGGATTACTTAATAATGTTTTTATATAACTATTACTTTGTATGTACAAACACTATTTACACCTAACACTATAACTATGTGATATGGTAGTGAATTACAGTTGCTTAACTTGTATTTTGTGTAAGGATATAATGCGTATGTATATGTATATTTGTATAATGAATTGTATAACGTATAAAGACTAAAGACGTCTTAACTGATTTAGTTCTTCTGACATAAATATGGTAAATGCCTAATATCACCCGTACCACGCACCACTAAGGGAGGGGTGCCACTTTAAGAAGATACCCAAGCGATGCTGACATCTTTAGCAAAGGAAACAATAACTACGTATCATATATGTTTGTTGACTACAGTCAATACATGGTTCAAATTCGGTTACCAGTATTACCTATATAGTAGAAACAATGTACCATATTTCATCAAAATAACTTTATGTTTGAAGATCTACAAAAAAAATTCAAATATAAACTTAAATGGTCCCGAAAAACTAGTTTTCCAGCCAATGAACCTTATAGGTGAATAGCAAATTGAGCTATTCAAATTTGAATCATTTTATAAAAATTCGCTACCATAACGCACTTGTTGCGTCCCGAATTTCTTTTCTTACAAACATACATTATAATCATCTTGTAGTCGAAATTCAATACATTAAAGATCAGCTCAGAACTGGTACGGACCGGGGAACTTCGACTATCTAATTAAAACAAAGCATTGTTTAATCTACTTGAACTGAGCCGATTTTCCTAAAAATTCGCTACAATAACGCACTTGCTGCGTCCCGAATTTTTTTCTTTCGTTAATGTTATGTATTAGCCTAGATTAACATGCTAAAATTCCCCAATACCGCAAAGCATTTGAATTTGATTAAACTGAAATCCTTATTTAGAGGCACACCCCTAATAAATAGTGTTTTTGCGAAATAGGTATTTGTCTATATTAAAAGTTCTGTATGATGGAAAAAAGTTACTGAAACTTACCTAAAAAAACAAAAATATGGTAAAATGATTATTTAAACAAAAAGGTAACTTGTTCTCAGCCGGTCACCCATCCAATTACTGACCGCATCCGTAGTTGCTTAACTTTAGTGATCGAGCTGACGTACTCAACGCGGTATTGCTGTTGCCCGTTTGACATTATTTATTTTAGGGATCTTAGTGAATCGCTGCATTTACTAAAAACTACTGCCAAATCATCAGAGAATGGGTCTATTTGAAATAAATTTTGTGCAAATATTTTAGTAAAACGAAGGACCATGATGGTTAAAGCTGTAACTTAAGACTTTGTAAAACACATTTATTATGAAATTTGCTTTACATAGACCGTATTTGTTTCAGGTTCTCCGTCTAAAAATTGCAAATTTTGGCGTTTCAAATCGCGACTCTGATATATAAAGAAGAAAAACTTTCAAATTTTCAAAGTATTTTTTCTGTTATTTCTTGACCTTTTTGCGTCAAGAATATCTAATCTTTGTGTGTATTATACAAAAGATCTTGCTATATACACAAAATATTTTGGTTTTGTGCGTTTCTATGGTCATCAGTGGCACCCAAAATATTTTTAAACGTCTATATTTGTTCCCTTTTAACCTAGAGATCTGAACTTTGGTGTAGTGTAAGTTTAATAGCATAAACCTAAGCGCCAAATTTGGTTGCCATAGCTTTGTTATTTTCGGAGATACAAAAACTTTCCGAAAGAAAACCCAACATTTTCCAGAAAAAACTGGTCCGATTTTCCTGGATAACGAACTTATCCAGGCCACTTTCAAAGTGAAGGGACCAACCAAATTTCATCAAAATCAGTCTATTGTCTTTTGATTTATCGGTACGATATATATATATTATATATATATATATATATATATATATATATATATATATATATATATATATATATATATATATATATATATATATATATACAGGGTGATTGCTGAGAAGTGCTCATTAGAAGTTTATGACCTTCTCATCCGATTTGACAGCTGAAAATTTGGATTCGGCTATTATGAGATATTCCCATTCTGATTAAAATAGTTGCACTACTCTAGCATTTCTGGTTATACCGGAAGTCGCTACCAACTTCGTTATTTGAAATAAAATACCCTGTATATTTTTGCATCTTCAGAAAGGCGATTCAATTTGGGATAGATTTTATGTAGTACTTTCTGCACCTAGCGTTATTAGTTTTTGAAATATTGGCGATTTTTGAAAGATATTTGTTATCACAGCTCTTTTTATAATTTGATATATCCTTGTAAAGTGTAAATCTAGAAAATATATTTTTGGACAACAGATTGCTGGTAACTATTCTTTGCAAAATTATTGGAATGAAAATCTATTTTTTATACAGGATGTGCGATAATAGCCTGACAAAATATGGAAATTCAAGCGGGTATAACTTGATTTTTTCAAATGGAACACCCTATATATTTCTATTCCAAAGCATTTTACAGACATAACTCTACAACTTTTATTAACTATGTCCTATACCTAAATAGCATAATTTCTGAGATATTGTTAATTTTATATTTAATATCGCAGCAGAGAATTTTAATTCCAATGTTTTCATGGCGTTGGATTATCCAGTTTCTTTTTATATTCATGATGACACGCTGACAATTTGAGAACAATATTAAAAAGTCTGGACGCAGTAAGTGCGTTATGGTAGTGAATTTTCATAAAAATATTTTAAATAACAAATATTTGTTTATTAAAAGAAAGCAAGCATTAAATTTGGTTACCAGTATGACCTATATAGTAGAAACAATATACCATATATCACCAAAATAACTTTATTGTTTGAAAATGTACAAAAATGTTTCGCAATTAACTTAAAATGTTCCCAAAAAAAAACTAGTTTTCTGGCCAACGACCCTTATTAAAAACCACCCACACTTGTGTAATTTGTCCTCCAGAGTCCAAGGCACTTGTCAGATTCCTCCTAGCTCAAACATTTAGCAAGTTTTGTTGAAAAAAGAACGTCAATTTATTATGGCATTATCATTGTAAAAATGTAATAGCAGAACTATTAAAGTAACATGACAATCATACACTAACCTTAAATGAATTTAATTCTTATTTACAGAGTAAAGTTACGCTAGATTAGGTTATGTACAGTGAACGGGGAAAAGAAAACAACTTGTGATGGAACCATAGCTGAAAAATTCAAAGTAATTGTTCAATGTGACTTCCGTTTTGGTTCAAACACTCTGAAATTCTTTAATGTACTCCAGCGGTGGTCGTTCTTCGTATCTCCCCTGGATCTAACTCGGCAAAAGCTTGCGTTATGCGTTGCATTAGTTCGTCTTTAGATTGGACATACACCTCAATAACCTTGGACTTTATTATACTCCACATATAAAAATCACAAAGTGTCAAGTCCGGCGATCTTGCTGGCCAGTGCCAAGGGCCGTTTCTGCCTATCCATCTGTCATCAAATATAGCATTCAACTGATCATACACACCTATGGTATTGTGCGCTGGAGCCCCGTCCATCTGGTACCAACAATTGAGTGATGAATTTACAGACAGACTCTCCACAAATGGCATCACCACTGTTCTCAAGATCTGAATATACTTCTCAGACGTGAGCGTGCCATCGTAAATATGAAAACACACTCGGTCGTCCATTATCATGCAGAAAACATTACAACTAAATCTCTGCTGGAAATTCCTAGTTCGTCTCATATGCAGATTTTCAGCTGCCCAGTAATGCTGATTTTTCAAACACTCTCTGCCAAAGTTAGACTCATAAGTCCAGATTATTTTGCTCAAGAATGTAGGATCTTCCTGCACTCGTATCAGTAGGTGTTCGCAATAGTTTATCCGCATCTCGTAGTCGCTAACACGCAGGTGTTGCATGGGAATAAAAGAGAAATTATGCATTTTGTGCTTCTTCAATATTCGTTGAATGATCCAGTAAGGCATGTTTAAGTCACTAGACGCATTTCTTATAGAATTTGTTGGCATTGCATGAAAGTATGCAAGAACTGTGACTTGGCATGTTTCCTCATCTTCAAGTTTGCCTCTACAAATTACTCGCCTTGATGTTATACTGCCATACCTTGAAAACTTTGATTGAAGCCTCTTGAACCGGTGTCTGTCCAAAGGTGCCGAGTTAGGAAACTTTTCATTGAATGTACGACATGCTCTTTCAATAATTCTATTGCAGTCACCGTAAATAATGAATATATTACTGTAGCGTATTGCACTTCCCATCGCGCCTTTAACAAACGCAAGTTACTAATTTTACTGCTGTCACTAGATTAAACTATGTGTCAAATTTTAGTTTTCTCACCTGACATTGCAACAAAAGCCTCCTATTTCCATAAACGAACTCATGTATAAATTCCAATATAGATTCCCCGTTAGAGTGGTGGATATCTCAGAAATTATGCTATTTAGGTATAGGACATAGTTAATAAAAGTTGTAAAGTTATGTCTGTAAAATGCTTTGGAATAGAAATATATAGGGTGTTCTATTTGAAAAAAAACAAGTTATATCCGCTTGAATTTCGATATTTTGTCAGGCTGTTATCGCACACCCTGTATAAAAAATAGATTTTCATTCCAATAATTTTGCAAGACATAGTTACCAGCAATCTGTTGTCCAAAAATATATTTTCTAGATTTACACTTTACAAGGATATATCAAATTATAAAAAGAGCTGTGATAACAAATATTTTTCAAAAATCGCCAATATTTCAAAAACTAATAACGCTAGGTGCAGAAAGTACTACATAAAATCTATCCCAAATTGGATCTTATTTCTGAAAATGCAAAAATATACGGGGCGTTTCATATAACCGGAAGTGTTAGAGTAGTGCAACTATTTTAATCAGAATGGTAATATCGTATAATGGCCGAATCCAAATTTTCATCTGTCAAATCGGATGAGAAGGTCATAAACTTCTAATGAGCACTTCTCAGCAATCACCATGTATATATATATATATATATATATATATATATATATATATATATATATATATATATATATATATATATATATATATATATATATATAAACACGGATCTCGTCATTTGTCAATTTTTTAAGAAAATTCACTAAAAAAAGTCTAAAATCTTAAACCCTGCGCTAATATTCGCTGTTATAAAGGGGTTTGCGCTGTCTCCATATAATCCAAACTGTTGCCGTTACAAAGCTCAATGGTAAAATAAGTTGCACCGGCATATAAGAAAACGGAGATTATATGTAGAGTTCTCAGTGATATTATTATGATATTATATATGGATCCCTATCTATAATAAACCGAAAGACTATAATTCGATTTTGTAACTTATATATCGCATTTGTTTCAGGTACATGCTTCCTATCTTTAAACGCACTTATAAGAAAGGCCTTACAGAAGATGATCTCTTTGATCCCTTGCCAGAACATAAGTCTAATTATCTGGGTGATAAATTAGAAAACGTGTTTAAAGAAACTTCCAAGAAACATAAAAAATATGCATTGCATATTGCTTTAATCAAAATGTTCAAATGGCCTCTCATAATTACTGGAGTAACAAGAGGAATAGAACTAATAGCATTTGTGTAAGTTTGTTTTAGATTTTAAGTTTACAAATAAACACAATCAAGTTATAGATTGAATGTGGTCCTACGTGGGTAATTTTGTAATGTTCTCTTGATATGACCAAACCAGCGATGTAACCACCATGGAAAAAAAAAGAATACATTTCTCAAAATATCTCTTCTAGTATAGCTATAATATGCTTACGCATGGTTCTCCACCCTCTCTTCTATCACTGTATGCCTTATCTGACACATATTCTGCATAAGTGACGTAAGTTGACGACTTGTGAACAATATGCTTGTCGAATAATGTCTTCTCTGAATAAGAAAACATGTCAGCAATGCAAGACCGTCATAGTCATCAACGTGATTAAGCCTGGCAAGGGTCATACCCTAAACACACGTCTCTTGGATTCCAGCGAGATGACTAATATCCTAGCAATGTCTCTCTTTGCACACGACTTTGGTCAAGTCACTTACTTAACCAATTAATGTTCGTACACCAGCTTTAAGCTCCGCAGTAACACCTTCACTCACCAAGGGTTGCGGTGCTATCGGGGCGGCAAGGCCGCGGACGAGCCCTGAGGGAACAAAAAAAAAACACCTTTACTCACATATTATGCGTACGACGTGGTAAGGTGCACATACACCACTGCCCTATCATAGACATTATTATATTGTGTATGGCCCACGTGCATGTATATAGATAGCTCTCTGCACAATTTTTCAGTACCTTAATATACCTCAAATCTGGAAAGCCAAGAAATAACTCTACACTTCAAATGACACCATGTGGGCGAAGATGGGGAGCAAGAAGCTTGGAAGAGCTAAACACACACCCCCCCCCCCCCCTTAAGTCTGAATTAGGCACATCTTAAAACCAAACATAATTTGAACATTATCACATGCATAATAATAGAAAATAAAAACACACTTTTTCAAATTATTTCTGTTATAATGTAAAAGATTATATAATTTAATAATTTAATTTAATATCATAAACTACATGAAAATCATATTTTTGTCTTAAATCAAAAGCTGGCTACAGCTGCGTACATAATTATGTACAAATGAATTTTGACCAAAGTTTGGAATTTATTCAGCTCTACGGGGACACTTGTTCAAAAGTTCTAAAGACTGAAATGACCGTAATAAAGAACTGCATCGGGAAAGGAGGCGAAGATATTGGCTATCCGATATTACTTCTGTTGTCGTAAAAAGCACATTTCCAAATTCATCCAAAATATTTCTGAAAACTGCGACTGCGCGTTCCCAACTGCACTGATTCATGTGAAAGCTCATTTTCAACAATTAGAAGAAACAAAAATAGGCTAAGGTTGACCATGGGTCAAGATCGATTCAGTTTTTTAGCTCCTGCAAACATTGAAAACAGCATTACCAAATCCCTCATATTAGAGGATGTTTGGTAAAAATATAATATATATATATATATATATATATATATATATATATATATATATATATATATATATATATATATATACAGTGAGGACCTAAAGTGGGGTCCGTCCCCTCTAATTTCTGAACCGTCCGGTATATTGTGATGAAATTTGGAACGATGATATATGAGAAGGGTCTGCATTTTTGGACATATCAATGACAGCTATAAATGTCAAGGTGACAGCTGCGCACGCTTTTGGAATATTTTTTAAATGGAACGAAGATCGCGTGATACCTCATTTTGAAGGTATTTTTATGCTCAGAACACTATCCGGTTTTGAAAACATTTGGTTCAGTATCCTCCAAATAAGAATCAATAATATCGGTTTCTACGCCATGACTACCCATGTTTAATATAAAAAATACAATTACTCCACAGATTGATGATGTTGTTGCCCAAAACCCATATGAGTTTCAAGAGGTTATATTTCAACCAGACGGAGCCCCACCTCACTATTTTAGACAAATCAGAAATTACCTAAATGAGGGTTATGAAAATAAGTGGATGGGTCGTCGAGGTCCTACGGAACGGCCAGCTCGATCCCCAGACCTCACGCCTAAAGATTTTTTTCTTTGGGGGTACGATAAATCTTAGGATTATAAAACGGCTCCCGGCTCATTAAATGAACTTAGACAACGAATTACATATGTTTGTTCAAGAATGACGCTACAGATGCTTCAAAATGTCAGAGAAGAATTTATCCATAGAATATTTATTTGTCAGGTTGTCCAAGGTGGTCATTTTCAACATCTGTTGAAGTAACCACTCCAAAAGTTGGTGCCTTTAGATTTTATTTAAATTGTTTGAAACCGATATTATGGATTCTCATTTGGAGAATATTGAACCAAATGTTTTCAAAACTGTAGAAGAAAAGACCTTTAAAATGAGGTATCACTCGACCCCCGTTTTCTTTAAAAAAATATTACGAAAGCGTGCGTAGCTTTCACCTTGACATTTACAGCTGTCATTGATATGTCAAAAAATGCAGACCTTTCTCATATATCATCGTTCCAAATTTTATCACAATATACCGGTGGGTGTAGAAATTAGGGGGGGGGCAGAATTTAGGTCCTCACTGTATATATATTCATAGTAGAGCCCCCCTAGATTTCATGACCTAACTTCGCCCATGAGTAACACAATCAAAATACCACTATTCTGGCAGCTGGATACCATCTATTACTAGATCCAATAAACTCTAACGCTCCCCTGTAGTCTCAGCTCTGTGCCGTGTTTTGGTATTCTGGCTTATTTCTTACAGAAACGCTCCAACATCCAACTCCCTAATATTTCAACAGACACTTATGTCACTTGGAGGTCACTTACCTTAATACTAATACATCCTAAGTTTTAGGTTGGCTGCACCAAAAACCAATGTCATGAAATCTTCTCCGCTGTGTCAAATGTGCTGCATTGCCATCAGACATTTCTCTATCCAGATACATTCGCTTCTAATTTTAAAGGGTTTCTATTTCGCTTGCTAAGCAAGTGTGTGTGCCTGCGTGTAATTAGGTGTTATAAGAATTGTAATTTTAGTTTTTGATACCTTAATTTTGTGCTCATGCTTTATTTTAATTGTAGAATTAGTGTTGAATTATCTTTGTAATTATGTAAAATTTTGTTGAAACATCTGTCAATAATTAGGTTCATGTCTGTTCGCAAAGTAAATGTTAAATAAAAATATATCTCGAAGCAGAATATTTTATGTTGTATTTTATTTCTTTAACGTTTCCGTGACAGTGACCTGTAACCAACGCCATAAACACTTTCACAACACTGTCCAGATAATTTTGCCAACCCCCGTTCTTCTTCTAAAGAAGTCCCATGGTGCACGAAACCAAAAACTTTACTCCTTCTCAGCAGGGAAAAACGTGCAGTTATTTGATTGGCTTAAACACAATGCCACAACATTACTTTGAAGTTAATATAGAATGTACTGAAAAATAATATGACGCTCCTACTCGAAATCGAACTATTGTCGCTTAGGCCCAGAGGCACAATTAGAATCCTACTGCTGCTTTTATTCTTTTGACACCCTGAATACTAATTAAGCAATTTGAACCACCTACATGATACCTCTTGTAGAGAAGAGGGATTGCGGTAAATGAATTATTTTAACTTTAAATTTGTATTTTTTAGTGTGGTGATGCCACTTTCTGTAGGAAAGTTGGTATCGTTTTTTGAAAAGAATCAGATTGAGCACAGTCAAAATGAAGCGTTTATTTATACAGCTGTGATAATATTGTGTCTTCTGGTGGACTCTTTCACAGCTCATTCAACAATGATGAGTTTGATGCACGTAGCGATGAAGATGAGAGTAGCTTGTAGTTCTCTGATGTATAGAAAAACCTTAAGGCTGACTAAAAAAGGTCAGGGCGACACAACTGTGGGACAAATTGTAAATTTACTATCCAATGATGTTCATAAATTTGATATGGGTATGACCAATTGCCATTTGGTGTGGATTGCTCCACTTCAAGCCATGGTGGGAACTTATCTGATATATAGACATATAGGAATACCCGCGTTTTTTGGAATGGGTTTTCTGCTGATGTTTATTCCCATACAAAGTGAGTAATACAAAATATTTTATTCTTTATAATTAAACATATGACTCCAGAAAAATTTATTAAAAGCGAAGATAATCTTAATAATTAGATGAACAGTGCAATATTATGAATATCTCAATTGGTATCAAGTATTATGAGTAAGATAAATACATTGTTATCACATCAGAGTTATAATGTTTTTAAACAATTCTAGTCAGCGTCATCACAGTCTAAAGACGACGTCGTGTTGTGGTTGCAAACGTGACTCTCTATGTTCAACAGTTTTCTCCTTTTTATTTAGCTTTTGCATTCATTAGTTGGTCAAGGTTTTCCATTAGATCTGCCTCTTCTGTTGTGCCCAAATATGTGTCTTGTTGTCAGAAAGATATGTCTTGGAACATATCCAAGATTTTATCCATTTTTTCGTGTCAATGTGTTCCCATAGACACCTCTCTCTCTCGTATATTTAAATACAATTTCATTCAATTTTCTGTAGAGGTATTTTTTTGTTATTCTTTTTGACTTTTAATTCTAATGAAGAGCAGAAATTATTTCTCTGCATTTTGTCCTTTTAGCAAAATTTATTTTTAATTATTATCATTATTATTTTAGCCCCTCTCTTAAACATTCGCTCACCGCCGGGATCTCAGATACCAACGAAATTCAGCGCAGATGGACATTTTCCTGGTTTTAGGGCCCTGAACGACATACACATCACTTCCTCGTTTCCCAAAAATCTCCGCAAGAAGGAGGCAGACTTGCCACTTGCTACGTAGCCTCATAAAGCTGCTCTCCAAGGCTTAGTCTTTTAATTTCACTATAAGTATCTTATGAATAAGACCTGCTGACGACATGACATCTGGATCGCTAGGACGCTATGTGCTTCCACTGCCTCTTTACTTGCATCTCTAGGTCTCTATACATGATGATCCTGCACTTCTCTCCAAATAGCCTCATAAAGCTGGTGTCCAAGGCTTAGTCTTTTAATTTTCACTATAAATATCTTATGAATAAGACCTGCTGACGACATGACATCGGGATCGCTAGAACGCTATGTGCTTCCACTGCCTCTTTACTTGCATCTCTAGGTCTCTATACATGATGATCCTGCACTTCTCTCCAAATTATTGGTATTCGGAACGGCCACCTCAATCAGCGTCACTTGTTTTTAGGACTTATCCACTTGTATTATATCTGGCCTCTTGAACTCGTTGGTCTGTAGACACATTCCGATCCCAGCCCAACCTGTATCGGGAGTTTTCTAGAACAGGCTCAGGAGTGTATCACTAGTAGTGAAGTATTTTCTCGACAGCATCGTGCTCCTCTCTGTACTCTATTGCAGCCAATGCTTGACATCCTCGAGTGGCACGCTGGATAATCTGTGACGACTGGCGCCCAGATCTGCATTTTTTGATCTTGGGTGAATGATCTCCAACTATATACTTCAACTAGTTTCTTGCTGGAACAACCTGATCTTGCATAGATAACAAAAATCCCCCTCTCTCTCTCTCTCTCTCTCTCTCTCTCTCTTTCTTTGGAACATCTGTCCGAACACCAATCGGTAGTTCTATGCCGATTTATATACATGTGCTTGGCAGGTCTCAGGGTTACAGATTGTCTTCATCAGTCCAACGGTGACCTTGTACTTCACTCCAATTCAATTTTAACAGTGTTGTATCATCTGCCTCGCAGTTCGGAAGTGAGAACCTGGCGATGTAAATTTGTGCGCAGATGCAATGTCTGCTGGTCAAATTGTTCACCAATATCCAACAATCCTCTTCCGTATTGGTATCTTGGTAGGGTTACTTTTTCGATGGCACTATGGTGGTGGTGCTTTTTAAATTCTGTTAAGAGCATTCACACCTTCAATTTTATTCCAAAGGAATAACTAAGTGCGGACCATGCATATGTATTAAGAGCTTTAGACAGGTTCTTGCTGCTGCGCGATTTCTTTGTGGAGGCCTTCAGCTTAAGATCATCCATATACAGCAGATGATTTAGCCTTATGTTCTCCCCATAATTGGTTTGTATACACAAGCCATATCTAGTAGACTTGAGGGGGTTTGATAATTAATTCATTGCGAGGCAAAACCACTGTGTACTTAACGAAATATACCTCTTTTCATCGGTATCGTGTTAGTTACGTTATCACCAGTTTATTACCGTAACTAAATTTTCGCTATCCAGATATACACTGTGTATTTTAGAAACCTCAATAAGTGTCGATCTTATAGACTTCAGCACATTTTTGAGTCATTCATGAGAGACTGATTCAAATGCTTTCATGCAATACACGTAGGCAGAAAAAATATTTTTTCGTCCATTGTAAGCTTGATTTCACACAACTAATTCAATTATTAGCTGTTACTTTCATCCCATAGATCCTTTATCACACCCTTTGGCTGGCTTCCAATTATGTTGTCTCGTTCGCAGTGCACATACGTGCGGTTTTGAAGGCAGGATGTAGTCACCTTATATACGTAGAGTCAAAAGGCAAGCTATTAGTCTTAAAATGTGCAAATGGTAGCCATACCGCGGCCAATGCAATCTGACGAGACATGCAGCCACACATACACACACACACACACACACACACAATTAGGGAGGGATCTAGCACTGCTGGTGCTTTTATAAAAAATCACGCTCTTTTGTGAAGAACATCAGCATCTTCCTTGGACCAACTATACTTGCACCATGTGGTAGCATAGGCAATTCCGTTCACAGGCCCGGTTGCTTTTTAATTATAAATCCCTTTAATAACTTTTTCTGTAGTTAAGAGCCCATGTCTGGATCTCTAAACACATCGGTGTTCTTCGTTAACCCAGCTAGCATCACCTTTGAAGAAAGCTGGTGTGGTTAGTTGACTATCCCAGAACTTTTCAATTTGTTTCTTATTTGAAAAAAAAACATCAGTAGATGTGTTACCTAATAGTTGAATTAGGCTGACTGTAGGAATCCCTTTCAAAATATTTATAAAACGTTTTGCGTTTACGCAAGGCTTCTGTTCTAAAACATCCAGTCAATTTTGTGCAGTGCCATTGACTGGATCTTGTGCTTTTGTAGTCGCCTTATCATTATCTCCAGACGTCTATGCAAATTTCTTGTCTGCACACCTCCCCAATGTATTGTGTCGGTTGTTCAATTTCTTTTCGAAGTGTTTCCCCGATACTTCTCAATCTTTTATCCCACTGTGAAAATCTTTGACGTGAGGTTCTGTGGTTGGCTCCTCAATTAGAAATCTTAATTCCTAGAGCCTTGAGTGGTACAGCTCCTGCAAAGTAAATTAGCATATCCAAGTGCTGTGGTATGTTAGCTTCTAAAAGGTGAGATGGTTAAATTATCCTGTTCGAAAGTTTCAATATGGTTGCCAGTTTTCTAGATGATCTTAACCTAGACAATGATGGTCTACTAAAAGCATTCGTACCTACAAATTTCAAGACTGCGCATCCCATTTCTGTGGACAAATTTTGATTAGTTCCTCATATTCCTGCGTATCCTCAATGTGTTCTTTTTGCTCAGTATGTACAGGTTGCTTATTCCTACCATCAAACGGTATTTCGTTTCTGTAACAGCTATGTTAGTTGTTGCACGTACAATTTCCTGTTTTATGGTACCCAGTCTCGGTTGTGGAAAGAGGTAGTTTCTAAGCATGACACGATACTAGTCCGCTACCCATTATTGAGTAGGAGTAAAGTTGTTCTTATTATTCCATCGCTTTTTGTACGAGTTTGTAGTGAATACGCTTAATTGTTACATTAATAGCCATCGTCCATTTTATGCACCATCTTGGTAATCCCCTCTGGGTGAGGGCTGGCTGATTTTCCTGTGCAGCATCCTCAATGGGAGGAGCTCCTGGTCTCATTTGGCTCTGCTGTGGAAGATGTTAGACTGTAGTTTCTTGTATGATAGGACCCGTCACATCAGCACCCCGCCACCGACGTCCCGCATACTATCATGTCCAATGCTCTGGAAAACCCAAAATATTTCTATTATTGATATTAATATTATTATAACTATTATTAATTATTTTAGTGTGGATTGGTAAAAAATCATCCATAATACGATTGCAAACTGCTCAGCGAACAGACGAGAGAGTAAAATTGATGAGTGAAATCATCGCGGGAATTAACGTGATTAAGATGTATTGCTGGGAAGAACCTTTTGCCAAGTTAATAGCATTTGCCAGAAGGTAGTATAAAGTCTGTGTGTTCTGTATGAAACCTTACGTGTTATTGTTTCAGGAATGAAATGAAAATTATTCGAAAACATGCCTACTTGGTTGGTACGTTTTATTCATTTGAGTCATTTGTTACCAGAACATCGATTTTCATAAATATATTAGGGTTTGTCCTATTGGGTAACTTCATCACCGCCGAAAAGGTTTTCGCCATTACTTCCGTATATAATGTTCTTAGGACAACAGTAACAGTATTATTTGCTTTGGGGTTTTCTGGGCTAGCTGAGATAAATGTTTCTATCAAAAGAATACAGGACTTCTTATACTTGGAGGAGATTAAGAAAACAAAGTATCCAACGGAAAAGTATAAGAAGATTTTGAATGGTACACCTTTAGTCCTTGATAGTCCGATAGATAAACCCCATGTAATTTTGGAAGGGGTATCTGCTAGATGGGTAACAGAGTCAATAGAAAATACACTGAATACTATTAATATTAGCGTAACTTCTAGTGAACTAATTGTTGTGATAGGCTCTGTTGGAAGTGGTAAAAGTAGTCTTCTGAATGTAATTTTAAGAGAACTCCCAATCACCAATGGATTACTCGATGTACAAGGGCAAATGTCTTATGCCTGTCAAGAGCCCTGGCTTTTTACAGGAAGCGTTAGGCAAAACATAATTTTCAATAATACATTTGTACAGAGTCGGTACGATCAGATAGTGGAAGTATGTGCGCTACAAACTGATTTCAAACTATTTCCTTATGGAGATGCTACATTGGTTGGGGAAAGAGGCAGAGCACTAAGTGGGGGCCAGAAAGCCAGAATAAATTTAGCCAGATGTATCTATAAAGAAGCTGACATTTATTTATTGGACGATCCCTTATCAGCTGTTGATGTAAACGTAGGCAACCAGTTATTTCAGAAATGTATCAAGGAATTCTTAAAAAATAAAATATGTATTTTAGTCACTCATCAGCTTCAGTTTTTAAAACGTGCAGATAAAATTATTTTATTACATGATGGTGCGATTCACGCAGAAGGCTCTTACAAGGAGCTTCGATCAACTGGATTAAATTTAACTAAATTGCTAGGTGAAATTTCTGCCGAAGAAGAAGAAAAAGTTAGAATTATTCAAAGCAGACAGTCTTCAGTAACGGAAGTAGCCATAGAAGAAGAGGAGCCGTCAGTCGAACAAGAAAAATTGGTCAGCGGGAAAGTAAAACCTTCAACATACTGGAACTATCTTAAAGCTGGTGGTGGATTTTTCATGATTTTCCTATTATTGGGTCTATTTCTACTGAGACAAATAATTATTAGCAGTGGAGATTATTATCTTACATACTGGTAAGTAGACCTAACACATCTAATAACAATAAACTATGTATTCGTAAGTAAAATAACAAAGGAATTTGTTAAAAGTTGCAATTTATTTTGTTTACATCAAATTTTGTTACGTCTTGTGAGAACATTCAGCAAACAAATTTTTGAAAAGTCTGGATGCAAGTATAGTAGCTATGTTTTAATTTTTTTAAATGTCAAATTAATTGTTCTTTAACTGAAACATATTAAATTGGATAGATAGCTTAACCATTGTAGCAGATACCTATGTACAAAATTTCATTAAAACGGTTTTATTATTTGCAGAGATACAAATACAAGAACTTTCCGAAAAAAAAAATTATGTTACCTGCAAAAATTGTTGGGTTTACGTGGTCAACCAACTTATTCAAGACGGAACATATTTTTTTACGAAAATTAGCCACAACCTTCTTTAACACAAAAATGTACTAAACTTAATTCTAGAAGATTCGCTATTTTGTTTAAACAAAATTCTCAAAAAATATGTTTTCTAAGTAAATTCGTTAAAAACAGTTATAAGAAAATTCTTAAAACTTTTTTACCAAAATTATCTGAAATTTATTGTTGCAATGAAAATTCCCTAAAAAACATTTTTACAAGTATTATTCGATTATATAATTTTTGCAACGAAAATTCGATGAACAAAAAAAGCTTCGGCGGAGATTATAACCTGCACTCAAATAATTAATTTTAATTGAAAGCCAGGACCTTAGCATGCAGCTATAGATGCATATAACAGCTGTCTCAAGCCTGGTTGTACAAGTCTTATATGTTGATTAAATCTCGACTTTCTCCAAAACTAGAAACTTTAAATTTGATATTTATTAATTGTTATTTATCATTAGAATAACTGTTTTTTTCGAACATATAAAAATTGTCCGGTACAATGCTTATAACTACACTTTCCATACGGCAAAAAACTTGACATCTGACATATTATATACTCCGAAGTGGCAACGAGTGTATCAAATTTCGTTAAAATAACTTTTGCATGTATATAATATAATAATAATAATTTCTGCATGTACAAAAATTTGAGAAAGATAATCTAGAAACTTTTCTTGAAAAACTGCTCCGATTGGGCTGCATTTGTCAGAATAAATAGCGTGACGACCGCAAAAATCGGTCGAAATGCAATAAATTCCTATGGTTTAATTTGAAAAAATTAGGGCTATGTCGACATCTCTGATATTTGTTACCAAATGCGATTTCCGGTAACAGATTAGAGATGGGAAGGGTTGTTTTAGCAACTTTGTGCCTTTAACCGACTCTGTAAATTTGAAGTTAGGGAACTTTGCTATTGTTCCCGATTACCGTGAACGATCACATCCGTGGACTAGCTATTCATGGAATGAATGACGTCAGAGAAGAAATAGCATGACGACCACAAAGACTGATCGAGATGCAATCAATTCCTGAGAAAATTTCATTATGGTTCAATTTGAAAAAAATTGAGGTTATGTCGACACCTCTAGCATTTGTCGCGCCATGCGATTTCTGTGACATATTAGAGATGAGAAGGATTATTTAGCAATTTTGTCATTTTAACCGACTATGTAACTTGCAAAGGCGGATCCACATCAATAAATATTTGCGTTGTACGTTGTATTTGACGCAAATTGGCTTGTGTGTGGCGAAATTTTTATTGATGTAGACTCTCAACCGCGTGCAAACGCACACAAAACAAATAATTTCGTGGTAAACAACGCACGCTACTCCCCGTGCTGCCGATTTTCGAGTCAGCATTTAGCGAGTTCACAAGCCGCCAGTAGCTACCAGCGCTGCATTGTTTTGTCAAAAAATGTTGACAAAATGTTGACATTTTTCAACAGTTGTCAACATGTGTCAATGTGGACTCTACTCTGAGTGCTGTGTACTTTTGTTATGTTTAGCGACGTAAATAGTCATTTTTTAGTGACTCATCATGTCTTATTATTATCTTAAAAAGAAATATGCATTGTTCGTATTTTTTATTGTATCAGATTATTAACATCGAACAAAGAGAGTGAATAACAGCATGCATGAATCCTCATTCCATCATTGTAAATTTCCTATTCAAATTGAGCGTCACTATATTTACCATTCACCACTGAACGAATTTACTGAATTTTCGACAGGTATTGTTCAGCGAAAACGGCACAGACACAATCGGAGCCGGCCATACAACACGCAGCAGAAAAATTGTCGTGAGAAAATACATGACCATATTCAAATTTGCCACGCAAATTTTTCTGCCGGGTTTCAAAATACAACGCAGAATATAAATATTTATTGATGTGGATCTGCCTTAAGATAAGGAAGTTGGCTTTTGTTCCTAATTACCACGTACGATTACATCCTTGGTCTAGTTAATAATGACGTTAAAGAAGAAATAGCGTGACGACTGCAAAGATCGGTCGCGATGCATTTATTCCTGAGGAAATTTCATTATGGTTAAATTTAAAAAAAATGAGGTTATGTCTACACCTTCGACATTTGTTACTAAATGCTATTTCCGGTGAGAGATTAGATATGGGAAGGGTTATTTCAGCAACTTCATCCATTTAACCGACCTGCAATATAAGGAAGTTAGCTATTCCTCCCCATTGCCGTGAACGATCACATCCGTCGTCTAGTTATCCATGGAATATATGACGTTAGAGAAGAAATAGCATGACAACCACAAAGACCGGTCGAAATGCAATCAATTCCTGAGGAAATTTTATTATGGTTCAATTTTAAAAAATTGAAGTTATGTGGACATATTTGACATTTGTTGCGCCATGCGATTTCCGGTGACAGATTAGAGATACGAAAGGTTATTTTAGCAACTTTTCACTTTCATTCAACTGAGCCTGACGATGAGGACGTTATATATTGTTCCCGATTGACGAGAATACCTATATATATATATATATATATATATATATATATATATATATATATATATATATATATATATATATATATATATATATATATATATATGTCTGATATATCCCAGGTGAAGGGTTGAACACATTGAGGCCGTATGCACGATCGCCAGTGAGACCTAGGGAGTAGGCAGATTAGGGTCCCAGAAATTAACTACAACGACCCAACTTGTCCTTATCCACCACTCTAAGAAGTGGGTAGATGGAGACCTTAGAAATCATTTCATGTTATATTTCCTTATCCTCTTGAAAATGGTTCTAAAACAGGATACTAAACATTGACTTTTAACAAATTCTGGACGCAACTAAACCTGAGAAGCCGAATATGGAACTAGCGGTACTAATCCTCGCTCATTTAAACGTTTGTTTTAATTCGAAAGTAGGGATCGTCTAGCAAATTTATTAAACTAAGAATTTTTTTAAAACTTGGTATTCTCGTAGTGTCTAAATCAATAAACAAAACATAGGGACCTACTAAGTTAAGTATTCGTTAACTAAAACCTATATTTTTTGATAGAGCAATGCCTACTATGTTTTTAATTTTGTTCAAGTTAAGTTAAGCTCACAGATGGCTTGCGTTTTAAATGTGGAAGTGACTTTTCGGATATAACTGAACCATGTTGCATCCTATAAATCAAGGCTAAAATGGTTTAATCAGATGAAAACCAAAGCGGCTGCCATATTTCAAAACAGAGTAACTGTTATTTTCAAAGTTTTGAGTAAATTAAAGAAACTTTAAACATATGGCCCTCGAACTATTAAAGATCTTTAAATACAATTTTAATAGTTTATGATACTATAATTAAAAGTTATTTTATACGTAAGCAATAATTTAAAGATTCTTGCGTTTTAAAAAAAATGCAGTTGCTGTGTTTTGGCATAGATGTTTAATAAAAGTAGAGAGAATATATAGAAAAAGCATTGTATCTGCACATAATATTTTCATTTTGGTAATAAACGAAACATATTTAAACAACAGAAAAGAGATTTTAAACAAAACTGCTTAGATGTGCTCGTCTATATCAATATTTTGAATTAAATCCTTTGATGCGTCGTTTAGTGGGATGGTTTTCCAAAATAATTGTCTATTTGCTGGCATCAAGAGAGCGAGAACTTGTATTATTTTTAGTGAATTTTCTTAAAAAAAATTCACTAATGAGGAGATCCCGACTTTTGAATTTTGAAAAAATGTCTTCAAATGAGCGCTAATTAGGCCCCCCAGAACACATATCCGGGGTCGGTTTAAATTTTTATATGTTTATATATATATATATATATATATATATATATATATATATATATATATATATATATATATATATATATATATATATATATATATATATTATATATATATATATATATATATATATATATATATATATATATATATATATATATATATATATATATATGTATCACACCGATAACTCAAAAAATAATGGGCCGATTTTGATTAAATTTGGTGAATAAATTCCTTTTGCAAATGGCTTGGATAAGTTCGTTAGCCAGGAAAATCGGTTTAGGTTTTCCCGGAAAATTTTGTGTTTTCTTTCGAAAAAAATTTATATCTCCGGAATTAACAAAGTAAGGGCAACCAAATTTCATATGCGGATTTATTTCATTATAGGCAAGTTACCTACCAAAATTTAGCTCCGTAGGTTAAAGGATAAAAAAGTTACAGGCATTCAAAGAAAAATAAATTTGGATTTTCCTCAAAACGTCAAAATTGCGATTTTAAACGTCAAAATTAGTGAGTACATTCCTTTCGCAAGTCGCTTGGATAATTTTGTTAGCCAGGAAAATCAGCCGAGGTTTTCCCGGAAAAATTTGAGTTTTCTTTCGCAAAATATTTATATCTCCAAAATTAACAAAGTAAGGGCAACCAAATTTGGTAAGCTGGTTTATTTTGTTATAGGTGTGCCACCTACCAAAATTTAGCTCTGTAGGTCAAAAGACAAAAAAGTTACGGGCATTTAAAGAAAAATAAATTGGGGGTTTCCTCAAAACGTCAAAGTGACAATTGAAAACGTCAAAATTCGCAAGATTTAGGCAAATAACTTGAATCTAATACGATCTATGGAAAGAAAATGTCCCAAGAAGAATGTTTTACATACACCGAACTCTTAGTTTCAACCGTCATTGTCCTTCATTTTACTAAAATATTTCCAGAAAATTCATTTCTAATAGACCCTTTCTCTGATGCTTGGCAGTAGCCTTAGCTATAGAGTTTATTGTTTAATGGTATATAATTTTTGTCGAATTTTCGTAAAAAATCAATAAAGCTCAATATATTCGTTATTATACAAGATATGAAAAAATATTGTATACATTAATTATACGGTGTTTTGAGCTACATCTTAAAAAATTATTGCGACAATCACAGGGTGGCCCATAAGTCGTTGGTGATACAAATAATTATTTTTTTGTCGAAAACGCCTTATTTTTTGCATTTTCCATCGAAATATAATGCATGTTTGTAACTTAAGAAATTCTGGAGGCAGCAAGTGCGTTGTGGTTGCGAATTTTGATTAAATGCTTCATATTTGAAAAGCTCAATTTGCTATTAACCTATAAGGTTGACCAGGAAACGGATTTTTTCAGTAACACTTTTGGTTTACTTTTGGAAATTTCTGTACGTTTTCAAACAATCAAGTTATTTTGATGAAACATGGCACATTGTTTTTACTATATATGTTATACTGGTAATCAAATTTGATGCCTGCTTTTTCTATATAGGTTATACTGGTAACCAAAATTGATGTCTGCTTTCTTAAAAAGAAAACACACATATTTGCAATAAAAACATTTTTATGAAAATTCACTACCATAACGCACTTGCTGCGTCCCGAGATTTTTCTTTTTTAATTCCTCTGACGTTCAACAAACTGGCATATAAAATTCAATATTAATCTTTTTTTAAGGAAATCTAAATTTCTGTATTCATCATCGAAATCAGTTTTATAACGCATTTTCCTGGAACCTCTTTGAAAATTGACTTCTACAAGCGAGGTCATCAAAAAATCTTTAAGTGGATAGTTGCTTTTTCGCGGTTGTGTTTTTTTCTTGTTCCATTTTCGAAAATCTTGCTAGTCAACTACTTCTATATTTTTTCTTGACGTTCTTATTGCATTCTTTAAATCATTATAATCATAAATATGCTATAACCGAGAAATGCGTTTCTCTATGTTACCGTGAACGCCATCTGTCCACATGTGGGTATGGCCCTTTGTCAAATAGCGAATTGTAATAGTTTTGGGTCCATTTTCTTTATTTGCAGCCGCTATTAGAGCCGTGAACAATATCCAATTTTTGTTTTGAGCCGAGCAGTTGTCGGCCCAAAGAATGATGTCTTGAACATTTCTTTCTTGCTGGAAAACTTTGAGAATAGCGTCAACAATATTCCAACCATTTCGGCCACTTGTGGCTTCATGCCACAGAATACAGTAACAGGTTTTTAGAACTTTTTTTGTAATGGGGCAAAGGTCTCATTAAATAGGACGAGACGTCTTACAAAGAAAGAATCTTTAGTCGAGGGCATATTCGGAATTAATATAACTTTTTGGAGATCCATTGAGTAGACCCGCAATGTTTCTTCAACACCACGAAGAGAATCTTCCTCATATTTTGCAAGTGCCTTATTACTTTTTTTCTTTATGAAGTTTCAATTCGTCAGATAATTTTTAACAGATCACCATTGTTTCCCGAGTTTCTAGCATCTTCTTTCTGCCTTTCCAGTCTTTCGCAGTCAACACATTTAACCGATTTAGGCATGAAGAAAGAAATGTGCTCGGATTTAAGAGTTTGTCTGTAGACCTCAAGTTTACAAATGTTTGGATGTTTTTCGTTAAAATTCTCATACAGCTGCTTTAAGGGTAAGGTTTCTCGGTAAGTATCTTATATTAGGTGCATTGTCGCGTCAATAATGGCTCACACATGGTATCACAGTATCTGGGGGAATACCCTTTGCTGTTGTTAAAATATGGTTAATGTGTGTCACCAAAACACAGTAACTACCACTTACTATCTTACGAGTAAATTCTCGTTTAAGCATCTCACTAAAATATATTTTTCAATTCACAGTAACTGCCACATACTGTGTTAAGGGTAAATTTTTGTAAAACATTCTGTTCCGGATGTTGCTTCCAATACACAGTAAATGCCACATACTGGGTTTTGCCTATATTTTACTATTGAAAAATAGCATTTACTGGGTTTTGGCGTAGAAAACCAAAAATTTCATTAGAGATACTGTGTTTTGCCAAAATATATGTGCGTAACTATGAAAGATATTTGTATTCTAAGTAGTGCAATAGACGCGCAATAAACACAGTATCTGCTCGGACTAAAAAATGAATATTTGAGAAAAATGTTGGATCCTGTGTTTTGAAATGTGGCAGCCGAAAGGAACTACTAGGGTACTATAGGTGAGACAGACTCTATACGTTTATAAAAAAAGCCAAGTAATCCAGTTCGCGAGGCCAGTAACTTCTAGAATCTATGAGGTCACGGGTGCAATTCCCGTTTTCCGTCAGTCGGTGTTTTTATCCGAATGTGGTAAGGCCGACTTCTGATAAGTTATAAATGGTGTTCTTTGTCTCTATGGATGTGTACGCTAACCCGGCACAAGACTAAGCCTTCTGGGTGCGGAGTTTGTTTACTGTTGGGTTATTGTATATGCCAGTCATGAGGAGAAATTTCGAAGAATAAATTTAACAAATATATAAAGGTGATAATGAAGAACTATGACAATAGTACTCTATGTTTCCCCTGTGGTGAGTGTGTTAAAAATTAACAAGTTCCATACGACGCGGAATTTACAGTGCCACATTGATACCAAACGTTAAAAGTTAGTAGAAAGCTTAGGAATAAAAAAAGTTGTAAAAATAAAAACAATATCATGGATGTGATTGTCCTGCAGGGGTAGGTACAGGGACCCCTGTTCTTTTTCGTATACGTTAATGATTTTTCAAATCACAAGTCTCCAACCCAACGTATTTAAAGTTATGACGAAGGTAGCTACTCCGTTTCGAGGTATTAAGTAGCAGCTTGGTCACTTGCGTGCAAACATGTCTCTTCAAAAACCAAATCGATCAGTCCGAGTGTTCTTCAAAGAGATAACTTCAGATAATCGAAAAGCCGATTGCATAGTCCTTAATGGATATTGGATATTTTTTAGCACATAGATAACGTTCGTGAGAACTAAACAGTATATTAATCAAATGAATCCTAAGGCTTCTAGTATCTAATATAGCTCTAATTAATATTATTACATTTAAATTATAATACAAATATAACCTGTCCTGGTTTACCGGTGAAAAATAATATGTTAAATTTCAATATCTACCCCGTGTTGAATAAACCTTTCTGTCTCTTTAGTTAAATGGTATCGACTCAGAACTACCTGTTTTTATCACAGTCAGGTCAGTGAACTCTCCTCGATTAATTATTATTTCGTGCAAACATGTTTAATAATGGGCCATTGTTGGTCTATTTGAGCGTTTAGTAAATTTTCGGTATTTTTTGTTTGTTTGTTCATTTCTACCGTTACGCACAAATTTAATTTAAAACATTTTACCTAATTTGAGGATGTCATAGTTAAATTGATGATTCTTATTTAATAAATGACTTGCATAATTTGAATCAAATTTATAATGTTCAAAGCTTCTTGTATGTTCACAAATGCGTGTTTTAAAACTTCTAAATGTTCTACCTATATATTTTTTTCCAAACACCGCTTACTTAATGTACCTGTATCAACATTTTCAAAAAGAACTTAATTTTGTAAAACAAACAGCGGGTAATAACGGCTATAATACAAATTTAATTAATAGTTTTATAAAGAAAAAGGAATATACTTTAGCCTTACAAGTACTTCAGTCCACTAGAAAAAAAACTCGGGACGCAGCAAGTGTGTTATGGTAGTGAATTTTTATTAAATGCTTCAAATTTAAATAACTCAATTTTCTATAAACTTAGAGAGTTTAATTTTAATACGTAATAAGGTCTTTCCCAAGGCAAGATATCCACAAAATGTCATTAAAATAACTTTGTAATTTTCGGAGAAAAAAATTTTTTTCGAAAGAAAATTTCAAATTTGAATAACTCAATTTCCTCTAAACTTAGAAAGTTGAATTTTGGTACGTAGTAAGACCTCTCATGGGGCAACATATACAGTGAAAATCATTAAAAGAGCTTTGTTACTTTCGGAGAAAAAAAATTTTTTGAAAGAAAACTCAAAATTTTTCCGGAAAACCCCGTCCGATTTTTCTTGATAACGAACTCATCCAAGCCATTAATAAAAGAAAGGCACTCGCCAAGTTTCATCGAAATCGGTTAATTATTTTTGAGTTATCAGACGGATACATATATATATATATATATATATATATATATATATATATATATATATATATATATATATATATATATATATATATATATATATATATATATATATATATATATATATATATAAACATATAAAAATTAAACCTATTTACAAATGAACTTTAATAAGATATTATGCTGTGACAATACATCTCTCAAGCAGTGGCGATTTCTCCTAGTGAGCTAGGTGTGCGCCGCACACCCTAAAATATAATCAAAATGTGCACAGTTATATATGTTTTATTTCCTTTTCCCTTAGTCTTAATACACTACATATTTTATGACAATCGATTTAATTTACTTATTTGATTTCATAAATAGTCGGTTAATAGTGACTTGGAATGAAGTAGATACCACGTATTTTAACATGTTCAGAGAATATGAGTAGATCAAAACAACTGGGAATGAATTCGGTCAGTCGCCCACGCACGTGTTTAACATAGTGAGGCAAATACCAATGATTTTAACACTGCAGTGAGCTATAAAAATTTGATTAACTCAGTTTTCTATAATCTTAGAAAGTTTAATTTTGGTATGTAGTAAGGTATTTCATAGGACAAGATATCTGCTAAATTTCATTAAAATAACTTTGTAATTTTTGGAGAAAAAAATTGTTTTGAAAGAAAACTCAAAATTTTCCCGGAAAACCCCGTCCGATTTTTCTGACTAACGAACTCATCCAAGCCATTAATAAAAGAAAGGCACTTGCAAAGTTTCATCGAAATCGGTTAATTAGTTTTTGAGTTAGCGGTTGGATATATATATATATATATATATATATATATATATATATATATATATATATATATATATATATATATATATATATATATATATATATGTATATATATATGTAAATAAGGGGTCGTAGTTCGCACTCATTTGAAAAAATTTTCGCAAAGTCTCACCATCGATACCTCTCTATTAGTCAATTTTTTTAAAATAAAAATTCACTAATAGAGAAATTTATATCTTTGACCTGCGTAAATAAGACTAGCGAAAAATTTAAACATCTATTTTCTAAATTTAGTATCACGACAGCATATAAAACCGACAACAACTTGGTCAAATACATAAAAAAACAAGTCGACAGTTGAAAAATCTGAAAAGTCTGAAGTAAATAAACTCTCATACCGTTCCTGTGACAAAATATAACTAGGTAGAACATTTAAATGTTTTAAAACGCACATCCGCGAACATAAAATAAGTTCTAAACATAATAAATTTGATTTAAATTATGCACGTAATTTATTAAATGAGAATCATCAAGTTAGCGATTTTTTCAACATCCTCAAATTAGGTACACAAAAGGTTTTACACTAAATTTGTGCGAAACGGTAGAGATTAGCAAACAAACAAATTGAGGAAATTTATTAAACGGTCAAATTGACCAAACGAATAATAGCCCATAATTAAACATATTTGAACGAAATAATAATTAAGCGAGAAGAGTTTACTGACCTATGTCATAAAAACAGGTGGTTCCAAGTCGATACCGCTTACTTGAGAAGACACAATGGTTCATTTAACACGGAGCATATATCGAAATTTAGCTTACGTTCATTCTGTATTTGACTGAACTTCAGCGCAACTCTAGTTATGGTTTCAATAAAATAGTGTAAATCAATTTGTTTATTTATCTAAGTTGACAATAGATACATTAAGTATCGGCCTCCACAATATCAAATTATTTTATTTCATGCATTTTTATATAATTAAACTTGTAGGGTTAACAGAGAAGATGACTTTAGATTGCTAAATGTAAGTTTTAACAGAGATCAGACAATGTATATATATTCAGCATTTATTGTAACTGGTATTGTTTTGCCACTGACACAGTGTTTATATTTTATGGTATTCTTCACAATAGCTTCAGCAAATCTTCATACACTAATATTTTCTAATATAATCAAGGCTAAAATGAAGTTTTTTAATGATAATCCATCTGGAAGAATATTGAACCGATTTTCAAAAGATTTGGGTGTAATTGATGAATATCTTCCGCTTGTAACATCCGATGTTTTGGAGGTAAGGCACCTGAAAATTATATTTAGATTTGCAGCTAACCAGCTCAACTTTTTTTCAGATTGCGTTAGTTTTAAGTGGTTCTATGATACTTTCCTGGATTGTTGAAGCTTGGCTGATCTTTCCCACATGTATTGTAATGATTGTGTTTTATTTAATGAGATTGGTGTACATCAGAACGAGCCGTTGTGTAAAAAGGATTGAGGCAATAGGTAAGTTAATTATACTATGGTCTACTAATATTTAGTTAGCCTGGAAAATGTCCAGCAAACAAAATTTAATTTAGTTGCTACAGTAACATCTTTTGGTGTGTTTGCTTTCGTTCCGATTATTGCCTTCAGCTGAACCTAAAACCCTTCTAAAGGGGTAGTCTTTTTGAGTTTTTAATACTTTTGGGAGTTTTAGATTTAGATTTATTGTAAACTTTAATTTGTCAGGTCAAAAATTACCTTTTTCACAGCTCAGTTCAAGTTGTATTTGCATTTTGTTGCATGTAATAGTGTATGACTTTGCTTTTAATGCTTTTAATCTTAGATAGCTGTATAGTTAGACAGTTTTTTAGCTTTTAACTTTTGACTTAGTGTTGAGGTTAACTTTATGTCGCCTCATTTTTACCTTGTATTCTGTATTACCCGGGCAGAAGTAGCCTACCGGAAAACTCAGTTTTTCTGACAAGCCTCTTTGTAAATTCTAGATTCCCCTGAGGATGACCAGTTAGAAAGGTCGAAATGCGTCGGGAAAAGGAATAAAAATTGGAAAGAAAAAAGCCTTTTTTTCAACCCACCAAAAGATGTCAACCCCAAACATTTTGACGTTTAGAAACAATAAGCTACAGTAACATAATGTTATACACATAGGCCGTCAAAATTTGGATATATATATACATATATACACACACACACATATATATATATATATATATATATATATATATATATATATATATATATATATATATATATATATACATATATACACATATATATATATATATATATATATATATATATATATATATATATATATATATATATATATATATATATATATATATGTGTGTGTGTCTGGGGGTGTGTGTGTGTGTATATATCTATATATATCCAAAAGTTAAATAGTGGCAGAACTGAATTGTTAAAAATGGTGTTGGAAAAAGAACTAGATATTGATAAAAAAGTGTTTCAGGCAGTTATTAAATTTATATTTAATAACTGCTTTAGCAGATGACAAAATACTGCCTGTTAATAAAATCAATACCATCCAAAATAAGTGCCCAAGGTTAGAATTAGGTGCACTAAAAAGTCAACCAGTTAATAATTTGTTAGTCGCAAGTTCGTAGATTCAATTCAAAATAAAAAAAACTCTGGACGCAGCAAGTGCGTTATGGTAGTGAAATTTCATTAAAATGTTTTTATTGCAAATATGTGTGTTTTCTTTTTATTTAAGAAAGTAGGCATCAATTTTGGTTAGCAGTATAACCTATATAGTAAAAACAATGTGCCATGTTTCATACAAATAATTTTATTGTATGAAAATGTAAAAGTAAACCTAAAGTGTTCCCGGAAAAACTCGTTTCTTGGTCAACCTTATAGATTAATAGCAAATTGGGCTATTCAAATATGAATCATTTGATCAAAATTCGCTACCATAACGCACTTGCTGCATCCAGAATTTCTTTTCGTACAAACATGCATTATAGTTCGATGGAAAATGCAAAAATGCAATAACATAAAGCGTGTTTGATTAAAAAAAAAGAAAATTTGTATCACCAACGACTTATGGGCCACCCTGTGATTGTAGAATTATTTTTTTAAGACGTTGCTCAAGACACCCTATAATTAATGTATAAAGATTTTTTTTCATATCTTGTATAATAACGGATATATTGAGCTTTATTGATTTTTTATGAAGATTCAACAAAAATTATATACCATTAAACGATAAACTCTATAGCTAAGACTACTGCCAAACATCAGAGAAAGGGTCTATTTCAAATGAATTTTCTGGAAACATTTTAGTAAAATGAAGGACAATGACGGTTGAAACTAAGACTTCAGGGTTTGTAAAACATCCTTCTTAAGACATTTTATTTCCATAGCCCGTATTAGATTCAAGTTCTTTGCCTAAATGTTGCCGATTTTGACGTTTTAAATCGCAATTTTGACGTTTTGAGGAAAACCCCAATTTATTTTTATTTAAATGCCTATAACTTTTTTTTTCTTTTGACCTACATAGCTAAATTTTTGTAGGTAACTTAACTATAAGGATGTAAACCCGCGTACCAAATTTGGTTGCCCTTACTTTGTTAAATTCGGAGATAAAATTTTTTTTCGAAAGAAAACACAAAATTTTCCGGGAAAACCTGTGCCTATTTTCAGTAAAACAGCAAGGGTGTTATGGTAGGGAATTTTCGTAAAAATATTTTTAATGGCACATAGGTCTTATTTTTAAAAGAGGGACATTTGGCAGTATAACCTATCTAGTACTAACAATGTACCATATTTCATTAAACTAGCTTTGTTGCTTAAAAAAGTACAAACGTTTTCCGAAAATAAACTTAAAAAATTCCAGAACAAACTGGTCCGATTTTGCTGGCCAACGAACCTTTTTATTTATTTATTTATTTATTTACACACCTCCCAAAATATATTTTTTCACAAACAGCTTTAGGAGCTGTATGAAAATTAGCAAAAATTTCTTTTACAAAAAAATCACCATTTTTTTTTACAGAAATTGCCTTCAGTAATGTTACACTAAATTATATTTTTCACAAAAATTCGACAACTTTTTTTTTACAATAACCTACTAAACATTTATTATTAATTACCAACATATCACAAAAATCTTACTAAAATAATTTCTACAGAAACACTAAAAACATTTCTGCGAAAACTCTTAAAATTCAGCCATTATTTGAGTACCTGTATACGGCAGCTCGAGTTTTTCGACGAGTAATACAAACAAAATGCTCTCTGAATGCGTCATTTGCATGGGGCCCCGCTATCTATTGATAAAAACACCGTATCACAATTCGTTATGGGTTTTAAATATATGCCAGAAACGTGAAAAGTTGCAAAACAAGTGAAATAACTCAAAATTGATAAAGGATATTAATTTTTTTCTTACAAACATGCATTATAATTCAATGGAAAACACAAAAATGCAATAACATAAAGGGGTGTTCTATTAAAAAAAGAAAGTGTGTATCACCAACCACTTATGGGCTATCCTGTGATTGTCTAAATAGGTTTATAAGATGCAGCTCGAGATACCCAATATTTAACGTATATACTTTTTTCTCATATCTTGTATAATAACGGATATATTAAGCTTTACTGTAGAAATCCGTCACTCTCTATATGTGTTAACAAAGAAAAACTGAAACTGACCCCGCATATGTGTTTTATGGGTTCTAGTTCGCGCTCATTTGAAGAAATCTTTTTACAATTCATAAGTCGCGGTCCTCGCAATAACGAATTTTTTCTACGAAAATTTGCTAAAATACAAATTATTAAACCATAAAATTTATAGCTGAAACTACTGCCAAAGCCTCAGAAATCTATTTGAAATGGATTTTTTGAAAATATTTTAGGAAAATGAAGGACAATGATGGTTGAATCTGAAGCTTATTAAGGCTTTGTGAAAGACACTTGGTACAACATATCTTCCACGTAATCCGTTTTTGTTTCAAATTCGTTGTCTGAAAATTGCAAATTTTGACGTTTCAAGTCGCGACTTTTACGTTTTAAGAAAAAAAATGGTAAAATTATCAAAATATTTTTCTGCTACTTCTTGACCTTTGTGCGTTCATTAAACTTAACGGTTGTATGTAATATCCAATTGGTTTTGTTAGTCATTCAAAATATTTTGTTCTTGTGCTTTCCTCTGATCACCAGTGGCACCCAATTTTTTTTTTTAATATGCCTATAACTTTTTTTTTCTTTCAACTGAGAGATCTAAATTTCAGTAGGTAATGTAAATTTGATAGTGGAAACGTATGTGCCAAATTTGGTTGTCATAGCTCTGTTACTTTCGAAGATACAAAATTATTCTGAAAGTGAATCCAACATTTTCACGGAAAAACTGGTCCGATTTTCCTGGCTAACGAACCAATCTAAGCCACTTACAAAAGGAAGGTACGTACGGAATTTCATCAAAATCGGACTATTATCTTTTGAGTTATCGATACTATATATATATATATATATATATATATATATATATATATATATATATATATATATATATATATATATATAGTGTGAAACACGATTGTGAAATAAAATTCTTTATTCACCAAAAAATAGTTTTTGTGGAAAACGCTGAGACACGTGAAGTTTAATTTGTCGAACGTTATCTTATAATCATAGTTGAAAGAAATTAAACTCCCACCATTTTATACCCACCACTTTATTCTTTTTTTTAATAGCAACCCTACATTTTTTCATCACAATTAGATGGATCACATTTTTCTGAATGCGGAGATACCCCATATGTATGGTCTAATATTACAGTTTTCAATACAAGGTGGGAATTTAATACCGGAATATTAAAACTAATCAGTTTACCCTGAAATTTAAATTTCGAAAATAAACTTAATAAAACCGCCCCTTTCTTATTAAAAATTTTCAAAATGTTCTCCATTTACTTGCACACAACGAAAGAATCTGCTCTGGAATTCTTCCCTAACTCTGTTCAACACGTCAGGCGTTACGTTCCTAATTTCTGTTGTTATTTTCATTTTCAAATCATCTGAATCAGCAGGTTGCGTTTTATACACTCTGTTTTTTTAAGGTATCCCCAAAAAAGAAATCAAGAGGTGTAAGATTTTATGATCTAGCGGGCCATTCTACGAAACCGCTTCGTCCGATCCATCTTTGTGGAAAGACTTCGTGTAAATACTCCCGTACTTGAAGAGTAAAGTGGGGCGTTGTACCGTCTTGTTGAAACCATAGCCTTTCATGGGGAATATTAGGTTCCATTACATTTGGATACAATTCTGCTAACATTGAGACAACCTGTTCTCTTAGCATTCCTAAATATATTGTACCGTTTAGATTTTCTATAAAAACAGGTCCAACTACGTGATCGCCAATGATACCAGCCCAAACGTTCAACTTCTGGGAACGCTGCGTGTGTGTTTGTCGCATCCAGTGGGGGCTTTCGGCAGCCCAGTATCTGAAATTTTGCCCGTATACATCGCCATTCAAAAGAAATGTTGCTTTGTCGGAAAACAGAACGTCAGTAGAAGAAATAACATTTATATGTAACATGTCCAGCGGGTGATCACAAAATTGCAGCCTTTTATCAGAATCACCGTCAATCAACTCTTGAACGTGTTATAGTTTATAGAGATGCATTTTTTCGTTTTTGAGACACCTTAAAAATAGGTAACTTAATAGGTAGAAGTGGTTGGTTCTTCTTGAAAAACCAATAAAATATTGAGTTTTAGATCTTCTTTAACACAACTTCCTTCCTTCCTCCAGGCTAACAGGCCCCAACTCCTCTTCCTCACCGAAACCCAAATCAGTGCCAAAACAGCCACTAATCACCTTAATTTCCCGGGGTATGAGCTCCTTACTGCCTTTAGATTGCATGGAGGCGTGTGCGCATACGTCCGTAGCAATCTACCCTGCACCAGACTTCCCAATTTAGAAGCTGGAAGAAAATACATACTATGGATAAAACTCTCTCTCTCAGGGCTGCAACTAAATTCATCTGTTGCATTTACCGGTCACCTTCTGACAACAACTTTGTCCAGCTCGTTGACTACCTTTCTGAAAAAACCGACTATCTGATTTCTGAATATCCTTCCTCCGAGGTCACTATTCTTGGCGACTTCAATGTCCATAATAAGGAATGGCTAGGATCTTCAAAAACCGATCCACAAGGGAGAGCAGCGGAGACCTTTGCAATCAGCAATTCTTTGGCCAATATGGTTCAGCAACCTACTTACTTTCCTCGTATCCCAACACACAGCTCAAATCCCTTGGATCTCCTTCTTACTACAAATCCTGAATGCTATAAGATATCAGTCACCGCCCCCCTTGGTCGCTCAGACCACGGCATGGTCACTGCTTCCTGTGCAATGCAACCCGAGGTCACACAGTCATCACACCCACGTATCGTTTGGCACTACAACTCCGCAAACTGGGACGAAATGCGGGATTACTTTTCCTCATTTCCATGGGCGTCTGTCTGCTTCTCTCATCCTGACCCCTCTGATATCTCACAAAACGTCACCGAAATTATCCAAGGTGGCATGGAATTATTTATTCCACGTACACAGAAAACCTCTTCAGCCACTCAAAAGCCCTGGTTCTCTAAATCCTGTGACAAGGCCAGACTTGAAAAGGTCAAAGCTCACAAAACGCTTCTACACAATCCCAGTCAAGAAAATCGTTAAGCATTCAACGACGCAAGAAACCGCTATGTCCGCATTCTTTCTGAGGCAAAAAACTCGTTTAATAACCACATCAAAAACAAAGTCCTCTCAAGCTCCAACGGCGGCAAACCCTTCTGGACTCTTGCTAAGTCTATTGGGAATAATTTCTGCAAGAGCACGTTCCCACCTCTTGTCTCAGGTGATGAAATTGTTTCTACCGCCCCGGGCAAGGCTGAACTTTTTGCTTCGTTGTTCGCCGGAAATTCTACTCTCAACCCACCTCCAAATGTTCAACCACCAACAGTCCCCAATGTCGCGCATAAAATGACTGATATCATTTTCAACTAAAAAGGTACGAAAGATGCTCTCTTCTCTTAATACCAGGAAAGCCTCTGGCCTTGACGAGATCCCAGCAATTGTTCTCAAAAAATGCGCACCAGAACTTGCTCCTGTCCTGACTCGTCTGTTTCAGATATCTTACAATAAAGGCATATTCCCTAGTAACTGGAAAACTGCTCGAGTACAACCCATCCCCAAGAAAGGATCCAAAGCACTTCCTAGCAACTACAGGCCTATTTCTCTCCTTTCAGTCATCTCTAAAGTGATGGAAAAGTATATAAACACCGAACTACTAAAATTCCTTGAAAAACACAGTCTAGTCCACGACAGGCAGTATGGATTCCGTCAGCGCAGATCGACTGCCGACCTCCTTTCCTTTGTCACCCATTCTTGGAACAAGTCTATGGAACAACACGGTGAATCCCAGATTGTTGCTCTAGACATATCCAAAGCATTCGACCAGGTCTGGCACGCAGCGCTGCTTAATAAACTTCCGGCCTATGGCCTACCACCAAAACTTTGTACCTGGACAGCAAATTTCCTCTCCAACAGGAGCATATCTGTTGTTGTGGATGGCCATTCCTCTAAACTGTATCCAATTAATGCAGGAGTTCCTCAAGGTTCAGCTTTAGCCCCTACTTTGTTTATTCTCCACATCAATGACCTCCTCTCTAGCACATCCCAGTACACAGTTACGCGGACGACAGCACCCTCCACTCAAACATACAATATTCTAAGCCTGTCTCTTTAGCCCAATTAGATGAGGATCGCAGACTCATGGAGGGTTCTGTCTCCGTAGACCTCCAAAAAATATTAGACTGGGGAAGTAGAAATCTTGTACAATTCAACCCCACCAAAACTAAGTCTTGCTTTCTTTCTCACAAGAGATACAGCAGCCCTAGACCCATCACAATGAACAACCAAGTTATTCAAAGTAATGGGTCCTTTTCTCTTGTTGGCATTTCTGTGGATCGAAATCTTAATTGGCACCAACATGTTACATCAATTGCAGAAGCGGCTGCTAAGAAATTGGGTTTTCTCTTCCGGGCTCGCAAATACTTTTCACCAACTAATCTCTATACCTTATACACTTCACAAATAAGGCCAAACCTCGAATACTGCTCCCACATCTGGGGTGCAGCTGCCGCTTCTACACTCGCTATCCTGGACTCCATTCAAAAGAGAGCTATACGTCTCATCGGTGACCCTATCCTCACCCAAAGGCTTCCATCCCTTGCCCACAGACGTGCCGTTGGCGACCTCTCTCTCTTTTATAGATATCTGCACGGGCACTGCTCAGAGGAGCTTTCCTCCATAATTCCCCCACCTGCTGCCCCCAGCAGATCTACCAGGGGAACAGAGCGAATGCACCCTTTTAATGTCCAGGTCACCAGACATAGAACATCTTGTTATGCCCGCTCTTTTGTCCCGAGCACTTCCAAGTTGTGGAATTCCTTGCCGGCACATGTTTTTCCTTCTCCTCCGAACCTCCAAACCTTCAAGTCCAGAATTAACAAGCTGCCTCTTTCCTCCTTGTCAACACCCACGGTACGATAGTATTTAGGCTGTAAGCCCTCGTGGTGTGTTGTTGACATAAAAAAAAACTTGGGCCTCCTAGGCAGTGGTTTAACGTGTCCATAATCACGAAACTGTGAATGTATTTTAGATACAGTTCACTGAGTTAGTGGGGGCAAATCTGGATGTTTTTCATTAAATAGGTTAACAACTGTTGCCTGTGTTCTACACATATCACCATGCCCAATCACATTAATATTTCTGTTCGCAGAGTTTCAGTTAGGTATCGCATTATCAGACCAAAAATTAATTTAAATTATCGGAACAAAATTACGACTAATGTATTAGGAGACCATACATTCAATACAATACACCACAAAATAAAACAGAACTGTTAAATATCACCTTTCACACTGCAAAATTGGTAGTTAATAAGAAACGATTAATGGTACCAAGTACGTTTTAGATAAAAGACAAGATAAGAAATTTAAGGTAAGAGTCAGTGAAGAATTCAAAATTATTTCGTTGTGTGCAAGTGAATGGTAAACATTTTGAACATTTATTATAAGAAAGGGACATTTTTAAGTTTATTTTCAAAATCTGAATTTCATGGTAAACTGTTTATTTTTAATATTCCGGTATTAAATTTCCACCCTGTACTGAAAACTGTAAAATTAGACCATACATATGGGGCACCTCCGTATTCAGAAAAATGTGATCCATCGAATTGTGATAAAAAAATTTAGTGTAAGAAAAAACGGATAAAGTGGTGAGGGTAAAATTGTGGGAGTTTAATTTTTTTTTAACTATGCTTATAGCATAATGTTAGACAAATTAAACGTCACGTGTCTCAGCGTTTTCCACAAAAGCTATTTTGTCTGAATAATGAATTTTATTCCATAAGTATGTTTCACGCTGTATATATATATATATATATATATATATATATATATATATATATATATATATATATATATATATATATGTATATATATATATATATATATATATATATATATATATATATATATATATATATATATATATGTATATATATATATATATATATATATATATATATATATATATATATATATATATATATATATATATATATATATATATATATATATATATATATATATATATATATATATATATGCATATCTCCTCATTAGTGAATTTTTCGTTTTACGAAAGATATCAGTGATTTTGTAATTTGTAATTATTTTTTAGCGAATTTTAAGGTGACCGTTCAAAAAAAAATGTTGACCTTTCTATCGAACATTTGCATTGAAAATATTATGTTTTACATGTGCAAGCATAAATGCTCTTTGTATGATTTATTGTAATGATGTGTGTGCATAAAGTCATCACTGTTACCATTAATGACACACATCTATATCCAAAGGTATAAGCAGTGAATGCAAACTTAATACAACTTGACAAAAAAAATATTCCAGGAAACCAACTGTACACCCTGTATCGCAGTAACGCGAGCCACTAGACACCAAATTTTAATTTTATTGTAATATGTATCTATATGTACTCCACATGCGTTACGTTTACGTACATTTCACTTAAAATCGTTCTGTATAAAATGGCTGCATTATCGGCATAACTAACCTCGCCTTTCAATGAATATTTGTTAAATAATTCGTTCAAATCAAGATACACAACACCGTCTAAAGTATATGAGGCGGAAAGCTGGACTTTGAATAAGCAAAAGAATATATGCTAGTTAGTGCAAGGTGCCCCTGTAGAAAAAAAAACTTATGATAGAAGAAAGATGCTTACTGGAAGAAAGTGAGAGGAGGAAGAGGAAATTTGTTGGATATTCTAAGACAGACCAAAAGAATATTCTTGGAAAAGCTAACTCATTTAATGGCCTGCGGAAGACACAATAAAGTAGCAACGTAGCAAGAGCCGCTGGAGGTAGAGAGTCATGGTTGCGACGAGAAGGTGACAACGCTTATATATATATATATATATATATATATATATATATATATATATATATATATATATATATATATATATATACATATACATATACATATATATATATATATATATATATATATATATATATATATATATATATATATATATATATATATATATATATATATATATATATATATATATATGAGACATACTTGGTTCTCGGGTTGAACCGCGTCCAGAATTTATGCAAACTCGACGTTTCGGCTCCTGTTTTGGAGCCATTTTCAAGAGGTAAAGGAAATATATAAGGACACTTTAAGGCCTCAATCTGCCTACTCCTTAGAGCGGTACACAAAGGTGGGTTGGGTTGGTTTCAAGAGTTAAAGGAAATATGTAAGGACACTCTATGGCCGCAATCTGCCTACTCCTTAGAGCAGTGGACAAATGTGGGTTGGGTTGGTTTCAAGAGGTAAAGGAAATATGTAAGGACACTCTAAGGCCTCAATCTGCCTACTCCTTAGAGCGGTGGACAGAGGTGGGTTGGGTTGGTTTCAAGAGGTAAAGGAAATATGTAAGGACACTCTAAGGCCTCAATCTACCTACTCCTTAGAGCGGTGGACAAAGGTGGGTTGGCTTGGTTTCAAGAGGTAAAGGAAATATGTAAGGACACTCTAAGGCCTCAATCTGCCTACTCCTTAGAGCCGTGGACAAAGGTGGGTTAGGTTGTGGTAGCTCGATTACGGGGCCTCAACCTGCCTACTCCCCAAATCTCGCCGGAGATCGTCTGTGAGGTCTCAGTGTGTTCAACCCTAGACCTCAAAGAAACTATTTAGATCGCTTAGCGGCTGCATTCCAAACTAAACCCGCCATGAAAATTCTACGTTGGAATTTCGATCTAAGTTTTTAGACTCATTAGACTTTAAATGCTGAATTTTTCATCCTCTGATGACGCTAACTTGGTTAGTGAAACAATCGTCAGGTCTTTTAAAATGAGTTGTGGTGATTTGGGTTCTCCAAGTGTAGTTAAATATGTACATGCTTCTCCTCTGGCTTCACGAGTGCCTGTTTTGTCCTCCGTAATCGTTAAAAGACGAAACCGGTTTCAAAGAGAAAACAAACACTTATGAAGTCACAGAAGCAGTCTTTACATGTGTATTTAGTATACATTTAGTGTAAAATTTAAAATACAAAAATTTTATACAGTCCATGTAAATAATGAATTTCATTTCAGCGAAAAGTCCAGTATTTAGTCATACAACTGCGTCTATGGATGGCCTTTCTACAATAAGGGCGTTTGGTGCTGAAGAAATTCTGATTGCTGAATTCGACAAATACCAAGATATCCACAGCAGCGCCTGGTTTTTGTTTATGGCATCTAGTAGATGCTTTGGGCTTTGGCTGGACATAGTCTGTGGAATTTTCTTGGGTTCTATGACTCTTGCTCTGATAGCATTTAGTTTAGGTAAGTATAATGACATTGCAGAACTCAACATTGATTTGTCAGAATATGTAATATAAAGTAACAAGAACGATTAGCTAAATTCCACAAAAATATAAGCTGACTGGTGTTTTAGTGTATATCCTGTTTTATCGACAAGTTTTTCAGTGTCAGAATTAGTTGATTAATTACGGTTGCCTCATGCGTCGAACCATTTTCCTTTAGTTACAGACATAAAACTTTAATCTTGTTTTTTGGTATAAAAGATAACAACCGAGTTTAAAATATATTTCTTAATTAGATTTAGATGGGAAGCAGCGTACTTCGTTTATGTCACCGCAACCTTTGCGATCTTTTGTCACGCTTCCATGCTATTTAGTGCAGCACCCTGGTCAGCTTTGTATCCTTTACCAGATTCTATAATCTCATTAGAGATTAATGTGTAGTTTTCAATCTTTAATTTCTTTTCTCTAAGTAGCTGTAAACTTACATCGTTAGGTCTTCGCATTGGCTTAGAACATGAAATGAAATTTCGTCTGCCTTTTGGTGGAATCTGAACATTACCTAGCCTGTTAGACTCATTTGCTTCGTGCGTCTGTTGAGTTACCGGTATCCTGTTAATAAATTTATTATTATATGACTTTTAGCAATCCCGATGGGGGGTGGTGTTCATGGCGCCCATGACGTACAAGCAACACTTTGTATGCCACTTAATAGTCTTATTTCTATAACCTACTGCGTGTTATCTACCATAGTACCTATTTATCTGTTGCCATGGACCTTACTACCATTAAAAACATTTTAATTTTACTAGCACCATAAGCTTATGAGAAGCCCTCCAAATAACCTTATATAATATATATATATATATATATATATATATATATATATATATATATATATATATATATATATATATATATATATATATATATATATATATATATATATATATATATACAGGATGGCGCATTTATGTAAAAAGTTCCATATCTTGTTTCTATGAAAAGTGGAACAAATATTTCTCACGAAGTTACATAATTTATAATTTTAAGCTGTCCTTATTATGAAATTATTTTCCGCTATACAGGCTGATTCATAAAAACCTGACATATGCCAATTTAATTTTTTTAACAAAACACTAGGTATATGATTTAATTTTTTTTTTTTAATTTTACTATTATTTTGGCTGCGGAGTCAGTGTCCATTCGCCCAGTTTTCCATCACTGTGAGTGTAGGTCCAAATCAGCGTAAATTCAGTGTCATATCACTTTTGCTAACCATTTTGTTACTTACAAGTTATTATAGATAATCTCTTGCACCCTCTCACTCCTCTTTTTATCCCTTTCAATCCACTTTCACTCCTCTCTCATTCCTTAATCCTAAGAGTAATTACATACACTCATCTATATATACCTATATATACACCCACATGTATATATCATTCTGTTATCAGTTGGCACTATTTTTCTGCTACACATTCTTTATTTTATTTATTTATTTATTTATTTTGTTCAATATTTTATTCAATATTTTAACTTTCTTCTAATTTTATTTTATTTTTATTTTATTTTTATTTTTTTTAATATATATATATTTTTTCAACAATGTATGGGATATACAATGGACACATAGCTTCATGCTCTGCGGCCGATCAGAGCAACTTTAAAACGTGCACAGGTGGGCCTTAGGTAAAAGTCAGGTAATACATATAGGTTGGGAAACAATAGGTCAACTTAATCTACGTTGTATACGAGATTTACATCAAATGTTTTTACATATATCTTTCACGTGTTTAAATACATCTAAATAAATGTCAAAGTCTCCAGTGCTAAGGAGTTGCGACAAATTGAAAGGCTTTGGAACACTACTATTCCTATATAATTTATTTACAAATTGACTGATTTTGCTTTGCTTAAGTGTGCATTCTAACAGAACATGTTCCAAGTCCCCGAATTCGCCACAATCACATAAAGGGTTTTCTTTCATACCTATTTTATATAGATGACTCGGGAACAATGCATGATTGAAGCGTAATCTACACATAGTTTTTGTGAACATTTTACTATTATAGGGGCAATCGCAAAACCAAGGTTTTCTTGGAGGTTCTTCTACAATACTCTCATAAGCACGACCCTTGTTGCTATTCTGGTACCCCCTCTTCCAAAGTTCTCTTATTAGAGTTTTATATCTTTGAATCTCATCCCGGTCAGGTATCATGTATTGTGTGTTCTCTATGTTATCTGACGCCGTTCTGGCCATATTATCTGCTGATTCATTACCACTTAATCCACTGTGACCTCTGACCCATATAAAGCAGATTTTTCTATTTGCTTGTTTTGCTTGTACATACAGTTTTACGATCTCTACTATTAAATAATTTGGTTGCTTTGTGGTGATACTGAAATTTTCTATAGCCTGTAGAGCGCCTTTACTATCGCTAAGAATAATTACTTTTTCTATGTTACAATATTCGGCGTACTTCATTGCTTCCAGTATAGCAACACATTCTGCTGAAAATATAGACATTTCTGTCCTTAATTTAATTTGTTTCCCCGCTTTTCTCTGTGGATCATAATATGCACAACCAACTGATCCTTGATTTTTGGACCCATCTGTGTATAATAAATACGATTCCGCTTGTATTCTGTTCAGGTCTTCTTTTAACATTTGGTCTCTAAACTGGCTAGGGTACTGGGAGTATTCAATCATATGCTCTACCTTAATTTTATCTAGGATGTGCCATTTAACTTGAAACACTGGATTTACCTGTACCGAATGTATAAATGGTTTTCTTTCCAAAAATTTGGCAAATTCATCCACAATAAGAGGTGTTTTCTTTTTCTTCCAATATTCCTCAGTTAGGTCTAGAATGTACAATTGAAATAAGTTATCATTGAGATGGCTACATTTGTTATGCATTTTAATTATAAATCTGTTTGCCAGAAGCTTTCTTCTCATTTCAATTGGTGTTTCTGATACCTCCGCTAACATCCTAACAATGGGTGTGCTTTTTAGAGCTCCTAAGCATGTTCTTATGCATTTGTTCTGCACTTTATTTATTTTATTTAGATGGGTTTTTCCAGCTTGGTCGTAAAATATTGCGCCGTAGTCCAGTATGGGTCTGATATAATTTTTATAAATTAGCAAACTTGTTTCGAGATCCGCTCCCCAGTTATTGTGGCATACCATTCTTAATATATTGATGCGATTTTCAGATTTGTTTAACGCAAGTTCCAAATGTTCCTTCCACAGCAATTTTCTGTCTAATATGATACCAAGATATTTTACTGAGTTTTCAATGGGGTAGATGTCTTCGTTTATTACTATACTGTCTGGAATTGTTTGCTTTCTATTAAAGAAACAAATTTTAGTTTTGGATTTAGTCATTTCCACTGCGTTCTCGTTTGTCCACTTTCGGAAAGAAAAAACAGCTCCTTTTAATTTCTGTGAACCTTGTTTAATGTCCGCGGAGTTAATATATAGACAGATGTCATCGGCAAACTGTAAGACTTTTGCTTCTTTCACGTATTTGTTGATATCTGAAGAGTATATTAGAAAAAGAAGTGGTGACAAGGCACTTCCCTGTGGTATTCCAAAGTTTGTACCTCTTTGTCCAATAAGAGTGTTGCCAACTTTGTACTTTATTGTTCGATCCTGGTATAATTTAATAATTCTCCTGGACATAGTTGATGGTACGCCTATCTTGTTCATTTTATGATATAGTATATTGAGGTTAACTTTATCATAAGCACTTTCGAGGTCTGTGAAAAACGCTATCGTAGAGTTTTTTCTTGAAAATGATATGTATATTTCAGAAACCAGTGTTGCAATAGCTTCCGTCGTCAAGGAACCTTTTCGAAAGCCGAACTGATTTTGTGGTAGTTTGTGTTCTTGTTCTAACCATGCTTCCAGTCGATTTTTTATCATGCGTTCCAAAGTTTTTAGAACACATGACCCTAGCATTATTCCTCTATATGAACTAGGAGCTTGTGGATCCCTATTTTGTTTTAAGAGAAGAACAGATATGTACGTTTTCCAATCACTAGGAAACTCCTCTGTTATCCATATGTTATTGAGGATTGTTAAAAGTTCAATTTTACTGGAGAGTGGTAATTTGTAAAGCATGACATAGTATATATCATCTCCTCCAGGAGCGGTATTCTTCCTACCTTTTAGAGCCATTTCAAATTCACTCATTGAAAACTTCGTGACCAAAAAATGGTTTTCATCTTCAGTTTTAAATTGAATATTTTCGGCTGCTTGTTGCGGCACAAGATGATCCATAATTTCTTCAAATTTCTGTTCAGTGACATTTGGATATTTATTTTGTGTCTGGGTATTTTTTAACCTTTTTATGCTGTCCCACACTTTTTTTGCTGGAGTGTCCTTGTTGATGGTCTCACAGAATTTCTTCCAACTTATTTTCTTACTTTCCAGGATGGTCCGTTTTGCGAAGGCTGCTGTTCGTTTGTAATTTGAGTAGTTGGTATCCTGCATACAGACTTGGAGAATACTTCTCTAGCTTCACTGTTGGTTTTTAGTGGTGAAGGACGTAGCCAGCGCGTGAGCTAACTGGAGCAAGTGGCCCTTCGAATTCTGGAAGTTCTAGGATGTTCTTCAATGCTTCTGTGACTATAGTTTCGCTGCTTGACAGCATTTTCAGACAGATTAAAATTGAATTAGTACGAAATCATGACAACTACAAATAAATATCTGTTGCTAGGTTATGATATGATGTTTTGATCAAAAAATTTTATCAAATAGAAAATAAAATGAAACACAGATGACAGATGAGGTTTTCAAAATGTCTATGTGATGTATGTCAATATTTAACATAAAAACTAGAACTAGCCTATAATAACTATGATAACAGTTACAACAATAAAATAACTAAACAATAACAGTATAAAAGTAGTCTCTATACAACGAAAATATCGACATACATCAACTCATTATTTTATTACAACTTTTTTGAAATAATAGTTAAATTTATTTTCTTTGGCATATTTAATTAGAAAGAAGAATATCCAAGAAAGGGGAATTCATTAAATCAGTTTGCTCGTTTAAAACAAGGTAGTTATTGTCGTGTGTGTGCCTTTTGACTTCTAAAGCTTCAAAAAAGTCTAGTTTACGTTTGTCATCATAGAAATGTAGTGGTTCTATGCGGTTATTTATTGTAGGTCTATGTTCGGTATCAATAATATGTTTTGCAAATGTAGATTTGTCAGCGTGGTTATTTCTAAATGCAGAAATATGTTCTTTGTATCGGGTGTTAAAATTTCTAGAAGTTTGACCTATGTAGATTGCGTTACAATGTGTACAAGCTAATTTATAAACTCCAGCTTTTGTCAGGAAACAAGATTTTTCTTTCGCGTTAAATAACAAATCACGCGTCGTGTTGTAAGATTTAAAAGCTACCTTTGTATTTGTACAAGTGTTTAAAATTTTTGAAATGTTTTCTGAAATGGTTCCAAAATAAGTTATCGAAACGTATCTGTTGTCTTCTTTGTCTCTAATATTTGGATAAATTAAATTAATCGCTAATTTGTATTCTTTTCTCTCTATCATTTTATCTATTATTTTAACAGAGTAGCCATTATTAAATGCTGTTTGCTTAATTATTGAAATTTCTTTTTCAAAATTGTTTTGTGACATAGGTATTGAAAATGCACGATGTATCATAGAATGATAGGCTGACAGCTTTTGTGAAAAAGGGTGACATGAATCGTATGGTATGGTTGTGTCAGTGTAAGTTGGTTTCCTATATATTGAAAAGTCAAATGAATTATTTTCTAATTTTCTAATTGTTAAGTCTAAAAAGTTTATACAACTGTTAGCTTCTTCTTCTAGAGTAAACTTAATATTTGTGTGAAAGCTATTAATAAAATTTAAAAATTCATTTAATTCTGTATGACTACCTTGAAAACATGCTAAAATATCATCTACGTATCTGTACCAAAAGACAATATTATGTGAAAGTTCTGATGTTAAAATTTGGTTTTCTAAGTTTTCCATAAATATGTTGGCTAATAAAGGTGACAACGGACTACCCATAGGCAGACCTTCATTTTGCATATAAATTTTATCATTAAATTTAAAATAGTTTTGTTTTATACATTCATTAAAAAGATTCATCATTTCTTGTCTTTTTATGACATTTACGTTCTTTTCTATTAAAACGTTTTCTAATAGAGGTAAACACTCTTTAGGGGGTATCTTAGAATACATGCTACAAACATCAAACGAAACTAATTTACTATTTGTGGGAATAATTAAGTTATTTAATTTTTGTGTAAGTTCATAAGAATTCTTAACTGAATATTTTGGAAAGTAATTGTATTCTTTAATAAGTGAAACCAGTTTGCTCGCTATCTTATGATTAGGTGTATTAACATAGCTAACTACTGGTCTCACTGGTTTATTTGGCTTATGAATTTTCAGGTGGCCATATAATTTTGGTGGTTGCGGGCTTTTATATAAAAGATATTTCTTTTCTTGTTGACTAAACAGAGACACATTTTTAAGTTCATTTTTTAGTTTTGTCTGAAATGCGTTTGTTGGGTCTCTCCTAATTTCTGTTAAATTTTCCGTAGTAATAAAATCATTAATTTTAATGTTATATGCGTCCCTACTTATAGCTACAGTTGTATTTCCTTTATCAGCTTTAGTAAAAACTAAATCATTGTCTAATATTTTATGCTGAACAGATTTTAAAATTTGAGTTTCGTTAATTTGACGTTTGTCATATTTTGAAGTTAAATGTCTTAAAAATTCACATATTTTTAATTTTTCATATTGCCTTATAGATCTGGAAGCAATTTCGGATTCAGAAGCTAATATCTCTTTAATTTTGTTTGTAAATTTAAATTTTGGGCAGTATTTATATCCTTTATTTAGAAAAGAAATTTCTTCAGTTGTAAAAATTGTATCGCTTAGGTTTTCAAACCTTTTGTAAAACTTATGTGTTTGTGGGGGAGATCTTTCTCGATTATGTAAATGTTGTGTGCTTTCTAGGTTTCTAATTTTGTTTGTCTGTGTTAAGCGTTTTTTAAATTTCAATTCACTAACTAAAATATGTATTTGGTCATCTAATATATCAAATTCTACTGGATGTAATTTATAAGCAAGTTCTGAATGGATTACCTTGATATAAAGAAGCAAACTATCACGAATTGAAAACCATTTCTTGGATTCTTCTTTCAGCCAGATGAAACTGGCTTTTCTAATAGCAATTTTTGATTGATTTGATGTTATAGTAGTTGTTATGATTACGTACTTCGGGATGACCTTCTTTCTTATGCACTCTTGGTTAAACCATGCATTCTGGGAAGCGTTCATCTGCTTGATTTTCAATTTTCTATACAAATGGGCAAGCTCTTCGATAGAAGACCTCTTCAATTCATTGATTGTTGTTGCCCTTACTTGGTGAAACTTGTCCATACTGCATACAGACTTGGAGAATACTTCTCTAGCTTCACTGTTGGTTTTTAGTGAGAAGTATTCTCCAAGTCTGTATGCAGTATGAACAAGTTTCACCAAGTAAGGGCAACAACAATCAATGAATTGAAGAGGTCTTCTATCGAAGAGCTTGCCCATTTGTATAGAAAATTGAAAATCAAGCAGATGAACGCTTCCCAGAATGCATGGTTTAACCAAGAGTGCATAAGAAAGAAGGTCATCCCGAAGTACGTAATCATAACAACTACTATAACATCAAATCAATCAAAAATTGCTATTAGAAAAGCCAGTTTCATCTGGCTGAAAGAAGAATCCAAGAAATGGTTTTCAATTCGTGATAGTTTGCTTCTTTATATCAAGGTAATCCATTCAGAACTTGCTTATAAATTACATCCAGTAGAATTTGATATATTAGATGACCAAATACATATTTTAGTTAGTGAATTGAAATTTAAAAAACGCTTAACACAGACAAACAAAATTAGAAACCTAGAAAGCACACAACATTTACATAATCGAGAAAGATCTCCCCCACAAACACATAAGTTTTACACAAGGTTTGAAAACCTAAGCGATACAATTTTTACAACTGAAGAAATTTCTTTTCTAAATAAAGGATATAAATACTGCCCAAAATTTAAATTTACAAACAAAATTAAAGAGATATTAGCTTCTGAATCCGAAATTGCTTCCAGATCTATAAGGCAATATGAAAAATTAAAAATATGTGAATTTTTAAGACATTTAACTTCAAAATATGACAAACGTCAAATTAACGAAACTCAAATTTTAAAATCTGTTCAGCATAAAATATTAGACAATGATTTAGTTTTTACTAAAGCTGATAAAGGAAATACAACTGTAGCTATAAGTAGGGACGCATATAACATTAAAATTAATGATTTTATTACTACGGAAAATTTAACAGAAATTAGGAGAGACCCAACAAACGCATTTCAGACAAAACTAAAAAATGAACTTAAAAATGTGTCTCTGTTTAGTCAACAAGAAAAGAAATATCTTTTATATAAAAGCCCGCAACCACCAAAATTATATGGCCACCTGAAAATTCATAAGCCAAATAAACCAGTGAGACCAGTAGTTAGCTATGTTAATACACCTAATCATAAGATAGCGAGCAAACTGGTTTCACTTATTAAAGAATACAATTACTTTCCAAAATATTCAGTTAAGAATTCTTATGAACTTACACAAAAATTAAATAACTTAATTATTCCCACAAATAGTAAATTAGTTTCGTTTGATGTTTGTAGCATGTATTCTAAGATACCCCCTAAAGAATGTTTACCTCTATTAGAGAACGTTTTAATAGAAAAGAACGTAAATGTCATAAAAAGACAAGAAATGATGAATCTTTTTAATGAATGTATAAAACAAAACTATTTTAAATTTAATGATAAAATTTATATGCAAAATGAAGGTCTGCCTATGGGTAGTCCGTTGTCACCTTTATTAGCCAACATATTTATGGAAAACTTAGAAAACCAAATTTTAACATCAGAACTTTCACATAATATTGTCTTTTGGTACAGATACGTAGATGATATTTTAGCATGTTTTCAAGGTAGTCATACAGAATTAAATGAATTTTTAAATTTTATTAATAGCTTTCACACAAATATTAAGTTTACTCTAGAAGAAGAAGCTAACAGTTGTATAAACTTTTTAGACTTAACAATTAGAAAATTAGAAAATAATTCATTTGACTTTTCAATATATAGGAAACCAACTTACACTGACACAACCATACCATACGATTCATGTCACCCTTTTTCACAAAAGCTGTCAGCCTATCATTCTATGATACATCGTGCATTTTCAATACCTATGTCACAAAACAATTTTGAAAAAGAAATTTCAATAATTAAGCAAACAGCATTTAATAATGGCTACTCTGTTAAAATAATAGATAAAATGATAGAGAGAAAAGAATACAAATTAGCGATTAATTTAATTTATCCAAATATTAGAGACAAAGAAGACAACAGATACGTTTCGATAACTTATTTTGGAACCATTTCAGAAAACATTTCAAAAATTTTAAACACTTGTACAAATACAAAGGTAGCTTTTAAATCTTACAACACGACGCGTGATTTGTTATTTAACGCGAAAGAAAAATCTTGTTTCCTGACAAAAGCTGGAGTTTATAAATTAGCTTGTACACATTGTAACGCAATCTACATAGGTCAAACTTCTAGAAATTTTAACACCCGATACAAAGAACATATTTCTGCATTTAGAAATAACCACGCTGACAAATCTACATTTGCAAAACATATTATTGATACCGAACATAGACCTACAATAAATAACCGCATAGAACCACTACATTTTTATGATGACAAACGTAAACTAGACTTTTTTGAAGCTTTAGAAGTCAAAAGGCACACACACGACAATAACTACCTTGTTTTAAACGAGCAAACTGATTTAATGAATTCCCCTTTCTTGGATATTCTTCTTTCTAATTAAATATGCCAAAGAAAATAAATTTAACTATTATTTCAAAAAAGTTGTAATAAAATAATGAGTTGATGTATGTCGATATTTTCGTTGTATAGAGACTACTTTTATACTGTTATTGTTTAGTTATTTTATTGTTGTAACTGTTATCATAGTTATTATAGGCTAGTTCTAGTTTTTATGTTAAATATTGACATACATCACATAGACATTTTGAAAACCTCATCTGTCATCTGTGTTTCATTTTATTTTCTATTTGATAAAATTTTTTGATCAAAACATCATATCATAACCTAGCAACAGATATTTATTTGTAGTTGTCATGATTTCGTACTAATTCAATTTTAATCTGTCTGAAAATGCTGTCAAGCAGCGAAACTATAGTCACAGAAGCATTGAAGAACATCCTAGAACTTCCAGAATTCGAAGGGCCACTTGCTCCAGTTAGCTCACGCGCTGGCTACGTCCTTCACCACTAAAAACCAACAGTGAAGCTAGAGAAGTATTCTCCAAGTCTGTATGCAGTATGGACAAGTTTCACCAAGTAAGGGCAACAACAATCAATGAATTGAAGAGGTCTTCTATCGAAGAGCTTGCCCATTTGTATAGAAAATTGAAAATCAAGCAGATGAACGCTTCCCAGAATGCATGGTTTAACCAAGAGTGCATAAGAAAGAAGGTCATCCCGAAGTACGTAATCATAACAACTACTATAACATCAAATCAATCAAAAATTGCTATTAGAAAAGCCAGTTTCATCTGGCTGAAAGAAGAATCCAAGAAATGGTTTTCAATTCGTGATAGTTTGCTTCTTTATATCAAGGTAATCCATTCAGAACTTGCTTATAAATTACATCCAGTAGAATTTGATATATTAGATGACCAAATACATATTTTAGTTAGTGAATTGAAATTTAAAAAACGCTTAACACAGACAAACAAAATTAGAAACCTAGAAAGCACACAACATTTACATAATCGAGAAAGATCTCCCCCACAAACACATAAGTTTTACAAAAGGTTTGAAAACCTAAGCGATACAATTTTTACAACTGAAGAAATTTCTTTTCTAAATAAAGGATATAAATACTGCCCAAAATTTAAATTTACAAACAAAATTAAAGAGATATTAGCTTCTGAATCCGAAATTGCTTCCAGATCTATAAGGCAATATGAAAAATTAAAAATATGTGAATTTTTAAGACATTTAACTTCAAAATATGACAAACGTCAAATTAACGAAACTCAAATTTTAAAATCTGTTCAGCATAAAATATTAGACAATGATTTAGTTTTTACTAAAGCTGATAAAGGAAATACAACTGTAGCTATAAGTAGGGACGCATATAACATTAAAATTAATGATTTTATTACTACGGAAAATTTAACAGAAATTAGGAGAGACCCAACAAACGCATTTCAGACAAAACTAAAAAATGAACTTAAAAATGTGTCTCTGTTTAGTCAACAAGAAAAGAAATATCTTTTATATAAAATACCGCAACCACCAAAATTATATGGCCACCTGAAAATTCATAAGCCAAATAAACCAGTGAGACCAGTAGTTAGCTATGTTAATACACCTAATCATAAGATAGCGAGCAAACTGGTTTCACTTATTAAAGAATACAATTACTTTCCAAAATATTCAGTTAAGAATTCTTATGAACTTACACAAAAATTAAATAACTTAATTATTCCCACAAATAGTAAATTAGTTTCGTTTGATGTTTGTAGCATGTATTCTAAGATACCCCCTAAAGAATGTTTACCTCTATTAGAAAACGTTTTAATAGAAAAGAACGTAAATGTCATAAAAAGACAAGAAATGATGAATCTTTTTAATGAATGTATAAAACAAAACTATTTTAAATTTAATGATAAAATTTATATGCAAAATGAAGGTCTGCCTATGGGTAGTCCGTTGTCACCTTTATTAGCCAACATATTTATGGAAAACTTAGAAAACCAAATTTTAACATCAGAACTTTCACATAATATTGTCTTTTGGTACAGATACGTAGATGATATTTTAGCATGTTTTCAAGGTAGTCATACAGAATTAAATGAATTTTTAAATTTTATTAATAGCTTTCACACAAATATTAAGTTTACTCTAGAAGAAGAAGCTAACAGTTGTATAAACTTTTTAGACTTAACAATTAGAAAATTAGAAAATAATTCATTTGACTTTTCAATATATAGGAAACCAACTTACACTGACACAACCATACCATACGATTCATGTCACCCTTTTTCACAAAAGCTGTCAGCCTATCATTCTATGATACATCGTGCATTTTCAATACCTATGTCACAAAACAATTTTGAAAAAGAAATTTCAATAATTAAGCAAACAGCATTTAATAATGGCTACTCTGTTAAAATAATAGATAAAATGATAGAGAGAAAAGAATACAAATTAGCGATTAATTTAATTTATCCAAATATTAGAGACAAAGAAGACAACAGATACGTTTCGATAACTTATTTTGGAACCATTTCAGAAAACATTTCAAAAATTTTAAACACTTGTACAAATACAAAGGTAGCTTTTAAATCTTACAACACGACGCGTGATTTGTTATTTAACGCGAAAGAAAAATCTTGTTTCCTGACAAAAGCTGGAGTTTATAAATTAGCTTGTACACATTGTAACGCAATCTACATAGGTCAAACTTCTAGAAATTTTAACACCCGATACAAAGAACATATTTCTGCATTTAGAAATAACCACGCTGACAAATCTACATTTGCAAAACATATTATTGATACCGAACATAGACCTACAATAAATAACCGCATAGAACCACTACATTTTTATGATGACAAACGTAAACTAGACTTTTTTGAAGCTTTAGAAGTCAAAAGGCACACACACGACAATAACTACCTTGTTTTAAACGAGCAAACTGATTTAATGAATTCCCCTTTCTTGGATATTCTTCTTTCTAATTAAATATGCCAAAGAAAATAAATTTAACTATTATTTCAAAAAAGTTGTAATAAAATAATGAGTTGATGTATGTCGATATTTTCGTTGTATAGAGACTACTTTTATACTGTTATTGTTTAGTTATTTTATTGTTGTAACTGTTATCATAGTTATTATAGGCTAGTTCTAGTTTTTATGTTAAATATTGACATACATCACATAGACATTTTGAAAACCTCATCTGTCATCTGTGTTTCATTTTATTTTCTATTTGATAAAATTTTTTGATCAAAACATCATATCATAACCTAGCAACAGATATTTATTTGTAGTTGTCATGATTTCGTACTAATTCAATTTTAATCTGTCTGAAAATGCTGTCAAGCAGCGAAACTATAGTCACAGAAGCATTGAAGAACATCCTAGAACTTCCAGAATTCGAAGGGCCACTTGCTCCAGTTAGCTCACGCGCTGGCTACGTCCTTCACCACTAAAAACCAACAGTGAAGCTAGAGAAGTATTCTCCAAGTCTGTATGCAGTATGGACAAGTTTCACCAAGTAAGGGCAACAACAATCAATGAATAGTTGGTATCCGTTGGAGATTGCAGCAGTAAATCCATGGCTTGTTTCTGGTCTTGTATTGCCCTTTTACAATTGTCATTCCACCATTCTTTCCTAAACGACTTATTGGGACCTATCCTCTTTTTTTGGAATAGCTGCTTCTGAGACTTCGTTAATGTTGTTTATAATTTCGTAATAGGAAATATTACTATTTTCCCTGCTTTTATTTTCCATTAGGTAAGAGAATAGCTCCCAATCAGCTTGCTTTATGTTCCACGATGTTTTGTCATCTAAGTGAAAATGATTAGTTGCATTTTGTACATGATTAATGTCATATAAATATGAAAATGATACAACAAAATGGTCGGAACCTAAGGTTACATTTTGCACATTCCAGTTAAACTTATGTGCGATTTCTGGTGACACTATAGTGAGATCTATAACTGACTTGGTCCTACTATTGGGTCTCTTTAGTAAAGTTTCCGTACCGTCATTAAAAAAAATTAAATTGCCGTCTTCTATCGATCCTAACAACTCTTCCCCACTTGTACCTGTATCCGAACAACCCCAAGCTATATTGTGAGCATTTAGATCTCCCCCTATCACAAATGGTTTAGGAAGGCTGTCAAAAAAACTATTCCACTGTTGAGAACTTATTCTTTTTCCTGGTTGTAAATAAACTGAAAAAAGGTTTATACTTCTGCCATCCTTCATTATTAGTTTTATTCCTACACATTCAAGATTATGTAAGGAAATACTTAACACCTGATAATTTAATTTATTTGATATTAGGATGGCTACTCCACCGTATCCATCCTGTCTATCTTTTCTGACTAAATCATACCCACTAAACCTAATTTTGCTGTTGTTTTTCAACCAAGTTTCACTTAGTAAAGCCACGCTAGTTTCATTATCGAACAGATATTTTTCTAGAATACCCTTATTAGAAATTAATGACCTACAATTCCATTGTATAAAATTTGTATTAGCCATTTATATTTGATAACGTGCCTATACTAGCTTTCAACCGTTCACCGATATCTATAGTGCCTGGTAAATTTCCAAATATATCTTGTAATGTTTGTGTTATTTTGATACATATTTCATCAATAATATCTTTAAATACTGCATTGCCACTATTATATAAGGGAGGATAAGGGTTTGTTATTGGGCTTTGTGGTGATATAGGTCGTTGTGGTCTTGGATCCTGGAAATTTTTTTGTGTTTTGTAGCTTGACGCGTTATGATATGTCGACTCCCGTTTTCTGGGGTAATTATTTTGCCCCATTGCCTGACTTGTAGCGCTTGTCGGTCTGTCGTTCGTCATTGTCGTTTGTAGGTCATTCTGTGTTCGTCTTCTCGGAATGTTCTCTTTACACCCTTTGATGGCTGCCACATAGCTTGTGTTATATTTTTGGACAGCCTCCCGGTATGAAATGTTTTCGTTCCCCATCATTTTTTTCAAGTCTTTTTGCTTAGAAAACTCTGGGCACACCGCTGTATCTGTCGCTTTGTGCTCCCCCTTACAATTCACACAAACAGGTAACTCTTGAGCTTTGCACTCAGAGTTTTTATGTTCTTGCCCACAGTATTGACATCTTTCCCTGCCTTTGCATTGGTTGCTTATATGTCCATAACGAAGACATTTTAAGCATGGTACCACCCTTTTTATAAATGGAGTGATTTCATAAATTACCTTCTCAATAACTACTTTTTCTGGAAGTCTGTTGCCTTTAAATGTCACCAAAACCGAATATGTTGGCTCGAATTTTGTGACCCCCTGTATATTCACTTTGCGATTTAAACGTTTCACCTCGTCAACTATAAAGAATTCTCCTAATCTAGGTTTTATTAACTCCTTTAATTCACTGTCGCTGATTTCCTTATCAACTGACCTTATAACGCCTACAAGTAAGATATCTAGGTATAAATGCCTCATATCCGTTTTCTGAGAGTGCTTTGTTATTCACCATTGTGTTAGCGCTTTGTGCTGAATCCAGTTCGATCCTGATTCTGTTTTGACCCGTGCTTACGACACTTTTTATATTATTACTAATTTCTGGAATAAGCCTATTAATTATTCTGATTGTCGATATTTTATGTGCTCTCCCAATATTCCCTTCTCTATTTTGAATGAATACATAGTAGGGCCCGATATTTTCCCCGTTATAATTGACATTATTTATTCTATTATTTACTCCAATATTTAAATGTTGATTGTTTCTATTTTCTGTGACCAGTTTGTTTACATTTTGACCCGATAACGTACCTTGTTTATTTCCAGTAGTTGACTTATCAGTCGGAATGTATTCAGATATACTTTCCCTTGATACTGGTAAATTTAATTTCAACGATTCATTTTGTGAACGAAAATTATAATTTGTTTTAATTACCTGACTATTTCCTTCTTTCACTTGCTCAAATTCTTTGGATAATAACAACTTAAGTGGCTTAAGTGTACTTACCCCAACTTTTCCTGATTTTCCACGTTTTCTGTGTTTGTCTTTCTTTTTTAAACTTTTTACCTGTCCTTTTTCATCCTCCGAATTATCACCCATATCCGTTGCATCATCCGTCTCCATTATTTCCGTCCTCTCTGAGTCAGGTAGTTTCCCTTTGTCAGAGGGTTCAGCCTCCTTAGTTGACATTTTTAGCTTGTAAAACTAACCAAACACTGTCGATCACTTCAAATCACGCACCGAGAGATGTATACCTGACGCCTGTTCGAAGCGAACGATTTAATATTTAAACGTAGCATAAATTTGTCTATAAAACGGCATGCAGTTTTTTAGTTTTGGTAGAGGCGTTGTCAAGTTATACAAGATATACTGAAAATTTTGAGGTCTGCACGCTACTACAAAATACCTTATAACTTCTCATACGTTGCTTCGATTTCAAACAAATTTTGTAATCAGATTGTCAAGAAATAAGTCAAGCCTCTGATTTCAGTTGGTTTGAAAAGTATTGTACAAGGTGATTTCTATAGGAAACCAAATAGCAAATTTTCAAACGTGATTTCCTCAAAATTTTCAAATACAACACCCTGTATTTTATTGTATAAATAGGTTCAGCGGCTGATTTACTACAAACATATGCCAAAATGTATTATTTTTTGAGATAAACATTGTGCTGAAAACACCAAAAGGGGTTAGGTTCCTAGGCCTGTATGTAGACTTAAAATTAAACTGGAAAGCGCATATAAGCCACATAACCAGGAAGATAAGTAAATATACTCACATTTTAGAAACTCTTTCAATGTTGGTATCCAAGGAAGCGAAGAGTCCATTATCCGATATGGCATAGTGGTGTGACGCGGCTCGGTTGACATTAGTTATCTCTGTTGCGCAGAAACACTGCTTGCGTGCCATATTAGGGGTAAAGCAAACAGACCGTTATAAAGGATACTTAATTGAAGAAAAATGCTTACCTGTTGTAAGTGTATTAAGCTGCGCTGCGTGCCAGACCTGGTCGAATGCTTTGGATATGTCTAGAGCGACAATCTGAGATTCACCGTGTAGTTCCATAGACTTGTTCTAAGAATGAGTGGCAAAAGAAAGGAGGTCGGTTGATCTGCGCTGACGGAATTCATACTGCCTGTCGTGGATTAGACTGTGTTTTTCACAAAATTTTAGTAATTCGGTGTTTATATACTTTTCCATCACTTTAGAGACGACTGAAAGGAGAGAAATAGGCCTGTAGTTGCTAGGAAGCGCTTTGGATCCTTTCTTGGGGATGGGTTGTACTCGAGCAGTTTTCCAGTTACTAAGATATCTGAAATAGACGAGTCAGGACAGGAGCAGGTTCTGGTTTTTAGTTTTGAAAATGATATCCGTGATTTTATGCGCGACATTGGGGACTGTTGGTGGTTGAACATTTAGAGGTGGGTTGAGAGTAGAATTGCTGGCGAACAACGAAGCCTAGAGCGGTAGAAACAATTTCATTCCCTGAGACAAGAGGTGGGAACGAGTTTTTGCAGAAATTATTCCCAATAGATTTAGCAAGAGTCCAAAAGGGTTTGTCGCCGTTGGAGCTTAAGAGGACTTTGTTTTTGATGTGGTTATTAAACGAGTTTTTTGCCTCAGAAAGAATGCGGACATAGCGGTTTCTTGCGTCGTTAAATGCTTGACGGTTTTTTTATTGACTGGGATTGTGTAGAAGCGTTCTGTGAGCTTTGATCTTTTCAAGTCTGGCCTTGTCATATGATTTAGAGAACCAGGGCTTTTGAGTGGCTGAAGAGGTTTTCTGTGTACGTGGAATAAATAACTCCATGCCAGCTTGGATAATTTCGGTGACGTTTTGTGAGATATCAGAGGGGTCAGGATGAGAGAAGCAGACAGACGCCCATGGAAATGAGGAAAAGTGATCCCGCATTTCGTCCCAGTTTGCGGAGTTGTAGTGCCAAATGATATGTGGGTGTGATGACTGTGTGACCTCGGGTTGCATTGCGCAGGAAGCAGTGACCATGCCGTGGTCTGGGCGGCCAAGGGGAGCGGTGACTGATATCTTATAGAATTCAGGTTTTGTAGTAAGAAGGAGATCCAAGGGATTTGAGCTGTGTGTTGGGATACAAGGAAAGTAAGTAGGTTGCTGAACCATATTGGCTAAAGAATTGCTGACTGCAAAGGCCTCTGCTGCTCTCCCTTGTGGATCGGATTCCTTATTATGGACATTGAAGTCACCAAGAATAGTGACCTCGGAGGAAGGATATTCAGAAATCAGATAAGCGGTTTTTTCAGAAAGGTAGTCAAAGAGCTTTTGTACAAGGAGGAGCCATCATCATTTTTGCTTATAAGGGAAACCGACTCATACACCAGAACCGGAAACGTCCGTTGGGACTTCACCGGCCCCTTGATGTATGGGGTGGTACTTGAGAAATGCTGAATACAATGTTATACGTACATTCAATAAGGTACCACGCTTAACGTAAGACGCTTACCTTAAAAAATTAAACCAAAAGGACCAGCCCTATACAGTTTAGATTAATACTTTGAAAAACATTTGATTGATCAACAGTGAAACTCACTTTCTGCGTTTTTTATTCACTATACCTACATTGTTTTCTTTTGTTTTGTTTTGATATTAAAGATGTATTGTTATAACTATGACTCACTCTACGCCTTTATGGCTCTTGTGTTTATATTTGTCAGCGAATAAACATCTATCTCTCTATTTATCAACTACAAAAGAATGATAATAAGAAATAATATAAAATGACAGAAAAACTAGTTAAATGTCCTCAAAGGAAATGTTTAAAATGTCGTTTTGATCAATGCACATTTGTGAACGATTACTGAAAGATCTCTCAGCATTTGTTAACATACTTAAGGGACACTGCAAAAAACGTCTTTTATTCTCGTCTTCATTTCATTCTTCGCAGTAGGTGGTATTTTGTATACCTGATTTTTATATAGCCCCATAGGAAAAAATCCACTTTGGGTAAATCAGGGGACCTAGGAGGCGGTCTGACTGGTCCATCTCTTCCAATCCACCTACCGGTAAATCTTTGTTCCAGATGTTGTTGGATGATAGCCGTGTGATGCAAAGGCGCACCATCATGGAGAAACCAGAGTCTTGAGCGAACAAACAAGGGGACATCTTTCAGTAATTCTTTCAAATCAGTTTCAAAAAATTAAAGATAATGTTCTCCATTAAGATGCCCTTAAAGAAATAGGGTCCTATGACATGACTCCCTAGGATACCTCCCCATAGATTTAACGACCATCTTGTCTGGTTTTTCCTTCTTATTACATGGGGATTTGCGGTGTCATAATAATGAAAGTTATGCCTACTGACGTTACCATTTCTATGGAATGTTGCTTCGCCCGCAAACAAGACATAATCAAAGAAGTGTACGTCTTGATTTAATTTGCGTAAAACCCCATTGGCAGAAATCTATTCTTATGTTAAAGTCAGCTGGTTTTAATTCTTGTGCAAGATGAATGTGGTAGGGGTGAAATTTGCTTATCTTTAACATTCTTTGATTAGACCTTCTACTGATATTCAGTTGTCTGCACATGGCCCTAGAGCTTGTATTAAGATTTTCAGTTACACTTAATGCAACGGCAAATTTGTTTTCTTCATTAACTACAGTTTTTGGTATTTTTCTGTATTTAACAGCATTGCCGGTTTGATCAAAACGCTGCATAAGTTCGTCAAAGGTCCTTCTACTCGGTTGTCTTCTATTTGAAATTCCTTCGTGATAAAGACGAGTTGCAAGTAAACAATTCTTATCACTCGCGCCCAGCACATAAATCATATTGATAAATTCTTCTTTAGAAGAATTCAAAACTTAAAACGAAGTTATTAAAACTATATATTCTATAAACTTAAACAAAATACACCATTATTTGATCCACGTAATTATACAACACGATTATTTCATCCTCCTTATGAAGTTTTAAAGAACAATGTTGGGCTCTTTTTTAAAGAGATTAAATTATTTTAGAAAGTGATGGTTTTCGGTATATGGCTCCTAATGATGTTTGTAGTAAATCAATCATTGAACCTATTTATGCAATAAAATATAGGGTGTTGTATTTGAAAATTTTGAGAAAATCACGTTTGAAAATTTGCTATTTGGCTTCCCTATAGAAATCACCCTGTACGTTCAATTTCAAACTAACTTAAATCAGAGGCATGAGTTATTCTTTTAAAATCAGAGTATAGAATTTCTTTGAAATCGGAGTAACGCATGAGAACTTATAAGGTATTTTGTAGTAGCGTGCAGACGTCAAAATTTTCAGTATTTCTTTTATAACTTGACAACTCCGCTGCATACCATTTTATAGACAAATTTATGCTACGTTTAAAAATTAAATAATATACCTAGTGTTCCATTAAAAAAAAATTTGGCATATGTCAGGCTTTTATGAATCACCCCGTATAGCAAAAAATAATTTTATAATAAGGACATCTTAAAATTATGTAACTTCGTCAAAATATTTTTTCTGCCTTTTATAGGAAACAAGATATGAAAATTTGTTACAAAAATGCGCTACCCTATATATATATATATATATATATATATATATATATATATATATATATATATATATATATATATATATATATATATATATATATATATATATATATATATATGCAGTGCGTTTCAAAAGTAAAATACATAAACAACACCATACAAAAATCTATTTTGCTCAATGGTGCTGGAAACAATTTTAAAAAGCAAGGAATAAATTCAATGACAATTAGGTTTCTTAAACGGATTAAAGTAGTAGTTCGTTTCTGACAATGTTCAAGTCGATTAGCAAACTATCGTAGCTAGTGGCGTGCGGAAGCAAGGAAAGCATTACTTCCCTTAAAATAACGACTACATACCTAAACCGCATTATTTAAAATCCCTTTTGTATTTTAAATATTAAGTTTCAAATTCTGAAACTAATTTAATTATTAAAATTTTTATTTCGCAAGCTCACACACATAATTATTTATTATGTAGCATACTGTATTTGTATACACGCTCCTAGCAAGGTGAATGCGACCGATTGCGGACAGCATGAACCTGATCTGATACTACGAGTGGATGCATGCAATGACTTCAGTTAAATACACGTAGTCAGCAGTCAACTTTATAAAAGAAACCTCTGTTCGGCGCGATGTACGCATGTTTTTAGAACGTGTTGTACTACGAAGACCGGGTGCGCGTTCAAAGCGAATGTGACTGATTATTTCGTATATATAAGCAGTCGAGTAAGTTAAATACATTGGCATTTTATGATTATTAATATGGCTGCAAGTAGATCAGCTTTCAACAGCGGTGACGGTGGGGGTGGGGATTTACAAACTCTACAAACAAGTGGTAATAATAACTGTGATTGTATTGTATGTTTTTTGATAACTAAAGGATTTTCAGCTTTACTGTTTGCTGAGAAACTTGCTATTATTAATATAGATAGGCCGAAACCTACTATAAAAAACTTAAATACAAGAATTAAAACATGTGCCTATTCGACATTTCAACGCGGAAAAAACTCATAAACAATATGAATGGTTAACGGGTTGTGAAAACAGGAATAAACTGTTTTGTTGGTCTTGTAGTCTATTTGTGACTCAAAAGGGGTTGTGGAATACAAGTGGGTTTTCCGACTTGAATAATCTACATAAACTAGTACAAAGACATGTTATGTCTAAAGCGCATTTACAGACCATTTTAAAATTAGGTGTCTTTGGAAAAACGCGAATTGAATACGCCGTTGACAAGTAGATTGAAATTCATCGCCAACACAATAAACTGGTTGATAAAAACAGAAAGATATTAAAAAGACTTATTGATGCTGTGGGTCATGACGAAACAACTACATCTGCAAATAGAGGAAACTTTCAAGACATAGTTTCTTTAATATCCAAATACGACATTGGTTTAAAAAATCACTTGGAACAGTCTCACGTTTTTCGCGAGACATAAAATCGCATTCAGAATGATTTAATTTCGGCTGCAGCCACTATTATTTTGAACAGAATTAGATTTGAAATTAAACAGACTATTTTCATTGCTATTGTTCTAGATGAAACAATCGATGTAACTAATTTAAGCCAACTATCTGTAGTAATACGCTACGTAAAATGGATGGGAGTGTACAAGAAAGATTTTAGGCTTTAAAAATGTGACAGAAGATCGTACCACAAACGCTCTATATAAAACTGTGCTTCATATTATAAAAGATATTGAGGAGGCTGATAATAAATTAATTGCCCAAATCTGTGATGGGGCTGCTGTTATGGCCGGACGTTTAGGAGGTCTTCAAGCTAAAGTGCGGGAAACGTTCTCCATTGCTCTATTTGTACACTGTTGTGCTCATAAATTAAATTTAATTTTATCCCAATCTATAAATCATATTAAAGAATGTAAAGTGTTAAATGGCTACTTTTTTTTCAAATCTACGAAGCGCACACAAACCTTAGACCCAATTGTTAAAAAACGTTTACCCAAAGTAGCTGCAACCGGATGGAACTACAACGGCAGGGTTGTGTTAACTATATTTGAACACCGTGAATCGTTAATTGAACTTTTTGAAAACATCATGGAAAATAGCAAAAATTGGGACGCAGAAACAATAAATAGTTCTAGAGAGTTTTTGGATGGTTTGAAAGGAGACTTTAATTTTAATTTTTTACTTCATATATTTTCGGAAATATTTCCGTTTTCAGATAATGTATTTAACATATTGCAATGTAAAATAAATGACATTGGTTTTTGCCTTAAAAAAAATTGTGAATTTAAATCCATTATAATTCAAAAAAGAAATGAATTTGATAATTTCTGGGAAAAAAACAATTGAATTAGGAGAAGTGGAGCCACGAAAAAAGCGTCTGCACAATGATAATATGGCAGACCTTTAAACTTCTTACCGCCGCCTTTTCTACGAAATTATAGATCAAATTCAGCGGCAAATTAACTGCAGATTTGATCATCGCAGTGACCTGAAATTTCTTGAATTGTGTAATTTTGGAGGATTTAAAGGGATACCTTTCCCAGAAGATTCATTCAAATCATTATTTAACCACTATGGACATTATTTTGACAAAGCCTTATTACGATCAGAACTTACAGTCATTTATGAACCCGATGTTATTGACACAAAAACTTACGCTAGTGAACTTTTAACTTTCTTAAAACAATCAAAACTGGAAAATTCATATTCTGAAGTGTTCAAATTATGGGAATTAGTATTAACAAGTCCTGCTACTAGTGCGCCTGTAGAACGAAATTTTTCTACATTGAAACGTATCAAGAGTTTTGTTAGAAATTCAACAGGACAGGAAAGACTTTCCCAAATTTCAATTTTGTCAGTTGAAAATAAACTCGTCCAGGAAATGTCCCAGAATCCACAGTTACATGACGACGTTATTAACGAATTTTCCAAAAACAACAGAAGAATTGAGTTACATTATAAATAGGTAAGTTTCTGGGAATTGCTTCCCTTATTTCAAATGTCACCGCACGCCCCTGATCGTAGCACATTGTTAATTACTTCTGGAGGTAGAACAGCTATTTTTGGCTAATGTTTTCCTACGCATGATCTAAATTGTTACCCTGTTCCTGTAAGCTTTGTGTTTTAGATATTTCAATTAGTAAAAATCTATAGGGTTGATATCAGGAGATCTTAGTGGATACTCTAGAGATCCACTTTGTCCAATACTTCTGTGAGAAAACAACTGATTTGAGCACTTCACACGAAGACCACATAGTGAGGAAGTCCTCCATTCTACTGGAGAAGAATGTGGTTAGCTAGAAGATGAGGTTTTCTTTGGTCTAGGTATATAGCTGCCAGGTGCGGAATCAAATCTTCCCGTAGAAAATACCGATATATTTCACCTATGGGAATCTGATCAAAAAAGTAAAGAGCTATACCATTCGATTATTCGATTAGTTACTATCCCACACTACACATTTATTTTTAAAGGATGCTGAGTATGTGCCTCAATCATCGACCTGAGATTTTCTGTATCCCGGTGTCGACAGTCTTATCTATTGACTGTAACGTTGAGGTAAAAAGTTTTCTTCATTTTAGAAAACTGTTGTTTTTCTAATATTGAATTGTAATACATCTGCTATATTTCTTCACAAAACTCATTCCTGCGATCTAAGTCGTAACGGGTGATATATTTGTTTTGGACAAATCGATAAGCTGTCGAATTTGGTTCAGGTTCTTTTAGCGGAAGATCTGAATTAACTTGCAGCGACAATAAAATATTCATCTGAACGTTTTCAGTTTGTGGAAGCCTTGCAGACCTAAGGTAATCTCAGACATGCCAGGATTCTCTAAATGCTGCTTACCATGCGTTGAGAAATTGGTGTATGATCAAAGTAAATGTCATCAAATAATTGCACTACCTCCTATTGGGTTCGAGTTAGGCCATATTTTTAATTATTGATTGAACGACTTATGTAACCTTAGGCTTACTTCGCACAGCTATATTATTTACTGGTACTAACTCTTGTGCAGAATGCGGTCAAATGTGTGTGTTACAAATGAAGAAAATGAAAAGATAAACATGCAAGGTCCTCATCTGCTTAAAATACTTTGTGATGAAAATTACTTATTGATAACTAATCAAAATTCCGAACCATGTCCTCTTATCAAAATTAATAACAAATTGTTATTTCCAAAATCAAAAAATGGTTTTAATTACTTTTAGGGAATTTTCGTAGAAAATTTTCACTTTTGGATATATATATATATATATATATATATATATATATATATATATATATATATATATATATATATATATATATATATATATATATATATATATATATATATATATATATATATTATTGTCACAATAAACTATTACTATTAATATTATTATAACTCAAAAAATAATGGGCCGATTTGATCAAGCCAGTAGCTTCCTTTTGTAAGTGACTTGAATAAGTTTGTTACCCAGGAAAATCGGACCAGGTTTTCCGGGAAAATGTTGTCTTGTTTCGACAAAAATTTTTATCTCCAAAAACGAAAGAGCTATGGTAACTTAAATTGATACGTAGATCTATAATATGAAAAAACTCTAGACGCAGCAATTGCGTTATGGTAGTGAATTTTCATAGAAATATTTTTAAAGGCAAATATTGCTTTTTTAAATAAAAGGCATGGAATTCGGTATAACCTACACATAGTAGAAACAGTGTACCTTATTTCGTCAAAATAGCTTCATCAAAGTAACTTCATAAAAATGTTTTTAATAGCAAATATATCTTTTTTTTTTATGAAACTGGGTATCAAATTTGGTTACAAGTATAACCTACAATATAGTAGAAACAATGTACCATATTTAATCAAAATAAGCTAATTTTTTAAAATATACAAAAAGTTTCCTATAATAAACCTAAAATGTTCCCGAAAAAACTTGTTTCCTAGCCAACGAATGTCAAGTAAGATGCAAAGTGAGTTATTGAAATTTGAAGCATTTAATGAGAATTCGCTATCAAAACGCACTTGTTGCGTCCCGAATTTTTTTATCACATTATATTTCGATGGAAAGTGTAAAAATTTATTAACATAAGGCGTTCGAGTAAAAAAAAAAGAAAAATTGTAACACCAAGCTGTGATTGTAAAATTAATTTAGTAAGATGGAGCTCAAGACAACCTATGATTAACGTAGGTATACAATTTTTTCTCGTATCTTATTAACGGATATATTGAGCTTTTTTCTACGATAATTCCCTACAAATTATAGACAATTAAACTATAAACTGTAGCTGCCAAAACATCATAGAAACAGGCCATTTGATATGAATTTTCTGGAAATGTTTTAGTAGTCTGGACGCAGCAAGTACGTTATGGTAACGAATTTAATCTTAAATATGTTTTTTTAAAGACAGGCATAAATTTTAATAGATAGTAGAAACAAAGTCCCGTATTTCATCGAACTAACTTTCTTTGAAAAAGTACAAGAATTTTCCGAAGATAAATTTAAAATTCTTCCAAAAAAAAACCTTGTCTGAACTTCCTGGCCAACGACTCTATCCACGTAATTTACACAAAAACTACACCAGCCAAGATACAATTGTTCACAGAAAACTTGTTGACAGAAATTTAGAAAATGTTTACATGCAAATTTGTAAACAATCTGTTTCATGATAATTCGCCATTTTTTTTACAAAAATTTACTAAGTCATTTTATAGCGTCCTGTATATGGCATCTCGATTTTTTTGACGAATAATATAATTGAAACCCTCCCGAAATGGGTCATTTTCATGTGACTCAGATTTCCATCCAAAACGTAAACAATTAAAATAACTCAAAAACGATGGTCGATATAAATGTATTTTCCTTACATGGATGCATTAAAATTGGATAGAAAATGCTATAATGCCGCAATAAATGGACTGTTCCATTAAAAAAAAAAGAAAACTTGTATCACCAGCGACTTATGTGCCAGCCTGTGATTGTCAACATAATTTTATAAGTAGCTCAAAACACCCTATAAATACCTTTTATAATATTTTCCTATATCTTCTGTAATAACCGATACATTGAGCTTTACATTAAAAATGCACCACCCTGTATATACCTAAACATGTAAAAACTGAAATTGTCCCCGGAGACGCCTAGTTAGCATTCCTTTCAAGAAATTAAAAAAAAATTAAAGCCGCGGTCTTCTCAAATACGATTTTTTCTGCGAAAATTCGAGAAAAAGTATAGACTATTAAACCACAAACTCTATAATTGAAACTACTTCCAAATCGTCAGAGAAGGGGTCTATCTGAAACTTAGTTTTTGCAACCATTTTAGTAAAATGAAGGATAATGATGGTTGAAGCTGTAACTTAAGGCTTTGTAAAACACAATTATGTTTTGACATTTGCTTTACATAGCCCGTATTTGTTTCAGGTTCCCCGTTTAAGGATTGCAAATTTTGACGTTTCAAATCGTTACATTGACATTTTAAGAAGAAAAACTATAAAATTTTCAAAGTAATATTTCTGTTATTTGCTGAACTTTTTGCGTCAAGAAAACCTAATGTTTGTGTGTAATATACAATAGATATTGTTACCGACACAAAATATTTTGGTTTCTCTGAATAGTAGCACCCAAATGTATTTTTTAAATGTTTATAATTTTTTTTTCATTTTTAACTTATAATATCTGAATTTTGGCATGTAGGGTAAGTTTTATAGTGTAAACCTAAGTACCAAATTTCGTTGCCATACCTTTGTTATCTTGGGAGATACAAAAATGTTCCGAAGGAAAACCAAAAGTTTTCCAGGAAAACTGGTCTGATTTTTCTGGCTAACGAACTTATCTAAGCCACTTGCAAAAAGAAGGCACCTACCAAATTTTATCTAAACCGGTGGTGCATTATTTTTTGAGTTATCGCTGGTAATTATATATATATATATATATATATATATATATATATATATATATATATATATATATATATATATATATATATATATATATATATATATATATATATATATATATTGTGATGCCCCAGCTAAGCAGAGGCCCGACGCATAGGTTGCCAATCCGTCATTCGGGCGTGACCAAATATTCCAAGTTACATATGCTCGGGCGCCATCTTTATTCCCTATTAAATAGAACGAGGTCAGATCCCCGTGAGGACTTCTGCTAAGGCCCTCGTAGAACACCACAAAGTTACTGTTTAATAACAGCCTTGTCCTAAGGTAGGTCGAGTGGAGAAGAAAACTATAACCAGGGGTCGAGAGTTATTATATCCCGTAGACTTCTCGGGAGTTAAGTAGGCTTTAATTACTTACTCCCGAATAATGGTTGTTTTCCTAGCTTACAAAGTTGGAAGCAGAAATATTATAAACAGGTAGATATCCATTAAGCTATACCTACGCTAGTTACAATCCGTCACAGGATTCTAGCTTAAACACACATACACTAGTGCAACTATCTACAGGCAGTGCAGTGAAACGCAACTAATTTCTTAAAAGCTTCTAATAATATTTAAACTATCCACAAACGAAAGTGAGAATAATAAAAATCCATAAATCAGGAAACTAAAAATTCGCTACTGTTTATGCGATTAAAGAGAAACCATATCTCAGGACAGATAACATTATCTCTGATAAGACATTCTTTCATAGTGTAAACGACACAAACATGTTAACATTTAAAAATACAATAAGATTCGCCTAGAATAATATTTGTGCTATTTACAACAAATGAAGCGTGATATTAGCATCAGCACAGCAATTAGCAAGGCACATGAAAGCAACGGCAAGCGGAAAGCGACATACACAGGCATCAAATGGGAAATGGCTCCGCTAAATATTTTTCCGCCTCAGTCTGAGGTCCTATATTCCCCTGGGCGATTCCCTGCAGTCCTACTGTGCTATGTGGGTAAGCAACCGGCTCCCACTCTCATATGACTATAACTTGCTAACCAATGAAACCGGGTAACTTGTCCCCCATTTCGGTAGAACACCCTGTATAATTAACAGCCCCATCCAGCGGTTACGTACCATTCCGAGCAGCTCCATGCTTCCCCCAAGGACGTCCGTCCCTCAGGATAAACGTGGGCTACCCAGTACAGCACAGGTTGTCGGACACACTAAATACTACCCCTTTAATCAGCACTCCCCGTGCTTCCGTTCTCCCTTATATGGGTCAGAAACGCGACCAGCTTGTCACTTATCTAGGCTGGGCACGCTAGCTAATCAACCACCCTATTTAACAATCACATACCACTCAGAGCAGCTCCATGCTTCCCCCAAGGACGTCTGTCCCTCGGGATAGACGTGGGCTACCCAGTACGGCACAGGATACAATCCGCTAAATACCCTAAAACCACTATAATACGGTATAATCCTTTATGTGATTTCGATTTCCCTTAAATATGTCGACACGCGAACAGTTTTGTCACTCATACATACAGTACACCCTGTATCCTAATACGCTCTTAATATTACACATAGAACAGCACCAATAAAATACCGAGTTATCTATTTCAGTTTGGAATTATACTTCCCCAAACTTCCCAAGCATAACTAACCTTGCAAACCACGATAGTAGAACACAGTCGTTACAGACTCTCGTTCGTTCCTATCCAACAATAACACGCTGTTGTCACTACTACGTAGCACAGCGAAACTTGCCAGTTAATTTATCTAACCGTCGCTCGCACGATATTAGCAATTAACATACAACCACCGGACCCCTTATCCCGGTCGCGAGCTGAAGGCATCTGCCGTCGGCGTTCCGTCTCTCGGTGATCTATTTGCCATGCGCTTCGCGACGCACCTAAATGAATTCCATTGAGCGTGATGCACAGGCGCTATGCCCTTCATCATACACAATTCACGTTCCGCTCGTGGCGACTTTTCATACTTTGAAGTGTTTCTAAAATGAGTGGAATTTATAATAATAAAGGGAAAATATCAAATGTATTGCCTGCTTTTGAAAATCATTTTTTTTTTTGAACACTATTAAACAAAATTAGAGTGCTGAATAGACAACCAATTATAGGAGTCATCAGCGACCTTGGTAGATGTCGGACTGTAATACCACAATCCTGTCAAGCGGTAATCAGATCTTTCTCAGGTATAGGGTTAAACAAACTTTAGAGACTATATCCAGTGATATTTAAGAAATAGTCAGATTTAGATCTCCAAATCGAACTACAACAACCCAACCCCGTTTATTTACCGCTTTAAGCGGCAAGTAGATTGGGGCGTTTAATATTTCTTTAAACGTTTGAAAGTGGCTACAAAATAGGAGCCCGGACGTCAAGTTTTAATACATTCTATAAAAATCTACTATAAAAATCCACAGTGAAGTTCTCACCCACAAAATGAGTTTTTATTGCCTTTCTCTAAGATCATTTACTTTATAATTAGATGATATTAATTGTAATAATTTGATTGTTTCATATTTTAGATTTGTACGGAGGCGAAATTGGTTTGGTAGTGACGCAATATTTTGGCCTGCTTGGTCAACTTCAATGGGGTATGAGACAATGGAGTGAGCTAGAGAATCAAATGACCTCTGTTGAACGTGTACTTGAATACACCAAACTTGACAAAGAACCTGAACGTCCTAGAATATCGAACATACCAAGAAATTGGCCGGAAAGTGGAACCATAGAATTTCGGGGTGTGAATCTTAAATATGATCCATCAGCGGATTATGTTTTAAAAGATTTGAATTTCACTATAAACCCCAGCGAAAAAATTGGTATTGTTGGTAGAACCGGGGCTGGAAAGTCATCGATAATTACAGCACTTTTCCAGTTATATGATTTGGAAGGCTCTATTATAATAGACGGAGTAGATACAACGCTTATTCCCCTTGAAGAAACGAGGTCTAAACTATCGATAATTCCTCAAGAACCAGTCCTTTTTTCTGGTACCATGAGACGAAACTTGGACCCTTTCGAAGAGTACAGTGACGAGGTATTATGGTCGGCCTTAGAGCAAGTAGAGATGAAAGAAGTAATCGAGGATTTCCCAGCTGGTTTACAAACTAAAGTAACAGAAGGTGGAACCAACTTCAGTGTCGGTCAGAGACAATTAATTTGTTTAGCGAGAGCCTTGATAAGAAGAAACAAGATTTTAGTACTTGATGAAGCAACTGCAAATGTCGATCACCAAACTGATGGTCTAATTCAAAAAACGATAAGAACTAACTTTATTGATTGCACTGTTTTAACTATAGCTCACAGATTGCACACAGTAATGGATTCTGATAGAATTCTGGTGATGGATGCAGGTAGTGTGCAAGAGTTTGAACATCCATATATTTTGTTACAAAATGAAAAAGGTTTCCTAAAGAAGATGGTACAAATGAGCGGAAGTGCAACTGCCAAAACATTAGAATCTACGGCAAAAGAGGTAAATGTCTTTTTTCCAACAAATTTAAATAGCAACTTCGTTTATCAGTCAGTAAATAGTTAAAATTGTCTCAGAAGGACATGATATAAAAATCTAATAATAGTTTACCATTGAATTAAAAAAAAATCATGTTTCGTATTACAAAAACTTGTAACGAAAAACAGTTTGTCTAGTTAGGAATAAGCTGCTGATAACCAAAAAAGTTCGGGACACAGCAAGTGCGTTATGGTAGTGAATTTTTATTAAATGTTTCAAATTTGAATAACTCAATTTTGAATAAACTTAGAAAGTTGAATTTTAGTATTTGGTAAGACCTTTTCCAAGGAAATATATTCAATAAATTTCATTAAAATAACTTTGTAATTTTCGAAGGAAAAAAAATTTCAAACAAAAATCTAAATTTGAATAACTCAATTTTCTATAAATTTAGAAAGTTCAATTTTGGCCTTACCCAAGACAACATATCCACAAAATTTCATTAACTTATCTTTGTAATTTTTGGAGAAAAAAATTTTTTAGAAACAAAACTCAAAATTGTTCGGGAAAACCTTGTCCGATTTTCCTGGATAACAAACTCGTCCAAGCCATTAATAAAAGAAAGGCACTTGCCGAGTTTCATCGAAATCGGTTAATTATTTTGTGAGTTATTGGTTGGATACATACATATATATATATATATATATATATATATATATATATATATATATATATATATATATATATATATATATATATATATATATATATATATATATATATATATATATATATATATATATATATATATATATATATATATATGTTCAGAAAGATTTCCGCGGTATTTAATGTGAGACATACTTGGTTCTCGGATTGAACCGCGTCCAGAATTTATGAAAACTCGACGTTTCGGCTCCTGTTTTGGAGTCATTTTCAAGAGGTAAAGGAAATATGTAAGGACACTCTACTGCCTCAATCTGCCTACTCCTTAGAGTGATGGTCAAAGGTGGGTAAAGTAAATATGTAAGGACACTCTAAGGCCTCAATCTGCCTACTCCTTAGAGTGGCGGACAAAGGTGGGTAAAGGAAATATGTAAGGACACTCTAAGGCCTAAATCTGCCTACTCCTTAGATTGGTGGACAAAATCTCGTATTTTAAATTAAACATTTTAGCCATTGTAGCAAATAATGCCGCACCTAAAATTCCATCTAATGATTTACTATAATACACCTATATTACTTTATAAGTGTGTTCTCGCTGTAATTACTATACCGTACTGATGAGCTCTAATTAGAGCGAAACCGGTCTGCGGTTCTAATTATGGTGACAACATACTACCTGGTTCCGCACCGAGATGAAGACCCTGTTGTACACCTCATAGTTTACGATGAACTAGGACAAGTAAAATATCGGTATTTACATAATCCACGCTTCTGAGGCTCGGTATATAGAAAATAGAATCATGTATAGTCACAACAGAAAACAAACAGTTAAATATAACTTAATTTATTTATAAACATTTTAGCCATTGTAGCAAATAATGCCGCACCTAAAATGTCAGCTAACGATAAATCATTAGTATCGTAGTAAATATGAACTTAACCCTGTGATACTTACCCAATAAAATATGGCGATTTGCATAATCCGGGCTATTGAGGCATACCGGGCCCCAAAACTAACTATGTATAGTCACAACAGAAACGAAGTTATTGAAGTATTATTAATTTATTTATACACATACAATACAAACGTGAGGCTAAATATGAGAGCGAACATTATTGTATAAAAAAGAATAGACCAGAATTATGAACGCCACGCACAAGTATTTGTACTACTTCAAGCCCCAGGTTTTTGTGTAGATGTTCTCCGAGCTGGCGCCTAACTAACTAAACCATCCATAGCATAACCAGACTTGTAATCGGGTTCCAGCATAAATGATGTTACTCATCTCTAAAATCGGCTCGCAATTCTGAAAAAGCGTTGTGTATAATTACAGTAAGTTTCTCGCTATATATTGACGTATGAAGTTTGCTTTCAGGTCAGGTCCACTTCCCGATGTTATAGAAAGTACCATCGTTTCATTTTCATACCATTTCATATGGAGCTCAATTGTTACGTTCCCGGTTCTTGTCGCGTTGATAAATGAATAAACACAACGTAAAGACGGGAGATGGGAATACCAGTTCCATTCGTTGAGCGTGACATTCGCGATCGCTCCAGAAAAATACAGCTACAAAATCCCGTTACTTTGGAACGACGTTCCTTTTACCTTTTCGCGAAGCACAGGTCGTAGAGAGAAGCCATTCTATGCATAATGTGGCACAACGGTTCGACATCGGCTGTCGCCGGCCAACGTCTCTTTTTTCTTTCAACAACACACCACGAGGGTTTACAGCCTAAATACTATCGTACCGTGGGTGTCGACAAGGAGGAAAGAGGCAACTTGTTAATTCTGGACTTGAAGGTTTGGAGGTTCGGGGGAGAAGGAAAAACATGTGCCGGCAAGGAATTCCACAACTTGGAAGTCCTTGGGACAAAAGAGCGGGCATAACAAGATGTTCTATGTCTGGTGACCTGGACAGTAAAAGGGTGCATTCGCTCTGTTCCCCTGGCAGATCTGTTGGGGGCAACAGGTGGAGGAACTATGGAAGAAAGCTCCTCTGAGCAGTGCCCGTGCAGATATCTATAAAAGACAGAGAGGTCACCAACGGCACGTCGGTGGGCAAGGGATGGCAGCCTTTGGGTGAGAGTAGGGTCACCGATGAGACGTGTAGCTCTCTTCTGAATGGAGTCCAGGATACCGAGTGTAGAAGCGGCTGCAGCACCCCAGATGTGGGAGCAGTATTCGAGGTTTGGTCTTATTTGTGAAGTATATAAGGTATAGAGATTAGCTGGTGAAAAGTATTTGCGAGCCCGGAAGAGGAAACATAATGTCTTTGCAGCCGCTTTTGCAATTGATGTGACATGTTGGTGCCAATTGAGATTTCGATCCACAGAAATGCCAACAAGTGAAAAGGACTCATTACTTTGAATAACTTGGTTGTTTATTGTGATGGGTCTAGGGCTGGTGTATCTCTTATTAGAAAGAAAGCAAGACTGTTTACTTTGAGAAACGCTAGTAAATATATTATATTATTTTGATTTTGATAGATATATGAATGGAAATTGATTTTGTATTTCTCAGTTAACGATGGAAAGTAAAATGACAATGATATGCGAAAGATCGTTCGTGTCTTTATTGCAACTTTAATTTCAACTGAATGACAATCAGTTGCACATGACTTTTATACATGCAGGTTTAAACTCACACAGTAACGCACAATTCCGTGTAACAGTGCGTGACGAATTATAATAACCCTCAGATGGCTATGTGCAAGTCAATGCTTGTTTTATAAGAAGTATTAGTAGACGGGCTCCCGAGGCCCGGTTTATGTAAATATACGAGGTGCTAATGGATGTTTTTAATGGCTCAGGCCACTTGAAACTATTTTAAACAAATTTTAAGTAACCAAAACCTCTCCGGGCCTGAGAGTCCCAGTTAATGCATTCCAAAAGGTGCTTCTACCCGAAGTGACTACAATGATAGTACACAAATGTAACTTCAAGTGCAACACTAATAATTTGTTTCTAGATACGGAGGTGGGGACTTCTTCTCTGGCATCACAGGTAGTTGTTTTTTTTTTTCTATGCAACCAGTTTTGTGAAGCGAGAGAAGCAGAGAAGAAGTTTCTAAATATGTATTCAATTTATAACCATTTCACCATGTACTGATAACCAAGTTTATACATTTACCTCTCTATTCATCAGCTTTAACTTTCTTTCTTTTTTGTTTTAGGCCTATGAAAAGAAAAACATTTAAGATATAGAATATATTGCGGAGCAGTATGTAGCTACCCATATATTATGGGAGCAGAAGAATTAGCTGAATATATACTTGGACAGTAGTATAAAGAGAATTATTGTTCTTAAATACAAGTTAGTTGGAGATCTCATACCACGTTATTTAAATTATAAAAAAATGTATGATAATAAATTTGCAATTTTTTTTTCTCCTTAATAAGATACTTATGTAAGACTAGACGCATTCTCACCATCATTAAGAACACATACCGGTTTCGGTTTTATTATACTTTGTCAATGTGTTATACCAATAATAATCAAACTGCATATAAAGCAATTCGGTAAGATGTATCGATAATTAAAATATTTAAGCTATTAACAGGTGTTCATCATTTTTACTAGGCGTTACTAAAGCTTTTTTTATTTATTTTTTAATGGCTTTAGAATCTGAGGACATAAGCACAATGATCCGATCTTCGTTTATTAATTTTATAGTTTTGTAGACAAGGTTAACTTTTCGTTGTCCACCCTGGATATCTAACCCGGGACCTTTCTTTTTGCAGGCTGAGTGATACCCAGCTATGTACCAGCGCCACGAAGGCGCCCTAAAGCTTGTTATATAAGATATAACTGATTTATTTTTAATACCACCTCAGTTTAATTAGTTTTTTTTAATCAAAATTAAGAACCTTAAAAAACACCGTATACAGGAGCTTATGTCGCTCAGCTTGCAAACGTCGAGTTGTTAACTTTTACACGTTATTTCTAGGATCGGGATCGTGTTGCAACAGAGCAAAGTAAATTTGTTCTGTCTGGGAATCTGGGAATCTTATACTGTTACTTTATTCATCCCACTAATTACCTAAATAGTGCAAGTGGTTCACATAATAAATAAAAAAGTCATAACGTGCGTTACCCTCATGCATTTCGACTTTCGAATTTGCGAAAAATATCTTTAAATGAGCACGAATTATAGCCTCTAGAACCTATACCCGGTGTCAGTTTCAGACTTTATATATATATATATATATATATATATATATATATATATATATATATATATATATATATATATATATACATATATATATATATATATATATATATATATATATATATATATATATATATATATATATATATATATATATATATATATATATATATTTTAAGAAAAAAAAAATATATATATATATATATATATATATATATTTGTGTGTGTGTGTAAACTTTTCACTGTAACTATATTTGTTTAGAAGGTATTCATGAGATCAAAAAAAAAAGAAATATACTGTTCGAAAGTCAATTGGATATGCTTTGATATTCGAGTAAATTTATCAAAAGTGCCTATCGCTTATATTCATAGCAATCGATAAACAATTGAAACGTATTTATGTGGTGATTATAACGATAATAATAAACTTGCACCTTTTCGTTTTTCATAATTTGATTTTTTTTTTGCTACACCGCAAGAAAGCTGACAAGTTATTGCTTTAATCGAAAATGTACTTAGCGAGCGAACTGTTGCTCGACAACTGGGTATGACACGCGCAGAAGTTCGAAGGGTGTGCCAGCGTTATGAAGAGACTGTATCCTTTCATAGCCGACCTGTAACCAGCAGAAAGCGATTTACAACGGCTCGTAATCACCGCTTTATTGTGTCAACCACATTAAGAAATCGTCACCTTTATGCGGCAAATGGGACAACAACTCCGTGTACTACAAAGTGTGGCTATTAGTCAGACGAAGGCTTCAGGAAAGTAACCTGACCCCTAAAACACCTGCGATTGGCCCAAAATTTACCCAGCTCATCGTCAAGCACGCCCACGCCTTGCCTGAATTTGATATCGGAACAATGGGGGTCTGTTCTGTTCTCAGATGAGAGCAGAATGTCTGTATGGCAGCAAACGAAGAAGAAAAGTGTACCGCAGACCAAGAGGCCGATTTGCAGAATACTGCATTGAGAAGCGGGTTCCTTGTGGAGGTGGTTCCTGCATTATCTGTGGTGCAATTTCTATGGAAGCACGAACAGATCCTGTCTTCATCTGTAGAGGCGAATGTGGTCACGAGAGAGTGCGGTTTAACGAGTGCTAGGTAGATCGAGGAGATTTTAACAGTACATGTGGTGCCGTACGTCGACTACACTGGAGACGAATTAATTTTTATGCATGACAATGTTAGGCCACACGCCGCAAGGATCGTGCAAGATTACATTACAAGTTAGTTATCAGGTTATGGAATGCCCAGCATGAAGTCTTAAACAAAATCCGATTCAACATTTATGGGACGAGCTAGACTTCGTGCTGCAACCTCTATCCCAGAGATTATTGCTGCAGTAGAAGAAAAGTGGTATAACATCCCACAAGAAACAGTAGCGAACTTGATTAGATCTATGCCTAATCGTATGAGAGAAATTATTAGGGCAAGTGGGGATCATACCCATTCTTAAAATTTGAGTGTTAAGTTGTTAATGGTCAATAACCCTACTGGTTTAAGTAATACAAAATTTCGGGACGTAGCAAGTACGTTATGGTAGCGAAGTTTCATTAAATGATTGAAATATGTATAACTTAATTTTCTATAAACCTCGAAAGTTGTGTTTTGATGCGTAGTAACGTATTTACGACGTCAAAATATTTTGTTTTAGTCAAACATATGAAAGTTCTTATGAAATAAAAAACAAGATTCCAGAAAATTCTTTGAAATCTGACAATTATATGCAACAAGGGAAGGTTTGTCAAAATGAACAAATCAGCAGAAGGAAGGGAACAGTTTACATAAGGACATTTTGTCCAAATTCGGGAGATAAGCGTTGAGGACGCATCTATGCCTGTAATCGCGTTAAATAACCAGTAAATTTCAAATAAGATATAAGGTAAGAAATTTTGTCGAACTGTCAAATTCGACGATAAAGTTAGAAATATTACACTAAGTACATACTAGTAAGAATAGCAGTGGATAAAAGATATTCTAATATGCAAGACGCAAATATAAGCTGTGCAGAGGTTAATTAAATCCATTTGTGAGTAATAACCCAGAAAAATACAAAACGAATTTAACTTGAAGTTTAAACCAAGGGTGTTAACAGCAATATTAGTTACGTGATATATATATATATATATATATATATATATATATATATATATATATATATATATATATATATATATATATATATATATATAACCTGGTTGGCAAAACTTTTACGACACCTAGGGGCTTCTGGTTTTTTCATTACACCGAACAATTTTCGGATGCTATGTTCATTGGCCAGTTCTGAGAGTCAAGTCTTTTCATGGAAAATGGCAAATTTTTCTCTGGAAATTGCTATATCTTTGAACCTCGTCAATTTATATTTACTAAATGTAACTTATGTGTTGAAATTAACCTACAGAGTCGATGTTAAAAAATCCATTTTTGTTGAATAGGTGTATTAGAACGCAATTTACGTGCAAATAACGAGGCATTTTCTTCTCGAAAGGGAAGAAAAATTGCTAGAAGGGTGAATTCTGACAATACTGTTGCCACTGTTCTGCAGTATTTTGAAGACCATTCAATGCACGCGATTCGGCAAGCCTGCCGTGAGTTGAATTTAAAATATAGTTCTATACGAAACTTTTTTAAAGAAAATGGTTATCACGATTATAAACTTCATAACTTAGAACACTTGTCAGATCAACATCGACAACGAAGAATTAATTATATTGCCCAAGTGATGGTAAACTTGATCAATGACAATCGTTTTTTTCAGCATGTGTTGTGACGGACGAAAGCCGTTCTGTTAGTAACGGTAGGACCAATAAAAAAAATGAGCATATCTGGGCTACTAAAAATCCGCATTTTGTCAATCCGATGGAAAATCAAGGACACTTCGGAATTAACGTTTGGTGTGGCATTATTAACGGGCATTTGATTGGTCCATATTTTTACGAAGGAATTTTACATAGTGAGCGATATTTGCAATTTCTCCAAGAACAACTTCCTGTGCTGCTTGAAAATGTGCCATTACAGCTGCGAGCAAACATGTGTTTCCAACGGAGCTCCACTGCATAAAGCAAGAATTGTCCAACAATATTTAAATGAAACTTACGGAGAAAAATGGATAGCTATAAATTGACCGATACAGTTGCCATCTAAATCACCGGACTTGACCCCACTAGACTTTTTATTGTGGGGAGCTTTGAAAAGGAAAGTTTACAGAACACCATCTGTTAACTTGGAACATTTAAAAGAAAAAATCAAAAATGCTTGCGATGAACTATCTAGAGAAATGTTTCATAAGGCTTCAGTGTGAGCAGTAGGGCAGTGATTGGATAAGTCTTTAGAAGTAGGAGGCGGTCACATTGAAAATTTGTTGCAATGATTGCCTACATATTTTGTTTATTGCTGTGGTAAAAGTAGTAACATAGAATGTGTTTTATAATGTTAAATTATTAAATAACTTTTTAACAGAAAAAGATTGCAATTTTTTTCTTTGCATAATTTGTCCAGAAAAAATAGCTATTTTTACATATGCCAAAATATAGATATGTTTCTGGAGAAAAAATGGATGACGTCATTACTTCAGTTTCTAAATATCCAAAAATATGCAAAATCGGCTTAAAATGGACCTTACTCAATCCCATTTAAGAACCCCTTTTCAGATTTTTTTTATCGCTCTTCCTTTTCTTACGATAGAACCGGGACATCGAGTTTCGCTCACACTGTACTTCATCCCTTGAACCTTGAAATGTCGTATTTCAACAAATTCTGGAAGTGGTTCGAGAGAACCTAGTATTTCTCACACTTATGACCGCAGACAGACCCTAACATTGTGTTCTGGGGCTCTACTTTTGGGTTATTTAAAAAAAGCCGAAGAATTACCATTTTTAAGGAAAATTTGCTACAAAACAATCTTCGGTGACTCTTATTTTTATTATCCTCTGTAAGGTGTGTATAGGCAACCCGTATTACAAAAATGTGCTTTCCTGGTTGTCAAACAAATAGGTCAATTTATATATTTGAGTATTTACATTAGGGAAATTAAGAAATAATTTTCCCATCACTGTTTCAGCATTTACTACATTTTCAGTTAATTTTAACAAGATTACCGCTCATCACAAACGAAACTTGTGATAGAAACATATGACATTCTTTATTAGCAAATTTTTTATATAACTAGTAACATATATTATTGGATTGCGGCTGAATGTCAATAATTTTCTTATGAGCAATTGAAAAATAAAACATTTGCGGCTTTTTCTAATATTATCGCATATTTCTCGATCAAGACTATGTTTACAGTCACTGGTCGTTTATTCTAAAAACTTCCAAGATAACTAGATTATTTTCAAGCTTACTTAAACATACAATTTTTTGCCAAAATTATAAAGGTAGGGTGTAGTTACATAAGTTATTTTCATAATTTGCCAATATAAATAAAACTTTTTTATGTTATATTACTGTATGTGTGTGTATGTGCACATGAAGAGATAATGTGCATTTTCTGTACTGCACATAGTGTTAAGTACTGGACGTATTAAGCCTATTGACGTGAGTGCGTATACATGAGTGTATATGCGCTCGCGTATGTGTGTGTGAGTGGAGTATGTAAGTTTTAATTTTAAGATATATTTTTAGTAAACAGCAAGCGTATAGGGAGATAAAAGAAGTTAAAAGAAAAAGTTAAAGAACTTGTTAGATTAACATTCTTGAGACATGTTTTTCCATAATGAAAAGCAAGGTCAGATGCATCCTTGTGTATTTTGAAGATTGACAGTGACTGAATGAACCAGTTCTCAAAGTCAAAACTCTAATAATAATTTTTAAAAAATTATATTACATCAATAATATGTATTGCTAACTTTATTTAATGGTGAGATTGTAATATTCCCTCTTTTACGTCTGAAAACTTTTATATAACCCATTCGTTAATGCTAATAAATAGGTAAATTGTATATTGTTTTATTGAGTCGTATAGGCCTTTGGCCTCTCAGCGCTGCGATCCTAATGAGTTTTTTGTGCGGGACTCTTTTCCTAATAGTCGCCCAAAAAGTTCAGACTCTTTATGTGGTTTATTATCTTTTTGAGGGTCACTTTACCTATTTCCTGAAGTGTTAAAGTTACCCCTCCAAGGTATTTCAGCCCTTTGCAGAGCTGAGCCATGCAGTCGCAGGGTAAAAGTTCTGTTGTTTCTGCTGCTTCAGTGCAGTATCTGCATGTTTCACTATCCACCTTGCCCATCTGTATAAAGTGGTACCTTACTGGGGCGTGTCCTCTGAGAAGTCCTGTGATTATTCGCAAGTCGTGCCTGTTCACTTCAAGAAACAGTTTACTTTTTCTGTTGATATGGTGATGAGTCGTTTTCCCTGCCTTAAGCCTGGCTTTTTTTTATTATGGCAGCATTTGGTTCCTTTCCCAAGTATGAAATTTATTTCTTACATGGCTTTTTGTTAGTCCACGATAGGGCTCTAAACCATAGAATGCTGTTGTTGTTGCCATTTTTTCGAGGCTATTTGATTTTTCGTTTCCTTCAGTGCCTTGATGCTCTGGTACCCACATCAAAGCTACTTTGTTGTTCGTAGCCAGTTGCTTCGAGGATTTTTTGCGGCCCAGGTTAGTTTAAACCCGGTTTTGAAAGAGTTCAGAGTCTCTAGTGCTGCCTGACTGTCTGACAAGATGTATAAATCTCACTATTTTTGAGTCTTCTTTGTATGCGCTCCTGTTAACAGAGATTTATGGAAAGCATTTCTGCTTGGAAGATAAGGTTTTCCTAGAGTCTTAGCGAGTCTAAAATTAGGTCATCTTATTCCCAGTCCTGCTTCTTCCATTTGTTTAGACCCGTCTGCGTACCATACAGATGAATTGCTTTTCAGCCTTTCACTGTCTCTTCCCATGCTTGGTGGTCGAATATGACCACGCGAAATTAAATTATGAAGTCTAGTTTGGCTGGCATTTGATCTGTTGGTTTGACGACTGACTCCAGTGGAATAATTTCCAGTCTCTTCAAGTGGCCGACCAAGTTTAATTTTCCAGCTCCGAATAGCCTTGAGGCACTGAGTGCTGGATTCCTCTTCACGCATATCTGCCGTGGAGTAATATTCGGCATAACCTCTTATGCAGCTGTAGGGCATGATGCCATAGATCTCGTTATTTCAAGATAGATCAGCCTCTGCAAATTTTGCTTTTTGTTGAGGATCTTTCCGTTTTTGGCCAATATAGTATTGATGCATATATGACCATGGGTTTGACCACAGTTTGGAAAAACTAATATACCATCCTAGGATTCAGCCCCCATGTCTTTCTTACAAGTCTACGGCAAGTACATATTGCCATTGTGGCTCTCGAAAGAGTTTTTTCCAAGTGTGTGTTCCAGTTCAGCTTTTGGTCTAAGAAGATCCCTAAACATTCAACTTAGTTGAAAAATTGTATATCTGTTCCATTCAGAGTGGATCTTTTAAATTTAGCTCTTTTCGGTTCGTGAATGGGACAAGAACTGTCTTATTACTATTGATATTACCTCCCCCCCCCCCTGTCTCACACCAGTTTTTTTACTACATTCAAGGCTATTTGCATTAAGCTCGATATTACAGCATCGTGCTTGCCCTTTACTGTTATGACAATACCATGTGCGTATCCTTGGACTGTGAATCCTGTTCCGCTCAATATAGTCATAAGTTTATCAACAACGAGCGACCACAACGGAGGTGATAGCACTCCTCCTTGAGGACAACTTTTTGCTGTTGTTACTGTTTTGTTTGTGTCATTTGTGGTAGCCGTAATTATACGGCTTGTTAGCATTGACTCAATTCATCTTACAATGGGGAATTCCACTTCCCTTTCTTGTGTGATCTGTTTGATGGACTGATATGAGGTGTTGCCAAAGGCACCCTATATGTCGATAAATGCACTGAGGATTACTTCTTTTTCTTCTTTTTTTCTATACCCCTATCTTAACAGTGTAGGGCACCTAATGTGGATTTGGTCGCCTAATAGGCGTATTGTTGTGCATGGAGCGGTTTTCTTGTCAGGGTTTCACTTGTAATGTATTGATCTAATGCATACTTCATAGTCTTTAGGAGAAAGGATGTAAGACTGATGGGGCGGTAGGACTTTGCTTTGTCCATAGGGCGACGTCTGCTTTTTGGTATAAACACCACATTCGCCTCCCTTCCTGCGGAATATAGCCTAGGATGAAACTAGCTTTGATTATTCGTTGCAGGTAGGGTTTTAATATGTCAAAACTCCGCTGTAGCAGGGCTGGAAATACGCCGTCTCTGTCAGAGGATTTATTGGGTTTGAAACTCTCTATCGCCCAGTTAATTCTGTTAATATTGAAGATTTTATTTTCCAGTATTTTACCAACTCTCACTGGGTTTCTCAACCCCTGATCATCTGGGCTGCTCTGGTGCAAATTAAGTTCTGTGTTCTGTGAGTCTAGAAGGTCTGTCTGTAGGAGAACTCTAACGCTTTCCTCTGGGCTGTTATTCGCCGCTTGGCTTTTAAGTGGACCAATGATCCTTTAATAGAATTTTCTGTAGGCGCTGTGCGGGGGCTAATTCATTTATCCCTTCACAAAACTGTCTCCAAGTTCTCCTCTTGGATCCTTTAAGTTATTTGTTATGTGAGGTTAGGGCTTGGTAAATATGTGGGTATATTATACTTATCAAATGGAGCTTTTGCATAATTTTAATAATATAAAAATCTTTTTGAGAATCGCATATATGGCCGGTATGGGCAGATCAAAATGACTATATTTCTTTTAGTTTGAAACCATTGGGAATTTACCCGAATATAAAAATTAAAAATCTCTGGACGCAGCAAGTGCGTTATGGTAGCGAATTTTCTATAAAATATTTTTTTGAAAAGCGTTCGAGAGCTAATCTGCAAATTTACCGAAAATTCGCTACCAAAACGCACTTACTGCGTCCAGATTTTTTACTTATAAACGCATCATATTTCTATAAAAAATGCAAAAATGCATTAGCAAATTTGTTGTACGAAAATTAGCTAAAAAATATAGACCGTTAAACCATAAACTTCACTAAACCTACAAATAATAAAAATTCACTAAAAATATCCAAAAAAGCATCAACTTAACTAAACTGGCAGCCAAAGCATCAGAGAAAGGGTGTATTTGAAATAAATATTCTGTAAATATTTTAGTAAAATGAAGGGCAATGACGGTTGAATCTGAAACTTAAGGGTTTGCAAAACACTCTTTCACAATCGGTATTTGTTTCACCTTCTTTGTCTAAACATTGCCAATTTTGACGTTTAAAATTGCGAGTTTGACGTTTTGAGGAAAACTCCAAAATTTGTTTGCTTAACTACCCATAACTTTTTTGTATTTAAAGCTAGGGTACAAACAGAGTTCACTCTTTGTAGCACAAACACGCGTACCAAATTTGGTTGCCCTTACTTTGTTATTTACGGAGATATGATTTTTTTTAGAAAGAAAACACAAAATTTTCCGGGAAAACCTGGTCCGATTTTCCTGGCTAACCAACTTATCCAAGCCACCTGCAAAAGGAAGGTACTCACCAAATTTGATCAAGATCGATCCATCATTTTTTGAGTTATCGGTCGGATATATATATATATATATATATATATATATATATATATATATATATATATATATATATATATATATATATATATATATATATATATATATATATATATATATATATAAACACAGATCTCCTCATTAGCGAATTTTTTTTTAATTCGCTACAAATAATGACACATATTTAAACAATTAGGTAAGGTACTTAACATAATATATTACGCTTAGTCTATTGTAGATACAGCTGTCGACCCATATCTTGATATATGTTAATTATTTAATTAGTTATGACCACTGTAAACGATAAGGGTGAGGTTGCAAGTTCCCAGGAATGGTTCTTACTTCTATTGTTTCACGGTTTGTGTCACACTGTGATATTGTGTTCCGCTTTAGGTAGTAAGGGAACTTATGATCTGGTCGAAAATGCCTGTGAGCAAATCCCTTCTAAAACGTATACGAGAATAGTTCAATATGCTTAAAGATTCCCTATGTAAACAGTAAGATGTTTACAAGAAATTAGGCGCATTTAGCATGATCCATATATAAATGGACATTTACCTGAGATTCTGTGGTAAAAAGATGCATCCCTTTGTTCAAACTAAGATGTGACAAGGTACTGGTGCAGAACAAGAGGGCAAACATTGTTACCGAAATAATTATGTGTGTTGTGTGTGTTTTTTATTTCATTAACGTCGGCCTATTTCCGCGACTATGGCCAATCACCGACGCCAGAGAGCAGTTTCACCTCACTATCATGGAAATTTTGCCGAACCCCTGCCTTTCTGTGAAGAGGGTAGGGATCTTTAACGTGCCCAACATTGCATGGACACGGGACTGACGACTTTACGCCACCTCCGAAGGGCGGAACGTGCAGACATTCAACTTGCTCAAATACAATGCCACAACCTCGGTTAATGTTAATTGTACAGTATGTACTGAAAAAGTTAAAGGAGTACCCTGGGATCGAACCCAGTACCCTTCGGTTCACAGGCACACGTTCTTACCACTGAACCACCGAGGCTCTAAATAATTATGTACTATGAAAGAAAATAATCCTAGATATTTTAATGACTGAGCTCACTCTGAAAACATAGACGTATATTTGAACATAATCGATACAATGTTTCCAAACTTCATTTATGAACATACCTACACTGCAGAATATCTAAGCTTATGAGTTATGAGCTCTGGGTGGCAGTTTGTTTTATTTGTTGCTCTGTGGAATTTTTGAATGCAGTATAACCACAGCATAAAATTTATTTTGTGGTGTGGTGGAATTATATTGTACTGTATATTTGTTTTTGAACGTCGGTCTGTTTACGTGACTGTGGTCAATCACCGACGCCGGGAAACTGTTTAACCTCACTATCCTGGAAATTTCGTCGAACCCCTGCCTTTCTATAAGGAGTGTAGGGATCTTTAACGTGCCCAACATTGCATGGTACACAAGACCGACAAATTTACGGCCCCTTCGTAAAGCGGTACGTGCAGAGATTCAACTTGTTCAAACACAATGCCATAGCTTCAGTTGGTATTAATTTTAGAATATGTACTGGCAAAGTGAAGAGGTCACCTAATGGGAATCGAAGGCAGTGCCCTTGGGTTCAGAGGCACACGATCTTACCCTTGGACAACCACCATGTATAACTACAGAGTAATGAACATTATGAATGTTTATTATGCTGTGGTCAGGGACCGTCAACTGAAATTACCGATTTTGCGTGAACTGGAGAAAAAAATTCCGACAATATGCACTTTTAACTACTGTGGCCGCTAATGTGTTTCGAATAAAAACCAGACGATGGTGCTACATAGTTATACATTTCAGAGAAATCGAAAAAAAACTTTTGTGTAAATAAATGTGTCTCAATATTATGAAAATACAAATATTATACGAGTTTCTCTCTCTATAATATATATATATATATATATATATATATATATATATATATATATATATATATATATATATATATATATATATATATATATATATATATATATATATATATATATATATATATTGTTACAAAGCACTTCAATAGACGTAGGTGCGGTGTTGCCACATCTCCAGAATTTCCCCCAACATCTGGGAATTTTTGCACAATCTGGCAACACCGCCTACCGACCCCCCCCCCCTTGGGGTGCCTGGGGTGACCCCCCTCAGGCGAAGTCTCAACCCTCTAGGACCAGAAATAACGAAGTTACCAACTTGTACCCCGTCGGGACGGATAACTGAGGTCTGCACATTCCGAACACCCTGTATACACACCCTGTATGCGCAGAGAACCCTTACACCCTGCATACGCAGAGATATCTTATATTACGAGAAACACCCCTTGTGTAACATAGGAGTGATGACCACATTTGGATCATCCTGTATATGCATCCCCCTGTATACACACGGGGCCGATCTGTATTCACAAAACCTTCTAGCAAAAGAAGGTCCTGGAACATTCTGGAATAGAACGCTCGAGAACAAACTGGAAGGTGCGACGGCTATATAAAGATGGAAGTAAGCCAGCGCAGGCAGTTCAGTTAGAAAATGTTGTAGTGACTCGAAGGAGCAGTAACTAGTGTGAAGTGTTATAGAGTAGCGACTGTAGTTTCAGTGTATTAGTGACTTTTGTACAAATTAGTGATTGTAAGGCCAGATAAACTAAGTGTTTTGTAAGAGAGACATTGTAGAACTTTTATTGTATCCATATTTAAAGAGTAAATAAAGTTGTTTTGTTAAAATTAAAAGTCTCACTTATCCAGAACCCGGAGAAAACGCAACAATATATATATATATATATATATATATATATATATATATATATATATATATATATATATATATATATATATATATTTATACCAGTTTAAATAATATAGATATTGCTGTATTTCAAAAGCCAAGTCTTAAATAGGTGAAGAGAGTACAAAAAATTCTCGGTTAGTACATTTTATTTATTAATGACTGGAATCCCCCCTCTCAACGAACACCCAAAAACTTATGTGGTGTTGGGTTAGTTAATACCTATAAATTTTAATGTAAATAATCTGGTTAGTACACATTATATTAATTAAGAGCGTTTATGTCTTACATAGAATGGTACTTTTAATAATAAATTAGGTATATAATTTATGTAAACAATTCCTCGATAAACGTTTGATAGTAAAATTAAAGTTTTGTTTTAATTACAGTTATTTTTGTAAAAAAAAACATTTTCCCCTGAATTTTAAAGGAAGTAAGCTCGAGGACGCTTCTCGGGCGGGATATTTCTGTTTCGTGCTTTTGATTAATTGTGCCATGACTCTAATCTGCATCTGGGATATCAACGTTATTGTCGTTATTATTAAAATATATTATTATTGACAAGCATAATATACTCTCAGACAATTACAGTATGGATTTAGGCAGACCAGGTACGCCAGCTAACCGGTTGCTTATTTTACTAACAAGGTTTATAAATCAATCGATAAAAATAAAGCTACTTATGAGAGAAAAGAAAACGAAACAATGGCTCTCCAATAATAAAAATAATATAATTTTAAAAATAATATTTTAGTACCCAACTGCACACATCTTTGTGTATTAAGTATTTGTTAATTGAAAGTGTCGTAAATGACTAGTTAGCTGCTCCACACACAATTGTGCATCTAAATCAAGATCCTAATGGCAGTCAATTGGAAGCTTATTTTAAAATACAGTAAATACTTATTTAATATTCCAGCCTCTATAAAGCTGTAAAACACAGCGCGTTACACGGATAAAGATAAAAATTGGTAAGAGGGATCAATCAATATTGCTGTATTACGCAAAAGACGTAAAAACAGGAAGAATACCTTTACATGTGTAATTTGAAACTGTCTAGCCACCACAACTGAGTCTGGTTCGCGCTGTGCTCTGGCACGGTAAGGACGTCTGATAGACGTCTGTTATCGCGTGTGATAAGGTGCCTTTAATAAATTGTAAAGATGAGAACGAATACTGTAAGTCTGGAGTTTATGAATATGGAATATAAAATATCTGCATACGAAACACATACTTTTATACAAGATAAAATGAAGATGCAAGTACAAGATATAATCTCAATTGGAATGCACGGAAATAACAAGGTAATGATTAAAGTTGCGAACGCAGAAATTTTAGAAGATATTTTCCAAAAATGGGAAAATAATTTAGAGTATACGGGGGCAAATGGAAAAACTTACCAAATAAAATTATCCAATGAGAGCCAAAAAAACATAGTAAGGATACACAGAATGCCAATTGAAATGCCTGACTCTGAAATTAAAAAGGCGTTATCCTCATATGGTGTTGTGGAAGAAATAAACGACTCCTGGAAAAACCTACCGTTTGCATGTTATAATGATATAAAAATTGTTAAGACGGAAATACATAGGTCGATCCCATCATATGTCCGAATCTCGGGCTCACAGTTTTGGATAACATACCTAGGTCAAAAGAAAACCTGTAGGCGATGCGCATCTACAGAACACGAGGCAAAAGATTGTATCTTTTCTCAAGAATACAGACTTAGAACACGCAACTATGCATCAGCCTTAAACGGCTATTTAAGACAACAATATACCGCTGATAGAGAATCCATGCAGAACAATGATATCACTTTTACCGGTCAGAGTGAAACACCAAATATTACGGAGGAAAGGAACCAGACAGAAAATACAAACGATAAGGAGGTAAGACAAACTCTAGAAAAAGATGTAGTCGCTAAGAGACTAGGAACTAATTTACCTGGAGGAAACGGCGCAAAGGACACTACACCAGAAGCAGCAATCCAAACATTGACAGAAAAAGAAGTCGACACCAATGAAGATACTGTAGACGATGCACAAACCGACATTTATCATCAGAAAACAACAGAAAATGACGTAACAGAATACGAAGACAGTCTTACAAAAAAAGGCCAGAAGAGAGGAAAAGCTGACTCCAGTGACTCAGGCAGCGAAACTGTGAAACCAAATGCAAAGAAAGTGAACTGGGCAGATGAAGAAGATGACGAACTCGAAACTGGAGTGAGAAAGCCGGTTACGTTATTAAGGGAGTCTTCAGAGGAATCAACATATTAAAGTGAAATTAAACACAAAATGTCCGACAGCACAACGTGTAACCAGCAAATGATATCATATCAGATATGTTCCCTAAATATGTGTGGTATATCATCAGACTTAAAATTACAAATGTTTAAAAGTTTTATTTACCTCCATCAAGTCGATATTGTCTTACTACAAGAAGTAGCTATCAGTGATTTCGCCTTCATTAGTGGGTATAAAGCAATCGTTAACATAAATGAAAATAGAAGAGGAACAGCAATAATAATCAGGAATGGTATCGCCTTTAATGAGGTCAAAATGTTAGAGTCATCGAGAGGTGTGGCCGTCACAATATTCAACCACAATATAATAAATATATATCCTCCAAGCGGCAGTCTAAACAAGGGAGCCAGGCAAGAGTTCTTTATAAGCGAACTACCCAGGCTGTATACACCAGGCAAAAAACTAATACTAGTTGGTGATTTCAACTGTGTAACTGAAAGAAGCGACGCGTCAAATGACACATACGACAACATCTGCCCAGTTTTGAAAAACACCATAAAACACTTAAGCCTGGTAGACGTCTGGACACTTAAACATACAACACCAGGATATACCTACTTTCATACAAAGGGAGCCTCTAGACTAGATAGAATTTACGTTAAGCAAGAAATATCAAAGATGGTAGGCACAACTTCAATTCATCCGGCCCCATTTACAGACCACAGGGCGATTATGGTAAGTTTAAGAATGTCGCAGAGTAGATGCCTGACTGCGCGAACACCTTGGAAATTGAATATCACGCTCCTAGAAGACCCTAACGTCAAAATACTTTTTCTGCAAAACTGGCAATACTGGAACCGCCAAAAATCTAAATTCACAAGTCTTATACAATGGTGGGTCAACTACGCAAAACCAAAAATCAGGTCGTTCTTTCAATGGCAAGCTTCAATAAAGAAAAAAACTGAGAGAGTAACCATTGAATTTTACTACCAGTGTTTAAAAGAAATAATGGAACGGAACCCAAATGATCCAGCAACATTCATAGAGATAAAAAAATATAGAGCCCTTATAACTGACCAACAAAGGAAGCTCCTAGAAGGCTGCAAAATCCGAAGTCGCTTAAAAGAAAATATCCCCGACGAGCAGGCATCAATATATCACATAATGCGTGAAGAAAAACAAAAGAAAATGAAAAATATAACTCGCCTGGAAGAAAGTAATACAACACAAAATGAAGAGCAAATACCAAACATAATAAGTCAATATTTTACAAATTTATATAAAGGAAGACAATTTAACACTGAGCAAGCTAACCAGGTCTTAAAAAAACACTTTAAAAAGAAACTACAACCGGGAAACGGCATCGAGCTAGTTCGTGAAATAACAGAACAGGAAATACTGAACGAAATAAACAACAGTGCATTAAACAAATCTCCTGGGCCAGACGGGTTCAATGTAGAATTTTACAAAAAATATTGGGACATAATTAAGGACAGTATAGTGACAATAATGAACGAGATAAATAAAGGAGTGAACACGCCAGATGCCTTTAAGGAGGGACTTATGGTCCTTGTACCAAAACAAGCAAACCCGAAAAATCTGAGTGAGTACAGACCCATCTCATTACTCAACACAGATTATAAATTGTTTATGCGATGTATGAAAACAAGACTTAGCACTTTGATAAACCAAATAGTTGGCGATGAACAAACGTGTGCATCTCCAGGTAGAACCATCTTTTCATCACTACTTAGCCTAAGAGAAGAAGTAGTAAATGCAAACATTCATAGCAAGAATTATATCCTCCTAAACTTGGACTTGGACCATGCGTTCGATAGAGTCAATCATGAGTACTTGTGGTGGGCACTAAAACAATACGGATTTCCAAACAGATTTATCACCAACATAAGACAAATGTATACGAACTGTTTTTCCTGTCTGCAAATCAACGGGGGACGCAGCCCAAGAGTAGAGATAAAATGTTCTGTAAGGCAAGGATGTCCCTTATCAATGAGTTTATTTATCATTTATTTGGAGCCACTGATCCAACTATTAAAATCACCAACTACTGAAGTGCATGCTTATGCGGACGACATCAACCTGATCATTAAAAATCATAAGGAAATAAACATGATCTATGCAAAAGTCAACACATTTTGCCAAATATCTGCAGCAGTCCTAAATCCAACTAAGTCCAAAGGAATGATACTAGGTAGACAAAGAAGTATCACACATGTACCTGAGAATACATGGTTTCCAATCGAGGACAGTATCAAGATTCTGGGAATTAAATTCAGTAACAATTTACATGAAATGATAAGAACCAACTGGGAAGCGGCAGTATCACTTGTGCGCACCACGCTACTTAACAACCGAAACAGGAAATTGACAATCATACAAAGGGTCTTCTTTGTTAACACTTACGGGTTATCCAAAATCTGGTATTTGAGTCAAGTACTTCCCATACCTCTGCTGGTGGCAAAACGAATATATACCATCTGTGGGTACTTTTTATGGACAGGAACCTCAAACAGAATTGCAAGAACGACTCTGATTCTCCCCAAACTTCAAGGTGGTCTAGCGTTACAAGACGCTCGGATTAAAGCAAACGCGCTTTTTATACGTCGGACAATGCAATATAAGAGGGAGAACAGTACTGCCTTTGATTATATGAATTTCAGGGCTACGGTAACAAATCCACCATACATAAATGGAATACCGCATCAAGCCCCTCACATGAAGCGTTTTGTGCAAGAAGCTGCTTACATAGAGAAAAAATGGCTCCAACCTGAGGTATCATCAAAAAGTTTATATGGTCAACTCATACTCCAAAATACTAACACACAAGCACTGAATACAGACTCTCTTAAATGGAAATGCATACACAACAAATATATATCAAGTGAACAAAAAGAAATACTGTTCAAAGCAGCACATGGGGCGTTCATGTCCCAAAGTTTCCTACAGAGGATTGGAAAAGCAACAGATGACAAATGCACCATATGCAAGACACAGCAGGACACCTTTCTACATAGGTTCGAGTGTTACGCGAATGTCGTTGAAATAACTAACAAGATGCAGCATTTCCTTGAAACTGTTACCCAGAGAAACGATATCAACGTCGGAGATTATTTAACTTTTAAAAAAAGTTTTAGTAAAGCTGTGCAAAACCTAGTGACAATAATAGTGGCAACCACTATAGGATATGTCTTCACAACAGAACTGGGAGCTGCATCACCAGAGGAATACATGCAGGTACTAAAAAACCACATTAACTGTTTAAGGAATAAAAAATATGATCTGTACAGGACTTTCAAGGAAAAACTTAATATTTAGGTGCAAAATTAGATTATATTTAGAATGAATAATAATTAATAATAATATTGTGCAAAACTATCCGTAATACAGAAACCAAAAATGGTGCTTAGCTGGTAAAAATAGGTATTAGGTTAGCGTAAGATTATGGAATATGACATATTTATATTTTTGTTAATTTATTTGGAGAATATGTATTTTATTTTGTAAATAAAGTGATTTTATTAAAAAAAAAACAACTAATAAACCAATTGCTTTTGTGTAACCTTGAGGTAATCCATTACCAAGTGACAGGTGTTAGACAAAACAGTTTTTTTTCCTCATTTAGATCTCACTTCAACTTACGTAACTTACGATTATACTAAAACCCGCCAGCAAGTCAAAACGCGCTATTAGTAATTTGTAACATCATTGAAAACTAACCAGCTATTCTAAGAACTGCACATGTATCCATCAGCAAAAGATCAAATCGATAAAAACCAGCTGCGTGTGTATTTTCAAAAAAGTCTGGACGCAGCAAGTTCATTATGGTATTGAATTTTCATAGAATTAATCAGACACCAAACTTTTTTTAATTAAATGCTTATTATTTTTTTCTTTTAAGGTAAAGATCTAGATTTTGGTATGTAGTTTACATTGTATAACGTAAATTTCAGTACCAAATGTGGGTACCATAGCCTGGTTATCTTAGATAAAATATTTTTCCAAACGAAAAGTCAACATTTTCGCGGAAAACCTAGTCCGACTTCCCTGCTTAACGAACTTATCTAAGCCACATATGGGTTCTAGAGTCACTAGAGCCACTAGTTCGAGGACTAATAGTAATCCTCTCACTGGCGCCTAACGATTTCATAACGTTATGCATCAATTTATTGTAACGCAAACAATGAATTAGTAATAGACAAAGTCAGAATGTGTATACACATATTTTTCATTATCTATCCACTTTGGTACGAGATTCTCTATACATAAACAATAGATTAGCGTTTTCATTGTAACCAGTTTCTTCTGCTTAGATTTTACTCATGGTTACGGAATTGTTTCAACTGTTACACAATCTTAGCTCATTTACATTTTTATTATTAATAAATTGTTATGACATACCGCATTGAAATTTGCTCTCTAATATTTTGTGCATAAATCAGTAACCCCTTATCTATGCTATAATGTGATGTTAACATCATCATAAGAGTCTAAAAGTGATGGCGCCCTGTTGTCACTACCACGATTGCAGCAGTTCTTCCCATTAATAATTAATTTGACGACGTTTCTTTATAAGTTTTCCCTCGGTTTGCCTCTTTTAGAGAATTTCCATTAAGAAAATTTCGCTATTAGAGAGGTCAGGATGAAAAGCTTTTGAAAAAATGTCTTTAGATGAGCGCGAGTTTGGGTCCCTAGTACACAAAACCAAGGTCCGTTACAATTTTTATATGTTTATATATATATATATATATATATATATATATATATATATATATATATATATATATATATATATATATATATATACGTCTCCGAGCGATAACTGAAAAAATACTAAACTGATTTCAATCAAACTTGGCAAAAATCTTGTTTGGACGAAAACCGAGGCCGAGTTCGTTAATCAGTCTTTATTCTCAAGTAAAGAAAAGAAAATCGGGGATAACTTTTGAAAACGCTATATTTTTTAAATTATTAAAGTGAATGTAATCGAATTGTTCACATATATAAAGCATTCAAAGATCTCATATATTAATCTTGAGGCGTTTCTCTCAACATAATATACGTTATCCTGTAATGTGCGTGGGAGAGGTTGATATAACGGATGTCTTACTTTGTTTTCTTTGAATGTTGGAAAGCTACAAAATCTGCCCCATAGATTGAAACAGCCAGAGTTGTCAGTTTCAAAATTTTATTACACAAACTTGAGAAGTTTCCCTCGTTAGTAAAATGAACGGTAATATTTATTTCTAGAATTGATTTGTTATTCAAAAGCTATATGGTAAAATCGGCGGCTAAAGAGTTTAAGCCTGATTTTAAGTTGTTATCCACACAATAACTAAATAAAAACCTTATAAGTTGAATAAAACTTTTACAATTATAACATTTTTTGTAAATTTAGTCTAGAGAGATTTATCTATGGATTTGGCATTCTGAAATGACCAACTAGACGATTCTTGGTCACGTCGTCAAAAATTGAATTGCTATTGGCTTGTTGTATCACTTGCATTCTTATAGCAAAATGGCGCGTTTTGTGCTATAGGCTATATGTCATATCCACTTATTTGTATTTTAGGTTGTTTTCGATTAATAATTTTAGTTTATATGAAAAGCTTGTAAATTAAATCATTGTCGAAAACAACAAAGCGTTTTGATCATATTGTGAAATAAGTGAATTGTCCAAAATCCTAACCTTTAAATTAAGTTATGCTAAATGATTTCACACAGGAACAGTACGTATGCAATCAGGACTGTTAAAAATTGTGTAAATATTGCAAAATTTGAAAATGATTTAATAAATAGTCTTTATTTAAAATCGAAACTTAAAAATGAATAATGAATATATAAACCTTGGATAAATAATCATTTCAAGAGAACGGCTATAGCACGTTGAAAAAACCGATTCAAGTGCGATCACCGAAGTTAAGCAGCCTCGGGCATGGTCAGTGCCTGGATGGGTGACCGCCTGGGAACTTTTTGTTTTGTTCTTATTAACGAATTTTTATTTTTTTAAATTCGCTAATAGAGAGGTATCGATGGTGACATTTTTTTTCAAATGAGCGTGAATTTGAGCACCTAGAACGCAAAAGCAATGTCCGTTTAAATTTATATATATATATATATATATATATATATATATATATATATATATATATATATATATATATATATATATATATATACATATATACATATATATATATATATATATATATATATATATATATATATATATATATATATATATATATCCACACCATAACTCTAAACTTTATTAACCAACTTTGATGAAACTTAGCAAGAATATTCATTTTACTAATAGGTTGGACCAATTCGTTAGCAAGCCCTATCGGACCAGTTTTTCTAAAAAAAATTAATTTTTCCAAAAAAAATTATATCTCAAAAAAAGTTATTTTTATGAAATTTGGTTGCCATGCTGGCCTCGTAAATACCTTACTCCACCAAAACTCAACCTTATAGGTTTATAGAAAATTGAGTTATACAAGTTATACAGCATTTAATGAAAATTCGCTACCATAACACACTTGCTGCGTTCCCAAATTTTTTATTTATATCATACAACTTTGACAGAATGTTAATATGTCTCCTCAATGTCTTTTATCAATCATCTTTCTTCGGTAATCTCTTTTATCACATTTTTATTCGTCTTTTTATCGGTGTTTGGGAGTCTTGTGGGGTCTTGACACGGTCTTGACGTACCACTAACTAATAACGTCGCTGATTCTAATTGATTGTACTTTATTTTACTCAATAGAAAATGGCAAACAAAACTTAATTATAACTTCATTAACAATAAAATATATATGATTTAAAGTGGACTGTATAATAAATGTGAAAGATGAAAAGTGTTTATTTTGTAATAATAGAAATAGACTGAACGAAGCACTAGGTCTTAAATTGCGAGAGTTAAAGATGTTTTCACTAGAACATCGTACTATTATCTGCTACCTGCTCTTGAATGTTTTCTGCGAGCTAGACCGATTCCACTACCTGTGAGGGTCTCTTTTAACAGCCCCCTCGCTTCTAGAATAATCTGGTAGCGTCTACAATGTGCCCGACAATATTAATGGAAAACACATCTCTTTACACCGAACAGGTGTATTTGTCCTTTTTCCTAATGTCCACATTTCAAAACCTTCTGTTCTCTTTATGTCCTTTCTATCTTCTCAAGCCTTTTTTCCTAGTGTCTTATGTGCAAGTACAGCTTTCCTGATTTTTATGCCAGGTCTGAATTTGAAACGATCTTTCTCTCGGCGTGCTTCTCATTACTATGATTATAGATTATACGTACTTTTCAATTATTTATTTCCTGTTTCCATCTTTGTTTTTGCTTTACTATATTTGAAAACACTAGTTCAGGAGTGCGCTGACGCCCTCAAAGGACAAGCCAGGACAAAGGAGGTGCAACTGGTGTGAGTTCCGGGGCACTGTGGCATAGCGGGGTATGCGGTAGCGAATAATCTCGCAAGGCTTAGTTCCCGGCGGCCGTTCTGTGGTTCGGAGCCTGCGATAGGTATAAGTAGGAAGACGGTCTCTGTCGCCTTATACAGGTAGCCATGGAGAGGCATTGGGGGTTGGTTGGTGGCTGTAGGCAGGCGAGGGACTTCGTGAAGGGGCCGGACAGATATAAAGCTGTCTGGCTACTCGGTAGGAGTCGACCTACGCTTCGACGCATCCTTGGGGTGCTTACAGGCCACTGCGCTCTTAGAAGACACCTCACATTGATAGGCATAGAGAGGGCTCCCATTTGCCAGGAATGCGGCGAGGATGAAGAAACATTCTACCACTACCTGTGAGAATGCGAGGCTTTTGGGAGTCTTCGAGTAGAATTGTTCGGTTCGAGGACTCTGCAGAGGAATCAGGTAAGTACCGTCCAATTGAAGACCGTCACGGCGTTCATTTCGAGGTCGAGGCGGTTTGGCGACGGAACCAAGGAGTAGAGCATGGTTGCTGGGTTGCTGGGGTTGGCAAAAAGGGTCCATTGTGGCATACTTGCTTGGCGTTAGCCTCCCCACAACTGCTACTACTATTATATTTGAAAAACGTCTATGCTTTTCTTTTTATATTTATCAGAGTTTTTGGGCAACTGTGGTCCTAGGCATATCTAGATTGTTTTCATTTGTCTAATCTCATTAACTGTAGAACTCAATTTGTTTCATAAAATTCTAATTTTTATTTAAATTCATTACCATAACACATATTTCCATACGGACCTCTTTTATTGCGTAACATACATATGCAGCACAACTGCACAATGCACAAATGTAGGAAAAAATCAATAAGATAAATTTCGAAGGAGGTATATTTACATCGACAGGTACAAAATGCGGTTTGAAGATAGTCGTGTAAAAAGTACTGGGCAAGAAGAAGGTAAAACCAAGAAAAACGTAGATTACACAATAAATATCAAAGTTAATACCACCACGTAACAGGTAAAAAACTACTTGAACGAAAAGGCCTACAATAAATGTAAACTAATTAAAATATTATGATCTAACAAAAATGTAGGAAAGCAAGGGAAATACGAATCCAAAGAAATAGTGTAGAAACAAAAAAATTAATGAAAAACGATCGATCGGGTGAAGCTTACCAACGCTTAAAAAGACTGCAATATAAACCAGGAGCAAAAAGTAGAGTCATGGGAAAACGAGCAACATCTTTTGCTGTCTAAAAGAGTTATATAACGGAGAGGAAGTTACTTTTAAGAAAGATTACCTAGGGGTAGGGTAAAGCGTACAGTAATTGGCACACTAAGGTCACAACTGCAGAAGATAAGGAGAATACGCACTTTATTTGATTTATACTTTTACTTTATCAGCTTCAACTCAATCTTCAATATTAAGTAGGCCTTTTAAAAATGATAAACTACTTTATTGTATCACTTGAACATCATTAGTCATTACAAAAAATGGAGTAGATAAGTCTTACGGTAATTGGCACTCAAATGATAGTTATTGTCATATATGCTAACAGTGATTGGCACTGGAAAACTAACTATTGATTACAGACTATTCAGGGTAGTAATATCTACCTGAAATAAGGTAATGAATTGGAAACTGAGGAGAACAGCCCTTTGTCCTGAAAAACTATACTTAGAATAAACTGGGACATTTCTTTTGATTTTTTTTTTACTTATTGCCATATTTAATAAAGGAAGAACAATAAAATGTATCAACGATCGGTGGCATATATTTTTTTTGTTTCCTCAGGGATCGTCCGCGGCCTTGCCGCCCCGATAGCACTGCAACCTTTGGTTGATTGTGCATACCCTTAGTCTTACTCCACCCATTCCAAAATCACTGTGCCTTGAACTAGTCTGCACAGCGATTGGTAGGGTGAAGTTTTATATTGCTCTGTCTCCGGTCTAGACCGTAGATCAGTTGTCTTTTGCGGTCCAGGGCTTTACACTCGCACAAGATGTGCTGGGCTGATTCCTCCCAGTCGCCGCAGAGTCTGCATACAAGGTCCCCTTCGAACCGCCCCATTTTATGCAGGTGTTTCTTGACGGCCATGTGTCCCGTCAAGAGACCTGTTGTGTTTCTGGGCTGTCCTCTGCTAAGATTTAGCAGCTCCACAGCTCTCTTTGAACTGGGTCCGTCAATTATTGACTTCCCATGTCTGAGCCCTGGACAGTCCTCCCAGTACACCTAGTGTTGGTTTCTGACCCAGGACTTAATGGCTCCCCTGGCAGTGCTCTTTGACACGTCCAGAACCGGTTCTGGCCGCACAAATGGTTCTGCTGACCCTCTCTTCGCGAGACTGTCAGCTTCTTCACTGCCTTTGACCCCCGAGTGACCCGGAACCCAGATGAGGGTCACCTCATTCTGTCCAGCCAGGTCGCTCGTGTCATCTCGGCACTCAGTCACCAGCCAGGAATTTACCCGTGGGCTACTTAGTGCCTTAAGGGCTGCCTGACTGTCTGTGGCTATGAGGATCCGCTTGTTGGTGTAGCACCTCCTCTTGTTCTCCCGCAGTGCAAGATGGCGTACATCTCAGCCTGAAACACGATTGCATGGGCTCCGAGGGAAATACTATGACTTACCCTCGGTCCTTCCGAGTAAACACCTGCCCCCGTCCCACGCTCCCCGTCGGATCCATCCGTAAACCAGACGAGCGCGTTCCGTGGTATGCCCGGCGTCTCCTCCCGCCATGCCTCGCGGTCGGGGATTTTCATTGTAAAGTTGTTTTCCCTGCACATTCGCGGGCCCGCGAAGCCTGACCTCATTTCAAGCATGGGTTCCTTCACGATCTCCTGAATTTTGCAGTGGCCCCTGAAGCCTGGGTTGATCTTCATAATAACTAAGTGTAGGGGGGGCAGATCCAGCAACACCTCCATGGCGGCTGTTGGGGTTGAAGACATGGCCCCAGTGATGCCTAGGCAAGCCATCCTTTGGATCTTGCCTATTTTTTGTTTGGCACTGGATTATGTCAACTTAGGCCACCGGACCAGTGCCGCATATGTTAACGATGGTCTGACCACCCTTGTGTACAGCCAGTGGGCCATATTAGGTCTTAGTCCCCACGTTTTTCCATATAGCCGCCTAGCGACGGCTAAGGTCATGACTGCCTTACGCAGTATTTTTCCAATGTGACAATTCCAGGTTAGCTTAGAGTCCAATACGACCCCAAGATAGTTTACCTCCCTGGCCATTGGAACGCTCCTACCGTATAGAGTGAGAGTTCTGTGGCACTCCCACTTCCTCCTCCTCGTAAACGGTATGACGGTTGCTTTCTCCGGGCTCGCCCCGGGCCGTGGCCAACCGTCCACCTTTCCACCACCTTCAGTGCAGTCTGCATGCGCTCCCACACTGCCTGTGTGACCTTTGCTCTGACTATGATGACAATGTCGTCCGCATAGCCCTGTACCTCATACCCCCCTCCCGAGAGCCTCCGCAGCAGGCCGTCCACGACTAGGCACCAGAGCAAGGGAGACAGACGCTCCCCTGCGGACACCCCGCTTGGACCCCCTGCAACAGAGTCCCTCCCGCGAGTGAGGTGAACATTGCCCTGTTCCTGAGCATGGAACCGATCCACCTGCAGCAGGTTTCCTCTATTCCTAGCTCCCGGACAGCTGCCAAACCGATCCGAACGAAGTGTTGCTAAAGGCCCCCTCTATGTCTAGGAAGGCCCCCAGCGTGACCTCCCTGTTCTCCAGTTTCAGCACCAGTTGGTGCAGTGCTGTTTCTGTTGAGAATCCTGCTCTGTATGCATATTGTCCGCAGTGTAGGGGATATGCTTCCAGTACACCGCCCCTAATGTGCCGGTCGAGCAGTTTTCCACTGTTTTTAGCAAGAAGGGCATGAGACTTATTTGCCTCAGGGACTTTGCCTGGTCTGTTGGATGCCCAGGTTTAGGAATGAATACAACCCTGGCCAGTCTACATGCCCTCGCAATGTACCCCAGAGCCAGGCTGGCCCTCATAATGAAGGTAAGCACCGGCGCCAGTATATATATATATATATATATATATATATATATATATATATATATATATATATATATATATATATATATATATATATATATATATATATGTATATATATATATATATATGTATATATATGTATATATATTTATATATATATATATATATATATATATATATATATATATATCCCCTGTTGGAGCATGATGGGCATTATTCCATCAAATCCCGGCGATTTGTATTGCTTAAAGCTGTTAATGACCAATCTGATTTTGCTCCAGGTAACCACCCCTTTAGCGACTGTCCAGTCTACTCTAGATGCCCGCCTATAAGGCGCCTCTATCTCTGAGAGTTCCCAGTCCGGAGGTGATTGATTTATTATGTTACAGCTGGGGAAGTGCATCTAGAGTAAAATTTTCATAGTTTCTTCCCCGGGCTTGTAAAGCCTCCCGTGGATGTTCTAAGGGAGCCTATGCTAGTCTGAGGGTTCTTGGACAGGATCTTGTGTAATGGAGCACTCTCGGACGTGTTTTCCACTTCCTCGCAGTGCCTCCTCCACGACTCCTTGTTGGCGTCTTTTGTTATAGGTCGTTAGGGCCTGTCTATATTCATCCCATGCTCCCGACCTTTTGGCCGCGTTAAACAGCTTACGAACCTGCGTTCTCTTTTGCCTGAGGTCCTCGTTCCACCACGAGACGTTCCTGGTGGACATCCTCATTTTCAGGAGGCAGTTGTCGTTATAGACCGTGGTGATTGCGTCTCGCAATTTTACTGCTGCAATCTCGAGGTCTATTGAATTGTCTATGGTACTCTTAACCCCCCGCAGTTCCACAGCTAGGTCTAACCTGTAGGCTTCCCAGTCCTCCTTGCGGGGGTCCCGGTACCATACCGTTTGTCTTTCGACTTTGGCGATTTCAAACCGGATGTATCTGTGGTCTGAGCTACTCACTTCCCCAGACACAACCCAGCTCTTAACAAAGTCACCCAGGAACTGGGTGGAAACTGTTAGATCTAAAACTTCCTCACGCCGTGTTGTGACGAAGGTCGGTTTATTACCTCTATTCAATATGTGTAAATTAAATTTCATAAAGAATTGTAAAAGTGCCTCACCCCTAGAGTTTGTGTCCGAGCTACCCCACAACTCATGGTGAGCATTCGCATCCATGCCGATGATGGTCTGCCATCCACCTGCTCTGCTACCCACCATCAGCTGCTCCAATTCGTTGGGTGGAGGAGGGTCCGTGGTGTCCCCTAGCAGATAGGCTGACGCGACAGTAATGTCCCTCAGCCCATCCGCTCCTCCACATCGGATTTTGATCGTTGCCAGGTCCTTGGAACAGAAATTCATTAGAGGGAGAAACTCTATCCCTTCCCTGACAAAAATGCAGGCCCTCGGGTTCTCGCTGGATCTGCTGTAGATGAGCTTTCCAGTAGCTCCGCCGAGTCCCTTGATCTCTCCTTTATAGGAGTACGGTTCCTGGATGAGGGCCACATCCGTGTTCCTCAGAGCCATTAGTAGTCCGGCCGTGGCTGCCCTACTGTGTTAGAGGTTGACCTGAAGGAACCTAAGTCCCATTAACCCTTAGTTGCTTCCCCAGTGGGCGGAAGCTAACCCTTCCCATGCCCCAGAATGCCTTGAAGGAGGTTCCTTCAAGGGCTCTGTAAGATGTCGGGTCGATCGAGAAGGCGAGCGTCTGTCCTTTCACCTCTGCCTTCCTGCTTAGAACCGACCAGTGTTGCGTCCCCAGTTCAGGGTTCTGGATCTTAAGTCTACTGATTACTGTCTCCTGCGGGACGGTGTCAGGGATCCGTTCGAGGACCTTGCGTCTCTTAGGGAGTTCCTTGGGCTCGACGGCTGTCAAGTCCGCCCCCTCTCCAATCTGACCAAGGCCCCCCGATCTTTTTCCGCAGCCAGTCCCGCGACTGCGGGCCGGCACAGGTTATCCAGAGGATGCCCCGCGTCAGGCGCGCCCGGTGGAACTGAGGCGGGCTCTCCCCTTCCTGAAGAAAGTCCACCGCAGCTACCACCGCAGCCTGGATCAGGTCCGCCTTCCCCTGGTCTAGCGTGACCTCAGGATGGCGTCTCCCAATCACCGCCATCCCTAGGCCTTCCCCAGCCTCCCTATATGAGCCAGTCTGCGCCGGTGTTCCGGCTTTGGTCCTTTTGGGAGGTCTGTCTGTAGTAGGCGTGCTAGAGCCAGAGCGCGGCGTCTTCTGACTCGCACTCTCCTCTTGCGCCTTTACAGGTGCCCTGGCCCTTTTGGGACGTCTGTCTGTAGTGGACGTGCTAGAGTTCAAGCGCGTCCTCTTCTGGCTCGCACTCCCCTATTGCGCCTTTACAGGTTTCTTGACCGTCCACGTACCGGTCGCCATTTTCTGCGCCCTCCGGAACTTCTTTCTTTGCGCCCCGGAAAGACACTTGGTTTGCCGGGACAGGCCCTCTACTCTTACAGTAGAGTCCTCACTGGTGGAGGGGCCCCCGGAGTCCGCGGAGCTCACCTCCCTCCGGTGGGACCCAGCATCCAGCTTGGGTGTCGGGGACAGGTCTCTGGCCAAAGCTACCCCCTGATCCCCCGTATCTGCGCCGGTCGTGAGACCTCCAGAGTCCGCTGCCGCCACCTGGCTCGTCTCCGTTTCCGGAATAGACTCAAGGCACAAGTCTGTAGCCGGAGCCACTCATCGAGCCTCATTGGTTTTAGTTTTATATGTATTTATTATCTTCATGTTGTTCCCACGAGAATGGGGGAAATGCTATCCACATCATCAGAACCCCCTGTGTGGTGCAAGGTGGGTTACTCTGGAGGGTTGCCCGGTACTCCAGAGGTTCCGTTCACGACACCATCGCCCTGATCCCATCCATCCCTAGGCACGAGTCACGTGACACCGTAGATTGGGGGAGTTTAGTTCGACCTCCTTGACTAGATCCGTCATGTTTAGTTATTAGCAGGGTAACCTCGTGCAGGATGCGGATTTTTACCGCGCATGACGGTCTTGGAGAAAGCTTCATCGAAAGTTTATGTTGTTATTTCCACTTCCTCAGCTTGTCCCCTGGAGTCTTTTGGCCCGCGACTCCTTAACCACTCGGTGGCATATTACTATGTGTTCTAATACAAGTTACGTTATAATTTCTGGGGCATATGAAACATTTTATGCTTGTGTTCGTTAGAGATAAAGTCTTCACACAAATAAAACACAGCCCGTTAGTAACCCTGGTGTTAGTTTTGAAATATGTGCCTTCACGTGCTTTGCATACTAGGTCTTGCTGGTAGATGTTCTTATGTATAGATGGTAGATGCACGTATGTTGGCTTCTCAGAATTTTTTATTTGAGCAATATCTTTGCTGCTGACCAATAATTCATTTTTTTAAATGTTTATTTAGTTCGAATTATCAGAAATTGCGAGATGTTCGGTATTTTCAATTTTGTCTGTAACTGTACTGTTTATATCATTACATATGATTGCTTAACAAGTCGTGTTCATATTCATATATCTCTTTGGATTGCTTTTATTTTCATTATTTCTCTTTTCACCAGCTTTCTTGGTTTTCCTTATTTTAGAACTTTGCTTCTTTCTCTCTCGTTGTAATTTACGCTCCCGCTTTTTCTTTTGCCGTTCAGTGTTTTTGATCCTTTCCGTACAGGTGTATCAAGGCAGGTCAAAAATTCCTGATGCCTTCAGTGGTGGTATTCAGGTCTCCGATTTCTGAATACACAATGTCCGCTTGACTCAAGTCGATTATTTCACCCTTTTACAATCTAAACCAGTCTATTAGAACTTCCTTCCCTGTGGGAGTTGTACGGGTAACTGAGAAAGATAAAAAATCTAATGACTTGTCATTGTAAGTGTTATGGACAGCATCATCAACAGGATGACCTGGGGTAAATCCTGCGTTTGTAAATCCAGTTATAAGTTTTCTAATCATATCGCCTTCTGCTGGGACATACGCTGAATTGGTAGCGCCTATATTATCAATGCCAAGAATATCTTTGGATCTTTTGAAATTTATGATATCACTATCGTCAGGCACATGTGATTCACTTGGCTTCGTTACCTCTCCCAAGCACTTTTCTAATTTAATAGCCCTGGAATTCCACGGAAACAACCCACAGGTACGGAAACCACGAATTAGTGTTTGTGGTGTTACCTGCGCAACAGCTCTTGCTAGTAGAGGAGCAAATCTGATCTTGTTTAAATCGTCGTTGGGATTTTCACGCCTCCAATCTAGCACACACTTCTTCCAGTATCTTTTTGGTGGCTTAAATGCAGCTACATAAGCTGGTTGTAGAATCCTGGTTGAATTTGTGTAGGAAGCCATTAAAATTATGCCTAGTCTGGTACATAGTTGAGTCACACTGTATGTCAAATGCGTGCTGTCTACAAATAAGATCACGGGCAATTGTGCGTTATTTTTCTCTAGAAATGGATGGTAAAAGGTTATCAATGTGTTCAAAAAGGAGCTATACTGGTAATCAAATCTGATGCCTGCTTTCTGAAAAAAAGGCACATATTTGCTATTAAAAACATTTTTATGAAAATTCACTACCATAACGCACTTGCTGCGTCCCGAACTTTTTAAATATGTTTGAACTACTGAATTATTCTTTTTTGGATTTTAACGTCGGCCTATTACTGCGAATATGGCCAATCATCGACGCCAGGGAGCAGTTTTTCCTCACTCTCCTCGAAAAGTTGCCGAACCCCTGCCTTTCTGTAAGGAAGGTAGGAATCTTTAACGTCCCCCACATCGCGTGGACACCAGACCGGCGCCTTTACTCCCCCTCCGAAGGGCGGAGCGTGCAGACATTCAACTTGCTCAAATACAATACAATGTCGGTTGATGTTAGTTTTACATTATGGACTGAAAAGTTGAAAGGGGAAGCCAGGGAATCAAACTCAGGACCCTTCGGTCCAGAGGCGCACGTTCTTACCCCCAGGCCACATATACTAGGTTCGCATTTAAGGAACTGCAGAAGCGGTGCTGGAACTCAGGGGACTGGATACCTAGAAAAAGAGAAGATTGAACCTGTGATCAGCACTGAAAAGTACACTTGGAGAACCTAAATCACCACAACAAATTTTTTAAAGACGTGACCGTTGATTCACTAACAAAGTTAGCGTCATCAGAGAATAAACAATTTGAAAAGTCGTACATTTTTTCATCCTTTGATGACGCTAACTTTGATACTGAAACGATTTGTTGTGGTGATTTGGGTTCTCCAAGTACCTAACATAAATGACTTTCTAACAATATTATCTGAGGGACACATACTCGGAAACGGGGAAGAGGTAGACGAAGAGAAAAAAAAGTTCGGGACGCAGCAAGTGCGTTATGGTAGTGAATTTTCATTAAATGCTTAAAATTAAAATTACTCAATTTTCTATAAACTTAGAAAGTTGAATTTCGGCATATAGTAAGGTCTTTGCCAAGGCCACATATCCACCAAATTTCATTAAAATACCTTTGTTATTTTCGGAGAAATACTTTATTTTTTTCGAAAGAAAACTCAAAATTTTCCCGGAAAACCTGGTCCGATTTTCCTGGCTAACGAACTTATCCAAGCCATCAACAAAATAAAGGTACTTACCGAGTTTCATCCAAATCGGTTAATTATTTTTTGTGTTATCGGTTGGATATATATAAACATACAAAAATGGAAACTGACGCTGGATATGGGTTCTAAGGGACCTCGTTCGCGCTCATTTGAAAAAATGTTTGCAAGGTCTCACCATCGATACCCCTCTATTAGTGATTTTTTTTAAATACAAATTCACTAATTATAGAAAATCTGGCACAACCATTTAAAATTTCGGGAGGCAGCAAGTGCGTTATGGTAGTGAATTTTCATTAAATGCTTCAAACTTAATACCTCAATTTTCTATAAACCTAGAAAGTTACATTTTGGTACGTAGTAAGGTATCTAAAAAGTCAACATATCAACCAAATTTCATAAAAATAACTTTGTTATTTTTTGAGATACAAATTTTTATTTTCGGAGAAATGCCTTTTTTTATAAAAACTCATCCGATATGGCTGGCTAACGGACTAATCCAAGCTATTAATAAAAGAAATGTTCTTGCCGAGTTTCATCAGAAACGGTTAATAACTTTTGGAGTTATCGGTTGGATACATACATGGATATATATATATATATATATATATATATATATATATATATATATATATATATATCTATATATATATATATATATATATATATATATATATATATATATATATATATATATATATATATATATATATACTATATATATATATATATATATATATATATATATATATATATATATATATATATATATATATATATATATATATATATATATATATATATATATATATATATATATATATATATATATATATATGAACATAACAAAAATCAAACGAACCTTGGTTTCGGGTTCTGGGCTCAAATTTTTGCAGTGTCTCACCATAGATACCTCTCTATTAGCAATTTTTTAAATAAAAATTCGCTAAAATGCGGAAGATACTATAAAATGATAAAAGCAGCTAGATGGAGTCAGATGGAGTGTGATGATAATAATAATAATGACGTATTCCAGTTTAAGCAAAAGAATTATAATATAAGCCAAGCCATTTAAAACATACAGTTATGTTAATAAAGAGTAACGGGACTAGCAAAGTACGTCCGTTATTTAAGGGACACCTGCTATATGCGTATGCCTATTTAGAAAGAGCGGGGTAAAATCCAAACATTTACAAAACCTAGGGTTTATTATACAAGAAGAAGACTAGTCACGGAACATTACCATGCACATAAAGTCTATATCTATAATAATTCATCCAATGTAGAATATCTAATTGCTTCATATCGATTTGTGTAGAAAACAGCCGTCCGCGTGTGACGTCATCGACTCGCACTCTTGGAGCATTGCCATCAGATTCAAACACAGACACGGAACATTTCGCGTTTTACCTTTGCGAACTGCAGTTCGTGACCTCCGCCACAGTCGAGCTGCTGGGGAGTGTGCGTACATTATATACAGTGTGTTCGCATGAGGGCTGTCTTTGTGATACGTTTATATTCTGCGATAGTGTACTTAAATTGTGATATTAGTGGTGTTATTTAGCAATGGATCCGTCTGCCAAATTGTCCGACAAGAGTAATCCGGTGCAAAATGCCAATTTTTTGTCGGAATTAACATTTACGTGAGTTGAAGTGCAACATTTTTATATCATAACTAGGTTTTTATAATTAGTATTAGAATGTTGGATGCGCAACCGTGCTTTAAAATTATTGTCTTTGTTATTATATTATGTTTATTTTTTCAACAACTTTACACATTCAGTGCCAATTTCTTATTGTAATTTAATTAACTTTTTTTAGCTTTATTTCCGACCTGATAAGTTTTGATTGGAGTTAATGGTTAAAATCTAACACTCAGTTTTCAGTTTCTTGTAAAAAAATTACGTCTGGATTAATTTATTAGGAGAAAATTTTATGACCTAGGTACGGTTTAGTTATTAGTGAATTTTCTTAGAAAAAATTCACTAATGAGGAGATCCCGACTTTTGAATTTTGAAAAAATTTCTTCAAATGAGCGCTAATTAGGCCCCCCAGAACACATATCCGGGGTCGGTTTAAATTTTTATATGTTTATATATATATATATATATATATATATATATATATATATATATATATATATATATATATATATATATATATATATATATATATATATATATATATATATATATATATATATATATATATATATATATATATATATATATATATATATATATATATATATATATATATATATATATATATATATATATATATATATATATATATATATATATATGTATCACACCGATAACTCAAAAAATAATGGGCCGATTTTGATTAAATTTGGTGAATAAATTCCTTTTGCAAATGGCTTGGATAAGTTCGTTAGCCAGGAAAATCGGTCCAGGTTTTCCCGGAAAATTTTGTGTTTTCTTTCGAAAAAAATTTATATCTCCGGAATTAACAAAGTAAGGGCAACCAAATTTCATGTGCGGATTTATTTCATTATAGGCAAGTTACCTACCAAAATTTAGCTCCGTAGGTTAAAGGATAAAAAAGTTACAGGCATTCAAAGAAAAATAAATTTGGATTTTCCTCAAAACGTCAAAATTGCGATTTTAAACGTCAAAATTGGTGAGTACATTCCTTTCGCAAGTCGCTTGGATAATTTTGTTAGCCAGGAAAATCCGCCGAGGTTTTCCCGGAAAAATTTGTGTTTTCTTTCGCAAAATATTTATATCTCCAAAATTAACAAAGTAAGGGCAACCAAATTTGGTAAGCTGGTTTATATCGTTATATGTGTGCCACCTACCAAAATTTAGCTCTGTAGGTCAAAAGACAAAAAAGTTATGGGCATTTAAAGAAAAATAAATTGGGGGTTTCCTCAAAACGTCAAAGTGACAATTGAAAACGTCAAAATTCGCAACATTTAGGCAAATAACTTGAATCTAATACGATCTATGGAAAGAAAATGTCTCAAGAAGAATGTTTTACATACACCGAACTCTTAGTTTCAACCGTCATTGTCCTTCATTTTACTAAAATATTTCCAGAAAATTCATTTCTAATAGACCCTTTCTCTGATGCTTGGCAGTAGCCTTAGCTATAGAGTTTATTGTTTAATGGTATATAATTTTTGTCGAATTTTCGTAAAAAATCAATAAAGCTCAATATATTCGTTATTATACAAGATATGAAAAAATATTGTATACATTAATTATACGGTGTTTTGAGCTACATCTTAAAAAATTATTGCGACAATCACAGGGTGGCCCATAAGTCGTTGGTGATACAAATAATTATTTTTTTGTCGAAAACGCTTTATTTTTTTGCATTTTCCATCGAAATATAATGCATGTTTGTAAGTTAAGAAATTCTGGAGGCAGCAAGTGCGTTGTGGTTGCGAATTTTGATTAAATGCTTCATATTTGAAAAGCTCAATTTTCTATTAACCTATAAGGTTGACCAGGAAACGGATTTTTTCAGTAACACTTTTGGTTTACTTTTGGAAATTTCTGTACGTTTTCAAACAATCAAGTTATTTTGATGAAACATGGCACATTGTTTTTACTATATATGTTATACTGGTAATCGAATTTGATGCCTGCTTTTTCTATATAGGTTATACTGGTAACCAAAATTGATGTCTGCTTTCTTAAAAAGAAAACACACATATTTGCAATAAAAACATTTTTATGAAAATTCACTACCATAACGCACTTGCTGCGTCCCGAGATTTTTATATTATGCTCTTTATAAAATCAAATTATACAGTATGCGTATACAATAAGTAAAAATAAGTACTATATATCCATATAACTTTAGAGTTAGGTTCATAAATTACATTTTGTTACTTTACCAAGTCCAATAATTAACTTAAAATTTTGACTAGTTGAACTGATTTCAAAAGCAACGAAATGTCATTAAAGAAAGGGTTTCGAATATGTCTGAACCGTGATTTCAGTAATATTTTCTGTCTATCCGTATTGTGCTTTTGTTGCCGACTATGTTTACTCTGATCCCTTTATTTCTATTTAAGGGGTAAGAACGTGTTCCTCTGAACTCAAGCGCCCCTGGTTCAATTCGTAGTAGAAACGTCTAACAATTTTCCAGTACATATTGTAAATTAACATCAACGGTACTTCTCGCATTGTGTTTAAGCAAGCTGAACGTCTGCACATTCGGAGGGGGCGTTAACCCGTCAGACCTATGTGATGTTGGGCACGTTAAAAACTCCCCCACAGAAAGACGGGATTCGCTAAAACTTCCAGGACAGTGAGCTGAAACTGATGCTGCCCTCAGTGATTGACCATAGTAGCAGAAATAGACCGACGGTATTGAAGCGAAATATACAGATATATATATATATATATATATATATATATATATATATATATATATATATATATATATATATATATATATATATATATATATATATATCTGTATATTTCGCTATACATATTTATATATATTTACATCCAGCAGTTATATTGCGTCCTTTCAAAATGCAGTAATTTTACATCCTCCAGAAACAATAGCTTTATTGAATATCTGGCTGCGTATATTGAATCTCCTGTAAATTTTATAAAGCTCCATATACTTTTTGTGTCTATTTTTGCAAAAAAAATATATACAGTTCATACATATTTAGGTTATTTTACTTCCTTTCAAATCTCAAATCACCGATTACATTGAATCCATGTGTATATATTCTTTTACATATTTATCACATTTTACGTCCACATGCGTATATTTCTTTCACCTTTATATCTATTTTACGCCCAACAGTGTTGCCAAGATGTTACAAAATTCGAATAAAAATCTCATGGACAAATATAACTTACATTGTTCATTTCTGTAAAGAGAGCGAATGACACATAAAGCAAAATATAATTAATGCAGATTGAGAGTAAAGTTTACCTGTATACAGTTTAAATTTATGTTTCTGTTGTAAAAGGAAATTAATGCACTGGTACAATTTGATTACTTTCTAAATAATGCAATTAATTTAACCTTTTATTACAAATGCGTTTTTGGTTCCATTTTAATTTAAGAGTAGGACATTTTCCATGTTTCAACTTCAGCTTTGTATGCTTAACAGAATGTGTAATCGATTTTTCACATAAATTAAAAAAATTTATTAATGAAAACTTTAATTACCTAAATGGTTTCTCATAGTATAGTTGCTGTTTATAGTCATTATTACTATGATTTCAGTCATACTGGGCAAGTCTCTAAGATGTATAGATCCTTTGGTGACATGTTCTACAGTTACTATGAATTGCATACCACTATAAAAATGTCAGTTAACGAGTAAAACGTCTGTCATTTTCTGCGCTAGTAGGCACAAGAGATAGTGGTTTTATTGCAGAACCAATTATTTTCCTTTTGAGTTACCCAAAAATTAGTTGATTGCTTACAAAATATTAGACCATGTTAAACGATAAAAAAACAGTTTTCCCACCGAAAACATAAATGTTGCACAAATAAAAACGAAATAAATCATTTACACAAGAAATAAAGTTAGCTTAGAATATTTAACCAAACATCATAAAGTGAATTCTTCGTCATTACTACTTACTTTAGTATAATCATTCTACTACTACTACTACTACTATCAGTCACGGAATTCCTATAAAGGGGTGGGCACACCACACATCCTATGCTATTTATCAACAATCTTTCGCCATGCACTTCTGTCCTGATGAGCCATTTCTGCTTCTTGTACATTCATACATTTTCGCATAGCCACTTTTCTATTACGTAAACTTCTGACCTCTTTCTTCTTTAATATATCACCCACAACATCCGACTAAGCTTTAATGGGTCTTCCAGCGGCTCTGTCGCCATTTACATGCTCTCTACAATTTCTACTTGTCATTATATCATGTGTCCAACCCACATAAGCATGTTGCTCTCATATTATTTTCTCTCCCCCAGGGCTCGTCCGCGGCTTTGCCGCCCCGATAACACTGCAGCCCTTGGCCTATTGTGCATGTGCTCTCATACTTACTTTCAGTAGACTTTTCTACATAATATTCGCTAAGAATCCATTCATTTCTAACTCTTGTCTTCCCTTTACTTACCCGTCACCTGTCTCAAGGAGTCCGTCGCAAGAGCATTCAATTTTATTACATGCTTTACCTGACACACTCAACTTATGTCAGAAATAAATAAATAAATACACACACACACACACACACACACACACACACACACATATATATATATATATATATATATATATATATATATATATATATATATATATATATATATATATAAATTTAAACGGACATTGCTTTTGCGTTCTAGGTGCTCAAATTCAGAGAGCACTGCCATCTGACACAAAGCTTGATTTTTGCAGATATCTCTTAAAATACATTTTTTAAATATTGTTATCTAGAGTAAAATGGCCTAATATCAGATACTTTTTTAAATTCATATCTTCTCTTTCCTAAGAATAATAGTTCAACTTTTGGAACAAACACGAACTATATAATTTTCAAACAAAACATTTTAAAAGATTTAAGGTTTAGAATTTTTTTAGAAGCATAAATTATAAAAAAGTTATTTTAAAAAAATAAAATTTTTCTCTAATACCCGATACACTATCTGATATTAGGATACATTTTTTGACCCAAGTTTTCATCACCCTTCGAGTCAGAATATTCAATTTTGATACACATTAAGCCTATATAAGCATGAAGAAACATTGCATTTTCAATTGCCTTTTTTTGGTACTATAAATAACCAATTAATCTCGTTATTGCGGGCCTTTTAAAGAGGTAAGTAAACTTAGACATATTTATATCTTGATAAAATACATTTTAAAAATATGCATTGCAATCTCCAGGAAACGGTAAACATAAATAATACACTAAATTAGCCGCGGTCGCGTTACGAATGTCCTTCAGCTACACCGACTCAGTGTCTCATTGTCAAGAACTATAGCATAATAAACTCTTATGCTGTGTCAGAACGACGCGACAGCTATAGATTAGTTTGCTAATAGATTTAGATTTAATGGCGACTGTTTCTTCTAGTTTTGTAGCACTTCAATTGAAAGCCCTTTGGGAAACGCCACCCTTTATGTGCCTATAGTTCAAGTTTTCATAAAACTAGAAACTTAAAATTTAGTATGTTCAATAATTACCTAAATGAAAGCTATCTCCAAAGATACTGATATGTTGTGGCAGCCCAATCTTTGGTCAGCTGGTCGCCCGGTTTTGTACCAGTAGAGTTTTCTTTGGGCTACCTTCAGTGAGTTGTCTATATATATATATATATATATATATATATATATATATATATATATATATATATATATATATATATATATATATATATATATATATATATACAAAGAATTGTGACAACAAATTATAGAAACTGTCAATTTATTTGGAAATAAAGGAATAGTTAAGTTAGACAATTCCTTCTTAGACGTGAATCGAAGTGTGTTTGGCGTATTGGTGGCCATTATGATCATTTGTCGTCCAGTATTTATATAATTATTTGTTTATTTTCCTAATAATATTAGTTAGTAGTCTTTTTTGTACTTTCGGTCTATTTCCGCGACTTTGGCCAATCACCGACGCCAGGGGCAGTTTTACCTCACTATCCGGGACATTTTTCCGAATCCCTGGCTTTCGGTAAGAAGAATGGGGATATTTAACATGCTTAACATCAACTGGACACCGAACCGACGGCTTTAACTCCCCCCCACCCCCGAAAGGTGGATATGTTCTGCTCTACACAATGCAAACCGCGAGTCAACCTGACACGTCCTTAAGGAACAAAATCTCCACGAGCTCCATTTTCAAAAAATTTACCACTTATTAGAAGATCCTTTATGCAGTACATAATATTGCGAGTGGCTGCAACTTCAAGAGGAACATTTCCTGTCGGTAATTGTGTTTACTGATGAGGCAGGTTTTAGTCGCGACGGTATCCTAAACATGCATAACATGCACTACTAGTGCGTAGATAAGGGGGCTGGAGGGGGTAATTACCCCACACTCGACTAAAAATATAATTGAAAAAATAATTTGCCACAAGAGTACGAAATAGGTAAATACATTTTCTAAATGTTGGAATAGGGAGTATTTCACTGGTCAGGTCAGGTCAGTAGATACAATAAGTACCTAGTAATTCCTAACATTATGTTTTACTTGTGGCTTTACTATTACAATACATAACAAACTGAAGCGAATGAGAGCGGTTTTTTCAAACTTGGAACTATTTCTTTTAATTCATTAAGTGTGTCGGTCGGGAGTTATGCGTGTTCTATATTTTAATAAAAATATTAAAGCCACTGTTCGCGGCATGATATAACAATAAACATTTGTACAGGCTAGGTTAGTCCTTATGCTGTGTTACAATGTCGAGAATAAATAATAGGTCATACTAATATTTATAACGTCTAGACGCCACTCCTTTAGGAATGAAGATACCGTTCAATTCTGATATTAGGGAATCTGGGAATCTTTGAGTTGGGCCTTCGAAAAACAAGAATTCAATTTATTCTCGACATTAGAACATGCCGCTCGCCCCTAGCAGGTTGAAACATATACAACAATGATTCGTGTTCTCAGTGCTCGGCTCGGAGACTTCTGGTAATATTTTCGACTTACTAAAAAGCTTTTTTTTCTGCAGACATAGTTTTTTACCAATAATAAAATAAACAGGCCTGCTCCGTTACTGTGAAAGAGATGTTTGCCAATTCACATAAAAAATGTGTTTTCGAATTTTCTTGAAATAAATTTGTTTAGCAAATTGTGATTCTGTAAAAAAACTTTTAGCTGATTTTCGTGTATATGAATTTCATGTAACGTTACCAACATAGCCAATTTTTGCAAATAAATTACTACTTTTTATGAAATGTTTTATTTTTGTATTTTTATCAAAAAGCCTATCCTGAATAATTATATACTGGAAAGTGTAGCTTTCCTGTAAATTGCTTGAATTTATTTATTCGCCAGGAAACTAGGGCATTTTCGGGACAATTTTGTTGACTTTCGTAAAAAAAAATATATATTTTTAAACAATAAAGTTCTTTTAAGGAAATATGGTACCTGGTTTTATGTTATTCTATCTACCAAATTTGATGTCTTTCATTAAACAATACATATTTGGAAGTAAACATTTTAATCAAAATTCACTACCATAACGCACTTGCTGCGTCTAGACTTTTATATTGGAATAAAAATCATTTAACTAAAGATTACGCGTATGCAGTTTTATTGACAAATAATATTGTATATAATTTGACATATAATGAGAGAAAGTTATGGCATTGTATATATATATATATATATATATATATATATATATATATATATATATATATATATATATATATATATATATATATATATATATATATATATATATATTGGTGTGTCTATAAAATGTATTTATAATTTAGGTATAATTGATATTACCCCCCGAGGAAAATTTGTTATCTATGCACTTGTACTGGAGTGACGAAAATCCTCATCAAACCGTAATAAGAAACCACCAGTATAGGTTTTTAATTAGTCGTTTGAGAGGTGAACTCTATCGAAATTTCTTGCGGGATGAACTAAACCCTTTTTTAGAAGATGTAAAGTTTACACTGTATCTCGAGAACTAAAGGGTTTTGAACATAAGTGTACAGAAACTTTTCTTGTTTTTTCTTATGTCCTCTATCGCGTGGTACTATACAATTCACCCTTTTCAATGTCACGCTGTATATATATATATATATATATATATATATATATATATATATATATATATATATATATATATATATATATATATATATATATACCTTAACTGAACTTAAAAATAAGTTCTAGGGGTCCCTATTTGCGCGCATTTGAAATTGCGATCATCTCGAGATCATTTTTTTAAGAAATTGCTTGCCCATTTTTGTTTAATTATTTTAATATCATATGAGACCATTTATTGTAATTTATCTCTGTCAGCTATGTCGTGCGTGCAAAAATGTTTTAATTGCTTAATAACATTGTAAAATTCAGCACGATTCTTAGCTGTATTAATTAACTTAACTCGTAAAACTGCTGTGACAGAAAATATTTTTTGAAAACTAAAGTTCATTAGAATTAAGTATTACCTAATTATTAAGACCACTAAATTGTAAGCACCATACTAGTTGCTGCATTTTACTTACGAGAGCGGATCCCTATGCTTCGCCACTGACCAACATAACGAAAGGCTAAGAACAATTATCTTTATTTTTCAACAAACCCCCTTACTATTTAGTGTTTACGGTTCTAAATAAAATGTTTCATCGACTTCTTCAAACCACTTATATGCAGCCACTTTCGTTTCATTATTTATCGAATATCCCTACCCCCTCAAATATTCTTCACTAGTACTTCACTAGTACGGACCCAGCCCTGCTGATGGCGATAACTAACTTGTAGCTGGGTACATTGTCTTGATGAAAGAGAACCAATTTTCTCAACTTTTCACAGCGTTTTTTTATAGCTTTACGCAACTTAATTAATAAGTTGGCATGGTACTGACCATTTATTATGCAGTCCCTTTTAAATTATATGCCAAAATGGTACCTTATGCAGTCAAGAAATCACTGAACATGACTGCAGAGAACTGCACCCTTAAATTTTTACAGGGTGAGGAACAATGTATCTCCATTGCGTGCTCTGCCATTTGGTGTCAGGATTCTAACGATGAAGCCAAAATTCATTTAGAGTGACAAAAAGGTCAATAAAGTTACTCTCGTCTGTTCTATACATCTCTAATAACCTCCGGCAGATGAAAACATATCTTCCTTTGGTCGTTTTAATTCTAGTTGAACCCATCTCGCAAACATTTTTTTCATTATCAACTTGTTTTCATAGGAAGTTGTATACTGTATGGTGAGACAAACCTGTTTCCTCTGTCATCTGCCTCATTCTAATACGTCAATTTTGCAGCACAAGATCATGAACTTTTCAACATTTTTTTTGAGTATTGACTGTTATGGGGAGACGAACGGCATGTTTATCTTCGCCCAAAGTCCTACCTCATATGAATTCCCGATGCAAACGTTTGGCTATATCGTACGATACGGCAGTTTTGCCCATATTTCCATCAAATCGTTTTAGCTAGACATACCTATTTGTTGTGGGCATATAATCACCGCTCTCTGCTCAACTCTTTCATTGCCAACTGATAAGGTGTTATTACTTTACTTAAGCTCGTACAGATTACTTACTGCCTAACTTATAAATGTCATAATTTGACAGAAATGTTAACGCATACCTATGTAGCATTAAAATGACAAAATATGATAACTATAGAGTACCTGGAAACACTACAATAATTCGAATTCCTCACCAGGCACCAAACTAGATGGATATAGGCAAGTTACTTGTTATAAGTGCCTGTCATATTTATTTGTTAAAAGATGTCGATCAGTTGATTTGGCGCCCTCCTAACACAGGCAGCTAAGGCGCCCGTCTGCTACACGACAGCTTACTGTTTCGTTTTCCAAGCGGGCCAACTAGAAGTTGGCCTGGCCTGCATAAAACTTACGGCGACAAAACTCCTTATATATTGACCAAACCTTTCGATTAAAAGGGTCAACAAATTAATTTTTTTTAAATTAGTTTAATATTAAGAGATTGATATAACTTTAAAATAATTTTTAATCTTCTGTCTGACGCTTCTGTAAAAGGCGAAACCAGTTGCAAAGAAGAAGACAAGCATTTGTGATACAAGAGAAGAAGTTTCTCTCTATATATATATATATATATATATATATATATATATATATATATATATATATATATATATATATATATATATATATATATATATATACTTTTCACTGCGTTTTTTTTTATAGCTTTACGCAACTTAATTATTAAGTTGGCACTGTACTGACCATTTATTATGCAGTCTCTTTTAAATTATATGCCAAAATGGCACCTTAAGCAGTCCAGAAATCACTGAGCATGACTGCAGAGAACTGAACCCTTAAATTTTCACAGGGTGAGGAACAATGTATCTCCATTGCGTGCTCTGCCATTTGGTGTCAGGAAAGACACATTTAGAGTGACAAAAAGGTCAATAAAGTTGCTCTCGTCTACTCTGTACATCTCTAATTACCGCCGGCAAATAAAAACATATCCACTTTTGGTCGTTTTAATTCCAGTTGAACCCATCTCGCAAATATTTTTTTCATTATCAACTTTTTTTCATAGAACGTATACTGTATGGTAAGACAAACCTGTTTCCTCTGTCATCTGCCTCATTCTAATACGTCAATTATGCAGCACAATATCACAGCATAGTCTTATGCTGTGACAATATCATGAACTTTCCAACATTATATTGTGTATTGACTGTTATGGAGAGAGTACCGGCAATTTTATCTTCGCCAGAAGTCCTACCATATCTGAATTCTTGATGCAAACGTTTGACTATATCGTACGATACGGTAGTTTTGCCCTAATTTCCATCTAATCTTTTTAGCTAGACATACTTATTTGTTGTGGGCATATAATGACCGCTCTCTGCTCAACTCTTTCATTGCCAACTGATAAGGTGTTATCACTTTACTTAAGCTCGTACAGATTATTTACTGCCTAACATAGAAATGTCATAATTTGACAGAAATGTCGACGTATACCTATGTAGCATTAAAATGACAAAATATGATAACTATAGAGTACCTGGAAACACTACAATAGGCCGAATTCCTCACCAGGCACCAAACTAGAAGGATATAGACACGCTACTTGTTATAAGTGCCTGTCATATTTATTTGTTAAAAGATGTCAATCAGTTGATTTGGCGCCCTCGTAACACAGGCTGCTAAGGCGCCCGTCTGCTACACGACAGCTTGCGGTTTTGTTTTCAAAGCGGGTCAACTAGAAGTTGGCCTGGCCTGCATAAAACTTACGGCGACAAAACTCCTTATATATTGACCAAACCTTTCGATTAAAAGGGTCAACAATTTTTATTATTTTTTTTCAAATTGGTTTAATATTAAGAGATTGATATAACCTTAAAATAATTTCTAATTATTGTCAAAACAACAATTGAATATCTACTTATTTCATTAGAAACCACTTAAGTCCCAGGCCTGTATCTAATTTCTTCTTTTTCTGTCTTCTGTCTGACGCTGTCGTAAAAGGCGAAACTAGTTGCAAAGAAAAAGACAAGCATTTGTGATACAAGAGAAGAAGTTTCTGTCTATATTTTAAAGTTTTGTTCTCTGATTAACTACATTCTATTTGCAATCAAACCAAATCTTTATCATGCTTTACCACCACAATTCACTTACTACGTTTTTTTCTCTGAAGAAGCATATATATATATATATATATATATATATATATATATATATATATATATATATATATATATATATATATATATATATATATAAAGATTTGTCTCTTGTAACTCTTTTCTCAAGCACAAGATGTCAAATAAATGTTCACCAAAAATTATTTAATTCAAAAATTAACACCATGTGTTTTAACTCTTACAAAGGGACTGCATATAAGACAACATAGTAACATAATTAATTTAGTGTCTCAGAAGTAATGGTGCTCACAGAACTACAGCAAATTTCTGATGGTAATATTACGATTGAAGTTAACTTCAGCTCGAATTAAGCCTGTCCCTTAAAAAAAAGTCTGTGAGAAACTATCGTCCAATTCTCATTCTATCATCAGTTTTTCCTACACTTATGGAAACAGTTAAGAATACAGAGCATGAATAAATCAAACATCCTGAAGTTCGGGGGTTTTGTGAACGGTGACTGTTATTTTATACTAGGGGAGACAACTGGGGTTATGACGTAATTTTACTGTGAAGGCTCTTAATTTAACAAGAGATTCAAATGGCGGAACAGAACTGATCTTACCAGCCAGGCGAAGCGCGTTTTATATTGGAAAATATATGCATCTCTTGCTACTTCTAAAAGCTTTGGTGTCTCTGTTCCTCTTATGGGCGGAATAAATAGACAATTTTGTGAATTTACGAATTTTTAGTATTATTTATCAGTAGATAACATTCCAATGTTGATTTATTCTGGATGTATGCAGCCTTTTATTTATATACAGGTGGTTAAAAATTAGTATACGGCAGAAATCTTTGGAAATAAATATTTGCCGAATTTAATTATGAATATGAGTTGGAATTACAGCAGCAACGAAGTTTGGGTTTCTATTTGGGGCTAAAAGTTAGTTTTCATTATAGTACATACTTACTCTGTATAAAGCACAAAACATCACAGTTGGAATATTGTTCTTATGTCTGGTGTGCTGCCCCAAAGGCAATCTTGTTCCTCCTAGATTCTACTCAGAAACGAGCCGTTCGCGATATAGAATATTAATATAGTCAATATCACAGTGAATCTTGCTTTGCTGGATCCCATGTCAAAGATTAAATATACTTTTGTTTTCTATCCATACTCCCATCGTAATTGCTCCTCATAAATTGCTTCGTAAGTACATGCGCTTACGATCCTTAATTGGTATTAATCCGTTGTAGTCGAAACCTATGTGCAAAGAATATGTGATGGCTTCGATAGATGTATCTACCTACTCTTCCATTCACCATAGATTTTTATTATTATTATTTTTTGGATACAGGAGGGGGAAATGCTCATGCAGACCCCATTCACGGCCCCGTAGGTGCCGTGGGATATCGAGGTACTGTGAGACTGTATTTACTAAAACCCCCTCCCTGGGAGTACCTGACCTTAGTCCATACCTCCGTCGGAAAGATTACACACAATGACTTTTTGGGTATGAATGTTTCCATTCTGTTTTTGCCGCGGGGGCGTTAGCGGGTAAGTATAAGCTTTGGACGCTTATGCTTGTGTGGAAGTTGCTCGTCGTAGTCGGTGGCACTACGGAGAAGAGCATTTGGGTGAGAAGCGGCTTTTGCGAACTGAGTTGTGGATAATTGAGGCATTTCCAGATCAGAGTGAATCTGACTGTTTCGGATAAAATAGATTTTTATAAGTTCAGTGTTGCAGCAAGTATCGAACCGTTTAATACAACATTATTTTAAACAAGGTAACTAGAATGACGGACATCTTTCACAAATAGTTTTACCTTTTCTACTCTTCTCTTACTTTTATTTCCTTTTTGCTCTTTTCTTTTTCCTTTTTTCTTTCTCGTTTTTTTTTTTGATTCCCCCCCCCCTCTCTCTTTTTTATATATTTTTTCTTAACAAACTACCAAGAGTCGCAACAAGGATAACTTGTCGTCTAGGGACCCGCTAAGGCACACAAAACAAATAGACTGGAGCCACGTAAAGGGACGATAGACAAAAGGCCACAACCATAAAAGTTGTTTACAACTGCAAATAAAAACCTTATTATATGTAAATTAACTATAACTTAACGTAAACTTTTTTTAAGAAAATTCACTAATATCTCAAATTCAACATTTGAAATTGCAGATTGTGAGTGGAGTTTGGAACCTGTGATGAGTACTGATAAGTACAATTTAGAGAACACAATTCATCACAATACAGTTTTTAGACCCGACGACCTAACTTTTTTAGCGGAACGATCGTCAGATCTAAAAACTGTATTGTCACGAATTGGGTTCTCCAAATTGTACTTGTCAACTTTTTTCTCTGTGATTCTAACAATTTTTAACAGAGAAAAACAAAAATTAGTATTCACGTTTTCCTGTGATCGAAATAGCATTTCCTTTACAGTTTTTTCTAGACCCTAAAGGGCGCTCTGCATGCTTTACGTTGCTGTGGTGAAATTTTGATTATTTTGTTTTTGTGAACTTTAATTATACAAAATTAATGCCCTTTTTGTTTTTAAATGAAAGAAGTGTGTTAGTTAAATTTCGTTAAATCCAACTATGTATTTCGGAGATTTGTTATTCAAATACTTAACGTAACAACTTAGGTATTCATGTTAGTTAAAATTTCACCTTATAAACAAAATATTTGAAATACAGACGTTGACCTTATATTATTATTAATCATTTTAGTTTATGCATTCTACGTGTCTTTCTAACAATGCAAACTATCAACACGCTACTTTGTTTTTTTTTTTAAATCTAACTGTTTATTCTAAAAAGTTTAATAACTAACATTCATTTGCCAATATTCTTACCTTCTTCTACCTAGTTAATGCCAAAAAAAAGTACGTTTTTAAGGCGGGCGTGTAATTTTTTTATATTATAGCTAATATTAAAAGCAACTAAAGATATTTAAAACTGAATACATCTTACTTAATAAGCTTCTTAAAATAAATTGTTGGATTGAGAAAACACATATGGAGCTGGTTATTGTTTTAATTTTCACGAAACCACTTAGAATGTTTAAAATATCATGTTTACGTTATTAATAAAGCCAGGGTTTGTATTTGACAGAATCCGGATATAAAGTTTTAGGTGAAATTTACTGTTACTCGAATCAGTGGCAGCATCGAACATGTCAGCTGTGAATATCTCAGATATGATTAACCTTGGAGATATTAGACCAGCACACGTGCTCAAATTAAAATAATAAAAATTCACTAAAAATAAAAGGATACCTATGCAAAATAAACTTAATAAAAACGTCCCTTTCTTGATAAATGTTCAAAATGTTCTCCATTTACTTGCACACAATGAAATAATCTGCTCTGGAATTCTTCCCTAACTCTGTTCAACACGTCAGGCGTTACGTTCGTAATTTCTGATGTTATTTTCATCTTCAAAGCATCTAAATCAGCAGGTTGCGTTTTATACACTATGTCTTAAGATATCCCCATAAAAAGAAATCAAGAGGTGTAAGATCTGGTGATCCATCGGCTCATTCTACCAAACCTCTTCGTCCAATCCATCTTTGTGGAAAGACTTCGTGTAATACTCCTGTATTTGAAGAGCAAAGTGCGGCGGTGCACCGTTTTGTTGAAACCGAATCCTTTCATGGAGAATTGTAGGTTTAGAGTATTTTATTTTAGAAATTTGAATTTCAGGGTAAACTGTTTAGTTTTAATATTCCGGCATTAAATTTCGACACTGTATTGAAAACTGTAATATTAGACCATACATATGAGATATCTCCGCATTCAGAAAAATGTGATCCATCGAATTCTGATGAAAAAACGTAGGGTTACTATTTTTAAAAAAATGGATAAAGTGGTGGGGGTAAAATGATGGAAGTTTAATTTTTTAAACTATGATTATAAGATAATGTTCGACAAATCAAACTTCACGTCTCTCTCTCTCTCTCTCTCTCTCTCTATATATATATATATATATATATATATATATATATATATATATATATATATATATATATATATATATATATATATATATATATATATCTGTGTGTGTGTGTGTTTGTTTTGTTTCTTTAACGTCGGCCTATTTCCGCGGCTATGGTCAATCACAGACGCCAGGGAGCAGTTTCACCTCACTACCCTGGAAATTTTGCCGAACCCCTACCTTTCTGTAAGGACGGTAGGGATCTTTAACGTGCCCAACAGCGCATGGACACGGGACCGACGGCTTTACGCCCCCTCCAAAGGGCGGAACGTGCAGACATTCAACTTGCTCAAAGACAATGCCAGAACCCCGGTTGATGTTAATGTTACAGTTTGTACTGAAAAAGTGAAAGGAGAACCCTGGGATCGAACCCAGTACACTTCGGTTCAGAGGCACACGTTCTTACCCCTGAACCACCGAGGCTCTATATATATATATATATATATATATATATATATATATATATATATATATATATATATATATATATATATATATATATGTATGTATCCAACCGATAACTCAAATTAACCGATCTGTATGAAACTCGGCAAGTACATTTATATTATTAATGGCTTGGATAAGTTTGTTATCCAGGAAAATCGGACAAGGTTTTCCGGGAACATTTTGAGTTTTCTTCCAGAAAAAATTTTTTCTCTGAAAATTGCATAGCTATTTTAATTAAACTTGGTAAATATGTCGCACTGGAAAAGACCTTACTATATACCAAAATTCAACTTTCTAGGTTTATAGAAAATTGAGTTATTCAAATTTGAAGCATTTAATGAAAATTCACTACCACAACGCAATTGCTGCGTCCCGAACATTATTTTTATTATCCACAACTGGACTAGTAAGTTTGCTTAAATCGTAAAATTTCAATTTCAGCATACTTCTACTGACATGTGTCTCGCTGCTTTTCACAGAGTCCATGGATAAATTTTCGTCGTTATCACAGTCTAAAAGCGACGTCGCGTAGTGTTTGAAATCATAGTTCTCTGTCTCCAACAGCTCTTTTTATTTAATTGAAGTGTCCGCACTTCCACCATTGGGCCAGATTTTCGAGAAGTTTTCCTCTTGATCCACCTCCTTCTTTTTCTCCAACTATGTGTCCTTCAAATAAGGTTGTTACAAAATTATTATATCTGTGAATATGTCCAATAAATAATACATTCCTCCTCTCAGTTTCTTTTAGCAAGCATATTTCCTCTCTTACCTCTTCCAGGGCATGAAATGTAATAGAAGGTGTTTAAAGATAATATAGTTCTAAATATAATCAGGGTCTAAAGCTATAGAAATATTGGAAATGTGGATATGAAAAATACTGATAGAAAGACGAATAAAGGTTTGCTTGAAGAAATGAGATAAGAACTATGTTGACTGAAAGACCTTAAGAAAGGAAGTATATATTTTTTGAATATATTTCAAGATACAATAACTATACTATACTACTATACTTGGAAAAATGGAGAAAAGCGTTCTAAGAGGAAAGCTTTTAAAACATTTTACCCAATTGATGAAATGGCGAAGCTACAATGAAATTAAAAGCACTGCTGAAGACACAGGGCCATGCGCCGACAGGTCGACATCGCCTTTAGAATATAATTATGTCCTCAATCTTAGTGCACTGCACAAGGTCAGGGAATTACACACAGGTACGTATCACAAAGGATAATGGTTAGAAACTAAGTTAGTTGACAGTTTATGGATATCACAAGTTGGGGTATGCCATGCAAGCTTGGTAGTGACTGTCCCTGCGTACCAAACAGGCCAGGGAATCGGCAAAAGGCTGATTGAATAGAACATAGTTAAAACACGTTCTGGCAAATGACACAGGCAGGAAGCCGCACCAAGGCCGGTGCCACGAAGGATAGTAACACACCCGTGTACACAAATCAGGCCAGTAGAGGATAGATGAGTAGTTGGTAGTAGTCTCGGATGCACCACACACATTAGGTAATTGTCATGGAGGCTGCGTAAAAAGAAGATAGTTGTCTTCCCAACCATGGCATTCCACTCACGAGTAGTAACATGTGGAAAAGGTAGCGGTAAAAATTTTGTGTATGACGTCATAGTCGATTACTTAATAGAAGGGCAGAAGCAGCATTTTGCATCTCGACCTGTAAATAAGGGGCCAGATGCGAAGCAAAGAAACACCAGTAGACCTTTTTCCGATTTCTTGCTTAATATACAAACCCAACATATTGTCGATGCATCGTACTAATTTTCAATTTTGCCCTTTCATAACAACTACTTACTCAACCCTGTATAAAGTTGCTTCATTAAATCTTGTTTATATACGTCTAACTTCACCCTCGCATGATATTTAATTTAGCATTGGTATAAAACCTACTTACTTAAACACTTTATAGGAATTATGTTGTAACCGTTGAATATAAGTTACGCAATTCAACTACAACGTTAATCCTCTTATAATAGCAACTAATTTGACCCTTATATAATAACTACTAGACCAACCCTCACCGTATAAGAACTAACTTGACCCTCGTATAATTTTACACAGGCAACAATATGTTTGATTCCTAGAATCAAACACATATAGGTACAGTAGATTAGATTTGATTAGATGTAATTGTGAGTGAGCTATTCCGGTCTCTCCACCGCGACCTTAGGTCTATTGTGGGTCACGTCTAATTATTTAAATTTCACCGATCAATTCCAGCTCCCTGCGGGAGTCGATGTTTTCTTGAGGGTGAAAGTTTGTTTGGCGGGTGTACTGTCATCTGCGTGAAGTCGCTTGCCCGTTTCGAAAGTCCAAGAGAGAAAACCTCTCTCCGAGTTCGTCTGGACCCGACATCAGTCAGTGTTTGCTTCGAGGCGGTATCATGAAATTCCGCTCTCGAGCAGCATCCAATCTCCAGTTGTAATGCACCCCTAGAGATCTTCCCTCAGGTTCGTCTAAACTCGACACCAAACAGTGTTAGATTCAAGGCAACATTCCATCGAGTCCCGCTTCCCAGTATCACCCAAGCGAGTCCGTCCGTTTTGTAGCACCCAATGGGGGCTTCAATCACTCACCCTTGTGTAGGTTACCATCATTCCAGTGGCTACACACACCTGTAAACTCACTTTCCGATACTTAATAAGTCAACAATTCGAGTATTCCACATTTATTTAGATTAAGTATGTACTTATAACAAATGCCAAGAAATGTTTGAGAATAAAATTCTAATAAAACAATTAAAATTTCAATAGCTTAGAAATAAAATAAATAAAGATACAGTCCTTGGAGTTGCCAAAAAATTTAATAGCCAAATACAAAGTTTCCTAGATGAATATTCGAGGTTACCCCACTGAAGTAACTTGAAATTTGGCTAGACCATTAATCCTACAGGTTTTCAGTGTCATTAAAGGAATTGCATTACGTAATAGTACTTATACCTTTATAGAATACAACTAAATTGAACAGAATATGCTACAAAATCACCCTCACTTGCACTTACAAAAAACTACAACTGAACGTCAGCGATCAGACATTTTAACCCTTCCCTAGTTGTTCTCTGCTCTACTCTCACTGATTTGATTATGACTTGTAAAGCTATTTCCATATCTCGGTGCCTGATGTTTGTCACCAACAGCTTGGATATTCTGATTGTGAAAGCAAACTCTGACAAAGTGATTGCGTATCTGATAAAGTGCAAGTTTTATTGCATATAAGGTATCTTCCTACCATATGTTCAGGTCCACATTTTCTGCACTTTATAGTTCTTCCACAGGAGTAAAAAGTCTGAGATGTTGCGTAGACAATTCTGTAGATTTGCAGTATTCTTGCACTTTTGATAACGTAATATCAGTTTCCCTAATAATCCTTTGTTACACTTGCTTGTCGTAAACGCCCAGAATCAATTTATCCTAAATCGTTCTATCTACATATATATTCTTGATAATTATACAGATCATAACTACTGAACCGAAGAGTACTGGGTTCGATCCCAGGGTTCTCCTTTCACTTTTTCAGTACAAACTGTAACATTAACATCAACCGAGGTATTTGAGCAAGTTGAATATGTGCACGTTCCGCCCTTCAGAGGGAGCGTAAAACCGTCGGCCCCGTGTATATGCGATGTTGGGCACGTTAAAGATCTTTACCCTCCTTACAGAAAGGCGGGGGTTCGCCAGGATAGTGAGGTGAAACTGCTTCCTGGCGTCGGTGATTGGTCATAGTCGCGGAAATAGGCCGACGTTAAAAGAAACAAAACAAACACACATCCATAACTAGCAGGTTACTTCTTAAGTTCCGTTACAAAAGAGTAAATGGTGTGGTTTTCTTTTTGATAGAAGTTATTAATATATTAACGTTTCCATAGTAATATTTGTCTTTCCATTCATCAAAACAACCTAGAACATCTTCCAGCTTATTTGGCTTATCTACTCGAAAAGTTTTAAAGATGTCTAACACCACTTCACTTATAATATGTAAAAGTAGGGCAATTTTCATATCATCATTTGAACTGTGTTTTCCTGAAGCTTTTACAAATATACTAAACTTTTGTTTTCATATAGGCCCAAGTTCCAGTCCATCCACATCAAACGGTGGTGGTAGTTTATATTGCATTAATTACTATTGAACAACACAATTGTTTAGTTATATATTATACAATGTATGTGTACCTAGTTCGTAAGATGATCCAATCTCAAGCAAATTTGGAGAACCCTTCGTTGGTGTCAACTGCAAGAGATCCTTTAAAACTTGTTCCTTTACTGGGTGCGTTTTAGTTCTTGATAACCTGACGCCATGTTTCAGTTGCTTATGTACTCTTTCTTTATAATCTATGTTTGCAATTACACACTTATTCAAATATTTTTAGTATATTGATTAAAAATTTTCTTAGGATGTGATTGAATGAATGTACTGAGAATACTCAAGTACAGTTTGAAATTCCATAAATGTTATTAGAACATTCCGAAACAAAAATTCTGAAAAGAGGTTAAGTTCTCACAATGTGAGAACATTCTGAGAATATGTTGTGCTATATGGAAAACAACATGCAGGTCTATATATATAATTTTTACGACTGGTATTGTTTTATAGAATGTTATTACCAAGTATTCCAGAAGTTTGCATGCTTTCTTGATGCAGATGGATTTTCTGAATATGATTTGCTCCTTGCATTTTAATCCTGAACGACCTACTTCCATGTTGATATAAGAGTGTCACAGTAAATTACGTCAATTAATGAGATGTACATTTCACACAATTTAATTATTATATTATGCGCGTATAACACAGCTGACTGAGATAAGTTATAAAAGCCTTGAACGTTGGCCATTTATTTCCAGGAAAATAATATACAATAAAAATGTTTACTCAAGAATGTTCTTTATTCAGTAGCGCCTCGTCTAAAACCTTGGTGATCAAAACTAGCTAGATTATAATATACACATCCCTACATTATCCAACGCTTGAGCTTATCAGTCTCTTAGATATTATGCAACGTTATAATATTATGCGTTTTAGTAAATTTTCGCGAAGAAATTTTTGATTGCAGAGAGGTAACGACTTTCGAAATGTTTTTCAAACTAGCGGGAATTAGAGCCTCTGAAACCCATTTCCGAGATTGATTCTAATTTTTTTTTATAAAAGCTAATTTAGTTAAATTGTATATACAGGGTGAGTCATAGCTATTGGTACATAGAGTAAGGGCAGGTTATTTGGACCAAAATATGAGGATTTGACCAAACGTGCCTTAATAAAACGTTGCTGTGGAAAAAGATACAGGTGGCATATTTTTCTCGTTTTTTTTGGTAATAATTTCACAACGTAATCATAAATCGTTATTAAAATTAGCACAGAAGTATAAGTTTAGGCAAGAAATATTCCCTGATGATGATATTAGCGCATACCGTTTTTAACTAAACTTTTTAGTAATTTTGATAATAAAATATGGTATTAACATCACTTTAATGCAAAATTGTTCCAAATTGATAATTTCAATCGTTTTCGAGAAAAGCACAATTGAGTATTCCAAAGTCTCAGAGAGGAATGTCAAATAATATTTTATTTATGAATAGTGTGCTTTGGGCTGTCAGATAATTGTTGTTGGTTAATGTCATTTATTGTGAATGCATTATTTTTGTTCTGTGAGTTTATTGAATTGTTATATTTTTAAAGAGTAGTTAAGTTTTCGTTACTTTTTCCATTGGAATGCCACTGCATAATCATTTTACCAGTGAAGAAATGCGGATATCATTTGTGTAGTTATAGGCACAAGAAAATTTTTGCGCCCGATCGGCAGCCAGAAATTATGATATGCAAGCAGAAGGCAACAAAGTCATATAACTTTTGCAAACCTATCGTCGTTTAGGCGACACAGGGTCATTCCGCAATAAAAATCAGAGAGGTCGTCCGAAACAAATAACACCTAATCAAGAAGATGAAATGTTGGTTGGAGTAGAATAGACTAATGAAATAAGTTCACGTCGTCTATCAGCGGAATAGGAGTAAGTCAGTCATTTATTGTTAGAATTCGCAAAAAAAGAGAACTTCTCTCCTTATTACGTCACTCCAGTACAAAAATTACTTCCAAGAAATATTCCACGACGATTACAATTCCGTTAACTGATTTTGAACAAGCATAACACTGGCAAAAATTTGATTAGGAATATTTTGTTCACGGATGAAGCAACTTTTACCAGACGAGGGGTTTCCAATTAAAGGAGTCATTACTGGGAAGTAAAAAATCCACAAGATATTAAACAAATATATATTCAGCATGAATTAAAATGTAATATTTTGTGTGGAATTATAGGACACCGACTACTCGGACAGTATATTCTTCCTCCAAACTTAAATTGAGAATCATATTTGTTTGAAAAATACTTCTGCTGACATTTTGCAAGATCTTTCACTAGACCTAAGAAGAACAATGTGGTTTATGCAAGACGCAGCATCACCTCTTTACCCAGTAGTGGTTAGAAATTATCTTAATGCGACATTGTCTCAATGATGGTTTGGCACAGAAAGTGACTTTCCATGGCTACCAAGAAGTCCTGATTGCAACTCAGTAGAATTCTATTTTTGGTGACACATGAAATCTTTAGTTTATGCCAATAAAATTCCTTGACGAAACGAACTCTGGGAAGAAATACAAGATGCGGCTAATTTTATTATGAGACAGAATAATATAGTGTTTAATGTCAGAAAGTCCTTCATCAAAAGAATTGGAAAAGGCGTAGAAGTAGGAGGAGGCCACATAGAACAGTTAATTTGGGATTGTTATTTTTATTAACCAATTTTGTTTATTGTTCCAAATTATAAGTTTTTCTACTGTATCGTATTTGAAACAATAACAATATATTCTCTATAGTGGAAATTTAGTTCTTTATCATCTTAAGTCTTAAGGCGATGACGCCTTGTCTTGGCAACTATGACTCTGTGTCTCTCAGAATATTACCAACAAATTTTGCTTTTTTCGTTTCAGTTTCTTTCAGCGGGCCTATTTATTTTATCACCTTTTCCGGCACATTTTAAGTTGTATTTTTATCAGTGTACTTTGCCTTTGCCAGTTTCTCCAAACTTACATTTTAAACCCTAGTAGTAGTAGTAGTAGTAGCAGTGGTGGGAAGGCTAACGCCAAGCAACTAGGCCAAAATGGGCCCTTTTTCCAACCCCAGCAACCCAGCAACCATGCTCTACTCTTCCTCGGTTCCGTCGCCAAACCGCCTCGACCTCGAAATGAAGGCCGTGACGGTCTTCAATTGGATGGTACTTACCTGATGCCTCTGCAGAGTCCTCGAACCGAACAATTCTGCTCGAAGACTTCCAAAAGCCTCGCATTCAAACAGGTAGTGGTAAAACGTTTCCTCATCCTCGCCGCATTCCTGGCAAATAGGATCCCTATCTACGCCTATCAATGTGAGGTATCTTCTAAGAGCACAGTGGCCTGTCAGCACCCCAAGGATGCGTCGAAACGTAGGTCGACTCCTACCGAGTAGCCAGACAGCTTTATCTCTGTCCGGCCCCTCCACGAAGTCCCTGTCCTGCCTACAGCCACCAACCGACCCCCAGTGCCTCTCCATGGCTTCCTCAGTCCACCTGTCTAAGGCGACAGAGACCGTCTTCCTACTTATGCCTATCGCAGGCTCCGGGCTACAAAACGGCCGTCGGGAACCAAGCCTTGCAAAATTATTCGCTACCTCAGTCCCCGCTACGCCCCAGTGCCCCGGAACCCACACCAGTTGCACCTCCTTTATCCTGGATAGTCCTTTGAGAGCGTCAGCGCAGTCCTGGACCAGTGTTGACCTGATTCTGGCCGCGCAGACTGCCCGGAGGACCGCCTGGCTATCCGAGCAAATGTATACAAATTTCTCGGGGCTCCCCCTCACATCCTCTCTATTGGCCACAGACAGGAAAGCGTACACCTCTGTTTCGAATGCCGTGGTATATGCGCCCAGAGCATAACTCTCGTGCACCCCCAGGCCCTCGATGTATATTCCTGCCCCAGAGGATTGTTGATCCTCCAACCGCGATCCGTCGGTAAAACAGACCAGGCTTGCGGACTGGAATGCAACCTCATTTTTCCTCCACTGATCCCTACTTGGGATGCTGAGGGTATGTCGCCTAGTCAACCTAATATCGTCCTCGGCATTCCGTAACTTGATGGCGGAAATCGGAATTTCGTTTTCCACCCCCACGTTAGTTTGAAATCCAGGACCACCCCCAGATATTTGACCTCCCGCACTAAAGCTAACGGTTTTCCAAACATCACGGGCGCCCTGAACCACTCCACGTTCCTCTTCTTGGTGAATAGGATCATCTCCGTCTTCGCCGAGTTTACGGAGAGTCCCAGCTCACCACACCACCTTTCAATTATGCTACAGGCAGCTTGCATGCACTCACAGAGGACGCCGAGGAATTTGCCGGTGACTAGGACTAGCCCATCATTAGCGTACTCCTGGGCGTAGAAGCCATTCTCGGACAGCCGCTCCACGAGGCTGCCCATGACCAGACACATGAGGCGAAAGGCAGCTGTCCTGAGGACAGCCGCCCGTCACCCCAACATCCAGCCCCCGGCCCCTCAAGGTCATCGAGACTCTCCTGTCCTCCGGCATGCTCACCACCCAGCTTATAAAGGACCTCGGCGATCCCCTATCCTGTAGGGCGGCACAGACCGTATCCGTCCTTGCCCTATCAGAGGTCCCCTCCACATCGTAGAACATAGCTAGACCCTAAAACCCCCTATTATATTTGTGATGTTTATTTGGCCCAGTTTTCTGCCCATACATTTTTACAATCCATACCTATGACTGTGTCTGTGCGCGCGCGCGTGCGTATGCTTGTGTGTGTGTGTATAGGGAATGTCTTTGAAAAACCAGTTCCATTAGCCTTAAGTCTTTTTTATGTCACCTTTAGAAATATACCTATAACTGAATTAACCATTTCTTCAGGTCCAAGTCAAAATGGTTATTAGTGAGATAGGGTTTGTTCATTGAATTATTGTTTGGCCGACATCGTTCTCCTTCTCTGTTATTTGCTACGTTTACCATCATCCGCAGTAATACTTCTAAGTTAAGAGGGTCTAACATTCCTGCTTGCTCAAGTTTTTGGTCTTATAAATTTATAAAGCTAAGTTGTTCCTAACACACCATTTAGTTCAATAAGCATCTTTAGCAATTCTTTACCCTTCTCTTATCAACGCCGTGCCTTTTGCGCACCCTATACAACAGAACAGCTGTCTACTTATTTTGATTCCTGTTGTAAATAAATAAAATAAATTTATGGCGATAATTTCATATCTGTGAATATCTTTGTGGTACTTTTATTGTTTTATAGATTCAAAATTATGGGCATGTCTCTCTAATCCGGGCCAACTCTTTTCGTTGCATGAAGTAAATTTTTCCAATTCACATTATCGGGTACTTTTTCCAGCAATGAGCGATAATCGTTTTTGAAGCCTTCTTTCCTCTACATTTTAAATGCCAGCACTGCTTTTCTAGTTCCTCGGTCACCTTTAGGTCCGAACTGATTTCTCTCTGGACAAGTCTGAATTTAATTTTTTTCTTTATTTTTCAATATCATTACCGTAATCTTCGCCACATGACGCTTGTTGTGTTTTAATATTTGGAATACTTACGCCTCTAATATATCTGAGACCAACTCTGTCCATTATTACTCTGAAAACATCCTCTAACGCGTAAAATATCCATGAGGAGGCCCAGGTGACCGACAGTGGCGCTATGGGACAAGTTTTACGAACCGTCAACAGCAGAGAAGCAGCTAGATTAAATACATCCAGGCAACAGTGAGCATCACAGCAAGATCGATTGACCCGTAATCGGTCGCCATACCACAGCATAATAGTTAATTATTAACACTTGACTTTGTTGTCCTTCAGTAACCGACGTTAACAGATCGAGTGGCCCGCGATCCAGTTAACATGAACTCTTTCACTTCGTGGTCTTCCAGCGGCGTATATGCACCACCGTATGGAGATCGACTGGCTCGCAACCCATAGTCATCATTACCATAATCTTTGCCACATGATGCTTGTTGTGTTTTAATATTTTGGAATACTTACGCCTAATGTCCCTGAGATCAACCCTTCCTCGTCATCTAGCGGTCAATGAAATTTGCTTCAGTAAGAACCAGTCTTCAGGCCAACAACTGACCCGTGACCAGAAGTCTGCAGCAACCCACTCTCGTTTAGACCTTCGCTTCGACCACGTGCAAGCGATACCAAGATGAAGAGATCCACGTCTGTCATCTGGATTAGTTTCAAGCCGCGTGTGTTTTCTTTATAAATCCGCACCTGAGAAAACAATTTCGCTGTTCCTTCATAAGTCACGTGAACCATTTATTTTAATCTAATCTGATGCAACCAGTTTGAGCCTGTCGAGCCAATCTGAGCCAACTCTTGAAATGGGCGCGCCTATATCAGCTGGGTCTATATTACTATTTCCTCTACATACTCTTCTTTGCAATCAATTTCCATTTGGTGATGAGATTTTCAGTGTCAATGCATTTCTTTTCTAGTAAAAAATTTCCATCGTTAGTTTATATTATAGCCTTCTTGCCTACTGATCTGAAATCCCTCTTATTGCTAGCTGTAACAACTCCTAGACCTTGGAGGCGATCCGTCGTGGTGAGTCCCTGGATTCGCACTACCACCGACCTGGCCTAACCTAAACTTTAAATAGTAATTACATAATAAATAATAATAAATAATAATAAATAATAATAAATAAATAATACAGCAAGCTAAATTAGGAAGATTTACACACTTATTGGACTGTATAGTGTTACAGATATTGGTTCCAAGGGACATAGTTGCGCTTGCATGAAGACGTTTTTTGAATGTCTTACTATTGATACATCTCTAATAATAAATTTAGTTGTCGCTCTCTTTCTCTCTCTCTCTCTCTTTCTCTCTCTTTCTATTTCTCTCTTTTTCTTTCTCTCGTATATTTAATATTGCAAATATATTTCAGCACTGCTGTTAGAGTTATTGTAAAGTACACGAATGACTGGTCATATTCTGATAGTCAGCCGAGCTTATGTAAATTGTCCAAGATATAATATTGGTGGAATTCACTTATCTAGTGCCCGTAAATATTTTATAAATAACTTCTAACCTGTCCAACCTTTACACTTAACTTAATTACACTAAATGGTGTTGAACAAAGTGAACGGCTCTAAATAAAGTTTACGATTATGTGCATAAATGTTTATTATACTTAATTTCCTATGGTCTGGCTATGTTGTGTCGCAATTCGAAATCAGTTGCCGGGGAGAAAATTGGCAATATTCATATAAACTACACTTGGAGTACCAAATTTATCACAACACTTTTCTAAACGTAACGATCGTTTTTCAAGCAAAATTAGTTTTATTAGTTAAATATTTTTAGTAGAATTTAATGGATAGCATACACTCAAAAAGCAAAACATCAGGTTCAAATTTTCAATTTAAAAGTCTTTTAATGTGTGACAATTTTTTTGCGTGTTTCTTTCACGCCGGTCTACATCTGCGACTATGGTCAGCAAGCAGTTTCACCTCACTATCCTGGAAATGTTGTCCAACCGCTGGCTTTCTGTAAGGGTATGGATATTTAACGTGCCCCACATGCATGGTACACGGTACCGACGGCTATACGGTCCCTTCGAAATGCGCAACGTGCAGACATTGAACTTGTTCAAACACAAAGCCACAACCTCGGTGAGTTGTAATTTTACAGTATGTACTAAAAAGGAAAACGATTACTGGAAGTCGAACCCAGAACTTGGGTTCAGAGACACACGTTCTTACCCCTGGACCACCGAGGCTGTATGTAAGTGTTAAATATTACATTTATTGTTGTGGCCCGTACTTTATGAAACCGTTACATATTAAATACAGATTTCGAAACTTCATCTTTGGCTTGACAAGTAATTGTTTACTTTTCTGTAACCGGCTTCGCCTTTTACGGTTTCGTCAGACAGGAGAAAACTGTCTAACAGTGCCGGTTACAGATAAAAAAACAAGCACTAGTCAGGCCAAAGGGGAAGTCCCTACATCTGTATCTAGTATTAAACACTAGTATATAATTAAAGTATAAATTAAGGGCTTTACTTCCGGATAGCTTTTTAGTGAATTTTTATTGAAAAAAATTCACTAATAGATGGTGAGAATTTGCAAAAATTTTTTGAAACGAGCGCGAACTAGGACCCCTAGAATCCATATCTGGGGTCAGTTTCGATTTTTATATGTTTATATATATATATATATATATATATATATATATATATATATATATATATATATATATATATATATATATATATATATATATATATATATATATATATATATATATATATATATATATATATATATATATATATATATATATATATATATATATATATATATATATATATATGTATCCATCTGATAACTCGAAAAATAAGTAACCGATTTGGATTAAACTCGGCAAGTGTCTTTCTTTTATTAATGGCTTGGATGAGTTCGCTGGCCAAGACAATCGGACAGGGTTTTCCGGGAAGTTTTTACCAAAATTCAACTTTCTAAGTTTATAGAAAATTGAGTTATTCAAGTTTGAAGCATTTAACAAAGATTCACTACCACAACGCACTTGCTGCGTCCCGAAATTTTTTATTATAAAACCTTACGCGTTTTGGCTCTCACGAATCATTTCCAGGGGTAAATACTTTCTATTTCTATCACAGAAACTACCCTGTATGCGAAATTGTCAAAGTTTGGATTTCATCTGTTGTAAAACTTTGACAATTTCTCATACAATGTAAAAAGTACTTACACCTGAAGATGGTTCGAGAAAGGTTTTATAATTAGGAAAATTGGAAGTAAAGCCTTTAATTTATCCTTTATATACGTCGACCCCAGACGGATTGACGTCTATAAATCATACTATTATACAGGGTGTATCAGACTACCCGCACCAGTCGTTTATTAGCCTACTGAATGCTCTAAGGAAAGAAATAAGATATGTTTGTAGACCCAAATCGCTCTATCGATTGGTGATACAGTGAACTTCCGGAACAAACCGGAAATGGGCCGTTCTGACCTAAATTTTGGATTTTTAAATGGACATGGTATTTTTTTATTACAGATTTAGGTTGCATGTAAAAAAAAGATATTTTTATCCCACCACTTTCCCGATAGATGTCACCATTAACCTTGCAAATAAATTTTAACTGCTCTTAACACAAACCAGACCCAACGACAAGGACATGACTGTTGTATGTGTGGGGACTGGATGACAGAAAATGTAAGCGTTTATAAATGTAAGTGTGTGCCACCTTGAATCGCACATTACTAGTTTTTAAAAAACGAAAACAAGTATCTACCAAACAAATACCAGATGTAAACATGGAAATGTCAGCAACAGACGTCAAACATTATCAATCATCTATTCACTGCTTCATGAAATCACTTAAGTGTCATTTTTAAAAAGGCAAAGATATTCTCCAAAGTGGAAGGTTTCGATATGCTCATGGTCTTAGGCGAATGTCTTCAAAATCACAGACAAGCCGAACGAATGTATGCAATGAGGTACCCTGACCGTACTCATCAACCTATCAACGTTTTCAGGCGTCTGGCACATCGAATTCGAACAACTGGTCAAATTCAACCCCAAAACAATAATAATCAGCAGATTGCGTAGCCGGTAAGAGACGAAATGGCATTTGACATTTTGGTCATTGTTGTTATGAACCCCCATGTTTCAACCAGGATGTTCGCGGTTGATTCCGGTGTGAGTCAAATGTTAATATGCCGGATTTTAAACGTTAATCATTATCATCCCTACCACATTAACCTGCAACAGGCATTTGGACCGAGGGATTATCAAAAACGTATCCATTTTTGCCAATGGGTATTAGCCAAAGATCTTAAGTTCCATCGATAGATTCTCTGGACCGATGAGGCTACATTCAAAAGCAACGGGGAGGTTAACATTAACAACGCCAATTATTGGTCTCAAGAAAATCCTCATTGGCTGCGAGAAGTCGACAACCAGCATTTGTGGAGCATCAACACAATGTGTTGCCTCATCGGGTGCCAAATCATCGTGCCTTACCTTTTCGATGCCATCCTAACTCGCGGTGTGTACGCTGACATCCTCGACAACGTCCTCTGTCAACTTCTGGAAGACGTCTCGCTCAATACACAAGTGTTGATGTGGATGTAGCAGGATGGTTGTCCAAGTAAATTTTCGCGTAATGTCATTGATAACCTGTACCCTAAACGGTGGATCGGAAGAGGAGGGCCTGTAGCGTGGCCGCCTCGTTCCCCAGACTTGACACCCCTCGATTTTTTTCTTTGGGGCCGGGTCAAAGATATTGTTTACGGACATCAACCCACAACAAAATATTATATAAAGGTGCGAATCCGGGAATCCTGTCAGTCGTTGGGCGGAGTAGAAATCTTGCGAGCTACCGACAGCGTTCAAAAACGAATCCAGGAATGTGTGAATCAAGGTGGCAGACACTTTGAACATTTATGAACGCTTACATCTTCTGCCATCCATTCTCCCCACACACAACAGACACGTCCTTGTCGTTGGGTCTGGTTTGTGTTAAGAGCAGCTAAAATTTATTTTCAAGGTTAATGTTGACATCCATTGGGAAAGTGGTTCGAATAAAAGTTTCTTATTTTTTTACATGTAACCTAAATCTGTAATAAAAAACACCATGTTCCATTTAAAAAACTACTATTTGGGCCAAAGCGACCCATTACCGGTTTGTTCCGGAAGTCTACTTTATCACCAATCCATAGAGCGTACCCGATTTGGGTATACAAACATATCTTATTTTCTTCCTTAGAGCATCCAGTAGGCTAATAAACGACTAGTACGGTTGGTCTAATTCACTCTGTGTATTGCTATTATTTTTATTTGACAAAATAGGTTTGATAAATTCCCCCTCTCGAGTCCATAAGGTGGTAAACGGACAAACGCAAGTAGTAAAACTTCAGGGACAAGAACTGCATTATGGGAGCGCATTTCCATATATTTTTTATCTATAATTGGCAAATTGTTTCGACAAATGTTAAATGAAACTTTAAATTGGCAGACTTGATAACCTAAATGTCTATGACCTTAAAATGCAAATATAAGTGCCTACCTCGGCGTTGCAGTACAGATATATGTCAACTATCTTTAATTGAAGTTAGTTCTGAGATGGCTGACGTGTTTGTGATATTGTTCGAATCTGATGTTTGTAAAAAACTTTTGTTCTCAGTGAGTTTTTGTAGAAACCCTTTTTAGGCGATTTCCGTATAGAAAAAACAATTCTAAATTTGTGAAACTTTAAACTTGCGTTGAGCACTAAAATTACAATGTGGAGAACCAAATTTATTACAATACAGTTTTAGACCTGACTATCGTTTCGCTAACAAAGTTATCATCATCAGAGGTATGAATAAAGAGTCAACATCCATCTGATGACGCTTACTTGCTTAGCGAAACGATCGTCATATTCAAAAACTGTATTGTGATAAATTGGGTCTCGAAATTGTTTTTCTTCGAATTTTCGTAAAAAAATACATTTTTCATTAGCAAATACTTTTGATGATTTTTTGCGAAGAAGCTTCGCTAGTGGATTTTCAATGCAACTATTTTTATAACAAATTTCAGTAAACTCTTACAAAAAAATTCTTTTAGCATATTTTAGTTATAATTTTTCTGCAGAAGAGGCAGAGATCTACAACCTTTCATTAGTGGTCTAGAGAAGTGAGATTGACTGTGATAAATGTATATCCTATTAGGCAAAATACTAGTTTCTGAATAGAATCTAGGAGGTACAAGGTTGTCTTTGGGGCAGCACCCCAGACATGAGAACAATATTGCACTTGTCTGTGCTTCATACAACGTCAAAAGCTGATGTGATGAAAACCAGATTTTAACCCGGAAGAAGAACCCAAGCTTCTCAGCTGCTGCTTTTGGAATATTGGAAACATGCAAGTGCAAACAAAGATTATCTGCAACAATTATACCCAATATACATATTGTGAATTCTTGGTGCAGTATTTTGACAGCCATCTAAACGTCTCGGCCCTTGCAGGTCACTCTGTTTATAGAAGAGGAAATTATGTGTTTTTGAGGCATTAAACATAACCAGATTTACATATCTCCAGGTGAGGATCGTAGACAGGTCATCATTCTAGAGAGTTGGTTACTTTGACTTTCATTGACAAGAAGCTAGAAGCAGATATTGGGCGAATCGAAAAGTATTTGCTGCGAACAGTACTTGTATCATCAAAGCGGTGGATCGGATTGTTGGTTGTTGACAGAAGGTCATTTATATGCAAAAGAAAAATGTGAGAGCCAAAACTGGACCGGTCGAACACCCTGCAGTAATTTTAATTCATTTGATGAAACACCATCGACTGTAACGTGCAAGGAGCACTCCTTTATGAGTTAAATACCCATAGGTATAGTTTCAAAGACAATCCATATTATGATGGAGGTAATGGAGGAGAGCCGCATGGCAGACCCGATCGAATGCTTTGAAAATACCCAATGAAATTGCATGGCCTCCAAATTTTTCAAGAGCAGGATGCCCAAGATATGTGACATATGTTAGAATATCGCCAGGTTTTGGCGATCATTTAGGATCTTTGATTATTGAAGATATTTTATAAGTTCTGTGTTGATAACTTTCTCCTTAACTTTGGACAAAACTGATAGAATGGAAACTGGACGACAGGCTGAACTCGAGCTTGTTTCCAGGAAGATGGAACTACCCCCATCTTATAGAACATCGCAAACAGGAGACGTAAAATTGGACTCAGTACTACTCCATCGGATCTTGCTGTTTTTTTATGTCTAAAATTTTTAACGATATTTGAAAAATATTTATCTTTTCATGTGGGTCAAGCGTGGAATTGGAAGCGAATACATGGACGAATAGATCGTCTAGTTCTGAATACTCTAGTTTTGATAGTCTAGATTCTAGATTATCTAGTTGCTATTAAGGCAACTTGTGCTCAAAATTTTACTAAAATAACTATATTGTTTTCGAAGATACAACATTTTTCTGAAAGCAAATGTAAAACTTGCTAAGAAAAATTGGTTGCCGACGAACTTTTTTAAGTTATTTACAAAAGGAACGAACTTGCCAAATTTATAATTTCCCTTGCTTAATCGTTCTGATGAGTTCGATAGCTGACCCAATAAAACCGATTTTTTCTGAAATAAAAGTTTGTTCAAAAAAAATTTTATTTCTGAATTTTATTTCTCTATTTAAATGAATTTGTACTTTTGAAACTAATCATTATCTCCTTTTGCGTGATTTGAAATGCTTTTATGAAAACTTCCACCATAACGCACGTCTTTTCTATTTATTTTCGTAATATGTATAGGTTACTTTTTATTTATTTTTATCAACTTAGATAACACAACCTCACCACAGTATAAATTTCCATAAAATGAGTCATTTTCCATTCCATAACAAATCTTCTGCTTTAAAACTTTTGTAAGTTGGTTAATGAGTTACCATGATATATACAAATAAGTCTAAATTAGTAGTATTGTTCATGATTACAATTTTCTAAATGGAAAGGCTTTGGTTTTAAATTATTTTTTTATCACAAATTACACAATATATTGCACAAATAAACTAAGGCATGTAGTTGTGCTGAAATACATGTTTTACTATTACCACAGACGTTTTTCACAATTCAAAGTCTAATTCACTCTCTGATACTTATTTAATACACACGTAGAGACTATTTCTCTGGCTCCACAAATGTTCGTTTTGTTTTAGTGAGGTTTCTTTAAAAAATGCACCAGTGAGGAGATTCTGACTTTTGAATAAAAAAAAATATTCTTCAAATGAGCGCGAACTATATTGGAATGTTGCACTACACTGTAATCACTTGTAAATATACACTTTATTTGTTTGCTGTACTTTTTGTGACTTTTTATTTGGTTACGTGAACTGCAGTTTCGAACCGTTCCGCTCGGGACAATTCGAAACTGCAGTCAAGATAACCAAATAAAAAATCACAAAAATACACCAAACAAATTATATATATATATATATATATATATATATATATATATATATATATATATATATATATATATATATATATATATATATATATATATATATATATACAGGGTCGCTGATAAGTCTGGAAACGGTCGATTATCCGGGAAAATATACAAGGTGTCGAAAAAAGTTTTATACAAAAGTTTTTGGGTTCTTCAATGTCTACTAGGCGGTGATAATTTCATTTATACAGGGTTGGTCATACAGGCGTGGCACACCAATATTAATTTTTTTTTTAATGGAACACCCTATATATTATTCGATATTTCAATCCTTCTCTTAATTTTGAGCAACATTTATCAGAAGCATGATGTACATAAACTCAATCGTTTCCGGGTAAAAAAATAAATAAAAATAAACGCTATTGTTTTTAAAATCTATTGGATGAAGAACAAAAATAAATGAAAAGTAGAATATCTCTTGAAAACAATCTGTGAGTGTGAAAAGAACCGGTTGCGATGTTTTTTACATTGTTTGGAATCCTATTTTATAAGATGTTCAAAGTGTTCTCCATTGACCTCCTGACAATAATGAATTCGCTTAACAAAACATTGCACTGCATTTACAAGAGCGTTTTGAGGAATGTTATTAATTTCATGCACAATCCTTGCTTGCAACTCTTCAATATTCTGCGGTCTATTTTGGTAAATTAAATTTTTTACATGACCCCACAAAAAAAAGTCAAGCGGCGTCATGTCGGGAGACCTAGCTGGCCATTCAATAGTTCCCCTGCGCCCTATCCATCTGCCAGGAAAGGTTTGATTCAGATATTCCCGTACCTCAATTCCAAAATGAGGGGGTGCCCCATCCTGCTGAAACCATATTTCTTCCGCTGGTAGATTTGGGTCGTTATTGTTCGGAAATAATCGACTTACGTCTGGAACAATTGATTCTTGCAAAAGTGTCAAATATCGAGCAGAGTTCAAATTACCGTGTATAAAATAAGGTCCTATGATATGTCTACCAATAATAGCACACCAAACATTTACTTTTTGCGGTCTTTGGGTGTGAATTTGTTCCATCCAATGTGGGTTTTCGTCTGACCAGTACCTACAGTTGTGTCGGTTGACTTGTCCATTCAAACAAAATGTAGATTCGTCGGAAAACAAAATGTGGTTGGCAAAGTTAAAATTTTGGCGTAACTTCTCCATAATAAGTTCACAGAACTCGATTCTGCGATCAAAATCGTCTTCAGTCAGTTCTTGCAATAAATGAATTTTATATGGACGGAACTTTTCCCGCTTCGTAATCTTTTGAATTGAATATCGACTCATATTGTGATTTAAAGCCAATTGCTGTGCCGAAGTTTTCGGATTTTCCACCACATCCAATATTACATTCAAAGAATTTTCTTCATTTGTAACGGTTACTGGCCTTCCAGTTCTAGGTTTACCCTTGATACCGCCAGTTTCGTGAAAACGATGCAAAGTTTTCGAAACTGTGGATTTGGAGATCGATTCCCGCTCAGGATGCAACTCATTGAACATAATCACCACTTGAGCAAAACTTCGTGTTCTATCACCGTACCTTATCATCATTAAAATTTCGATACGTTCGGTTTCACTTAAACTTGCCATTTTGCACAAAAACTGTTGACACTAAATTACTAATGTTTCAAAACTGTTGACACTGAATGAATGTTTGACATTCGTTGTCCTGGAAACATTTTAAAACAAAAGAATAATACTGCGTTTCTTATGGGCATCTTATCTTATCTTGGGATTCCAAACAATGTTAAAAACATCGCAACCGGTTCTTTTCACACTCACAGATTGTTTTCAAGAGATATTCTACTTTTCATTTATTTTTGTTCTTCATCCAATAGATTTTAAAAACAGTAGCGTGTATTTTTATTTATTTTTTTACCCGGAAACGATTGAGTTTAGGTACATTATGCTTCTCATAAGTGTTGCTCAAAATTAAGAGAAGGATTGAAATATCGAATAATATATAGGGTGTTCCATTAAAAAAAAATTAATATTGGTGTGCCACGCCTGTATGACCAACCCTGTATAAATAAAATTATCACCGTCTAGTAGACATTGAAGAACCCAAAAACTTTTGTATAAAACTTTTTTCGACACCTTGTATATTTTCCCGGATAATCGACCGTTTCCAGACTTATCAGCGACCCTGTATATATATATATATATATATATATATATATATATATATATATATATATATATATATATATATATATATATATATATAGCTGGAGTTGTCAGAACAAGGAGAAGGAGGCATCTTTTAAATACCGTGAAGAATGGGAAGCTTAATATTTATATATAATAAAACGTAAAATTGAATCACTTTCATTCAAATTTTTATTTATTACTATATATTTTTCTGATATCTTCAGATCCAGATTAGAGTTTTGGCAAATGGCAAACCCCGCTGATTATTTATTTTGGAGAATTTGTTTGCAATGGCAGCGTAACCCTGATATATATCTGTCTGACCTTGTCTAACATAATAGGCTCCCATTCAGGGTAATTTCAGGCCATATCGTCAATTTTTTTTATTTAGTTATAACTCTGAATTTGTATTTATATATATATATATATATATATATATATATATATATATATATATATATATATATATATATATTTATATATATATATATATATATATATATATATATATATATATTTATATATATATTTATATATATATATATATATATATATATATATATATATATATTTACTGAACCAAAAGTTTTACCATCGATATCTTTCTGTTAGGTTAGGGGCAATTATTTTAGTTTTAATTATACCGGGATATAGATCTTTCTCGGCATTTCTATAGTAGTGATGGTGACGTTCGGAGATAAATAAAAATTCATCACAACAAAATAAGCAATCTATGACAATTTATTCTGCCTATACATATGCCTCTACACTACCTATAATTATAATAAACACACCCGTACTGAGATAGTCGTTCGTTTTTATTAGGGATATTTATTATATTCGTGCGAGAGGTAACGGAAAAATTTGAGGTTTCGATCTATTCCTGATTTGAAATTTTGGTGAATTTTCCAGCACGGATAATCCCCAAACCGGATAATCCGCACACGAATAATCGAGAGTATACATTTGAAAGCGTTTAGCTGTCCCGGTTGTCTAACATTTTTGACCAACTGTAGGTTAAGTGTCGTATCAATAGATCTTTTTGTTCGTTCGACGTACTTAAGATCACAATATTTTCAACTTATTTCATAGATCCCTGACATTTATATATATATATATATATATATATATATATATATATATATATATATATATATATATATATATATATTACTAAATATGACAATAATAAAAGTTGTATGAATTCCGCACCGCCGCCTCTGTGAATGGCTGATGAAGGATGTTCGGGTAAATAGCAGTGAAAGTACCGTCAATCTTCTAAGCCATATATCTGCACAGGATATAAACACAGTTGTAGTCATCAAACGTGTTTAGAATTTTTTATCCTCTGGTGATGCTAACTTGGTTAGTGAAATGATGGTCACGTTTTTTTAATGCGTTGTGATGATTTGGGTTCTCCAAGTTTTCAGAAAGAAAATATTGTTGGTTTTTAAAGAGATAAGAAAATATTTAAATGAAGAAATGTTCCGGAAATGAGGACAATCATCTTGCTTGAGATATGCATTAATATTTTTGTTTGCGAAATGAGAATAGTATAATCGACATCAGATAGGTACCTACATACATTCACTTTACTTTCTAGTAACCTAAGCAACCGAAGGGTATTTGCATTAAATCAGATGATTGAGGTAATTTAAATTTTCATAGATCAGAGTTGGCACATTGGGCAATTTTCATAAAGGCTTGGGGGATTTTTTCCTTTAAATAAATTAATAGGGATATTTTATCTGGGATGTGATTTACTATTGTAAAAACAATGTTTTTAGTGAATTTGATTTAAAAAAATGAGGAGATCTCTAATTTTGACTTTAAAGAAAATTATTTAAATGAGTGCAAACTAGGCCTCCTAGGACATATATACGGGGTCAGTTTAAATTTTTATATATTTATGTATATACATACATATATATATATATATATATATATATATATATATATATATATATATATATATATATATATATATATATATATATATATATATATATATATATATATAGCTATCACACCGATAACCCAAAAATAATGGACAGATTTTGATCAAATTTCCCCTTTTGCAAGTGGCTTGTATAAGTTCGTTATTGAGGAAAATCGGTTCAGTTTTTCCCGGAGAATTTTGAGTTTTCTTTCGAAACATTTTTAAATCTCAGGAAATAACGCGGGTTTATATTATAAAACTATGTACTTAAATTTAGATCTGTAAGTTGAAAGAAAAAAGGTTGTCTGTCGGCTTTTAAGGAGACCATTTTCGTATTTTTCCTCTCAAAACGACGCGAAGAATTCGTGATTTCAAATGTCAAAATTGACTTTTGGACACAGAACCTGAAAGAAATACGGGTTATGTAGAGAAATGTTGCAAGAGCAGTGTTTTACAAATCCATAAGGTTCAGCTTCAACCGTCATTGTCCTTCATTTTTCTAAAATGTTTCCAGAACATTAAATCAAATAGACCCTTTGTCTGATGCTTTCGCAGTAGTTTTAGTTATAGCGTTTATGGATTAATAGTCTATTGCCCGGTTTCACAAAGCTCCATTAAATATTTAACAGGCGGTTAGGCAATCAAGACTTCAGACGACCCAACACAGACTATGAGTCAGTTTTTCCCATGACAATCAAATATTTTGAAGCTGTAATTGGTTGTATTAAGCATTGCTTAACTAACCGGTCTTTAAATGTTTAACAGGCTTTGTGAAACTGCGCGTATAAGTTTTTGCGAATTTTCGTAGGGAAAATTAACTCTTGGGGAGACTTTGATATTTTGAAAAGATTTCTTTAAATGAGCGTGAACTAGGCTCCCTTAAACACATATCCGGGATAAGTTTCAGTTTTTATCTATTTACATATATACAGGCTGATGCATTTCTACGCTAGATTCGTTATTATCTAAGATACGAGAAAAAATTGTGCTGCAAATTGAATCATAACTTCCACATAGCTCTGAAAATCTACTCTCCTCAGAAAGACATTCTCATGAAATGAATTTAGGGTCCATGACTAAACCATAAGGAAAATATTCATATTCCTGTACCCATAAACCCCTGAAACGTTATATTACTGGAATTTTACCGAAAAAATTTCATTTTTTTACCAAATTACCCCTCATGTATCTTCTACCCCCTGAAACCATCATATCCAAAAACAATCGAAGCGCTCCTTCGTCGGGTGCTAAATGAATACTAAATTTGAAGATGATATCTCAATTTGTTCGAAAGTTATTGCGCCTACTAACAGACAGACGTACAGGGCAACAGACCGACTGACTGACATATCGACAGGCAAAAAATTATTCGTTGCATAATCAAGTTTTCTATAGGTTTTGAGATTTTTTACGCCGTTTTAGTAAAAAGAATTTCGAAATTTCTATCACCGATATTCCACCGCTGCACGTTCAACCCCTAATTCAGTTTCAGCACAAAATACCAGATGCTTAATGAAATTGAAAGTTTTCTAATAAACAAACCCTAAAACGTTATATTACTCGAGTTTTACCGAAAAAATGTCAGTTTTCACCAAATCATCACCCATTCATCCCCTACACTCTAGAGCGATTCTACACAAAAACAAACCGAACCGTTCGTTTGTCAAGTGCTACCAAATTTTAAGATGATATCTCAATTCGTTCTATCGTGGCTAGAAACAGACAGAGATACAGACCGACAGGTACAAAAAAATTCATTCCAAAATCACGTTTTCTATATATTTTAACACTTTTTACGACGTTTAAGCAAAAAAAATTATGAACTCTTTCGCCGATGGTGTACTTCCACACTTTTTAACGATGTGAAAGTAATAGTATACGTTAATTATATCTTGAGTTGCATCTTATAAAATTATTTTAACAATCACAGGTGGCTCATAAGTCGTTGGTGATACAATTTTCTTTTCGAACATCCATTGCATTTTTGCATTTTTCAGCGAATTAAAATGCATGTTTGTAGGGGGAAAATTAATCGCGTTCATCGTTTTCAAGTTATTTCAATTGTTTTGCTACTTTTCAAATTTTTGGCATATATCAAAAATTATGATACGGCGTTTTAATCAATTGATAAAAGAGTCCTATAACACCAGGGGCGGCTCCTCAATAAGTGCGCCCGTACGCGCGCACTGCCTCCTGCCGTGGAAAAAATAATATTTTTGCTCTGCTATATTTTAATAAAATTTTATTTACTTTTTTACCTCCTGCATTCAACAAACAAAACTAGTATATCGAGGATCGCAGAGAGTCAGCAGCCATTAATACAGAATACAGAATCAGAATAAGTATAGTTTTAATCGTTGCAGACGTTATATACATCCATATCCATATAAAACAGGAGGGCGGCGGTGTGTATTTTTCGGCGCTCTCAGGCAATGCGATATTTCAGTGCGAAATGATTGCTGAATCTTGTTGATCTTCGTCGAAAACGACCGAATAAGCAATCTGTTGTGCGCTATAAAATTACACACTAACAGCTTGCAGTGGACTTTTGGCAGAGCGTGTGTACCTACTACTACTACCTAGTAATTTTCGTCTTCGTGTCGGATTGATTTTAATTAGATCATTTCGTTGTTGTTTACATGTTCTAACAAGGCAATTATTATTATTATTATTATTATGGTTACTACTTCGGGTTGCTTAATAAGTGGACAAAATAATTGTGATACTGTGATTAATTCAGTGAATATTTTAAATTTAAAGGTTAACTTTTTAAGGGACTTTTTAACTACTATAACGTATAACTAACTAGAGGAAAACTTGGTAAGTAGTTAATAATTATTAAGTTTAGTAACTAGGTTTCTTTATAATTCATTTTCGGGGAAAAAATAGGCGAGCCCTTCATTTTTTGTGAATTTTTACTTGAAAAATTCACTAAGAAAGAGGTATCGATGGAGAGACTTTGCAAAAAAATTTTCAAATAACCGCGAACTAGGACCCTTAGAACCCATATCCGGGGTCAGTTTCAATATATATATATATATATATATATATATATATATATATATATATATATATATATATATATATATATATATATATATATATATATATATATATATATATATCTGTATGTGTGTGTGTGTATCCAACCGAGAAGTCAAAAAATAAGCAACTGATTTCGATGAAACTCTGCAAGTGCCTTTCTTTTATTAATTGCTTGGATGAGTTCGTTACTAAGGCAAATAGGATAACGTTTTCCGGGAAAATTTTGATTTGAAATTACAAAGGAATTTTAATGAAGTTTGGTGGATATGTTGCCTCGTAAAAGACCTTACTACACACTAAAATTAAACTTTCTACATTTTTAGAAAATTGGGTTATTCAAATTTTAACTTTTTTTTTGAAAAAAAAATTTTTATCCGAAAACTACAAAGTTATTTTGATAAAACTTGGTGGATATGTTCCCCTGGCTAAGACCTTACTATACACCAAAATTCAACTTTCTATGTTTGTAGAAACTTGAGTTATTCAAATTTAAAGCATTTAATAAAAATTTACTACCATAACGCACTTGCTGTGTCCCGAACTTTTTTTCTTGCGCACCCTGAATGCATTAAGGCACGATCCGCTACTGTATAAAACTGATGCATTCAGAGAGGTCTTCGTTTATATTATTTATCGAAAGAATCGAAATGCTGTATACAGAGCTTTCTCAACTAATGACTGTATTTGAAAAAGGGCAAACTGCTGTAACTCAATTGTTTCAAACGAAAAATCCTGCATTTGTGTTTCAGACGTGAAGGGCATAATAATATAATATAATAAATGTTTAATAAGTTATTGTAAAAAAGAATTTTTCGGATTTTCGTGAAAAAACTTTTTTTGCGAGTTTTGTCGAAAAGCTTTTTGTAATTGAATAGCTTGCAGAGGTTCGTTGGCCAGGAAAATCAGCCCAGTTTTTTCGGGAACATTTTAAGTTTATTTTCGGAACATTTAGGTACTTTTTCAAACAATAAAGTTATTTCGATGAAATGTGGTGCATTGTTTCTACTATACAGTGTGTCCCAAACTGAATGGGAATGTATTGCTATCTCTGTTATTATTAGTGATAGGGAGACGGCTAAATTAGCAATGTTTTGTAGAATTTCATGCTCGATCCAAGTATGACTTGCACTTTGCGCTGCCTCCTTTCGTCTTCGAGTTATTTTGAAAAAAACAAAATTTGTCGATTTCTTTTTTTTTTCAATATCTAAGTAGGCGTTGATCTAACATGTCTAAGACTTGCACATTATCAGGGCGCTTTTTACAGAGTAATCTTTTTGTGCTACTCTCTAATTTGGATTGTCATTTGTTTTTGGGCTACAGGTATCAACGTTTGTTTTTATTATCGCAGCCATATTGGATTTTTTGCTCATGTGATAGCCTGTAAAAACAGCTTTCCAATGATGTACAACATGCTTGAGAAATCTTGTAATTGCATTGACAATTTTGAGAAAACCCGTTTTGAGGATAGTGGGCTATAAAATCCAATACCCGAAAACAAATGACAAAAAAAAGTGTTCAGAAAGCAGTAGGCCATGGAGTCTAACAATAGACTTCTACTTTTAACATAATTTTCCGTAATGATTCACGATAAAAAATATTGTGATTTAATTTACAATACTTAAATTAGGTAATAATGTGTGTGTGTTTTGTTTCTTTAACGTCGGCCTATTTCCGCGACTATGGCCAATCACCGACGCCAGGGAGCAGTTTCACCTCACTATCCTGGAAATTTTGCCGAACCCCAGCCTTTCTGTAAGGAGGGTAGGGATCTTTAACGTGCCCAACATCACATGGACACGGGACCGACGGCTTTACGCCCCCTCCGAAGGGCGGAACGTGCAGACATTCAACTTGCTCAAATACAATGCCAGAACCTCGGTTGATGTTAATTTTACAGTTTGTACTGAAAAAGTGAAAGGAGTACCCTGGGATCGAACCCACTACCCTTCGGTTCAGAGGCACACGTTCTTACCCCTGAACCACCGAGGTTCTTTAGGTAATAATGCTAGGTAATATTATGTGAAACAGTTTAATAACGAAACCCGACAATAACAAATATAAACGTAAACTCCACAAAAGAACACAATTAGAAACAAAAGTCAACAAATAATATAATAGAAACTTAAAAATACACTATTTGAAACATGCCTGCAAACTCTGGTGAGAGGGTGTTTTGGTTAATATGATTATATATATATATATATATATATATATATATATATATATATATATATATATATATATATATATATATATATATATATATATATATATATATTCTGTTTCGTAATTCATTGATATTTTGTGGTGGATCGAATTTGTACACATCATTCTTCAGAGTCCCCCAAAAATAAAAATCCATCGGTGTTACATCAGGGCTTCGAGGACACCAATGACCGGCCCATTGTTACAAATGACACGATTATTAAAATCTTGGTACAAAAATTCTTTGACGATCCTAGCACTGTGAGCAGGACAACCGTCTTGTTGGTACCAAATCTCGTCTAAATTATCATGAACTCTTCTAATTATTGGTAAGACATCAGTTCTCGATAGATTAAGATACCTTTCCCCAGTTAAATTATTTTCAAAAAAGAACGGACCAACAATGACGTTACCTGAAATTTTTAAAAATTAACTGTCTAACCTACAAATAAAACTAACAGTTTTTTTTTCTAATAAGTCGCACCAAACATTAATATCAAATCTGTCTTGCAATCGTCTTTCATCCTTTAGATGGGGATTTTCATTTGTCTAATAATGCCTATTATGGCGACTATACACACCACAATTTGTAAATCTCGATTCATCACTCCATATTATTTTCAAATGAAAAATTTCATCTTGCTGAGATTGTCCTTGATACCATCTGCAGAATTGAAGTCGCTTAGGGTAATCGTCAACATTTAAGCTTTGTACGGTTGTAGGTTGGTATGGATGGTAACGACTTTGCTTTAATACACGGTGTACCGTATTTTTTGGAACGTCAATTTGTTCACCATAAAACCGAACAGATTGCGGAAGGTTTTTGTTTGAAACCTGTAAGATGGCATTATTTCTTTGTTCATTTTTAGGCATTGGTAGTTTCTGTGCGTGGAAGCTACCGTCGTTCAATAGATTGGTCACTGTCCTGCGAAATATTTTGGTGTTTGGTTGTTAATCGTCTTTCTGGGTAGTTGTTTTGATATTAATTTGCAGCTGCCTCAGTATTTCGGTTAGAACGAATATAACATTCCAACATGTCAAAATATTCTTCGTTACTGAACATATTATTGAATAATATTTAAAATAAACAGGAACCAAACTATTTAGTACAAAATTTTAAGCAACGTGTTAAATACACCTCAAATTGTTCAGGTAATTAAGAATGGCAGTATTCTCAATTGTCGCAATAGTGTTATATCCATAGCAACCTTTCCTCTGTTCTTTTTCAGTTGATTTACGTTTAAAAATCAAGCAATTTTTAAAGGCGTCTTCGTAAATCATTAATCTGCTTTTTATTGAGTTCTGTTAGTAAATTTAGTTATTTACTAGGTTTACCTATTTAATTAAATTATAACACTTTTTTAGGATAATGTTGTAATGTAAAATTCATTTGTAATAATGGGCCGATTCATTGGTGTGCTCAAAGTTCCAATTTTTTTTTATCGTGAATCGTTACGGAAAATTATGTTAAAAGCAGAAGTATGTTGTTAGACTCCATGGCCTACTGCTTTTTGAACAATTTTTTTGTCATTTATTTTGTGGTATTGGATTCCATAGCCTACTATCCTCAAAACGGGTTTTCTCAAAATTTTCAATGCAATTACAAGATTTCTCAAGCATGTTGTACATCGTTGGAAAGCTCTTTTTACAGGCTATCACATGAGCAAAAAATTTAATATGGATACCATAATAAAAACAAACTTTGATACCTGTAGCTCAAAAACAAATTACCATCCAAAGTTGAAAATAGCACAAAAAGATTACTCTGTAAAAAGTGTCCTGATAATGTGCAAGTCTTAGACATGTCAGATCAACGCCTACTTAGATATTGAAAAAAAATAAATCGACAAATTTTGGGTTTTTTCAAAATAACTCGAAAACGAAAAGAGGCAGTGCAAAATACAAGTCATACTTGGAACGAGCAGGAAATTCTACAAAACAAACCGTCTCGCTATCTCTAATAATAACGGAGATATCAATACATTCCCATCCAGTTTGGGACAGAATGTATAGGTTATACTGGTACCTAAATTTGATGCCTGCTTTCATTAAAAAAGACATGTTTGCTATTAAAAACTATTTAATGACAATTCACTGCCATAACGGAGTTGCTGCGTCCAAACTTTTTTAATTTATCTGTTAGCTATGTGAAGACTGTGATTGTTAGTGACACGATCGTTAGATCTTTAAATAAAAAGATGTGTTGTGGTGATTTAGGTTTCTTCAAGTCTACTTATATGTTATAACTTTGCGTTTTAATCGTGCCTTAACTTGTTAATAAAAATACTGTTATATTAATGCATATTACTGTCCACATATTTTTGCTTAGGTTTATCGTTTTGCATAAACTATCTATTTAGATAAAAAATAAACACGGGTACACAATTATACAGATAAGAAAACGACGTATATAATGTGGTCGTTTCACTCACCTAGACAAAGGCAATGTGCTACGGAATTTAACATTCAAGTATATAAAGAGCGTTAGGTACTTTAATCTGTGAAGTTAACTGTAACAGTGTCAATCACGAAATCGGAGAACGCTAATTATTGTCTCTCTCTGTCTCACTAACGTAATTGCCTTATTGTGTCACTACCCATCTCTTGTATGCAAACTACAGTTCAGGGGTGTGCGGTTTGTGGAAGCACTGCTTCTCATAAATATTTCTAGAAAAATTGTATGTTCCTTCTAAATTGAATTTTAATTAATTTTCTTTAAAAAATCACTAATAACGAGATCGCGACTTTTGAATTTTGAAAAAATTTCTTTAAATGAGCGCAAACTAGGGCTCCTAGAACCAATATCGGGGGTCAGTTTCAATTTATATATATATATATATATATATATATATATATATATATATATATATATATATATATATATATATATATATATATATATATATATATATATATATATATATATATATATATATATATATATGTCTTACCTGGTTCTTGGATTGAACCGCGTCCAGAATTTATTAAAACTCGACGTTTCGGCTCCTCTTTTGGAGCTACTCTAAGGCCTCAATCTGCCTACTCTTTAGAGGGGCGGGCAAAGGTGGGTTGGGTTGTTCTAGCTCGATTACGGGGCCTCAATCTGCCTACTCCCCAAATCTCGCCGGGGATCATCTGTGAGGTCTCAGTGTGTTCAACCCTGGGCCTCAGAGGGATCTGGCAGTTCGTTGCAAGTCTTGTATTGTATGCATCGTTCGGTCCACCTGCTTCGTTATCAGTGAAAGTAGTCGGGACAGGACCAACTAAGTCGGGGGCTTTGGTCACGGTACTTAAAGGATTAGTACCGTGACCAAAATATAATAAGAATGTTTATTGTGTACCATATACTTTAATATACTGTACAGACCGCAGTTATGGAATAAAATTCATAATTCGAAAAGAAATGTTTCTTATGAAAACCAGTCGGACAAATCAATTATATTTTTTTCTTTCACACCTTGTAGTATTAGTTCATAATTTTCACCTCTCACCATTTTCCTCCGACCCCTTGTTGATTTTTTTCCAAATAGCAACCCCAACATTTTTCGATTTTTCGGCTGAAATTCAAAGAATATGTTTTTTTCTGTTTGATGGTACCAAAAATTTGAGTCCAACAGTCATAGACCGCTACACAGGGTGTAAATTTAATGACTGACAATAAAACTTAAACCGTTTATTCTAAACTTCACAGTTATTAAAAAAGGAACACGTTTTCTTCTTCATTAAATTGAGCATGTCTTGAAAATTTAAATGTTCAGTGTTTCTCTTTTCTCGCTAACAGCGAATCAATCTTATGTAAAACTCGTCTCTGATTCTATTTAAAAAGAAGTTTTCTAGAAAAAAATTAATTATTTACAAGAGGAATGTACCTGCCAAATCATAAGTATGGCAGGTATTTTGCTTTTAATTGCTTGGATGGTTTTGTTTGAGTCAACCCAATTGAACAAGTTTTTGCAAACAAAACAACAAAAAAGGCTTTTTAAAACCAACTTGTAGTTATCCGCGAAGCTCATTATGTTATTTTTCTTTAATTTAGTACCCACGCTGAGTTTACATAGATGTTACTATGGTTCAAGATTAAAGATTCTAGCTTAATAGGAAATTGAGTTATCGGATTTCAAACATTTTTACAAAAATCCTCTACCATAATGTATTTGCTGCACCCAGACCTTTTTCAACACTTATTTACTGGTGATGTACCTACACTTTTTAAAAATTATGAAATATTGTAGCTCTCTATTTAAGAGTGACAGACAAGGCAATCTAAATTTCATTTTTGGAAAAATAATTTAAACAAATGAAATGGGGTAACAATTTAAATTTGAAAATCTTGGTTCGCTGCTTTGTCGCAGGGGTTCCCCTTCCCCTTCTGCATGCCTACAACCACCTACAATGCATAAACAAGAACAATGTAAACAAGAAAAGTTTCTTGGGAACAACCCGCAAGAAAGTTACGGCACCTGCGATGAATACAGGGGTTCTGGGCGGAATAAACAGATTTTTAAGGAGGTATAGCTGCAAAATTGGATAAAGGTAGCTTATAGAGGTCCAACTAAGCTGTTTTTTTCACTTTCCGCTCACATTTTCTTTTTATCTTCTTCCCCGCCCAACACCCCTGTTCGCTCCTGGTCCCGTAACGTTCTTGGGGGCTGTTTGCAAGAAATATTTCTTCTGGTTTGTGCATTCAGAAGGATATCTAAGAACGTGTCTGATTTTTTTCTGTTGTAAAAAGCCCCATTATGCTAATCTTCAAGTTTACCGAAAATATAACTGTTATTTACAAAACGAATGTACCTGCCATATCATAAACGTGACCGGTATTTTGGTCGCTTGGATGATCCGTTTTAGCCAACTCAATCGAACCTATTTCTGCATTAAAATAACAAAAATGGTTTTCTTAAACAAATTTGTCGTTGCCCTGTGAAGCTCATTGTGTTATTTTTTAAATGTTGTACTCACGCTGCTTTTATATAGATTTTTAGTATGTATTAAAACTAAAGATTCTAGTTTAATCGGAAGTTGAATTATCACCATTTGGAATATTTTTACGAAAATTCGCTACCATAACGCACTTGCTGCACCTAAACCCTTTTCAACACCTATTTTCTATTGCTGTATCCATACTTTTTGCAAATGAAATATATATATATATATATATATATATATATATATATATATATATATATATATATATATATATATATATATATATATATATATATATAAAATCAAACTTCAAACGAACAGGCTACAAAAATATGTCACATTAAACAATCACCGGGGTTGCCATTTGACAAAACTCTCAAGACGTCAGAAAAATATATAGTAATAAATAAAATTTTTAATGAAAGTGATTCAATTTGTTTAAAGGCAACCTAGAACTTTGTATTATTATGTATAAATATTAAGCTGCCCATTCTTCAGGGTATATAAAAGCCATCTCGTTCTCCTAGTTGCATCTTACAACACTAATTACCTATTTGTCATTTCTTATTTTGCCAACTCACAGCGGGGGGAGTCGAACTCGAGGTTATCTGCTTATTCTTATTCTTCTCTGTTTACAGACGACACAAACAAATAAGAAGAAGAAGACCTCAAAATCGACCCATAGAATCTTAGAATAATGTACTTATTCTTTTTATTTTTTCTTATTACTTTTAGTTTTTATTTACTCTTCATCTCGTATATGAAAAATTTGAGGTAAATAAATTTACATAATATCAGGCAGTAGTTTAAAGTATACCTATAAACAGATGTTCGGCGTAGATTATTAAAATTTTGCATTATATATATATATATATATATATATATATATATATATATATATATATATATATATATATATTTAAAGTATACCTATAAACAGATGTTCGGCGTAGATTATTAAAATTTTGCATTATATATATATATATATATATATATATATATATATATATATATATATATATATATATATATATATATATATTATAATGCAAAATTTTAATAATCTACGCCGAACATCTGTTTATAGGTATACTTTAAACTACTGCCTGATATTATGTAAATTTATTTACCTCAAATTTTTCATATACGAGATGAAGAGTAAATAAAAACTAAAAGTAATAAGAAAAAATAAAAAGAATAAGTACATTATTCTAAGATTCTATGGGTCGATTTTGAGGTCTTCTTCTTCTTATTTGTTTGTGTCGTCTGTAAACAGAGAAGAATAAGAATAAGAAGATAACCTCGAGTTCGACTCCCCCCGCTGTGAGTTGGCAAAATAAGAAATGACAAATAGGTAATTAGTGTTGTAAGATGCAACTAGGAGAAGATTATTAAAATTTTGCATTATATATATATATATATATATATATATATATATATATATATATATATATATATATATATATATATATATAATGCAAAATTTTAATAATCTACGCCGAACATCTGTTTATAGGTATACTTTAAACTACTGCCTGATATTATGTAAATTTATTTACCTCAAATTTTTCATATACGAGATGAAGAGTAAATAAAAACTAAAAGTAATAAGAAAAAATAAAAAGAATAAGTACATTATTCTAAGATTCTATGGGTCGATTTTGAGGTCTTCTTCTTCTTATTTGTTTGTGTCGTCTGTAAACAGAGAAGAATAAGAATAAGAAGATAACCTCGAGTTCGACTCCCCCCGCTGTGAGTTGGCAAAATAAGAAATGACAAATAGGTAATTAGTGTTGTAAGATGCAACTAGGAGAACGAGATGGCTTTTATATACCCTGAAGAATGGGCAGCTTAATATTTATACATAATAATACAAAGTTCTAGGTTGCCTTTAAACAAATTGAATCACTTTCATTAAAAATTTTATTTATTACTATATATTTTTCTGATGTCTTGAGAGTTTTGTCAAATGGCAACCCCGGTGATTGTTTAGTGTGACATATTTTTGTAGCCTGTTCGTTTGAAGTTTGATTTGGACCATTTGTTTGTAATAGCAGCGTAACCCTGATATTTCTGTTTGACGGTGTCTAACATTATAGGCATTCAGAGGTAATTTCAGGTTATATCATAAATTATTCTTTTTTTATTTGGTTAAACTCAAAATTTGCTGAACCGATTAAGTTCAAATTTGGTTGAGAGGACCACTTGTACGATATCTACATGCGTTGTTTATTATTGAACCTTTAAAGTATCAGATAGCCGACCGATGCATTTGAAGTATCAGGTAGCCGACCGAGATAGGTAGTAGTCCCTCTTACTTTTAAGGGAAAGTAGCTTTCAGTCCGCTAGGCACTGGACATTGTCAACGTCAACTGCGGTCCCGAAGATACAACATCTCTCGCCAAGTTCGGTCGCTGATATGTGCGAGCTTGTAACGTGTAACAATAAAATGTAAATATACTCATATTCTGCACATTACGTGTTTATAACTCTGTTATAATCCCAAAACATTGCGTGTTTATCAAAAAGTGCATCCCAAGGTGATTAACCTCGTTTCTAATTGAAAGAGAATCACCATCTACCGCAACATGCGTGTAAAGTTTTAGTTTCATACTACTAGTAATTTAAAAGATATTGCGTTTTCAGTTCCTCGCACTTTTTTCTAAAAGTATTTTGCCCAGTTTCACAAAGCTCGATTAAATATTTAACGGCCGGTTAGTTAATCAGAGCTTCAGACCACCAATCACAGCTTCAAAATATTTGGTTGTCATGGCAACAACCCGAATTCTAGTCTGTGATTGGTCGTCTTAATCCTTGATTAACTAACCGGCCGTTAAATATTTAATCAAATTTTGTGAAACTGGGCACTAGAGTGTCAAAACCGTCTAAAGAACTCATCCAAGCTATTAAAAAAAATGAAAGGAATTGCCAAATTTCGTTTCAATTGGTGAAGTATTTTTCAGTTATCGGTTGGATATATACATATATATATATATATATATATATATATATATATATATATATATATATATATATATATATATATATATATATATATATTAGTAATATTTATTGAGATAGGTTATACATTGTAACGTCTGACAAATAAGTTGATAACTTGTGCTTGTCCAAGTCACAATTTTGATAGGTTTATGCAAATAGAGTAATCAAAACTTGTAAAGATGACACTGACTACTAAAATTTTGACAAACCAAATAGTACGTTTTGCTTCCTTTATATATATATATATATATATATATATATATATATATATATATATATATATATATATATATATATATATATAAACTTTTTGGCCTGACGTTGAACTTGGGTTCTAGAGGCCCTAATTCGCGCTCGTTTAAACATATTTTCCAAAAATCTTACCATCGTACCATCGTACCATCGATACCTCTCTATTAGTGAATTTTCTTAATGAACTTTCTTAATGAAAATTCACTAATATGGTCATTGAATTTCTGTTGAAAATGATGTGGTTGCTATTTGAAAAGAAATCAACAAGGTGTGGGGCTGAAATGTTGAGGGGTGAAAATTACAAACTAATACTACAAGGTGTGAATCAAAAAAATTGTAGCAACAATTAATTATGAATGAAAAAAATTTAGTTTAGGCGTGTCCGAGCGTTTATCATAAAAAACATTTTTCTCGAAATTATGAATTTTATTTCATAACTGTGGTCCACACTGTATACATTAAGCCGGTATGTCAAGTAATAATGTAGATGCTACAAGAGAAGGAAAGCCGTATCTGATTTTAGTGAATTTTTATTTAAAAAAATTCACTAATAGAGAGGTATCGATGGTGAGACTTTGCAAAAATTCTTTCAAATGAGTGCGAACTAGGACCCCTAGAACCCATATCCGGGGTCAGTTTCAATTTCTATATGTTTATATATATATATATATATATATATATATATATATATATATATATATATATATATATATATATATATATATATATATATATATATATGTATCCGTCTGATAACTCAAACAATAATTACCCGATTTCGATTAAACTTGGCAAGTGCCTTTCTTTTATTAATGGCTTGAATTGTTTGTTATCCAGAAAAATCTGACGGGGTTTTCCGGGAAAATTTTGAGTTTTCTTTAGAAAAAAAATTTTTTCTCCGAAAGTAACAAATCTGTTTTAATGAAATTTACTATATATGTTGCCTCAGGAGAGATCTTACTACGTACCAAAATTCGACTTTCTAAGTTTAGAGAAAATTGAGTTATTCAATTTTTAAATTTTCTTTCGAAAAAATTTTTTTTCTCCGAAAATTACAAAGCTATTTTAATGAAATTTTGTGGATATCTTGCCTTAGGAAAGACCTTACTGCGTATTAAAATTAAACTCTCTAAGTTTATAGAAAATTTTTGATACTTGTAGTATTGACCAAGAATAAATTTCAACGATTGCATGTTTTAACTATTTGCGCATAGATGTCGCCGCCACCCCTTCATTTTAATAATTGAGTATTGACTAAGAATAAATTTCAACGATTGCATGTTTTAACTATTTGCGCATAGATGTCGCTGCCACCCCTTAATAAATGTAACATTAGTGATGGTTTAATGCTTATCCTTTTTGCTACTAGTTTATTAATAGTCAATAGTTTCTTCCTAATACTCGTTCATACTCAACACACGTGGTTTCCATTGCTTCTACTTGTGAATTGCCGCTTTTTCAGTTTTTACTGTTAATAATGTCGCTTTGCTTATTCTTACTGCTATACTATTTTACATACTTATTATCCAACTAAAACCCACTCATGTTCCATCGCATAAGCGTCATGTACCTTCACTTTAGATTTATTGTCCTCTCTTCCGTCTTTATGATTGATTTGCAAACCTCACTCGTCTTTTCTACAGTGACTTGATAGAGACAGTGTGGCCATGGGCGATTCGGCCGCCAAGTTATCTCCACATTTAACATTACGCTTATGGAAGAATAGTACCTATGTATTTCAAGTAATAATGAATTGGGGAATTTTAGAAGAAAACTGTATCGAACTTTTTCTTTAGAGAATTATTTTTCGCTCATAAACGACTAGTCGCAATATTTTTAGTGAATTTTTATTTTAAAAAATCACTAATAGAGAGGTATTTATGGTGAGACTTTGCAAAATTTTTTGCAAATGAGCGCGAACCAAGACCCCTAGAACCCATATCCGGGGTCAGTTTGAATTTATATATATATATATATATATATATATATATATATATATATATATATATATATATATATATATATATATATATATATATATATATATATATATAGGGTGTCCGGAAATTGTGAGCAAAAAATTCAGGGGGTTATTCTACTCAAAGAATTAATGCCCCTAGTTCCTATAATCGTTTTTCGAAAACTCAAAAATAACGGAGTTATAGGGTGTCAAAAAATATATTTTTTTTCAAATTTTTGTCGATAACTTTTTTTATCATGAATCGATTCTTTTCAAATTTGGTGCACACGTATATAATATCACTCTGTATTTATGTTGCAAATTTGACATGGATCTATCTAAATTTAAAGGCCGAAGCTACCCTTGACCAGCAGATAAGGACTCATAACTTTTTTTCTTGAATCTTTATCTCAAATCTAATAATACACGATTGAAGGGAATTATAAAATCTTAAAAAAAGGTCATCTTGTTGCATCACGATAAAACTAACCGTTTTCGAGAAAAATGTTCTTAAAATTTTTGCTGGTATTGATTGAATACGAAATCATTACATCCAAATGTCAATGTTAATAGCGTGTGCTTTGAAAACAGTCGCGGTAATTGCCTCGGAAAAAAATATATATCACATGTTTTGACAAATAAAGTGTTATATTTTTATTATTATTACTACTATAAAATTATCAGCAATAACGATTTTACAGGGCCTCATTTTTTTATTACTTACTAAAACTGGCTACTTTTAAACATAACAATAATTTATTAAAAATCATAACAATTAAATATTATAACAAAGTTTCAATGTGATGTCCTTCCATCTCAACACATAAGTCAATTCTTCTCAAGAAATTCCGACGAACTCTAGCGAATATTCCGTCTTTTTGCCTGATTACCTCACAGTTATCAATAATTTTTTGCCTAAGATCTTCAACGTTTTGAATTGGACTCCTGTATACAAGAGATTTTAGGTAACCCCAAAAGAAAAAATCCATTGGGTTCAAATCAGCCGATCTAGGAGCCCACTGCACGAACCCACCGCGTCCTATCCATCTCTCAGGAAATGTTTCATTAAGAAATTCCCTCACCGCTGTACTAAAATGTGGCGGCGCGCCGTCCTGCAGCAGCCACATTGTATTTCCTGATTGGAGGGGTACATCATCCAATAGAGTGGATAACTGGTTTCTTAAAAAATTTAAGTATATCTCACCGTTGAGTCTTTGAGGGAAGAAATGTGGCCCAATTAAGCGGTCCCCTAAAATTCCCGCTCACACATTAACAAAAAACTTATTCTGGAAACCGCGTTCTATCGCCAAGTGAGGATTTTCATTAGACCAATAATGCTCATTATGAAGGTTGATCAAACCGTCATGTCCAAATCCAGCTTCATCTGTGAAGAGAAGCGATGATATAAAATTGTGATCGTTGTTATGTAGATTTCGAATTATATTGCACAAATTCACGCGAGCTTCCGGATCTTCAGGAGATAAAGCTTGAACTTTCTGGTAATGGTAAGGATGAAAAAGCTGCTCCTTGAGAATTTCATGCACAGAACTTTTCGGGATACTCTCCTGAGTAGAGACTAACCGTACACTTAAGTTGGGATTATTCTCGATTGCATTTAATACACGGACTTCTGCTCCAGGAGTTCGAGTACTTCGCTGACGGCCAACATCTTGAAATGTACTTCTAAATGATCCAAATTCTCCCAGTCTTCGATGGATATTACTGAACATTCGGGATTGTGGTACCCTTCTATTTGGAAATGCTTCAGCATACAAACGTCTTGCAGCAAGGGCATTGCCGTCAGCTATACCATAATAATAATGCATGTCACGTAGTTCAACGTAAGAATAAATATTATTATTCATCGTATTTTATAATTAATCTCAACTATTCCGCAAGTAAAATGACAACAAACTATTATCTGTCAAAACTAACGCCACATGATCTTGTTGACAGATAATGTTTTCAAAGCACGCTCCGTTAATATTGAAAATGAGATTAGGTGATTTCGTATTCAATCATACCAGTAAATTTTTAAGAACGTTTTTCTCGAAAACAGTTAGTTTTATCGTGATGCAACAAGATGACCTTTTTTTAAAGATTTTATAATTCCCTTTAATCGTGTATTGTTAGATTTGAGATAAAGATTCAAGCAAAAAACTTATCCTTATCTGCTGGTCAAGGGTAGCTTCGGCCTTTAAATTTAGAGAGATCCATGTCAAATTTGCAACATAAATATAAAGTGATATTATATACATGTGCACCAAATTTGAAAAGAATCGATTCACGATAAAAAAAGTTATCGTAAAAATTTGAAAAAAAAATTTTTTGACACCCTATAACTCCGTTATTTTTGAGTTTTCGAAAAACTATTATAGGAGCTAGGGGCATTAATTCTTTGAGTAGAATAACCCCCTGAATTTTTTGCTCACAATTTCCGGACACCCTGTATATATATATATATATATATATATATATATATATATATATATATATATATATATATATATATATATATATATATATATATATATATATATATATATATATATATATATATATATATATATGTATATATGTATATATGTATATATGTATGTATCCGTCTGATAACTCAAAAAATAATTAACCGATTTCGATGAAACTTGGCAAGTGGCTTTCTTTTCTTAATGGCTTGAATGAGTTTGTTAGCCAGAAAAATTGGACGTGGTTTTCCGAGAAAATTTTGAGTTTTCTTTTGAAAAAAAATTTTTTCTCCGAAAGTAACAAAGCTGTTTTAATGAAATTTTCTACATATGTTGCCTTGGGAGGGATCTTACTACGTACTAAAATTCAAATTTCTAAGTTTATAGAAAATTGAGTTATTCAAATTTTAAATTTTCTTTCGAACATTTTTTTTTCCGAAAATTACAAAGTTATTTTTATTAAATTTGATGAATATCTTGCCTTAGGAAAGACCTTACTACACACCAAAATTAAACTCTCTAAGTTTATAGAAAATTGAGTTATTCAAATTTGAAGCATTTAATAAAAATTCTCTACCATAACGCACTTGCTGCGTCCCGAGTTTTTTTCAGAAAGGGAAACACTTTTTCTTAGTTTTTGTCAACTAGAAACCACCCATCCTTTTGTAAATTGTAGCTGCCCTTAGTTGGTGTAACCTCTCCATACAAAAAACAGATGTAGAGACTGCATCACTGGTTTCACAGGTGCCAGAGAAGAAGTTTCTACATCTATATTTACCCCTACTTTGTTGAAGTTTGTGCCAAGCTTCTGCGGCTGGGTGAAAAAAAAACGTAGAAGATCCATTACTCGTTCTAAAAACTCTTGCAAATACCGCATCATTTTAGCACGGCAGAATGCAGTTGTTGAGAGTTTTCTACAAACAAAGATGTATATTCATTGTCCACCTGTAAACCTGTATATAGACTTTTTAAATTCTACTGTAGAAAACTAAGAGTAATTATTGATGATGAATCTTGCAGCAACTGTTACCACATTAAAGGATGTAACAAATTATTCATGCAAATAAAGTTAAGTACCTGATTGCAGCATTTATCCATAAACACCTTGCTCATAATTTAAGCTATAAAATTAAATAAACAAATCAATAAAATCTGATTCATTCGTATTGTTAAAGATCAATATCAAGTCTTTATAAAATTTAAAGCACTGAATATAAAAGTTTTATTGCACGTAATTGCCAAGCATATTTATGTTTTCCTATCGCTGATAAGTTACATATTCTATTCCTAGACTCGCTGGCGCTTATACAAAACATGCGACGCCTTGAAAACCGCATTTCATCTCGCACACGTTTCCACTCAGGCATATTTATCTGGATGACGTGTACAGCTAGTCAGTGAAAACTGTATACTTAAATCAAATAGGTGAATTAAAAAATGCATGAGAAAATAAAGAGGAAAGCGGTGGCTATTTTATTTTTAAACTACGATTTATATATGTTTACATATCCGTTAACAACACGGTTTTCTCAGCAGACCAAATTTTTATTATTTTGGCAATAAAAATAGAAGTGGAATCTCTGTATAGTCAACACGTGTTGTTTGCAACATGTATTGCAACAAATCGTAAGTATATTTTCTTGTGGTTATAAACAAAAATTAAGCTAGTTAAAAAACCATATCGACAGATCTAGCAAGGAGAAAAAATAATCATAGCCATATAAATGCCAAATCCCCCATATGGGGCTCACCGTTTCAGGATAAAAGAGGGGAGTATTGGTCAGACTGGTTAGCCACTCTTATAATACATGTTTGAACGATGGCAGGAAAGCGACTTTTGCCAGAGGGCAAACTGAATCCTTCATCGACGTCACATGTTCCACAGGTAAGATACAAAGGGAAATTAAAAATTGGGAGGTGCTGGACGATGAGACTCTTTCTGATCATAGATACATCAGTTTTGATATAACAACGAAAAGACATAAGCCTAAGGACAAAAGCGTCAAAAGCTGGACCTGCGACTGAGATCTGCTTAAAGAACTGGAAATCTGGAGAATTTCAGCCGGCGTGGAGTCCATGATAGAATTACATCAAGCTATGAGTGAGGTACACAGAGCCAGAGTCACAAAAACCGAAAAACCACGAAAACCTTTCTGGTGGACCGATGAATTTGCGAGAAAGAAAAACGAATGTCTTAGACTACGAAAAACATCTACAAGAGTAGGTAGGAGGATCCCAAGAAGTGACGTGGAGGCAGACAAAACTCTCGTTGCTTTCAAAAAATGTAAAAAGAAGCTACAACCCCCAATAAACAAAAGACGGCACTGGGATAGCTTATGTAAAGAACTCGAGGATGATATCTGGGGAAAGAGGTATATAATAGTGACAAAGAGGCTGGCTGGGCGTACACCCTTCAGACTGGCTATGGAGCAGAAAATTAAAATAGCAAAGGATATGTTCCCAATATAAAAAAGCCTGGAAAAAAACCTCCATATCTAATAAAGTTAAATCGTTTACAAGAGAAGACTTGGAGAATGTATTAGCAAAAATGAAGAATAGAAAGGCACCTAGCCTTGACGACAACCCAATGGAAGTCATCAAAGTGTTAGGCAAAATTAAGCCAGAGGTGATACTGGATCCACTACACGGCCTCCTTGGAGAAAGAAAATTTCCTAAAGAATGGAAATACCGAAAGGCAAAATTGAGGAAATTAAGTGCAGGCCTATATGTTTATTGAACTCAATTAGTACAGTTTATGTGGGCTTACTAAGAGATAGGCTGGAGAAAGATATAGAAGAAAAAGAAAGCGTCTCAGATCGCCAATTCGGATTCCGTAAAGGCAAATCAACCATCCAGGCAGTGAAGAGAGTGATAGATATAGTTAGAGAACAGACAAACTACAAGTGGGCAGCGCTCGTAACTCTTGATATAAAAAATGCATTTAACACAGCGTCATGGGATAAAATTATGCTAAACCTCGAAACAAGAGGTATAGAAGATTATCTGTTAGAGACCATCGACAACTACTTAGAAGATAGATCCCTGCAGATAGATAAAAATGTCTGCCAGCAAATTACAACGGGTGTGCCACAGGGGTCCGTGATAGGGCCCAGCCTGTGGAATATATTATATGATGGAGTTCTAAACGTACTAACACCATAAGGAGTTACCACGCTGGTATATGCAGATGACCTGGCAGTTATCATCACGTCGAAAACAAAGGAAGAGCTGGAATAGAAAGGAAATGAGGCACTACTGCAGATCCACAAGTGGCTGAACAACAACGAATTAGAGTTAGCCCCACAAAAAACAGAAGCAGTTATACTTAGAGGAGGAAGAGCAAAGACCGAAATCAGGTTTATGTGTGGGGGAGTAGAGATAGCACCCAAACAAAGTCTTGTATATTTGGGTATAAACATAGGGGAAAATATAAACTTTGAACGACACATAAAAACACCAATACAAAAAGCAGAAGAAAAGATGGCAGCACTGATCAGAATAACACCAAATATAAAAGGCCCCGGATCCAAAAAGAGGGAGATGCTATATAACGTGGTCGAATCAATTATTTTATATCTGGTCCGAACATATGAAAAAAGATACGCATAAGAGACAAGCTACAAAAGTCCAACGAAGAATGTCGCTAAGAGTTACTAGTGCATACCCCACTGTGTCGGCAAGGCGGTACAGGTGGTCGCAGGAATTGTACCAATCGAGCTTGCCGTAGAAGAGAGATCAAGGCTATATCACAGAAGAGACGGGAACACGCCGAAAACAAAAGCAGAGGAGAGGGCCAGCACTCTTCAAAAATGGCAGGAGATGTGGGATAACACAACCCATGTCGCTCAGTGGACCAAGCAGTTAATTCCAGATCTGAAGAAATGGGTGGAATGCAAGCACATAAGAACAGATTATTTCCTGGCGCAAATGCTCACTGGCCATGGCTCCTTCAGAGAATATCTAAGCCGGGTAGGAAGAGCAGAAACCGACGCTTGCTTATACTGTGGGACGGCAGAAACGGTAACACACACCATATTTGACTGCGCAAGATGGAAAACGAGCGAGAAACCCTAATGCCGGGTATGAAGACTGACCTAATCATGTACAACATCCTTGACATCATGATGGAAGATCCTGAAAATGGGAAAAAATCCACAGCTACGTCCGAAATGTCCTAAGAACTAAAGAAGTAGAGGAGAGGCAAAGAGCGGATTGAAAAGAGACAAATTGTAAAGACAGCCTACTTACTGATGATTTACGAAAAGTGGTTCCAGTAGGTATCGTGAAGAAATGAGGTGAGGTTTGGTGGGTAGGCAGAGGCTTGCACCTATAGTACTCTGAGTCTCACACTCTCTATCGCGATAGAATCCAAGCGCAGAGGTAATAACATGAGTTTCCTCACCCGGCAAAAAAAAAGATATAGCAAGATCGCACAGCTAGTGAGCAAACTTCACCAAAAAGTAAAGTAACAAAATGCAAGGATGGAAATTTACTACCCACTGAGAAAAAAAGACATTTCCAAACACTGGAAAGTATGTTCAGAGAAATTGTATCACGGATAGGAAGTTTAATGCCAAAAGAAGATATAGATACATATCTAGGTATTAACTCCCATTTTGAGAGAAGAATTTAAGAAAATATTCAAGAAGCTTAAACAAAACAAAATATTTTCTTTAATCGATAGAATTGCGTGTAGTCTTGTTTTTAGTTTCTATATTTAGATAAATAACAAGTGCCCCTAACATGACATGGACCTAACTAATAACACTAACACATAAACAGAAGACATATTGTCTCTTTACAATCATGATCGAGGTAGCTACGTCATGTAAAAAAACATAAGGACCAATTACTCAAAGTATATATTCTAAAATAGGTAATACATTGACGTACGGGCCTCCAGCCGATCCCTGTGGCTGTACATCTAATCTGACACACCTGTATATATATACATACATATATATATATATATATATATATATATATATATATATATATATATATATATATATATATATATATATATATATATATATATATATATATATATATATATTAACATCGACGATGTTAGACCTCAGTATTCAGGGTCATACCCTAAGCACATGTCTCTGGTAACCCAGCTAGATGTCACTTACTTAACCGATTAACGTTTGTATATCGGCTCAAGCTCAAGCAAGGAGTCAAGGTGTACATACACCACTGCCCTCTCATAATCATTATTGTGTTACGACACAGATACCTATATAGATAGCTATCGCTATGGATTTTTTGTACATTAACCTACTAGACGGTAACCGCTTAACTTAAATATTATGAATTCGCTTACATATATATATATATATATATATATATATATATATATATATATATATATATATAATATATATATATATATATATAGAAATAAGAATTGTGATCACATGCTCTAAATGTTGAGAATATCTCAATTCTGCGACACAGCCCAATGAATAACTCTACTAGTGACTCTAGTGACACAATACTTTATCCAGGTCGCTAGTTACTATCTCTGACTAGATTACACTAGGTGTATCATATCTTTGTGTTCCATCCGGCGTGTTCTCATAATCTACCTACCCTTTTCAATAAACGTCCCATCTCCCCTATATATCAACAGAAACTATTTGTGCTTAGAGGTCACTGATCTTAAGTATGGTAAGTATATACACAGGTATATTTTTAAGCTACTACTACTAATTAATGCTGTTATGTAAAGTAATACAGAAAACTATGCTTTGATATTGAGGTGGCCCATCGAAAACTATAAAAGCCGGTTAAAGGGTAAATTCAAGGACCCTTGGGCAATTTGGTTATGTTTCTGAGGGGACACATCCTCGCTCGGACGTATACATAAAGCTGCTACTTCATCGGCCTAAACAAGGTAGCTACCCTCTCCAAATTTTTAAACGGCAAGTTGGGTCTAGTGACATCGTTGGAAAGGCCACAAGGTTCCTATCGTGCTGAGTTTCCTCGAACGATTTCTTGGGATTTTGGAAACCGAATTTATGATCGAATAAAAAATCAAGTACCCTTTTCCACCAGGTGTCACATTTCAACTGTTGCTAAAAACTTTGAAGAGTGTAGGTACTCTGTTTAGGGGAATGAAGTAGCATCTTTGAGATTTGCCCGAAAATGTGTCCCCTCAAAATAAAACCGACCTGTCTTCACGTTTGTTTTTCAAAAAGATAACTTGCTAGTTTTCGATGGGTGAGCCTTTATAATGATTAAATAAAAAAACCTGCATTCTACGAGCCTAACTTCTGAAAAATGTCAGTGAAAAAATAAAACAAGGTATTCAAACTGGTCGTAAAATATTATAAATTCTAAGATCTGCTATGTAAGTTTACAATAAGTCTGGACACAACAAGTACGTCATGTTAGCCAATTACATAAAAATATTTTAAATATTTAATCAAACTCAATTTTCGATACAACTGGAATGTTCAGTTTGGTACATAGTCAAGCCTTTACAAAAGAACTTAATTAGTTTGGAAGATACAAATTTGTTTTTGCAAAGACTTATTTTTAGAAAAAAACACAGTGTAATTGGATTGGCTAACGAACTAATCCAAGAGAATAACAAACGGAAAGTTATAAATTTAACACGTACCTTCCTTTTGTAAATAGTCCGTATAAGCTCGTTCATCAGATCTTTACTCCAGCGCCATTCTATCGTCGATGTAACTGTTAAGTAGCCATCTACTTCATTCAACGGTTTAAAAAAAGCGGTATGAAGAGGAAAGTATTAATTACATTGAAAAAGGGAATGTAATTTCTAATCAGCATGAAATTACAGTTCAAGATTTACGCAGATAATGTTATTGAAATAATAATAAGAAGCGAACTGGAGCCTCGCTGTTATTCACAGACATTAATAATAAGACAATGATCTGTTTATTGACTATGTGAAAAATGACCGTGATGAAGCCGCACTTTCATGACGTGTTTCATCAACTCTAACGCCTTCACCATTCACAATTTATTTCACTGCTGTACACTTCGAACATTAAGACAAAAAATCGAATTCAAGTCAGTTTTGGTGGCTATTTTCATCTTTGATGTAAGCAATTTACTTGGGATACAATTACTGTAGTAATTATTACTGTATGGCCAATCAAAAGTCATTTTAGGGTACCCCAACCTGTTTGTTGGATATCAGTTTGGATATCAGTCAAAAAATATATTATGTATGTATTTAGGTCTCTAGATTTCGTGGGTCAGTTTTCAATTAACTTTAAGGCACGCGGCAACTTAAAAATGACCAATTGTTGAACTGAAAATTACATGTATATTTTATAGGTAAAAATGGATACAAATTTTTCCCAACTCGGTTACTTACTAAAAATGTGCACCAGAGCTTGCTCCTGTCCTGACTCCTCTGTTTCAGGCATCTTACAGTAGAGACATATTCCCTTGTAACTGGAAAACTGCTCGAGTACAACCCGTCCCCAAGAAAGGATCCAAAGCGCTTCCTAGCAACTACATGCCTGTTTATCTCCTTTAAGTCGTCTCTAAAATGATGAAAAAGTATATAAACACCGAATTACTAAAATTTCTTGAAAAACACAGTCTAATCCACGACAGGCAGTATGGATTCCATCAGCGCAGATCAGCTGCCGACCTTCTTTCCTTCGTCACCCATTCTTGGAAGAAGTATGGAACTACACGGTGAATCCCAGATTGTCGCTCTAGACATATCCAAAGCATTCGACCAGGTCTGGCACGCAGCGCTGCTTAATAAACTTCCGGCCTATGGCCTACCACCAAAACTCTGTACCTGGACAGCAATTTCCTCTCCAACCGGAGCATTTCTGTTGTCGTGGATGGCCATTCCTCTAAACTGTATCCATTTAATGCAGGAGTCCCTCAAGGTTCAGCTTTAGCCCCTACTTTGTTTCTTCCTCACATCAATGATCTCCTCTCTAGCGCATCCAACCCAGTTCACAGTTACGCGGACGACAGCACCCTCCACTCAAATATACAATATTCTAAGCCTGTCTCTTTAGTCCAATTAGATGAGGATCGAAGACTCATGGAGGGTTATACAATTCAACTCCACCAAATCTCAGACTTGCTTTCTATCTCATAAGAGATACACCAGCCCTAGACCCATCGCAATGAACGGTTGTTCATTGCGATGTTATTCAGAGTAATGAGTCCTTTTCACTTGTTGGCATTTCTGTGGATCGAAATCTCAATTGGCACCAACATGTCATATCAATTGCAGAAGCGGCTGATAAGAAATTAGGTTTTCTCTTCCGGGCTCGCAAATACTTTTCACCAGCTAATCTCTATACCTTATATACTTCACAAATAAGGCCAAACCTCGAATACTGCTCCCACATCTGGGGTGCCGCTGCCGCTTCTACACTCGCTATCCTGGACTCCATTCAGAAGAGAGCTATACGTCTCATCCCTTGCCCACCGAAGTGCCGTTGGTGACCTCTCTCTCTCTCTCTCTCTCTCTCTCTCTCTCTCTCTCTCTCTCTCTCTCTCTCTCTCTTTTATAGATATCTGCACGGGCACTGCTCAGAGGAACTTTCTTCCATAGTTCCTCCACCTGCTGCCCCCAACAGATCTACCAGGGGAACAGAGCAAATGCACCCTTTTACTGTACAGGTCACCGGACATAGAACATCTTGTTATGCCTGCTCTTTTGTCCCGAGGACTTCCAAGTTATGGAATTCCTTGCCGGCACATGTTTTTTCTTCTCGTCCGAACCTCCAAACCTTCAAGTCCAGAATTAACAAGTTGCATCTTTCCTCATTGTCGACACCCACGGTACGATAGTATTTAGGCTGTAAGCCCCCGTGGTGTGTTGTTGAAATATTAAAAAAAAACTTGTGAATTACTGACTTTTGAGTAATTTGATAAGTAAAAACAAACTCGTTGGGAGCTTTATTCTCCAGTGTATAGTGATTATGATAGACAGGGCAACATTTCGGTTAATTGCAACTAAATTAAAACTTGGCTTGGTTATTTGGACATAGGTGCTGGTGAACGTGTCCTAATTTGTTGCTTGAGGTGCTTGCTCGAGTTCCATCCACGTGGCCTTTAGGAGTGCTGTTAACATTTACGCCCGACGACGCGTGCGCTTTTCATGGCCATTTTATTGGTTAAGAATTTTCCAGTCCCACCACGAATAGCTATGAATGAAATAATAAGAGGTGGTGGGCCTAATGTACACTGGCACACGTTCATGGCCGCTTATCCCTCACAAACATCCGGCCCTCGGCATTTTGTCTTACACTTTGCCTCAAATTTTCCTGTAAAACAAAAAGACACGTCAATGTTAAGAAGGAAGCAAGAGATGGCCGACAGCACATGAGTGGAAAGAGTGGCTAGACCGAAAAGCTTAAAAGAAAAGAGCATGCCCGAGATTCGTTGAAATAAAGACATACTTAGAGGAGAAGAGCTTCCTTGTTTTTTCGTGCTTTGGAACGGCACCAAAAGTGCCGTCGCTTTCTCTTTAATACCACAATTTATCGCACAAAGGAGTAAACGATAACTAAGCATTTTGAGTAAAGGTAGTAGTAAAAGTAAAACAAAATTCATCCAATCTTCAGCACACATAGGTTATGCCTTAGACGAACTTTGTAATAAATAAACGATTGGTAGGTTTGTCAAAAGTCTTTAAATAACTCAAAGTTGTAGCAAAGGTAGCCTTAACCCGGCGTCTGACATGTGAAAATCTTTAACATCTTCCGACATGTGCGGTATCACATACCAGACAATTTTTTTTTAATTTCCTTTAACTGAATTTTTGATATATATTTTTTATGACATTAAATACAAATATCACATTTCTTCATTAGCAACACAAAAACTTCTTTAGAAGAAGAAAATTAAAAAAGAAAAGCTCACATCATCCTGTTTTAGGCAGTGTAAAAACGTTTATAAAAAATTTTTATTTACAAAGGTTCTATACCATCAAATAAACAGAAACAATATAATATAAGTAAATAATACATTGCAGTGTACTATATAAAAAAATTATATCAAAATATGTAAAACTAAAAAAGTTATGCATTTGCAAAGTGACTATAATATTCGCAGTACATAAGCGCGTGTTCTAAACATAACATTTTTTCGCCAGCCTCACATACATATTTAATTTTGCGATCACGATTACGAGGACAAAAATCACATCTGCGCGGTTTGTTAGGTCTTTGTTTCTTTGTAGGAGGTTCTTCGGGTTCTCCTCTGATTTTGAGCAAAGCCGTCCTTATTTCGCCAGGTATTCTAAAGTTGGTCATCCTTGCTTTTTGATAATCATTTATCAATTCAAACCCCAACATGTGAGAAAATCTTTTGTTTTCAGAATTAATCCATTATTATTTTCACGATGAATTATCTGGGAATTGATACCGGCAGTGTTCATTATAGAAAAAAATAGTGTTAGAGGCCATCGTCGTCTGTTGCGAGATACATTATAGTTTGCAGACAATTCATCTACTGTAGCTACCCCTCCTTTCGTTAGATTGTAGAATAAAATTATTTCAGGTAGCTTATCTTCGGATTCATCTACGGAATCGTCATGATGAAGGGTTGGCATCAGCAGAACCACCTTGCCCTTTCTTGGAACGTACGATACTATTGTAAAATTTTCTTGAAAACCAAAAACACTTGACTTTATTGGTCGATTTCGGACATTCAAAAATGTCGGAGGGATTTCCCTTTTATTTTTTTGAATTGTGCCGACTCTAGTCAGATGATCATTTGTACGGGGCTTATCAAATAGATCGTAACTTGTGTACCAATTGTCACACGTAATATTTTTGTGACTACCATCATATGAACTGACGAGGGGTTCCAGTATTGCAGTTGGAGTATTACTAAGAGCAAACGGCCCATCAGGTTGCTTACCCACATAGACCTCCATGTTTACTAAATAATGCGTTCGGGTATCTACCAAAGCTTGAACCTTAATGCCGTACTTAGCCGGTTTATTCGGTATGTACTGGCGAAATGGACATCTGCCTCTAAAAGCTTCCAATTGCTCATCAATGGTTAAATATCTACCAGGCGAATAGGCATTTTTGCAATTATCAGTAAATTTTTCTGTTATGGCTCTAATAGGTGCCAGCTTATCTATTTCGCGTCTTTGTCAGCGATTTTCTTTATTATCAAATCGGAAACAGGTAAGCAAAAATTCAAACCGTCTTTGGGCCATAGTTACTAGAAATATTTCAAAACCGGTTCCGTCAGTTTTCCATAAACGGTGGTTGTTTCGAAAAGCTCCTGCTAAATATAGCAGTCCGAATAAAGCTTTTAGTTCTATATTATTTGTAGGTTGATAATAAGAAAATTTCTCCCATTCACGTGTTTTTTCCTCAATTCCTTGATTTGTCCACCGCGTAATATCGTCTATCATTTCTTCATCGATGAAAATAAGAAAACATTCAAGAGGACTTTTTTTATCTCTAGCGGATCTTTTGACACCAGGCATTTGAGTTATCAGGTTCTCGCCTCAGGTTCTCACATTCCTGTTATAATATGTTTTTCTCCATTTAGTTCCATTTTTCCCTAAATAGTATTTTTCCCGATCTTGCACTATTTCAGATTCGTTTTCGGTTACATCATTTTCATGTGCGTTAGTGGTAACACCGGCAGCTTCCATAAGGTTACCTTGTCCATCTTCATTATTTGCTTCCTGCTCAATATCTGGATAGTCACTGTTTATGCTTACATTGTCTATCTCACTCTCATCGTCTGATTCAATTACTTCTTCATCTTCGCTTTGCACCTCCTTCCACAGATCCTGGAGGCGACGCATTTCCTTTTCGTAGTCTCCCATAGTTAACCTAATGATTTCAAGGGCTGGTGAATAATATCGACATTTAATAAAGAAAGATACCTCAAAATTTGAAGCAAAGGCGCGTAAACTGCGATAGAAATTTATATGAGAAATGTTCGAATTTTGTAACACAATCCGACACGTGGGGTTTGACAAACCCTAGGTAAACTAAACCGTTCATTAACACAAATTCTAGCAAACTGTTGTCAAAATGGCTCCTCACGCTAAGAGACTCGACAATTTCTGAAAGCTAACGAGAGGGATATGCATGTGAGCGCGGTATTTTTGAAATTGTCGGACATTTTAGTTCTCTCTGGGTTTGTCACACCCCACATGTCGGACGCCGGGTTAATAATTTATAATTTTACTGTAGGGGCTTGACAAGGGCAAGTGCTATGCAGTGCAGAGATTTTTGTTTATTCGACATTTGATGAATAAGAAATGGCTCTTAGCTATCCGTAATCGGCCCATAACAAAAAATCATGTTTTTTTTACCCAACATCAAAAATTTAAATGTCTTTTTTATCCTGTAAACTATCAACCCTATACAAGAAAATCAATATTCGCACAATTATGAATTACACTTGAACATGCATCAAAAGTGGCAAAATAAAGAACCATTTTATCTTCGTCGCTCATCGATTAATTATGTACTATGAATCTAGTGTTTACCGGTGTATCCGACCTTCGTTCTTATATATCCCAGTATTCTGCTTAATCATGCCAATGACAAATGGACTAAGGTCATTAACAACATCTTTTTGTTGCCTAAATTTATTCAATGGAATTTTCCATAACGTTTTGTTGTCTTCCATTTTTCTCTATTATGTGCACGCAAAGCTATGAATAGGTATGTACCTAGAAGTTGAACTGATATTGCGCTAATTCCAGCAACTAGATAATTACCGTATTGTTTCACGTTGGATAGTGACACATCACCACTACTTGGCAAGATTTAAGAGATTTATGACACTAGGAATGTGCATGTTTATAAATTAGTTTAATAGCCGTTTAGATTTGCTCATTAATCACTGTCAGACAGTTACATGTTTCACTGTGTAAATTACTTTAGATGTACGCCAAATTTATGTAGACCAGGTACTAAGGATTTACAAGACAACGAAACAGAATGTTAAAGTTGATTTGGATGCTGAGATGGAAAATTAAGTATCTTCATTAATTGTTGCTACTCTTACTTAGTGAAACCGTTCCATACTTAGTACAGATGTAGTGACTTCTTCTCTGGCTTCACAAGTGTCGGTTACAGAGAAGAAAGCCGAGACTTGTGAAGTCTGAGAAGAAGGCTCTACATCTGTATTTAAGTATTTTCTGTTTTTCAAGATTATTATTGTAATACTAAACCAGTTATTGAAGCGGATCTATAAACAAAAGCCTGGACGCAGCAAGTGCGTTATGGTAGTGAATTTTCATAGAAATGATCTGGCACAAAATATTTTATTATAACTTTTTTTCTTGTAACATAGAAACCTAAATTTTGGTGTATAGTTTACTTTTTATATCATAAATATACCTACCAAATTTGGTTATCATAGCTTTTGATTTTTTTAGATATAATTTTTTTTCGAATGAAAACTCAAAATTTTCCCGGAAACCTCGTCCGATTTTCCTGACTTATCCAAGCCATTTACAAAAGTAAGTTACATGCGAAATTTTATCAAAATCGGCCCTTTATTTTTTGTGATATCTGTGTGATACATATATATATATATATATATATATATATATATATATATATATATATATATATATATATATATATATATATACATATATATATATATATATATATATATATATATATATATATATATATAAACATATCAAAACTGAAACTGGGTTCTAGGGGTCCTAGTTCGCACTCATTTGCAAAAATTTTTCAAAACTCGAAAGTCGGTATCTCCCCATTGGTGATTTTTTTCTACGAAAATTCACTAAAAGAGCTCATGAAACGACAACGGACTCGTCGGGCGTTTCATGCATCTGGAAGGTATGGCCTGCGTGAAGAAGTTTGAAATAGCCTCTAGACCTGATCCTGAACAATCACTAAAAAAAACTGTTTCCGACCTACATATATTTAATACACTTACCACAAGTTTTCCCTCATGTCTCTATCGCTATACAGTGTGTCCCAAACTGGATGGGAATGTATTGCTATATCCATTATTATTAAAGACAGGGAGACGGTTAAATTAGCAATGTTTTGTAGAATTTCATGCTCGTTCCAAATATGACTTGCATTTTGCCCCGCCTCTTTTAGTTTTCGAGTTATTTTGAAAAAACAAAATTTGTCGATTTCTTTTTTCTTCAATATCTAAGTAGGCATTGATCTGCCATGTCTAAGACTTGCACATTATCAGGACACTTTTTACAGAGTAATCTTTTTTATGCTATTCTCAACTTTGGATTGTCATTTGTTTTTGAGCTACAGGTATAAACGTTTGTTTTTATTATGGCAGACATATTGGATTTTTGCTCATGTGATATCCTGTGAAAAGAGCTTTCCAATGATGTACAACATGCTTGAGAAGTCTTGTAATTGCACTGACAATTTTGAGAAAAACCGTTTTCAGATTAGCAGGCTATGAAATCCAATACCAGGAAACAAATGACAAAAAAAAGTTTACAAAAATCAGTAGGCAATGGAGTCTAACAATAGACTACTACTTTTAACATAATTTTCCGTAATGATTCACGATATAAAAATATTGCGATTTAATTTACAATACTTAATTAGGTAATAATTCTAGGTAATATTATGTGAAACAGTTTAATAACGAAACCGGACAATTACAAATAGAATCTTCAACTCCACAAAACAACACAATTACAAACGGAACTGGAACTCAACAAATAATAATATATAAACTTAAAAATACACTAAATGGAAAATTGTTCAATATGACCACTGTTTTGCTCAATGCACTTTATACACCTTTTTTAAACATGCCTGTAAACTCTGGTGAGGGTGTTTTGGTTAATATGATTTATAGCTTTCGTGATTCTGTTTCGTAATTCATCGGTATTTTGTGGTGGATTGAATTTATACACATCATTCTTCAGAGTACCCCAAAAATAAAAATCCATGGGTGATATATCAGGACTTCGAGCACACCAATGAATGAACCAGGGCGGTGTGGTCCCTTGCCTGGTCGTGCGCTGGTCGTTCTTTTAATTGATCGACGCGTGACTTAGCTACTGGACTTCTAGAGGCTGGCTCCACGTGCCACCCCTAGCGTGACTGTCGGAAATGGGAATAACACCCAGGGCTGATTACTAAAGTCTCGCTCCTTCTCACACACGCCACACACACGCATACAAACACAGACACGACACAAATAGATCGGGTTGGGGGCTTCTCGGGCTCCGGAGTGGACTCCGAGGAGGGACTCCATTCGAGCCAACTGTGGACTGGCAGCGCTGTGCAAACCAGGTCCGGCACACCTGGCGCCGTTTGGACAGTACAGGGGCCCACCCTTGCCTTAGCCGGCATAGGGGGCTGCCCTATCATCCATTCGAAAAATTCTCAATCCTGACAGCAGCTCCAGGTAGCTCCGGAACAGGGGGTTAGCTGCACGCTTCGGGTCGCCACGGCGTCGCCGCAGAGCCGCTCTTAACGGAATCAAGTCTCATCATGGATGAAGCGCCGGGGCGCGGTGGGGTGATCTCCCGTATCTATACGCTCACCAAACCATAAGCACACCCTCACACATACAACATAGCAACTATGAATAGACGACGAACAGAAGATGATAACGTGCTAAAGATCAGCGAGGAGGTAGAAGGTAGAGAGATTCCTGTCTCTCCAAGTAGTTCCAGCAGGGAACTGGAGGAAACGCTCCTCCGCTCTCCCGGCGTGGAGTCCGGGGTGGAACCGTCGGGGACACTGCTGCTATGGGAAGCGGCGAGTGGGAACTTCGTTGGCTGCGAGTCCGGCCGGGCCCATGGACGTGTCCACGGGAGGGGCCGAAGACGATGAGTCGCAAAGGAAACGTAGGAGGGAAAGGAAAAGGAAGTGGAGAGCCCAGAGAAGGAGGAAAGAGAGGGAGGAGCTGAAGCAGCGGTGTCGTCGGGAGGTTTTAGCCCTTCAGAGGCGCAGGCTGCTTCGGCAGCGGTGGCTTCGTAGGACATGCAGCCGCCGCAAATCCCCTCTCCCTCTGCGGCCGGTCGGCCTGCTTCCGAGCCGGGTGAACCCTCAGGGATCGTCAAGGCTGAGAAGCTGCCAGATCGTGCAGCCTGGCGAAGGCACCTTGAGGCGAGAGGAAAGGCAGTGAAAGAGATTGTCCTGCCGACGGGACCGGGCGAGGGTCGCAATGTAGGGGAGGGGCTGAAAGACTCTACCCCTGCGGCGTCCCCCGGACGTTCGGCGGAGCAACAGAAACCAAAGAGCGATAAGGCGCAGCCACGGGCCGTGGGCCTCTCTCCACGCGACGCCAGCTGTTACACCCCATCTATTACATCTCTGGGATTAGCAGTAAGTTATAGCATCTTCTACATGGGCCAATAGATCCCTCAGTGGTATGTAAATGGAATTATTGCTGCACTAATGTTCTCATGAGTTAAAGATTAGCTCGACCTTATCGATACCATAATTATCATTAACACGGATAAAACAAACTCTTCAGAGCTATCAGTTTAAATACATTGTCTCTGGTTTCTCTTCTAAATGATGAAGAATATTAGCAGAGCTTTTGCACAACGGGGCGTCGTGAGTGACCCTATATTAACACCTTATTAAATATTACAGAATTTAAGGAGTCTTGCTGAAATAAATTATTCTTGAAATATGATTAAAGTTTATTAAAATTAAAGGTACACGTAAAAATTCTACGAACCAACCTACATCACCAGCTAAAGATACATCAAAACGTAAAATTTGCAGTAACAAAATAAAAGTAAAAAAATTCTCAATTTCTGTCATAGATATTCCACCGCCACACATTCTACCACTAATTTAATTTGAGCATATAATACCAGATGTTTGACGAAATTGAAAGTTTTCTAATAAACAAACCTTAAAACATTATATCCTAGTTTTAACGAAAAAATGGCAATTTTCACCAAATGACCCCCCCATTCATCCCTCCCCCTGGAGCGATTTTCCCTAAAAACAATCCGAACCGTTTGCTTGTCAGGTGCTTACTGTATACCAAATTTGAAGACGATAGCTCAATTCGTACTAAAATTATCATGGCTACCAACAGACAGACCTACAGACAAAAAAAATTCGTTCCCAAATCATATTTTCTATAAGTTTTGGCAGTTTTTACGACCTTTAAACGATTTTTTTTATTTCTGTCACCGATGCCATAGTTCCATACATTAATGTGTAATCTGGTTGGTCCAACAACTTATATATTTACAGTTATAAACTTAACTAACCGGCGACTTTTTTTTCAGGTACATGTTTCCAATATTTACACGATCGTATAAGAATGGCCTTACGGAAGATGATCTCTTCCAACCATTGAAAACACACAAATCAAGTATTTTAGGAGATAAATTAGAGAAGTTATGGAGACAAGAATACAAGAGACATAAAAAGGCTGCCTTACATATAGCTTTATTTAAATTATTTGGTTTTCCATTTATACTATATGGTATTATTAAACTGATAAACGAAATTATGCTAGTGTAAGTAATAATGTTAGATTAGATTAGATTCAATGTGAGTATGATAATCCAATCCCTCCAGCACGACCATAGGTCTATTGTGGCTGACATCTAATTCCTCAAATGTCACATCAACATCAGCTTCCTGCGGAAGTCGATTTTTTTTAAAATAAAATTTGGTTTGATAGTTGTGCTGCAATCTGAGTCGAGTCGCTTGCCCGCTTTGAAGCTCCAAAGAGCGAGAACCTCTCTCCGGGTTCGTTTAGACCCCATAACCGTCAGTGTTTGCCTCGAGTCTGTATCAAGGAGTCCCGCTCTTAAGCAGCTTTCAAGCAGGGTCGTTTGCTCGTTTCAGAGCTCAGAGAGGAGGCATCAAACTCCAGGTGTAATCCACCCCTAGAGATCTCAGCTTTCCTCCAGGTTCGTCTAGACCCGATATCCGCCAGTGTTTGCTTAAATTGCATCCAACAAATAGAGCTCCCCGCAGGAGGCGTTATTTTAGAGGATGAAAGTTGGTTTAACAAATATACTGCCATCTGAGTGGAGTCGCTTAGCCATTTTGAAGCTCACAGAGATGTAGCCTCTCCGAGTTGGTCCAGACCCGACATCCGTCTGTGTTTGACTCGTAGCGGAGTCCTGCACCCGAGCATAATCTAAATGGGGTAGTTTGCCCGTTTTGAAGCTCACAAAAAAGGCTTTAATCTCCAGTTGTAATCCACCCCTATAGATCTCATATTTGCTCTGGATTCGTCTAGACCCGATATCCACCACTGCCTAGACTCAAGGCAACATCCCACTGAGGCCCGCTCTCGACCAACACCCAAGCGATGTTGTTTGTCCGTTTCGAACCACCATGGAGGCACAAAATCGGGGTGAATACCACTCACCAGAGATCTTAACTCGCTGCGAGTTCGTTTGGACCCGACACCCGTCAGCGTTTAGCCCAAGGCGGTATCATTTGGAACACCGCTCCCAAGTAACAACCAAGCCAGGTCAATTCTCTATTTCGAGGACCACAGTGGAGGCCTCAAAATCTGGATGTATACCACTACCCAGAAATATCTGCCTCCCTTCAGGCTCGTCTGGATCAGAACCCCGCCATTGTTTCACTCCAGTTAGTCGCTTCCTACGACAGTTACCTTGGACCTATTCGTTTAGTTCGTCCCCGGACCCACAATCTTATATAGTAGGCTACATAAAGTCTGAATTTTTGGGCAACTATTAGGAAAAAGAGTCATGCGCAAAAGACACATTGGGGTCGCGGCGCTGACTCATTAAACAATCTACAATCTACCTTGAGCCTATTCTTTTATTTCGTACCTGGACCCACAGGGGGCAAGTAAATGTTACTGCAATGGTCTTCTGCACAGAGTAATTCACATAGATTTTGTCCCATTTAACTTTTAGTTTACAATGAACACAAACGTTGTCGGTAATTTTTTGTGGATTTTTTCAGCTTTCAGAAAAAAAATTCAACGTTTTTCAGATAACACGCTTTTGTCGAATTTTTCGTATAAAAAAACGCTAGAGACCGCGACTTTTGAATTTTGAAAAAAAAACATCACATGAGCACAACTTTTTAATTTTTAATGAAACATCAAATGAGCTCGAAATAGGCCCCCTGGAAGCAATATAGGATCAGGTTCAGACTGTATATGTTTATGAATATCAAGTTAACAAGTTTGTAGTCGCATGGTGCCATATATGGCGAATGAGGAGAATTCCCTAATAGTTCGAACCCATCGCTGTTAATGGCAGACAATGTGATAACTGACTTGTAACTTGGTGTATTGTCTTGATGAAAGGATACCGCTTTTATAAAATTTCCGCGCCGTTTTTTTTTTATGGCTTCGTGGAACTTAATATAAATTTGGGACAGTTATAACAGTTTATTGTGAATTCTTATCTAAAATGATCGTCTAAAATAACCTTGAACACCCAAAAACAGCGAGTATTACGCTTGCTGCAGATAGCTAAGCCCTAAAATTCCTAGTGACCGGACAGCCAGTGTGTGGCAATTCCATAATCTTGCATTTGGTTTCAAGATCATAGTAACGAACATAATATCATCTCTATGCTGTTTGCTAACATTCGTGGAACCCATATCGCAGACATTATTTCATATCAAGTTGTTTTAATAGGATGGTGTAAATCATATGTTAAGACAATCAATCATGTTTCTTCTGATATACGGCTGATCCTAATGCATCGATCATGCAGCACAAAATCTTGGACTTTTTAACACTTTCGTGAGTAGTCACTCTTATGGGAGGGCCACCGGCACGACCATTGTAGCAAGATATCCTACTACATCTGAATTCAGGATCCCAGCGTTTAGCTACAACATGAGATAAGACAGTTTTCCACAATATTTAAGTCAAATCTTTGTAAATTTGGGCAGACTTTTTTGTAAGTACTTAATCACTGCTCTCTGCTCAACTTTACCCATTTCCAACTGGTAACCTGTAATGACTTGTAGATTGATTACTACCTAATTTCGAAATGTCTTTTTTGTTATAGGAATGTCAGTACATACCTAGCATTGAAATGTAAAAATATCATAACTATAGAGTACCTATAATTAGGTCATAAGCATAACATAAAGCTTCGTTACTCTATATTAATTAGACAAAATATTATTTTAAAATGTTTGTATGTAGTTACTAACTTGTATATATCTATCTGTTTTAGGGTAGTAATGCCATTATTTATAGGTAAATTAGTATCGTTTTTCGATAAAGGCCAAACACACACGACTGAAGAACAAGCCTATATTTATACCGGTTCTATAGTAGTATGCCTAATATTAGACGCTTTCCTTGCCCATCCTGCCATGATGGGACTGCAGCATATTGCCATGAAATTAAGGATAGCTTGCAGTACAGTTATTTACAGAAAAACGCTAAGGTTGAGCCGCACGGCACAGGGCACTACAACAGTTGGACAAGTGGTGAATCTGTTGTCTAATGATGTAAGCAGATTTGATCATGGTTTCCTACTTTGCCACTACATATGGATCGGTCCAATACAAACAGCTGTGGGTACTTATTTGCTCTACAACGAAATAGGTGTAGCAGCCTTCTTTGGAATTGGGTTTCTCTTAACGTTTATACCAATGCAAAGTACGTAAACTTATTCTTTCTTTTAATTATGCTTGTATGATGTGTTTTATAATCACTTTTTTGCAAAATCACTACAGTACTTAGACTTAGTAATCTCTATACCTTATATACTTCACAAATAAGGCCAAACCTCGAATACTGCTCCCACATCTGGGGTGCAGCTGCCGCTTCTACACTCGCTATCCTGGACTCCATTCAAAAGAGAGCTATACGTCTCATCGATGACCATACCCTCACCCAAAGGCTGCCATCTCTTGCCCACCGACGTGCCGTTGGTGACCTCTCTCTATTTTATAGATATCTGCACGGGCACTGCTCAGAGGAGCTTTCCTCCATAGTTCCCCCACCTGCTGCCCCCAACAGATCTACCAGGGGAACAGAGCGAATGCACCCTTTTACTGTCCAGGTCACCAGACATAGAACTTCTTGTTATGCCCGCTCTTTTGTCCCGAGGACTTCCAAGTTGTGGAATTCCTTGCCGGCACGTGTTTTTCCTTATCCTCCGAACCTCCAAACCTTCAAGTCCAGAATTAACAAGCTGCCTCTTTCCTCCTTGTCAACACCCACGGTACGATAGTATTTAGGCTGTAAGCCCTCGTGGTGTGTTGTTGAAATTAAAAAAAAGACCCCCAAAATGATTATTTGTAAAAAGTAAAATATTAAACAAAAATGCTCTAATGGTGATGATAGTTTCTGATGATTTGTTCTGATGTATACCTACTAGGAGCTGCAAAGAATCACTGGAGGCACAGAATTAGTTTTTAAGGTTTAATTGTTTTTTTAGGGTATAAGCTGTGCTTTAATGGGCTTACAAAACTGGCTGTTTTAAAAAGAATAGAACACAGACATGGACATAGACTCTGGTGGTGGTGGTATGACTTTGGAAGATTTATTCCATCAGCTACAGACTTTTGCTATTTTATATCCACAAGCGTACATACATATACAGGGTGGCGCATTGAAAACGAAACAGACCGATTTGCGCCCAGAGAATTTTTTTTTAAGAAACGCTGAAATACGTCAATTTTAATATTGAGGGGGACATGTTTTGACATAAAACTCAACTTTGTCACATTAACCCCTTAAGGGTGGTGATAACAACCCTTATATTTTAAATAGAGAACATGGGTCGAATGTTGCATCATTTGAAAGCTCTTTCTTTTCTGAATTCGACACACAAATTTTTTTTTGAAGTTTCATCAACTCGTTTAAAAAATGTTCACAGTTGGAGTTGCAAGAACGTATTTCATTCATTGTGATAAGAAATGCACTAATTAGTCAATTTTTCGTTGAAAAAAAACTAAAAAACAAAACCAAGCGTTCAAAATTGTTTATTCAGCTAAGTAAGTGTTCATATTGTTGACCACCATACAAAAGTACAAATTTTGTTCAAAACAAGCTCTAACATTCTGGAGCATTTGTGGAGTTATTAGACGGCATTCTTCAACAATGCGTCGTCGCAGTTCTTCCATTTAACAATGTTTGACACATGTTCTAGTCCAGGAGCATTCTTGTGTATGCTCTTAGGTATAAATTATTCCTCTACTAGTAATTTCACTAGTATATTTTTGTTGCACTAAGTACATATTTGTAGTAATCAGAGTTGTTAATAAATCAACATTTTAAAACATGCGTCCATTTTAAGAAAATTCAGAATAAGACAACTGGATCAAACAATTTACAACTAACCATAAATGAGTCCTTAGCTACTTCTATTCAAAATGTTGGCCAGGTACAATTTAACCGAGATACCTGTGGATGTCTACTTACAGACGCATTCCTCTCTATCAGGTAAAAAATAATGAATTTTGCACGCCTTGAAAAATATTATACTTTCAATGTTCCCGGTGAAGGGGTATGTTGCCCGTTATTGTTTGAAACGTTAACACAAATTAGGGGGGTTATTGAAGAAAATTACTTTTATTTTACAGTAGATGCATCTGGTCGTTATATAGTCCATTTACTTATAAGAATATTACAATAAGTATAAGTCCTTATTTAAATGCGCCTAGATAATTATAAAAACTAATAGTATTACTATAGCTCAATTTGAACACGATGCCCTTTCACGTTTCTGTCTGCCGAATAGAAGAACGCAAGAAACCGCTATGTCCGCATTCTTTCTGAGGCAAAAAACTCGTTTAATAACCACATCAAAAACAAAGTCCTCTTAAACTCCAGCGGCAGCAAACCCTTCTGGACTCTTGCTAAATCTATTGGAAATAATTTCTGCAAGAGCACGTTCTCACCTCTTGTCTCAAGGGATGAAATTGTTTCTACCGCCCTGGGCAAGGCTGAACTTTTTGCTTCGTTGTTTGCCGGCAATTCTACTCTCAACCCACCTCCAAATGTTTAACCACCAACAGTCCCCAATGTCGCGCATAAAATGACGGATATCATTTTCAAAACTAGAAAGGTACGAAAGATGCTCTCTTCTCTTAATACCAGGAAAGCCTCTGGCCTTGACGAGATCCCAGCAATTGTTCTCAAAAAATGCGCACCAGAACTTGCTCCTGTCCTGACTCGTCTGTTTCAGACATCTTACAATAGAGGCATATTCCCTAGTAACTGGAAAACTGCTCGAGTACAACCCGTCCCCAAGAAAGGATCGAAAGCGCTTCCTAGCAGCTACAGGCCTATTTATCTCCTTTTAGTCATCTCTAAAGTGACGGAAATGTATATAAACACCGAATTACTAAAATTTCTTGAAAAACACAGTCTAATCCACGACAGGCAGTACGGATTCCGTCAGCGCAGATCAACTGCCGACCTTCTTTCCCCTGTCACCCATTCTTGGAACAAGTCTATGGCACTACACGGTGGATCCCAGATTGTCGCTCTAGACATATTCAAAGCACCCGACCAGGTCTGGCACGCAGCGCTGCTCAATAAACTACCTGCCTATGGCCTATCACCAAAACTATGTACGCGGACAGCAAATTTCCTCTCCAACCGGAGCATTTCTGTTGTCGTGGATGGCGATTCCTCTAAACTGTATCCAATTAATGCAGGAGTTCCTCAAGGTTCAGCTTTAGCCCCTACTTTGTTTCTTCTCCACATCAATGACCTCCTCTCTAGCACATCTAACCCAGTTCACAGTTACGCGGACGACAGCACCCTCTACTCCAATATACAATATTCTAAGCCTGTCTCTTTAGCCCAACTAGATGAGGATCGTAGACTCATGGAGGGTTCTATCTCCGTGGATCTCCAAAAAATATTAGACTGGGGAAGTAGAAATCTTTTACAATTCAACACCACCAAATCATAGTCTTGCTTTCTTTCTCATAAGAGATACACCAGCCCTAGACCCATCACAATAAACAACCAAGTTATTCAAAGTAATAAGTCCTTTTCACTTGTTGGCATCTTTGTGGATCGAAATCTCAATTGACACCAACATGTCACATCAATTGCAGAAGCGGCTGCTAAGAAATTAGATTTCCTCTTCCGGGATCGCAAATATTTTTCACCAGCTAATCTATATACTTTATATACTTCACAAATAAGACCAAACCTCGAATACTGCTCCCACATCTGGGGTGCTGCTGCCGCTTCTACACTCGCTATCCTGGACTCCATTCAGAAGTGAGCTATACGTCTCATCGGTGACCCTACCCTTACCCAAAGACTGCCATCCCTTGCCCACCGACGTGGCGTCGGTGACCTCTCTCTCTCTCTTTTATAAATATCTGCATGGGCACTGCTCAGAGGAGCTTTCTTCCATAGTTCCTCCACCTGCTGCCCCCAACAGATCTACCAGGGGAACAGAGCGAATGCACCCTTTTACTGTCCAGGTCACCAGAGATAGAACATCTTGTTATGTCCGCTCTTTTGTCCCGAGGACTTCCAAGTTGTGGAACTCCTTGCCGGCACATGTTTTTCCTTCTCCCCCGAACCTCCAAACCTTCAAGTCCAGAATTAACAAGTTGCCTCTTTCCTCCTTGTCGACACCCACGGTACGATAGTATTTAGGCTGTAAGCCCTCGTGGTGTGTTGTTGAAATAAAATATTAGGTATACGAACCAACAAAAATTTATCAATGGCAAAATACATGCTAAATCTGATAAAAACTCATGTACATTTTACAGCATGCTATCACCGTTAGCTATGACGTCCGTGCAACTTGCGGAAAAAATTAGACTAATTTCCAATAGTTAACGAATTGAACAATCGTGTAAAGAGCATTTTTCTGAGAGCCCCTCCTAGCGCTAAATTTTATAAAAAGACTTTACCCAGAATTCATCTGCCTTCTCTGTGTATACAACTAGGTGGCAATAACAATAGGTATTTATTGAAAAAAATTAAACCTTTGTTTTGTAAAAAGTGTAGTAAGGTTACAAGTAAAATAGAGAATGTGATTTCAAAAAAAGTAGAACATATTTAAAAAAAAATAAAGGCTTGGTTACTTAAATTAAGGTCGTCTATGTTTTGAAGAGTTGTTTACTTGAAGATATCAACATTAATACTGAACACGTTGTGAAAATAAAATATACACCAATTATATCGGTCGATGTTGGGCGAAGGTTTTTTGTTTACAAACATCTGTATACCGACCAAAGACGCTCATCTTTAAGTGAACAGCACAGCATTATTAGTAGTTTTTTTTGCTGCTTTGTTTGTCGACTATGGCCAATCACCGACGCCAAGGAGCAGTTTTGCCTCACTATCCTGGAAATTTTGCTGAAGCCCTGTCTTTCTGGAAGTAGGTTATGGATATTCGTGCCCACCACCGCATAGTATACGGGTCCGACGACTCCATGCCGGCCCCAAGAGGCACAACATGCAAACGTTCAACTTGCTCGAACACAAATCCACAACCACGTTTGATGTTAATTCTACAGTATTTACTGAAAAATAAACTTATCTCCTATTGGGAGTCAAACGCAGTGCCCTTATGTTCAGAGCCACACGTTACAACTGGTTAGCTTACTGTTAATAATGTACACATTTTATATCATGTAAAATCATACACATAATAAAATTAAATGAGTCTCGGTGGTTCAGTGGTAAGAATGTGTGCCTCTAAACCGAAGAATTCTGTGTTTGAATGCAGGGGTCTCCTTTCACTTTTTCAGTACATACTGTCCAATTAACATCAATCGTGGTTGTGGGATTGTATTTGAGCAAGTAGAATGTCTGCACGTTCCGCCTTTCGGGGGAAGCGTAAAGACGTAGGTTCCGTGTCCAAGCGATGTTACCCCACCCTCCTTCCAGAAAGGCAGGGGTTCGGCAAAATTTCCAGGATAGTGAGGTGAAAGATCTCCCTAGCGTCGATGATAAGCCATAGTAGCGGAAATAGACCGACGTTAAAGAAACAAGACACACACGCACATACGCACACAATAAAATTAAATAAATAAAACCAAACTTTTGCCGAAAAATTGATAATAATATTAATAATATTTGAGTTGAAATTGTAAGTAATAAAGCTAAAAACTAGTTGTACTTGAGAAAATAAAGTTCCTAAAAAATGAATATATCAATATAAGGTCCTTTCCCTTCGGTATTTGCAGAGTGTTCTTATTATTTTTGAGACACTTGTATATAGCAAATTTTAAACACAATTGCCTTTGCAAAAATTAGTTTCAAAATGTAATCTAATTTCTATAAATTGCATAATACTGGCGTAATTTTTGTTAAACCGGATGCGCTAGAAAATAAAGATGCTTCAGCTGAGTTGGAAATTATAGCCCACAGCTTACATAATATGTTCAGTTTTATTGGTTTGCTAAACTGTTTATTAATTGCTGCTTCTGCTTATCAATGCTTTACGGATTTTCAGATTATGTTATTTTATTTTTTTATATTTCAGTTTGGCTTGGAAAGAGAACATCAGTTTTGCGATTAAAAACGGCTTTAAGAACAGACGAAAGGGTTCGCTTAATGAATGAAATTATTTCTGGTATACAAGTCATTAAAATGTATTGTTGGGAGAAGCCATTTGCCAAATTAATTGAAATAGCTAGAAGGTAACTACATAATACAAAGCTTACCCAGAAAAATCTGATATATATTTTTTATTGCAGGAAAGAAATGAACATTATAAAACAGCATGCATATTTAACAGCGATAGTCTATTCGTTCGAAACATTTGTAACAAGAACATCAATATTTATCAGTATTACAGCTTACGTTCTATTGGGAGAATCAGTCAACGCCAAAAGGGTGTTTGCAGTGGCTGCCATTTACAACGTACTTAGACCAGTTATAACAATCCTGTTCTCTATCAGTATTTCAAATTTAGCAGAAGTTAACGTTTCTGTGAAACGTTTACATGATTACCTTTGCAAGGATGAGATTGAACAACCATCAATGGATACCTACGTCACTAATGGTAAAAGTAAATCTGAGATGAACGGATCGTTAATTTTAATGAACAATATCGTAAGGCAACCCAAGATTGCGATGAAAAATGTTTCTGCTAAATGGATAAACAGTTCTCAGGAAAGAACTCTGAAAAATGTTAACCTAAGTGTAAATTCAAATCAGCTGGTGGCTGTGATAGGTCCTATAGGAAGCGGCAAAACTAGCCTACTTAATGTAATTCTTAAAGAGCTCCCTATTACTTTGGGAGTCTTAGATGTTGAAGGTAAAGTTTCCTTCTCTGGTCAAGAGCCTTGGTTGTTTTCCAGTACTGTAAGAAATAACATTATATTTAATAATGAATACAATGAAGACTTGTACAAACACGTGGTGAAAGTGTGTGCCTTAGAATCCGATTTTGCCTTACTGCCACATGGTGATAAAACTTTAGTAGGTGAGAAGGGTAAATCATTGAGTGGGGGCCAGAAAGCCAGAATAAATTTAGCAAGGTGTGTCTACAAAGAAGCAGATATATATCTCCTCGATGATCCTTTGTCTGCTGTTGATGCAAATGTTGGCAAACACCTATTTAATGAGTGCATCAAGGGTTACCTTAAAAATAAGATTGTAGTACTTATAACCCATCAGTTGCAATATCTTAAATACGTTGATAAAATTATTATCATGAAAGATGGTGAATTTCAAGTTGAAGGAACCTATAGAGAATTACGAACTAGTGGTTTTGATTTTGCAAGATTGTTGGAAGAGTTCCAAACGGAAGAAGAGGTGAGAGAGAAGAAAGCCAAGTCACGACAAACTTCTGAAGTAGATGAAAAAAGTGAAGATGAAGAGGACCAAATGGTAGAAAAAGAAAAGCTTAGTAGTGGCAGCATCAAGTGGTCTGTTTACTGGGCTTACTGCAAAGCTGGCGGCGGAAAGTTGATGATATGGATTTTGGTACTTGCTTTTCTGCTTAGTCAACTGGCCGCAAATGCTAGCGACTATTTTATGACCTATTGGTAAGTACGTTTAAAAAACTCTGGACGCAGCAAGTGCGTTATGGTAGTGAATTTTCTTTAAAATGTTTTTCATTGCAAATATGTGTGTTTCCTTTTTAAGAAAGCAGGCATCAATTTTGGTTACCAGTATAACCTATATAGTAAAAACAATGTGCCATGTTTCATAAAAATAACTTTATTGTGTGAAAATGTACAAAAATTTCCAAAACTAAACTTAAAGTGTTCCCGGAAAAACTCGTTTCTTAGTCAACCTTATAGGTTAATAGCAAATTGAGCTATTCAAATTTGAAGCATTTAATGAAAATTCGCTACCATAACGCACTTGCTGCGTCCCGAATTTCTTTTCTTACAAACATGCATCGCTGAAAAATTCAAAAATGCAATAACATAAGGCGTGTTTGATTAAAAAAAAAAGAAAATTTGTATCATCAACGACTTATGGGCCATCCTGTGATTATAGAAATATTTTTTTAAGATGTAGCTCAAGACACCCTATAATTAATATATACAAATTTTCTTCATATCTTGTATAATAACGGATATATTGAGCTTTATTGACTTTTTACGAAAATTCGACAAAAATTATATACCATTAAACGATAAACTCTAAAGCTAAGGCTACTGCCAAGCATCAGAGAAAGGGTCTATTTGAAATGAATTTTCTGGAAACATTTTAGTAAAATGAAGGACAATGACGGTTGAAACTAAGACTTCAGAGTTTGTAAAACATCCTTTTTGAGACATCTCATTTCCATATCCCGTATTAGATTCCAGTTCTTTGCCTAAATGTTGCCGATTTTGACGTTTTAAATCGCAACTTTGACGTTTTGAGGAAAACCCCAATTTATTTTTCTTTAAATGCCTATAACTTTTTTTCGAAAGAAAACACAAAATTTTCCGGGAAAACCTGGGCAGATTTTCCTGGCTAACGAACTTATCCAAGCCATTTGCAAAAGGAATTTGTCCACCAAATTTAGTCAAAATCGCCCTATTATTTTTTGAGTTATCGGTGTGATACATATATATATATATATATATATATATATATATATATATATATATATATATATATATATATATATATATATATATATATATAAACATATAAAAATTGAAACTGACCCCGGATATGTGTTCTAGGGGGCCAAGTTCGCGGTCATTTGAAGAAATTTTTTCAAAATTCAAAAGTCGGGATCTCCTCATTATTAGTGAATTTTTTTTAAGAAAATTCACTAAAAATGTTTAATATTAAATATTTTACATAAACGTCTTAAAAATTGAGAAAACATCGTACCATATGATGGGAAAATACTGCAAATTTTTTTTAAAACATAAAAAGTGTATTACTAGATGTAAAATCCTCATCCATGATATGATCTCTGTTGCAAACATTTTACACATGTGTACTTGTTTCTACTTAAAAACATTGATTGTAAATAGACATCTTGATTAGGTTTATTTTTATTAATTGTTGTTACCCGTACTTGGTGAAACGATTCCATACTAAATACAAATGTAGATACTTATTCTCTGGTTTCACAATTGCTTGTTTTCTTATCTGTAACCGGTTTTGCCCTTTTAGAGACAAGAAATGCGGCAAATGTGAAGCCTGAGAAGTCGCTACATCTGTATTTAGTAGGCTTATTTTGCTCAAATAAACACATTTGACATGATTAGCCACGCATTGCTGTTACGAAAACCTCAAAGATATTGCATAAAATGGACAACAGCTCATGGGTGGCCTAATAGTGTTTTTCAAACTGGAGCCAATCAGCCCAAATATTATTAACAATAAAAGATATTGTTCTCAAGCTATAGGTGTACATTCTTGAGTTTCACAAGTTAACATTTTTAACCATTTATTTTTATTGGCATAATAACGATATTTCTTTCTTGATTTGTTAGTAGATTGATTATTTTTTGTCACTGACGCTTCAGATATTATGCGTAATTTAAATTGTAAAAAACCTAGAGTTACTTTCCAATATTCGGCGAATACAAGGCTGGTGCTGAAGAAATAATCCTAGTCTGAACCAGCACAAGATTACTAAAACTGATTTTAATAGTGTCGAAAATAACAGGAACCTGGGCATTTGGGTAAGGTTTCATGAGATATGTCTTCAGCACCAAAAAAAAATGTATTTTTATTTGAACTTAAACTGTATCTGAAGAACTCTTGTCACGAAGTTATCTACCTGTTTGTCGTCGCCCGCTTTCATGATTTCTTTTAAGGTGTCAAATCTGCTGCTCTTTTACCTTTATTATATTCCTTTTGTGGTTGGATGTTAATAGTCAAACAGTGCAACCGCTCTTATTGCAGTCCATAAAATCGGGAAAAGGATCATTAATTACGGTGGCAACATTATAAAATCATTTATAAAATTCTATCAGGGAGAAAACCTGCTAAATCCATGTTTTAGTTTTCCTTAGTCATCATCACAGTTGAAAGGCGACGTCGCCTTGTTGATGGAACTAGACCTCTCTATCTCCAGTGGTTCTTTTTATTTCATCATAGCTTCCGCAATACATCACATAGGCCAGGATTCCTAAAAGTTGGTTTGTTGGTCTACCTCTCCTCCTTTCTCAAGTATGTGTCCTTCCAATAATATGGCAGGAAGCTATTATGTCTCAGAATATGTACAAAATGTGTCGACTATGTGCTCTTAGTTGCTCAAAGTAAGCATCTTCCTTACTGGCACACACATACACACACACACACACACACACACACACACACACACACACACACACACACACACACACACACACACACACACACACACACACACACACTTTTATTGGTCTTTCTATATTCAGTTCTCTTCACGTTCTGCTAACTTGAGGCCCATCCTTTTACCCATACATTACACTCCGTGAGCCTTTGGTCCTCGGGTCTAAGATTAAATGTATATTAGGGAGAAAAGTGTTTGTCCATCGAATGCTTGCTTTGACATCGGGGTCGTCCTTTTTGGTTATTTGCTACATTAATTAACATCCGTAATAACACTTTAGTTTAATTCTTGCACACACCTTAACCAGTACAACATATTTTGTAGTTCTTTCTCCTTTTAACGCTGAATTATCTGCGTACGTTATGAAATGAAACAACGGTTTCATTTTATAAGGTCATGGACAACGGTCCATGATTTCTATTGTATTTTTTCAGCCTATCTATTATGTTTCCTACGAATTTTTACCCTAATTTCGTAGCATTTAATATTTATTATGCTGCTCTTATTTTTATATAAATGAACAATTCTCTCGGAGAGTTTTTTTATTACATGAGATATTATTGATAATCTATGTAATTGAATCATTTTTCTAGATCTACAAAGTCAATAAAGGTATCTCCATACTCTATGGAATTCTGTGGATTTATTACGTCAATTGTTGTGAGTGTCAACACTGTTCCTCAGACACGTCTAAATCTGATCTGGTCTGTATCTAGGTAACTCTTTATTTTGATTTTTAATCAATTTTTCTCTGTGTTTAACAGAATCTTAGCCACTGTACACATATTGCCCTGGACTGACTGCATTTTTGCGCGTTCACGGCTTGTTGAATCTTAATATTTTTCTTTTCATAAATTTATTGGGCAGTTCTCCCGGAATTTCACTATTAATTGTCATAGCTTATTTTTAATATTCATCCCAGAATTTTTTAAAAAAAGTTTTGCTTTTAACTCGTCAGCATTAGGAGTTTCTCCTTTTAGTGAATTTTCGTAGAAAAAAATCACTAATGGGGAGATCCTGACTTTTGAATTTTGAAAAAATTTTTGCAAATGAACTAGGACCCCTAGAACCCATATCCAGGGTCAGTTTCAATTTTTATATGTTTATATATATATATATATATATATATATATATATATATATATATATATATATATATATATATATATATATATATATATATATATATATATGTATCACACCGATAAGTCAAAAAATAATGGGCCGATTTTGATAACATTTGGAATGTGCCTTACTTTTGTAAATGGCAAACTAAGAGAGATATATTGTAACTCCACACTCCCTTTACGTCTATCTTTAAGTAAACATTTTAAACGTGATTCGATCGGCCTTTAATTTTAATTTTAATGGGACCATACCCTTACTGTGAAACTTGTTCACATAACGACGTGTATATTTAATACATACAGAGAATTTTCATAATAAAATAGCGTTGTGAGCAGGGTGAGAAAATACATTCCTTACAATATATATATATATATATATATATATATATATATATATATATATATATATATATATATATATATATATATATATATATATATATATATGTATCACACCGGTAACTCAAAAAATAATGGGCCGATTCTGATGAAAGTACCTTCCTTTTGTAAATGGCTTGGATAGGTTCGTTGATCAGGAAAATCAGATGAGGTTTTCCGGGAAAATTTTGAGTTTCCATTCGAAAAAAATTGTTTCTCAAAAAATAGAAAAGCTACGATAACGAAATTTGGTAGGTAGGTTAACGATATAAAAGGTAAACTACGCACCTAAATGTAGATTTTTATCTTACAAGAAAAAAAAAGTTATAATAAAATATTTTGTGCCAGATCATTTCTATGAAAATTCACTACCATAACGCACTTGCTGCGTCCAGGCTTTTTTAAGGGCTTTATAACTAGTATTATCCGCTTCGTGACACAACTTCTTGAGAGAGGCTTTGCAGTATTCAGTAATGTCTTCTTTTTCTAGTAATTAAAGTCCATTTTTCTTTGCAAATTTTCTTTTTATTCCCGATCTGGATTTTGGTATTCTCATAAGTTGGTAAGGTTTATCAGAATGTCCTGTATTGATGTACTTTGACTTTTATGGCATTTTCTTTATTATTTGCTTAATTACCTTTTTTATAGCTTTTTATTTAAACTAAGCGTATGCGGTTTACAAAAGTCATAAGAGGAATCACGAATTCAATCAATATATGTACAGAAAATTAATTTGTAATAGACCTTTTTGTGATGTTTTGGCACAGATCACACAGTCATCACACATACGTATCGTTTGGCACTACAACTCCGCAAACTGGGACGAAATGCGGGATTACTTTCCCTCATTTCCATGGGCGTCTGTCTGCTTTTCTCATCCTGACCCCTTTGATATCTCATAAAACGTCACCGAAATTATCTGGCATGGAATTATTTATTTCACGTACACAGAAATCCTCTTCAGTCACTCAAAATCCCTGGTTCTCTAAATCCTGTGACAAAGCCAGACTTGAAAAGGTCAAGGCTCACAAAACGCTTCTACATAATCCCAGTCAAGAAAATCGTCAAACATAACAACGCAAGAAACCGCTATGTCCGCATTCTTTCTAGGGCAAAAAACTCGTTTAATAACCACATCAAAAACAAAGTCATCTTAAGCTCCAACGGCGGCAAACCCTGCTGAACTCTTGCTAAATCAATTCGGAATAATTTCTGCAAAAGCACGTTCCCACCTCTTGTCTCAGGGTTCAACTTCTTGCTTCGTTGTTCGCCGGCAATTCTACTCTCAACCCACCTCCAAATGTTCAACCACCAACAACCAATGTCGCGCATAAAATGACGGATATCATTTTCAAAACTAAAAAGGTACGAAAGATGCTCTCTTCTCTTAATACCAGAAAAACCTCTGTGATTGACGAGATCCCAGCAATTGTTCTCAAAAATGCGCACCAGAACTTGCTCCTGTCCTGATTCGTCTGTTTCAGATATCTTACAATAAAGGCATATTCCCTAGTAACTGGAAAACTGCTCGAGTACAACCCATCCCCAAGAAAGGATCCAAGGCGCTTCCTAGCAACTACAGGCCTATTTCTCTCCTTTCAGTCGTCTCTAAAGTGATGGAAAAGTATATAAACACCGAATTACTAAAATTTCTTGAAAAACACAGTCTAGACAGGCAGTATGGATTCCGTCAGCGCAGATCGACTGCCGACCTCATTTCCTTTGTCACCCATTCGTAGAACAAGTCTATGGAACTACACGGTGGATCCCCGATTGTTGCTCTAGACATATCCAAAGCATTCGATCAGGTCTGGCACGCAGCGCTGCTTAATAAACTTCCGGCCTATGGCCTACCACCAAAATTTTGTACTTGGACAGCAAATTTCCTCTCTTACAGGAGCATTTCTGTTGTTGTGGATGGTCATTCCTCTAAACTGTATACAATTAATGCAGGAGTTCCTCAAGGTTCAGCTTTAGCCCCTACTTTGTTTCTTCTCCACATCAATGACCTCCTCTCTAGCACATCCAACCCAGTTCACAGTTACGCGGACGACAGCACCCTCCACTCAAATATACAATATTCTAAGCCTGTCTCTTTAGCCCAATTAGATGAGGATCGCAGACTAATGGAGGGTTCTGTCTCCGTGGATCTCCAAAAAATAATAGACTGGGGAAGTATAAATCTTGTACAATTCAACCCCACCAAATCCCAGTCTTGCTTTCTTTCTCATAAGAGATACACCAGCCCTAGACCCATCACAATGAACAACCAAGTTATTCAAAGTAATGAGTCATTTTCTCATGTTGACATTTCTGTGGATCGAAATCTTAATTGGCACCTACATGTCACATCAATTTCAGTAGCGGCTACTAAGAAATTAGGTTTCCTCCTCCGGGCTTGCAAATACTTTTCACCAGCTAATCTCTATACCTTATATACTTCACAAATAAAGCCAAACCTCGAATACTGCTCCCACATCTGGGGTGCAGCTGCCGCTTCTACACTCGCTATCCTGGACTCCATTCAAAAGAGAGCTATACGTCTGATCGGTGACCCTACCCTCACCCAAAGGCTGCCATCCCTTGCCCACCAACGTGCCGTTGGTGACCTCTCTCACTCTCTTTTATAGATATCTGCACGGGCACTGCCCAGAGGAGATTTCCTCCATAGTTCCCCCACCTGCAGATCTACCAGGGGAACAGAGCAAATGCACCCATTTACTGTCCAGGTCACCAGACATAGAACATCTTGTTATGCCCGCTCTTTTGTCCCGAGAACTTCCAAGTTGTGGAATTTCTTGCCGGCACATGTTTTTCCTTCTCCTCCAAACCTCCACACCTTCAAGTCCAGAATTAACAAGTTGCCTCTTTCCTCCTTGTCAACACCCACGGTACGATAGTATTTAGGCTGTAAGCCCTCGTTGTGTGTTGTTGAAATTAAAAAAAAAAAAAATTGGCGGCAGCTTAAATTGTAGAGTTTGTGATTTAAAAATGTTATATTATTCAACAATAATTTTAAAAATACTCTCTCTTCGGCTAATCAATCGATTATATAACAAATCAAGTATACCCAGTAGTAAAGGTTTATAAACTTTTTCCAAATTTTTTTAATACAATTTTTGTGAACCCTGTAAATTGTATGTAATAAAGGCTTAATAAAGACAACATGTGTACCAAATTTTATTAAAGCAACTGTATTATTTTCGGGGATTTTCGGAGAATGTTTTGTATAAACTTCTCTTCAAATTTCTGCATTTTGAAAAATGTTTAGGAAAAATTGCTACCACAACGCACTTGCTCTGTCAAGAGTTTTTATTTTTAAACGTTAGTTTCGGTATTTTTATAGAACACAACACAATTTTTGTATCTAAACCGTAAATAAGATTATTATTATCGACTTTAGCCTGAAGGGCTTTCACATTACTTCAAAGGGAAACATTTACTCATCCCAGGTATCTCAGATACCAAAGGGGCTGAGCTCAGATAGAGCCTTTTCCAAGTTATCGGGCGTTCAACGACGACGCGACATATCCTTATTTATCAGGAATCTCCGCACGGTGTTGCAAGAATTACCGCCTTCTGCATAACCCTATAAAGATGCTCTCCAACACCCAGTCTCTGAATGTTCTCTTCTATTATTACTATTATTATTATTATTATTATTATTATTATTATTATTATTATTATTATTATTATTATTATTATTATTATTATTATTATTATTATTATTATTATTATTATTATTATTATTATTATTATTATTATTATTATTATTATTATTATTATTATTATTATTATTAGTATTAGTATTATTATTATTATTATCATCTTTTCCTCTCCCTCTGGCGGTAATTAGTTAAGGTATTTTAGGGTTACTGTGAGGCATTATAATTATTAGCATATTTTAAGTTGATATAAATGGCGTCCGTGCAAAAATATAAGTGCCATCAATGTGAGCAAGTCATTGATAAATCAAGTGAAAATAGTGTTTTGATATGTTCAAATAGTGACTGTAATAGAGCGTTACACTTTTTTTGTAGTGCATATAGGCCAACGGAAATAAATTTTCTAATATCTAGTCAACCAAATGTAAGGTGGTTTTGTGATGAATCATGTAAACTGCGTGATCTTTCTAAGGTGGGTAATATACACTAGCAAAAACACAAGTTTGTAGCTACTAATTAATAATATAAACTAGCTGGTAAATCAAACAAATATAATTGCTAAAATTCAAAACGAAATAATAAATAACCTTAAATTAGACATCAGTACCTACACGTCTCGGAATTAAACAGAGAAAAAAACAGGTGTAATTAAAGAAACCTTTACAGAAGGCTACGCCAATATAGGCAAAAATCATTATTTCAGAGAACATTGCAACAGTCAAGAAACAAACCATTAATCAAGGAGTAACTGAATCAAAAAAAACACCAGACCCCCAGTAGTGCTGACATCTATAAGCACGTGCTCACACCACTGACAAGAAATGTAGAGTTTGTAAGTCAACGCAGATAACGAAATCGTAAAAATAATTTTACTGTGATTATTGGAAAAGGTAAATTAAATCATGGTATAAGAGACAGTATACACATTATCTGCAGTGGAAACACATTGATGGATTCTCGTTTGTAATTCTGAAATTACTACTCTACTACTATCTGTACACAGTCAGTTCAGTACAGTAATCTAGCTTCGGAATTTTAAATCCATTAGCCACAGAAATTACTATCTCTACACAATAAACTTTTATCGGAAATAAGGCTTTTAAACTGAAAGAATTTCAAGATGTTATTTTTGTCAATAGGTACTTGGTTGGTAATTTTAAAAATTCAAATGTAGTAAGTACATTATTTCAAATGTAGTAAGTACATTATGGGGGCCAATTTTCATTGAATGATTCAATTTTACTAATACTCTAAAAACTTTAGTTTTGGATACGGTAAAGTATTTATCAGGGCAACGCGTTCAGCCAATTTTACTAAAATCACTTGTTTTTTCGAGATACGATTCTTTTAATATTTTTTTTTCAAATTGGTCGGATTTGGCTGGCTAACGAACACATCCAAGCTATTAGCAAAAGAAAGTCACGTCCCAAGTTTTAACAAAATCGGTTATATATATATATATATATATATATATATATATATATATATATATATATATATATATATATATATATATATATATATATAAACAAAATTAACGCACAGGTAAAAAATTATTAATCGGAATTTAATGATTTTAGTGAATTTTCTTAAAAAAATTCACTAATGAGGAGATCCCGACTTTTGAATTTTGAAAAAATTTCTTCAAATGAGCGCTAATTAGGCCCCCCAGAACACATATCCGGGGTCAGTTTCAATTTTTATATGTTTATATATATATATATATATATATATATATATATATATATATATATATATATATATATATATATATATATATATATATATATATATATATATATATATATATATATATATATATATATATATATATATATATATATATATATATATGTGAATTTTGATCAAATGCTTCATATTTGAATAGCCCAATTTGCTATTAACCTATAAGGTTGACCAAGAAACGAGTTTTTGTGGGAATACTTTAAGTTTACTTTTGGAAATTTCTGTATATTTTCACACAATAAAGTTATTTTTATGAAACATAGCACATTGTTTTTACTATATAGGTTACACTGGTAACCAAAATTGATGCCTGCTTTCTTAAATAAAAAGAAAACAGACATATTTGCAATAAAAACATATTTAAGAAAGTTCACTACCATAACGCACTTGCTGCGTCCCGAGTTTTTTTGAAAATGTAAACTGTTTCATCCGCAAACACTATAATACAGGCAATAGAGAATTTGTTTCTGCATTAAACTACAGGAGTTATTTTTTTATACATAGGTTCAGAATGACGTACTGAATGTAAAAACACAAAATCCTTACAAATTAGGAGCGCGGAAGTGCCGCCATTTTGAGAAAAACCGTTTCGGCCTATATCTCCGTAACCGTGCACTTTAGGCCAAAAATGGTAATGACCTTTATTGTAGATAATTGCATTTTTCATCTTTTTTGTTATTTTTTTTCTATCACTCACCGTATACAACTTATACGACTATTAGCATTCATTTATTGACTTTTTTACCTATATCTTTGTTAATAATTGTTATAAAAAATAAAATGCTTATAACTTATCTTTTCAATCGGCAAATTTTCTAGAACTTTTACTTTAAACTTTTTTTCTCAAATTAATATAAGTGAATTTTCTTTAAACAAATTCACTAATGAGGAGACTCCAACTTTTGAATTTTGAAAAAAAAATTCAAATGTGCGCTAATTATGCCCCCTAGAACACATGTCCGGGGTCAGTTTCAATTTTTATATGTTTATATACAGGGTGTTACAAAATAGTGGGCCAACCCGCTAACCACGGATTCCCGGGACGAAAATTTTATGACTTTTCTTATAACATTTTTCTTCTGGGTGCCCCGTTTTCGAAATACAGAGTGTTGAAATTGAACTTAAAAAATAGTATTTCATTTCTAATTTTTATGTTTATGAAGTTATCTCCAAGAAATTTTGCACGTAGCCTTATTTCAGAACTAGACGCCATCTGTGTAGGTGAGGAGAGAAAAATCAAATATCAAGGGGGGTACAGGGGGGGTGGAACAAGTATTGACCCTCTAACCTTTTTTGTGCTCACGCCAATGGTTTCATAACAAATGGCTTTTATTAGACAAAATAATTTTATAACTTTTGTTTTTCCAGTTTAATTTTGATAAAACAACTAGTTTATGAGTTATTGTAAGTTGTATGGTCGGACCCAAACAGGCGAGAAAAAATCTACGAAATCTTTTTTCATTTATAATTTTTGTTTTTGAAGTTATCTCCATGAAATTTTGCACGTAGCCTTATTTCAGAACTAGACGCCATCTGTGTAGATGAGGAGAGAAAAATCAAATCCCAAGGGGGGTACAGGGGGGGTGGAACAAGTATTGACCCTCTAAACTTTTTTGTGCGCACGCCAATGGTTTCAAAACAAATGACTTTTACTAGACAAAATAATTTTATAACTTTTGTTTTTCTAGTTGAATTTTGAGAAAACGACTAGTTTATTAGTTATTATAAATTGTATGGTCGGGCCCAAACAGATCAGAAAGAACCTACGAAACATTATCTCCATGAAATATAACATGTAGTTCCCCCGACCTCAACCCCTTAGATTTTAGATTCTGGGGATATATGAAAGAATTTGTGTACAGGATGCCCATACTCGATAGAGAACATCTGCGGGAACGAATCCTACAAGGCGCAGAGGAATACCGTATGAAACCAGACATTTTCAAAAAAATTCGGTTTTCTCTTATCAAAAGAGCCCGCCTGGGCATCCAAGGGGGTGGTAGCTATATTGAGCATTTAATTTGATTATAATTTTATTTCTATAACATCGCTTTACTTATCATTTTTCCTTATTTTTAGTTTAATTTTCATGTTAATACTAGACTTGACAGTTTAAGTTTAATACAAGTTATACTTATAAAACGGTTTTGATGACTTCTAATTACATATGTGTGAAACAAGTATGTATGTATTCAAGCAGCAATATTTAAGACAATCGAATGAGCTACAATTTCTGTGTATTACATTCATTATTCTGATTGCAAATGAGTAAAAAAAATGTCACCGGCGTTGAAGAACGCAAATAACCTACGATATTAGTTTCTATTAGACCACCGGCGCCCGAATAAAAAATGTAGGGGTTTCATTTTTCTTATTCACGCAGATGTCGTCTAGTCGTGGTATAAGACTACATGTTATATTTCATGAAGATATCGTTTCGTAGGTTCTTTCTCACCTGTTCGGGTCCGACCATACAATTTACAATAACTAACAAACTAGTCGTTTTCTCAAAATTCAACTAGAGAAACAAAAGTTATAGAATTATTTTGTCTAACAAAAGTCATTTGTTTTGAAACCATTGGCGTGCGCACAAAAAAGTTTAGAGGGTCAATACTTGTTCCACCCCCCTGTACCCCCCTTGGGATTTGATTTTTCTCTCCTCATCTACACAGATAGCGTCTAGTTCTGAAATAAGACTACGTGCAAAATTTCATAGAGATAACGTCAGAAACATAAAAATTATAAATGAAGAAAGTTTCGTAGGTTTTTTCTCGCCTGTTTGGGTCCGACCATACAACTTATAATAACTCGTAAACTAGTTGTTTTATGAAAATTAAACTAGAGAAACAAAAGTTATAAAATTATTTTGTCTAACAAAATCCATTTGTTTTGAAACCATTGGCGTGCGCACAAAAAAGTTTAGAGGGTCAATACTTGTTCCACCCCCCCCCCCCCCCCTGTACCCCCCTTGGGATTTGATTTTTCTCTCCTTATCTACACAGATGGCGTCTAGTTCTGAAATAAGGCTACGTGCAAAATTGCATGGAGATAACTTCATAAACATAAAAATTAGAAATGAAAAATTATTTTTCAAGTTCAACTTCAACACTCTGTATTTCGAAAACGGGGCCCCCAGAAGAAAAATGTTGTAAGGAAAGTCACAAAATTTTCGTCTCGGGGATCCGTGGTTAGCGGGTTGGCCCACTATTTTGTAACACCCTGTGTATATATATATATATATATATATATATATATATATATATATATATATATATATATATATATATATATATATATATATATATATATATATATATATATCACACCGATAACTCAAAAAATAATAGGCCGATTTTGATTAAATTTGGTGAATACCTTCCTTTTGCAAGTGGCTTGGATAAGTTCGTTAGTCAGGAAAATCGGCCTAGGCTTTCCCAGAAAATTTTGTTTTCTTTCGAAAAAAATATCAAATCTCCGGAAATAACAAAGTAAGGGCAACCAAATTTGGTAGCCGGTTTACGTCACAATAGGTAAATTTCGTACCAAAATTTAGTTTTGTAGGTTAAAAGATAAAAAGATATAGGAGTTATAGGCATTTAAAAAAATAATAATTGGGGTTTTCCCCAAAACGTCAAAGTCGCGATTTAAAACGTCAAAATTGGCAACATATAGGCAAAGAACCTGAAACTAATATAAGCTTTAGAAAGAAAATGTCTTAAGAAGAATGTTTTACAAAGCCTGAAGTCTTAGCTTCAACCCTCATTGTCGTCCATTTTACTAAAATATTTCCAGAAAAATTTGTCGATTGAAAAGTACAACATTTAACGCGTTATAACTTTGACAATATTGATTTGAGAAAAAAAGTTTTGAGTAAAAATTGTAGGAAATTTGTCGATTGAAAAGTTAAGCTATAAGCGTTTTATTTCTTAAACAATTATTAACCAAGATATAGGTAAAAAAGTCAATAAATGAATGCTAATAGTGGTATAAGTTGTAAACAGTGAGTGATACAAAAAAATTTAACAAAAAAGATGAGAAATGCAATTATCTACAATAAAGGTCATTACCATTTTTAGCCAAACTACACGATTACGGAAATATAGTCCGAAACGGTTTTTCTCAAAATGGCGACACTTTCGCTCTCCTAATTTGTAACGATTTTGTGTTTTTACATTCAGTACGTCATTCTGAATCTATCTATCAAAAAAAAAAAAAAAACTCCTGTAGTTTAATTCATTACGGACAAGAGTAACGGGCTCCTCTATTGCCTGTACTACTATATGCCCGTACTTGTTTTCCGAATTTCAGGTTTGAGCACATACAATTGTGTATGAATAAAACATTTTTCCTGATATTTTTAACACCCTGCAGTATGCTGCGGTTAAACAAGCGGGGATTTATTGAGTTATAATTGTAGCTTTAACTTTTCTGGGCATTTTTATTTTGAATCAGTTTATTCTTTATATTAATAAAACAAATACACAATTAAGAATGGGAATTTGTATGTTTAGTGTAGGAATTGAATAAGAAAACCATTTAATAACAGGAAAAATCAACCAAATAAAGCAAAAACAAAAACAACTAAGAAAACTAGTATGGTGTATATATGCCTTTACTTCTAATCATAACTTCACATAGACGGCTCATACAGAATATTAAACTCCTAATCTGGTCTTGATGAATGCCATTCCATATTTCTTTGATAGTGTTTCTAAGCTCGTGAAGATAAGCTGCTAGAAGCTCATGGTTTATAAGTTGCTTGCCCAAAGTGTCCCACAAATGTTCAATAGGGTTAAGATCTGCTGCTTCCAAGTATTCCTGCTCTATACGAACGATAGGTGGTCTTGCACTGCTGTGCATTAACAAGAAATTATTGCTGATGGATTGCGCGAAAGGGATAACATGCCCAGATAAAATGTCTGCAATATCTTATTCCCTTGTCAGTGAAACTCTGCGCAAAGAAACAGCTCCGTTCGAGCACTTAGGGAAATTCTTCCACAAATGACAGAACCTCCATTATATGGCCCGAGTTGGCGAATATTACACTGTGAATAGCGATCATTTGGCTGTCGGGGGATTCTTAAACGTCGACAGGAACTCTAGCGATGAAATCTATACTAGTCAGTAAACAACAACCGCTCCCAATCTTCAAGATTGAAATTCACATGTTTTATAGCAAATTAAAGCCTCGTTCTACGTTGATGCGCTTTTATCTTCGGTCCTGTTGCTGGAATTTTGAAAGTCAAATTCTACTCCTCAAAACGTCTTCTTACAGTGGACACACTAACTTGGACACGATGACGAATCAGTCTTGCCCAGCGGAACGTTTCTTGACGATTACGTCTGTTGTGATCACTGGTTTCTTCATGGCGTTGATAAATAAGGGATATCGTTGTATCAGACATCCACATTCTTGCAGCTCTAGCACGATAGCCCAATCCTTCCCCGGCCAATGTAATCGTTTTCACACATTCATCTGGAACAAATTTGTTATGGTGCTCCATTGCAACAGCTAGCTATCTTAACGCACTTTGAAGCTAGTAACATATATTATACTAATGTGAGATTCGTAAATTTCATTGTTCTCAATTTTGTTTTCCCATAGCCTTCCTTCTGTTACGTAGTAAATTTAAAATTTTATTTCCAATAAACTAACTCATCTCAATCTTGATTGTGTTTGCTTTATTAGTTGAGATAATGACGTGACTTAAAAAACAAAATGTTCAGACACAGCAGCGTTTTTGCTGAACGAAACAAGCTACATTTTAAAAATAAGATAAATAAAATCGGATTAGCGATGAGCAAGAAAATTAACTTTAAAGTTATGATAATTTGGTTTCCGGTTCTAGAGGCCCCAATTCGTGGTCAATGAATAAATTTTTGTCTCACTCATCGATACCTGTAAAAGCGAATTGTCTTAGTAAAAATGAGCTAAAACTGTTACCAGTTTAATCCAACTCTACTTTAACACGGAATTTTAAATGAAATGTTACAATTATGAAGAAGGGTTAAGGGAAATACGACTTTTAAACTATTTATCTTAGAAGGACTTCATAATGTTGTTTTCCTCAATAGGTACTCAACAGCTTTAAAGTATCTAATAACTTTAAACATTAGAATCTAAATCTAATATGACACTGAATTTTAAATAGAGTGGTTGCAGTTGCGAAGAACTGATATATGTTAGTTGTTTTCCTTTAACTACTCACATACCTAAAAACATGCACAGATTACAAGCGAATCAATTAAAACCATTCACAACCAGTTAAACAGGTCAATTATTTTGTCGGGTCTGAAGCAAATAAAACAATAAGTTGGTCCTTTGTTATTTATTTGCAAGTTATCGTAGATGATTCCAGATTATTTATTTAATCTGACCGGAGTTCTGATATTTGTCGAAAGAAGTATAAAAGTATCAATAAAGTATTTGCAACTTTTGCAGCACACCCTGACTTGTTTTCCTATCGGACTACCGTGTCCTTTCATTTTAGTGAATTTTCGTAGAAAAAATTCACTATTAGGGAGATCCCGACTTAGGAATTTTGAAAAAAAAATTTGCAAATGAGCCGGAACTAGGACCCCTAGAACCCATATCCGGAGTCAGTTTAATTTTTTATATGTATATATATATATATATATATATATATATATATATATATATATATATATATATATATATATATATATATATATCTCACACCGATAACTCAAAAAATAATGGACCAATTTTGATAAAATTTGGCACGTACCTTCTCTTTGTAAATGGCTTGGATAAGTTCGTTAGTCAGGTTTTCCGGGAAAATTTTGAGTTTTAATTCGAAAAGGAAATTATCTCAAAAAATAATGTTACAAGAAAAAAAGTTTTAATAAAATATTTTGTGCCAGATCATTTCTATGAAAATTCACTACCATAACGCACTTGCTGCATCTCTATTTTTTCGACTTAGTTCGTTGCTATATTTATTATGATCCGTAATAATACTTTCAAGACACATGAAGATTACTACTTGTTTAAGTTGTTGTCAGTTTAGCTTTATATCCATTTTCGTAGTCCCATTCTTACTTACTTTTTTATGTGCGTGTGTTTGGGTAAAATGGCTACAAATCTAAACAATGTGAATTAAAAGCATTATTGCAACATGTCAGAACGTAAAACATTGTGAAAAGTACGACAGGGACGCCATCTCGGTGCGGAACCAGGTAGTATGTTGTCACGACAGCTCTAGTTAACACAAAATGTTATAGATGGAGACATGTGTACAATCAACTAACAATTTTGTAGATTGTCTGACCTAGCCCCTTTATTTTATAATACCGGAACAATGTTTGCTTTCAAAAGCGCTAAATTTTAGCATGCGGCAATGTTCTTTGCAAATATCAAAACCTGCTCACAAAATGAGAACGATACTGATAGATAAGTTACTAGACCCATCAGTTTTATTATCGATGATTTCGCAGGTTAGTTTTTTTAGTTAGTTTAGTAAATAGCACTTTAAAGCGTATTTCTGTATTTCTCATATTGTACGTTTCAAACAGATACAGTCTTCCGCTTAAAATTAGATATACCTACGTTTGTTAGGCGTCCAAGCCTATCGAGCTTAATTTAAAAGGTGCTTGCTTTCGGCGTCGACCGGATTTCAGTGTAGTCTTGGACATAAGCTAGATTCATACACTCGTGAATTGCGAAATAGCCGCGAAACGTATTGCTATTGGTTTATTTAAAATAATATCGTATTTTTTATTAGATTTTATAAATGTAATTTACTAATTTTTGGGTGCACACAGACACGATCTAAATGTCTTCTCTACGTTTAAGTTTGTGTAGCCCCAATGTTAAATAAAGGCCTTCCTTTATTATACCTACCTATCTTGTGCTTATATATGTAATATAAAAATAAAAAAGGAGTGAAACAGCATGTGAATTTATTTACTTTAGTGCTGTCTTCGATATTATCTGAAAAAGACATTATAGGCGACAATGTGAAATGTAATTTCGATAAATTTACAGTTTACTGCAATGATGGTTTTTAGATTTTTTTTCCAGAAATATGCTGAGAACCCCCTTGAATGCACAAATCACGAGGCAAATTTGGTGCAAACAACCCCTAAGAAACTTAAGCGACCAAGAATGAATAGGGTTGCTGGGCGGGGAGGAAATCTGAGCGGAAAATGCTAACAAACCGTTTGACTTTGAAAATATGCGTTTTTCATATTTTGCAGCAATACTTCCTTTAAACCCTGTCTGCCCCAAATAACACTCACATTCGCCCAGGTCCAGCAACTTTCTTGGGGTTGCTCCCATGAAATTTTTCTTGTGCTTTAGGCTTTGAAGGTAGTTTTATGCATGGACAAGGAGAAGGAGAACCCCCTCCCTGTGTTTTTGGGTGAGGAGGCAGAAACGCTGTTCATCCTGGGGGTTCTTCTTCCCCCTTCTGTATGCATACAATCACACTCAATACATGAACCACAGGAATCTTTTTATGTTCCGCTTTCTAGTGTATTTTTTGTGTAGTATATTTTCTGTTTACCAACTGTCTTGTTTGAGTTTTGTATCCAACTTACTGTATAAATATTTATGTTAGAGGTCATGTTTTTGCTTGTCCTTCTTTACCCTATTTTTTACCGTTGCTAATTAAATAAAGTAACGTTTTATAACTTTCATTATAAGGCTGAATCGCTATAATATATTATTCTTATGAAAATTCACTACAATAACGCACTTGCTGCGTCCGGAACATTTTGTTTGTTGCACTTACTGACCAATCTTACCAACAGATCTAAAATAGTTAAGCGACAAGAGGGAAAATAACTTGAGGAGAAGCTCGCACTACCCAGTTTAAGCAGCTCCTGTATCAAAACCCTGGACCGTTACAAGTAGGTACAGAACTTGTCAGTTAGACCAATTTTAAAAGGTGACTCGAAGAGCAGCCGTCGTTGAATCTAAGCCTTGTAATGAAAACTTATTAAAATATGGGACAATCAAATTCAGCAATATGTGCTATCTTTTTCGGTAAAGTTGGATTTATCAGAAAATATGGATTCTCTGATGTTCGAGCATAATTAATATATTGTCTTTTCCACCTGATTCTAACCTTTTTGCGTAAATCACTGTAAAGATCTAAATGAGTAGTAGCAAGGGTCAGCTCTGCCTGTAAGACAGCCCTTTTCGCCACCTCATCCGCAGCCTCATTGCCTTCTATGTCTGCGTGACCTTTAACCCATATCAGTTTGACTGAGACATTTTTCAAATATAGTTTGTGAATGGCTGAATATATTCCACAAATCAAGTTGTTTCAGGCGTTGTGACATGCAGATTTTGCTATGGATTGTAAGATGGCTTTTGAGTCAGATAATATAAGTGCCTTACTGATATTGCTTTCGTTAACCCATAAAAGAGCTTGTATTTATTACTTTAGTTTTGGTCATATTGAATTTTAATTATTTTTAGTTTCTCCTATCAGCGCTAGGTTATTTATGTACTTTATGCAACAGAACCGTTGTCCATTTATTTTGATTCTCGCTGTCTTTTCTGTCAGCCCATTTATTGAATTTTCTATAAATAAACAAATATGGTGATTGTTGGAGAAACATAATTGGTACGGCCCCGTCTCTTTCCTTTCATTCGGTTGCACTATCCTTTAAGTTTTTACCTGGAATTAGTTATCTCTGGATTTCACAATCCTTTCCAATTTGCTGGTAATCTTTATCCTCTAGCCGTCTGTATCGCATTAGGTTTACGCATCAACAATGCCATACAAAGAATACTTATATACCGTTACGTCCATTATTGTAAATAGCTTTAGCTGTCTTTGACGTATTCTTTAGATGCACCCAGTGGATTTTCTTCACTAGGAATAATGCTTCTACCTAGTCGGCCATTCTGTATTACTGACATTATGTTATGTCAACTACGTCACCGAGCGTTAAGCGAAAGCTCGATAAAGGCAAGCCTTTCGCAAGGTACAAGTCAGTTCTACGCCAGATCTCATCTTCTTCGCTTCTTGGAACCCAGGGTTCCTAATCTTTCACTTAAACATCGCTCGTGTGTTTAAGCCAGTTCAATTCTACAGTGCAGTTCTACGTTCGAGCTCCTCTTCTTAAATTCTTGGGACTCCGAGTTCCCAATTTTCTACTTAAACACCGCTCGCGTGTTTAAGCGAGTTTTACTACAGATCTCATCTTCTTCGCTCCTTGGAATCCTGACTTCCTAATCTTCCACTTAAACATCGCTCGTCTGTTTAAGCCAGTTCAATTCTACAGTGCCGTTCTGCAACGAATCTCATCTTCATCGCTCTTTGGGACTTCTAAGATCCCAATCTTTTACTTAAACATCGCTAGTGTGTTTAAGCCAGTTCAGTTCAAGCTTCAATCTTCCTACAGAAATTCTGTTCGTACAGTGATACAGTAAAAACTCAGTGTTTTCTTCTAAATTAGGAAGTATACGCGCAGTTTAATGCAATAGCAAGTAGCTAATAAGATTGTGAAATCTCCTGAGTAACACATTAAATCAAGTGTAAAACCGCAAATTGTAAATAAATGTTAAGTTCAAAGCGTTTATAGTAACAATACAACATATATAAATATAAAAAAGTGTATTATTGAAATCTTCTAGAATCCAGTGCACCTAGAGTTATAAATACAGTCCACATCTTCAACATATTCTTCTTCCAACGCTAATTACCAAAGCCGACTAGTTAGCGAGGGTGAGATCAATCCACCTGCAAAACATTGGGGAAAGAAAACAAGCTCTGTCTCCCCCAGTGATAACAAATAGACTGGCCCTTCCGAACAAAAAGGCAGTAGGCACAACGAAGAGTTTATCAGACATGGACCAGTCCAAGTACCTTCACTGGACAAAAACAGCTCGGCGCGTGCAACTCGTTCTGTTCATTTAAGCTAAAATACTCAAATTTGGAAGGCTTTTACATAAACTAAGGTCATAAAAATGAGTTTCGAGTGAAACTCCTATACCTGCTGTAGGCTTCTGTTTTAAATCGGTTTAACCCCATACAAGACAAAACACTGGAATGTTCTATAGAAACGTGATTCTCCCTAATTTTATACACATATTTTCACCCTTATTCTTTTGTTATTTACAATGTTATAAATTTTAGGGTGAATGCGGAAGAAGACTACATCGAAAACGTGGCAAAAAATCTAAGTAATGTGACAATGGACAGGACCAATTTTATCTACATGTACACTGGAGTAAATGTTGCTATGATTGTGTTTTCTGTTGGACACTCATTATATTTTATGTTATTTTTTGCCATTGCTTCAATCAATCTACACAACTTCACTTTTTCAAAGGTTGTTAGAGCTACAATGCGATTTTTTAACAACAACCCTTCTGGAAGAATACTGAACAGATTTTCAAAAGACTTGGGTATCATCGATGAATACATTCCGTTGGTAATGTTTGATGTTATTGAGGTAAGTTGTCAGCTAAATTAATAACTAACATGTACTTATTTGCTTATAGACCTTTCCCACATAATTTTTACATTAGAGGATTACGTAGCGGAGTCTGCCTTTGATGGCATACTTAGCTTTACTCCTAGATTTCTCTATTAAAATTATCAAATTTGTTTTGCTATTTTTCGCAAATCTCGTATAAAGCAACGGCTCATTTTCACGAAGATAGTTAAGATGTGAGAGTTGCTTTAATGGCGGTAACTCCGACACAATTAAAATCAATTATCAAATTTGTTTTGCTATTTTTCGCAAATCTCGCATAATGTAACGGCTCGTTTTTACGATGAAAGTTAAGTATAAGAGTTGCTTTAATGGCGGTAACTCCCACACAATTGAAATCAATTGTCAAATTTGTTTACCTATTTTTCGCAAATGTCGTATAATGTAATGGCTCGTTTTCACGATGATAGTTAAGTGTGAGAGTTGCTTTAATGGCGGTAACTCCCACACAATTAAAATCAATTATCAAATTTGTTTTGCTATTTTTCGCAAATCTCGTACCATGCAACGGCTCGTTTTCACGATTATAGTTAAGTGTGAGAGTTAATTTAACGATAACTCCCACACAATTAAAATCAATTATCAAATTTGTTTTGCTATTTTTTGCAAATCTCGTATAATGTACCGGCTCGTTTTCACGATGATAGTTAAGTGTGAGAGTTAATTTAACGGTAACTCCCACACAATCTAAATCAATTATCAAATTTGTTACGCTATTTTTTACAAATCTCGTATAATGTAACGGCTCGTTTTCACGATGATAGTTAAGTGTAAGAGTTTATTTAACGGCGGTAACTCCCACACAATTTAAATCAATTATCAAATTTGTTTTGCTATTTTTGCAAATCTCGTATAATGTAACGGCTCGTTGTCACGATGATAGTTAAGTGTGAGAGTTAATTTAACAGCGGTAACTCCCACACAATTAAAATCGATTATCAGATTTGTTTTCCTATTTTTGGCAAATCTCGTATAATGTAACGGCTCGTTTTCACCATGATAGTTAAGTGTGAGAGTTGCTTCAATGGCGGTAACTCCCACACAATTAAAATCAATTATCAAATTTGTTACGCTATTTTTTACAAATCTCGTATAATGTAACGGCTCGTTTTCACGATGATAGTTAAATGTGAGAGTTAATTTAACGGCGATAACTCCCACACAATTGAAATCGATTATCAGATTTGTTTTTCTATTTTTCGCGAATCATGTATAATGTAACGGCTCGTTTTCACGATGCTGGTTAAGTGTAAGAGTTTATTTAACGGCGGTAACTCCCACACAATTTAAATCAATTATCAAATTTGTTTTGATATTTTTTGCAAATCTCATATAATGTAACGGCTCGTTGTCACGATGATAGTTAATTCTGAGAGTTAATTTAACAGCGGTAACTCCCACACAATTAAAATCGATTATCAGATTTGTTTTCCTATTTTTGGCAAATCTCGTATAATGTAACGGCCCGTTTTCACCATGATAGTTAAGTGTGAGAGTGGCTTTAATGGCGGTAACTCCCACACAATTAAAATCAATTATCAAATTTGTTTTGTTATTTTTCGCAAATCTCGTATAATGTAAGGGCTCGTTTTCACGATGATAGCTAAGTGTGAAAGTTTATTTAACGGCGGTAACTGCCACACAGTTAAAATCAATTATCAAATTTGTTTTGCTACTTTTGCAAATCTCGTATAATGTAACGGCTCGTTTTCACAATGATTGTTAAGTGTGAGAGTTAATTTAACGGCGGTAACTCCCACACAATTAAAATCGATTATCAGATTTGTTTTCCTATTTTTCGCAAATCTCGTATAATGTAAGGGCTCGTTTTCACGATGATAGTTAAGTGTGAGAGTTTTTTTAACGGCGGTAACTCCCACACAATTAAAATCAATTATCAAATTTGTTTTGCTATTTTTTGCAAATCTCGTGTAATGTAACGGCTCGTTGTCACGATGATAGTTAAGTGTGAGAGTTAATTTAACAGCGGTAACTCCCACACAATTAAAATCGATTATCAGATTTGTTTTCCTATTTTTTGCCAATCTCGTATAATGTAACGGCTCGTTTTCACCACGATAGTTAAGTGTGAGAGTTGCTTTAATGACGGTAACTCCCACACAATTAAAATCAATTATCAAATTTGTTTTGCTATTTTTCGCAAATCTCGTATAATGTAACGGCTCGTTTTCACGATGATAGTTTAGTGAGAGAGTTGATTTAACGGCGGTAACTCCCACACAATTAAACTTGATTATCAAATTTGTTTTCCTATTTTTTTGGAAATCTCGTATAATGTAGTGGCTCGTTTTCAAGATGATAGTTAAGTGTGAGAGTTGATTCAATGGCGGTAACTCCCACACAAGTAAAATCTATTTTCAAATTTGTTTTCCTATTTTTCGCAAATCTCGTATAATGTAACGACTCGTTTTCACGATGATAGTTAAGTATGAGAGTTGATTTAATGGCGGGAACTCTCACACAATTGAAATCAGTACTCAAATTTGTTTTGATATTTTTCGCAAATCTCGTATAATGTAACGACTCGTTTTCACGATGATAGTTAAGTGTGAGAGTTGTTTTAACGGCGGTAACTCCCACACAATTAAACTTGATTATCAAATTTGTTTTCCTATTTTTCGCAAATCTCGTATAATATAACGGTTCGTTTCCACGATGATAGCTAAGTGTGAAAGTTTATTTAACGGCGGTAACTGCCACACAATTAAAATCAATTATCAAATTTGTTTTGCCATTTTTGCAAATCTCGTATAATGTAACGGCTCGTTTTCACGATGATAGTTAAGTGTGAGAGTTTATTTAACGGCGGTAACTCCCACACAATTTAAATCGATTATCAGATTTGTTTTCCTATTTTTCGCAAATCTCGTATAATGTAACGGCTCGTTTTCACGATGATAGTTAAGTGTGAGAGTTGCTTTAATGGCGGTAACTCCCACACAAATTAACAGCAATTATCAAATTTGTTTTGCTATTTTTCGCAAATCTCGTATAATATAACGGCTCGTTTTCAGAATGATAGTTACTAGTTACGTGTGAAAGTTGCTTTAATGGCGGTAACTCCCACACAACTTGCCTCGTGTAAACTGCTTGATAATCACTCTCGCGCTATCACGATGGAACTATCACACTGTCACGTTTGACGAGACAGTTGAGAGTAGCTATCGTGAGTGCAACAGCAACTCTCACCGGGAAAACGTACTGTGTGATAGTAAATAAAAATATCGCACTGCCCAATATTGTTTATTAGTGATCAAACCGTGCACGTGCATAATTTAAAAACTTTCTGAACGCAGCAAGTGCTTCCTAGTAGTGAATTTCCATAAGAATTGTACACTATTAGTACGGCATATTACTAAAATTAATACTTTAAATTTAGACAGGCCTTGGAGGTCGCTTTTAAAGACCCTAATACACGCTAATTTAAAGAATATCTACAAAAGTAACACCATCGATACCCCTCCCCTCTATTACCAAGAAAGTCTTTTAATCTTGTGTTTCAGCTTCTTTTGTGACAAATGCCAAAAATTAATTTTCTATGAAGCTAGAAAATTAAAATTTGATATATCTAGGTCTAAGTCTGTTTAAAAGAAACTTGTATTACAAGTTTTAATAAAGTTACAAAATCTTTTCAAAAGAAACCTAATTCATATTTAGAAATTTCGGGGCGCAGCAAGAGGCATTATCGTAATGAGTTGTCATAAGTGTGTGTGTGTAATTATGGATGACCTCAGATGCTAACATCTATTGACCACAAACTTTTATTATTATTTTTTAATATTATTTTTTATCACCTTTTGTAAATCATTTCGAGAACACTGACCGTTTTATTATTTGCGGATTATTTGGTTTAATCCGACTAGGCACTGTTTCAGTTAGCCAAAATTATGCCTTGTCCGAAAAAATAATTTGGCGAGTAAAGTTTGGATTAGTTTTACGTCTTTATCAATTTTCTTAGAACGCCCTGCACTTTGTCCTGCACACTTTGCATGTATTTAACATGTACAGTTTCTTGAATTTCTTCTTGATTTTACTCACAGTGGATTCGATGATATATCTATCTGGATATTTCGCATTGAAAAAATTGCACACTTGCTATGTTCAGGTTTTATCACCGCATCCAACAAGAATTGAAATTTTTATACGCTGGGTTTCACTTAAATGTGCCATACTTAATTGACGTTCAAAAGAGATTTATGTTATAAGAATAACGTTATTTGACAATGACGTACAATTGATTCTGTGTGTTTTCCATTCTTGAAATGACTTTCATTCGAAAATTTAACAATGTGAGGTATCAAAATTTTGATGGTACCATATAGGCAATTCAATGATCTATTAAAATAAAATTTAAAAAAAAAACGGGGGTTGTCATTTAAAAAACAATGTCGGTGACGTCGTATTTGAAATGCAGGAGTGGAATAAATCTAAATTTTACGCAAAAAATTGTATTTTTGAAAACTAAAGTTGACGTGCATTTCGTCAGAACACAAATCGCTCAAATTTTAATGAATTTATTCCCTAATTTTGCCTCTGACTATATATATATATATATATATATATATATATATATATATATATATATATATATATATATATATATATATATATATATATATATATATATATATATATATATAGTGGCGCATTGAAAACAAAACAGACCGATTTGTGCCCAGAGAATTTTTTTTTAAGAAACTCTGAAACACGTCAATTTTATTATTGAGGGGGACATGTTTTGACGTAAAGCTCAACATTGTCACATCAACCCCTTAAAGGTGGTGATAACAACCCTTATATTTTAAATAGGGAATATGGGTCGAGTGTTACATCATTTAAAAGCTCTTTCTTTTCTGAATTCAGCACACTAAATTTTTTTTAAGTTTTATTAACTCGTTTAAAAATTATTCACAGTTGAAGATGCAAAAACGCATTTCACTCATTCCGATAAGAAATGTGCTGATAGTCAATGTTTTGTTGGTTTGTAAACAAAAAATTGACTATCGGAACATTTCTTATCGGAATGAAGGAAATGCGGTTATTTCAGTTTATCGGTGGGTTTGATACTTGATAGTACTACCGAAAATTAATTTCACAATGGTGTATTCTGTAGAAGAAAGAGTTGAAATAATTACTCCTTTTTTTTAAAAAACGATGACTGTGCCAACCGTACCGCAAATTTGTTTAATGAACGACATCCGAACAGACATGTTAACAAAAAATACATTTTTGAGGTTAGTTGCAAAGTTTCGACAAAGTGCTTCAGTAGCCAACAAAAAACAGGATCCTGAACGTGAATTTCCCGTTAGAAATGAGACTACTGAGATTGAAGTTTTTGGACAAATTGCTGCAGACCCAACTTTGAGCACGAGAAAATTGGCCACTGTTTCAAACTTTTCAGCGAATATTGAAGCATCATAAATTTCACCCGTATAAAATTCATCTTGTACAACAACTGAATGAAGATGATTTTGATCGGCGGCTGGAGTTTTGTGAAGTTATGACTGCAAGAATAGCTGATAACGGGAACTTTCTGTTCAACATCTGTTTTTCAGACGAGTGTAAGTTTTTATTAAACTACAGTCAATCGTCATAATTGTCGTTATTGGGCAGATAATAATCCAGTAAATTTTCACGAAGTCCACACTCAAACTCCACAGAAATTGAATGTCTGGACTGCCATTTTTGAAGACCGTTTAATCGGCTGAATCTTGATGGCAATTTGAAGATATCGTTTACCCTCTACTAATTGACATTGTTGAAAATGATGGTCGCTATCAAGAAAATCAATTAGTGTTTCAACAAGATGGAACTCCTCCGCATTTTTCACAGCGTGTATGGGGGTTTTGAACAGAGAGTTTCCAGAGCAATGGATTGGGCGTAGAGGTGCTATTGGGTGGCTCCCTAGATCACCGGATTTAAATCCTTTAGATTTCTTTGTATGGGGCCATTTAAAGAGTAGAATATTTGCAACAGAACCGGAGTCTCTGGAAGAATTACGACGACGCATTGTTGAAGAATGCCCTTAATAACTCCACAAATGCTCCAGAATGTCAGAGCTCGTTTTGAACAAAATTTGTACTTTTGTATGGAAGCTGGTGGTCAACAATTTGAACACTTAACTGAATAAACATTTTTGAACGTTTGGTTTTGTTTTTTTTTTACGAAAAATTGACTAATTAGTGCATTTCTTATCACAATGAATGAAATACGTTCTTGCAACTCCAACTGTGAGTTATTTTTAAACGAGTTAATAAAACTTTGTGTGCTGAATTCAGAAAAGAAAGAGCTTTCAATTGATGTAACACTCGACCCATGATCTCTATTTAAAATATAACGGTTGTTATCACCACCCTTAAGGGATTGATGTGACAAAGTTGAGTTTTATGTCAAAACATGTCCCCCTCAATATTAAAATTGGCGTGTTTTAGCGTTTCTTAAAAAAAATTCTCTGGACGCAAATCGGTCTGTTTCGTTTTCAATGCGCCACCCTGTATATGTACATAATATTTAGCTCAATTTTTACAGTATATATTCCTTACGTTAACTATTAAATATTGAAAATAAACGGGCAGGAATGTTTTACTGGGTTGAAATTTTTTCATATCTTCAATGATTTCAGGTCTTGAACTTCAATATTTTTGACCTAGTGGGGACGCATGGCGAATTTATTAACAATGTAATTAAATTTATTGAAAATGAGATACATATCAGTTCTTAAAAAATAATTGATTATTGATTCACTACCAGTTACCTTATATGTTAAAGGACTGAATCGACATGTCAACAAGTGCATAAACTTGTAATGCAGGTACGCAACGTACGTAAACACGGTGTTAAGTAAACAACTAATTCACATTATTTTAATAAAAATATCAGAAAAGGCCTGTATGGATTAGTGATATAATTTAGCTGGACCTTGTGAATCATTTTAGTGAATTTTTATTTTAAAAAAAATTCACTAATAGAGAGGTATCGATGGTGAGACTTTGCAAAATTTTTTTCAAATGAGCGCCAAATAGGACCCCTAGAACCCATATCCGGGGTCAGTTTCGATTTTTATATGTTTATATATATATATATATATATATATATATATATATATATATATATATATATATATATATATATATATATATATATATATATATATATATATATATGTATCCGACCGCTTACTCAAAAAATAATAAACCAATTTTGATAAAACTCGGCAAGTGCCTTTCTCTTATTAATACCTCAGATGAGTTCGTTAGACAGAAAAATCTGACACGGTTTTCCGGGAAAATTTTGAGTTTTCTTTCGAAAAAAAGATATTTCGATAAAATTTGGTGTACATATTGCTTTGGGAAAGACCTAACTATGTGCCAAAATGCAGCTTTCTAGGGTTACAGAAAATTGAGCTATTCAAATTTGAAACATTTATTTTTAAATCAACGGGTTTTATTGACAATGGCTTATATGAGATCTAGTATGCTGTTGCCTTGGTAACGGAACATATAATATTATTGCGCAGGTCTGTTAGACGCTGTAACGTTTACCGTATGATATGAGATTGCTTATATGTTTTTTATTTGTTTGAGTCCAGGAATTATTTGTGTTATTTGGGAAATTTTTATATACAAGTGCAAATTATTCCTTTATTAATGTTAGTGGGTGGATGAAACAGTATTTTTTATGTTTTATCAAGACATATAAAGGCTCGAAGTTTTACAAAAGGGCTGATATTATACAGGGTGACGCGTTTCTACGGTAAAACTGAATATAATTATTATTATACAAGAGACGAGAAAAAATGGTATAAGTTAATTATAATAGGGTGTCTTGAGCTGCATCTTATAAAATTATTTTGACAATCACCGGCTGGCCCACAAGTCGTTCGTTGGTGTTCCCTACAATTTTTTTTCGAACAGCCTTATTTTATTGTATTTTTTATCGAAATATGTTTGTAAGAAAAAAAATCAAGACGCAGTAAGTACGTTTTGGTAGCAAATTTTAATTAAATGCTTCAAATTTCAATAACTCAATTTGCTATTAACCTAAGATTTGTTGGTTAGAAAACCAGCGTTTAAGGTATATTGTCGGAAATTTTTTGTACATTTTCAAACAGTAAGTTATTTTGATAAAATATGGCACATTGTTTCTACTATATATTTTGCTCATAACCTTATCTCGTTTCTGTGCTTCTGTGTGCTCTGGAGAATGCATTAACAAGTCGTTATTGTAGTGTAAAATTAAAATTTACTAAATGTAGTTTTGATAAAGCAGAATGAAAAAAGTGAATTTATTGACTGAGGAGTAATATTGTGTTGTATACTGGGAGTGTTTGAAAATGATCATGTTATATTCTATAAATTAATTAATTATCAACATATTATGTAAAATACTTCAACCACTTTATTTAAAACGTTAAAATGGTGTATCTGCTTGTCATAATAAGGTTACATAAAGCACGAGGGATATACTGTTTGGTTTGTTTTATTAGCGAATTTTTATTTAAAAAAATTTGCTAATAGAGAGGTGTCGATGGTGAGACTTTGCAAACATTTTTGCAAATGAGTGCGAACTAGGACCCCTAGAACCCATATCCGGGGTCAGTTTCATTTTTTATATGTTCATATACATATATATATATATTATATATATATATATATATATATATATATATATATATATATATATATATATATATATATATATATATATATATATATATATATATATATATATATATATATATATATATCTCTGTCTGATAACTCAAAAAATAATTAACCGATTTAGATGAAACTTGGCAACTGCCTTTCTTTTATTAATGGCTTGGATGAGTTCGTTAGCCAGAGAAATCGGACGGGGTTTTCCGGGAAAATTTTGAGTTTTCTTTCGAAAAAATTTTTTTTCTCTGAAAGTAACAAAGCTGTTTTAATTAAATTTACTATATATGTTGCCTCAAAAGATATCTTACTACGTACCAAAATTCAACTTTCTAAGTTTAGAGAAAATTGAGTTATTCAAATTTTAAAATGTTCTTTTGAAAAAAAAAATTCTCCGAAAATTACAAAGTTATTTTAATGAAATTTTGTAGATATCTTGCCTTAGGAGAGACTTTACTACGTAATAAAATTAAACTATCTAAGTTTATAGAAATTTGAGTTATTTAAATTTGAAGCATTTAATAAAAATTCACTAACATAACGCACTTGCTGCTTCCCGAATTTTTTTTATACGTTAGCTATTGCAGAAAGTGTTGACAACTGGATAAATATTAAATAATTAAATATTAAAGTAATGGTCTAGAGATACCTATCTAAAATAATATTTAAGCTCAAAACTGTCTGTTAAATTGAAATATGTTGATATAATTTTCCGCTGATGAGATCGTGCGATAAAGACACGTGAACAAAGAACATAGAGCATTGCATTTATTAAAAATAGTTCAGTCTATTCTTAAATCAACAAGTCAATTGGCAAAGAACAATGTTGATGTGACAAAATTAGCAAACGAATCAATGTCGTCACAAATCGAATCAGCTGTGTTCTGTTTGCTTAGTAACACAGATGATGACCTCGTTTGTCTAAAATTACATGACAATGACGACAACAATTTTTCTTTCTATTTTAGATAAGCTAATCCGACAATTATACCCCATCCCTCGTAATATTTTTGCTTATATTTTACGTTCTTGTACTCAGCGATATTTTTAGAATAGGTTTTTGTTTATAAATAAAAATATCTTAGACTTCCGATTGTACAATTGTGTTGACCAGTTAATTTTACACAATAAAGATTTGTTACAATGTTTATTTTTACGTCATCTGTCAAAGAATGGTTTGCCTCTCTGAAGTTAACCTTTTTGAACCTGTTTCAATATTTGTGAAAATATTCGACTTTGACCTAGTCTTCTCAACTTATCTTACTTACTAAAAACTTAGCTACACATTTTTAGTTTGTATAGCATATGAATGTAGATTGCTATAATTTTGGACACAAAATTGCTGTGGCAGGAACACATTGAAGAACTCGTTAGGCGAACCGAGAACGGCGTCAACGTACTAAGATTTATCTACAACACAACTCGCGAAACATATCCAAATATTAGTGTTATATTCTATCAATCTTTTGTACGATTTGTTATCGACAACGTGTACGTCCTGTATGAAGATTCCGCCAAAACACACCTGAATAAATTAGAGTCGATATAAAACAAATGACTCGGACTATGTCTGAGTGCTTTACAAAGTACTCCAAAAAACAATATTTTAGCAGAGAGCCGGAAAGTAGTAGTAATAGCAGTGGTGAAGAAACTAACGTCTGTCAAGTAGGTAACATCGAGCTCTTTTGCCAACCGTGGCAACCAGCAACCATGCCCTACTCCTCGGTTTCGTCGCCAAACCTCCTCGGCCTCGAAAAAAGGTCATAATGGCCTTTCATTGGACGGAACTTACCTGGCTGGAGTCTTCGAACCAAACAATTCTGTCCGAAGACTCCCAAAAGCCTAACATTCAGCAGGTAGTGGTAAAACGTTTCTTCAGTCTCGCCGTATTCCTGGAAAATCGGATCCCTCTCGACACCTGCGTCTTCTGAGAGTACAGTGGCCTGTTAGCACACCAATGATGCGTCGAAGCGCAAACTGACGCCTACCAAGAAGCCAGGCAGTCTTGTTCCTATCCGGCGTCTCCCCGAAGTCCCTCCCTAGTTTACACACCACCAGACCACTGCCCCATAAAGGGCTCTCAGCCTGACGAACGCAGTGTACATCCAAGGAGGGATCCGAAGATTAGGTCACCAGGTTCCCCCTATCACACGGCGCAACGGCCAGGGGGTCGCTACTTCCTTCCTCAGTACTCTTTCTATTTGCGACCCCAGATAATTTCGATTCCATGGCGACCCCCAGATATTTGACCTCCCGCAATAAAGCCAAAGGTTTTCCAAATATTACGGGCGCCCTGAACTCTTCCAGATTCATCTTTTAGGGGAATATGATCATCTCCGTCTTTGCTGGATTTACATAGAGTCCCAGTTTACCACACCACTCAATTATACTGCAGGCTCTTTGCATGCATGCACAGACAACGCTGAGCAATTTGGCGGTGACTGCGGCCAGGCCATCCATGATCAGACAACATAGATGAGGTGAAAGGCAGCTACCCTAGGGACAGCCTCCGATTACGCCAATGGCCAACGTTGCAGCCCACGACCTCTCAAGGTCAGTGCAACTCTCCTCTCTTCCAGCATGCTCGCCACCCAACCCATAAAGAATCAAGGTGATCCCCAGTCCTGTAAGGCGGCACAGACCGTATCCATCCTTCCTCTATCAAAGGACCCTTCCCACATACACACACACACACATCAAATACACATCTAGTGTGCTCCCAATAGTATAGTGACCATTCCTCCCTTCTCATCACGGCGTGGTGCGCCGTTTCAGTTAATTTCCCCCGCTGATACGCGGGTTGCTATTTGTGGAGTAGTGATCCCTGAGGATCTTCGCCAGCGCAAACCTATCTATGATCCTTTCTAATGTCTTCAGCAAAAAGAATATAAAGCTAATTAGCCTGTACGCCTTGGCCACCGTGTAGTCTTCCTTTCCGGGTTTAGCAATGAAGACACCCCTGACCCGGCGCCGGGTTTTTTGCACATAGTCCCACGCCAAGCTGTCCCGGAAGACATCTTTTATATTGCGGGGCAATATTTCTAAGCTCTTCTGGAGCAGGGCCGAAAAAAGACAGTGGAAAACGCCACTTCATTGTAGAAGAGAAAAACTAGTTTTGAAGTTCACCCTTAAATTCTCTAGTTCGAATCTTTTTGTTTGTAGGTTACTTAACTTTCCTTTTCACTATTATCTAAACGACACAACTTAGATATGCGATTTATAATGATTTCTCTCCAGATATTCTGTATAGATTAGTTACTAAGTAAAAATGGAGAATGTCGATAAGTAACATTACGATATTGAAGCCTTCTTACAATGAGCCACCCAAGAAATGCTCAGTACTTTTCTATCCTCTCCTTATAAACGGGTTAGTTAAAATATTCATAGATAATGACTTTAGGGTGATTTAATGACGTTAGGGTGATTTACAAAGTTGCAAACTTAAAAAGCCTCTTGGGTAAATTAAAAAATACTACTGGCTCCCGACAAAAATCGGGTAGTTTTGTGAGGCGCGAGTTATATACCACTTTTTGCCCTAGGTTTCTACCCTTGCCACTGACCGGTTGATATTATCTTCTATGTCAGCCTTCTTTCCTCTGCTTACAACCAGCGCCAAATCATCTGCATGCCCTATAATAGCCATGTTATTTACGGATTCCAGACTAAAAACCTTATTGTAATCCAAGTTCCACAGTGTTGGTCCTAGGATTGACCCCTGAGGTACGTACATGTGACCTGCATCAGATATTTCTGACCAATTAGTAGCTGTCTGTCTTCCAGGTAACTACATACTATTTTCAGCAGATATGGCTCAACTTGCCTCTTTATTAGCACTTCTTATTTGCCTCTCCATGGTGTTGTATTGAACACATTTTTTACGTCCAATGTTACCATGGCCACATACCTGTGTTTGTTGCCTTCTTACTTTGCCACGTTCCGTACCTTCTTTACAGCATCCATTGTCGCCACCTATGAAAGCCAAATTGGCTACCTGCTAACGCTCCTCTTCTCTCGATTTTCTTGATAAGTCTGTTATTAGCGAACTTTCATTTAAAAAATTCGCTAAAATAGAGGTCATGATGAAAAGCTTTTGAAAAAATTTATCCATATGAGCGCGAATTTCGGTCCCTAGAACCCAAAAGCAAGGTCCGTTAAATTTTTTATTTGATTATATATATATATATATATATATATATATATATATATATATATATATATATATATATATATATATATATTTATCAAAAAATTGTGGGAACGCCGTCAGTTGTAGAATAAAACTCTTTATTATACGCCGAGCTTTCGGAAAAATTTATTTCTTTATCGAGGCTACATGTTGTAGCCTCGATAAAGGATTTTTCCGAAAGCTCGGCGTATAATAAAGAGTTTTATTCTACAACTGACGGCGTTCCCACAATTTTTTGATAAATAACACTATTACCGTCACAAAAATTTAATACTATATATATATATATATATATATATATATATATATATATATATATATATATATATATATATATATATATAGGTGTGTGTGTGTGTGTGTATCCGAGCGATAACTCAAAAAATACTCCACTGATTCGAAGAACGACACCTGGCACATATCTTCATTGTACTAAGACCGCAGGCGAGTTCGTATATCAGCTATAACGGACTTTTTCCCCCAAAAATATACAAAAATCTTTTTGAAAACGCTATATTTTTGGAAGTATCAGAGTAATTGCAATGAGGCTTTACATGTGGCTGGAAATGTTGTAAATAAACCTATGTTGTGAACATACTACCGGAACCAGCAGTCGTGAAATCTCGGCCGCAATTATGGAAAATGACAGACGAGATAAAATTAAAAATTTGCCAGGTGTTATTTAATTGAGAAATTCAATCAATTATTAAAATACACTATATTTGTAGCTTTATTAACGGCCCCAAATACAGTTTTAGCGCAGCATAGATATATTATGCTGTCGGATATGAAGAAATGTAAACAAAATCAAGCCAAGTCTCTCTAAAAATTATTCTAAAATAGTTTCTTTTATCTTTAAACTTAAACATAAGACGTCATATAAGACCGAAACAGTCGTGGGATGTGTTTTCAATTCACTTCTACTAATTGTGTAATTAATTGTTACGTATACTTTGAATATAATATCCCAGGCATGAAGCCGATCTAAATTATCACGCAAATAAAACGTTAGTTGAAATGTGCCTAGATGCCGCAGGGGGCATCGCGCTTGCTTCATAAGCAGGAGGTTACGCTATCAAATCCAGCTCGATGAATGTATGTTTTTTATGTTTTATTTTGACATTTGGAGAAACAATAATGCACAGATTTCATACGTTTTGAACAAGATCTCATTTTTGTGTAAAACGCCTAAATAAGTTTGTCACCTTTGAGTCTGAAATTATAATTTTGTTACTGTTGATATTGAAAAAAAAACCGGTTTGATTAGGTTGGCTAAAACGAAATCGTACTGGCGATTAATAAGGAAAAATAACTGCTACGTTTATAATTTGGCAGATACTTTACTTTACTAAATATGAATTAAGTTTCCTTCTGGAAATCTTCTGTATAACTTTAATGAACTTTGTAATACAAGTTTGTTTCAAAGAGACTTACACTATCTACAGATATAGTAAAATTTAGTTCTTTAGCTTCATAGAAAATTGAATTTTGGGCATTCTTCTCAAAAGGAGTTAGAACGCAAGATTTTTTTGATAATAAAGAGATATCGATGATAACACTTTCGAAAGAATTCTTTAAATGTGCGCGTACAAGGACCTCTAAAATCGATCTTTAAGGTCTGTGTAAGTTTAAAGTATTAACTTTACTAATATGTTTCTTTTAAAGAGACTTACACTATCTACAGATATAGCAAAATTTAATTCTTTAGCTTCATAGAAAATTTAGTTTTGGGCATTTTTCTCAAAAGGAGTTAGAACATAAGATTTTTTTAGTAATAGAGAGATATCGATGGCGCAACACTTTTAAAAGAATTCTTCAAATGTGCGCGTACTAAGACCGTTAAAATCGATCTTCAAGGTCTGTGTGAGTTTAAAGCATTAACTTTACTAATATGCCGTATAATAATTGGGTACAATTCTTATAAAAATTTGCTGCTATAACGCACTTGCTGCGTCCCGAAATTTTATTATTTTTCTGGTTTTTGGAGTGATTTGGTTTTAAGTTTCAGGTGCCATCCACAGGGACCAACGTCAGCCTTTTGCCAGGCAAAATTTTAAATCTCAAAATTTAAACAAGTACATTTTGAATTCCCTATAATATAATCTCCAATTTCTTCTCGTTTGTTTTCGATCTTTCTTTTATTAGCGGGCGTTATAGTGTTGTCAAGTATTGTTAGCGACATCTACTGATAAAGGCAACTTCGTTGTCAAAATACGTATCTACTTCGCAACTCTATTCTTCTTTTTGTGGTTTTTTGGGGTGATTTGGTTTTAAGTTTCAGGTCCCATCCGACGTTGGCGGCCTTTGACCAATCAAAATTAGAAATCTCAAAATTTAAACAAACACATTTTGAATTCCCTGTAATATAAGCCCTAATTTTTTTCTCGTTTATTTTAGGTCTTCCTTTTATTAGCGGGCGTTGTAGTGTTGTCAAGTATTGTTCAGATATGGTTATTGCCTCCAACGATATTTTTAATGATTGTTTTCTACTTTTTGAGAGTTGTATACATAAGAACAAGCAGATGTGTTAAAAGAATTGAAGGAATCAGTAAGTACAAAATAATTCTACTTCATGATTTTAAACTTTTTTTAACTTTAATTAGCGATGTACATTGTTTTCCACTTTTAAGCTAAATATTATCGAGCTAAGTGTTTTTATGATTGTCGAGTATAATAACATATTTAGTATAATAATAAAAGACAGAGTTTTAATTTTTTTCTATCAAAACAAGCGCTTTACAACTATTTTATTGAAAATGTATTTATGTTGTCTTTAATATTTTTTTAAATATTCATCCTTATGAATTCCATTATTTTAAATATATTATTTAAAAGATGACTATGTAAGTACAGTTAGAAGCAGCACTAAGTGCCTCAAGGCTGTTCCAATCGGACAAACTTAAGCCAGGAGATTTTGTTGGCAACTTTAACATCCTGTAAATGATTCCACTGGAGTCACTCGCCAAACCAACAGACTAAATTCCATCCAAACTGGACTTCATCGTTCCATTCGTTGTGGTCATAAGTGACCGCCAAGCATGCGACATGAACAGTGCAAGGCTGACAAACAACTCATCTGTATGGTATACAGGCGGGTCTAAACAAATGGAAGGAGCAGGACTGGAAATAATAGGACCTAACTTTAGAATCGCTAAGCCCCTAAGAAAAACTTCCACCACAAGCAGAAATGCTTGCTATAAATCCTGTATACAGGAGCGCATACAAAGAAGACAGAGAGATCTACATCGCAACAGACAGCCAGGCAGTACCAAAGACTCTGAACCCATTCAAAACCGAGTCCAAACTAACCGGGGACTGCAAAAACCGTCAAACCAACTGGCTACGAACAACAAAGTAACTTTGATTTGGGTACCAGGGCATCAAGGCATTAAAGGAAATGAGGACGCAGATAGTCTTGCAAAAAGGGCACCCGTAACACCATTCTACGGTCCTGAGCCCTATTGTGGAATAACAGAAAACTACGTAAGAAATGAACTTGATAATTGGGAGAGGAACCAAATGCTGTCATGTTGGAGAAAAACGCCAGGCTTTAGGCAGGCAAAACGGTTCATCACCATATCAACCTGAACCGTTTCTTGAATTGAACAGAAACGACTGGAGAATAATCACAGGACTTTGCACAGGACACTCCGTAGTAAGATATCACCTTATAAAGATGGGTAAAGGGGACAGTAAGAACTGCAGATTCTGCACTGAATCAGTAGAAACAACAGAACACTTGCTATGCGACTGCATGGTCCAGTTCTGCAAAAGGCTCAAATACCTTGTAGAAGTGACCCTAACACCACAGGATATTCGCAAAAATAGATCCCAGAAATCTACCACATCAAAAGTCTGAACTTTGTGGGCAAGTATTAGGAAAAAGAGTTATGCACAAAAGACCCATTTGAGTCGCAGCGCTGAGAGGCCAAAGACGGCTCGTTTAACAATCTACACTCTACAAATACTCTTAGAAGAGACTTGTTCATCACAATACATTTTCAGATCTGACGATCATTTGTCTAAGAACGTAACCTTCATCAGAGAATGAAATAAAAAAATCTTGAATTGATTGACCGTTGTTACCCTTACTTGGTGAAATTGTTCGATACTAAATATGGATTTGTTTCTGACGTCGCAAATGCTTGTTTTCTTATTTGTAGCGGGTTACGAAAAAAATTTCTACATATGTATTTGCCTTAACATTTTTAGTCGTGAGGTAGTAGTGTAGTCGACTGACCATAATCGAGAATAGACGCCAGGCGGTAAATGTAAGAAAATAAAACAGAAAGTACCTTTTCGAAAAGGTTACAAAGATTTTCCCATTGAAATAGTGTACAAATTTTCAACAGAAAAGTTTATCCAAAATTCAAATCAAATAGCTTGGTTGTTACATTTTTGGTTTGGTAAATACGAGAGCTATTCTATAAATAACTTGGTTCTCATACTAAGACATGATAACAACAACATCTGTAAAAGGGGCTTTGAAGCTTTTTTCCTGCGGATGAAAACTATCATTTTTACACTATCTCATTATTTAGCAGTTGCTTCAATACAAGTATTTTGAGTGAAAGTGAAAAACTGATAAAATTGTAATTCGTGGTGTAGTTTGAGCCTTCTTTCTGGAAGAGGAAATGGAGCGAAAATCCTGAAAATATTGCGCATCCATTGTTTCACTAATGATCTTTCTATAATATGAGATCGTGAGAGTTTGGGTAAACAAATCCAAGTGAGGCAGGAAGCACCACGTCCTGCGGTTCCAATATCTGCTGTAACAAAAGAAACCATTAACGAAATCCGCTATATCGTTCTGGTCAACAGGCGAGGGGAAGTTTGAAACTTAACAGGGGCAACAAGTATATTAGTTGACCGAGCACATTTGATTTTACATAATGAACTGCAAACAGTTTGAGAAAGAGATATACCGCGTTTGCTAAGAACAAACAAAAACTAAATCACATGTGAGTATCTGCCGAGTGTTTGCAACTGAAAAATCAAGTCTGTTGGACGTTTTGTAACACACTAGTAAATCTTTGCAACGCAACAGTTAAAACAATGAACTGCATGAGGGAAACCGGCTCCGAAAAATCTGGAATGCGTTTAAATAGCCGGGAAGGTGATAGCATCGATCTTTTGAGATGAGAGGGGAATCCAGTGTCGCTTAGCAGAAGTTGACCGAAATTCTGCTTCCAACCTATTCACTCGGCTTTGTTGAACTTGCATCTATTCCCTAAACTCAGAGCTTTCGTTAGTAAAAAAAGATTTTGTGCAATAAACGAGTTATCCAGGCGGCCAATGGTTATTTCAAGAGCCCTTAGTGACGGGATCGTAAACGTGGAAACACGTTAGGTCAAGTGAGTTGAACTTAAGGTAGAGACAAAATTCATATTGATGTTGTAGCAGACTTCGCAAATTGTGATAAGGCAAAATGGAATTGTTAGGCAATATTTTGGCAGTCATCGGATACTGACGCTTTGCAAATGAGGTTACGTTTTTGTCTTATATTGTCTGTTATTTATCAGACCCACAATAATCATCACAGCCTGACGGCACGATGTCGTTTGTCATCACAACCATGACTGCCTGCAGAGGCTCTTTTTATTTCATTTTAGCTTCCGCACTTCATCAATTGGACCAGGTTATCCAGAAGTTTTCCTCTTGATTTACCTCTTCTGTTTTCTTTCAGGTATGCGTCCCTTAAATAATGTTGTAAGAAGATTGTTATGTCTCATAATATGTCAAATAAAATTTTAACTGCAGCCTCTCAGTTTCTTTCAGCAAGCCTGTTTATTTTCTCACCTCTTCTAGCAGACTATTATTTATCCTTCTATCGACGTGCCTTGCCTTTATCATTTTTCTCTATCTCAACATTTACAAAGCTTCTATTCTCTTTATGCCCTACTCAGTCAAAGCCTAGTTTTTTGCGTCATACACTACAACACTTCATATGTATAACTTGAAGAACCTTGAAGTCCAAACAAGAACATTTTTAAGTGAGAAGACTACTTTTGTGTATCGAATGCTTGCTGTTACATCCCAAAGACAACATCGAGAAAGTGGAAAAAATGGTGTTACAGGATCGAGTTTCGATTATCACCTATGGAATAAGATATATGTCGTTATCATATCACCGAAGCACCTATCCTAACACATTGTCATGCAGATTTCGGGTTCGATAAATTTTTAGCGCGCTGGATTCTGAGAAGTCTGCCTCCTAAACAGAGGTTGTGCAGCCAAGAAATTTACGAAGAAAATTCGGCGGCTGTAGATTGTGACAAATCACTTTTTTCCAAAATCGCAAAAGGCGATAAAACGTGAATCCCCAAACAAAAGAATAATTAATGCGCACAAAACATCCTTACCACCCAAAAATACAAAGAGGCAAACATGTAGGGAAGCTGATATCAACAATGTTGATGATAGTGAGGATTAGACAATTCATCCAGAAGGGTTCTGCATCTACTGCATATGTCTACAAATAAAAACTAATTATTTATGTATAACAAAAATAGGCCTTCTAATATCGCCCAAATATCTTTGTTGCTGCATGACAACTGCAGAGTTCATAAGGCTCACAAAGTTTAGGAAGAAATCAACAACCACGAGCTTGTTAAGTTACGACGTCCCTCTGACAGTCCTAATCTAGCTCCATCAGGCTTTTCTCCCTTTCCTTAGAAATTCTTGTGAGGTCAACGATTATCTTTGAAAACTATAACAGGTTATTTTTAATTTTACCGATAGATTTTTTACGCTATTCTGTTATTGAAGAAGCGTTAGTGTCTAACTGTTAACGGTTTATATATAAAAAAATGTATTTTGTTTTAGCTCGTAGTCCATTATATAACCATATGACAGCTTCCATGAATGGTCTATCTACCATCAGAGCTTTCTCAGCAGAGAAAATATTAGTGAATGAATTCGACCATTATCAAGATTGCCACAGCGCAGCCTGGTTTTTGTTTATCGCATCCAGTCGTTGTTTTGGATTCTGGTTGGATATATTCTGTATCATGTTTATTACCTTAGCAACATTTGGTCTTGTGATATACAGTAAAAGTAAGTACAGTATATTTTTTAACTTGCTGATAAGAAAGTATTCATTATACCTAAAAACCAATACCTAATACTAAGAAAACAATGTTAACAAACGTTTTGATGTTGTTTTTTTTTTTGTCATATTGTCATTGGTACAGGAGTTCTACGATTTGAAACATGAAAATTGATGATTTTAACCAGCAATTCTGAAAGAAATGAGGATTATGGGAAAAAAAAACATTGAGCAAAATGGCTTTACAAGGTTTTAAATTTCTATTTACCCTATATGCAGAAAATTTGTTCGAACTAAAAAAAAAACCCAATTTTTTATAAACCAAGTAACTAATTTTGATATGTAACAAAATTTTTCTTAGGGCAATATTTGTATTAAATTTAACCAAATTAACTTCATTATTGTTGGATATAAGATTTTATTTAAGAAACTTTTTTTTAAATTCTTCCAGATTTGAAGTATTCGTATGAAGCTTCGTAACCATGACATACGTGCTGCGCCCAGACTTTTGTAATGTCGTATTTATCTGAATTCACTGCGTTAATTTTTCTATTTTTTTGTACTTTAACACCGGTCTACTTCTGCGACTATGACCAATCACTGACGCCAGGTTTCACCTCACTATCCTGGAAATGCCTGTCTTTCAGTAAGGAGGGTAGGGATATTTTGTGTGCCCAACATCGCATAGACCCGGGACCGACGGCTTTACGCCCACACCGAAGGTCGGAACGTGCAGGCATTCAACTTTATTCAATACAATGCCACAACTTCGGTTAATGTTCATTTTACAGTATATACTGGAAAAGTAAATTGGGAACTCTGGGAATCGAACCCATTACCTCTCGGTTCAGAGTCGCACGTTTTTACCATTGGATCACCAAGGCTCTTGCGTTAATTTTGTCCAAGAGATTAGAAAATTTTCAAAAATTCGTCCATAATGACAGTAACAAACCAACATTAATTTATTAAGTAGTTGGCATCATAGTGCGATTACGTTAAAGATTTTTTATTTACAGGAATTTAGTCGTTATAACTGTGTTCGCATTTTGATTCATGATTTTTTCTTTATTTTGGCATTGCAGAAGTTTCTGTTAGTGTAAGTTGTTATTGTGATATTGTTTTTCGTTTATTTTACTTCGGCGTATTACACGACTTTGATAAATCACAGATGCCAGGGAACGGAGTCACTTCGCTAACATGGACATTTGGCCAAAGAAGTACCCTTTCTTAGAAAGTGCACCTTTGGGGCGCCTAAGATCACACGATACACAGCAACGACAGTTTAAGGCTCTTCAGCAGGCAGTCCTGCAGATAATTTAACTTATTTGAAAGCAATGCCGCCACCTCATTAGTTGCTATTTTTTTAATTTGTACTGGACTAATATATTATTAATAAATTAACCAAATTTAAAACCTGGAGTGTGCCACTAAAAGCTGTAAATAAAATTTATATTTAGCTTTAAAGTAAAAAATCATAATTTTGCTTGAGGTGACTTAAAATGCCGTCCGAATTTTGTTGTACTGAATTGCATTTATGTAAAGTAATATTAACTGTAAAATTTACTCGAAGTTAACAAAGGCCTTAAATAGAGTCAATAAATTATTGTGTGTGAGTATTGATATTTGTCACACCGATAACTCAAAATAATGGCCCGATTTTGAAAATTTTTCTGAGTACCTTCCTTTTGCAAGTGGCTTGGATATGTTCGTTAGCCAGGAAAATCGGCACAGGTTTTCGCAGAATTTTTTTTTGCTTCCGGAAAAAAAAATTATATCCGGAAATTACAAAGTAAGGGCAACGAAATTTGGTTCGCGTGTTTGTATTATAAAGAGTGAACCTTGTAAATTTAGATCTGCGAGTTTAAAGACAAAAAGTTATGGGCATTTAAAGAAAAAAAATTGGGGGTTTCCTCAACGTCAACGTCGCGATTTGCAACGTCGAAAATGGAAACATTTAGGCAAAGAACCTGAAAGAAATACGAATTATGTAAAGAAAATGTCGTGAGAAAAGTGTTCCGGCAAACCCTTAAGTTCCAGCTTCAACCGTCATTGTCCTTCATTTTATTAAAATATTTCCAGAGATTTCGTTTCAAATAGACCCTTTCTCTAATACTTTGGCGATAGTTTTAGTTAAGTTTATAGTTTAACCGTCTATAATTTTTGCTAATTTTCGTTGAAAAAAATCGTTAATGAGGAGACCGCGCCTTTTGAATTTTAAAAACATTTCTTCAAATGAACGCATACTAGGCTCCCTAGAATCCATATCCGGATTTAGTTTCAGTTTTTGTCTATTCACAGATATACAGGGTGACACATTTTTACGGTAAAGCTCAATATAATTGTTATTATACAAGATACGAGAAAAAGTTGTATACGTTAATTATAGGTTGTCTTGAGCTGCATCTTGTAAAATCGAACACCCATATATCATTGCATTTTTGCATTTTTTATCGAAATATAATGCATGTTTGTAAGAAAAAAAATCGAGACGGAGTAAGTGCGTTTTGGTAACGAATGTTGACTAAATTCTTCAAATGTCAATAACTCAATTTGCTATTAGCCCAAGGTTTGTCGACTAGAAACCAGTTTCCTCGGAAATATTTCAAGTTTATTTTCGGATTTTTTTATTTTTTTCAAACAATAAGTTATTTTGACAAAATACGGTACATTTTTTCTACTATATAGGTTATACCGGTAACCATATTGATGCCTGCTTGCATTAGAGAGACATATTTGTTATTAAAAACATTTTTATGAAAATTCACTTCCATAACGTACTTACTGCGTCCAGACTTTATTTGATATAAACCCGCGTACCACAGTTGGTTGCCATAACTTTGTTAACTCCGGAGATGTGAAAAAGAAAACACAATATTTTCCGAGGGAAACCGGGCCGATTATTCTGGATAACGAACTTATCCAAGCCACCGCAAAAGGAAGGTACTTACCAAATGTGATTCAAAATCGGCCCACTAATTTGTGAGCTATCGGGTTGATACTTTATATATATATATATATATATATATATATATATATATATATATATATATATATATATATATATATATATATATATATATATATATATATATATATATATATATATATATAGATAAGATAGAGATTTTTAAAGTCCATTTTGTTAAATCACATCACAAACTCTATAATTTAAGCTGCTGCAATGATTTTTGGCATATATCATATGTTATATAGGGGCAACTTTGGTACCAGATCTGGTCAGAATTGCTCTGTTATTTCTGAAGATCTATATTTTTTTTAGATAAAACCCAAACTTTTTCGGAAACCCTAGTCAGATTTTCCTGGTTAACGAACTTATCCAAGCCATATACTAAAGGAACATATCAACATTTAAAATCTGAGACTGACCTCGGTCATGACTTCCTCCTCATTAACGGAATTTTCATATGAAAACTTACTAAAACATAATTTCCCAAACTTAAGATAATATCTTTAAAACCCCCAATGGCACAACTATTTTTAAAAAATCATTGTTATCTGCTTTATTACTAAACATCCATAATTTAATGAGTTACTCAAATTTCTTTTGGAAATTGTTTGTTTCGCTTGCTGTTTTTTTTTGTGTTTTAGTGAATTTTCTTAGAAAAAATTCACTAATGAGGAGATCTCGACTTTTGAATTTTGAAAAAATTTCTTCAAATGAGCGCGAACTACGACCCCTAGAACCCATATCCGGAGTCAGTTTCAATTTTTATGTTTATATATATATATATATATATATATATATATATATATATATATATATATATATATATATATATATATATATATATATCTGTGTGTGTGTGTGTGTGTGTGTGTGTGTGTGTGTGTGTGTGTGTGTATCACACCGATAACTCAAAAAATCATGGACCGATTTTGATAAAATTTAGCACGTGTCTTCCTTTTGTAAGTGGCTTGGATAAGTTCGTTAGCCAGAAAAATCGGACCAGGTTTTCCAGGAAAATTTTGGGTTTTCTTTCGAAAAAAAAATTTATCTCAAAAAATAGGATAGCTATGGTAACCAAATTTGGTACGTAAGTTTACGACATTAAAAGGAAACTATATACCAAAATCTATATTTCTATGTTAAAAGAAAAAAGTTATAAAAAAAATTTCGTGCAAGATCATTTCTATGAAAATTCACTACCATAACGCACTTGCTGCGTCCAGACTTTTTTTTGCCAAGTGACTTTATAATTTCCACTTGCGTTAAAATAGTATCTTGGCATCTCAATCTTTAAGCCATTTCACAACAATAAAGAACTTTTGGGAGTATTCGAAAATACCCGTGAATGATATAACTACTAGTGGATAAATAAAATTGTCAAACAATTCATAGTCTCAGTAAACCTACAACCTAAAAAAACACTATTAAACATTTCACTAAGCGCTTAGGATAAACGGGAAATTTTAAATTATATTTTAAATGACCAAATGGAAGTTAAAAAATCTCCATTTTTGTGAATTTTCTTAGAAAAAAATCACTAATGAAGAGATTTCGACTTTTGAATTTTGAAAAAATTTCTTCAAATGAGCGCGATCTAGGACCCCTAGAACACATACCCGGGGTCAGTTTCAATTTTTATATGTTTATATATATATATATATATATATATATATATATATATATATATATATATATATATATATATATATATATATATATATATATATATATATATATATATATATATATCACACCGATAACTCAAAAAAGAATAGAGCGATTTTGATGAAATTCAGCATGTACCTTCATTTTGTAAGTGGCTTGGATAAGTTTGTTAGCCAGGAAAATTGAACAAGGTTTTCCGGGAAATTTTTGAGTTTTCTTTCGAAAAAAAAAATTATCTCAAAAAATAGAAAGGCTATGGTAACTAAATTTGGTACGTAACTTTACGATATTAAAAGGATACTATAGACCAAAACTTATATTTCTATGTCAAAAGAGAAAAAGTATTTTGTGCCTGATCATTTCTATGAAAATTCACTACCATAACGCACTTGCTGCGTCCAGACTTTTAAATTTATGTAGTCAATCAACAGCTATTGTGCGTAGTTCTTGTTTTTTATTTTGTTTCATTGACGTCATTTTATTTTTGCGACTATGGTTAATCACCGACGCCAAGGAGCAGATTCACCACACCGTTTTGAAAGTTTTGCCAACCCTTCTGTTACTTTTTCTGTTAGGAGGGTAGTGATATTTAACGTGCACAATATCACGTGCTATATGGAACCGACGGTTTTCGCCCCTTCCGAAAGACGGCTGCGTACTTGTCTAAAGATTGCTTTCTAAGATTTTGTGAGTTGTTTGTTATTTTTAAAATTGTTATTTCCCTAAACAAGAAGCCTTAATACTATGTAGACAACTAAGATACTAATTACAAAGATGATAATGCGAATAGAGGACGAGTTCGGTATTTATTTCCGACATAAAATGTGTGGTACTAATTCTAAATTTATTCAGCTAAAATCCTTGAAATTAAATATCGATAGCTTTAAGGCAAGTGAACGTAGTAGCATCTACTTGAACAATATTCCATAACTTCTCTACGCAATGAGGAAGGTAAAGTGAAAGTTACCGGAAGAAATTCCATTTATGTAGTTAATAACCTTGTGTGCTTCATCTATATTAGCAAATATTTATATGACATTGAATAACACGAGTCAATTGATTGATACAGCAGATATCTATCATTTTTATTGCTGTATAAAATCAATTTATTAACCTAAATGTGTTTGTTCTAGATATTTATGGTGGTGATCTTGGTTTGGTTATTACACAATATATCGGCCTAATTGGATCGCTTCAATGGGGAATGAGGCAGTGGAGCGAATTAGAAAATCAAATGACTTCCGTTGAAAGACTTCTTGAATACACCCAAGTTGAAACCGAGCCTGAACGTAAAGAATGTACCACATTACCAGTGGATTGGCCACAAGTAGGAAAGGTAGTTTTTTCGGATGTGAGTTTGAGGTATATGTCCCATGACTCTCCAGTACTTAAGAATCTTAATTTCACTATATATCCCGGTGAAAAAGTCGGTATAGTCGGTAGAACTGGCGCCGGAAAGTCTTCCACCATATCTGCACTATTCCAATTATATGAGATTGATGGAAGCATTATCATAGATGATGTTGATACAACTAAACTCCCACTCAGTGATGTAAGAACGAAAATTTCGATAATTCCACAGGAGCCAGTATTATTTTCGGGTACGATGAGAAAAAATCTTGATCCATTCGACGAATACAACGACGAAATGTTGTGGAATGCGCTGGAGCAAGTTGAATTAAAGAATGTCGTTTTCGATTTGCCTGGTGGTTTATCCAGTAGAGTATCCGAAGGAGGTATTAATTTCAGTGTCGGGCAAAGGCAGTTGGTTTGCTTAGCAAGGGCATTAATTAGAAACAATAAGATACTGGTTATGGATGAAGCCACTGCCAATGTTGATCCACATACGGATTCTTTAATTCAAAGAACAATCAGAGAGAAATTTGCCGACTGCACTGTACTTACTATAGCCCACAGGCTGCATACTGTTATGGATTCTGATAAGATTTTGGTTATGGCTGCTGGACGTGTTCAAGAATTTGATCATCCCCACAATTTGTTGCAAAAGGAAGGAGGTGTTCTCAGAGGCTTAGTTGAAGATACAGGCAATGCAACTTCAAAGGCACTTATGACAGTAGCAAAAGAGGTAAGAAAACTTCCAGTGTTTTTTTTATTTTACCAATTGCAACTCTTTGCTTGTTATTTAAAGAAATTTCGTAAGTTTAACTTCAAAATTCGTCTATTTTTTTTAAGAATATCAAAGTTAGAGGATATAGTTTTTTATTGCATAGTATCTTCAAAGACAAGTACACTTGGAGAACCCAAATCACTACAACACATTTTAAAAAAGACTTGACGATCGTTTCACTAACCAAGTTAGCGTCATCAGAGGATGAAAAATTCTAACTATTTTAAAAAACTAACATCACCTTATATACCGGATCTTAGGTAAAGGGACCGAACTGAGAGGGGAAAATAAACGCAGGCAAATTCTGCAGTGTATTGTATTTTTATCTCGGGACGAAGTCTGCACTGTCTCTACTAACTTATCTAAAATGTGTCCATCTTTAGTAATTTTGGAAAAGTTTAAGGACACCTAAATTAACATAGTTTGCTTTGTCGGAACTATCTGTGTTATTCTGTTATCTCTAGGACCTGTTAAAAACGTGGAAATTTTTATTTAGCGAAGCAATCGATCAGGTGGCTCGTAATCGGCGGTGGTACCACCTTCATACAATTTTTGTTGTAACTATATTTCGCAATATATATATATATATATATATATATATATATATATATATATATATATATATATATATATATATATATAATGAAGATAATCTGAAATTAATTAAAAATGTTAGACAACCAGGACAGCTAAATTCCTTCGAAAGTATATATATATATATATATATATATATATATATATATATATATATATATATATATATATACTTTCGAAGGAATTTAGCTGTCCTGGTTGTCTAACATTTTTAATTAATTTCAGATTATCTTCATTAACGTGATGATTATTATCCCAAATATGTCGGGCGACAGTAGATCTATCTATAGTACCGTAACGTATTGGGCTATGTGTTCTTTGAATCTAACTCCAATCGATCTTTTTATTTGCTCGACGTACTTAAGATTACAATCTTTACAACTTATTTCATACATTACCGACATTTTGTCCGTGCTTTCCTTGTCTTTTGGGTAACCTAGCAGGTTTTGAAAGTTATTTTTTGTCGAAAATGTTAGCTGCAAGTTGACTTTTTTACAAATGCTATCTACACCCCTCGTGATTCGAGGTTCAAATGGTAAGCAAACAAAGTTTATTTCGGATTTCTCTCTTTTAAACGTTGTTGATTCCGTCAACATTTTCTTTGCTTTCTGTTTGTTGATTAATTTTTCCACCAGGCAAGCAGTGTATCCGTTATATTCGGCCACGTTCTTAATATAATTTAATTCTTTGGTATATCTACTTTTGTTTAAAGGAAAATTAATTTACCGATTTACTAAAAAATTCAGACTGGCTATTTTTTGTGCGTACGTATGATGTGAGTCGTTCGGAATGTAGCTTATAGTGACGGTCTCCTTTCTATAGACATCGAATTTTAAAGTGTCTTTATTCTTGATAAGTAATACATCTAGAAAGGGTAATTTATTATTAATTTCTAATTCATGACTAAATTTTATAGAATCAAATATATTGTTGAATCTGGCAATAAAATCTTCTATTCTGCAAATGTTTGTGTTAAACACTGCGAAAATATCATTCACGTAACGAAACCACACTCTAGGAAAATAACTATTTTCACTTTCAAGATCTGTTTCAAATCTGCTCATGAAAAGGTCTGCAATAAATGGCGATAGCGGATTGCCCATTGCCGTACCTTGGGTTTGTTCAAAAAATTCATTGTTGAACTGAAAAATATTTTGTTTGATACGAAGGCTTGTTAAAGTTAAATATTCTTTGCAAACATTTTCATTTATGTTATTCATGTGAGAACGCTAGGAAACAATCAGGTTACATCGAATGAAATTAAAACCTCGCCTTCAGTGAATTTAACCTCTTTAATCTTATTAATAAATTCAAGTGAATTTGTTACTGAAAAAGTTTTTTGTTTGACGGGCAAGTCTTTAAACTCATTTGTCAGCCACTTTGCTAAATTATATGTCGGGGAATCTATAGCCGAAACAATGGGTCTAATTGATGACACCTAAAGAGCATTGAATTTTCTATAAAAAAAAGGTCATAAGCATTGTAAAAGGTATTACAAAAACGAAGGGTTTCCATTTGCAGGAAAATTAGCTTATTGGCACCATCATGTTCTCATTGCATCATATTGTATCTTTTGATCCAAAAATAATGTCTATAGCAACATCTGTTTATTATTATGCATCTGGTTTTTCATTGCCTCGGGCCCACTCCCACTCCTTGTATTTTTGGATAATCGAGTTACCAGCAAAATATATATTTTTTGCACTTATTACAAACTGATACGTTGGTAATTGAGTAGATAATAGCTCTTCGTGAAGGGAGAGACGATGCGGTGTAGGGTGGGTATGTTCTGTGTTTAGGCATACTCACTTATTGAATCATTATAGACGATGATATTTTGTGAATGTGTAGTGCTGAGGCTGAGCATACTTCCCTAGATTATATATTATTATAGGCTCCACTATCTGTAGTTGATGATGACCTAGAACACTCTGCTCTTGAAGATAACCTGAAAGCTATAATATGTTCTTCATCCTCGTTACGATCGTCTATATCCATCACTGTGCTTGACTGTTTAGGCAGCCGCCATGGCAATTGTTACAATATCGTCTACAAAGAATACCAGATTTTCGGCATCCACACATTGTCTATTGGCAAAATACAAGATTTAATAATGCTTCTGGAGCCATTGAGTCCATTGTTATAACTGGAGATAGATTTTTTTGCTGTTTTTCCAATCACAAACCTCGGGAGGTAATTCGTTACCCCACCATGTTTGTACCTGGTGGTATACTCGAAACGAATGCTGTCTAGCCGCACCTTTTATTGGTAATACTGAAAAAATATCCGGTCTAATTTTTGTTACGGATTTTGTGAAACAATTATATCGATGAATATTTAAAGACTGAATTGTTTAGTGAGCACCAAAGATTGCAAGAAAAAATATTTCTCCAGCTCGTGAAACATCCTTTTGCAAAGCATTTCTATTGGTGAAAAATTTCTGCGACGTGTTGCAGTTCTTTAATTTTCTGATAGAGTTTGGCACATTTAATTTTACTTTTATTGAAATTTTCTGACATGGTGTCGCAGCCACTGAATGCATGTAAGAATAAAATACTATTTACAAGTCCTGATGATTGCAGTTGCTGCGAGAAATACACCGTCCTCTCTGTCTTTCCTTTGCCAGGTGTAACAAAAATAATATCTATTTGCAGCGGAGCTCGTGCAAGTAGTAGGACCAAAAGACCAATATCTTCACCAATAATTGCTACATTGTCGTGGTTAAATGAAGCTTCAATTGCCGTGCTAACAATAAGACAGTCTGGGTCATCTGGCTTTGTCGGAATTCAATTCCATTATCCTTTAACTTGGCAGAAAGCATGTTGGCTAATCTACTCTTATTTTTGTCATTTGAAAGAAATTGACCCTGTCTTACAGTAACATTCATATTCTCGTCAAAATTGATGTCCACAGATTTTTTTACTGCAGAGCGGCGATTTTTCTCGGATTTTTTCGTGCTGTTACCAGTATTAAATATCCGTCGAAAATAACTATACATTTTTACCAATAATGCTTTTGATGTAATTCACATAACCATTGCAAATACTAGAAAATGTTGAGTTATGTTTCCATACAACTCTATGTAGGAGGAATTCGCCATCAATAATATTTAGGCAGTTTATCAACAATGTGTTCTCACTTGATGCGGAGAAAATGTCATATAACGAGCATTTTTTGTTTTTCTCATGCCAGATTCATTGAAGAGAGATAACGGAAACTGAGCTAACTCATATTCTAGATGTCTCGCAAGATCTTCATTTGTTTGCTTGGAAATTGCTATTCTTTGAAATAAAACATGTAATGGATCAATCGATACAATGTCTCCATGAACTTTCAAGGTACAATTCACAGTAGTTAAACGAGGAGCTTTGTCTTTTCGAGACAACTTTACTGCTAGGACATTATTACCGATTATTTTTTACATTGCCTTTTTTTCCGGTTTCAACAGTTTATGGTAGCATCTCCCACTACCCCAGTTGCTAATGCCATTATGTTTTCTTCAATTGGAAAGAGAGAGTGAATCTGAAAAAATTTTCCCATCATATGCATCTTTTTTTGCGTGATTCCTGAAAATCAACGTGTTGCTCAACAGTCCCAAAAAATATGTCACTAAATTGTTCCAGGGCAGTACAAACATTGTGAGTAGCAGTCGTTCCCAAAATTCATTTACCTAGTACACTATCGCTTGTTCCCGTTCTACGCGTAAGACCTCCAGTACTTTTCATACTTCGCATTAGTTAGTTTTTATTTTATTTATAAAGTACGAAAATTTTAAAAGTGCATCATTTTTTCAAGATGGCAGCAATTCCTCATGCTCAATTGTTGTGGACTTTTTACACAATGAACAATAAAGTCTAATAAATATATCTGCCAAATTTCAAAGCTTTCATATTTTTTCCTCCTATTCGTTGAAAAACAAACTTCGTTTCCTGGCCTAGGACTTACGTAGACTCTTGTGTGATCGTTAAGAATATGTGATGAGCTGGTCTGTTTAAGATATTATATTGCCATGCTATAGCGTTGTATCCTTTAATTATTATTATTTTTACCTATTATTTTACTTTTCCAGAGTTATGGAGCGAAGAAAAGAGAATAGTGTTGAGAAGATTAGTAACAGGGCCAATTGTCTCATAATTCCTGTGATAGAGTGGTAATGTTTAAATTATTATATTTTATGTGTTTTTAACAGTAACAATATTTATTGTCGCCAGTATACCAATATTATATTACTTATGTATTTTAAATAAAAGTATTTCTTATTAATAAGTGTTTTCTTAGATTGGGTACCTTGAAGAGTCTATCTCAATAAGTTCAGTTGAGTAAAAATAACCCAGTGAGCCACATAACTTGTAGTTATGGATAAAATAACTGATTAGGCTTGTGTGTATGTCAATATATGTCAATGGTTGGATTAAAATAAATACTTAACCAGGAAAAACGAGATTTAGAGAGAAAACAAAATTCTATTTTTTGGCATATCAGTAATGGACTTAGTACAACGCTTCTCCAATAACGCAATACCAAGGAAAGTATTGATTTCGGTAACTCCGCAAAAAATGGCCCCCTTAGTTCTTCATTTGCAGCAAATGCACGTTTTCACAAGTGTGTTTAGCCTAGGAAAGAGGTAATAGTCTAGAGGAGCTAGTTCGGGACTGTAAAGGGGGGGTCATAACTTAAAGCCATACTTGCTGATATCTTTAAAAAATTGGTGAGCGTCAGGAACTCTGCAATTGTTGTGAATCCAATAAAATTAAGTTTTTAAAGCAATATTAGAAGGATTTTTTGACGGAGAGAGACTTCAAGTTTTTAGTTGTGTCTTTGTAGACATCTGTGGTAATTTTAGATTCCTTCTACAAATACTCTATCTAAATAATACCCTGGTGTCCCAAAAAAAATTTCCCATCAGTTGCATGGCAAATGTTTGGCCTTTGCTTTTTTGTGTGATAAGGACCCTTTGTGCGACCCTTACACTGACTTTGTACACATTTGTGGTAATTTTAGATTCATTCTGCATATACTCAATCCAAATAGTCCTGATTATCTCAAAAAATTGTCATCAGCTCTTCTGCAGACGATGGCGTCTTTACTTTTTCGTGTGGTGGAGATATTTATGCAACCATTGCATTAGCTCTTGTCTTGTTGGGGGATCATAGTGGGTCACCCATATTTGATCGCTAGTTGAAATTTTGGGAAAAGATCTTGGTCAAGAGCTTCAGCCGCCAAGCTTTCTACGCAAATTTAATGCTTGCATAACTTTTGTTAAGGAGTCAGGATTCTCGGAATCCTGTGCTGAAAATTAATTTATACAAGTCTTCATGCAAAGTTTTTAACATGGATGGTTTGCAGATTCCTATTGCATGAACGATAATCGAAACTTTAATTCGTCGATCCTGTGACACCATTTTTTCCACTTTCTTGACGCTGTTCTCAGTGTTTGCCTCTACAGTCCATTGACTTTTTGTAAAAAAGTTGCACCAGCTTCTACTATCTTCCCTTGCAATTTGAAAATACGTCTTGCGTTTATGTTTGGGCATATTTAAAAACACTTTCCAGGCAAGCTTTAACAGAATTAGTTCGAAAGGACGGTAACTAAGAGCTCAGACGAACGTTTAGAGTTATAATGCGACGTGTGGCCACGTTAATTTTTGATATCTTTGTGTAAAGAACTGCAAGTACATGCAACTGGAATAACTTAATCTAGGAAAAGTTCTGCCTGGCTTGGTAAGTAAATTTAGGATAAGTATTTAATTTAAGTACAATTTTATAACCTAAGTAACTGATTGAAAATCACTTCTCAATTTTTCCTTGTTTTTTGCACTGCTACTAAGTAATAATGATACAAGCAGCAGACCAGAAATTTACAGTTCATTCACGAAAACTGTGGAATGTGTTGCAGTAGCGACCTGTTGTGCGTGACTAAGAATGTTCTCTGAACAGTCACAAAAAGCATAACATGTTATACATAGGAACTATGCAGAACTAACCAACGATTGTCAAATTGCCAGCCCTGCCAGCTTTCCATGCAGCACAAGATATTCTTAGAATGTTCTCACGATGTGAGAACATTCTTTTTTCAGAATATTTGTTTCAGAATGTTATAGATAGATAAGACAAATAAGCTGGAAGATGTTCTCGGTTGTTTTGATGACAAATATTACCATTGAAACGTTAAAATTTTATAACTTCTATCCAAAAGAAAACCAGACCATTTACTCTTTTGTAACGGAACTTAAGAAGCAACCTGCTAGTCATGGATGTATCAAAAGTCCAAGAATACTCGAAATCTATAGAATTGTATAAGCAACATCTTAGGTTTTTACTACTGTGGAAGTATCAGTATAAAGTGCAGAAAATGTGGACCTGAACATATGGTAGGAAGATACATGTACAATAAAACTTGCAAATTATCAAATACGCAATTACGTTGCTAAAGTATGCCTTCACAACCAGAATATCCAAGCTGTTGGTGACAAACATCGGAATATGGAAATAGAAGTCAAAATCAAGTCAGCGAGAGCAGAGCAGAAAGCAACCATAGAAGGGAAGGGTCAAAATGTCTGGTCGATGACTTTTAGTTGTAGTTTTTGTAAGTGCAAGTGAGTGTGTTTTTGTGGCATATTCTGTCCAGTTTAGCTATATTCTATAGAGGTATAAGTACTATTATGTAATGCAATTCTTTCAATGCTACAGTGAAACCCTGTAGAATCAATAGTCTAGCCAAATTTCAAGTTAGTTCAGTGGGGTGACCTCGAATATTCATCTCGGAAAATTGTATTTGGTGATGAAATTTTCTGGCAACTCCAAGAACTGTACTTTTTTTAATTTTTGATAAAATTGTCATTGTTTTATTAATATTTTATTCAGAGATTTATTTGTATTTGTTATAAGTACATACTTACTCTGAATAAATGTGTAATACTCGAAATGTTGACTTATTAAATGTCTGAACGTGAGTTTACAAGTGTCAAAATTGTTGTACTGGAGAATTATAGTTTTTGAGGATTTAGCTACAATTGATATTAAGTTATACATAAAAGTAAATGGGAATATATATGACTATTGTGAAAACATTGGTGGGGCCCGCTATAGCAGAAGAAGCAAATTTAGGAACAAAATCAAAAGTAACATTAAAATTAGTTTTGGTGATAGAAGGAGTTTGGGAGGATGCTAAAAGAAATTGTGTCAATACAACAACAAGCATAGCTTATTTGTAAGATGCGATGTATAATTCTAATTACAAATAAATAAGTATAACTATAAAAGTGTGTAGCCACTGGCATAATATGGTAACCACACATGAGTGATTTAAGTTCAAATTCTAACATATATGGCATGTTGGGCTTACTTATACGAAAATAGATAAAAGGCCGGTTAAATGCCCATAGAGCACAAGATATTCTCAGAATGTTCTCACAATGTGAGAACATTATTTTTTCAGAATATTTGTTTCGGAATGTTCTAATAACATTTATGGAATTTCAAACTGCATCTTGATTATTCTGAGTACATTCATTCAATCACATCCTAAGAAAATTCTTCATCAATATACTGAACATATTTAGATAGATCATTATTCAGAATTTTCGCGCAGAATGTGCTCGAGATGTCCTTACAAGATTATATAACTTTAAAATTTAATGAAAAAGATAGATGATGATTACGGTATAAGTATAGTGGTGAGAATTATAAAGAGGAACTGTTTTGCATGTTTGATTCTGTTACCTGTTCTGTGTTAAATACATCAAAAAATTGTATATTTAGGCATAGAGCGCATGCCCATACCGAAGGGAAGATAGCCGATATACGTAAATGTAAATTAATGTCAACTTGAATGATGTTAGGTCATGCTGTATAAGGTTACATTGTAACATAATTAATTAAATAATTAAAAATAATAATGCGACGTGAATATGGAGAAAATTGTGTAATTACAGACATAACGCAGAGTACAGAAGCAATTAAAACATGGTGTCAGGTTATCAAGAACTAAAGGCACCCAGTAAAGAAACAAGTTTTAAAGCATTTCTTACAGGTGACACTGACGAAGTGTTCGCCAATTTTGCCTGAGACGATCATCTTACGAATTAGGTACACATATATTGTAGAATATATACTTTGAACGCATATAACTTCTCAGGGATGCACCTTAGTATAGGGGTAAGTTGTGTTGCGAAAGTTCTTATGCAAAACACCCTGTATATCTTTTTTAAAAACGAAATGTTCCCATAAGTATATGTATAAACATTTTGAGAAGATTCAATGAATGTTCGTGGAACATTTTTAGAACATAGTGGGAGCTTCTAAGAATATTATAAATAACATTCTAAGAACCTTATTAGTATGACAGAATCTGTTCCATTGTCATGTTCATAGAATGTTCTATGCATATATATATATATATATATATATATATATATATATATATATATATATATATATATATATATATATATATATATATATATATATATATATATTATACCTTGTGAGAATGTTCTGGGGATGTTTGAATATTCTTTCGAAACATTCCTGGTATATTCTCAGAAGGTGTTTTGGCTGTCTGGGTTTTTTCTTCCTTGATACATTGATTAATGTACGGTAAATGTATGATGTAAGGCTAGATGCATTCTGGTCATCACTAGCAACATAGACTGGTTTCACTCTTGTTAAAGCTGATCAGTGCAATACATCTTACAATGTCCTGGAATACAGGCTATATATAGTTGCTTTAAATGCATTTTGATTTAGTTAGTATAACACGCACTGGCGAGTCGTAATAAGAGCTAAAGCGATATGTGTTTCTAGTGATGGTCACAGTGTATCTAGCCATGCATATTGGGCCATTTGGGGTTATGAGCATTAAGACCCCGGGTTTTGACCCTAGTTTTATCCCAACCACTTGCATCAATACTTTACTATATTTGACATCAAATAATAAATAAGGACTGTTATTATTATGTTTCATCTAGCAGTCTTTATTCAATTTTCTTAGCAAGAATCGCTGTTGGCGAGATCGTAACTTTAGGATTTCATTATTTTTTTTTCAAAATTTTTACATTATTATGTTTACATATACAGTAAGAGCAAAAATGATATTTTTGTTAAAAAAAGCGAAAACATGTTTATTATATAACACACAGCAAAAATATAATAATACATATTAAAGAATAAAGATGGAAATTTTACTTTTTTAATATTGGGTCTGTTAAATGCCCGCATCCCTTACCCACGCTTTATTCCAAATGGCGGACGACATATGTTTTATTTCGTTCAACCATATTCTGAGGACTAGCTTCAATCTTCTTATATGTTTCTTTCAAGATCCAGTAGCTTGCACCTACACACTCTTTAAATAACACCAAATGATGAAGTCAGATCAACGTTTGAATAAGTTAGTGTGTTTAAGAATGTATCCCACAAAATATCCATATTATGTCCTGCAGTATTACAGGTGCCACTGTCTCCTTGGAAAGGGTAATTTCTTTCTTTTTCTTGGAATTAGGGTATAAGAAATGTCTGGAACATATGGGTATATCGTTCTGAATTGACTGCGATATTTTCACCACTTCCCTGAAAAACTACGAGCCGATGATTCTTGATAATGATACAGCACACAGCTGAGATACGGCACTACAGACAGTTCATGCGTGGCCCGGTATATTTGGGATAATCACAACATAAATAAAACCTGAACTTATCAATAATGTTAAACAACCGGCTAAATTCGACGCCTAAGAGAGTATTTATATCTCTAAGGCCATAAACAAAAATGTTGTTTTAACAGAGCTCTGCCGCCTCTATATAATTCGCTGTTCGCAGAATTACTCTTTGATATAAAAAGATGCCAAACTTGCGTGGTAACAAGTATAATGGAATTTTTAAAGCAGCTTCCGGTGAAAAATAAACTTAGATAGTTTGTTTGTGATCTGTGATCCCTCCATCTAGCGTGCGCTCATTTACCTGACATTCAGACATGGACGAAGTACGATAATAATAATAATAAGAATAATAATAATAATAATAATAATAATAATAATAATAATAATAATAATAATAATAATAATAACACAGTAGACAAACTCCGTACCCAGAAGTCTTCGACTTGTGCGGGGGGAGCTTAGATACACATATAGACAAAGGACACCACCCACAACTCATTAGAAGCCGACCTTTCCACATTCAAGTGAAAAAGAATGACTGTCTGAATACGGGACTCAAACCCGCGACCTCGTAGTCCAATTCGAAAGGTTAGTCACGTCGCGAACTGAGCTACACGGCCTGTGAAGATCTATACTAATTAAACCAATATAAGAAGTACTAGAGAAAAAATGGAGATAGATTTATAGATTGTGTAGACACGAAAAAAGCATTCCATAACCCAGACAGCACAGATACATTCTGAGAATATACGAGGAATGTTTCGAAAGAACATTTAAACATCCCCAGAATATTCTTACAATGTAAAATATATATTCATAGAACATTCTATGAACATGACAATGGGACAGATGCTGTCATACTAATAAGGTTTTTAGAATGTTATTTATAATATTCTTAGGAGTTCCTAGTATGTTCTGAAAATGTGCTACGAACGTTCAATAAATCTTCTCAAAATGTTCATACATATACTCATGGGAACGTTGTTTTTAAAAAAAGATATACAGGGTGTTTCGCATAAGAACCGACACAGAGCAGGGGCACGTAGGGTAACTTAAAATATGATGATTTAATGCAACATACCCCATACTAAGTTGCACCCCTGAGAAGTTATAGACCTTTAAAATGGGTTTGAAATTTCAAAAAAATCAATATCTCAGTAATACTTCAACTTAGAAAAACCAAATTTGATACATGTTTTGGGTGTACCAAGAGCATTAATCGATGGTCAGTAGGTGTCAATTGAAGTATTTCGAAGGGTTGAATAGGGTGATGAACCCATAAAATGTGATTTTTTAGCCTGGAGGCGGATTTAAAAATTTATTATTTCATTTTATGGGGAAGTAAATTCTAAAACTTTTGCCGCTTGTTATTATTCAAAAAAATTTGTCGTTTTCCAGAAAAACCCGAATAACTAAAGATATATATTTTATCAATGTTACTTAAAACTGAAAATTATCAAAAATTCAATAGATTCCTATGAAATTATCATTTTGAAGAATTTCCATAACTTATCGGTAGCAATTTTTTTCTTTCTGTTGTTTGTTTTCTAATAAAACTTTTTCCCTGATTTAACGTAAACATAATTTTATGGGCAAATATTGAATTTCCTATGATTTTTAGTAACATCGATAAAATATGTTTCTTTAGTTTTTCGTGTTTTTCTTGAAACCAAAAATTTTTTTGAAAATAACAGGAGTAACAAAAGTTAAATTCCTCGAAATGAAATAATAATTTATTAAATCCGCCAATATGTTAAAAAGTTGTGAAATTTTAAGGGTGCATCACCCCTAATCAACCCTTTTAGATGCCTCAATTGAACTCTACTTACCATCGATTATTGCTCTTGGTATACTCAGAACGTGTACCAAATTTGATTTCTCTAAGTTAAAATATTACGCAGATATTGATATTTTTTCGAAATTAAAAACCCCACTTTGAAGGTCTATATTTTGTCAGTGGTGCAACTTAGTATAGGGGTAAGTTGCGTTAAATCACCATATTTTAGGATTACATACATGCCCCTGCTCTGTGTCGGTTCTTATGCGAAACACCCTGTGTACATTTTTTGAATGACACAGAAATTAAGGAAATGCAAAGGTATGAAATATTTCATTTATCTTCAAAATTTACTACTTTTCCTCCATTTAACTGGCCAGCCCAACTCGCCATGTATGTTAGAATTTGAGCTTCAATCACTCACCCTTGTGTAGTTTACCATCATTCTAGTGGATACACACACCTGTAAACTCACGTTCAGATACTTAATAAGTGAACAAGTATTGCATATTTATACAAATTAATTAATATAACAAATGCAAAGAAATGGTTGTGAATAAAACAATTAAAATTTCAATAACACAAAAATAAAATAAATAAAGATGCAGTTCTTCGACTCGCAAGAAAATTTAATAGCCAAACACAAAAATTCTGAGATGAATATTCGAAGTTACCACACTGAAGTAACTTGAAATTTAGCTAGACTATTGACCCTACAGGCTTTCAGTGTGGTATTAAAGGAATTGAATTACATAATAATACTTATACCTTTATATAATACAACTAAATTGGACAGAATATGCCACAAAATCACACTCACTTGCACGTACAAAAAACTGCAACTGAAAATCATTGATCAGACCTTTTCACCCTTCCCTTATATGGTTTCTCTCCGCTCTGCTCCCACGGACTTTGACTTCTAGAGGTATTTCTATATCCCGATTTCCCGATTCCCGATGTTTGCCACCAACAGCTTGGATATTCTGGTTGTGATCTGATAAATTGCAAGTTTTATTATATATATATATATATATATATATATATATATATATATATATATATATATATATATATATTATACAATGTATGTGTACTTAATTCCTGAGATGATCCAGTATCAGGCGAACTTGGCGGACCCTTTGTCGGTGTCAACTGCAAGAAATGCTTAAAAACTTGTGCTCGGCGCCTTTTAGTTCTTGATAACCTGACGCCATGTTTTAGTTGTTTCTGTACTCTGTGTCTATGTTTGTAATTACACAGTTCTCCGTGTTCACGTCACATTATTATCTTTAATTAGTTATGTTACAATAATATAACTTTATACAACATGGCCTCATATTATTCAAGTTGACATTAATTTACAATCCATCGGCCATCTTCCCTTCGGTATAGACATGCGCTCTATGCCTAAATATACAATTTTCGAATGTGTTTAACACAGAACAGGTAACAGAATCAAACATGCAAAAAAGTTCCTCTTATAATTCTCACCACTATACTTACCGTAATCCACATATATCTTTTTGATTAAGTTTTAAAGTTATATAATATTATAAGGACATCTTGACCACATTTTGAGCGAATATTCTGAATTATGATCGTTTCAAATATTCTCAGTTTATTGATGAGGAATTTTCTGTGATTGAATGAATGTACTCAAAATATTCAAGGTTGAATTTTGAAATTCCATAAATGTTATTAGAACATTCCAAAACAAATATTCTGAAAAAAGAATGTTCTCACATTGTGAGAGCATTCTGAGAATATTTTGTGCTGTATGGGAATGTGGATTGGCAAATATGGTTTCTTATAATTGAGAAAGCTGCATATGAAATGCGCACATAGAAGGAGCAGGAAAAGAATTACAGATGCTTGTGTTGTGAACAGTATGTTAAACAAGTCAAATAAAATATCAATGAGGAAGACAAAAGTAATGAATGTATTAAACTTAATCTAATGTATTAAACTTATTCCTGAACGTCACAAGGTCTGGGATAGACATAATTAAGGTACTTAATGAGAAGCTTCATCCAGACAGCAAAATTTATTGATGAGGTGCCCTACGCGTTTCGGCTATACAATAGCCATCATCAGGGGCAAATCTAAAAATTGTAATAAAAGGTCTGTCAGAAAACATTGTCTTCTGGTAGGCAATTGTGCTGGTTTAAGCAAATGATCTCAAGTTAGACTCTACATACATCATCAAGATCAAAATCTACAGTCACATAGCAGAACATGTCTAAAATAGGTTAAAAAGCAATGTTACATGCCACACATAAAGTAAAAACTACAAGTCAATCAAAGGTTAACTAACTAACACTAGAGTCAAAAACATGCAGTCAAAATGGGCTGAAGGCCATAATTATCAAAAACAGAGCATAAGTTACACGAGTTAAAAAAGCCAGCTAATTTAGTGCAAAAGCTAAAAAGCCAAAACTGAATTTACAAAGCGAAAAAGGCAGCGGAGTGAACTGACAGAGCAAAACACAACAGGAGGCCACACAGTCAAGCAGAAACTCCATGAGAACTCATAAGGAGATTGAAAGTTCAATAAAAGGTGATACGAGAAAACAAAATGGCTTCAATACTTACTTACTAATTCTTCAAAAATTAGACTCAAACTATACACAGGTTGCCAAGGCTGGGGCCTTCATCTATTGCATCAGCGGTCCAACAACAACATACCCAAATGTGCCGGAAAATCGACTCATGGTGACATTAGAATAATACAAACGACAACTTAAACACAAGACGAGAGTGAACGTCGGCCATTAATGAAAACTGCAATAAAGCAGATGGCGCTGATTAGACGGCGAAACGGTGAACCAAACGCAAGGACAGAACGGCGGAAATGTTAGAGACAAAACGCGGAGAGGAGGGGGAGCCACAGAACAGCCAACTTTATATATACATTGTGCTTCCTTATGGTTCCTCTATGGCTGAAGCACAATGTATATATAAAGTTGGCTGTTCTGTGGCTCCCCCTCCTCTCCGCGTTTTGTCTCTGACATTTCCGCCGTTCTGTCCTTGCGTTTGGTTCACCGTTTCGCCGTCTAATCAGCGCCATCTGCTTTATTGCAGTTTTCATTAATGGCCGACGTTCACTCTCGTCTTGTGTTTAAGTTGTCGTTTGTATTATTCTAATGTCACCATGAGTCGATTTTCCGGCACATTTGGGTATGTTGTTGTTGGACCGCTGATGCAATAGATGATGCCTTGGCAACCTGTGTATAGTTTGAGTCTAATTTTTGAAGAATTAGTAAGTAAGTATTGAAGCCATTTTGTTTTCTCGTATCACCTTTTATTGAACTTTCAATCTCCTTATGAGTTCTCATGGAGTTTCTGCTTGACTGTGTGGCCTCCTGTTGTGTTTTGCTCTGTCAGTTCACTCCGCTGCCTGTTTCGCTTTGTAAATTCAGTTTTGGCTTTTTAGCTTTTTCACTAAATTAGCTGGCTTTTTTAACTCGTGTAACTTATGCTCTGTTTTTGATAATTATGGCCTTCAGCCCATTTTGACTGCATGTTTTTGACTCTAGTGTTAGTTAGTTAACCTTTGATTGACTTGTAGTTTTTACTTTATGTGTGGCATGTAACATTGCTTTTTAACCTATTTTAGACATGTTCTGCTATGTGACTGTAGATTTTGATCTTGATGATGTATGTAGAGTCTAACTTGAGATCATTGTGCTTAAACCAGCACAATTGCCTACCAGAAGACAATGTTTTCTGACAGACCTTTTATTACAATTTTTAGATTTGCCCCTGATGATGGCTATTGTATAGCCGAAACGCGTAGGGCACCTCATCAATAAATTTTGCTGTCTGGATGAAGCTTCTCATTAAGTACCTTAAGTATTAAACTTAATCTAAATATAACGACCTTCCATGAAAATGTAGAAACTTACAAAGTTTTACGGTCGCATGCAAAGAATGATGATCACAAAGGATATTAGGCATATTATATTACTTTACCGCTTGTAATTATTCTGGTGGATTCTTTTTTAAAACTTCATTGCACAGCTTCGGCTTTTTTAAGTGAAATTATATACTGGCACAGGAATGTGAAGCAAATTATGTGAAGATAATAGATTATAAGAAACTTAAAGCGGATTTAATCAAGGAGGAGTGGACCTATATGCGTCAGCATATCAGTGCCGACGACGCGGCCAAATCATTTGTGGACCAGCTGCGGTGGCGCATTGCTAGATGTACGATTATGAGACGGAAAACTCGAAAAACCTATTCAAGGAATCCTTCGATAACTAAGGCTCTGATAAAGTCAATCCAGACTAAGAACGAGATGTACAGGACAAAGAAGAGTCGCGACGACGTGGAGTTACAGGAGAGATACAAAGAATACAGAAACTCCTTGACGGGGATTATCAGAGCGGCAAAAGCTTCCTATTATAGACAGGCAATATGGAACAGCTGTCTGGAGGACAGTGGATGATTTTTGTGGATCCAAGGAGAGGACGCGAAACCGGATAGAGGTGATCACGGTCGATGGTCAGCGATACTGTGACCAAAAGTTTATCGCCAACGCATTTAATGGGTACTACAGAGAAGTGGGTGGAAGACTAGCAGCCGAAGTTTCCAAACAGAGTCGATTTGCTGTTCAGACAAATGAACGTACAATCGAGAACAGCATGTATATCGATGAGATAACAGAGAGCGAAGTGAAAGAGAAGATACTTGAACTGAAGGAAAAAAGGGCACCGGGTTACGATGGACTGGAGGCTGGAGTGCTAAGGACAATCTGCGATGAGATAACCCGACCACTTACTTACCTGTTAAACAAGTGTATATGTGAAGGGACATTTCCAGAAACGTTCAAAATCGGTATCATTTCCCCCATTTTTAAGAGGGGTGATCCCACTGAAATGGGCAATTATAGGCCGATAACATTTATATCTAATATAGCAAAGATATTCGAAAAAGTCTTAAAATTCAGAATAGTGTCTTTTATTACAAAATATGAATTGTTATCCGATCGCCAGTTTGGATTCCGCGAGGGACGATCTACTGAGGATGCCATGGCATTTCTTACTCAAAACTCTACGACAGTCTGGATAAGAGCCGGCCAACCTTATGTGTATTTCTGGACCTAGCGAAGGCATTCGATACGGTGTCCCACCCAAAATTGCTAGCTAAACTGCATAGAACTGGATTTCGGGGGAAAATATTTGATTTGCTTAAGAGCTACATAACCGACCGCAAACAATGTGTGAAAATAGGAAATAACTTTAGCTGCTATGAACAGGTGGAGTGTGGAGTTCCACAGGGCACGGTGTCGGGGCCTTTACTGTTCAACATGTACATAAATGACATGCTTCTCTTACCGTCAAAAGGAGAGATCGTTAGTTATGCTGACGATACGACTATTTTGTACACCGCCTCGGATTGGTTATCTCTGAAACAGGAAGCAGAGACAGATTTAAAAACATTAAAAACATGGTTTAACCAAAACCTATTGTCCATAAACTGGGACAAAACTAAGTACATGCCATTCAGTTCATATGCCAGTGGAATGCCAAGACTGGGGAACTTGTCTGTAGGTTCTGATCAGATAAGTGAATCAAGGAATATACAATATCTGGGCTTGAATATTGACTGTCATCTGAGATGGGACAGGCAGACAAATCAAGTAATACAGAAACTGAGGAGCTTCCTTTCGAAGTTTAAGAGACTAAAGCAATTTCTGGAAGTCACTTACCTTAAGACTATTTACTTTGCTCTCATTCAGTCGCAGCTTTTATACGGCATATTGGCGTGGGGAAGCGCATCAGAAACATACTTGAGAAAGGTGGGAACTATTCAGAGGTGGATATTAAAAATTATATATGGCAGAAACATTACCTACCCCAGTGATGCGCTATATTCGGAGGCTGGAGTAATGGATGTGCGGAAACTGTACTGTCGTGCTATCTTACTGTATATTTACAGACACAAAGGTGCTGTTAATTTTGCAGAACATGCATACTCTACGAGGTACAAAAATATTGTCACGAAAAAGTACAGGGCGGAAAAAAGGATTGGCCAGCGTAGTTTTGTGTATATTGGTTTGAGACTCTTTGATACCCTGCCCCTTAATATAAGATCTGCGAATTCTTATAGGCTTTATAAAGAAAGAATTCAACTATGGCTGCTTAATACACCGAGGAGTGTTATCGGTCGGGTGGTTGCCTTCTCTTAATTGTCTACCCTTCTAGTAGATCTTGATTTTAATCGATCATTGTGTGCATGTGTGCTAGTATAGATGTGTCTGAGACTACGTGTGTGTGTATGTGCGTGTGTGTAGGTGTGCGTGTGTGTGTGAGAATGAAGGTCTGAATTCACGAACGAGCGCGCACGAGCAAGTATGTATGTGAATGGATGAAATATAACTAAGTATGATTTGACCACAGATTACTGAGTGAGTCTGTATTTCTGGGTTTTTAAAGTATCTATACCTTTTTTATTTTCTGTCTCTCGTTTTGCGGAGGGAGTCGTTGAGTTTTGTGGCGATGTCGATTGATCAATGGTCGGGGATGGCCGGATGCAGCTTTAAAATGTTGGGTTATTATGGTTGTGTTGTTGTTGTTTTTTTTCGAGGGTATTTTATCTCCGGACTGTCAATTACTCTGGGTTTTATTTCCTTGACAGTCATAATTCTGTTGTGTGTTGTGTTTTGTATGCTGTGGGTATGTGGAGTTAGTTTTGCTGTTTTTCACTTTTATTAATTGTAGAACGCGGCCACAAATTGTTTAATTTATGATACTCTACACTAATATTAAGATAGTTTTTTGTGTTGTATTTTTCAGTTTGATTATCATGTCGCATAGACATTTTCGCTAACAAGCAAGTTTGCTTCTGTGAAGATGTCTAAGGCCTGTAACTATTGAGATCATTGTTAACTGATTACTTTTGAATGTACGACATGCGCGTTTATTGATTTGATTTGGTAATTTTTTATCCTCGTGGTTGCTTTGGTATCTTAATATTTTGTTGGTACATGGAAAGGGTCATGGCCAACCAGATACCAATAAAACCGCGTTATATATTTCAATGTAGAATTAGGCAATGAATGCTTCACTAAAAAAATGGCTTGTTTGTAAAATGAAAACAACCAATCCATACTTTAACGAAGTTAGCATAATTTGTCACCGGACGAAAGCTAATTAGCAGTCGTTAAAAGACATCTAATAGAAATTTGTATGCCAAGGTAAAGTCAGAAAGGTTGCAATTACACATATTTGCAGATATCGTAGTAGTGTAACAATTACAAAGCACATTGACATAGTAAATAACTTTTCTTTTTAGAATTCCTTTTGAAATTTATTATTTATTACAAGCATTTACTTAACAATTACAAAAGTACGTTGTTGCTCTCTCACGTCATGATAAATTGTGTTATTTATTCGACCACATAAAATAAATCTTTGTTTCAATGATGATAAGTATAATTTAGTACCTACTGATGTCACGTAAATCTGCGATTAGCGCTAAAGAACAATGAAATGGCATTGTTTTAAAAATTGGGGAATCCTAAAGCTATTATGTATTTAGTATATTTATTTTATTTATTTGGTATATTTATTTACATGAATCATACAGTGTGTCTTGCAAAACAAGCTTAAGCTTGTGCTTATGTTTAACACATTTTTCATAAATATCCGAAATGGAGATTACTCTCAAACACCAGATACTGTTACTTTTGTAATTTTCTCAATTTCGCAATGAATAGGGCTTCACTTTCGCTGCAAACAGTTACATAACCATTTTGCAGGTCCAGCTCTCATTTGGAAACTTCTTATGCCAACAGATTGCTAAAGTTCTTTTAAATTATCGATATAAATTTTAACATCAAATTTTGACATTTGAATATGTTCAAATGCTATAGCGTTATGTAATATTAGACAATGGTCAATTGTCGTTTCTTCGTACTTTATATAGCAAACCTAAAATTTAACCAATACATCAAGAATCATGACGCCTCAAGACATTATTATGATAAATGTTTAATAATTTGCTAAGATGAATCATATTTGAAGAAATTGCTCAAATAAGCAAGTTTTCGAACCCGTTTTAGTTCTACTCTTAGGTCTGAAAGGTTTTACGCGGTCCCGGATACTTCTTTTGTAATATTAATAATACAAACAAAAGACTTACATCATATAATTATTATTAGATGGCAGCAGTTACGCACCAATGTAGCTTGTTCAAAATGAAGATCGAAATGAAGATACGAAAGTGATCGATTGTAGGAGGCCTTTTTATAGTTAGATTTTTTCGGATTAGTATTCACCGCTTAACCAGAGTTAGCTTTAAGTCTTCGTATCCCCGGACTGACATGGAACATCAGCAACACTCGCGACATGTAAAGACATGATTACAATGATTACAATTCATGGTATCTGAACGCACATTCCCAGCTAACTCAACTGGGACCTTTCAGGCCTAGTCTAGTCTGGTTTTGCTTCCCGGATCTAGCTACCTTCGTCATGGCGGCTACTATCAGGTTAGCGCTTTACCTTTTCGAGCAGTGATCATCCGTCCTCATTCACCATAGCACCGTTGTCTCAGGGCTTTACATTTTCCAGTAGTGATCATCCGTCATCATTCATCGTAGCTCCGTGGTCTCATTACAAGATGCAGTTACATGAAAGAAGAAACATAATAGACAACATTAATAAGCGCACATAGGCAAGATTATGTCGTAATGATTTGATAAACCAAATATGATGCCACAAAGGCTTTTTTCGGCAAAACTAGGCTGCTTTGGTGTACGCCTCAAGGCACGTGTAGTGCCAAACAGGCGACTATCACGTAAGCCACGCAAAGGGGTTAGCTCTTAATCTAAGTAAGACCACACAGGCCAAGAATGAACTGCCGAGACTAATACCACAAAACTAGGAAGCGTCCCACGGTCCAGTGCCATTAAGCTAATAGACAGAGGCACTCAAAGAAAGCTGGGTAACTCCTTAATCTAAGTAAATCCACACAGGCCAAGGATGAACTGCCGAACCTAATACCACAAAGCTAGGAATCGCTCCAGACTCCAGTGCCATGAAGTTAGGTTAGTGTCTAGGTTACTTGACAATTGAAAGATATCACAAGTTACAGTATGTCCTACAGAATGGGTCTCATAAAGTAGAGTATGTCACACAGGCCGGGTATCAAAATTTAGAGTATGCCGCGCAGGGTAGGTCTCACAAGTTGGAGTATGCCGCACCGGCTGGCTAGTGGCATACAGGTAACTGACACGTAGGCCACCCAAGGAAAGCTGGGTTAGCCCTAAATCTAACTGATGCCACACAGGCTAAGGACATACTGCAGGAACTGGTGCACAAAGCGGGTGAGTGCCACACACTCCTGTGCCACGAATGCTTATAGACACAAAGTAGGTACATGGAAAGTTAAAGACATCGTAAGTTAGTATGACTTGCAGGATGGGTCTCACAGGTTAAAGTATGCCACACAGGCTGAGTACCACATGTTAAAGTATGCCGCACTGGGCAGTGTGCCAACCACGCCGCCGCTACGTAGACCATTTAAGAAAAACTCGGAGCGCTCAATCTTGCTAACGCCACATAGGTTACGGATGAACTGCAGGAGTGACCCTCAACCGGGAGAACGCCACACAGTCCTGTGCCGCGAAGTCCCATAGAAACAAACTAAGTTTTCTCGACAGTTTAAAGATATCACAAGTTACAGCATGCCCAATAGTCAGGGTAGTTAGAGGAGTACGCCACACAGGCTAGGTAATGCCATGAAGGCTGGTGTTACAAACAGGCTATTTCCACGAACGCTGGACTACAATATGGTTGGTTTAGTGGAGTAAACCCAGTTTCCGTTAAAAGAAGGTGACTCGGGTTAGGACATGGCACACAGGCTAGGTGATTCCATTAAGGATGGTCCACGAAGACTAGTGCCACGAAGGCTTGTGACACGAAAGTTGGAGAAGGAAAGGTTACTCTGAAGTACGCCACACAGGTATGGGGTTGCCACGAATCTGGCTGGTTTCCAAGAGTAAAGCTAGTTACAGTTAAGAGGAGGTGATTCGGGTTGGGACATGCCACACAGGCTAGGTAATGCCACAAGGGTTGGTGCCACAAAGGCTGGTACCACGAAGGCTAGTGCAACGAAGGCTGGTGTCACGAAAGCCTGACAACCAAATGTTAGTTGTAAGACTGCCTGGAGTGCGCCATACAGGCTATGGAGTTGCCACATAGACTAGGTAATGCCACTAATGTGAAAACTGGAACCTGTGATGAGCACTAATAAGTACACTTGGAGAACACCCAAATCACCACAACACATATTTCAGAGACCTTACGATCGTTTCGTTGACCAAGTCAACATCTTCAGAGGAAGAAAAATTCTAACATAAAAAACTAGATCCCGTATATTTATATCGCGTCAAAGAAAACGAACTAGTCCGAAGGAAAGTTGTCGTCCAAGAACGATCGTTTGTTTATTGCGCAGTGAAACAGGTCGGAGACCTGCTTTAATCTTTTGGTCGACAAATTTATGACCCTTATCTAATATAGGTTTAAAAAGGACCGGCGTTCTTTAAAGAAACAGCACGTTTCCTTTCGATCTAGAAATTTACTATGTGGATATTGGTTTATGCCGATAAAGACATCTGCTGAGATAAACAACATAAACTCAAATCATCTCTTTTAAAAATAGAAAACTAAAACCCAGATGTCTGTCTCACCGTGTTACCTTTAACAAAGGAAAATAGTTCAACTAGTATTTGTGTAGTATTTTAGTTGAACTATTTTCCTTTGTTAAAGGTAACACGGTGAGACAGACATCTGGGTTTTAGTTTTCTATTTTTAAAAGAGATGATTTGAGTTTATGTTGTTTATCTCAGCAGATGTCTTTATCGGCATAAACCAATATCCACATAGTAAATTTCTAGATCGAAAGGAAACGTGCTGTTTCTTTAAAGAACGCCGGTCCTTTTTAAACCTATATTAGATAAGGGTCATAAATTTGTCGACCAAAAGATTAAAGCAGGTCTCCGACCTGTTTCACTGCGCAATAAACAAACGATCGTTCTTGGACGACAACTTTCCTTCGGACTAGTTCGTTTTCTTTGACGCGATATAAATATACGGGATCTAGTTTTTTATGTTAGAAGTTTTCTTCCTCTGAAGATGTTGACTTGGTCAACGAAACGATCGTAAGGTCTCTGAAATATGTGTTGTGGTGATTTGGGTGTTCTCCAAGTGTACTTACTAGGTAATGCCATGAAGGATGGTGCCACGAAGGCTGGACAAGGAAAGGTTATTTGCAGGACTGTATGAAGTGGGCCACACAGGCTATGGAGTTTCGACAAAGTTGAAGAGTTCATAGTAGTAAAGTTATTCACAATTAAGAGAAGGTGATTTGGATTGGGACACGCCACACAAGCTAGGTAATGCCAAGAAGGCTGGTGCCACGAAGGCTAGTACCACGAAGGCTGCGTGTGAGTCTAAATGGAACTACTAATGTATTTTTTTTTCTACAAATTTACAACCTAGATCCTTATTTTCCCCTCTTTGGATAAAATGAGTTACAAATAAAATGTTGATGAGATCACTTTTACCTTAAATTGTTAGTTTGGAGTATTTTACAAACTCCACAAGTTGTACATATATCTCTTTATCGTTTGTAGCAAGTAAAGTTGCAATGTTTATGCCTTTGTCCTTAAGAAACGGTAGGAAATATTGTATTGGTCGGTGGTTCAAGTGACAGGAGAAAAATATATGATTGAGATCTCTAAGTGAAGTATTGTCACATGGACATGATTAGGTATTTCTAATGCCAATCTTGTGCAGGTGGGCTGGGTACCTTCAATGATTTAATTCTAAACGCACAAAAATCGAATAAAATGCTTTTGGACAGGCATTATATTCATAGGCATAATATTCTGGTAAATAAGAATGTAGTAGAGCACATGGGTTTTTTGGAGATGCTACAAATAGTTCCCATACAATTTTCCAATCCACGCTTATTTGGGCGCGATACTGTGTTCTTAAATCTGCTATTGTAAGATCGTTATTTACTTCTATTACGTCCTCTTTGAGTTTATTTATAAAACGTTATAGCTACCATGGTAACTAAATTAAATTTTGCTTACCGAAAAGTTTCGAGGTTAACTAGATATCAATACACCTCTGTAGTTTAGAAGTTTTAAATAATTCTCTTCTCTTAAACATTGCTGATTTCTTGTGCAGTAGTCAACATATAAAATATGGCAACGTGGCCTGCTCCCAAATATGATAACACATCTTTTTATTTGCTTTTTGTGTTTCTTCTATGCAAAATGACACAGCAGAAACATTTGCTTATAAATAAACAATAGAACACATTACTAAATGATAAAGATATTATCAGCCTCAACTACTAACCCGCATTCACGAAGTATTTGATAAGATAAAATTCCCATTTTATTGTTTATTCACACACAAATGCTCAGGCTTATTACAGTTTATTGGCACCGTTAAGTTTGATCAGCTGTAAGTTTTTGTCCGCGAAGTGTATGTTAATTATTGTTATTTAATGGGTTTATCTTTTTTAAAACCCTAATTAACATTAACAATAATAATAATTTGCGGAAGTTAAATCTAGTGCCACAAGGTTAAATCGATTGCGGATAGTTGGTGTGTAAATCAAAACGTTCAAAAGTAAGTTGTAATTTTGTCAAATAACATAAGTTTACGCAATGAATAAAAAAAGTCCGCAAATAGATTAGAATATACAGGATGTTCAGAAAATAATTATCCAAACTTCAGTTTTTGTTACCTACCTTGAACGAAAATATGGTGATTTAAGTCAACTTACTTTAGTACGATTTTGCTTCCTTAAGAAATTATATGCCTTAGAAGAAAAACATTTTATTTCATTTTTTCACGATCATTCATTTCTTAATTGGGTAATTTACTTCCCGCTTTGGTGGAATAGGTTTCTTCTGGCAGTAAATACGAATATATGGTTATTTTTGTGTTTAATGTACAGGGCGTTCTGAGCTCCTACACCACGATATTATTTTTATTCGTGTTTTTAAGAATAGTGATTTTTGAAAAATGACTAGTTATTTTGTAACAGCATTTAGTTCGCTTTACAGGCAATCCCTCATATCCCGAGTTGAGTCCGCTATCCCCACTGTAATCGAACGCGAAGAGACAGAAATTGCAGCTGAACAAGTAAGGAATGCAATTATCTCAGCGTATCACGAAAACTGTTCACTAAAGACAAAAAAGGCAGTCGAGGGTCTACTTGGTGGGACAAAATCTCGAAAAACTACAAAGAGAAGTGGTACGTCTCTTTAGTCATGCTAAGACTACAGGCAACTGGGAACAATATAAATCTGCTCCAACACATTACAGCAAAGAGATAAGAAACGCAAAGAGGAAGTCTTGGAGGATATTCTGCGGGGATATTGCCAATTTACCCAGCAGCGCCAGCATCCACAGGATTCTCTCACACGAACGTGTGTGTCCAGGAACTGGGATCAATAAAACGAGCGGATGGTACTTTTGCAGAATCACGGAAAGACACGTTAGAGCGCTTAGCACATATATATTTCCCAGATTGTCTGATCCTGACTAGTGAAAAAATCCCTCAAAGTAAAGACTGGCGGGTTGCTCGGGAAATATTTACAGCCTCAGCGGTGGAGTGGGCTGTTAAGCATTTCCAGCCATTCAAGGCACCAGTGGGGGATGGGGTGATTTCGGTTCTGTTACAAAATGGACTGGAGGCACTCCTACTATTCCTCATCATGCTATATAGGACCAGTCTGGCTTACATTCCACCTCTTAACATTTGACTGGCGAAGCAGGCTAGGTGGACAATGTACAGATTAAAACAAACGGCGGACAGCATGCCGGATGCAATAAGGCTCCTCGATGACATTGGGGTCATGAGGTTCTGGGAATGGTCTCAGACCTGATGCCTACAAAGATCAGTAGAAATATGTCGTTCAAGACCGTCCTTTCGGAAAGGGATGACTACGAACGCAACCAAACGACCCTATTGAGGGCATATCTCTACTGGTACACGGACGTGCATTAAAAACCTTGTTGGGCGTAAATTGATATCATATCAGTCATTTCAATATTTGAGAATAAGTTATACCGCGGCATTGTATGTGGAGGAATAGCAAATTTTATCGTTCATTAAAGTAAAGCTCTTTTATGTTAATGACACTACATTTGGCAACTAACTACTACCTACTTACTAGATAAGCAGTTTCAAATCGAGAAATTGTAGAGCAATCCATACATTTTCGACATTAACTTTAAACACGGTTTTCTCTAAAATGGTGTATTTAAGCGACTTGCGACAAGTCTATATATTTTAGAGAAAATCTAATGTTGTTTCAAATAAACTGATTATTTTACAAAATCACTATTGCTAAAAAAACTGAAGAAAATAATATAGCGGTGCAGGAGCTCAGAGCGCTCTGTACGCTTATCACAAAGAATAACTAGATATTCGTGTTTGCCTCCAAAAGAAACCTGTTTCACCACAATGTGAAGTCAATTTCCTAATAAAGTAATAAATTATCGTGAAAAAAAAGTTGTTTTCTTCTCAGGCCTATAACTTCTTAAGAAAGCAAAATTTACTGACTTAAATCACCCAGTTTTCGTACACGGTAACTTAAACTGAAGTTTTGTCCATTGTTTAGTGAACACTCTGTATATGTTCCATTAAATACTTTTACCAATTTTGTAATTCCAAAAGTTATGCTTTTAAATGACAATAGAATATTAGAGTCAGAGAGGCAGCAGTGAAACTTGTAACAAAGAAATTCATCACCATCAAAGTCCAAAAGCGATGTCGCCTTGTTGTTTCATGCTCTAGGAGTTCTTTTTATTTCTTTTAATAATAATATGAATAATAATTTGTTCACCATAAATGCAACACACTAACACAAAGTTTAGTAACTAGCGAATAGGATAGTTGTTCCACAAAGCATACAAAATGCTATACTTGGAAAAAAACATTATCGAATCTAAAATACATTTCAAAATCATATATAAATACACAGAAATTATTAACACACACCAACACACACACATACATGATAAAAACAACAAATCAATATATTCCCTGGCAGATACAGTGCTGACGCAAAATCAGTAAAATCGGCAAAAAGAAACGGACAAACCCGCAGCAAAAACCAAAGTACTAACTAGTGCTATTAGCTTACATAAAATAAAATCACAAAATTAAACTCTCTCTCAGGGCTGCAACTAAATTCATCTGTTTCATTTACCGGTCACCTTCTGACAACAACTTTGTCCAGCTCTTCGACTACCTTTCTTAAAAAACGGACCATCTGATTTCTGAATATCCGTCCTCCGAGGTCACTGTTTTTGGTGACTTCAATGTCCATAATAAGGAATGGCTAGGATCTTCAAAAACCGATCTACAAGGGAGAGCAGCGGAGGCCTTCGCAGTCAGCAATTCTTGAGCCAATATGGTTCAGCAACCTACTTACTTTCTTCGCATCCCAACACACAGCTCAAATCTCTTGGTTCTCCTTACTACAAAACCTAAGTGCTATAATACATCACTCACCGATACTAAAATTTCTTGAAAAACAGTCTAATCCACGACAGGCAGTATGGATTATGTCAGCGCAGATCAACTGCCGACCTCATTTCCTTTGTCACCCATTATTGGAACAAATCTATGGAACTACACGGTGAATCCCAGATTGTCGCTCTAGACATACCCAAAGCATTCGACCAGGTCTGGCACGCAGCGATGCTTAATAAACTTGCGGCCTATGGCCTACCACTAAAACTCTGTACCTGGACAACAAATTTCCTCTCCAACCGGAGCATTTCTGTTGTCGTGGATGGCCATTCCTCTAAACTGTATCCAATTAATGCAGGAGTTCCTCAAGGTTCAGCTTTAGCCCCTACTTTGTTTCTTCTCCACATCAATGACCTCCTCTCTCTAGCACATCCAACCCAGTTCGCAATTACGCTGATGACAGCACCCTCCACTCAAATATACAATATTCTAAGCCTGTCTTTTTAGCCCAATTAGATGAGGATCGCAGACTCATGGAGGGTTCTGTCTCTGTGGATCTCCAAAAAATATTAGACTGAGGAAGTAGAAATCTTGTACAATTCAGCTCCACCAAATCTCAGTTTTGCTTTCTTTCGCATAAGAGATCATCAGCCCTAGACCCATCACAATGAACAACCAAGTAATTCGAAGTAATGAGTCCTTTTCAATTGTTGGCATTTCTGTAGATCGAAATCTCAATTGGCACCAACATGTCACATCAATTGCAGAAGCGGCTGCTAAGAAATTGGGTTTCCTCTTCCGGGCTCGCAAATACTTTTCACTAGCTACTCTCTGCACCTTATATACTTCACAATTAAGGCCAAACCTGGAATACTGCTTCCACATCTCGGGTGCCGCTGCCGCTTCAACACTCGCTATCCTGGACTCCATTCAGAAGAGAGCTATATGTCTCATCGGCGACCCTACCCTCACCCAAAGGCTGTCATCCCTTGCCCACCGACGTGCCGTTGGTGACCTCTGAAAGAAATTACATTTGGTAGATAGTTTAAACTTTATAGTACAAACCGATGTATCTACCCTATTTCATCAATATATTTTTCGTGTTTGAAAAAGTACTAAATTTTTTCGAAAATAAACTTAAAATTTGATTTTCCTGGCGAACGAACCATCTCAAGCACAAAAACACACATTGCAGTTGTTCAATACTATCCATCAGCGATTAGGTGCGTTCGGTTCTTTTAAGACCAGGTGGTTTGATGTTAGTCATCCACAAAGGACTCGAACTCCTGGGGCTGAAGTTCGTGTTTTGGCTGCGTTTGATAATAATCCAGATATAAGCGTCAAGTGAATTGCATCGCAGGAAAATATTCCCAAAAGCTCAGTCCATCCTACTACAGTTTGAGAAGTGGATAGGGCGCAGTGGATTTATTAATTGGGCTGCCAGATTGCCCGACTTGAACACGATCGACTTTTTTCTTAGGACCTATGTTAAGTCACTGGTATACAGAACGCCTGTGATTAACGTGGAAAAGCCAAAGAAACGAATTTTAGACAGTTTCGCAATAATAAGAGCAAAGGAGAGCATATTCTTCGGTGTTCGTCACAACTTTCTCAGAAGACTTAATTTATGTGTCCAAATGAAATGACAACATTTCGAGAACTTATTGTAAGGGTATGGACGAAATGTACATTTAACATGTTATGCACTTTGTAGTAATAAGCAAAAATGTTACTTAATAATGTAGTTAGTTAATAAATTTTGTATTGAGTTGAGACTGTGAAAATCAGTTTAAAGCAGCGTTAAAGCCTGAAAATGTTTAAAGACGTTTTTCTTAGAATCGGTTCATTTTATGGTATCGCAACAACAGATACTTTTTAAATAATTTTTTATGCTCTTTAACAACTTATAAGTTGGTTAAAACAGAAAAGTTGTCGGATCAAAGGTTAAGGTCTGGTTAGGCCCTTTGGCTTTGAAGTATTTGCATCATATTTGAATCATATATCTACATGGGCACTGGTAATACATGTGGAAGATTTGAAAATAAATCCAAACAATAATCAAAAAGTTATCTGAGAAAAACTCAAAAACACATTTTTGACACCCGTATCTCTATTAATAATGAGTTTTTGAAAATTTGTTATAAGACTTTGTGGCCCTAATTTCTTGTGAGGAATTACCTCCTGTAGTCTTGACGCACAATTTCCGGACATTCTGTATATATATATATATATATATATATATATATATATATATATATATATATATATATATATATATACGGATTAATAGATCTGGACTAAGATCAAGATACAGGACAACAAGGAATATCATATTTTTAGATAAACCGGAGGAAAACGAGGTAAAAAAGGTGATTGATGAACTGAAGATAAATAAATCGCCAGGCATAGACGGTATTAGCGCAAATGTGCTAAAAACTTGTTCACGGTACCTAGTGGAGCCCATGACGTACATAATTAATCTAATCTTAGAGACTGGAGTTTTTCCCAAAATCCTCAAAATAGCAGTCACAAAGCCGGTGTTTAAGTCTGGGGATAGGTTGGAGACCTCTAATTACAGACCTATATCGTTGATTTCGAATAGTTCTAAAATAGTGGAAAAAATTATTAAAAAAAGATTTAACAGTTTTATTCAGAAATACAATCTAATATCACAACACCAATATGGCTTTCAGGAAGGCCGCTCCACACAGGATGCTATAGGGGATTTAACAGCTAAAATTTATAAAGCCATGGATGAGGCACGACCGGCAATTTGCATTTACATTGACCTTGCCAAAGCAATTGATACGGTCAGCCACCAAGATTTGTTGGAGACCTTGGAAAACATGGGGATTAGAGGAACAGCTCACAGGTTGCTGGGAGCTACGTATCAGATAGGGAGCAGTGTGTTACCATAGATGGTAACATAAGTACCACAAAAAGGGTGCGTTTTGGGGTACCGCAGGGGACAGTGTTGGGACCAGTGTTGTTCATTTTATATATGAATTCACTGTTTGACCTACCTATCTCAGGTGAAATTACCAGCTTTGCCGACGACACGGTTGTCTTTTATAAAGGTGCTCAATGGTCCGCTTTGAAACAGACAATACAGCATGAAATCCCTATTTTACTGGACTATTTTAGTGAAAGACTTTTAACGATTAACCTGAAAAAAACGGTATACTCACCATATATTATCTACCGATCTAGTCTACCTGAATTTTCACAAATAACATTCAGATATAATGGCTGTGATATGACGCTATCCTCCAGCTCAACTGTCAAATACCTCGGTATTACCATGGATAGTCACCTCAAGTGGGATGCCCATATAAATGAATTGGTTGCCAAAATAAGATATTTAATATATAGGTTTAAATACTTTAAAAAATTCTTTGACCTGTACCATCTGAAAATCATGTATTACGCATTGTTTCACACCCATATTAGTTACGGGATTATTGCTTGGGGAGCTGTGGCTGATTGCTTCTACACAAGATTGGAAATTGTCCAAAAATGGATATTAAAAGTAATTTATGATAAATGTTATACCTATCCAAGTAATGCGTTATTCAGCGAGGCTGGGGTGATCGATCCCAGGCAGGAATACGTTGTCGCGCTTTTACTGCATTCTCGTAAAGGTGTTTTTGCGAGCAGACGCGTGGAACATATTTACGGAACAAGAGGTAATGCGAAAAATTTGATGTCCCACAAATGAGGAAGACCATTGGTCAACGGTCGCACATTTATCTAGCTCCCAAGATGTATAACATTATGCCAGAATCCATAAGGAAACTGAACTTCCAAGTTCTTTTTAAGACCAAAATTAAGTCTTGGATAAATCAATTACCAAGAGAGGAAACGCATCGGTGGATTGATGCCGGGAGTTACTTTGCCCGTTAATTGTGCGAAACTACGTGTTTTTAGGTGTCATGGGAGTGCATGGAAGTGTGTGCGTGTGTGTGTGGGGGTGCGTGCGTACGTACGTGCGTACGTATGTGTATGGGTTAGTGAGTGTATATGAACCTTTTCATGTCCATCAATATTTGACCATACTTATGGAGATGTTGTGGTTGCTTCATATTAGTTCATACAAGTAAAATGTTGATAATCTCTAAATTTTTTGTTTCCTAAAATGCTGTTTAAATCCTTTGCATGTAAAGATGCGTCGGTGTGACGGAGAGCAACATTATTAGAAACCTGGTAAATATATCTATGAGAATGTAACCCATATGCAGGTTTTCCTTTATGGGTGTTATCATGTTTATTTACCTTCTAAAGTATACACTTACATTAGATTATTGTTTGGGTCATTTTGTATTGTTTGGTTTGTTTGGTTTGTCATATTGAATGTAATTTGGTGAATAAACATTACATTATATATATATATATATATATATATATATATATATATATATATATATATATATAGGTAATCCACTTCGCGGAAAAAGCCCAGTTTTCCATATTAAACGCACTTTTATCAAAAAAGTTTCAACTGAAAGTTGTTTCTATCAATCAGCTGCGAAATTCAAAAACATTCTAATTTACACAGGGTGTTCATTTTCTCCGTGGCAGACCAAACTTACCTCTTTTTTAAATAGAACACCCTGTATTTTATATCATTTTTAAAAACATGGTATCGCGGAAAGCAAATTGATACCCCACATGATGGGTCTAGGCCCAACCGTTTCAGAGTTATTCATTTGTTTATTAAAAATATTGGTCTAGTTTGGTGCGTAAATACTTTAATTCTGCACAGTGTTTTGGCTGCATATTCACTGGAGTTAATTTTATACAGTCCTCACTATAACAAAATGCAACATGGTAATTCTTAATATAACCTGCCTATGTGTTAAAAAAAGTGTTAAATTTCGCAAAACTTAAAATTTTCTCGAAATCTTCAAATGGAACGCCCTATATGTTAGAACGTTATTAGATGCGCATTTTCATGGATTTTTCAGCAATACCACGTTTGATGACATTATTTTCAACGGTTTTACAGATATTAAGGCTCAATTACGGAATTATCCATTGTTATATAAATTCAAGTAAATACTTCACATTAATATGCAACACCCTGTATTTTATATCATTTTCAAATAGTTTACGTGATATCCTTAATTCATACTGCATAAAAAACTAAAGTGTGTGTGATGTAAAAGAGCAAAACATTTAATGCATATATTAACAAGGTTTAAATCAACAAGAACAACACTTAATCGAAATTCACACAATAAACAACAAAAATTTAACGCAGCAAATGTTCAAGTTATGAGCTGTCATTATCGATACAAATTTGTAATCTCTGTCTTAAATTGTTTTGCACCTTCAACAATATTGCTTCGCGTACAGAAATGAAAGCCTCTGAAATCCTCGGGCGCGCATGTACTACCTGGTTGTTGGTGGAATCGCATACACCTTACCTTTAATGTCACCCCACAAAAAGAAATCTATTTTGGAAATGTCAGGGGACCTTGCTGGCCAAGGGGTTGGTCTACCTCGACATATTCATCGTTCTTCAAAAGTATGGTTTAAAAATGCTCTAACAGCTCCTGTTGAATGTGGAGGCGCTCCATCGTGTTGATACCACATTTCATCCCAGAGTTGTAAAGGAATTTCTTCTAACAGCTCTGGTAGCATAATAATGCAAATTGTGCATGCCAATTCCTCCAGTTTGAAAAATTTGCTTCATCTGTAAATAGCACTTTTGCAAGAATCCGGGTTGTCCTTCTGCAGAGCCCAAATTTAAAAATTCAATCCTTGCTGCTTATCGCTTGCAGACAGCTCTTTAACTTTTCTAGCATAGTATGGGTGATATTTGTTTTCTTTAAAACATATTTGGACAGAAGTGTTACTGATATTTAAATTCAAAGCTAATTGTCGCTGGCTGATATGTGGATTTTCAATGACTGAGGCTATGATGTTTACAGATGTACCTTCATTTATAACAGTTTTGTTTCTTACGGGAGCCCGATACTGCCGTATGCATCAAAACGAGCTTTCACCAGTCTAAATGCTTTCAACTGAGGTTGTTGTCGATTATGGTATTTCTGTCTATAGATTCTGTTTGCTAAGGCAAAATTTTCATCACTTTCAGCAATCACGTACAGCATTGACATAAGTTCTTCAGTAAAAAACATGCAGATATCAAGAAACAAGCGGGTAACTAAGAAAGCTACCTATCAATAATTTAGTTGATTTTTCCAATGTCAAGTGGTGTTGTCCAAGCCGCCCTTTGGTTTTGAGATAAGTTTCATAAATATTGGAAAATGGCAAAGTTTGTAATTAATGCTTTATATCTTTGAAACTGTTGAAAATAAGGTCATCAAACGTGGTATTGCTGAAAGGGGTTTGAAAATGCGCATCTAATAACGTTCTAATATACAGGGCGTTTCATTTGAAATTTTCGAGAAAATTTAAGTTTTGCAAAATTTAACACCCTGTATAGGCAGGTTACATTAAGAATTACCATGTTGCATTTTCTTATAGTGGGGAGTGTATAAAATTAACTCCAGTGAATATGCGGCCAAAACACTGTGCAGAATTAAAGTATTTACGCGCCAAACTAGACCAATATTTTCAATAAACAAATGAATAACTCTTAAACGGTTGGGCCTAGACCTATCATGTGGGGTATCAATTTGCTTTCCGCGATACCATCTTTTTAAAAATGATATAAAATACAGGGTGTTCTATTAAAAAAAAGGTAAGTTTGGTCTGGCACGAAGAAAATAAACACCTGTGTAAATTAAAATATTTTTGAATTACGCAACTGATTGATTGAAACAACTTTCAGTTGAAACTTTTTTGATAAAACTGAGTTTAATATGGAAAACTGGGCTTTTTCCGTGAAGTGGACCACCCTGAATATATATATATATATATATATATATATATATATATATATATATATATATATATATATATATATATATATATATATATATATATATAATAAGATATTTCATATACAAATAGTACAATATGTCGTACCAACAGCTTGAGTAAATAAAGATCTTTAGCAAAACATTTCTATTTAGATTTTTATTGTCTTAATGTTTACTATTTCATAACTATGTGCAATTCTTTATTTACCGCTAAATCTAAACTGTTCTGCAGCAACAATCAAAGCACAAGTAATGATCCCCCACCACGGTATTGCCAACAATGGTGCAAATTCCCATAACTCATCTATACTAGAAACCACCTGTCCAGTTGCTTCGCCACAAAATGTGAATACCCACGTGAATTCTAAGCAGTTTGTGAGAAAGTGATATTAAAAAGTAGACAGATAATTTAAGATAGATATCGTCACAATCCTTATCGTTATTGGTTATTCAGTATTGAGTGACCGGTTGTCTGTGATACTGTTGTGTTTTACATGTGATTCTAGTATTTCGTACCGGTATATTAATTTTATTACCTCTTTCCCAGTCTGTGATTTAATAACACAGGTGGCTTTAATCTAAATAGGTATGTACGGACAAAAATTTTAATGTTACTTATTTTATAATGTGTATGGTCTCAAAATTTGTTCGCTTGCTCGAAGAGACTAATTTGTTATGTTAGCTGCAAATTATACCGTTAACCGTATATCGAGAACTACTCTGATTTGAAATCTGAAAATTTCTGGAAGTAGGTTTTCTATAATTATCTGTTCAAAGAAAATAGTTATAGCTTCAGATCGTTTCCGGTTATACCGGAAGTGAACAGCGACTTCATTATTTCAAATGAAACATTATATATATTACTACAGTTTTGGAAACCTTGTCAACTTTTAATATGACTCGATGTACCATAGTTGGTACTTATCTCTAATAATTTCCAAAATATGACGAGCTGGAGACAAATATTGACATCTAAGGAGGTTTAATAAAACTGTTTCTGTTAATTGAGTTTTATGCTTCTAAAACATTATTAGTTTTTAGAAACTTCAAACAAGCGTAACTTCACTTTTTCAAATAAAACACACTGTATATTATTGCATATTTGAATTCTGCGTTCAATTCTCGACGGCAATATATTATATTGTTTTATATTATTTTTTCGTCTTAACTAAACTATTTCATTATTTTGTGAATTTGAGTCACTTTTTTAATTTTTCTCTTAGATTTGATACGATAAAATAAATAAGTGCACAAACTTTGTAAAATAATACTTTTATTTAGTTATTTTTTTAATACAGAACTGTAAATTTTTTCCTTCAGCAAGGTTGCTATGAAAAAAGTCTGGACGCATCAAGTGCGTTATGGTAGCGAATTTTAAAGTGCATGAGATGAAGCAATATTTCAGCATTAATATGTAAAAAAATTGTATCTAAAGAGATAAAACTCAGTTAACAAAAACAGTTTTAGTGAATTTTCTTTAAAAAAAGTTCACTACACTCGACTTTTGAATAAATTTCTTCAAACGAACGCAAACTAGGCCCCCTAGAACCCATATCCAGGATCAGTTACAACTTTTTAATGTTTATATATATATATATATATATATATATATATATATATATATATATATATATATATATATATATATATATATATATATATATATATATGTGTGTGTGTGTGTGTGTGTGTGTATCACACCGATAACTCAAAAATAGTGGGCCGATTTTGAGCAAATTTGGTACATACCTTCATTTTCCAAGTGGCTTCGATGAGTTCGTTAGCCAGGAAAATCGGCCCAGGCTTTCCTAGAAAATGTTGTGTTTTCTTCTGAAAAACATTTATATCTCCGGAAATAACAAAGTAAGGGCAACCAAATTTGGTAAGCTAGTTTCTGGCATAAAGAGTATTCTATGTACCAGATCTCTATGTTAAAAGACAAAGAAGTTAGAGGTAAATTAATTTTTAAATAATTAAATCTGATTAAGAAAAGTTAAAACGTCAAAATTGATAATTATGTTAGGAGTACCAATGTGAGTGAAAAATGCGACACGAAATGACTAACAAACTCCTAGACCTATGTCTTAGTCGTTATTATTTATTTTTTTCATTAAAATATGAGCAAAAAATCCATTGGAAATAAGAATTGTTTGGTGTAAACAGTAAAGACGTTAGACAATTAACCAAATATACTTGCTAGTACATAAATCTCATGTCGACCGTGGCCGAGTGGTCTAAGCCCTGTACATGAAGGTAGTTGAGTCCTATATGACGAGTTCTAATCCTAGTTAGTGACTTCACTTTTTATCAAATTTTTTCTTAGTCTTATTTCACTTTACCCTTATCTGATACGACTGTTGTTTTTCCGATGAATTTTTTAGCGAGTTTTTCTATAAAAAATCATTTAATAAAGAGGAGATGAAAACTTTTAAGACTTTACTCAATATGAATAGCATATCTGGTTGTATCTTCTTACCCCAACTTATTGAAACCGTTCCATATTTAATACAACCGTAGACTTTTCCCGTTGCTTCACTAGTGCTTGTTTTAGTGAATTATCTTTAAAAAAAATCACTACTGGAGGTCCCGACTTTGAATTCTAAAAATATTTCTTTAAATGAGCGCAAACTAAGCCCCCTAGAATCCACATGCGGGCTTACTTTCTGTTTATATATATATATATATATATATATATATATATATATATATATATATATATATATATATATATATATATATATATACAGGGTGACGCATTTATACGGTAAAGCTCAATATAAATGTTATTATGAAAGTCACGAGAAAAAATTGTGTACGTTACTTATAGAGTGTCTTAAGTTCCATCTCATAAAATTATTTTAACAATCACAACCTGGCCCATAAGTCGTTGGTGATATCTACAATTTTTTTGAACATTCCTTATTGCATTTTTGCATTTGTCATCGAAATATAATGTATGTTTGTAAAAATAATCTAGACACAGTAAGTGTGTTTTGGTAGCGAATTTTCATTAAATGCTTCAAAATTCAGTAACTCAATGTTCTATTAACCTAAGGTTTGTCGGCCAGGAAACAAGTTTTCTCGGAAACATTTTAAGCTTATTTTCGGAAAATGTTTGTACATTTTCAAACAATAAGTTATTTTGATAAAATATGGTAGATTGTTTCTACTATATAGGTTATACCGGTGACCAAATTGATGCCTGCTTGCACTAAAGAGACATATTTGCTTTTAAAAACATTTTTGTGAAAATTAACTTCCATAACGCACTTGCTGCAGATGTCAATTTTTGTCTTCAGGTCGCCATATTTTGGGGGCTATTAAAATTTCACAAACAATCTGAAAATGTAATAATATATAGGGTATTCCATTTGAAATAAGAAAGTTTGTAGTCACTTTCGGTATAACCGGAAACGATGTAAAGCTATAACTATTTTCTTTGAACAGAAAATTATTAAAAACATACCACAAGAAGTTTGCAGATTTTAAATCAGAGTAGTTTCTGATATACGGCTAACGGTCCAAGTTCGCTGCACACCCTGTAAAATTTCACTTTTTCCGAGCGTTTTAGATCCGCTAGAACCCATGTGCAAGGTCAGTTTCAATTTTTATATGTTGATGTATATATATATATATATATATATATATATATATATATATATATATACAGGTTAGTTTTTAAAGTGTTACAAGGGGATTTTTGGAACCGATTTAATTTTTTTGTGAAATTTTGGTGAAGTAATGGGGAGACTGGGGAGGCATATCCAAACATATTTTTCCATTAACTCCACCTCTCTATTTTGAGGGGCGAGGGTAACTTTGGATTAAATAGCCGACAATTTGTTGCTTGGTTCAGATAGAACATACTGTATTTTTATTCGGGTGATTCTTTGCAATTTTTTATTATCTTTGATTTCATATTGGCATGTCCTGTACCTTAGTTTAACAGCTATTCAGGTATAAAAGTCTGGACGCAGCAAGTGCGTTATGGTAGGGAATTTTCATAAAAATGTTTTTGATGGCAAATATTTCTTTTTTTAAATTAAACGCATGGAATTTGGTATACCCTACATATAGTAGAAACATTGTACCTTGTTTCATCGAAATAAATTTATACAATCATTTTCCGAAAATAAACTTAAAATGCCCCCGAAAATAATTTACAAAAATTGGTTAAAATAATGTTACACGAAAATTAGGCTTTTTACGAAAATTTGCTAAACAATTATTTTTCACGAAAATGTGAAATAAGTTTTGTTTACAATAACTTATACATTTATTATTACCAACACTTCACAAAAAAAACATCGAAAAATGATTTCCTCATAAACACAAAAGTAATTTTTCGTAATATTTTTTGCACGAAAATTATCTACAAAATCCATGATATTCAAATTACATATATACCTAATATGTATCTAAATTTTCGTGTGTAATTCACATTCTATAATATAAAGCCACATACCAAATTTGGTTGCCATAGCTTTGTTATTTCCAGAGGTAACCAAACTTTCCGGAAGTAAACCTGGCCCGATTTTCCTGACTAACGAACATAACCAAGCCACTTGTAGGAAGGTATTCACCAACTATTATCAAAGTTGGCCTATTATCTTCTGCGTTATCGGTCCTTCATTAAGGTAACGTTCAATTACTTCATTAAATTTGTAGTTACTTTTTTAGAAACTGAAAAGGGGGAATAATCAGTATGAACGTATGAACGCATCCATATGCATGAATTTTCTTAGAAAAAATTCACTAATGAGGATATCTCGACTTTTAAATTTTAAAAAAATTTCTTTAAATGAGCGCGATCTAGGACCCCTAGAACCCATATCCGGGGTCAGTTTCAATTTTTATATGTATATATATATATATATATATATATATATATATATATATATATATATATATATATATATATATATATATATATATATATATATATATATATATATATATATATGTATCACACCGATAACTCAAAAAATCATGGACCGATTTTGATAAAATTTAGCATGTGCCTTCTTTTTTTAAGTGGCTTGGATAAGTTCGTTAGCCAGGAAAATCCGACCAGGTTTTCCAGAAAAATTTTGGGTTTTCTTTCTAAACAAATTTTACTCAAAAAATAGGAAAGCTATGGTAACCAAATTTGGTACGTAAGTTTACGACATTAAAAGGAAACTAATAACCAAAATCTATATTTCTATGTTAAAAGAAAAAAGTTATAAAAAAATATTTCGTGCCAGATCATCTCTATGAAAATTCACTACCATAACGCACTTGTTTAGTTATCGGTGCGGCATATATATATATATATATATATATATATATATAAACATATAAAAAGTGACGTCGGATTTGGGTTCCAGGGATCCTAGTTTGCGCTCATTTGAAGAAATTTTTTGAAAATTGAAAAGTCGCGATTTCCTCATTAGTGAATTTTTTAAGAACATTTACTAAATAAAATACTTTGAAGGAAACCTTATCAACAAATCAATCATTGACAAGTCTTTCTTATAATCACTGAGCATGTGATGTTTGCGTTTTTAAAATGAAGATTTTCTAACCATTTGGTAGTTGATGGCGAATCAATTTCGCTGGAAAATTTCGCTTTTGTGTATGTTTGGCCTGTTTGGGGTCTGTAGCCTTTATGTGGCCAGTTTGAAATCTGAGCAGATTATTTCAGATTACCACATTTTTGGTTCTTATGTTTTTCTGAATTTCCTGGATCAGCTTCTGTAGCTTTTTTTGGAGAATCAGGTGCGGCACACCTGTTCGCCAATCTAACAACCTATTTCATAAAGACGCCTTATTTGGTAACTTTTAACATTTTATTGGCAGGCACGTGTTACTCACACTGTAATGTCATTAATATTTTTATGTCAGTCAATTAAAAAGTGTCAAATAATATATTATAATGATGAGATCGCATTATTTTTAGTTCTACTAGAAACTTCAGCAACCTCAGTACCTAAGTTCAAGCATTTTTCACATGGAGACCTCAAAAATATTTGAAGAAAAGAGGAGGAACTCCAATCCTTTAAACCATGCCAATATATTGTCGAAATTGTTCTTTTGGTAAGGAGATAATTTGTTGCTAGTCTAGTGCCTAATAATTTTAATTTAATTAATTTCTACAATAAACTAACAAATCATCTATGTGTACTTTTAACAAGTATAATTAATGAAGTACGCTTTTAGGTGGACTTTACCCACTTTTATCAAGGGAAGAAAAAAAGATCTTGAAGAGGAAGATTTATTCAAACCGTTAAAATCCCATGAATCAAGTAGATTAGGTGACAAATTAGAAAAAGCTTGGCTGAAAGAAGAACACCAACACGACAACCCTAATCTCACCAGGCCCTTACTAAAAATATTTTGGTTAGAATTACTAATGACTGGAATCATTTTATTTTTCTTGGAATTTGTAGTCAAGTAAGTGCACATACATATGCTAGGAACATTGTTAAATGATTATAAAAAATCGTTGGATTAATTTAAGACGACATTATAATGTTATATACTTTACTTATTTGTGGTATATTTGCAGTTACTTTAATTATTACAGGGGGTTTTTGAAATTTCTACAAAATTATAAGTTAATTTTTGTTCCTTGCTCCGTCTAAAAATTAAAGGCCTCGATCTAAAGACCATACTTTCTTAGGGCAGCTGTAGTTTAAAAGTTAATACTTTTGGGCTACTTAATAAAATAACATGTATTATATTATTTTATTATATTGTTTTAAAATTATTTCCACAATGGTGTTATTTTTGTTTTTAAACGAATTGAAGTTAGCCTCCGTTGTGGAAAATCCAGCTATTGCTTTTAGTTTTTAAAATTATAGTTGTTCTTTTATACGTTCCCTAAATACACTAAGGAATAACTTCATTTCCTCTACTTGTGACGAAGTAGATATTTTCATAACAGCTGTAGATACTAAAAGCGGCTGTTCGAAAATAAATATAATATAATTCACACGGGTAAAAATTCCACGCAGTATAAATTATTATTGTTATCATTAATATTTCTTAAAAGTACGCATTTTCGAATTATCGCGGCGGAGTAAAAACATATCTGCAGAAGATAAGGATAAGGTATCTTCCACCGAATAAGATTTTTCAGCCGGGGACTAGAGAGAGAATTTAACTACTGAAGCAGACAGAGTTCACCTTTTGCCGTAGCGCGTTGAGATATATATCTGGAATTTAGATTCAGTAACTAGAGAGTTTGTTCATAAAAATTGCAATAAAAGGTTAGAATACGGTACCGTCCGTCCCGTGGTTGTGAGGCAATTTCGTAGTTTAATAACGCTACTGAACGCAGTCTAGGTAAGAGTATTTTAGGTTTGTCTTATTGAATTTAGTTATAGCGAATTTTCGGATATTTTTCTCAGTTCCCACGCGCCTGTCCGTCGATGTCGAGATCGCGAGATCTAGCGTAGTTCCCCTCCATTGCCCTATCCCATTCTTGTTAGAGTGTCGTAATACTTCTGGGAGGTGATGCTGTAGCTAACACAGACCTCCCAAGGGTGTTGCGTACGACCGTTACAGTTCGACCCTGGTCTGGACGCTGTAGTACACAATCAGGCCAAGGTCGAGTTAGTATATGACAATATCCTTTTACAGGGTGTTCCCCTATAACCCTCCCGTTCCTTATCGACGGCCCGACGTCGAGGCGTTGGATCTCGTGGTACCGACTCCGACGGATAGACGCCATTTTAACTATTTGAGGAGCGTGTCTCCAATCGACCTACTTAACGGCTGCATTCACGGGTTGTGAACCACAGCACTCGAAGTTTCCGTCCGCATGACTCCCTCATTTTCTTTTCGTGGGGAATAAGCAATTTCGTTGCCCCGTCACTAGTAACATAGCTTGTTTTAGGATAAATTAGCGTGATAAGTACCTTTCACATTGTAAGAATACCAGTGGACTGTAACGTTTTATAATGTAATAAACAGTGTGGAAATTATATTCAGTCTATGTTAAAACCACAAATAAATCTGCTACACCCATACAAACTTTCGGAAGGTCAGGGAAATGCCGGGGGAGCGATTAAAGTCCGCAACCTCGGAGGTATCTATACGGCCTGCTACATTACAGGCTACCGGACCCTCTCCACAGAGCTATCCAGGCACTCTGGTCACAACCGTGGCCAGAGTCTTGTGACGAGGTCGCAGACACCCTCGCAGGGAGTAAACCCTTTCAAAATCTGGCGCCCGGGACCGTTCCCGTAATTCCGTTAATCTGTTCCACTGCATAATTCACCCCGTAAGTCAGGCCTCGTCACATACTATTAGTAATTTTTAAAAGGATTGCTAAAAATGCACTTTTTTAAGTGAAAAGATTTCTTTCCACCCCAACCTCCTTTGAAGGCTAACAACCTTAAAAAACTTATGGAATCGTGTGACCTCCTTTTAATGACCATTTAATTTCATATTTAGCACTAACAAAAATTCAATTTTGTTCAGCAGTGCGTGAAAAAATAAATGGCTTTGAAAAAGCAAGGAACAAATTGAATAACAGTTAAATTTATTGAGTGGATTTAAAAATACTAAATCATATGCTTAATGTGCTCTAAGTGGATCAACAAATCCGTCTTACATATTAATAGCTAGATACATCAGTTATTTCTTTGTGGTTTTTTCCTTTAGAAAATCAAATTGTTTGGCCTGTTCTTCTAAGTTTTTCATTTTAGATGCCGTCGTGAGAAAAATACATAGGAATGATATCAGGAGACGCTAGTTGCACTCTAAATATCCTCTTCTAATTCACCTTTCGAAAACACCTGACCTAAGTAAGTCTAGACCCGAAGTATGTACGTCCATTATCTACCTGATTTTTTCTTGGTCTGTTGACTGTACCGTTGAAGTAAGAAGTTGCTTCATCTTTAAAAGTCACTTTATTTAAAAATTTAAACAATATATTATTATCTTTGTGTTTTTTAAATCACACAATTTATTTGTTCAATACGTCTAAGAGTTGTGTTGAGTGATAAGATAATCTTGTACAGTTGCATCCAAAACTGATTAAGACATCTAAAATTCAACAACTTAGAAATTTTGACATGCCGAATTTTTTTACTGACTGGCTGCTTCTCGCTACTTTATACCGTCTATGGTAGTTCCAGATGTTTCTACATTCTTCCGTCTGTGGTTTCTTGTTTCCTCTCGAATATAATTCTAGAGTGTTCGCTCCTGCCAACACATTCTACAAGCTTCCTGTGACCATAAAGATAATAATTTCTTCTAGCTCATTATACAGAAAGTTTTGACGCAGCAAGTGCGTTATGGTAGTGAATTTTCATAGAAATGATCTGGCACAAAATATTTTATTATAACTTTTTTTTCTTGTAACATAGAAATCTAAATTTTGGTGTATAGTTTACTTTTTATATTGTAAACCTACCTACCAAATTTGATTATCATATATTCTTTATTTTTTAAGAAAATTTTTTTTTTCAAATTTCTCGGAAAACCTCGTCCGATTTTTTCTATTAACGAACTTGTCAAAGCCATTTACAAAAGGAAGGTACCTGCCAAATTTTATCAAAATCGGTTTGTTATTCTCTGAGATAATTTTTTTTTAGAATGAAAACCCTAAATTTTCCCGGAAAACCTCGTCCGATTTTCCTGACTAACAAACCTGTCAAAGACATTTACAAAAAAAAAGGAACATGCCAAATTTTATCAAAATCGGCCTATTATTCTCTGAGACAAATTTTTTTAGAATGAAAACTCAAAATTTTCCCGGAAAACCTCGTCAGATTTTCCTGACTAACAAACTTGTCAAAGCCATTTACAAAAGGAAGGGTCATGCCAAATTTTATTTAAATCGGCTTATTACTTTTTGAGTTATCGGTGTAATACATATACATATATATATATATATATATATATATATATATATATATATATATATATATATATATATATATATATATATATATATATATATATATATATATATATATATATATATATATATATATATATATATATATATATATATATATATATATAAACATATAAAAATTGAAAAATTGAAACTGACCCCGGATATGGGTTCTAGGGGTTGTAGTTCGCGCTCATTTGCAAAAATTTTTTCAAAGTCGGGATCTTCCCATTAGTGAATTTTTTCTACGAAAATTCACAAATAATGCTATATGAGCTTGACTCTTATAGAGAATTGTGTAACAATATTAAGAAAGAAAATAAATTTATTTTTCGCTTATTGAAAATTATTAACTTTTTCGATCTCTACTGAGCAAAATTGATTTTTTTATCATGATCTATAAGAAATTTGCGTTTTAAAGAGGTATTACGCGACTGCACTCTTTATTTAAACATTTCGTGAGGATACCTACCCTTCACAGGAGATTGGAGTGAGTAAAACGACTTTTACTTAGAAAAGTCTCATTTAAAAAATCTAGGTCGAACCCTTCAATCATTTCAGAAAATTGCAAGGAAAGTATTTTAGAAATCGAATACTGGACTAGTAAAGATTTTGTAAAAATGTTGGCAATCAAAGAGAAACTCAAGTAATTGGGATATATCCGTAATTTGAAAATTGGAATAGTGACAGCATCATCACAGGCCTTTGACATTTACCTATGTTTCGGGTTACTTAAAACTTAAATTGTCTCATATGCATACATATGTTATAACTTTTGGTATAACACGTTGTAAAATTTATATAGCTAAATAAATATATAAAATATTTGTTAATTACTAATAAGGGTAAAAAGAAATGTGGTCCTTACTTTTCAAACGCACTTTGTATATTTTCTTTAGTTGTCAAAAAATTTAAATGAAAACTCTATTTCTACTTTTAGGATGGTGCAGCCAATCATTATAGGCAGGCTAATGTCATACTACACACCAGAAAATACATCAGTAACAAAAAAACAAGCCTACATCTATTCAGGAATATTGGTGGGACTCATACTGATCAATGTTCTTATTGGTCACTTATATCTGTTGTACCTTCAAGCTCTTGGTATGAAAATGAGAGTGGCCTGTTGTTCTCTGATTTACAGAAAAACTTTAAGACTCAGCAAGTCAGCACTGGCCAAAACAACTATTGGACAAATGGTAAATTTGCTGTCGAATGACGTTAACAGACTGGATTTGTTCGTTCTGAATTTACATCATATCTGGTTGACGCCAATTCAAACTATGGTTATAATGTATCTGCTTTATATCAATACTGGACCTACTGGGCTTGTTGGTACAGGCCTTTTCTTAGTTCTGGTACCCGTTCAAAGTAAGTTAGTTTTAATATTCAATACGTTTCGTTAATAGAAAAAGTGACGACCGTAAAATTTTGCGGTGACAGCATAACCAGTTACAAAAATATTTTACATGGGTTGAGGCTAATTAGAATACTTTAAGATATATTCGTCTGCCGTCTGGGTAGAATTTTTACAACATTGTGGTATTTATTAACTTGAAACCTAGCTTTTAACAAAATTTGTATGTGTGTGTAAAATTAAGTTATTATAATTTAGTACTGACAAAAGGTTCAAAACATTAGCAAAGAATTAATAAAAAACATAAAGAGCAACTGAAATGATGCACAAGCTAAAAATTAGGAGAGTAAAGCAGTTTAGAGGAAAAAGCAGTAAGGTAAATATCAACAGTCAAATATCTGTCTGAACTAAAATGAAAAGGAGTATAAAATGTAACTGCTACAAAAATACTTCCCAGGAAGATAGAACCAAGAAAACCCTATATTACATTATAAATACAAAGTTAATACATGTACGCAATAGGTGTAAAAGGGAAGAAACAAAGAAATCCTCAGAGTATACAAACTGCTTCACAATAAGACCAGGCAGAAATGTAGGAAAGCAAAAGAACTGTAGATGCAAAGAAACAGTGAAAAAAATATAAAAAATGAAAGAATTTTGGAACCTGTAATGAGCACTGATAAGTACAATTTAGAGAACCCAATCCACCAGAATAAAGTTTTTAGACCTGACGATCGTTTCTCTAACAAACTGCGCGTCATCAGAGGGATGAATAGACTAAGCGAATAAAAACTAGAACTACTGTTTATAGGTTGGCTGCCAAGCAGTTACGAATAGCGTCATCTACGAAGGTATACACTGTTGAGTCTTAAATCCCTGTAATTAAAATTGCATACCTGTTCTTGTAAAACTGTGTGTCGTTATCAAATATACTTTTTAAAAAGAACACACTGGGTGTTAAGATAAGAGTTCGAACAAAGAACTACACAGAACCGGACCTACTCTACTCATCGAAACATTATTGCTCAAATTTCTAACGATATATATATATATATATATATATATATATATATATATATATATATATATATATATATATATATATATATATATATATATATATATATATACTTTCGTAAGTATCTAACTGACGCGACTGACTGACATTTTTTAACAACATTAGATTGTGTGTATCTATATGATGATTATTATCACAAATATGCTAAGCACCCCATGGTTTATCAATAGTGCCATATCTCAGTTGCGCTAAATGTTCTTTAAATCTAGTTTCAATAGTTCTTTTAGTTTGCCCAACATATTTAAGTTCACGATCCTTACAACCTATTTCATAGATTCCCGACACTTATATGGTTCTATCTATATCCTTTGGAGTACCTATAAAATCTTTCAATGTATTTTTTGTAGAACTTAACTGTAAACTGGCTTTCTTAAAAATGCTATTAAAACCTCTCGTGATTCGAAGTTCCAATGGTAAATAGAAGACGGTTTTGTCTGTTTTAATATTTCTGAAAGTCCTAGATTCCGCTAACCTTTTCTTTGTTTTATGTTTATTGACTAATTTTTCCACTAAGCAGACAGAGTAACCAGTGTACTTAGCTACATTTTTTATATATTCAAGTTGCTTGTTGCATCTTTCTTTACTTAAGTAAAACTGTATTAATCTATGGATCAGAAAATTCAAACTAGCTGTTTCTTGTGGAAAACTATAGTGTGAGTCAACCGTAATGTAACTCACAATAGTGTCTCTATTTTTTATGACTAATATACCAAGAAAAGGTAATTTGTTAAAAATTTCTATTTAATGGGTGAATTTAATATAGTCAAATATACTGTTTAATTTGGCAATAAAATCATTTACTTTGCATACATTTGTATTAAATACTGCAGTAACATCTTAATAAAAATTCACTAATGCGAATTTGGCAGTTTTAAGGACCATTTCGAGACGCCCTTTTTCTTGAGATTTGGTCAATCAATAACTTAAAAAAACGTTTTTCAAATACGTTGCCACTATTTTGTAATTAGTGTGTTTTCTAAAGTTAATTCTAAAACATAATTTATATTACAATTCTTTTATTTAATAATAAAGATTTATCTGATTTTTGAATAATGAGCCCCTTCAACCAAACAGTAGACCAATTACTGATACAGTTTGACATGAAATTTAGATTTATAATAATTGCTGGTAGGTTCATGAATAATATACTGTTCTTTTTGAAGAAAAAACCAAAAATACCAATAGGTGAAGTTAAATAAAAGCTTGTAATAAAACATATCTGATTTTTTTTTTGTAATGACCTTCGAAGAGGGTACCTATTTAGGTATGTTTTTAAGGAATATCTAAAAGGCAAAGCAGTTTAGTGTCGAACAATAAAATTTGCAGTAAATAAGGGCATGGGGTGCAAATTTATCACACTTATTACGACAAAGGTAAAGCTACCACGTTTATCTTTTACTATTAGTGATTATTTATTGTCAAACATTGTTTTGTATCTAAGTTTAATTGAACTTAAATGTGATTCGTGTATTTCAGTGTATATTAGCAAGAGAACGTCAGTTTTTAGATTGCGAACTGCAATCAAGACAGATGAAAGGGTTAGACTGATGAATGAAATTATATCAGGAATCCAAGTAATAAAAATGTATACATGGGAGAAATCGTTTGCCAAGCTGGTAGAGCTGGCGAGGAAGTATGTAAATGTATGAACTTTTCTATTATTTATATTAAATTTTAGTTTACTTATGGTAGATAATTTACGCCTTTGCTTTAAAAAAAAATTTAAAGTCTCAGAGTCAACTTTTCTTCCTGATTCCTATCTAAACTTTTAACTTATTGATTTATTTTTGGTTCACTGTGTATAATATTCTTCAAACATAAAGAATCCATAACTGTCACTTGATTTTAGGTTATAGACTTCTGTTTTACCAAACAAGTTTTTTAATAGTTTTTTTGTAAATAAGGAAGAATTGATTGTGACTATAAAGAATTTTTATTAAATTGGGGCGTTTTAGTGTTTTCGTGGAAAATTTCATTGTTGAGTGATTTTTTTGTAAATCTATTTTTAGCTCATTTTAGTATAAAAAAATTGTCGAATGAAAACAACAACTATAAACTAAAATCACAAGAATGAATACTAAGCTTAGAATAAGTGTCGGAAGACTTGCACCAATGCATATTTCAGTGCGTCAGTAACCGCTTATATTAGCTTTTTAAATGGTTCATGCATGAATTCTATGTAGTACGGTAGTAATGGCATTCTGGAGTGATACAAGAGTTTCGTATCTGCTTTTGTACACAGTATCCTTGATATAGTCACAAAAGAAAAAGTCGCAAGGTGTGAGGTCTGGTGAGCGCGATAGCCATCTGATGGGACCACTAGTTCCAATCCACCTATTAGGAAACATATTTTCTAACAACTCAGTTAGATTTCAAGAATTATGAGCGGGTACCCCATCGTGCTGCATGTACATATTCCTCGTGGTAGCCAAGTCCATGTCATCTTTAGGATCTTCCAGTATGGGTATAATTAAATCCATATATCCCTCGGCTATCAGGTTACACTGATAAAAAGTTGGCCCAATTATTCTGAAGCCCATAGGACCGCACCAAATATTCAGGCTGAATCGTCTTTGTGGGTTGTGAGCTTTGTTCAACATGATATTTGGTCGGCTCCAGTAGTGGTGATTTTTTCTATTAAACGTGCCCGTATGTGAAATGTTTGCTTCATCACTCCATACAATCAATCCCAGAAAATAATGGCCGTTCCCAACTTTATTTACAAACCATTGACAAAACTGGACACGTCTGTCATTATCTCCGGGATACATTATCTGTGTCAATTGCTTTTGTATGCCACAAATTTGTGTTTCCTTAAAATATTTTGTAGAATGCCTAAAGACATGTCACTTTTATTAGATACATCTCTTACCTTATTCTCTTTATGTGCTTCAAAGTATGCCAGTACATCAACTACAGTATGTTCGTTCACAATCAATCTTTTAATTTTCTATGCAGTTGCAGAAAGCATCTAATATCTCGCAGATTTCACACAGGAAATAAATTATCATAACTCTCTAAAGTTCTGTCACGATTTTTCTACACATTATGTAGCATTCAAACTGTAATTCAGTGCATAAAGGGCTTGTCAAAACTATTATAATACTCAACCAACAAAATTATTATTACCTTTGAGGCTTTATTGTTGCTCTGTCAAACAGTGTAATGTTTTGTTTCCAATTCATGGCTACCTAATTTAAATTCTCAAACTTATCGAGAGCTCCTTTATTAGTGAATTTTCTTTAAAAAAAATCACTAATGAGGAGATCCCGACTTTTGAATTTTGAAAAAATTTCTTCAAATGAGCGCTAATTAGGCCCCCAGAACACATATTCGGGGTCAGTTTCAATTTTTATATGTTTATATATATATATATATATATATATATATATATATATATATATATATATATATATATATATATATATATATATATATATATATATATATATATATATATATATATATATATATATATATGTATGTATGTATCACACCGATAACTCAAAAAATAATGAGCCGATTTTGATTAAATTTGGTGAATACCTTCCTTTTGCAAATGGCTTGGATAAGTTCGTTAGTCAGGAAAATCGGCCCAGGTTTTCCCGGAAAATTTTGGGTTTTCCTTCAAAAAAAATTTATATCTCCGGAATTAACAAAGTAAGGGCAACCAAATTCGGTACTCTGGTTTATGTCATTATAGGTGAGAGGTGCCTACCAAAATTTAGCTCTATAGGTCAAAAGACAAAAAAGTTATGGTCATTTAAAGAAAAATAAATTGGGGTTTTCCTCAAAACGTCAAAGTGGCAATTTAAAACATCAAAATTCGCAACATTTAGGCAAAGAACTTGAATCTAATACGGGCTATGAAAAGAAAATGTCTTAAGAAGAATGTTTTACAAACCCTGAAGTCTTAGTTTCAACCGTCATCGTCCTTAATTTTACTAAAATGTTTCCAGAAAATTCATTTCAAATAGACCCTTTCTCTGATGCTTGGCAGTAGCCTTAGCTATAGAATTTATCGTTTAATGGTATATAATTTGTGTAGAATTTTCGTAAAAAATCAATAAAGCTCAATATATCCGTTATTATACAAGATATGAAAAAATATTGTATACATTAATTATACGGTGTCTTGAGCCACACCTTAAAAAATTATTGCTACCATCACAGGGTGGCCCATAAGTCGTTGGTGATACAAATAATTTTTTTTTAGTGGAAAACGCCTTATGCTTTTGCATTTTCCATCGAAATATAATGCATGTTTGTAAGTTAAGAAATTCTGGACGCAGCAAGTGCGTTATGGTAGCGAATTTTGATTAAATGCTTCATATTTGAAAAGCTCAATTTGATATTAACCTATAAGGTTGACCAAGAAACGGATTTTTTCGGTTACATTTTAAGTTTACTTTCGGAAATTTCTGTACGTTTTCAAACAATAAAGTTATTTTGATGAAACATGGCACATTGTTTTTACTATATAGGTTATACTGGTAACCAAATTTGATGCCTGCTTTCTGAAAAAAAAAACACATATTTGCTATTAAAAACATTTTTATGAAAATTCACTACTATAACGCACTTGCTGCGTCCAGAATTTTTTTAGACTATGGGCTCCTTGACCATAACAAGTTGTGTTCAGAATTAGATTCCCTATCGAATTCTCATAAGATCTACAAGATGTTCTATTAGAAAACATTATTTTTCTTCAATCTTTCAAAAACGAGATGCTCGATTGTTTTTTAGTTAGATCATCATGATCAGCGCAAAGAAATACACGAGTTTGCTGATTTAATTGAGGACGGGGCTCCAATAATAACAGGGGTTGCAATATGCCGACTTAGCCTTCAACAGCCTTTCTATTATTATTATTAATATTCAGTTAACCAAGTAAAAGGCCATCCTTCAAGAAGAATGACTTTCTTGTTTCTGGAAACTTGAGTTTCAGGAAATTTTTGAAGTTATGTTTTACACAAGTAGCGCTACTTCCAATTCACCTAACTGAATTAGTTTGGCAGTTGTGTTATTTGGCGAGAATATTATTTTACATCAACTGTGGATGGAGTACAATCACGACCTTTTGATGTTAAACTTGGCACTCCGCGGGGAAGTGTTGTTGGCCCGTTGGTGTTGGTCTTGTATGAGAATTATCTGCCTGAACATGTACGAGAATGATACAACAGTAGTCGTGGTGGGGTCGGATGCACATAATGTTGGCCAGAAGGTTCACTCGTTACTTTATGGATTCGATAAGTGGTGCGAGGCTCCTTATAAACTACCAGAAAACAGTATTTCTTGAATTTATAACTCGTCAAAAACAAGGAATTGACCTTGAATTTTGGGGCGCTGTAATGTCTCAGCCCACAACCGTAAAAGTGTTGGGGCAACTATTGGTCAGCTTCTTTCATAGAGAGAACATATTGAAGTTGTTTTCGGGAGGTTTAATGCGACCCATTTCCTGATATTTCGATTAGCAGAGTTCTTGACACCAAAACTCTGATGACTGTCTACTACTCGGAAATTTATTCCTTAATATCTTACAACATTGTCGCTTGGTAATATCCAGTTAAGGTGGAAAGAGCTTTTGTACTCCAAAAAAAGAATAATAAGGATGATTTTTTGTACCAGAGTAACAAATTTTGTAGCGTGCTTTTCAGGGACGCAAAAATAATGACACTAACATGCATTTACCTGTTTAAACTGTTAATCATAGTATCAAAGATAAGCTAACAAGATAGTCCGAGATGGACTCTTAGTCCACTCGCCACGGTAATTTGATTAGAAATAGGCAATTTTACATAATGATATACCGAGAGTCGCCCTTTTTTCATGTGCGAATCTATATAACGGGAAACTATAAAAGCTATTTAAAATGTGACTAATTGAAAAGCATAGCTGAAATCGCACCTAACTTATAATTGCTACTACTCCATTGCGGGGCATTTCTCTGACAACCGTGTGACACAGAGCTGAGACAAATGAAGTTATGAGGTTTTGTTTGTTTGAAATGTTTTCCAGTTTGCTTTTTACATTTGTTTTCATAGTTTTGTGTTTATTTTAATTGACGTGCTAAACCATTTGTAGATGGAATTATGCAAAATAATGTATTGACTTTTGAGATTGTCTGTTACAGAATCACAAGCTTACGCTTAACTGCAAAACACGTAAAGTTAAGGTAACAAATATACCCTAGCTATACACTTATTCCATGCTCCTTTTAACCCATTTGAAGATCGTAATCATTCTTTGCAAAGATTTTACAAAGTGAATGGAATAGAAGAAACAAAATTAAAAGAAAAAATTTTAAAAACTTTTTATAATGGTAAATCGTTAAACAGGAAAAACAGAAAATTGGTAGTTTTCACACCTCAATGACATTTGATACGCACTACTCGTAGCATTTTTTAAAATACCTATTTTCGTGGAAAACAACTCTTAGCGAATTTGTATATGTAAAAGATTTTTTATCGCTTTTTTTAAATTTGGAAATCATTTCTATGAAAATTCGGTACCATGACGCATTTGCTGCGTTCAGACCTTTTTTTAATTATTATTTCACTAAGATCTATAACTTGTAACCTCTTAATTGGTTCTGAAACAAACAAAGTACATTTCTTTATTTCTCTTATTTTTTAGGAATGAAATGAAACAAATCCAGGCAACATCTTACTTGAGAGCACTGACAATGTCCTTTGCAATGTTTGCCAACAGACTGGCTATATACTTCTGTGTTTTAGCTTTTGTTCTAACTCAACATAGACCTACTGCTGAATATGTGTTTGTGGTTATCGCCTATTACAGCATCCTAAGATTTGCCATAACCATGAGCTTTCCACGTGGAATATCATCCCTAGCTGAAGTACTGGTCTCAATGAGACGTATTACTGACTATCTTTTATATGATGAGGTAGGCAATGTAAACTATTTGAAAAGACAAAAGAATAAAAAGAAACCAAGCATATCATCATTGAACTCTTTGTTAGTCAGAGCAAATAGTTCCAACGTCGGTGTAGTTATCCGAGACGCTTCAGCTAAATGGATTCCAAATTCTCCAGATAATACTCTGACTAACATAAATATATCATTGTCTTCGCGTGACCTGGTGGCAGTGGTAGGACCTGTTGGTAGTGGCAAAAGTAGCTTATTGAACGTGATTTTAGGCGAATTGCAGGTTTATAGTGGCAATGTGGAAATTACAGGTTCAATTTCTTATGCTTCTCAAGAACCCTGGCTATTTTCTGGACCAGTGCGAGCGAATATTTTGTTTGGGCAAGAAATGAACAAGAAAAAGTACGACGAAGTTGTCAAGGTATGCGCTTTAGAAAGAGACTTCAAGCTGTTACCATATGGAGATAGAACTATCGTGGGCGAAAGGGGTGTTACTCTAAGTGGAGGCCAAAAAGCAAGAATCAACCTTGCCAGAGCTATTTACAAAGACGCTGACATCTATTTGCTAGATGATCCCCTTTCTGCCGTGGATGCTCAAGTTGGCAAGCAACTGTTCGACGAGTGTGTGTTTGGTTATTTGAGGGACAGATGTGTTGTTTTAGTAACTCACCAACTTCAGTATTTACGGACTGTTGATAGAATCTATCTATTGGAGATCGGTGAAATTATTGCTAGCGGTACTTACCAGCAACTTCAGGCTTCTGGAAAAAGTTACACGAAGTTGTTGCAGGACCAGTCAAAGGAAGACGAAAAGGATGTGTCAAAGGCATCAAAAGAAAGTAATAAAGATGATCATGATGAAGATGAATCCCCTGTAGAAATAAAGGAACACAAAAGTAAAGGAAAAGTCTCAGCCAGTGTGTACAAGAGGTACTTTAGGTGTGGTGGAACAAGATGCATGTTTTTTACAGTAATGTTTGTAATTTTTCTGACACAAGTGATTGGTACTGCCTGTGATTACTTCATTTCTTACTGGTAAGCTTTTATTTTTATTTTTATTTGCTGCATATAAATTTATATTTTGAGATATTTTAACATTTACCCCTCCTCCTCATTTTAAAGGGCCGGTGTCACAGTGTAAATGTCAAATGGAATGGTGGTGGTTTTTTTTTCACAAATTAGATTATCTGTGAACAACTGCCAATACATAGAAAATCGTTGCATTTGCTCTACTGATTGCATCTTATGCATTCTTCCGTAAATACAATTAAACTCAGGACTAGCATGAAATACATATCGTTTAATGAATGTGGTCTTCTAAAAGGTGTTCGAAATGTCCTCCATTTACTTGAAAACATTAGAAAATTTTTCTTTGGCACATTATTCAGGTCACTAACGTACATGCTTGTCTAATTCGGTCTCTAATATTTTCTGACGTGGTTGATGTTATAGCCATAACATTCTCTTTTATAAATCCCCAGAAAAGAAAGTCTAAAGGCCTGAGATCAGGAAATCTTGCGGGCTAGTTTACCGGGCCACCACAATCAATCCATCTATCTCCAAACATGATATTTAGAGTGTTTCTGACTTGGCGCGTAAAGTGTGGCGGGGCTCCGTCTCCCTGAAACCGCATCTCTTCTTTTTGATTTTCTACGTTTTTAAGAAATTGCGGTTAATTGTGCCTTAAAAATCATTGTACATCTCCCCATTTGGGTGAGCTTTAAAAAAATGTGGCCAAATTTTAATGATTAGAAAATGCATTAGTATGCAATCAGGAGAGCAAGTGCAACGATTTACTACGTACACGCGCGGTTCTTTACGGAGAATAGAATTTTTGGAAAAAGATAATATGCCATTTGATATTTATTAGGTAACACCGGCACTTTAAAATACTCCAAGCAGTTTTTCAATTATTTGATTGTAACACTTTAAAATCCCCACCCTCATGTATATATATGTATATATATATATATATATATATATATATATATATATATATATATATATATATATATATATTCGCAAAAAGTCTCACGGGTTTGAAACAATGTTAGATATACTTGATTCTCGTGTTTGACTGCGTGTAGAGTTGTTTTAAACTCGACCTTTCCACTCCTGTTTGGAGCAATTTTCAAGAGGTGAAGGCAATGTAAAAGAAGGAAAACTCTTAGACCTTAATCAGCTGCCTACTTAGATTGCTAATTCCGCTTATTACCGTTGTCACAATAGCTGACAAAATAAATATCATCAATCCAACCAGTGACTCTAAGATAGTGAAAGCGGCACTGGTAGACACCCTACTGTAAAAAGCGCAATACCATCGAGCAGTAGTTAATCTAGGTCTAGGGCTAAAGACACAGATGCTAGAGACGAGAGAATTTTCAGAGCGCCAGTTTTTTTTTCCGAAAGGGAAGATCCATTATACATGCTACAAGATACGTCACAGAAGTTGCAAAAACACAAGCGAGAAACTGCTAGCTGGGGCAAAATCATGGAATAACTGAGAAGAAGAAACGTCGCTAAGTACCTGATAAAAATCAAAAGCAGTTACTTTTCATACAGGAAGATCAGCATGGCGAGGGGAGAGGCGATGGCTGTCACGACGGGAGTCTCGCAAGGAATCATCCTGGGATCTATCCTCTGCAATATAATCTATGATGGAATCCTCAAGCCAGAAATGGTTGAAGGAGTTACTCTGGTTGGTTATGCTGATGACCTAGCAGTCCTAGTTAGTAGAGGTATCAAAAAAGACACACTAAGGTTTCGAGGGAACGAAACGTTAAGAATGGTGGACAGATGGATGACGGCCAAGGAACTCCAGATCATCCCTGCTAAGGCACATACGGTCATCATTAAGGTTCCAAAAATCAGGGGCGAATTTTCATTTCGCTTGAAGGACACCATAATTACACCAGCGAAAACCCTTGGAGTATATAAGAATCAGCGAGTCACCCACTTTTGTCCAGCATGTACGAATGGCAAAAGAAAAGGCTGAAAGAAGAACAGCAGCACCTAGTAGGATAATGCCCAACGTGAGAGGCCTAATATCAGCAAAACTGCTACTACTCAGCGGAGTGGTGCGCTCAATTCTACTGTACGGAGCGCCGGTATGGCATCAAACAATAGAGATACAAAAATATAAAATGATGATGGAGAGCATGCAGCACAGTGTGTTACTAAGGGTGGCGTGCGGGTTCCGTATAATCTCTACGCAGGCAATTGAGGTACTGACGGGCGTCGTACCCATAGACCTGTTAGGGGAGGAAAGATGTTTCCTACATGAGGCGAGGGGGGCGAGAATATAAGAAACTAAGCTGGATGCCAGAACCCGAACCATGGAGAGATGGCAGCAAAGATGGCACAAAAACACTGCGAATGGACAATGGACAAAAATATTGATTCAAAATCTGGCAGACTGGATGAAATGCGATCACAAAGAAATAAATTTCTGGCACACACAATTACTTACAGGCCATGGATACTTCAAATCCTACGCCAAACACATGGGAAAGTTAGACCAGAACGAGAGCATATGTATCAACTACAAGAAAGAGTACACGGTAGAACACTGGATGTTTGTTTGCCCAAAGTTCGACAAGATGAAAAGTACGACCCTCAACTCTGTAGGGATACATAATGCGACATCTTGGTACCAATGTTAAAAGACAAGGAAAAAGGTCATGGAATTTGCCCGTCAAGCTATGATCATAAAAAAGAGACACAAGAACTGGCGAAGCGAAGGAAACAACCAACTAGATTGCCCGAATCCTTAATCGCCTAAAGCGGACGGGAGAAATATGGAAAAAGTGGAAGGAGAAGAAGAAGACAGCTCACACTCGTGAAGATATGTCGCAAAGATAGTACCAGTGTGTTATTGAGCGATTCAGAAGAGCCACTGGCTTGGTCAGCAGATGCGCCAACTACACCGCGCAATAAAAAAAGCGCAACACCATCAGGCAGTAGTTAATGTAGATCCAGGGTTAAAGACCCTGAGATGGTAAGGACGAGCTCCAGTGACAGAGGAGTAAGCGCAGATCTGGGGTTGTAATTATGTCTCTTTTAGTTAAAAACAAACATTACATGAGGCAAAACCATCACTGGTATCACCATTTTCGAGTAGAAAGGTTTACCACTATAAATATATTTCAAAATTGTTAAAGGAATAGTGCTACAAATGCACTTGTCTTATTTTGTCTCTAAATGTTCCTGTTACTACTTTTTCTGTGAGCCCCTCAATTAGATTTGGTGCAAAAGAAAACTTTGTTAACATAAACTACACAAGATATTTCCCTGTCAAAGCAATAAAATGTTATATTTTATTTAACATCTACGATGTTAATCGGTCTGATTACATTATTTTAGAGTTATACATCGCTTATATAAAATAATGTCTGGTTGACAGCAATCTGAAGATAAAAGAAATCGATGATTTATATCGCAAAATAAAAGCTTTGCGCATAAAACAAATAATTTGATTTAAAGGTGAAATTCAAGCTTCTGAAAGAACGTTAACTGACGGGATGGATAAATTTAAGAATAGAGTAGAGAAGTATGTCAGAGGTTTTGAAGTTGTGAAGAAAAAGTACAGGCCACAGAAAAAATATTAAGAAAAAACAAGATTATTACTTTTAAACTCAGACCGGGGGAAGAATTACTATCTGTCACCTATATTTTTTTAATAAAACTGAGAATAGAGTTAGTAGATACTCATCAACGAAATCTATAGCTGGGGAAAGCTAAAAGTCGCATCCTATCTTAGGAAGCGTCAGGTTTTCAAAACTTTAGAAATTAAAAGGTTCCTACGTGCATATACCTACGTGCGGTATTTACCAGTTAACAAAGAAGAAAACCATTGCAAAAGGAAAAGAGCAAAATGTAATATTAAAAGGAAATGGATTTTATATTAACGAATAAGTATACACTGCAGCTCAATTGAGAATGCAAAGAAACTCTAAGGAATTAAGGATAAGTGTGTCAAAGATTGAAAATTTACGACAACCCAAAGCAACTATTGCTCCTCCCTCACCAACGGGACATGCAGCGTTAGACTCACTCGAATTATATTGCACAAATCAGCAGCTAGTACAGAAACCGCGTGCTGATTGTCAGGACACAGCATAATAACTTATGCGTTGGTCAGGGTATCCAAGCTAATAAAACAAATTCGAAGTGACACAGAAGCAGTGGCGGATTCAAGGGGGGTCATGCGGGGTCTTAACGCACCAGAGCTTGGAAGATCAGAAAGATCTACGTAACTATAAAACGATACACAGGAAACTAGAGGCAGATCCAAACATGCTTTTTGGGAGGGGAAGTTCTGAGAAACCTAAACCCATGAAACGTGAATCATGGGTCCCATAAATCAATAGTCTATGAAGATTATTTTAGGGATCGGATGATTTCGGCTCCGGTTCGTCTAACTTCGTTACCAAATTGCAATTTGGAAATTCAGTCGATTTCGGCTTATTCAAAAGTAGACGAGGATCGAATTTCGAGAAGCGTACTACATGGCACCGCCTATAGAGTATCATGTAGGATGGTGATGGTGGGGATAATTCAAAACCTATGACCCCCCTGAATGAGTTTTCTGTATCAGCCTCTGCACAGAAGTGATTAGTAGAAAATATTTCTTAATAAATCTTTTTGTGTCAAGAGTTGTGCAGTACCTTTATTCACGAAGGGTTTCAACTCTATTCATCCCTATAGCAAGTGTGCTAAAACAATTTATTTTTTGTTAAGCTGTGCATGAAATGACAAATTTAATGGGATTGAGAGACATAATACGAAGTGTGTGTGTGTGTGTGTGTGTGTGTGAATTTTTTATTGAAATTTACGAAACCATGTTCTATTTGTAGACTTAAATTAATTGCTTCATATAACCACAGCATAATTATTATGCTGTGATATAACCATGCATGTTTTGTAGTTTAGAAAATGCTGCAATTTTAAGCGTTACATGCAAACTTAACGTTCGATTTTGTGGGCGATGAGGCTACTGCTGGCCTGAAAGGTAAGACATATTATATGCCAAAATGCGATGCCTCATATATTTACATTTTCACGAAAAACTTATAATATGGACCATTATTTTGCAGGGTAAATTTAGAAGAAGCTAGAACTGCAAGAGAGCTTACCAGTTTAAATAATGTAGCAACTAAACGACTGGGGGTCTACAATGAAAATAGAACACTATCTGACTTAACTGGCATGTTAAATGTAACTGGCATATCAAATGTAACTTTAACATCAAATTCAACAGCATTAATAGAAGAAATGACGTTTTTCGAAAAAATTCAAGACAAATTCTTTACAACCGAAAATTGCATATACATCTACAGTGTCATCGTAGTACTATGTGCATTGGTGACAGTAATCAGTTCACTAAATTTTTATAGATTTTGCATGCGTGCCTCAACTCATCTACATAACAGCATGTTCAATAAAATTGTCTATGCACCTATGAGGTTCTTCAACACAAATCCTTCAGGACGAATTTTAAATAGATTCTCTAAAGATATGGGCAATATAGATGAAACATTACCCGTGGTGATACTGGATACTATTCGGGTAATTAATCTTTTTTTTCAATTTATTTCATTAAATGTTGTCTCTGCTGTGACGTTTGGCAGCATTGCCATTAGGTCCGTTTTTGATTAAAGCTCAATGATAAACATGTGAGCAAGTAGGTACTGTCATTACGATGAATTTGAGCATAAGAGAAATAAGCCTAGGCCAATTTGGGAATATTTGACGACTCTAACTACAAATACAAGAACTATTCAAACTGATCACGAAATATTCTAAATCATGAAAGCTACCTAGTAAGTTTATGAAGAGTAAAAGTGATACATATAAGTACACTTGGAGAACCCAAATCACCACAACACATTTTAAAAGACCTGACGATCATTTCACTAACCAAGTTAGCGTCATCAGAGGATGAAACATTCTAAATACTTAAAAAACTAACATCAACTCATATACCGGATCTCAGTTAAAGAGATCGAACCGAGATGAGACACTAGTCGTAGGCAAATTCCAAAGTGTATTGTATTTTTATCGCCGGACAGGGGCTTTGCGGTATCCCTACTGCTTTATCTAAAAAGTGCCCATCTGTAATAGTCTTGAGAAAGTTCAACGACAGCTAAATTAACAACGATTCCTTTGGCGGCAATAACTGTATACTTATGTTATCGGTAAAACGTGCCGAAAACGTGGGAATTTTATTTAGCAAAGCAATCGATCAAGTGACTCGTAATTGGCGCTGGTGAAGTATTCAAACATTTTTTGTTGTAACTATATTTTGCAATATATACGCTCTCGAACCCATTTAGCTGTCCTGGTTTTCTAACATTTTTTATTAATTTCAGATTATCTTTATCAACGTAATGATTATTATCTCAAATATGTAGGGCGACGGCAGACTTATCTACAGTACCGTAACGTAATTGGGACATGTGTTCTTTGAATCTGATTCCAATCGGTCTTTTTGTTTGTACGACGTATTTAAGATTACAATTTTTACAACTTATTTCATAAATTCCCGACATTTTTTCCGCGCTATCCTTGTCTTTTGGGTTACGTAGCAAGTTTTTTAAGATATTTGTTGTTGAAAATGCTAGCTGTAAGTCGACTTTTTTAAAAATGCTGTCTAGACCCCTCGTGATTCTAGGTTCAAATGGTAAGCCAACAAAATTTTTCTGATTTTTCTCTTATGAACGTCGTTGATTCCGTAAACATTTTCTTTGTTTTCTGTTTGTTGATTAATTTTTCCACTAGGCAAGCAGTGTATCCGTTATATTCGGCCACGTTCTTAATATAATTTAATTATTTGGTATATCTACTTTTGTTTAAAGGAAAATTAATTAACCGATTTACTAAAAACATCAGACTGGCCATTTTTTGTGCATACGTATGATGTGAGTCGCTTGGGATGTAGCTTAAGGTAGTGGTTTCTTTTCTATAGACATCGAATTCTAAAGTGTCTTTATTCTTGATAACTAGTACATCTAGAAAGGGTAGTTTATTATTAATTTCTAATTCGTGGGTAAATTTTATAGAAACAACTTTATTACCAAATTAAACAATAAAGTTGATTCTATAAAATTTACCCACGAATTAGAAATTAATAATAAACTATCCTTTCTAGATGTACTAGTTATCAAGAATAAAGACACTTTAGAATTCGATGTCTATAGAAAAGAAACCACTACCTTAAGCTACATCCCAAGCGACTCACATCATACGTATGCACAAAAAATGGCCAGTTTGATGTTTTTAGTAAATCGGTTAATTAATTTTCCTTTAAACAAAAGTAGATATACCAAAGAATTAAATTATATTAAGAACGTGACCGAATATAACGGATACATTGCTTGCCTAGTAGAAAAATTAATCAACAAACAGAAAACAAAGAAAATGTTGACGCAATCAACGACGTTCAGAAGAGAAAAATCGTAAAAAACTTTGTTAGCTTACCATTTGAACCTAGAATCACGAGGGGTCTAGACAGCATTTTTAAAAAAGTCGACTTACAGCTAGCATTTTAAACAACAAATACCTTAAAAAACTTGCTAGGTAACCCAAAAGACAAGGATAGCGCGGAAAAAATGTCGGGAATCTATGAAATAAGTTGTAAAAATTGTAATCTTAAATACGGCGGACAAACAAAAAGATCGATTGGAATCAGATTCAAAGAACACATGTCCCAATTACGTTACAGTACTGTAGATAAGTCTGCCGTCGCCCGACATATTTGGGATAATAATCATTACGTTGATATAGATAATCTGAAATTAATAAAAAATGTTAGAAAACCAGGACAGCTAAATGGGTTCGAGAGCGTATATATTGCAAAATATAGTTACAACAAAAAATGTATGATCACTTCACCAGCGCCAATTACGAGTCACTTGATCGATTGCTTTGCTAAATAAAATTCCCACGTTTTCGGCACGTTTTACGATAACATAAGTATACAGTTATTGCCGCCAAAGGAATCGTTGTTAATTTAGCTGTCGTTGAACTTTCTCAAGACTATTACAGATGGACACTTTTTAGATAAAGCAGTAGGGATAGCGCAAAGTCCCTGTCCGGCGATAAAAATACAATACACTTTGGAATTTGCCTACGACTAGTGTCTCATCTCGGTTCGATCTCTTAACCTGAGATCCGGTATATAAGTTGATGTTAGTTTCTTAAGTATTTAGAATGTTTCATCCTCTGATGACGCTAACTTGGTTAGTGAAACGATTGTCAGGTCTTTTAAAATGTGTTGTGGTGATTTGGGTTCTCCAAGTGTACTTATCAGTGCTCATCACAGGTTCCAATCTTCACTTAGTGAAAAGTGATACCTCTCAAAAAAAGTAAATGCGCGAAACTTCAGCAATCACTAGGTTATAAGTTGCAGCGTCTTGTGGCGAATGTTCTGCTTGTTATATTGAATAATAGAATAATAGACAAAATTTACAATCTACCTGAATGAAGAACAGTTAGGGCTTAGACCCGGACAAGAAACCAATGGAGTGACAATAGGATATAAGGCTTGTGAACAATACAGGTGCCTTTTCTGCTTTTGCAGATCTAAAAATAACATAAAAAAACGAAACTGGTAGTGTGAAAGATAAACAAGGGATAGGGACACCAAAAACGTGTAAAGCTGGTAATAAGGCGTTAGATGTAATGTTATCTTTTCATTAAAACCCTCATTTGTCTAGGAGTGAAGTTTTTTTCTCCGTATCTATTCTAAGCAGCCACAATTTAGTGAAGGCTGTGTTTCCAGATTATTAAAAAAAAACAACGTGTGAGTGTCAAAGATAAACTAAGAATAGAAATTTTAAAAGCGACTGTAGCTGGTAATAAGGCATTAGATTTATTGTTGTTTTTTTCATGAATACCCTCATTTGTCTACAAATAGAGTTGTTAAATTACACAACGTTGCTCAAAAATCTGTTCAAATTTGCTAAAAAAATAATTTCACCCATCACAAAGTACAGCTCGTACGGGAATTTTTAGATGGCGATTTTGACAGGCGAGTGTTGAATTTTGTGATATTGTGATGCCAAATTTAATGAGAACCCTGACTTTGGTAGATACATTATTTTCTCAACTGAAGCTTATTTTACACTACATAGATTTGTTGATAAACAAAAATCGTTATTGGTCTCAGCAAAATCCACATTAGATGATGCTAGAGGCTCAAACCCAGCGAACACAAAAAACTAATGCACCTATTGACCAGTATACTAGACAGCAGTATTATTGGACTGTTTTTCATGGAGGGAAATCTAACATCTGTAAAAGTGCCTCGGAGGTTCAGTGGAAAATACGTGTACCTCTGAACCTAAGGATACTGGGTGCAATCCCAGGGTTCTCCTTTCACTTTTTCAATACATACTGTAACACTACCATCAACCGAGATTCTGGCATTGTATTTGAGCAATTTGAGTGCCTGCACGTTCGGCGCTTCGAAGGGGACGTAAATCCATCGGTACCGTGTCCATGCGATATTGGGTACGTTAAATATCCCTTCCCTCCTTACAGAAAGGCGGGGATTTGGCAAAATTTTCAGGATAGTGAGGTGAAACTGCTCCCAGGCGTAGGTGATTGGCCATAGTCGCGGCTAGGCCGACGCTAAAGAAACAAATCACACACACAACATCTGAAACATATTTAAATTTATTAAAAGAAGAAATTATACCCGCTGTATGGTTGCAGTGCGTCCAGTTAATGAAGTTTGGTTCTACCAAGATGGAATTTCCAGTCATTTTAGGAGACGCGTACGGCAATATTTAGGTGAAGTTTTCACAGAAAAGTGGATTGGGCGCGGTGGTGCTCTTGTGGACTGCTCACTGTCGTCAATTCACGCCATGTAATTTTCTTATGGTCACTTCAAGAATGCTGTCCAGAGAGACAGGCCATTAAGGCCATCTGGAAGACCTGAAAGCTAGAATTATTGACGTAACAAGGCGGATTTGGCAATCCAGCTCAATGTATGTAATAAATTCATTTGAAACGCGAGCTCAGTTGTGTCTTGATAATAATGGACAACATTTTGCACATTTAGTTAGTTAATATTTATTGTTGCTGTTTTATTGTATAATGTTTTGTCAGTTTCTTCTAGAACTAAAATTAATTTTTTTCCTATGGAACCCAATTAAAATTTTATAGTGCCGTAGCAAGAAAGAGGCGGTCTTCCCGAAAATGCTGCTAAAACTAAAATTAATTTTTTCTCATGGAACCCAATTGAAATTTTATAATGCCGTAGCCAGCAGGAGGCGGTCTTTCCGAAAATGCAAGAAAAATCATATCTTGCCACTAAAACAAGGTAGCTGCTATATAAACGAAGTTGTCTACAATCTAAAAAACCTAATATCGCCAGTTTGTAGCAATAAATATGTAGAAACACGTTTCTTGAAAACGTTTTCTTGGGAATAACAAATATCTCAGGGAATACAAGTGTCTTTCCATAATTTTTACTACCCCTGTATAGTGATATACAATACAGGCGCCTTCAGTCACACGACAACTCGGTATGACATAGCGACTGAGGATTCGAGTGACGGTCCATCAAGTAAGAATACCAAAAGAAACCCCACTGAGCAAGGTAATATTGCATTAACATTGCAGAACATTTTCCAAAGCAAGTGTAAGTTTGATAGATAACTTGCAGAAAGCCTCCTGCAAGTTTGTTGTAAATGGCAAATCTTCCCCCCAGTGACTTTACAAATGCAAGTATTTCTTTTGTAACCTTACTGCAAGTTTACTGTAGTGAGCTGTTACAAACTTTCTTTATACTTACACATGTTACCTTACAGCAAGCTCCAATTTTAAAAGGGCCTAGCAAAGTTGTAAAATTTAAACTTACATTTGCAACTTATCTGCAATTGTATATATTATGTATACAGTACAAGTTTGTAACTTTTTGTAATTCCAATTAATCTAATTCAGCTTTTTTTTTAATGCTCGGAGTCTGATAATATTCTCAGTTACAATCTTTTCAAAAATGTATTATACAATTTGTGTCAAATGTCATTGATAATTTTTGTAAATGACAAACTTAGCTTTTTGTTGACTATTTTTAAAGTACACATCAAGCGATACAAAACCACCAAATTTCTAATTTTTATTATAAATCTTGAGTTGAAAGCAAGAAAAAAAATTGTCTAGTTATCAATGAATAAAAATTTTAAATCTGCTGGTTTCCTACAACTTCACATGTAAGAACTTTAAAAATAGTCAACAAAAACGTAGGGTTGATTTAAAGAAATTATCGATGAAGTCATTTATCAAATATGGTACATACTGTATAGCTTTTTTAAAAGACTGCAGCTTGAAATACTAACTAATGTGTCCAAGCATTTTTGAAAAAAAGAAACTGTATTTGATTAACTGAATTTATTTTAAGTTACAAACTAATACTGAATATAGATATAGGTGTATTTATACATAATATATATTTCTTGTAGACAATGTTAATTAGAATAAAATCTTTATTACAAAAAAAATAAAGACTTACAACACATTTCATTTCTGCTGATAGATAGATATATATACACTTTATTGACCATCAAATGTAATGGTAAGTCACTGTCTTTATAAGTACCGACTATAGTTACTAGATAGAAATAGTTAAGACATATAGGGAGTGTCCATGTTTAGCCTAAAATGCAGTTCTAATCAAAACTCAGCAACAAAATAGATAACTTGAACTCGTGATATCATTATTAATTGACCGATTTCAAACATTCTTTTTTCTCAATGAATACCAATTAATTGTTTTTGATATTGTTTTACTAAATAACTCTTAGTCACCTACGAAAACGTGTGAAACACCAATAACAAAAACGAAGTAGCATTACTTATTTTGAGAGGCAAGAATTTTTTTAGCTTCGAAAATATGTGGTAACATATGTGACAAAATAAAGTCAACATATTAAATACTATTGTGAAAAAAGAAATACCTAAAATGGTGCGTTCAATTCGATTTTAGAGAAAATTTAATTAGGCAAACGTAAGAATAAGGAACGGATAAATCAAGCACAGGGAAATAAATACAACTTAAATGCGAAAATAGCTTAATATGTTTCTGAAAGTGTTCACGCATATGTCTTATCTATCCCTATCGACTAAGTATAGTACCGTCAATGTCTGTGTACATTCAGAAACATTGAACTAAAGTAAAGCAAAACTACTTACAATGAATTACGTATATATAAGAAAAGTCTGAGGCTAGTGGAACTTGCCTTCCAAAGCTTTTGCCTAAAGCACTCACACACACACACAGACACACACTACAAAGAATTAATACAAGTAGCATGTAACACTATACACATTAGTTTAGAGCACCAATAAATTCGTTCACCTTGGTTTTTGTTTTATAGCATCCACTAGTGCCTACTGTAATCTTGTTAGTGGGAGCATCTTAATAACATTAGGAAGAAAAGTGAGGAATTTGATTCCCAAGTAATCAAACATCTGCTTTGTTTTCTCCTTTTTGTGGAACTGTATTTTTAATTGATGCCTGCACCTGGTATTGTTGCAAGCTCCATCATTCACTTGATATTTTTAATACATATATTGAAGAGGAATATAGCAGGAAGGGTACCTAAGCATCCCATTGACCTCGAACACATCAGGGCAGCTTTTTCTTGGACCTACGGACACAATGTCCTTATTGCTCTTTTTTGCATGATAAACACATGTTCCGCTGCTGACGAGTTAACGCATATGAATGTTTCATACGATAGGATACTGCGACAATGTGCAAAATAAGCAATCCTGGCAACTTGATGGGTACTGTACTGTTCCTTATGATGTCGATTGCTCTGGATAGGCCTCATTCTTTCATAGGTCAATCATATTTAACACTTTAAAATGAATTGGTCTGACCAGGTAAGACATCTCCAGGCTGCTTCTAAGGACATAACAAAATTCGTATTTAGCAATTAGGTTTTCTTTTTCATTGAGTATATTTCATAAAAAGAAACAAAAATATAAATGCAGCCATTTAACAATAATTCACCAATAGCGATTTAATTATGCTACAAAAGTGACTAACTATATTGAATGTATTACCATGTATTTAGTATATAGCTGTTTTAGGGATTCGTACCTAACATTTTGTCGATATGCTCCATGTTTCATTATCTACACTCCAGACAACGAATTACTTAATTACCCAAAATTCAAACAATTCAGGCTGCAATAAAATTGTTCAATCGTTAAAACTTCCAGAAAAATAAATAGACATAGATCAAATAACAGCTTATGATATAAATATAAACAACAATCCGCCATTAATCGTTATTGCCGGGCGCCGGGCGCATTGTCAGAGTCAGTTCGCTGTTGGCGTTGGTGTTGCTATTGGACGACGATGACATACGATCGAACATACACGAACACCTGAAGGGAGGGAATTTAAATAAATGTTTACAAATTAAAACAAACTTTCAGAAACATTACAATTGTAACTTTACGTGAGCTTACAAATGGAGAAAAACAACAAGCCAGCAAAGGAGATATTACATTTGAAAGTTATGTTAAAGTTTCATTTGTAAGTTTGCATTGGTTTTTTGGCTGCAAACATTTAAAAATGTTGCAAACTTAACTTGCTTAATGGTAAATTATCTAACGTTGCGGTAAGCATTTGTAAGTTACCATGCTTAGTGGGACATGACGACGTGTTGGTTCACTACTTATATGACAATTTTCGTTTCTCGTCCAACAAAACCTGGCTACATTTTTCTCATATTTATAGAATTTTTTCTGATGATTGACTAGAACATAGACACTGCATTCCACTGCGGACCTAAATTATACATAATATATTGAATAAGAATGGGGAAACTATATGAAACTTGCGTTTCAATATCCAAAACGCTGGTTTTAATGTTTTGACCAGTCACTTTTATCTTTAAACTCGGCCCCTAACAAAAGAATAAGCATATGTAAAACGCAATTTTCTTGCAATGAAGATTAAATTGCCACTGAGATTGTGTTGCTGAATCAAGAAACTTTGAGAAGAATATGTTAATAGAAAAATAGTTTTAAAACTCCCAGTTATTGCCTGTCCAAATAAGGACAATAAGTTATAAATTCTGTCGCAAGCTTTTTAAGATCTATTCCTTGGCACTTAAAATATTATGAATATAACATCAATAATCTTTTTTCGCGCCCTCAAATTTAATTTTTTTTTTGTCATGTGAAATAAGGGAGCGGACTTGAACCGTAGGCCTTCCTATTTTCTCATCTGTATATCCTTATAAACAATGTTTCGCAGTCACACATAATTCATCAATTTTTTTTTCAGATTGGGCTGGTTGTGCTATCAATTATCTTTGTTATTGGATCGATTAGTCCATGGATTATATTACCGACTATTATTATCCTAGCAATCTTCTATGGATTTAGAGTATTTTACTTGAAAACAAGCAGAGATGTAAAGAGATTAGAGGGAATAAGTAAGTACAATGTTTTTTTTTGTTATTTGCCTAGATTATATATTAGAAAAAAATTATTTTACAGTCAAGCTTAATTTTCTACAAAGTTGAGAAAAACCACCTAATTAGATTGAGATTTACTATGCCACGAGTAACTTTTAATGGCTATATTTGTCATCTTACAAATTTTTAACTGGAGACTTAATATGGCTACTAGTTGGTTTAGATACCTAGAAGTTAAAAGTAGTTAGAGGGAACAGTAATTGAATCATGTACTTTTTTCCATTAAATAAAATGCTTTACGCAAAATTTGACAAATTTTGTCTTTCGACATTGCTATTTTAATATTTTTAATACGAAAATAATACATATACATTATTTTATTTTTAGCTAAAAGTCCAGTGTTTTCCCACATAAATGCATCTATTCAAGGTTTGACTACAATCAGAGCATTTGGTGCACAACAAGAGTTACGCAAAGGTTTTGACGGCCATCAGGATCTGCACAGTTCAGCATTCTTCATGTTTCTTAGCTGCACACGATCGTTTGGCATGTGGTTAGATCTCGTATGCGTCCTTTATATAACACTGGTTACGTTTGGATTTCTCTTTATAGGAAAAGGTACGAATCTTGATTTATAAACAGCACTAGTATGTAACGAAGTCCGAATTTATTATGGTTATTTGAATAGCGATAATTCATTTAGGCGGTTTAAATAACGAATATTTGCTAGGTAATAAATCCGACTTATTTTAACAACAATTCAGAGTCGCCACAAGTGGAACGTGAATTGTGTATGATGAAACGCATAGAGCCTGTCTGTCATGCGCAATGAGATTCATTTTTGGTGCGTCGCGGAGCGCATGGCAAATAGACGACCGAGAGATAGAACGCCGTCCGAGTGATGCCTTCAGCTCGCGACCGAGATGAGGGGTACGGTGGTTGTACGTTAATTTCAAGTATCGTGTGAGTGTCAGTTAGGTATATTAACTGGGAAGTTTCTTTCGCTGTGTTACGTAGTAGTGAAAGCAGCGTATTATTTGTTGGATAGTAAAGAACGAGAGTATAACGGCTGTGTTTTACTATCGTGGTTTGCAAGGTTAGTTATGCTTCGGAAGCTTGGGGAAGTATAATTGCAAACTGAAATAGATAATTGGGTATTTTATTAATGCTGTTCTATGTGTAATATTAACAGCGTGTTAGGATTTAAAGTGTATACAGGGTGTACTGTATGTAGGAGTGACAAAACTGGTCACGGGTTTACCCATTTAAAGGAAGTCGAAATCAGGTAAATGATTATACCGTATTATAATGAAACTAGGGTGTTTAGCGAATTATAGCGTGCTGTATAGGATGGACCACGTTTGCCCCGAGCGACGTATGTCCTTGGGATACGCATGGAGCTATTCTGAATGGTATGTGATCGCCAGACAAGGTAGTTGATTAGCTAGAGTGTCCAGCCTAGATAAGTGACAAGCCGGTCAAGTTTCTTACCCATATAAGGGGAACGGGAGCACGGACAGTGCTGATTAAAGGGATGGTATTTAGTGTGTCCGGCATCCTGTGCTGTAATGGGTAGCCCACGTTTGTTCCGAGGGACGTATGTCCTTGGGATAAGCATGGAGCTGCTCGAAATGGTACGTAACCGCTGGATGGGACTGTTAGTTATACAGGGTGTTCGACAGAAATAAGGGACAAGTTACCCGGTGGTATTAGTTAGCAGGTTAGTCATATAAGAGTGGGAACCGTTTGCTTACCCACCTATCAGAGTAGGACTGCAAGGGAATTGCGGGAATAAAGCCCAGGGGAAAATAGAACCTCCGACTAAGGCAGAATTTATAGTGGGGCCATTTCCCATTTCACGCATGTATATGTCGCTTTCCGCTTGCCGTTGCTTTAACATGCCTTGGTGGTTGCTGTGCTAATGCTAATATCACGCTTTATTTGTTATAAATATCACAAATATTATTCTAGTCGAATATCATTGTATTTTTAAATATTAACGTATTTGTATCGTTTCCACTATGAAAGAATGTATGATCAAAGATAACGTTATCTGACCGGAGATATGTTTTCTCTTGAATCGCATGAACTGTAGCGAATTTTTAATTTTCATAATTTATGGATTTTTATTGTTGTCATTTACGTTTGTAGTATTTTAAATATTATTAGAAACTTTTATGAAATTAGTTGCGTTTCACTGCACTGCCTGTAGATATTTGCACCAGTGTAGGTATGTTTAAGCTAGAATCCTATGACGGATTGTAACTAGCTGAGATATATCGTAATTGAGATTTACCTGTTCATAATATTTCTGCTTCCAACTTTGTAAGCTAGGAAAACAGCCATTATTCGGGAGTAAGTAATTAAAGCCTACTTAACTCCCGAGAACTCTACGAGATATAATAACTTTCGACCCCTGGCTATAGTTTTCTTCTCCACTCGAGATACCCTAGGACAAGGCTGTTATGAAACAGTAACTTTGTGGTGTTCTACGAGGGCCTTAGCAGAAGTCCTCACGGCGATCTGACCTCGTCCTATTTGATAGGGAATAAAGATGGCGCCCGAGGATATGTAACTCAAAATATTTAGGTCACGCCCGAATGACGGATTGGCAACCTATCCGTCGGGCCTCTGCTTAGCCGGGGCATCACAAGTATCTGAATCTTAGTAGGGCGTGTTCGTTAAAATGCAAGGGAAAAACTTAGTAAATATAAATGTAATTAAAAATGACAATTCACTAAAAAAAAGGTGGAATATTTTAAAGGTAAGACAAAACGAGATATGAATTAATACACGGACGGTGTTATTATTGGAATGCTAAATGGCTCCCAGAATGTTTTGTCGTGTTCAAACTCAGTAAGTTGCTAGTCATTTTACTAGCCATAGCTAATCGCTTTTTCAGTAGCAGTCTGGCTAAAGCCTAGTGTGGAAGTAGTCAAACTTTTGACAAAGTTGACAAACAGATATTGTTAAATGAAGGAGCATCGATACCACATGGATCGAGTAGCATGCCATGTGAAATGTGAAGAAGACGAGGAATGTCCTCTATTTATGTTGTTCCATTGTAAAAACTTCACAGAAAACACTCCGTATGTTACTAGGTACCAAAGAGATAAACTTGGGAATATTAGAAAGCCTGCATCACAAAATATATTGAATTTCGAATATAACTTAATTAAAGATTTTTTTGTTTTTGTTTCTTTAACGTCGGCCTATTTCCGCGACTATGGCCAATCACCGACGGCAGGGAGCAGTTTCACCTCACTATCCTGGAAATTTTGCAAACCCCTGCCTTTCTGTAAGGAGGGTAGGGATCTTTAACGTGCCCAACATCGCACGGACACGGGACCGACGGCTTTACGCCCACTCCGAAGGGCGGAACGTGCAGACATTCAACTTGCTCAAATACAATGCTAGAACCTCAGTTGATGTTAATGTTACAATTTGTACTGAAAAAGTGAAAGAGGTATCCTGGGATCGAACCCAGTACCCTTCGATTCAGAGGCACATGTTATTACCCCTGAACCACCGAGGTTCAATAATTGAAGATGTTATTCGTATTGTACATAGTTACGAGACTTTTACAGGAAGTACTTGCCCAAAAGGAGAAGCATGGAGCAGAAAGGAAGATATGGTGAAAATTTGCATGTTGACAGTGAGACTAAGATTTGGCATTCTTAATTTAGATAATTATGTAAATAAAATTATTGTTAGCAAACACAAGCGGAAAACATATTCTAAGATTAGATACTTAAATTAAATATTCCTTAATTTTTTAAAAGACACAGGTATTTTAAGGCACTGACGATAAATATGGAGAGCACTGTAGTTCGCAGTAGAGTTTTTATTAAATAAATATCCTGTACGAACGATAATTTATATAATAATATACTAATGATTTTAGACTTTCATGGCGATTGGTACTGCTGGCTTTTTACCAGCAAGACTGTCGCAGCTATGGTTGGCGAAACGTCCAGTAATCCACTAAGTGAGTTCGGCCACAGCAAAACAGCCCGGAAACAAGCTAGCATTCCAAGCAGTATGTCGATATTAGTCACCGGAAATTTCTCGTTCGATGAAAGAAATCCCTACTCAGCATCCTCAAAAGTGAAGAAGTGAGCTTAGCCATTTCCATTAAACAAAGTTTAGATGGTGACAGCTGCTTAAATTTGTCGAGAAACGAGATTATGTCAGCACTTTGAGTTTTTTTAATTCAAAGACACCTAATATAAAATATTCGTTTCCAACAGGATGGAGCTTGGCTACCTTTCACGCGTCATATCTGTTATTATTTGAACGAATTATTTTCTTCTTGCTAATATGGGCTCAAAGGTACGATTGAGTGGCTAGCCGGTCCTGCTTGTATTACGCCATAAATGGTACATTTAAGATGGGGAGTATTTCCATCGTCCTGAAAACACGCCCGAGTTCAGACTATCTCTATAAAGACAGATGTAGGGAACTATCGTCCAATATACAGATCAAACATCTTAAATTATCGCCAATACGGGGTCAATACTGATCTATTTTCGACATTCTCACATACGTCACGTATCTTTTGAATTCTACTCTTGAACAATATGGAGAAGGTCATGTAATTTTATTGGATATTTCTAACGCATTCGATCGGGTCTTGTATGCGGCACTCCTCATTAAACTTTCATTGCATATATGATTGCTTTCTCTGCTGTAGATATGTTGTTTTGAAAGGGAGCCTCCTTGAACGTCGTCCATGGTGTTTAATCGAGTAAATTAGAGACAAATGGAGGTGTTTCACTCTATTTCTTTGGCATGTAAATCACCTTGTATTAACAACCAATCATCCGACCCACAGTTTCAATGATCATAGAACTATTCACAGTATATCCTCTCTCCTTATATATGCTTCTAGCTCCGTATCAAAAATAATTGGAATAACCAGATCCCTAAATAATAATCTCTCAAAGATTTTTAGCTAACGTTCTGCAAAGCTGGTCATATTAAATGTCTCAAAAACACAGAAGTGCATCTAATCTAGGAAAGGTAACCTACAGGGTGTAGACTTTTAGATACTGCCCAAAAATCTACTCTCTCTACATTAGGTATAATAACAGTTGCAGATTATTTTTTCAGGCATTGATATCTTTTCAATATTACAAAATTTGCAGTAGAGAAGCTTCGGTTTCTGTTTCTGTTAGAGACTTATTTTCACGATAGCCGCTTCTTACGCAGTACAAAGCACTAATACGGTCTCGGTTGGAATATTGTTCTCATATTTAGGGTGCTCTCCCAAACCCAATCTCTTTATTCCGTTCAGAATGAAGCTAATAAATATTTGTGGACGTTGAATTCAATCAATGTATTTTATGTGCATTTTATGTCTGATTTTTACTCTTTATCCATGGTTTTCATTTAAGAATTGCTATTATTACGTAATTTTGTTACCAATTGCCTCTTTTTTTAAATATAAATAATTTTTTTATTTATTTTTGTTTTTATTTACACAAGTAGTATGTATAATTTTGTTTTCTTACAGACACTTATGCAGGCAGTGTGGGTTTATCAATAACACAGGCAATTACACTAACTGGCATGTTTCAGTGGGGTATGCGACAGTGGAGCGAATTAGAAAATCAGATGACGTGCGTGGAAAGAGTTTTAGAATATACAGACATTGAACCTGAAAAAGACAAAACTTCTCGAGAACCTCCCGCTCATTGGCCAGAAAACGGCAAAATTGTCTTTAGATCCGTAAACTTGAGATACGCCGAGGACGAACCAAACGTTCTTAAAAACCTAAGCTTCTCTGTAATGCCTAGAGAAAAAGTGGGTATTGTCGGAAGAACGGGTGCTGGTAAAACTTCACTGATAACAGCACTTTTTCGTTTGACAAACATCGAGGGAGAAATATTTATTGACAATATCAACACTAAGGACATCAGCTTACACGATGTAAGGTCAAAGATCTCCATAATACCTCAAGAGCCTGTTTTGTTCTCTGGAACCATAAGGAAAAACTTGGATCCTTTCGAAGAATATCAAGACCCTGATCTTTGGAACGCTTTAGAACTAGTGGAACTAAAAACACTAATATACGACATGCCAGCTGGCTTGGAGAGTAATATTTCCGAAGGTGGTTCTAATTTTAGTGTAGGGCAGAGACAACTGCTTTGTTTAGCTAGAGCAATTATCAGAAACAATCAAATATTAGTATTAGACGAGGCTACTGCCAATGTTGACCCAAGAACTGATGGTCTGATTCAAACAACGATAAGAAGACAATTCGGCGATTGCACTGTTTTAACTATAGCACATAGGTTGCATACTGTGATGGATTCAGATAAGGTGTTAGTCATGGACGCAGGTCGTGCTGTAGAATTTAACCATCCTCACGTTCTATTGCAAGATAGTCGATCGCATTTCCACGAGTTGGTGCGGCAGACTGGCAAGTCGATGTCTGAAAACTTGATGAGGATAGCCAAGGAGGTAAGGGTATAAAATATACAGTAAGTTCGGTATAATAATAGGAATAGGTACTCGACATATATACGAGATGTAATAATTTTTAGAAAATATTTTGCTTTTTATTTTCTTATACGCGAAGCGAAATATAGGACAATTTTGTGAACATAAGATTTTCGTCTTAGGGTTTTGTTCGGATCTTTTGGTTTTTAGGCTCCAAGGCGATTTTGGCTGTCTTATCAGGAAGATGTGCTGACGACAAACAATTCAAGATCATGTTTTAGAAAAATTTATATTTGTCTGCTCGTGTGACATTTTCATATTGATACAAAAAATTATACTACCTAATACTAACTACATTTTCTTTTAGTTTAGAAAAATAGATCATAGATAAACAAGTCGTAGAAAACTGACTACTGATTATAACTCGCATTTTAAAAAAACATTAGGCATGCAGTTTTATAAATAAGGCTATAAAATTTAAAAAATATCAGCGGTTGCTTGAGTTAAACCAGATCTCAAATTCAAAATTATTTTTTTCCGCATGAGGGTGACCTCATTCTGCCCGGCGAGGTCACTCCCCTCGTCTGGGCATTCACCAACCAGCCAGAAATTTACCCGTGTGCTACTTAGGGCCTTAAGGGCTGCCTGACTGTCTGTGTCTATGAGTATTTACTTGTTGGTGTAGCCCCTCCTCTTGTTATCTCGCAAGCAGTGCAAGATTGCGTACATTTCGGCCTGATCCCCGAAGGAAATACTGTGGCTTACCGTCGGTCTTTCCGAATAAACGCCTGCCCCCGTCCCACGCTGCCTGCCGGATCCGTCCGTGAACCCGACAAGCGCGTCCTGTGGTAGGCCAGACGTGTCCCCCCGCCATGCCTCACGGTCTGGGATTACCACTGTAAACTTATGTTCCCTAGAGATTCGCGCGAAGTCTGGCCGCATTTCAAGCATGGGTTCCTTCACGATCTCCTGAATCTTGAGTGGGCCCTACAGCCTGAGTTGGCCTTCAATCTATCATTGCAGGCTAGTCTGTATAGTCCTATACTAGCCTCCCCCATGATAATTAAGTGTAGGGGGGGGGGGGCAGATCCAGCAACACCTCCATGGCGGCTGTTGGGGTTGGTCATGGCCCCTGTAATGCGGAGGCAAGCCATCCTTTGGATCTTTCCCAGTTTTTGTTTAGCACTAGATTGTGTTACCATAAGCCACCGAACCAGTGCCGCGTATGTTAACGATGGTCTGACCACCCTTTGTACAGCCAATGGGCCATACTAGGTCTTAGTCTCCACGTTTTTCCGTACAGCCGCCTAGTGACGGGCTAGGGGCATAACTGCCTTGAGCAGTATTTTTTCAACGTGGCCATTCCAGGTTAGCTTAGAGTTCAATACAACCTCAATATATTTTACCTCCCTGGCCATCGGGATATTTCTACCATATAGAGTGAGAGTTCTGTGGCGTTCCCACTTACTCCTGCTCGTAAATGGTATGACGGTGGCTTTCTCAGGACTCATCCCGAGCCCTTGGTAAACCGTCGACCTTTCCATCACTTTCAGTGCTCTCCGCATGTACTCCCACACTGACTGTGTAACCTTTCCTCGGACTATGATGACAATGTCGTCCACATAGCCCTGTACCTCGTACCCTCCTCCCGAGAGCCTCCTTAGCCCACGGCTTCCAACAGCAGAGTCCCCCCGCGACTGAGGTAAACACCGCTCTGTGCCTGAGCATGGAACCGATCCACCTGCAACAGGTCTCCTCTATTCCCCGCTCCCTAACAGCTGCCAGTACCGATCCGAATGAGGTGTTGCTAAAGACCCCTTATATGTCTAGGAAGGCCCCCAGCGCCACCTCCCTGTTCTCCAGCGTATTCTCCAGTTTCAGCACAAGTTGCTGCAGCGATGTTTCTGTTAAGACTCCTACTCTGTATGCGTATCGTCCGCAGTGTAGAGGATATGCTTCCAGTACAGCGCCCCTCATCTACCGGTTGAGCAGTTTTTCCATTGTTTTAGCAAGAAGGACAAGAGACTTATTGAGCTCAGGGACATTGCCTGGTCGGTTGGATGCCTAGGTTTAGCAATGAATACCACCATGGTCAGTCTCAATGCCCTAGGAATGTACCACAGAGGCAGACTGGCCCTTATAATGGGGGTAAGCGCCGGCGCCAGTATGTCTATACCCTGTTGGAGCATGATGGACATCATTCCATCAAATCCCGAGGATTTGAATGACTTAAAGATGTTAATGGCCCATCTGATTTTACTCCAAGTAACCATCTCTTTAGCGACTGTCCAGTCTACTCTAGATGCCCGCCTGTACAACGCCTCTATCTCTGAGTGTTCCCAGTCCGGAGGTGTTGGTATATTTTGTTTCAGCCGAGGAAACCCGTCTGTAGTAAAACTTCCATAGTTTCCTCCTCCGAGCTTGTAAAGCCTCCCGTGGATGGTTTGACGGAGCCTAGATTGGTCTGAGTGCCCTTGTACAGGATCTTGTGTAGTCTAGCAATTTCGAATGTGTTCTCCACTTCCTCGCAGTGCCTCCTCCACGACTCCTTCCTGGCGTCCCTCACTCTTTTGTTATAGCTCGTTAGAGCATGTCTCTATTCATCCGATGCCACCGACCTTTTGACTGTGTTGAACAGATTACGAACCTGCGTCCTTCTTTGCCTCAGGTCCTCGTTCCACCAAGGAACATTCCTAGTGGACGCCCTCATTTTCAGGGGGCAGTTTGCGTTATAAGCCGAGGTGATTGCGCCTCGCACCTGGGCTGCCGCGATCTCGAGGTCTATCGAATTGTCTATGCGACTCTTAACCCCCCCCCCCCCCGCAGTTCCGCTGTTAGGTCTGCCCTGTAGACTTTCCAGTCGGCCTTGCGAGGGTCCCGGTACCATAACGTTTGTCTTTCGACTTTGGCAATTTCAAACCGGATGTATCTGTAGTCTGAGCTACTCACTTCCCCAGACACAGCCCAGTTATTAAAAAAGTCACCTAGAAGCTGGGTGGAAACCGTTAGATCTAAAACTTCCTCACGCCGCGTTGTGACGAAGGTCGGTTTATTGCCTTTAAATTAAATTTCATAAAGATTTGTAAAAGTGACTCACCTCTAGAGTTTGTGCCCGTACTTCCCCACAACTCAGGTTAGGCGTTCGCATCCATGCCGATGATGGTCTGCCATCCACCTGCTCTGCTATCCACCATCAGCTGCTCTAATTCTTTGGGTGGAGGAGGGCCCGTGCTGTCCCCTGGTAGCCAGGCCGATCCAACAGTAATGTCCCTCGGCCCATCCGCTCCTACGCATCGAATTTTAATATTTGACAGGTCCCTGGAATAGAAATTCACCGAGGGCAGAAACTATATCCCCTCCCAGACAAAAATTCAGGTCCTCTAATTCTCACTGTATCTGCTGTAAATGAGCTTTCCATGAGCTCCGCCGAGTCCCTTAATCTCTTCTTTATAAGAGTACGGCTACTGGATGAGGGCCACCTCCGTGTTCCTCAGAGTCATTATTAGTCCACCCGTGGTTTCTCTAGTGTGTTGAAGGTTGACCTGAATAACCTAAGTCCCATCAACCCCCGGTTACTTCCCCAGTGGGCGGAGACGTGAGACCTCCAGAGTCTGCGGACGCTGCCGCCCCCTGGCTCGTCTCCGTTTCCGGAATGGACCCGAGGCACGAGTCTGTAGCCGGAGCCACTCCTCGAGCCTCATTCGTTTTGATCTTATTTTCGTTCCCACGAGAATGTGGTAAATAACTCTTTACACCATTAGAACCCTCTGTGTAATGCAGGGCGGGTTATTCTGACAGCCAAGGGTCGGATCATTTTAGTAAAATTCCCTATGTTAAGTGGAAAGATTTTTTGGTTGACTGGGTGGCGTTCGGAGAATTTTTAGATGCTAAATTAAGATCAAGACCTAGTGATACAATCAATAATTATACGCATTTAATTAACAGTATATATTTTGCTGCCAGTAAAACTATGCAGGAAACTAAAATTGTAGATATAAGACATTTACAGCCAGTATGGTGGGACAAGGATTGCGAAGCTATTAGGAACAACAGGAAATAAGTTCTTCAGCAGTATAAACAAACGCCTAGCTGGAACAATTTTTTAAACTACAAAAAAGTAGAAGCACAAGTGAAAAGGCTTTGCAAAATTAAAAGAAAAAAATCATGGAGAACTGTTGTTATCATGCTTAACAGGCAAACTGCGCTTTCAACGATTTGTAAACAAGTTAGAAAAATTAAACGGCATAACTACTTGCCTCAAAAATCAGTACCTGGCCACTTAATTGAAACGGTGTTGGACAAAATAGCTCCTGCAAGCTGCAAGCCTCAGTCAATATATCCATAACCTTAAATCTGACTCAATCCGAACAACAATGGACTAAGTATTTGATTTAAGGAAGTTAGAATTAGCCATGAAAACCACATCCAGTACGTCCCCAGGTGTGAACAAAATAACCTTCAAGATTTTATCCAATCTGAGCGAAATTGGAAAGGAAATTATGTCAAAAATGTTTAATAATTGGTGGACGAAGGGCGATTACATCTAAGATCTAAAAGTAATAGTAATTTGTTTACTATTAAAAAATAACCAAGATGAGAACCTGGTATCGTCTTTTAGACCAATTTTGTTACTTCTATATTTGATGAAAGTCTTTGAGTAAACGATTAAGGTGATAGTGGAATGATATTTTGAATTCAATAAATTACTTTCACATTCCCAGTATGGCTTTAGATCTGGCTTAAGTACTAATCATGCTGTCTATATTCGGTTACCGAAATACAGAATACACCCTCTGAAAATAGATATGTGGTTTGCCGCTTTGTAGGCATGGAGAGAGCCTATCATTCCATAAACCTGCGTTTATTGTATGAAGATTTGGTTTATAAAGAGGTTCGGAAAATTGTACAGCCAATATTATACAACTCTATTGGGGAAGGAAAGTATTTGTGAGAGATAAAAACACCCAGTTGCATGATCCAAGAGAAGTATATAGGGGAATTGCCACAAGGTTCTAAATTAAGCACTCTACTTTTTAACATATACACTAATGGTATACACAGGATATGGGACGTAAGTGTTCAGGGCATACAGTATGCGGATGACTTTTGCATATATTCTTCTCGACCAACATATGACCATTGCATCACAAAACTAAAGTACATAAAACATACCCTAAATCAGTGGTTGGTAAAACGAAGTTTTGCTATCAGAAAAAAATCAGTAATGTTTTCTTCTAGACATCGCATGAATACACTAGATTGCATAGCTGATATCAAAGTGGTAGATACATATAGGTCTCCCACGTAGACCGCACATTAAAAATATATCAGCTATTAATGGTACCTGATTTCTGAAAATTTGTGCAGCGACATATTCATCGATCTAAGATAATGGTGTCATTCTGTCACTTCCGGTTATACAGGATGTCGGCATCAACTTTGTTATTTTTAATGGAATAGCCTATATATTAGTACATTTTTGAATTATATACAAAATTCTACATTGATTTTGTATAAGGTTAGATATGTCAAAAAGTCATTGTTTTTGAGTTTTGACGATTTTCTAAAAATTTTGACATGTGGAGGTCAAATTCGAAAACATCATACCTATGACATAAAATTACACTGGAGTTTGAACTTCTGCATGCGATTTCGCAATATGACACTGTATCAAGATGTCGAAGCGGAACCTAAAAATATATACAGGATGTTCACAATTATGTTCACAATTATACTGTAATTCTTCATAAAATTTAACTAGAATAACTCAAGAATTTTACACGGAATAACCTGTATATTGTTGCTTAGATCGATGCAGAATAGAATTCTCTGTAAATTGTTTTGCAGGTTTCCTATGCCTAAAGTTAACTGTTTTGATGATATTTGACATTTGAATGTAGGCATCCACATATTTCTTGTGGAACTAGACTTGTGAAAAATTATAAACAAAATATTTGCCTGTTGGTGTTGCAAAAACACATAATACCTACTAATAATAAGCGGACTTAATTAATTTGTGTCAACTGCTTAGATGTAGGTGTCAAGTAGCTGTATTTATTAAAATTTGGAATTCATTATTACTACAAACGCTAGATACGGATTTCGACAATGAAGTTGCCTTCATCAGTAGCTGTCGCTGAACTAACTATGCGAAAAATTATCCCATTTATACACCTAAACTATACACCAGAAATGATGATATCCCGATGATGCAATACCAGATGATGATGCAATACCGGATGATACAATACGGGATGATGCAATACATGATGATGAAATGCCGGATGATGCAACACCGTATGATGCAATATCAGATCCATTAGTGTCGGTTGGCTTAACCCCGGATGATGCAATATCGGATGATGATGCAATACCCGATACTACAATACCGGATGATGCAATACACGATGATGGAATACCGGATGATGCAACACCTTATGATGCAATATCAGATGCATTAGGGCCGGTTGACGTAACCCCGGATGATGCAATACCGGGTGACGTAATTCAAGGCCTATTGTTGTGTCAGTGTATACGCCCAACCGATTGTGTCGATGTTGAAAGCAACCATGGATTATCTCGTGCTATTTCAAAAAGTGCTGAATTAACCAGACCCATGTCTGAATTCGTCAAATTCTGTGGATTCACCTTGCGGATTTCCAAACTTTCCAAAGCATTTAACTGGCGATAATCCATGGTTGCCTTCAACAACTTAAGATTGCTATCGCCTGCCTTATGTCCCGAGTCAATCATATGTTGGGCAACGCTGGATTTTTCTGCTCTATTGAATCTGAAATAAGGTGTGTGTCCTTTGAATGTTGTCATTATTGATCTCCGCGTTTGCCCAATATAGATTTTCTCGCAATTATTACAAGATATTTGATAAATGTCCGATTTTTGTCGGAAATCAATAGTATCCTTTGGCCCACCAAAAAGGTTCTTCAAATTATCAACTTTATAAACAACTCTCAAGTCGTTATATTAATATTTTCTCTAGCCCTTTTGTAAAAAAAAAAAAGGATAGAAAGGAAGTACAGCGAACTTTTTGGGTGGCTCATCAGATTCAGGCTGTAATGTTACTTATCGAGATTTTCCACCAATGCTTAGTAACTGATCTATACACAATGTCTGGAGAGAAACCGATATAAATCGAAATATCTATAATTTTTTTTCATCTCTGAATTGTATCGCTAACTGCTCAAAGGAAAACTGAGTAACCTCCGAACAAGAAAGCTCAAACTTGAGATTTTGTGACCGAAAAGATTATTTGAATATGATGGTATGAAGCGATTTGTAGAAGTTTCTTTCCTATAATTGTCAAATTCTAACCTATCTATATTTTTAAAGACAAGAGTATCAAGGAGGGGTAATTGGTCGTTGTACTCCATTTCGTAAGTAAACTTGATTCGAAAAATACAAAAATTTGATATCTTCATAAAGAGCTACCTTTTAAAACGAAAACCATTTTATGAAAATACGTATTTAATTAGAAATATGCATTGAATACTTTTTAGTATAAAAAACGTGTTTATCTATTAATTTTGAATAATTCTAAGATAAATAATGTTTGTAACGTCCTATTTTTTTTCAGAACTACGATAAGTCACACCTAGAAGTTAAGTAGGTAATACAAAGAACAAATAAAGGTATTATGTTTCTGTGTTAACATATTTTAAGTGACGTAAGTAAACTTTTGTACATTTAACTATTTATTGTGATTATTATATTATATTAATAAAAAAAACGTAATTAAAGTTGTATTATTTTATTACTTGTGACAACTATTTGAAACTACAAGTTGTCATGATTTCGTACTAAATCAATTTTAATCTGTCTGAGAATGCTGTCAAGCAGCGAAACTATAGTCACAGAAACCTTGAAGAACATCCTAAAACATCCAGAATTCGTAGGGCCACTTGTTCCAGTTAGCTTACGCGCTGGCTACGTCCTTCACCAACGAAAACCAACAGTGAAGCCAGAGAAATAGTCTCCAAGTCTGTATGTCTTTGGAGTCAGTTCTAAATAAAGAGATGGAAGTTTTAGTAGAATTAGAATATTGCCTTTTTGGCTTAACAAGTGTCTATTCACGCAAGCTAGCTTACAGTCTCGCAGAAGAAATGAAGCTTAGACATCCCTTTAACAAAAGAGCCAAGATTGATGGGAAAGGGTGGCTACGAAGTTTTCGATAGCGCAATCCCGAAATATATCTTCGTCTACCGGAAGTCACATCACGTGAAATTATGTTTTAATAAATTGGAACAAACCATTGAAAAGAGTAAAATTGAAAATACAATGATCTTCAATATTGATGAGTCCGCTCTAACAACTGTTCAAGTTCCATCCAAAGTATTTGCCCTTAAAAGTAAAAAGAAAGTTGGTGCTCTGAAAAGTGCCGACGTGTACATATAACTCTGATCTGTTGTAGTAGTGGCGGAACTTACGTACCACCAGCAATTATTTTTCCCAGGAAAAAGTTTAATGCAATGCTGGTATAACGGGGCTCCTGTGGCTACATTAAAATTACATAATCAATCCGGTTATATGACAGGAGATTTATTCCAAATATGGATTCGGCATTTTATTACTCATGTTAAGTGCAGTCCTGAAAAGAAAGCTTTACTAATTTTGGATGAGGATTCAAGCCACAAAACCCACGAAGCGTTAGAGTTCGCAAAGAAAAACATTCAGTGGAGGTACTTTGCTTACCGGCACATTGTACTCGCCGCCTCCAACCTCTAGATGTGGCAATTTTTGGGCCCCTGCAAGATTACTATAATCAGGCATCCCAATGGCTCAGACGAAACCCTGGTCGCACAGTAACCATCTATTAAATATCGAAATTATTTAATTCAGCATATGGGGAAAACAGCCACCTTTGAAATAGCTGTTAGTAGATTTCGAGCCGCCGGTATATTACTCTAATTTTTTTCCCGAGCACATGTTTTCACCAAGCCGAACAACCGACGTTCTTGAAAAGGCACGAATTTCTGTTGGTGTGAAGGATGATGCACAAGGTGCTGGAAGTAAAACTCAGAGTGATAATGTTACAGAAGTTTCTGGAACTGCGTAATTTTCTGTTGGTGTGGAGAATATTTTGATGAATGATGCACATGGTACTAAAATAAAATTCTGAAAAGAAATCTTAGAGATAATGTTTTCCTTCAACATCCATTTCCTGTCATGAAGATAAGATATCACTTATATTACGCACTGAAGATGTTCCTAACGCACCTAACTGTACAGGTGAAGAAATTACCGTTATTCCACAAGAATTATCACCATTTCCACAAAGCAATCTGAGAAAAGCAACCAAACGCAATGCTAGTGAGTACCAAGACTTGCTAACCGAGAACCCTTACCTTAAAAGGCCCCGTGAAAAGGAAGTTGAAAAGAGGAAATAACAAAGAAGAAAGCTGAAAAGGAACGATGCGAAAAATAAATTAGAAGAAAGTGATGAAGAAGAAATCCCTCAGGCTATTGATAAATACAGGGATATTAAGACAAGATAAAGACAAAGAACCGGCAAAAGAAATGTGACAAAAAAGCAATCAAAGAAAGTAATCGAGTGATGAACGTGATCCTTTTAAGAGTGACGACGAAGAAGACGAATGTGTCTGTCTCTGTCTATAATGCAATGACCTCTTCAGTTGGTCAAAAGCAAGAGAATTGATGGCTAAGATGCCAACTTTGTGGAAAATGGGCACATGCAGAATGTGCCGGGTTATCTACAAAATCAAAAACATTCATTTGTGAGCTCTGCCTTTAATGAGTTGCTCTCGTTTTTTTTTTTTTTCTAGTTTATTTTCTTTAATGTATGTCATTATCCCCACAGCCGACGGTGATGGGTGACTTTTGGAGGAAATGCATGTTGATTTTTGAAAAATTAAACTATTGATTTATTTAGAAGTGAAAATAAATGATTTAGCTGTATTTGGATCTTAGTTATATTGAAACAACACTAGGTATGTCATCTTACCCACCTTTCCCCTAGAGTTACATTTTGCTGTTTTCACACATAAGGGCATTGTTAGTTCCACTTCAACTTACCTTGAAAATAAGTTTGCAACTCAAATGGAAGCGTTGAGTTCTAGAAGATACAGATCTCAATATAAAACCAATTTGTTAGCAAATTTGAACACTCAACGTCCCATACTCACTGAGTTAGCTGTTTCTTTTGTGATATATGTTCTTTGTTAGCGTGCTTGTAAAACTGTGGCGATAATTTACATTTTAAGTGCTAATTGCTTGTTTAAAATGATTATTAATTTTTCTGTCGACAAGGAAGTTGAGTGTAAGATTAACAATCACGCCTTGGGGTAGACAGTTTGTACCTGTTGTATGTTACACCATGACATCATTTGAAAAACAAATTAGAAACGTCGATTGTCGAGAAAAATTTGGCATTATTGTTTTTTCAGATACTGAGACCTGACGCGATGGATACCTTTACCCAGGATAACTAACTTCCCTATCTAACAATAGTAAAAGAAATCCTTTGTAATTAACGTTTTTAGAGTTACTCGGTGGAATGTGCCAAAGGAAGGTGGTAATGTTAGCATTGACTAAAACGAAACTTACATTATGTCTTCTCTCTCTTTCCAGCATTGACTATTGAGAACATATACAGTATAACTTATTCTTTTCCTATCTTAATTTATGTAAATATAACCAAACTTTTACAAATTCATCATTTTGTAGATTTTAATTTGCTTCTGTCTAAAAGTTTTTGTAATAAAAACCTGTTTTGTGAGCGTGCAGGGTAGTCTCGTGTGAAAATAAGAATATAAAGAACAGGATGGCTGAAGTAATTCTTGGATTTACGTAACATTTAGTTAATAAAACGGTAAAGGTTTTGACATCATATTAAAAGATGAAATTGTTAGCTTAATGAAGCGTTACTTAAGTAATTGTCTATTGATTGTTCTGTGGTGGATACAAATTGTCTTTGATGAGGTTTGTTGAATACTTGTCTATTTAAGTGCGATCACAAATAATGTACGCTGTACAGTCGTTAAGCAGTTAAGTGTTAGTACAAATTCAAAAGTGCAAGTATTTATTTATTTACTTTCGGATAACACTTCCGGTGAAATTCAACCGCAAACACAATTTGCCTAGTTTATTTGTTCATTTATTTCAATGCGCTCAATTGAATTCTTTTTGCAATCGTAATTTTATAAATATGTAAGTATTAAAAACTTCTCAAATTGACAGATCAAGTTTAGTGGGGATTTTATTGGGTTGTTTGTGTTTTTTTTTTGTTGAAATTTGAAATGGCTTGACCCTTCACGCCATCTAGCAATAAATAGTGAAACTTCAGTTGTTTGTTAAAACCAGGAGCACATTTTGTACGTATAAGTTTGTGCTCCTGAGTAGAGGTATATATAACTGACAACATAATCTGTACTCAACCGACGACTGTCATTGTTGGAGTTGAAAATTATATAAAAACAATGTTGCCAACTTTTTTCACTACACCCGCCTACTTTAGTTCGTTTTAGTAAATTTTTATTGTTAGTGAATTTTTATTTAAAAAAATTCACTAACAGAGAGGTATCGATGGTGAAACTTTGCAAAAATTTTTTCAAACGAGCGCGAATTAGGACCCCTAGAACCCATATCCGGGGTCACTTTGAATTTTTATATGTTTATATATATATATATATATATATATATATATATATATATATATATATATATATATATATATATATATATATATATATATATATATATGTATGTATGTATCCGTCTGATAACTCAAAAAATAATTAACCGATTTCGATGAAACTCGGTAAGTGCCTTTCTTTTATTAATTTATTAATGGCTTGGATGAGTTCGTTGGTCAGGAAAATCTGACGGGGTTTTCCGGGAAAATTTTAAGTTTTCTTTCAAAAAAAATTTTTTGAAAGAAAATTTCGATAAAATTTGGTCTTCATATTGCTTTGGGAAAGACCTAACTATGTGCCAAAATTCAGCTTTCTAGGGTTACAGAAAATTGAGCTATTCAAATTTGAAACATTTATGTTTAAATCATAGATCAAGTATGTGGTTGCTGTTGGTTAGTCAATGACAGCTTCTATTATTGTCATTGACTCATGAAATTCATTTTTAAGTTTCAGAGAAATGTCAATAATACTGAATTCACTGATTGCTAATCATTGGCAGCATTTACGATTATATATAACCCTATTGTAATTTATTATCATTTACCACCTCTGTAGTATAAGTATTTTTTTCCTTACAACTCGCAGCGTTTTTAGTCAATTGTTGTTATTAATAGTCAATAGTTTCTTCCCGAACACACACGGCTTCCATTGACTTCTGCTTCTGCCGCTGTTACAGTCTTTTTAGAGGTCCAGTTGTAACCACTCATACAGCCAGTGTTTTTTAACCACGTGGCTAGGGGACTGACCGAATTCATTCCCAGTTGCTGTTGATCTACTCATATTCTCTGAATATGTTTGAAGATGTGGTATCTACTTCATTCCAAGTCACTATTAACCGACTATTTATGAAATCAAATAAGTAAATTAAATCGCTAAGTGAGTGGTGAACGTGTCGCCACCTAGTTCGAAACCAAGTACTATGTTGTCACGCCCGCTCCAAATAACACAGAGTGTTAAAAATAGAGATCGGTATACAACTAACTAACAATTTAAAAAATTGTTAGCCCTGGCCCATTTCTACCCCAATATAGGGACAAAGTATGTAAGACTAGAAGCATTCTCGCAACAGTTAGAACCGTAGACCGGTTTCGCTCTCATTAGAGCTCTTCAGTACGGCATACTAATTATAGCAAAAATGCACCAAAAATAACACGGCTATCGTATAGCCAGTCTTAAAACACTAAGTGAGTGGTGAACGTGTCGCAACCAGTTCGGAACCAAGTACTATGTTGTCACGCCCGCTCCAAATAACACAGAGTGTTAAAAATAGAGATCGGTATACAACTAACTAACAATTTAAAAAATTGTTAGCCCTGGCCCATTTCTACCCCAATATAGGGACAAAGTATGTAAGACTAGATGCATTCTCGCAACAATTAGAACCGTAGACCGGTTTCGCTCTCATTAGAGCTCTTCAGTACGGCATACTAATTGTAGCAAAAATGCACCAAAAATAACACGGCTATCGTATAGCCAGTCTTAAAACACTAAGTGAGTGGTGAACGTGTCGCCACCTAGTTCGGAACCAAGTACTATGTTGTCACGCCCGCTCCAAATAACACAGAGTGTTAAAAATAGAGATCGGTATACAACTAACTAACAATTTAAAAAATTGTTAGCCCTGGCCCATTTCTACCCCAATATAGGGACAAAGTTGCATTTTTGCTACAATTAGTATGCCGTACTGAAGAGCTCTAATGAGAGCGAAACCGGTCTACGGTTTTAATTGTTGCGAGAATGCATCTAGTCTTACATACTTTGTCCCTATATTGGGGTAGAAATGGGCCAGGGCTAACAATTTTTTAAATTGTTAGTTAGTTGTATACCGATCTCTATTTTTAACACTCTGTGTTATTTGGAGCGGGCGTGACAACGTAGTACTTGGTTCCGAACTAGGTGGCGACACGTTCACCACTCACTTAGTGCTTTAAGACTGGCTATACGATAGCCGTGTTATTTTTGGTGCATTTTTGCTACAATTAGTATGCCGTACTGAAGAGCTCTAATGAGAGCGAAACCGGTCTACGGTTCTAATTGTTGCGAGAATGCATCTAGTCTTAAATTAAATCGATTGTCATAAAATATGTAGTGTATTAAGACTAAGGGAAAAAGAAATAAAACATATATAACTGTGCACATTTTGATTATATTTTAGGGTGTGCGGCGCACACCTAGCTCACTAGTAGAAATCGCCACTGCTTGAGAGAGGCATTGTCACAGGATAATATCTTATTAAAGTTCATTTGTAAATAGGTTTAATTTTTATATGTTTATATATATATATATATATATATATATATATATATATATATATATATATATATATATATATATATATATATATATATATATATATATATATATATATATATATATATGATAACTCAAAAAATAATTAACCGATTTCGATGAAACTTGGCAAGTGCCTTTCTTTTATTAATGGCTTGGATAAGTTTGTTAGCCAGAAATATCGGACGGGGTTTTCCGGAAAATTTTTGAGTTTTCTTTCGAAAAAAATTTTTTTCTCCGAAAGTAACAAAGCTGTTTTAATGAAATTTACTATATATGTTGCCTCAGCCTTACTACGTACCAAAATTCAACTTTCTAAGTTTAGAGAAAATTGAGTTATTCAAATTTTAAATTTTCTTACGAAAAAAATTTTTTTCTCCGATAATTACAAAGTTGTTTTAATGAAATTTTGTGGATATCTTGCCTAAGGAAAGACCTTACTACGTGGTATTATGTAAGGTAAGTGAATAGAATAAGCTCACCCTATGATATATTTTTTCTTGTGAGAAAAATTAGGTACAGAAACTACTTTATGATCAGATATCTATATGTTCAAAGCCAAAAAAATATTTGCTAAAAACTGTTTTATCTCGAATAAAAAAAGGTTCTACATGTGGGCTTATTGCCAACGCAGTGTTGCCAGTTTAGTCATATATATATATATATATATATATATATATATATATATATATATATATATATATATATATATATATATATATATATATATATATATATATATATATATATATATATATATATATATATATAGTCCCAAAATCATTTGGAATAAATACGTCCTCATACCTTTATGACTAAACATTTTCAATCTTCCGATTTCTACTGGCGTTAGGTGCATACACTCTCCAGTCAGTGGTGATTTTATTATTTGGGCTACACCTTCTAAGGTGTGTCTAAAACGTTCTCTATGGCCCAAATGTCAGTTGCATTAACTAATACCATGTTAAAATGGAGGTATTATAAGAGGACAAGGATATTAACACCACATAGGAAAATAATTTAACTCTTCTCTCCTCAGTGCGTCAGCGAGGTATTACACATCCGAAAGACGCCTCTGGATCAGAGAAATATTTATTAGGATGAATGTGGAATACATTTAACACGTGACACATAGTTGATTTTTTATTTATTTTGTTGGGTTCAATTTGTACTGTACAATGGGAAAAGGAAAGTCGTGACTCTTCTAAAGAAACGCAGTCTAGGGGAGAGAAAATATTTTCTAAGAACAAGACATTACATATGTGTGTAATATATATATATATATATATATATATATATATATATATATATATATATATATATATATATATATATATATAAGCACAAGACAAGTATAATAATTAAGAGGAGTCCTGAATTAACATTGGGTATACACAAAATTAAAAAATAGAGAAGAAGTTCGCAGACATTTAGAGGGCGTTAACATTCATAAACTAGATTTGATCATCATGTCACATAATCACAGTATATTATTCTGATCTTAAAAAATTACTTCCAACTGTATGCACTTAAATATTAGTAAAATACGTAATTTGTTAAGAGGTTATATGATGTGATGAAACGTCAAACTCCATTGTACGACAGCACATTATTAATGCATTTGACTCACCACATGACACCATGCGCCTGACAGTTCTAAAAATAGGTAGCCTCATTATCATATCTGTACTTATTTGTATCATGGGAGCTAGCGGCACGTACCTGAACTCGACTCGAATAGGCAAACATTAACAATGAAAGAACATCTTGGGGCAACATTTCTAGTCTTCGTGTCAAAAATGTATCAAACCAAACTATTTGCAATACCAGTACTGCCATCGTCCATGAGTAGGCCGAAAAATTGCACTTGACCACATTGCCAACATGAGGATATTGTATTCATATACCTTACAATGTGTACCACTTGTTTATGTGTATTTATAGTTGTCTACTTATTTTGTGACTTATTTACCTAATTTATAAATGTGTTATCGCTGGTTTTGTTTACGATTTGCACATGCGCATTTTTTATAAGAAAAAAATTGATGTGTGCAGCATTATTTTGAGAGCATTCTAAGTTCAGCTTTTTATTAGTGGAAGTGGAAACCTGCTAACTCTGTGTTTTAAAATTAAGGAAAGTTACTTTAAGAAAAAAGCTTACTTTTAGTTGCACAAGATTTCTCAAACTGACCCTCGTTTGATAACACCAACATAATTAAATTGGAATGAGTTCATGGCCACTGTTTTCCACAAGTGTATTATACTTGTTTTAAGGAAATATCTCGTTAGATTGCTAAGCACAACTTTTACATTGTTTAATTATCTTATATATATATATATATATATATATATATATATATATATATATATATATATATATATATATATATATATATATATATATATACCGGGTGTCAACGAATTTATTAGACAAGCCATAATTTCTATAGTATTAGGTGTATCAAAATGAGATTCGGTACAGGCAAATGGTACGTGAAGAGGATAGTTTTAGCATATTTTTCACTTTCCGCTCACTTCCGGTTTTACCGGAAATGGTCCAGGTTTTGAATTTTTAAATAGAACACCCTGTATATTTTCACATTTTCGGATTTCTGAGACAATTCTTAATCAGAATGTGACATTTTCAAAAGTTTTTACGCCTACTTGATTTTTTTATAGCCACTTAATATTGCATATATCTATATTTTGCCGTTGTTTTCATCGAGACTTCCTTGGTAACCAAAACACTGATTTTCACAATGACAGTGACATACGCTTTTTGAACAGACATAGAAGTTACTTAAGTTTAGTTAAATTTCAGTTTAATTTCTTGTCACAATTATGTATACTCAAAGTGAGAAAGTGGACATGTTATTAATATTTGGAGAGTGTCATAGAAATTCAAGGAATGCTGCCGAGTTGTATGCTCACAGATATCCCAATCGGCAACATCCATCCCATCAATATTTTCCGTATGTTGAGAATCGTTTCAGACAAGGAGGAAATCGAGATGCGGAACAGAGGTTTATCATAAATGAAGACACTGAGATTGACGTTCTTGCCATGGTTGAGGTTGATAAAACGGTTTCTTTAAGAGAAATTAGTCGAGAACTGCAGATAAGTCATGAATCGGCAAGAAAAATACTGAAAAACCACGGGTATCGAGCATTTAAGTATCAGATACATCAACATTTGTATGGTGACGATGGCGATAGACGGGTATTGTTTTGTGATTGGCTGCTTCAAAATCAAAGAGTTAACCCAAATTTTATCAACTTCATTCTATTTTCCGACGAATCCCGATTTACAAATAATGGTATGTTCAATAAGCAAAATACTCGGTACTGGGCCCAACAAAATCAACACCAAATGAGAGAGGGCAATTTTCAAGAAAGGTTTGGCGTCAATGTCTGGGCTGGTATCATTCGAAACAGAATAATTGGGCCAATATTGTTTCAAGGTCAGTTAACAGGGGTTAGGTACTTAGGTTTTCTTCAAAATGAAATCGAAGATCATCTTGATAATCTACCTTTAGCAGTTTTACGGCGAATTTACTTCCAACAAGATGGAGCACCGCCTCACAATGCCAGAGAAGTTCTTAATTACTTAACAGAACATTTTAATAATCAAGTCATTGCAACCAATGGTCCCGTACGGTGGCCTGCACGCTCACCGGATCTCACTGTGCTCGATTTCTTTATTTGGGGGTATGTTAAAGAAAGGGTATACTATGCAACTGCTCCAGCCACTCTTGAAATCTTAGAAGAAAGAATTCTACACGCATTTAGAAGTATAACGCCTCAAATGTTAGAAAACGTGTGTAGAGAAACAATTGAACGGGCTGAAATGTGTCGTGAACAAGAAGGAATGCAGTTTGAACAATTACTGCAGTGAAAATTTTAATAAAATCGGATATTGTAATTTCAAATAATTTAAGTTCGTCGTTGAAGTTATTAGTTAATGTTGCTATTTTTTGTTAACTTTGTTAGTTCTCTTGATTTTTCTTTTCTTAACTTGTTAGTTTGTTAAATTTGTTTATCCAATCGCAAATAAATTATCATCGTTATATTCGTCAAAAATCCTTTTTTCGGAAAATGCTTGTCAAAAAAGTGTCGCCATTTGATAAATAATAATAAAAACGAAAATGTAATTTTGCCAACTTGTCTTATTCATATCTATCATACTAGTCACTAAAACTTTGCGATTGTAGTTTTCTGAGATCACCTAAGGTACTTAGATTAGTTTTGGTCCGATCATGTCCACCTAGATGCAATATTAAAAGTGTCTCAAAATCAAGTAGGCGTAAAAACTTTTGAAAATATCACATTCTGATTAATAATTGTCTCAGAAATCCGAAAATGTGAAAATATACAGGGTGTTCTATTTAAAAATTCAAAACCTGGACCATTTCCGGTAAAACCGGAAGTGAGCGGAAAGTGAAAAATATGCTAAAACTATCCTCTTCACGTACCATTTGCCTGTAGCTAATCTCATTTTGATACACCTAATACTATAGAAATTATGGCTTGTCTAATAAATTAGTTGACACCCGGTATATATATATATATATATATATATATATATATATATATATATATATATATATATATATATATATATATATATATATATATATATATATATGTATACTGACTTTCCAAAAAGCCTAACAGCCGGTAAAACTCGACCAATTGCAATTAAATTTTCTATGCTACTCTGTTTCGTCTCTGATAAGAAATGATAACAATATGGACAAAACATTTTAACAGGTGTGGGTACAATTTTTTAAATTTTAATTTATCGAAAAATGATCTCGTTATATTTGAGTTTCTTTCAGTTTGAAGCAATATTCGTAGTGATTTCTACTCAATGTATTAAGTCATTACGCCTAGGCGCCGTTTACGGAACAATTATAATCAGGGAATCAGGTGCCTCTCGTGTTGGTATGAGGAAATCCGGTTTTTCGATCAGACCAATTTGCGACTCCATAGCACGCAGTGTGTCAACACTGTTGACAGACCGGTGGTCTGAAGAAAGAATCCATAACCGGCATCATGGATCCGGACGACCCAGAGCAACTTCACCACGGGAAGATCATCATTTGAGGATTGCAACTTTACAATACAGTTTCCACAAAACTGTCGATTGGAAATGCTTGGTTGGGAATTTTACAACAAAAAGTCTCTATGGCAACGACAGTGCAGAATACGGGCTTTTGTGCTTCGTCCGTATAGACCATTTTTATGTTTCCCACAGTCCACATTATCGTGCTACTCGGCTTGAGTGGTGTAACGGCAGGTCAAATTGGGATGATGAACGGAAGCGTGTTGTGTTCTCTGATGTATCCCTATTCTGTTGTGGGTCCACGATGCTCGCAAAACACTAAGACGATTACGTGGAGAACGCAGAAATTTAGAATTTGCTGTGAAACGGCCCTTACGCTGGGGGTAATGGTATGGGGTGCGATAACATACGGTAGCAGGTCCATTTTATTTTTTATTGACAAAAATTCTAATGCAGATGATTACGTATGAAACTTACTGCAGCCTGTTGCACTGCCATACCTACGAGTGTTAATTCAACACCTTTTCCAACAAGACAACCTACGTTCTTATACAGCAAGAGTTGCTACAAGGTTTTTACCAGAAAATAACGTGATCCTGCATCCGTGGCTTTCTCCCTCCCCAGACTTGTAACCAATCTAAAGTGTGTGGGATATGATTGGCAATCGACTGAGTAATTTACCGCAACCACCAGATAACGTAGTTGACCTTCGTCACCAAATTCAAGCCTGGGATTACATTCCTCAGGTTGCCATAAATCATTTAATTTCAATCATGCTACGAAAAGTTATCAAATGCATAAAAAAACGCGGCACACCCACGCATTACTAAGTACCTTTGTTATTGTTTAGTATTTCAGTTTGAAAATCTAACCATTTTTAAAGTTTGATTAAACACACATTAGGTATAAATACAATTATTAAAATAGATCAACTCTTACTAAATGTATTCCTTTTTTTTAAAGTCAGTATATAACCAGAATAAGCAAATGGAATGTAATAATTAAAATAGACAGTACGATTCAAGAAAAATCCACCTTATCAAAAGAACAAATAAAACGACAACACAATACGGAAAAATAAATAGTGAACCTTGATCCTGACAACAAAAACGAAGTATTAACTCTTAAAATAGATTGGTCTATATTCTGATGATTTTTTTATTGATTCCTTGACCTTAACTAACAATTTACAACTGCATATTTTAAAAATGAATTACAATACGAAAAAATCAAAGATTTGGATTACCGATTATAAATGCATCACTTATTCTCCTTTGCCTTGCGCAACTCAACGTCTGTAGATAACGTTAATAAAATTGTCATATGTTTATTCTCTTAAATACTGTAAATAGCATTACTCGTAGTTACAATGCGATAGGCACTGAGTCAACGTCTCGGTCTCGGTACAGTTTAATTAAATTATTTGGTGAATTAAAAACTTATCACACGAAATCGGTTCTGCAAATAAAGCCATAAATGAAGCACAACTTGTATGACCACTGTTAAATTAATGTTAATACAAGGAGAGGTGGTAATACAAGCTAAGGTTAATCGGTAAGTTAGATTGTTGACTTATATTATTTGTGATTTTCTTGGGTCAGAAATACTTCCCAATGATATAGATATTGCACACTGTTTTGTAGTTTTCCATTACAAAATATTCATTGTAGAATAATTTTTAATCGCCGTCTCATCTTTTGGGTTATTTTTAGTGAATTTTTATTTAAAAAAATTCACTAATAGAGAGGTATCGATGGTGAGACTTTGAAAAAATTTTTGGAAATGAGCGCGAATTTGGGCCCCTAGAACCCATATCCGGGGTCAGTTTCGATTTTTATATGTTATATATATATATATATATATATATATATATATATATATATATATATATATATATATATATATATATATATATCCGACCGCTAACTCAAAAAATAATTAACCAATTTTGATAAAACTCGGCAAGTGCCTTTCTTTTATTAATAGCTTGGATGAGTTCGTTAGCCAGAAAAATCTGACACGGGAAAATGTTGAGTTTTCTTTCGAAAAAAAATTTTTTCTCCGAAAATTAGAAAGATATTTCGATAAAATTTGGTGTACATATTGCCTTCGGAAAGACCTAACCATGTGCCCAAATTCAGCTTTCTAGGGTTACAGAAAATTGAGCTATTCAAATTTGGAACATTTATTTTTAAATCACCGGGTTTTATTGACAATGGTTTATATGAAATCTAGTATGCTGTTGCCTTGGTAACGGAAGATCTAATATTATTGCGCAGGTCTGTTAGACGCTGTAACGTTTACCGTATGATACGAGATTGCTTATATGTTTGTTTGTTTGAGTCCAGGAATTATATTTGTTATTTGGGAAATTTTTATATACAAGTGCAAATTATTCCTTTATTAATGTTAGTGGGTGGATTAAACAGTGTTTGTTATGTTCTATCAAGACATATAAAGGCTCGAAGTTTTACAAAAGGGCTGATATTATACAGGGTGACGCGTTTCTACGGTAAAGCTGAATATAATTATTATTATACAAGAGACGAGAAAAATATGGTATAGGTTAATTATAGGGTGTCTTGAGCTGCATCTTATAAAATTATTTTGACAATCACCGGCTGACCCACAAGTCGATCGTTGGTGATCCCTACAATTTTTTTTCGAACAGCCTTATTTTATTGCATTTTTTATCAAAATATGTTTGTAAGAAAAAAATTAAGACGCAGTAAGTGCGTTTTGGTAGCAAAATTTGATTAAATGCTTCAAATTTCAATAACTCAATTTGCTATTAACCTAAGATTTGTTGGTTAGAAAACCAGCGTTTAAGGTATATTGTCGGAAAATTTTTGTACATTTTCAAACAATAAGTTATTTTGATAAAATATGGCACATTATTTTTTATTTTTTGAATCTTACTGTGATTCGTGAACAAAATGACTCTTGATAATTTTCTGTACGACGCTTATTTTACGAGTAAGCAATGAATCAGGTAAGTGTTTTAGAGCACAGTTCATGATTTTTACCCAGTCGTTGTTTGGTAGAAAATCGCAATGATACACTTTTATGCCTCCATTGGCCTGAATACACGCACGACATCTTTTTAATATGGAAAATTTAATATCTTTATAATTTTTTGTACGACGATAATCTTTTTAGTGAATTTTTATTTTAACAAACTCACTAAAAGAGAAGTATCGATGGTGAGACTTTGCAAAAATTCTTTCAAATGAGTGCGAACTAGGACCCCTAAAACCCATATCCGGGTTCAGTTTCAATTATATATATATTATATATATATATATATATATATATATATATATATATATATATATATATATATATATTGAAACTGATATATATATATTTATATATATATTATATATATATATATATATATATATATATATATATATATATATATATATATATATATGTATCACACCGATAACTCAAAAAATAATGGGCCGATTTTGATCAAATTTGGTGAAAAAATTCCTTTTGCAAATGGCTTGGATAAGTTCGTTAGTCAGGAAAATCTGCCCAGGTTTTCCCGGAATTAACAAAGTAAGGGCAACCAAATTTGGTACGCAGGTTTACATCCTTATAGGTAAGTTACCTACCAAAATTTAGCTATGTAGGTCAAAAGACAAAAAAGTTATAGGCATTTAAAAATAAATAAATTGGGGTTTTCCTCAAAACGTCACAGTGGTGATTTAAAATGTCAAAATTGGCAACATTTAGGCAAATAACTTAAATCTAATACGGGCTATAGAAATAAAATGTCTCAAGAAGGATGTTTTACAAACCCTAAAGTCTTAGTTTCAACCGTCACTGTATTTCATTTTACTAAAATATTTGCAGAAAATTCATTTCAAATAGACCCTTTCTCTGATGCTTGGCAGTAGCCTTAGCTATAGAGTTTATCATTTAATGGTATATAATTTTTGTCGAATTTTCGTAAAAAATTAATAAAGCTCAATATATCCGTTATTATATAAGATATGAAGAAAATTTGTATATATTAATTATAGGGTGTCTTGAGCTACATCTTAAAATAATATTTCTGCAATCACAGGATGGTCCATAAGTCGTTGGTGATACAAATTTCCTTTTTTTAATTAAACACGGCTTATGTTATTGCATTTTTGCATTTTCCATCGAAATATAATGCATGTTTATAAGAAAATAAATTCTGGACGCAGCAAGTGCGTTATGGTAGCGAATTTTGATCAAATGTTCATATTTGAACAGCTCAATTTGCTATTAACCTATAAGGTTGACCAAGAAACGTGTTTTTTCCGGAACATTTTAAGTTTACTTTTGGAAATTTTTGTATATTTTCACACAATAAAGTTATTTTAATGGAACATGGCACATTGTTTTTACTATATAGGTTATACTGCTAACCAAATTTGATGCCTGCTTTCTTAAAAAAAACACACATATTTGTTATTAAAAATATTTTTATGAAAATTCACTACCATAACGCACTTGCTGCGTCCAGAATTTTTAAATTTAAGCGCATTTATGTTCTTATTAAATTTTTGTCAAAAGATATCGCCTATGGCAAGATCGCTACATTACCACTCAAAAAGTGTCTGCACATGAACGCGAGCTAAAGTCCCTAGAACCCATATCCCACATCAGTTGGAGTTTCCAGTGGCGGCTGGTGATAAGGGGCATAGGGGCACGTGCCCAGCCCAAATTTCAATGGAAACAATATATTTCCTTTGTTTTAATTTACTATAAATGACTGTTACAATGATATCAATTAATTATATACGGCAAACTATCCATATTCTAATTATTATTCCTTTTATATCACAAATATGATACATATGATTTTTATCATATGTATGACAGATTCAGCACCGAGACACCGTACTTTATTCCAACGTAGACTTTGACTTTGCATCCGGTTTGAACATACATTCAAAGGCGTGGGCACATAGTTATTCCAAAGTTCATCTCGAAGCTGTTCCCACTTCTAAATAGAAATTCCAAATTGTCCATGAACAATAAATTGCTCATGTACAAAGTCATAATCCGGCCAGCTATGACCTATGCATCCCATGCATGGGCCACTGCGGCCGCAACGCACATCAAGACCTTCAAATTATCCAGAATAAAATACTGAGAATGGTTACCGGAGCGCCATGGTTTGTCAGAAACAGTCAGATTCACTCTGATCTAGAAATGTCTTCGATACTTGAGTTTATCACTTAACTATCCACAACTCAGTTCGCAAAAGCCGCTTCTCACCCAAATGCTCTTCTCCGTAGCGCCACCGACTACAAAGAGCAACTTCCACATAAGCATAAGCGTCCAAAGCTTATACCTAGCCGCTGACGCCCCCGCGGCAATTACATAATGGAAACATTCAAACCCAAACGTCATTGTGTGAAATCTTTCCGACGGGGGTATGGACTAAGGTCCAGTACTCCATGTGAGGGAATTTTAGTGAGTATGAGACTCACAGTACCGCGATGTCCCATGCACTACGGTGTTGTGTATAATGTCTGCATGATGCATTTATCCCCCCGGTATCCAACAATAAAAATTCAGCTGTAGTTTGTCATCAGGCTTGCCACGATCACAGCCCAAACACGGCGACAATGTTGTTGAAGTCGATTTTAAACCGGCTGAAGGGGCCACACAAATTGAGTAACAGTTTAGTTAAAATTGTAAAAGTAAGGTCCGAATTATCGGAAACTGATTATGTGCCAGTAGAAACTAGCTCCAAAAGACCGAGATATGCTGAAGGCACAGGTGATAATCGTAGAACTGCTGCAATAGAAGTATGTGACGTTATTATAACACAATTAGAAGTTAGATTTTCTTTCACATACCATTTGTCTCCTTCAGATTTGTTGTTAACACCCAGTTTCAACTCTTACAACGTAAACTTCACAGAAATTATTTTCAAACTAGTATTCAATGCTATAATTTTTTTGATACGGGGAAACTTAGAACAGAATTAATTACTTTATACAACCGAGAAGATATGAGATCTATGGAATGTGTTAATGCTTTCTTAAATTTTCTAAAGGAAAATAACCTTAATAACCCATTTTCCGAAATTTATAAACCATATAATATTGTAGCAACGATCCCAATGACCACTTCAGAAAGCGAAAGGTGCTTTTCTACTTTAAAACACGTCAAGACATTTTTAGGAAGTACCATGAGCCAACACAGACACAGTATTGGCCATGTTGTCCATCGAGAAAATGGAATGGTGAAACAAATCCGGGACTTTAATGAAAAAGTTATTAACATTTTTGTGAACAATAAGGACAGACGAGCTGATTTCCTCTACATGTAACGGTAAGACCCCTATGTCAAACTTTTTCACATGTTGCCACCCATTATTTTAATTTATTTATGTCCTCCATATTCGTGTTTAAATATTATTTCAAATAGCTACCAATTTCCCAAAAAGTATTCTTGTAAAAGTCTATATTTTTATATAAAAGAATCTTTCATGAAGTTCTGAGGTGTCAGGAAAACATGTGACTTTGAAAATTTTCAATTTTTTTGTATGCGGCGCCACTGGTTACTAATAGGCAATACTACTCACGAACCCTGTGCCCGCCCATGTAAGACACCCACGAGGCGCCACTGGGAATTTCGATATGTTTATAAATAGCTCAAAAAACATTTTGATGAAACTTTGCATTTCACTGGATCATCTGGGTAAATTTGTTATTCAGTCTTTTATAAGAGAAGTTAGCAGTTTGTTCTCAAAAGACTCTCGAGGAAAAGCTTTATAGAATCTTTTTGTATGTGCCGTTGCACCATCTTGCTGAAAATATGCTTGCCGAAATTAATCATTTTCCCAATTCAGTCAAAATGTTGTTTCTATGCCACTCGGAACGATTTTAAATGACCAAATTATTCTTTTGTAGGAAACTAGAATCCAAACAAAAGTTTCGTAGCAATCGCGTTGGAGCTATTAAATAATGTTTATATAATATCTCACATAAATTCCCGAACTGAAAAAATTGATAAGTCAATTATTTAGTTATATATTTAGCAACAGAGTTTGTGGTTAAGTGAAATCGCTAACAAGTAAATGTGGCTATTATTTCGACAAAATTATATACAAAAAATAAATTAGGAAATCTGTTACTATTATTAACTAAGGTACTTCGAACTGATTTTTTATCCATTGCACAAATATTTTAAATCGCAAAAAAGCTACCATATTTTAACAACGAACATAAAATGATTGAGGCAATAAATGGCGGCTTTTTCTAAAAATTAACCCGCTGCTTGCGAGGTTGTTTGTGGGAGAGGCTAAACAAATAGGAGTCATCTTAGACCAAAAAATTCGGGAAGAAATTTAAATATGATCCTATGGATTTTGATAAGAATAGTGAGATATATATATATATATATATATATATATATATATATATATATATATATATATATATATATATATATATATATATATATATATATATATTCGGAAAGATTTTCGCGGTCTTTAATGTGAGAAATACTTGGTTCTCGGGTTGAACCGCGTCCAGAATTTATTAAAACTCGACTTTTCGGTTCCTATTTTGGGGCCATTTTCAAGAGTCCTCAATCTGCCTACTTCTTAGAATGTGGGTTGGATTGTTGTAGCTCGATTACATGGCCACAATCTGCCTACTCCCCAAATATCGCAGACGATCGTCTTTAAGGTCTCAGTTTGTTCAACCCTAGGCCTAAGAGAGATCTGGCAATTCGCATCAAGTCTGGTATTGTATGTACCGTTTCGTCTACCTGCTTCGTTATCAGTGTAATTAGTCGGGTCACGGTCAATTAAGTCAGAGGCTTTCGTCAGGAGAATTGCAGATATTTGTTGAGTCAGGTAATGGGGGAATAAAATTGTCTATTGAGTTTATTGTCTTTTTGTGTGTTTGTAATGAAGATGTAATAGGTTTTCGAGTAATGGAAAGACGAAGACCATCATCTTTCTTATTTAAGCAATCAGAACGTTTTTCGATCTCGATCGCTTTGCGGATAATACTGGTTTTGAAGTTGTAAACCGGGGCTATTGTTTTGGTGTTGTCGAAATATATTTTGTGTCCTGTATGAATATGATGCATGGCCAGCGCCGATGAGGGGTCATATTTTCTAACAGCGACGGTGTGTTCATATATTGTATTGTGGATGCGTCTATTTGTTTGTCCTGCATAAGTTGTGGAACAGTCGGAACAAGGAATTTCGTAAACTCCGTGGGATTCGTTTGGAATCGTATCCTTGGGAGTTTTTATCATATTTGACTGTTTTTGCTCTGTTGTGAATATGGTTTTGATATTATAGGTTCTAAAAATTCGGCTGTATGTCGGTGACAACTGTAATGTATAGTAAAAACGCTGTGTGTTGGTGTGTGGACCCTGTCTGTCCTTGTTGTGGTGTAGTAGTTGTAATTTGTTGTTCTGCGTTTCTAATGTTCCGTAGTATGTGATTGTTGTCGTATCCGTTTTCTAGCAATGTCTGTTTTAATTCGTCTAAGGAATCGTGTTACTCGTATGGCTCCAAAACAAGGGCCGAAACATCGAGTTTTAATAAATTCTCAATGCGGTTCAACCCGAGAACCAAGTATGTCTCACATTAAAGACCGCGGAAATCTTTCCGAACATCTAATTCACCTCTACGGGGAAGAACTTTTATCTTATACCAAAACGTTCAATAAAATTCTCATCCACAAATCCCGTCTCCTTTGTGACCTCACCTTTCTAAAAGCCTGCCGTGATCATCACGTGGTCCCAAAATCTTTTCAACTTTAACACCACACCAAATCACATACGATCTCCAAGATTTTAAAACGAACAGACTTTGCTCTCCTTGGAAATTCCATTCACGAGACAAGACGATACCTTAACACTACCAACACACTGCTTTACGACATGTGCACAAAAATACACACATTCAAGATACAACCTACACTTTGGGACACTCTAGACAGACTCTCACAAAGTAAAGCAGAACATGTTACACAACAAAAGACGGACGTACAGAAAAGAAAATTACAGCATCTTCTACACAACAAAAATCTCAAAAAATACCCACATATTGCCAATCCTACTATAGTAGTTCCCAACCTTTCAGATTCCAACATAAGTGACGTCGCCATCAAAGTTATATCCAAAAGTTTTAATTTTGCACCAACCCCTAAATTCATCCCAATAGAAAAGATAATTTCTCAATCAGAAAATGCTACAACGTACTTACCGACTGACGAAGCTGAAATTACGAGATAGGACACCGCCAGGATATTGTGTTCTGACAAACCTCCAACCTAGCCTTTCTTCTTACGAACGATAGTCAATCAGAGACCTAAACCCAGACATAGAAATTATAATCCTACCAGCAGACAAAGGCAACGATACAGTCATACTCGACAAAAAGGTGTATATACTAAAGACGGGCAATATACTAGACACGCAGACTACAAACAAATCCCTAACAACCCTACAACTTATCTTGAAAAGAAAACCAAAACTATCATCAACAACTCCCAACTCAGGCCTGACATCAAAAAAGAACTAATCCCCCGCGAAAAATCAACTCGTATCCCTAGAAAATACGCCCTATCGTAAGTGCCCACCGTTCACCCACAAAAAAGCTTGCAAAACATCTAGCCAAAACTCTCCAACCATTAGTAGAAAATGTTACATCCTATGTCAAAAACTCCACCCATTTCATTGACCTTCTTCAAAACAACACCACTTCTCAATAAGACATCCTAGTTAGCTTTGATATATTTTCCTTATTCACTAATATATCTCTATCTGAAACCCTTGACATTCTCAAAAATAAACACTTAGCTCTTCTAAAACACTGCAGATCTAACACATATCTCCTTTTTCAAAGCAAATTTTACAAGCAAGTTCGAGGACTCCAATGGATTCACCACTCTCTCCTGCATTGGCTAACATCTTCGTTGAAAACTTCTAGACACAAGCCCTAAATTTATTCCAACTTAAACCAACCTGCTGGTTAAGATACGTGGACGACATTTTCGCTGCCTGGCCACACGGTAAAAAATCTCTAGAATTCCTTTCTTACCTAAATAACATCAACCCGCAAATCCAGTTCACCATGGAAATAGAAAATAATTTTTCGGTGCCTTTCTTAGATGTACGCATCACTAAAAACCCAGTCTGGGGATTTTCTTACACTGTGTACCGAAATCCAACCCACACTAATCGTTATCTTCACGCCCAATCTCAACATCACCCATCGCAATTGAATTCCATGGTTCGAACACTAGTAACACGATCCCTCCGACTAAAGAAGAACAACAATAAACAGACAGGATTAAACTTTTTAAGACAGAGATTGCTAGAAAACAGCTACGACAACAATCACATACTACGAAACATTAGAAGCACGCTACAACAAACCACTAGGCACAAGACAGACAGAGTCTACACAACAACACACAGCGTTTTTACCATACATTAAAGGTGTCACCGCCAAATCAGCTGAATTTTTAGAACCCATAATATCAAAACCATATTCAACAGAGCACAAACTGTCAAATCTGATAAAAACTCCCAAGGATACGATTTCAAACAAATCCCACAGAGTTTACGAAATTCCTTGTTCTGACTGTTCCCGAACATATGTAGGACAAACAAATAGACGCATCCACAATAGAATATATGAACACACCCTCGCAGTTAGAAAATCCGACCCCTTATCGGCGTGGGCCATGTATAATATTCATACAGGGCACAAAATAGACTTTGCTAATGCCAAAACAATAGCCCCGGCTTACAACTTCGAAACCAGAATTATCCGCGAAGAGATCGAGATCGAAAAACGTCCCGATTGTTTAAATAAGAAAGATGATGGCCTTCGTCTTCCGATTATTTGGAAATCTATTATATCTTCATTACAAACACACAAAAAAAAACAATAAATTCTATAGACAATTTTAATGTCCCATTACCTGACTCAACAAATATCTGCAGTCGTCTTAATTATTTCAGTACCGTGACAAAAGCCCCTGACTTAAATGACCGTCACTCGACTAATTACACTGATAATGAAGCAGGTAGACGAAATGGTACATACATGCATACAAGACTTGCAACGAACTGCTTATGTCTAGGGTTGAACACACTGCGACCTTAAAGACGATCTCCGGCGAGATTGGAGGCAATTGAGTTCCCGTAATCAAGCTACAACAATCCAACCTACCTTTGTCCACCGCTCTAACGAGTAGGCAGATTGAGGCCTTAAAGTTCATGTCGCTACATATTGCCTTTACCTCTTGAAAATGTATCCAAAACAGGAGCCGAAAAGTCGAGTGTTAATAAATTCTGGACACGGTTCAACCCGAGAAACAAGTATGTATCGCATATATATATCTATATATATATATATATATATATATATATATATATATATATATATATATATATATATATATATATATATATATATATATATATAGCGTATTCTCAAGAGTTTGCGATTACGTTATAAAACAAAATAAAAATCATGAAAAACTTACATCTACATTCCTAACACGGGTAATCGACCCTCGTATACATAAATCGTTCAATCATTTGAAATATTTTGTTTCTAAATTGATGTTAATTTCTTGTGCAACTAGAAGAAAAATATTCTCCAATTTTTAGTGACTATTCTAGGTAAATTCTTATTTTTTGTTTATCCACCATGGTAGACAGCCAATATATGTGAGGGAGATTATATATATACAAAAAATACGAATATAGTTGCTAGAGAATGAAAAAAAAAAGTTCTATTCACACAAAACGTTAACTTCCAATTTTAAGGAAGGGATTTCAAATCATTGACGTGAAAAATTACAAAAACTTTTTCATTTTTACGTTTTAAACAGTAAACTATAACCTGGATTGTGTGTGTTTTGTTTCTTTAACGTCGGCCTATTTGCGCGACTATGGCCAATCACTGATGCCAGGGAGCAGTTTCACCTCACTATCCTGAAAATTTTGCCGAACCCCTGACTTTCTGTAAGGGCGGTAGGGATCTTTAACGTGCCCGACATCGCATGGACTCGGGACCGACGGCTTTACGCCCCCTCCGAATGGCGGAACGTGCAGCCATTCAACTTGCTCAAATACAGTGCCAGAACCTCGGTTGATGTTAATGTTACAGTTTGTACTGAAAAAGTGAAAGGAGAACCCTGTGATCGAACCCACTACCTTTCGGTTTAGAGGCAGACGTTCTTACCTCTGAACCATCGAGGCTCTAACCTGCATTAAATAAATGAACATTATAAACAGAACAAAGTTATCAAAAAACTGTTACAAATTTGTGATAACTCTAATAGCTTGCTACCTCCCATAAGAAATCGACTGATAAAACGTTATCAAGAAAATATCGATGTAGGTCAACTTAAAACCGTGGTATTACACTCAATTACTTTCACATCGTCAGTAGGTGTGGAAGTATGATATCAGTGACTTCAGCGTCATAAAAAGTGTCGAAACATATAGAAAACATGATTTGGGAATGAATTTTTTTATCTGTTAGTAGTCACGATAACTTTAGCACGAATTAAGATATCGTCTTCAAATTTAGGTATACAATTAGCACCCGACAAACGAACCGTTGGGATGTTTTTTGTTTTTTGGGGTAAAATCTCCAGCGGTAGGGTACGAATCGACGGTGATGTGGTGAGAATTGGCACTTTTTCGTTAAAACTCGAGTAATATAACATTTTAGGATTTGTTTATTAGAAAACTTTCAATTTTATCAAACATCTGGTATTTTGTTCCGAAATTCAATTGGGGGTAGAATGTGTGGGTGAAATATCGGTGACAGAAATTTCGGGATTTTGTTGCTAAAACTGGGTAACAAGTCACAAAATATATAGTAAACTTGATTCTGGAACGAACATTTTTTTGTCTGTCGGTATGTCATATTTTCTTTGTGGTCAAGTCATGAACCCTAAATTCATTTTACAAGAATGGCGGTCTCAGGAGAGTAAATTATCACAGCTATGTGGAAGTTATGATTCAATTTGCAGCACTATTTCTATTTTGAAATCGCCATTTGTTGTCATTTTAGACAAGAATGAAGAGTGTTCTTTCTTAATGTAGGACATGTTCAAGATGCATGCCTTGAACGTTTTGGCGGCATCCTAATCGTGTATAAAATTTATTTTAACGTTAATCAACATCTGAGGCATGACCAACTTAATCGCAATCGTTATTCTTTTTCTTAGATCAGTTAAATAGCATGGTTTATTTTTGTATACCATACTTTTCACATATGCCCAGAAGAAGAAGTCGTAGGTAGCGTAGGTTCACGTGATCGTGCTGGCCATTATAACGATCCTCGCCTCCCTATCCACCGAGTTGAAAATATTTAGTCGAGGTATTGCTGAACTTGGTAATATGCTGGTGTTCCATCCTGCTGGAACCATATCAGAAACGCTGGAACTTGCGGGTTATCTCCATTCAAATTTCCATCAACGAAAAACGCACCAGTTTCCAACTATTCCTGCCCAAACATTAAATTTTTGAGAGTATTGCATGTGTTCTTGTCTCACCCAATGTGGATTTTGTTTAGACCGAGAAGTGTAAAGCTGTACTCATCCGAAAACAGAAATGTTCTAGTTAGATAACATTGTTATCTAACATTTCTATGATCTGTTTACACAAAAAACGTTAAAATTCGTCTTCCATAAGCTCCTAAGATTGCATCAATTTATAGGGATGCATTTTGTTTTCTCTTCATATGCAAACACTTGATGAATGGGTAACATCAAATGTTGTGGATACTTGTCGACTGTAAGTATGTGGGTTTTCTTAAAAAACAAGCATTACATCCAATTTGGTATCATTACTCATTGGAAGGTTTTTTATATCTAGCTTACATGTCCAGCTCGCGGAATTGCTTTTTAATTTTACTGATTCTCCCTTAGGCGGCATATCGGTAAATGTTTTTCCTTAAAATAGGTGAGCAGCATCGATCTGTGATCGTATCTTTTATGTCCGTAACCAATAATCTGTAGAGTTGGTGTTTTATGCATTTCTGTTAAATAAAGCATCTTTCTGAATTGCAGTTAACAACTGAAAACTAGTGTCATGCGTCTACACTCACACAGCAAGCTGCTAAGGTGTTTTAGATAAAACTAACAATGCCAACTATGGGATGTTGATAACTTTTTATGTCTTCTTTTTAATTGATACCGCCCAAAAAAGACGTTGGAATTGTTTTTACTTGCTTTCATATTATCAAGAATGAAACGCGATTAGTTACACTTTTAGTGAATTTTCTTTAAAAAAATTCACTAATGACGAGATCCGTGTTTATATATATATATATATATATATATATATATATATATATATATATATATATATATATATATATATATATATATATATATATATATATATATATATATATAGATCGTACCGATAACTCAAAAAACCCGGACCGATTTTGATGAAATTTGGTAGGTGCCTTCCTTTTGCAAGTGGCTTGGGTAAGTTCGTTAGCCAGGAAAATCAGACCAGTTTTTCCTGGAAAATGAAAATGACAAAGCTATGGCAACAAAATTTGGCACTTAGGTTTACGCTATTAAACTTACACTACATGCCACAATTCAGATCTCTACATTGAAAGGAAACAAATATTTTGGGTGCCACTGATGGCCAGAAAAATGCACACAACCAAACTATTTTGTGCGGATAACAAGATCTATTGTATAATACAAAGATTAGGTTTTCTTGACGCAAGTAGGTCAAGAAATCACAGGATAATTACTTTGAAAATTTTATGGTTTTTCTTCTTTAAATGTCAAAGTCGAGAATTAAAACGTCAAAATTTGCAATTTTTAGACGAAGAACCTGAAACAAATACGGTCTATGTAAAGCAAATAATAAATATGTTTTATAAAGCCTTTAGTCACTGCTTCAACCATCATTGTCCTTCGTTTTACTAAAATATTTGCAGAAAATTCATTTCAAATAGACCCATTCTCTGATGATTTGGCAATAGTTTTTAGTAAATGCAACCGTTCACTAAGATCACTAAAATAAGTAATGTCAAACAACCAACAACAATACCGCGTTGAGTAGATCGGCTCGATCACTGAAGTTAAGCAATACGGGCGCGGTCAACAATTTGATGGGTGGCCGCCTGAGAACAAGTTTCTTTTTGTTTAAATAATCATTTTACTATATTTTTTTTCTTTCAGGTAAATTTCAGTAACTTTTTTGCATAATACAGAACTTTTAATATATACAAATACCTATTTCGCAAAAACACTATTTATTAGGTGTGTCCCTCTAAATAAGGATTTCAGTTTAATCAAATTCAAAGGCTTTGCAGTATTGGGGCATCGTAGCATGTCAAGCTAGGCTTTACTCTACGTAATACATAACATCAACGAAAGAAAAAAGAAAAATTTGGGACGCAGCAAGTGCATTATTGTAGCGAATTTTTAAAAAAATCGGCTCAGTTCAAATAGATTAAACACTGCTTTGTTTTAATTAGATAGTCGAAGTCCCAGTTCTGAGCTGATCTTTAATGTATTGAATTTTGACCACAAAATTATAATGCATGTTTGTAAGAAAATAAATTCGGGACGCGACAAGTGCGTTATGGTAGCGAATTTTTATTAAATGCTTTAAATTTGAATAGCTCAGTCTGCTATTAACCTATAAGGTTCGTTGGCCGGGAAACTAGTTTTTTCGGGACCATTTTAAATTTATTTTCAAAAAATGTTTACACTTTCAAATAACCATATTACTTTGATGAGATATGGTACTTTATTTCTACTATATAGGTAATACTGGTAACCAAATTCGATCCATGCTTTCTTTTAAAAAAAACACATATTTGCTATTTAAAACGTTTTTATGAAAATTCACTACCATAACGCACTTAATTCGTCCAGACTTTTTTTGTTACGCTAGGCAGGTAAAAGTAATATAAATAAACATATAAAAATTCAAGCGGACTTTAGTTCGAGTTCTAAGCGCCCAAATTCGCGTTCATTTGATAACTTTTTTGCAAAGTCTCACCATCGGTACCAATCTATTATCGAATTTCAAGAACTTAAGATCTGTTTGCAATGATAATTAAGAGGTTCCAGAATATTTCATCAACATAAAATAAGGCGATCACGAGGTGGCAAATAGTCGGTAAAGTTGTGATACTTCCATTGCGGCCATTGAATGCACAATTTGTTGATGGGCTTTCAATCCATATTTCTCAAAATGGGGCTCGTCACTTACAGTCATGAAGAATGAAACTTTACCTGTTTTAGCTATAATGATGCATTTGGTGTGCCATATTGACTTAACAGTTAGAGCACACAACTGAAATACGGTAGCTTGTAGATTGTTTACTGAGTCGTATAGGCCTTTCGCCTGTCATCGCTGCAACTCCAATGGGTCTTTTTGAGAACTCCGTCATGCAGTTGCATAGCAAGTGTTATGTTGTGTATGCTGCTTCAGTGCAGGATCTACAATTTTCGCTGTCTACCTTACCCATTTCTTAAGATGACACTTTACTGGGAAGTGTCCTGTGGAAAGTTTTGTGATTATTCTCAAGTCGTTCCTGTTCAGTTCAAGATACAGTTCAGACTTATATGCTGTGATTAACCGTTTTGCTTCGCTTAAGCTTGGCGTTTTCCTCCAGTATGACAGCATCTGGTTTCTGTCCCAAGTGTCAAGTTCATTTCTTACGTGACTTTTTGTTAGTCTACAATAGGGCTCCTAACCATAAAGTCATGTTGCTGCTGCCCTTTTTGCAAAGCTATCTGTTTCCTAATTTTGTGCAATGCCCTGATGCCCTGGTACCCACATCAAAGTTACTTTGTTGTTCATAGCCAGTTGCTTTAAGGATCTTTTGCAGTCCCAGGTAGTTTAGAAAGATTTGAGAGCCTTTAATACTGCCTGACTGTCAGACAGGATGTAGATCTCTATTTCTGAGTCTTCTTTGTATGCACCCCTGTACGCAGAGGTTTATATCATGAATTTCTGCTAAGAAAGGGAGTAGCGACCCTCTGGAAGCTGCGTCGTGTGATAGGGAGCACCTGAGGACTTAATCCTCGGATCCTTCATTGGATCTACACTGCGATCGTCAGGCCGAGAATCCTCTATGGGGCGTTGGTCGGGTGGTGTGGTGTGAACCAAACTACCAGCAGGAAGCTAGCCAAACTCCAAAGGCTGGCAATCCTGGGTATCAGAGGCGCTATGAGGACGACACCCTCAGCCGGGCTAGGGGTCTTGTTGATGCTGCCACCGCTTCCCATCTGCATCAGAAGGGAGGCTATGGCGTCACATCTTAGAATGCGAGTCTCAGGAAACTGGTGCGGAGAGGGAGCAGTAATAGGGTATGCAAGAGTCGCCAAGGAGGTGGAAAAGGAAATTCCGATTTCCTCCATAAAGGTGCGGGATGCCGAGGACGATATTAGGTTGACTAGGCCATACACCCTCAGGATCCACAGTAGGGTTCAGTGGAGGGAAAATGAGGTTGCATTCCAGCCCGCAAGCCAGGTCTGTTTCACCGACGGATCGCGGCTGAAGGACCAACAATCCTCCGGGGCAGGAATATACATCGAGGGCCTGGGGGTGCGCGAGAGCTATGCTCTTGGTGCATATACCACGGCATTCGAAACAGAAGTGTATGCTATCCTGCCTGTGGCCAATAGACAGGATGTGAAGAGGAGTCCCGATAAATGTGTGTACATCTGCTCGGATAGCCAGGCGGTCCTCCGGGCAGTCTGCGCGGCCATAATCAGGTCAGCACTGGTTCAGGAGTGCGCTGACGGCCTCAGTGCACTAGCCAGGACGAAGGAGGTGCAACTGGTGTGGGTTCCAGGACACTGTGGCGTATCAGGGAATGAGGTGGCGAATAATCTCGCAAGACTCGGTTCCCGGCGGCCGTTATGTGGACCGGAGCATGCGATAGGCATAAGTAGGAAGACGGTATCCGTCCCCTTAGACAGGTGGACCGAGGAAGCAATGAAAAGGCACTGGGGGTCGGTTGGTGGCTGCAGGCAGGCGAGGGACTTCGTGGAGGGGTCGGACAGAGATAAAGCTGTCTGGCTACTCGGAAGGAGTCGACCTACGCTTCGCCGAATCCTTGGGGTGCTGACAGGCCACTGCGTCCTTAGAAGACACCTCACGTTGATAGTCGTAGAGAGGGATCCCATTTGCCAGGAATGCGGAGAGGGTAAAGAAACGTCCTACCACTACCTGTGTAAATGCGAGGCTTTTGGAAGTCTTCGAGCAAAATTGTTTGGATCGAGGACTCTGCAGAGGAATCAGGTAAGTACCGTCCAATTGAAGACCGTCACGGCCTTTATTTCGAGGTCAAGGCGGTTTGGCGACGGAACTGAGGAAGAGTAGTGCATGGTTGCTGGGCTACTGGGGTTGGCAAAAAGGGCACATTGTGGCCTACTTGCTTGGCGTTGGCCTCCCCACCACTGCTACTACTCTTTGCTGAGAAGCTTTCCTAGGGACTAAGCGAGTCTAAAGTTAGGTCATCTTATTCCCAGTCCTGCTCCCTCCATTTGTTTAGACCTAGCTGTATACCATAAAGATGAGTTGTTTGTCAGCCTTGCACTGTCTCCATCCCATGCTTGGCGGTCACTTATAACCACGTCAAATGGAATTATGGAGTCCAGTTTGGCTGGCATTTAGTCCTTTGGTTTGGTGAGTGACTCCAGTGGAATAATTTCCGGGATGGCCAACTGGTTTGATTTTGTCCCTTGTGATAGTGTTGAGTGCTGCTTCCCTCTTCACACATATGCGCAGTGGAGTAATATTTCACATTGCCTCTATTGCAGCTGTAGGGAATGATGCCATAGCTCCCGTTATTCCAAGACAGATCAGCCTCTGCAATACAGAGATACGGTACTTTAGACAGATCATGCGTGGCCCGACATATTTGGGATATAAATTACCACGTAGATAAATAAAACCTAAAATTCACCCACAATGTTAGACAACCGAGACAGTTAAATGCGTGTCGGGGTATGTATATATATATATATATATATATATATATATATATATATATATATATATATATATATATATATATATATATATATATATATATATATATATATATATATATATAGTAATAATAAAAGTTGTATGAATTGAGCACCTCCACCTTTGTATAGTTTATTGGTCAAGCATTTTACAAAAGACGCCGACACGGCATGGGAATAAAGATAGGGGAATTCGGGTAGAGGGACGAGTTGCTGAGCGCCTAGAATTTTCATCCTCTGATGACACTTACTTAGTGGAACGATCGCCAGATCTTTAAAAATGTGTTGTGGTGAATTGGATTCTCCAAGTGTACTTATAAGACGTTTTTGCGGTAAAGGACAAAAGTCACTGTAAAAAAGGTGACAGTTTCATTTAGCTCACTGATATACAATTATGCAGGTAAGCTAACGACCGTTTAAAATGTGGTTATTTATGTTGCCTAGAAAAAGACGGAAAATGCAGGTCCTTTGACATCTGAGTATGAAGACAGCACCAGATAATTGTGTGAAGTTTGCGTCAACTAGGCAGCCATCTGATAATTGCCTGTCTCATCGCCCTATTTGCCTCACTGTATCATTACTATTTTTCTCATACGCAAGCTACCTGTACTTACATTATTCCAGACACTCCAAGCATTGGCCGTCGATATACCTTCTTAATTGTGTATACAAGGCTTAACTTTAAAGAAATCCAAATGATTGTCTTATAATGAGTTCTTTGACAGAAGTATATTTTATTGGAATTTGGATTCTCTTAGGATAAAAGTAATTATGTCATTGTTAGTCTGTGATATCTGTTGACCTTAATATATCACCCTTCTTTGTATTAAAGCAACTGACATTATTTATGAGGATTCAGATAAATTCAATATTTATTTAACCTTTATCTGTAATAATTAATTGTCACACATTACAATCAGGAAATTTTTTACCATAAGAGGCATTTCTTGCATTTTAGTCGTTTCTCAAAACATTTTCATGGACATAGAAAATTATATGCATTAATTGTTGTTGCCCTTACTTGGTGAAACAGTTCCATATTAAATATAGATGTGGAGACTTTTTCTCCTACACATTAAATCAAGATGCGCATCTGTACCGCCATGTTAACCATTAAAAAGTTTGATATATATATATATATATATATATATATATATATATATATATATATATATATATATATATATATATATATATATATATGTGTGTGTGTGTGTGTGTATGCATGTGTGTTGGTGCGTGTGATGGTGTGCGTGTGTATATATTCAAGAAACGATAACTCAAAAAATACTCAACTGATTTGAAGAAAACTTGACACATCCCCATTTTGTTAATATCTTGGACGAGTTTAGTTTTCACTTAAAAAAATATACAATATTTTTAATGTGCTATATTTTTTAAAGTACTAGAGTAACTAGAATGACACCCTACATCTACCTATAAATGTTGTAAACAAACCTGTGTTGTGAATTTTATGTAATCTGGTTCACAAAATTTGGCGTTTTTTCCAAATTAAAAATAAAATCTGACATAAGACATGAATTGAGACGACTTAAGTGGTTAAAGTTCAGTTCCTGACAATGGCAGAGTGGTCAGCTGCTATGAGTAGATTGACCGATATGTACCCATATGACCCATAATATATCATAATTCAACGACCATCAAACAATACAAATAACACGCGATAAACATACTATCCGAACTAGCCATCGAGAAATCTCGGTCACTAAAATTCCGAAAACCGATTAACTCGTTAATAATATGACGTTAGAACGACAGACGATATGAAAATGAAAATTTTTTGAAGTGATTATTTTTTAGGTGAGAGATTCAATGAAATGTTTAAAATACACAAATTTGTAGCTTGATGAACGGCACCAATTAAAATTTTAGATTGAAAATATAGTATATAGTGGAAACATCAAGGTTTAAGAAAGGAAATTAAGAAATATTTAAGGAACTATCGCTTTTATAAAGAAACTATAGCGTTTTTGCCAAACCATGATTTGACATTTTTTGTCACATAATTTGTTCAAAAACACTCGTCGCCTAGAATATATATCCAAAAATAGGTTAACTAAATCTCAGGGCTTTTGGATTCCAGATAAAAACGCAGTTCAAGTTAAAACGTAATATATGACATTCCTTAATTATTTCGTTAAAATTGCTGCTGAAAGTAGCGGCTGTCGCACTTATTCGAAAATTAGCCGTTTTCTAAGGAATGACGCCTTAAAAATTAAATGTTTTCAATGACCTTATGTGTTTAATTCGTTAATAAGTGTCATATATAAGACTATGAGAAGATACAAAATAATGAAATAAATATTGTACACAAAATCGGCTCACGTCTCTATGAAAATGATTTTAAGGTACATTGTTTTTTATCTTTAAACTTAAAAATAAGACGTGATCTAAGATCTAAACGATCGAATGTGTTTCAGTCGCCGGCGAACTCACAAGTCACGATTCAATTAATTGTGTATATAGATGTTTACATTTACGATATAATATACAATTTCCTGATGCAGCAAGTTTCTGTCTCTACCACCCAAACTAATATTAAGGAAATTCGTTGATAGAGAATTCGTTTTTAAAAAACTTGTTTGTTATTGGAAAAACCGCTTCGGTTAGGTTGACTAAAACGATATCATCCAGGCGTGATGAGTGAAAATACCTGCCACGTTTATAATTTGGCAGATACTTTCCTTTTCTAAATATGAATTAAATTTTCTACTACAACGTTTTTTTTTTAACTTTAATAATATTTCTAATATAAGTTTTATTTTAAAGAGACTTACATTATCTAGATAGGTATACCAAATTTTACTTTTCTAGCTTCATAGAAAATTGAGTTTTGGACATATAAAGTTTTTTTGAAAAGAAGGTAGAACAGAAGATTAAAATATTGTTTATCGTACTATAGAGATCTCAATATTACTATAACCACTTGCTACGTCTAGAATTTTGCATTTTATGGGGACCTGCCGATGTGTTCCTTATTTACCTATGTATCATCATTGCGTTCTTCTTGCACATTGTCGATGAGTTCGTCGTTTTTCAGTGTATACTTATTACGTTTTTTGCACAGTGTCTCTAGGTTGTTGATAAATTTTACTATACAGCACCTTGTTATTTCCGTAACCATTATTATAACAATTTTACGCTCAACTTCCTATTTGATCATATTTAGTCTCCTTTTGTAGATACTCATCATACTGTATGTGTAAATACATCCTTAAAAATTTAGAATGAAGAAGTTGCCTGTATCCGGTTGTCTGTTGTTGAATTATATTACACTGTAGTATAATACCTATAATTGTTTCATTCATATCCGTAGTCAATTTTATACACAGTTTTGGTAATACCATCTGGGTGTACTCTGGCTAATTATTCTACATACCATCCTAAGTGGCTGGGCATCTAGGTCACGATTCACTCTCTTGCTTTTAATGTAGATTTTTCTTGTGCGACTTGCACTTGCCTTATCAACACCATGATACCAAACTTCCGTATTCTAACATATCTGGCGCCGGTTACAAACATGTCTTGGGGAACCTCAGGCATCGGCATTTTTTCCAGAGAATTTTATTGGCTCCATTTTCATGGATATGGCACCAGTAGTCCTGGTGGCCGAAAAAGGTGAAGAGGTAAAGAGAAAAATTAAGATAGTAGAGCTGAAGCATTAAAGGATCTGTAAGCTGGAATGTTTTTTTTTTCCTTCTGGTTTATTGTAATACATTGGACGAGTTCGCCAGGCGGCGTCCCCGTCAGCAGCCGCATCGTTACGTCAAAAAATGCTGACAAAATGTTGAGGTTTCACAACATTTTTTGACAACAATGCAGCTGCTGGCAGCTGTTGGAGTCTGGTGCACTCGTCTATTGTTATGTATTACATTGTTTTAAAATGCCATCTTGTTGCTAAACAAATCTGCTGCTTCATCGAGACATTCTCTTGTGTATACATCTAACCAACTTTGTTATTAATATCTGCTATAAATTTGTGTTCTCCCAGTTTATATACCACTATATTTTCCGCCGTATTGATGGGTGTAATATTGTTATAAGCCATGTGTAAAATAGTGATAAACGGTCACTTACACCTTGTTTCATTAAAATGGGAGTAAAATTTTCTTTGCGTAGTCTACTCCTTACAAAGATGTCGTCAATATAGGAGGCCGAACTGCTCTACACTCTGGTCAGATCTGTAAATGCTGCTATAAAACCGCTTTTGCTAATTATGTTTAAGTATTCATTAATGGTCTATATATATATATATATATATATATATATATATATATATATATATATATATATATATATATATATATATATATATATATCAATATATCCAAGAGAGGTTAAGAAAATACGTAGGGAATGTACTCCAGAACCTCAATTGGCCTACTTCTTACAATTTAACTCTCGTATAAATGAGTTTGATAAACAAAAGCTCTTAAAGTGTTCCTCATTCTAACTTAAAAGTTTTATTTGGCGAGAATTTACCAAATTTGTTGGTTAATTATTTTTTTTGTAGGAAGTAAGTGAAACTTGAAATGGAAAACAACCTTAAACTTAAAAAAAGAGAGGAAATTAGACATCCAGGTGAAGAAGCTAATTGCATTTCAGACCTATTTTACTGGTAAGTGAACAAGAACAATTAATTATATTACATTATATAGGGGCTTTAGATTATACGGTACAATAAATAATTGTCTGAAAATAAGGTACAAAAAAAATTTGTAAATTATGATTTTTAGTGTTATTTTTTGAAGCATTATAGGTTTTAAACTTATTTTGATTTACATGATTTGCTACATTTATCATCATCCATAATAATAATTTATGAACATTTTTACTTTTTCAAGTTGTGGCCGTTTACCTTTATATATATATATATATATATATATATATATATATATATATATATATATATATATATATATATATATATATATATATGTATGTATATGTATACTATCTTTACAGTACGCAAAGCAATATAATATTATTCTCTTATGACTGCCACCCCGTTACACAACCCTTAAGTGTGTCTTTTTCAAGCCACTTTCACCATAATACAATCAAGAAGTTAATAGATGATTAAAAAATAATTCCGGAAGAATCATCTCGTAGTTTCAGAGAGCTGAACTCTTTTTTGAAGCTTATGGAAAAGCAACTACTGTTTCTAACACCTTAAGTGGTTTTAAGAAAACTGGAATAAATCCACTTAAAACTCTGATGAAATGACTCCAGAAAATGAAACGATAAATGTCCTTAAAGAAAAAGAGTCGCAAGACGTTATATACTCAACGAAAAATAAAAATGATGAGCCCATTGCAGCCTCTTCTCGGCAAAACGTCCCTAAATATTATTAATGTTACACTTGAGGATATTTCACCCTTACCAAGGCAAATAGTTGTGTTTAAAAAAATCAACACACAATCAGCAGCTGTCTTAACCAATAGCACTTTTATCAAAATGCTTCAACAGAAACAATACGAGAGGGAAAAAAGGCCATACGGAAAATACAACGGGAAGCAGCAAAAAGTTTTCGAAGCTAAGAGTGACAAACGTATGCCCTCTGAAGATGATGGCGATGATTCAGAAGTAACTTGTATTTATCGGAATGAATTGTATCTAATGTCAAAAAGAGGCGAGCAATGGATATGGTGCCAAAAATGCACGAATTGGTGCCACGTTCTGTGTCCCGGTGTCTCTAAGAAAACAAAACAGTTAATCTGTGAACTTTGTCACTAAACTTTCAAACTCAGGTCATGTAATTTTACCATATTATATGTGTGTAAAGCGACATAGCGCCTTGGAATAATTTCATTCTTTTTTTATTAATCAGAGCAATTGTAAAGTAGTTTTGTATGTTTATTTTGTCAATTTTGAGTAAACTCATTATAAAAATCGACGGTTCTATTATTTCAGAAAAATTCACATGCGTGCATTAGAAGAATATGCAAAACTATATCGATTTATGTTCTAAAAATTTACAGATTGATATTTTCGATAAAGCCCAGTTCAATGGAAATATTGCGCTCTATGTAACATTCCCGGTGTAACCGGAAATGACAACCGACTTTCTACTGTCCATAGAAATGCCATTTGAAAATTATTTTTTGAAATTCTTGTGAAATTTGATGCTGTTTTTTATTAGCATACCGTATGTGAAACATTAGTCGTTTTAGAGTTAAATTGAAAGAGATAAAATGCATGGAAGCACATGATAGAATACAGGCTGGTCTATTTAAATTAAGTCAAGCTATTTATGTCCAGAGTTGTCTAAATTGACAGCTTATTTTTTTACACCCTGGATAAGTTATGGAAGTGTCTATTCACTTCTGACCTTTATACACAGTGAATTTTTACACGAAATTAGAGACAGATGCGTTATTAAGGTACAATAGATAAGCTCTAAATACAAATTTCATTTTATTTTTTTCGAAAAAATTGATATATCTCAAAAACGGCTGATTTGACACATGCATCTAAGTAAGAATCAACATAAAATTACACGATAAACTAGGAAATTAATTTTTAAATAGCGTGTTCTATTGAAAATGATAAAGTTTATTGTCATTTCCAGTGTAATCGGAAATGCAACCTAGACGTTAATGTCTCTATTGAATTGGGGTTTGTCGAAAACATTCTCCTGAAAATCGACATGTTTTTTAACATCCTCCTGTAAGGCCTGTATACTCATATTTTTAACATTGTCAATTTATAATTTCAGTTGGACCTTTCCTTTGTTTTTACGAGGCTTCAAGAAAGATTTTGATGAAGATGATCTATACAGACCGTTGAAATCACACGATTCGGCCAGTTTAGGCAACAAACTCGAGAAGGCATGGTTCAAAGAAAGGAAATTATCTGAGAAACCTTCACTGTTAAAAGCACTGATGAAAGCGTTTTGGTTTGATTTTTTCAAAACAGCAACTATACTCGTTTTCATGGAGTTCTTGGTAAAGTAGGTAAAATGATACTTACATTATTAGTATTATAATGCTCCTCCATTTCCAGATGATCACTGAGGAATATGGTATGTTTTTATTATTTTAAAGTCAGACAAAACATACACATCCAAAGCTTTCCGTACTTTTTCAGAATCAGAAGTAAGAGTAGGGTTAATTTAAAATTTCTTTAAAAAATTAATGGACTATTACAAAAAATTTAATTTTATATTAACACTATTTAAAATACAGGATGTACTTAAAAGGCTGGGTGAACATCTTACGGTGGATTTCTGTAGCAAAATATAGCGACCCTAAAGGACTTATTTACGTTCAAAAATGCACCAATCTCGAGACACAGCCCATAAATCGGCACACCTGAAACCATCTTTAGGGAAAATGAAATAAAAAGTCTAGGCGCAGCAAGTGCGTTATGGTAGTGAATTTTCATAGAAATGCTCTGGCATCAAATATTTTAATATAACTTTTTTGTCTTGTAACGTAAAAATCTAAATGTTAGTGTGTAGTTTACTTTTTGTATCATAAATGTACCTACCAAATTTGGTTACAATAGCTTTTTATTTTTTGGTATAAAAATTTTTTTGGTAAAGAACTCTTGAAATTTTTCCGGAAAACCTATACCGATTTCCATGGCTAACGAACTTATCCAAGCCACTTACAAAAGGATGGGACATGCCAAATTTGATTAAAATCGGCCCATTCTTTTTTGAGCTATGATTGTGTCACACACACACACATATATATATATATATATATATATATATATATATATATATATATATATATATATATATATATATATATATATATATATATTACAAGGAGAGGGGTTAAGAGCAAAGCCGCAAGGAGAGAACCGCATACACGTGTTTCAAGCTTATTAGATAAAATTAGTACGGTATAGCCAGGTGATGATGGGAACACTCTGGATGAAGAAGCACAAATACACGGCGTCACAACAGGAAACCAGTGCACATTTGCAGCAACATTCCCTCAATTCGAGGGCAACAACCAAAATCGCCACGGAGGCAAAGGAATCACCTGCGTGAGCAGAGTGAGACATTCTCATGGATGGAATTTACCACACAGAATATATTCGTAATCCTGTACCCATAAACTTCTGAAACGTTATATAACTTGAGTTTTATGGAAAAAATGTCAATTTTTACCAAATCGTCTCTCATTTATCCCCTACCCTCTGAAGCGACCTTACTCAAAAACAATTCTAAGCGTTCCTTTGTCGGGTGCTAACTGAATATCAAATTTGAAGATGATCAATTCGTTTGAAAGTTATTGCGCCTACTAACAGACAGAAGTACAGTCCAACAGACTAACAGACTGACAGACAAAAAAATGTTCGTTCAAGAATCAAGTTTTCCATATGGTTTGAGACTTTTTACGCCGTTTTAGCAAAAAAAATTGAAATTTCTGTCACCGATATTCCGCCCCTAAACATTCAACCCCTAATTTAATTTCAGCACAGAACACCAGATGTTTGATCAAATTGAAAGTTTTCTAATAAACAAACCCTCAAACTTTATATTACTTGTGTTTTAACGAAAAGTATCAATTTTCACAAAATCACTCCCTATTGGTCCCTTACCCACTGGAGCGATTCCACCCAAAAACAATCCAAACCGTTCGTTGGTTGGGTGCTAACCGTAAACCAAATGTGAAGACGATATCTCAATTCGTTCTAAAGTTTTAGTGACTACAAACAGACAGACATACAGACCGACAGATTAAAAAAAATTGTTTTTAAATCATGTTTTGACACTTTTTAGGACGTTTCAGCGAGAAAAAAATTGAAATTTTTGTCGCTGATGCGAGACGTTGTGGAAGTAAAAATGAAAGAGGAACTTGTTAAACTGATTACGAAATTTTATAGATCAGGAGAACTGCCTAGTTTATGAAATTTTAAACTATTAGTATTCTAAAACAGTGAACGCGCGACAATACAACCAGCGCAGAATAAGTACAAGGAATCCTGTGGCAAAAACTTTGCTAATCATGGTAAAAAATAGAATAACAAGCAAAATTGGGAGTTGTTTGTATGGAGATGAGTTTGAATTTAGACGAGGCCGAGAAACCAAAGAAACGGTGTTAGCATTTTAAACAATAGGGGAAGAAAAGCGCCAGTAAAGGAAAGATGCGTTTATTGCTTTTATTTGCCTGGAGAAACCATTCGATAATGTAGAATGGAAAATAATATTTAAATAATGAAGGTAGTTAAATTAGATTCGATTAAAGATTACCTAATATAGGTGTAGCTAAACGCCGTCTGATACAAGACGTTTGCAATAATTTACATTAGGAGCTTATAAAATAGTGCTGCAAATTGAATAATAACTTCCACATAGCTGTGATAATTTATTCTCTTCAGAAAGACATTCTCATGGAATGAATTTAGGGGCCATGACTTGACCAGAAAGAAAATATTGGTATTCCTGTACCCATAAACTTTTGAAACGTTATATTACTCGAATTTTCTTGAAAATATGTCAATTTTCACCAAATCTCCCCATATTTATCCCCTACCCCCTGAAGCGATCTTACGTAAAAATAATTCAATGAGTTCCTTGTCGGTTGCTAACTGGATACCAAATTTGAAGATGATATCTCAATTCGTTCGAACGTTATTGCGCCTATTAACAGACAAACGTACATTCCGACAGACAAAAAAAATTTCGTTCCAGAATCAAGTTGTTTATATGTTTTGAGATTTTTACGCCGTTTTAGCAATAAAATATTCAAAATTTTTGTGGACAATATTCCACCCCCACACATTCAACCCCTAATTTAATTTCAGCACAGAATACCAGATGTTTGTTAAAAGTTTTCTAATAAATAAACGCTAAAACGTTATATTACTCGAGTTTTAATGAAAAAATGTTCACCAAATCACCCCCGATTCATCCCCTACCCCCTAAAGCGATTTTATCCAAAAACAACCCGAACCGTTCATTTCTCGAATGCTAGCTGTATACCAAATTTGAAGACAATATCTCAATTTGTTCTAAAGTTATTGTGGCTACAAACAGACAAACATACAGACAAAAAAATTTCGTTCCCATATCATTTTAGTGAATTTTCGTAGAAAACATTGACTCATGGGGAGATCCCGACTTTTGAATTTTGAAAAAATGTTTGCAAATGAACGCGAACTAGGACCCCTTGGACCCATATCCGGGGTCAGTTTCAATTTTTATATGTATGTATATATATATATATATATATATATATATATATATATATATATATATATATATATATATATATATATATATATATATATATATATATGTATTTATATGTATCACACGCATAACTCAAAAAATAATAAGCCGATTTTGATAAAATTTGGCATGTACAGGGTGATTCTTTATAATGTCGCCCCCCTTTAACTTTCTTATTTTAAGTGTCCCAAAATAATTGAAAGTATGGTTATGTAGGTGGTAAAAAATACTTTTTTTCTACGTATAAAATTATTAATTTAAATGAAATAACCCAGCATTCATAACAGATTTATTAGAGAAAATGCGAAGAACGCTTATACAATGTGTTGAAGAAAATGGAGGCCCGGTAGAGCATTTTTATATTTAATTAGAAACTGTTTTTCTTATATTATTTATTGTTAGATATCTTGATTTGTAAGAGTTGTTTTGGTTTAATAAAATTTGTGATGATAACGTTTCAAATGCGAATGTTTCAAAAACTATTCATTTTAAGTATACGGTATATTATATAAATTATGCTCAGAATTTTACGAGGAATCGAAAAATGAATTCATATATAGGGTGATCCATTGAAAAAAAATGAACTTTTTGGTTTTCCCTGTATACTGATCATTTTTCAAATTTTTTTATACGTAGAAAAAAAGTATTTTTGAGCAGCTACATAACCATACTTTCAATTTTTTTGGGACACTTAAAATAACAAAGTTAAAGGGGGGCGACATTATAAAGAATCACCCTGTACATTCCTTTTGTAAATGGCTTCGATAAGTTCGTTAGTCACGAAAATCGGACGAGGTTTTCCGGGAAAATTTTGAGTTTTCATTCGAAAAAAAATTTATCCCAAAAATAAAAAAGTTGTGATAACCAAATTTGGTAGGTAGGTTTAAAATATAAAAATGAAACTATACACCAAAATTTTAGAATTTTTTAAAATTTAGATTTCTATGATACAAAAAGTAAACTACACACCAACATTTAGATTTTTACGTTACAAGACAAAAAAGTTATAATAAAATATTTTATGCCAGATCATTTCTATGAAAATGCACTACCATAACGCACTTACTGCGTCCAGGATTTTTAATGAATTTTTATTTAAAAAAATTCACTAAACTTTGCAAACATTTTTTCAAATGAGCGCGAACTAGGACCCCTAGAACCCATATCCGGGGTCAGTTTCAATTTTTATATGTTTATATATATATATATATATATATATATATATATATATATATATATATATATATATATATATATATATATATATATATATATATATATATATATATATATGTATCCAACCGATAACTCAAAAAATAGCTACCCGATTTTGATGAAACTCGGTAAATGCCTTTCTTTTATTAATGGCTTGGATGAGTTTGTTAGTCAGGAAAATCTGACAGGGTTTTCCGAGAAAATTATCAGTTTTCTTTAGAAAAATTTTTTTTTCTCCCAAAATTAAAAAGCTATTTTAATTAAATTTGGTGGATATGTTGCCTTGAGAAAGACCTTACTACATACCAAAATTCAACTTTCTAAGTTTATAGAAAATTGAGTTTTTCAAATTTTGAGTTTTCTTTAAAAAAAAAGTTTTTTCTGCGAATATTACAAAGTTATTTTAATGACATTTGGCGGATATGTTGCCTTGGGAAAGGTTTTACTACATACCAAAATTCAACTTTCTAAGTTAATCGAAAATTGAGTTATCCAAGTTTCAAGCATTTAATAAAAATTCACTACCATAACGACTTGCTGCGTCCCGAACTTTTTTATATTTTTTCTGATACTTTTTACGACGTTTAAGCGAAAAAAAATTAGAAATGTTTGTTGCCGATGCGATACTTCCACACGTTGTGACGATGTGGAAGTAAAAAAGTTTGGGACGCAGCAAGTGCGTTATGGTAGTGAATTTTTATTAAATGCTTCAAACTTGGATAACTCAATTTTCGATCAACTCAGAAAGTTGAAATTTAGTGTGTAGTAAGGCCTTTTCCAAGGCAACGTATCTTTCAAATTTCATTAAAATAGTTTTGTAATTTTCGGAGAAAAAAAAATTTTCTAAAGAAAACTCAATTTTTTTCCCGAAAACCTTGTTAGATTTTCCTGGATAACGAACTCCTCTAAGCTATTAATTAAAGAAAGGCACTTGACGAGTTTCATCGAAATCGGTTAATTCTTTTTTGAGTTATTGGAACGCATATCCGGGGTCAGTTTAAATTTTTATATGTTTATATATATATATATATATATATATATATATATATATATATATATATATATATATATATATATATATATATAAACATATAAAAATTTTAACTGACCCCGGAGATGGGTTCTAGGGGTCCTAGTTCGCGCTCATTTGAAAAAAAGGTTTGCAAAGTCTCACCATCGATACCTTTCTATTAGTGATTTTTTTAAATAAAAATTCACTCATAGTACTATTTAAAAAATAACCTCAAAATTCTAAGCTTTGCAATAAGTTTTTAAAATGTGTATTGTAAATTAAAGATGTTTTATATCCAAATGCTCAGTAGTATCACCTGCAAGTTATCAATTAATACCTTATTGTTTTTGTTGATTAATTAACAAATATATAAACAAACAATTAATCAAATCAAAATCATTGGGGCAATGAGTAAACTGGTTTTTTTTTCCTTTCAAACTTTTGATTTATCTGTCTGTCGTGAGAGTTAACATACAAGCTACGCATAGACGCCATTCCTAATGTGTTACACAAATACGAAAAACACACAGCTAAATACTGATCATTGTTATCTTTATTTTAGACTCTCAGTGCCTATAATGATTGGTAAATTAATGGCTTATTACAAATCAGACCAAACTACTGTGTCCAAAACAGAAGCCTATGTTTACGCTACAACTATAATCGTAGCTAAATTCATGAACATCCTAATGCAGCACACATATATGCAAAATCTTAAGATACTTGGCATGAAGATGAGAATTAGTTCTTGTTCCTTGATATACAGGAAAGCTCTTAAACTTAGCAAATCGTCTTTGGCTAAGACAACACTAGGACAGATGGTGAACTTGCTATCCAATGACGTCAACAGGTTTGACAAGACAATGATACACATTCATTATGTTTGGGTGACTCCTATTGAAACACTTGTGTATCTATACGTATTATACCGCCAATCTGGTTGGACTGCGATGACTGGAATAGGATTGTTGATCCTGTTAGTTCCCTTGCAAAGTAAGTATGTGTTTTGTTTAGTGTATGCATTAAACTAGCTCTGAAACACTTTCCATTCATTACCTTCTTCTTGGAGTGTTATAATTCCACAATGTATAAGCTATCATTATTGTCACTAGTGGCGTGCGGTCCATGGAAGCAAGGGAAGCATTTCTTCCCTTAAAATAACGGCTACATACCTAAACCGCATTATTTAAAATCCCTTTTGTATTTTAAATATTAAATTTCAAATTCTGAAACTAATTTAATTATTAAAATTTTTAATTCGCAAGCTCACACACATAATTATTTATTATGCAGCATACTGTATTTGTATATACGCTCCTAGTAAGGTGCATCCGACCGATTGCGGACAGCATGAACCTGATCTGATACTACGAGTGGATGCATGCAATGACTTTAGTTAAATACACGTAATCAGCAGGCAACTTTATAAGAGAAACCTCGGCTCGGCGCGATGTACGCATATTTTTAGAACGTGTTGTACTACGAAGACCGGATGCGCGTTTAAAGCGAATGTGCCTGATTATTTCGTATATATAAGCAGTCGAGAAAGTTAAATACATTGGCATTTTATGATTATTAATATGGCTGTAAGTAGATCAGCGTTTAACAGCGCTGACGGTGGGGGTGGGGATTTACAAACTTTACAAACAAGTGGTAATAATAACTGTGATTGTATTGTGTGTTTTTTAATAATTAAAGGATTTTCAGCTTTACTCTTTGCTGAAAAACTTGCTATTATTAATATAGATAGGCCGAAACCTACTATAAAAAACTTAAATACAAGCATTAAAACATGTACCTATTCGACATTTCAACGCAGAAAAAACTCATAAACAATATGAATGATTAACGGGTTGTGAAAACAGGAATAAACTGTTTTGTTGGTCTTGTAGTCTATTTGTGACTGAAAAGGGGTTGTGGAATAAAAGTGGGTTTTGCGACTTGAATAATCTACATAAACTAGTACAAAGACATGTTATGTCTAAAGCGCATTTACAGACCATTTTAAAATTAAGTGTCTTTGAAAAAACGCGAATTGAATACACCGTTGACAAGCAGATTGAAATTCATCGCCAACACAATGAACTGGTTGATAAAAACAAAAACATATTAAAAAGACTTATTGATGCTGTGTGTTTTCTTGGTCGCAGCATGAATTGGGCTTAAAGGGTCATGACGAAACAACTACATCTGCAAATAGAGTAAACTTTCAAGACCTAGTTTCTTTAATAGCCAAATACGAGATTTGTTTAAAAGATCACTTGGAACAGTCCAGCGTTTTTCGCGGGACATAAAATCACATTCAAAATGATTTAATTTCGGCTGCTGCCACTAATATTTTGAACAGAATTAAATCTGAAATTAAACAGAGTCGTTTCACTGCTATTGTTCTAAATGAAACAATCGATGTAACTAATTTAAGTCAACTATATGTACTAATACGCTACGTAAAAATGGATGTGAGTGTACAAGAAAGATTTTAGACTTTAAAAATGTGACAGAAGGTCGTACCGCAAACGCTCTATATAAAATTGTGCTTAATATTATGAAAGATGTTGAGGAGGCTGAAAATAAATTAATTGCCCAAATCTATGATGGGGCTGCTGTTATGGCCGGACGTTTAGGATGTCTTCAAGCTAAAGTGCAGGAAACGTTATTCATTGCTCTATTTGTACACTGTTGAGCTCATAAATTAAATTTACTTTTATCCCAATCTATAAATCACATTAAAGAATGTAAAGTGTTAAATGGCTGTTTTTTTCCAAATCTACGAAGCGCACACACGCCTTTGACCCAATTGTTAAAAAACGTTTACCCAAAGTAGCTGCAACCCGATGGAACTACAACGGCAGGGTTGTGTTAACTATATTTGAACACCGTGAATCGTTAATTAAACTTTTTGAAAATATCATGGAAAATAGCAAAAATTGGGACTCAGAAACAATAAATAGTTCTAGAGGATTTTTGGATGGTTTGAAAGGAGACTTTAATTTTAATTTTTTACTTAATATATTTTCGGAAATATTTCCGTTTTCAGATAATGTATTTAACATATTGCAATGTAAAATAAATGACATTGGTTTTTGCCTGAAAAAAATTAGTGAATTTAAATCCATTATAATCCAAAAAAGGAATGAATTTGATAAGTTCTGGGAAAAAACAATTGAATTAGGAGAAGTGCCACGAAGAAAGCGTCTGCGCAATGATAATGTGGCAGACCTTCAAAGTTCTTACCGCCGCCTTTTCTACGAAATTATAGATCAAATTCAGCAGCAAATTAACTGCAGATTTGATCATCCCAGTGACCTGAAATTTCTTGAATTGTGTAATTTTGGAGGATTTAAAAGGATACCTTTCCCAGAAGATTCATTCAAATCATTATTTAACCACTATGGACATTATTTTGACAAAGCCTTATTACGATCAGAACTTGCAGTCATTTATGAACCCGATGTTATTGACACAAAAACTTACGCTAGTGAACTTTTAACTTTCTTAAAACAATCAAAATTGGAAAATGCATATTCTGAAGTGTTCAAATTATGTGAATTAGTATTAACAAGTCCTGCTACTAGTGAGCCTGTAGAACGAAATGTTTCTACATTGAAACGTATCACGAGTTTTGTTAAAAATTCAACAGGACAGGAAAGACTTTCCCAATTTTCAATTTTGTCAGTTGAAAATAAACTCGTCCAGGAAATGTCCCAGAATCCACATTTACATGACGACATTATTAACGAATTTTCCAAAAACAACAGAAGAATTTAGTTACACTATAAATAGGTAAGTTTCTATGAATTGCTTCCCTTATTTCAAATGTCACCGCACGCCCCTGATTGTCACTAGATTTAATCGATGTTCAAGCTGCCCTCTTCAGCTCTCTTAATGCCAGGAACAGCATTACATATTTATTATAAAAGTATTTTTTTCTAAAATACTCAAGCATATGAGGTATAAATAACTGGAATTTTTTAAAATAATAAAGTCGGCAGTTCGATTTTATTTTTAACATCAACGAGAGCTGGAGGTTTTCTGTGAAAACAGCCCACTTTTGCTAAATACTCCCATCTGACGCATCTTCTGCAGTTCTAGCAGATATATATATATATATATATATATATATATATATATATATATATATACACACATATATATATATATATATATATATATATATATATATATATATATATATATATATATACATACATATATATATATATATATATATATATATATATATATATATATATATATATATATAGGATGGCGCGTTGAAAACGAAATAGACCGATTTGCGTCCAGAATTTTTTTTTAAAAACGCTGAAACACGTCATTTTTAATATTGAGGGGGACATGTTTTGACATAAAACTCAACTTTGTCACATCAACCCCTTAAGGGTGGTGATAACAACCCTTATATTTTAAATAGGGAACATGGATCGAGTGTTACATCATTTGAAATCTTTTCTTAATTCAGTACACTATTTTTTTTTGAAGTTTGATCAACTCGTTTAAAAATTATTCACAGTTGAAGATGCAAAAAAGCATTTCACTCATTTCGATAAGAAATGTGCTGATAGTCAATATTTTGTTGGTTTGTAAACAAAAAATTGACTATCAGAACATTTCTTATCGAAATGAGAGAAATGCGGTTTATTATTTCAGTTTATCGGTCGGTTTGATACTTGATACCGAAAATTATTTTCACAATGGTGTATTCTGTAGAAGAAACAGTTGAAATAATTACTCTTTTTTTCAAAGACGATGACTGTGCCAACCGTACCGCAAATGTGTTTAATGAACGACATCCGAACAGACATGTTAACAGAAAATACATTTTGGAGTTAGTTGCAAAGTTTCGACAAAGTGGTTTAGTAGCCAACAAAAAACGAGATGCTGAATGTGAATTTCCGGTTAGAGATGAGACTACTGAGATTGAAATGTTAGGACAAATTGCTGCAGACCCAACTTTGAGCACGAGAAAATTGGCCACTGTTTCAAACATCAAAAGAAGAATTTAGCGAATCTTGAAGCATCATAAATTTCACCCGTATAAAATTCATCTTGTGCAACAACTGAATGAAGATGATTTTGATCGGCGGCTGGAGTTTTGTGAAGTTATGACTGCACGAATAGCTGATAACGGGAACTTTCTGTTCAACGTCTGTTTTTCAGACGAGTGTACGTTTTTAATAAACTCTACAGTCAATCGTCATAATTGTCGTTATTATTCAATATTCAGCGAATATTGAAGCATAATAAATTTCACCCGTATAAAATTCATCTTGTACAGCAACTTAATGAAGATGATTTTGATCGGCGGCTGGAGTTTTCTGAAGTTATGACTGCACGAATAGCTGATAACGGGCACTTTCTGTTCAATAGCTGTTTTTCAGGCGAGTGTACGTTTGTATTAAACTCTACAGTCAATCGTCATAATTGTCGTTATTGGGCAAATAATAATCTAAGAAATTTTCACGAAGTCCACACTCAAACTACACATAAATTGAATGTCAGGACTGGCATTTTTGGAGACCGTTTTTTCAGACCAATTCTTCTTGATGGCAATTTGAGTGGCGAAACGTATTTGGAGTTACTAGAAGATATCGTTTACCCTCTACTAATTGACATTGTTGAAAATGATGATCGCTATCAAGAAAATCAATAAGTGTTTCAACAATATGGAGCTCCTCCGCATTTTTCACAACGTGTTAGGGCGTTTTTGAACAGAGAGTTTCCAAAGCAATGGATTGGGGGCGTAGAGGTCCTATTGAGTGACCCCCTAAATCACCGGATTTAACTCCTTTAGACTTCTTTCTATGGGGCCATTTAAAGAATAGAATTTACGCAACAGAACCGGAGTCTCTGGAAGAATTACGACGACGCATTGTTGAAGAATGCCGTCTAATAACTACACAAATGCTCCAGAATGTCAGAGCTTGTTTTGAACAAAATTTGTAATTTTGTATGGAAGCTGGTGGTCAACAATTTGAACACTTACTTAACTGAATAAACATTTTTGAATGTTTGGTTTTGTTTTTTAGTTTTTTTTTTAACGAAAAATTGACTAATTAGTACAATTCTTATCACAATGAATGAAATACGTTCTTGCAATTCCAACTGTGAATAATTTTTAAACGAGTTGATGAAACTTCCAAAAAAAGTTATGTGCTGAATTCAGAAAAGAGAGATCTTTCAAATGATGTAACACTCGACGCATGTTCCCTATTTAAGTCAACAATTTGAACACTTACTTAACTGAATAAACATTTTATAACGTTTGGTTTTGTTTTTTAGTTTTTTTAACGAAAAATTGACTAATTAGTACAATTCTTATCACAATGAATGAAATACGTTCCTGCAATTCCAACTGTGAATAGTTTTTAAATGAGTTGATGAGACTTCCAAAAAAAGTTATGTGCTGAATTCAGAAAAGAGAGATCTTTCAAATGATGTAACACTCGACCCATGTTCCCTATTTAAAATATAAGGGTTGTTATCACCACCCTTAAGGGGTTGATGTGACAAAGGTGAGTTTTATGTCAAAACATCTCGCCCTCAATATTAAAGTTGACGTGTTTCAGCGTTTCTTAAAAAAATATTCTCTGGACGCAAATCGGTCTGTTTCGTTTTCAATGTGCCCTATATATATATATATATATATATATATATATATATATATATATATATATATATATATATATATATATATATATATATATATATGCGATTTGTAAATAGTTTACTTGTCACACTAAGGCTTTCCTGAATAGAGGAGTGAGCTAGCTTTACTAAACCCTGCCAACGTTTTTGGCGTGGATTTACTACACTATTCAGGGATACATGCGCCTCTAGTCTCGCAGTTAGATGGCTAATACTTCCAGGATTGCATAATCCCTCAAGAATATTTTGTCCACTTACTAAATATCTTTCACTACTAAGCTGCAAACAGTCTGGGATAGACATAATTAGATATTCAATGAGAAAGCTTATTTCCAGACAATATTTTTTTATTAATTCCCTACGCGTTTCGGCCAATTAAGTAGCCATCTTCAAGAGTAATTCTGCTAGTATGTTCTTCAGTCTCGTGTCAATCTCCTCCTCTTTAGCATAGACAGATCGCAGTTCTCTCTTAATCACCGATTTGCTGAATCTTTGAACGATACTGTCGAAACCACCTGGCACTGATCTGCTGTACAAGTTCTTGACAAACTTCTGGCATAGATCACTCCTCGCGCACGTTGATGGCAACCATATTCTGAGCGAAAATAAGACTGAACACCTCCACAACCTTCCGTACGACTTTAGGACGTTGGCCAGCCTCGCCGAAATGAAAACACTTTTAAACGTCAAACAGTCTGAGATAGCGATAATTAGATATTCAATGAGAAGGCTTCTTTCCAGACAATATTTTTTTTATTAATTCCCTACGCGTTTCGGCCAACTACGTAGCCATCTTCAACGGTAAATCTGCTGGTGTGTCATGTACCATCTTCAGTCTCATGTCAGTCTCCTCCTTCTTAGCATAAACCGATCTCAGTTATCTCTTGATCACCGATCTGGTGAATTTTAGAACGATACTCTCGAAACCACCTGGCACTGATCTGCTGCACAAGTTCTGGGCAAATTTCCGGAATAGATATCTCCTCACGCACGTTGACAGGAACCATATTCTGGGTGACAATAAGACTGAACACTAGGGGTGGCCAAATTCTTGAAAATTTCAAGATCTTGTCTGTTCTTGTCTTGATTTCAAGATAAAGACAAGAAGTAATTTAAGATTTCAGGACAAGACAAGAAATTTTATGTCAATACCAAGATTTCTTGTCAAGAAAACAAGAAATCTTGAAATATCTTGACTAACAATGAAAACGCTAAAACGTAGTTATTTGTGAAAAAGATAACATATTTTAACATAACATGACATATTATTTTAATTTATTGAACACATTTTTTGCTAGAACGGTTCACAAAAATGTAAATTAAAAACAATAAATGATAATCCTGTTGAAATTAAAATTGCAAATTAGATTTTAATATCAAATTTAACACATTAAGGCACATTAGACTTCTTATGGAGTCAACGCATAGCCGATTTCTTGGCTTTGTTATTGTTAAAGCTGCTCTTGAAAATAGCCTTTCCGCAGGTACAGATGTTGCTGGCGTTCCGAGAAAATCCTTGGCCATTTTTGATAACGACGGGTACACATTTTCGTGTCTTCTCCACCAATCAAGTATATTCTCAGAATTTTTGTCCTAGGCTCATTTAAGTATTTGTCAATTTCATACTTCCAAGATTCTGAGTTATCATTATTAGCTTTCTTAAATAGGTAAGTAATATCTAAATCATATTCGTTATCTTCTTTTTCGAGACTCAGTGCTGATTCTGGTATTGGATTCTGTAGATCATTCTCGGCGGATTTATTAGAGTAGCTAGCTTTAAATATTTCTTCAAATTTTTGAACTGCCTCTTATTGTAGATGCTTTCCCCATGAAGAAGAGGGAAATGCTTCGACTTTATGTCGAGGATCCAAAATGAGAACTATACAGTATAACCAATTAGTTTTGTTATAGTGTTTCAGTAAGTGTGCAATATTTTTCGCCTTCGAGTATTAAAGTAAGTGTTATGAAGCTTCTCAGATACTGACAAAATTTACTGACCAGAACCCATTCTTTATCGGATATCTTACAATTATTTAGATTTTCTATGTTATCGCAAAATATAGTTAAAGCATTTTTCACCCTTAAACCCCATGTTAGCATCTCAAAAGTCGAATGCCATCTTGTAGATACATCTAATTTTGGCATAGTCATCTTGCAGTTTACGGCCTCGCAAGCACTGTTAAGTTTAAGTTGCATTTGCTCTGAGTTTTTGATTTTTTTTACAAGGTATCTAATTTTACTTACAGGAGGGTTGAAATCTAAATCAGTATCATTTATATCATTTTCTGCTTCGATCTCATTCTGCAAATACTCCAAATCCTTTTAGATGTCTGAACTGTTTCGATTTGGTTCAACAACTTTCATAAAATCTTGGACAGTTAAGTTTAGAATATGTGCGACACATACAAAATACTTATTTTTGTGGTTAAAACCGGAACTAAAGTTTCCAAAGAACGCATCATTGTAAAGTTAACAGCCGCATTATCAATTATCACACTTTGAATGCAGTCCAGCACATCATTAGATTTTAGCCTCTCAAAGAGAATGTTTGCACCAGATGCACCTGTATGGCTTCCGTCAGCAGGCACAAAGTCTAAAACAATTGACTGAATATTCCAATTTCTGTCCACAAAATGAGCTGTAATGTCATAGTAGCCCTTCATACCAATAGATGACCACCCATCAATAGTCAACGAAATTTTTGATCCACTTGCTTTCAGAAAGCTCATCAAAGAATTCTTCATTACCTCATATTTATGTATAATTTTTCTTGTGTCACCGGTCAATCAAGAAATTTTAAGATCTTGAAATTTCTTGAGTCAAGACAAGATATAAGATGTCAAGAAAACGTCAAGACAAGATTTTTTAAGATTTCTTGATTTTTCCTCAAGACAGGACAAGAAGTTATTATCAAGACAAGAATTCTTGTCTTGTCGACCCCTACTGAACATCTCGACAAGCGTCTGTAAGACTTTAGGGCGTTGGCCAGCCTCGCCGAAATTATTTCACTTTTAAACGTCAAAGAGTCTGGGATAGACATAATTAGATATTTAATGAAAAAGCTTCTTTCCAGACAATAAATTTTTTATTAATTTCCTACGCGTTTCGGCCAACTAAGTTGCCATCTTCAAGGGCAAATCTGCTGTGTGTCATGTACTATCTTCAATTGCATCTCAGTCTCCTCCTTCTTAGCATAGGCCGATCTCGATTCTCTCTTGATCACCGATATGCTGAATCTTTGAACGATACTCTCGAAACCACATGGGCCTGATCTGCTGTACAAATTCTTGAGAATCTTCGGGTATAGATCTCTCCTCACGCACGTTGACAGGAACCATATTCTGCGTGACAATAAGACTGAACACCTCGACAACTTTCTGTAAGTTGGCCAGCCTCGTTGAAGTTGAGCCAGTTGAAAGAGGAGACTAACATGAGACTAAAGATAGTACATGACACACTAGCAGATTTACCCCTGAAGATATCTACTTAGTTGGCCGAAACGCGTAGGGAATTAATAAAAATTGTATTGCCTGGGAAGAAGCCTTTTCACTGCATATCTAATTATATCTATCCCAGACTGTTGACGTTTAGAAGCGAAATCATTTCGGCGAGGCTGTCCAACGTCATAGTGTCTTACAGAAGGTTGTCGAGGTGTTCAGTCTTATTGTTACGCAGAATATGGTTCCTGCCGAAGTGCGTGAGGAGAGATATATGCCCGAAGATTGTCGAGAAGTTGTACAGCAGATCAGTGCCAGGTGGTTTCGAGAGCATCGTTCAAAGATTCACCAGATCGATGATCATGAGACAATTGAGATCGGCCTATGCTAAGAACTAGGAGACTGACATGAGGCTGAAGATGACATACTAGCAGATTTACCTCTGAAGATGGCTACTTAGTTGGCCGAAACGCGTAGGGAATTAATAAATAAAAACATTCTTGTCTAGAAAGAAGCCTTTTCATTGAATATCTAGGTAAGAAATATCTGAACGAATACACCACTGCCCTTTCATTTTTATAATAATATGTATAGTCCACGTAATAGTTAGCAATACGGTGAGATAAGTACAATAGGTGGCGATAATATCTACTTAAATATACAATGCACAGTAGATGTACAGCTGTTTATTATGAATGCATTAGTAGTAATATAATTATAGAATTGTGGGTGGATGAAGAACCTAGAAATTACCCAAAAAAGATTTATTAAGATAATGTGTAATAAACCATTAAATTATCCAACTGATCTATTTTACAAACAAAGTAAAATAATGGATTTACATCAACTCTACGCAAAAAATGTCATTAAATCACAAATTATGACAGATATTATTAATAAATACTGTACGAAATGTAGGCAAAGGCTGACAAAACTCTGGGACGGAGGTGTGCTAGCTTTATAGCTGCTAGGTTATATGTCCATTTGTCTCATGACATCAGGTCATTGGTTTTTAGCAAATTTAAAGTCAAGTTGAAAATATGGCTAATTGAATACCCAAGGCTAAAATTGCATGAATTAGTTAACTTGAAGGTGTAGTGGAATAGAACAGTGGATGCAAACCTCCAGAGATAGACGAAAGTAGAAACTTTTTTAAAACTGAACTAGAGATGTGATTATTTTTGAACGACGTTAATTTTGTTTCTCTGCGATCCCGTAAATAAAGATCGCGTTTTTGGTTGTAAATGTAAGAGGTGGAGAGAGAGATATATATATATGGATGAGGAGGGAAAATGAAAATGCGAGAAGGCAATAAAGGAAAAGGGAAGAAACGTTTGAGAACTGTTTGTGATTTTGGTATGCATATGTTGTTTTGAAAATGTAGTTTCTGGTTAATGTGTGATATGTTAAATTTTGTGTGAGTTTTTCTCGGCTGAGAAGCAGAAATATTAAACACCAAAGATGGTGGTGGCAAATATCTTGAGATCTCACGTAAGGTGATAGTACCTCTGTAAGAATAGTTTTCTGTTTATCATGGGTTATATTGTTTAATTACATAAGTCATATTATTATACTCTGTAAAGTTATTGAGATATAAGTTTTTTATTATTATTATTATAAATATATGTATATGGTTATAATAAATATATTATATTAATATATACATTTACGTAATTTTTATTGTTGATAGCTTTCATTGGAAAGAAGACTTCGATATACAGACACAGAACAGCGGGACGAACAGATGAGAGGGTTCGCCTTATGAACGAAATAATATCAGGAATACAAGTAATTAAAATGTACACCTGGGAAATCCCGTTTGCCAAATTGGTAGAAATTGCAAGAAAGTAAGTGAAACTACTTTTTAAATTGCCCTGTATCTGGCATCAGTAGAAATATTTGCCACAAAATATTTATATTTGGTACATAGACCCCCTTATTACTTCATAGTGCCCTAAATATAGAAAGTGATCTAATAACACTAGTTTACAATTAAAATTAAAAACTCTGGACGCAGCAAGTGCGTTATGGAAGAAAATTTTTATACAAATGTTTTTAATAGCAAATATGTCTCTCTAATGCAAGCAGGCATCAATCGGGTTACCGGTATAACCTATATAGTAGAAACAATGTACCATATTTTATCAAAATTACTTATTGTTTGAAAATGTACAAAAATGTTGGTTTCCTAGCCAACCTTAGGCTATAAACTTAGGGTAAAAGCAAATTGAGTTATTGAAATTTGAAGGATTTAATGAAAATTCGCTACCAAAACGCACTTACTGTGTCTCGAATTTTTTCTTACAAACATGCATTAACATGCAAAAATGCAATTATAAAAGGGTTTTCGAAAAAAACAATCGTAGGGATCACCAACGACTTATGGACCATTGTCAAAATATTTTTATAAGATGCAGCTTAAGACACCCTATAATTAACAGATACAATTTTTTCTCGTATTTTGTATAATAACAATTATATTGAGCTTTACCGTAGAAATGAGTCACCTGTATATATCTAAACAGATAAAAACTGAAAGTAAACCCAGATAAGGATTCTAGGGGGCCTAGTTTGCACTCATTTGAAACTTAGCTCGAAATTATAGACCGTTAAACGATAGACTTAACTAAACCTACAACCAAAGCATCAACTTAACGAAGCCTACAGCCAAAGCATCAGAGAAAGGGTCTATCTGAAATGAATTTTCTGTAAATATTTTAGTAAAATCAAGGACAATCACGGTCGAAGCTGAAACTTAGGGGTTTGCAGAACACTCTTCTTGCGACATTTTCTTTACATATATCCTTATTTGTTTCAGGTTCTTTGCCTAAATGTAGGGATTTTGACGTTTCAGATCGCGACTTTGGCGTTTTGAGGAAAACACCAAATTTTTTTCTTTAACTGCTCATAATTTTTTTGTTTTTAAACCTACTGACCTAATGGTACCTGGTTCACTCTTTATAATACAAACACGCGTACCAAATTTGGTTGTCGCTACTTTGTTACTTCCGGACAAAATTTCCCGGGAAAACCTGCGCCGATTTTCCTAGCTAACGAACTTGTCCAAGCCACTTGCAATAAAAAGTTACCAACCAAATTTGTCAAAATCGACCCAGTATTGTGTGAGATATATATATATATATATATATATATATATATATATATATATATATATATATATATATATATATATATATAGTCAGAAGGGAGGAGTAACAGTCGTTACACGTTAGCGTGCTAAAATTTGTATGAAATTAAGGGCAATTACGACCAAAAAAAAAAGACCTATATCTTAAAGAAAGTCACTCTGTACTAAAACTCGAAATATTTCGCCAGGAGTTCCTGGCATCTTCAGGAGCAAGCACTGTAACTAATTATAAAATCAAGGCCTAAACATTGAAAACAGGGTAATTCTGCCACAAGACATGCTAAAAAAGAACAATGCAAAAAACATCCTTACATTACATGTTAAACTCACGCGAACATTTCTACTTTCAAAACATTCAAAGCTATTCATGAAAAAGTATAAAAATTGTCATTAATGTTAAAAAACTAAAAAAGCTTTGAAAAATTCGCGTGTAACAAAATGGACACCTAACCCCATTTTTTCCTATATATATATATATATATATATATATATATATATATATATATATATATATATATATATATATATAACTGACCCCGTATATGTATTCTAGGTGGTCTAATTCGCGCTCATTTGAAGGAATTTTTTTGTTAGTGAATTTTTTAAGGTGATCCACTAAAAATGCTCATCGACTAAAATTACCTTTTTTGTATTAGTTTAGATGTTCTGAATGCATATGTGACTATAAATCGTCGGGATTTTAAAATATCAAACTCAGATCCGATAAGGGGATGCTAGTAAAAAAAAGTGCTGCAAATTGAATCATCACTTCCACATAGCTGTGATTATTTATTCTGTTCAGAAAGTCATCCTCATGGAATAAATTAAGGGCCTATACCTTGACCACAAAGAAAGTATTTGTATTCTTGTACCGTTGAAACGTTATATTACTCGAGTTTTATTGATAAAATGTCCTACCCCCTAAAGCGGTCTTACCCAACAACAATTGGAAGCGTTCCTTTGTCGGGTGCTAACTAGATCCCAAATGTCAAGATTATATCTCGATTCGTTCGAAAGTTATTGCGCCTATTAACAGACAGTCCTGCATGCCGACAGACTGACCGAACGCTAGACCGACCGACAGACAAAACTGTTTTTGTTCCAGAATCATTTCTATATGTTTTGAGACTTTTTACGTCGTTTTGGGAAAAAAATCTAAATTTTTGTCAACAATATTCCACCACCACACATTCAACTCCTAATTTAATTTCAGCACAGAATACCAGATGTTTCATGAAATTAAAAGTTTTCTAATAAATAAACCCTAACATGTTATATTACTCGAGTTTTATTTAAAAAATGTCAATTTTCACTAAATTACCCCTTATTTATCCCTACCCCCTGAACCTGTCTTACCCAAAAACAATTCGAAGCGTTTCTTTGTCGGGTGCTAACTGGATACCAAATTTGAAGATCATATCCCAATGCGTTCGAAAGTTATTGCGCCTATTAACAGTCAGACTTACATGCCGACAGACCAACCGACCAACTGACCGACAGACAAAACAATGTTCTTTCCAGAATCAAGTTTTCTATATGTTTTGAGACTTTTTACGCCGTTTTAGCAAAACAAAATCCCAAATTTTTGTCAACAATATTCCACCCTCATACATTTTAACCTAATTTAATTTCACCACAGAATACCAGGTGTTTTATCAAATTTAAAATTTTCTAATAAACAAACCCTAAAACGTTATATTACTCGAGTTTTAACGAAAAAATGTCAATTTTTACCAAATCACCCCCCATTCATCCACTACCCTCTGAAGCGATTTTACCCAAAAACAATCCTAACCGTTAGTTTGTCGGGTACTAACAGTATACCAAATTTGAAGACGATATATCAATTCGTTCTAAAGTTATCGTGGCAACAAACAGACAGACATACAGACCGACAGACAAAAAAATTCGTTCCCAAATCATGTTTTCTATATGTTTGACCCTTTTTACGACATTTAAGCGAAAAAAATTTTTTGAAATTTTGGTCGCCGATGCGATACTTCCGCACGTTGTGACGATGTGGAAGTAATATATGTTTATATAGACATTAATATCCGCTTTTAAAAGCTTTGTTACCATATCGGCTTGTTTTCAAATTCGGTAAGGGTAAAAACCGTATCTGGTATCTTTTATTATTATTATTATTATTATTATCGTGGAGTCGCATTTGCATTTAAATAAAGATTCATAGTAGCTATAGATATTTGAGCTTTTTTACATAGCTCTGTTAGAAACATGTCCACACCATTTGTATTTCTTCTCAATTAGATAATAATATATGAAACAGCCTTATAGATTCTTCATTAGTCTTTTAAAACTAATACAGTAAAACTTCCGTTAACGGCCACCTCTATAGGCCACCTCTATATACCGGCCAAATGTAAACGCAGAAAATGGTTCTTATGGCATTTGTATATTAACTAACCTCTATACAACGGCCACGGACAATTTCTATAAAAATTGGTAATACTTTTTGGAGTAAATTTAGCTCTGTATAACGGTCATCAACAAATCACCCTCAACGCCGAATCTGAGAATGGTCCGTCGGAATATCGAGTGAAAAAAACACGTCGGGATTATTTATGACCACCGCGCCGCATTCGTCAAATAATAGGTACAAGAACAGCAACATCCAAGAAACGACAACCAGTGCACTTTAAGAATTGAATAAATTTCCAGGGCTGACAATTTTCTAAATTGTTAGTTAGTTGTATACAGTCTCTATTTTTTTTTAACACTTTGTGTTATTTGGAGGTGGCGTGACAACATACTACTTGGTTCCGCAACTAGGTGGCGGCACGTCCACCACTCACTTAGTATTTTAAGACTGGCTATACTATAGCCGTATTACTTTTGGTACATTTTTGCTACAATTAGTATGCCGTACTGAAGAGCTCTAATGAGAGCGAAACCGGTCTACGGTTCTAATTGTTGCGAGAATGCCTATAGTCTTACATACTTTGTCCCTATATTGGGGTAGAAATGGGCCAGGGCTGACAATTTTCTAAATTGTTAGTTAGTTGTATACAGTCTCTATTTTTATTAACACTTTGTGTTATTTAGAGCTGGCGTGACAACATACTACTTGGTTCCGCAACTAAGTGGCGGCACGTCCACCACTCACTTAGTATTCTAGTTTAGATATTAGAGGCCTTTACTAACGGTAAAATGTTCTGTGAAGTAAATAGAAACGTATACCTAACTGAATAATCAGTTAAGTTAGATCCTTCTCCTTATCAACAACTCAATATGTCGGTGAAAAGAAAACGTCTCAGCCTTAAAGAAAAAATTGAAGTCATTACTGCTGGTGAAAAAAGTAGTTCAAGTTTGGCAGAAAAGTTTGGTGTTGGAAAAACTCAGATAAATGACATTTAAAAAAATAAAAGTTATATAAAAAACTCTGTGAACAAGGTGCTAGCGTGGTACAGAGGAGAAAATTTCCAAAAACTGAGGGTAGCGCTGTTGATCAAGTGGTGTATAACTGGTTTTGCAAAGCTCGAAATAAAAATGTGCCTGTATCAGGACCTTTAATTCAACAAAGAGCATTAGAAGCGGCGCAGAATTTAAATCTGACCAATTTCAAATCATCAAATGGGTGGCTAGAAAAATTTTGCCAACGACATAGTATTTGCTTCAAAGCAAGCTGTGGTGAGTCAGCTGACGTTAACATCACGGATGTAGAAAATTGGAAATTAACATTGCCATCAATCTTAAAAGCTTATTTCCCGAGAGACCTTTTTAATGCAGATGAAACAGGTCTTTATTACCCTGCGACACCATCAAAAACATTTGCTTTAAAGAACGACAAATGTGCTGGAGGAAAAATGGCTAAACAACGACTGAGAATTCTATTTTGTGCTAATATGCTGGGTGAAAAAGGAGAACCTCTAATTATTGGCAAAAGCAAGAATCCACGTTCTTTTAAGGGTGAACATATTAGCGCATTGCCACTGGAGTGGGTATCAAACAAAAAGGCTTGAATGACAACAGATATAATGACAGCATGGCTTCATAAATTTAACAATAAAATGAAAAGAAAAAACAGGAAAGTAGTGCTATTTTTTGACAATGCAACTTCGCACACCAAGGTCCCACTGGAAAACGTAAAGATAATTTTTCTTCCGCCGAATACAACATCCCACTGTCAACCTTTAGATCAAGGTATAGTTCAAATTTTCAGAATGATATATAAAGGTTTACAGGTTAAAAGACTGTTAACGTTAATTGACAGTGATTTAGTTCAAGAATTCGATAAACACATCACCATTACCAATGCTTTGATATGGATAGCTGCTGTCTGAAAAAAGGTCTCAAAAGACACTATTAGCAAATGTTTCTGCAAAGCTGGATTTTTACAGAATGAGCAGGAATTAGAAAATATTGCTCATGAAGATGTTAATTTCGTATTTCTCACATTGACTAACCCATTTTCAAGCTTAAGACACTTTGCAGCAGTTGATAATATTTTAACCGAAAGTTCCGAACTAACAATCACCGATTGTATTGAAGAAATACGTGAAAATACGGACGTGCATCTACCAATTCTGATAGTGAATGTGAAGAATTGATTGTGTTGCATCTGTATCTACAATTTCAAGTTTATCCGAAGCTTGCCTAAAATTACGAGACTTAGAAAGTTTTTTGTGCTTTCAAATAACGGTGAGTTAGCTACAAATATTTCAAAAATGTTAATTAAATGTGAATCGGAGAATTATAAAAATAAAATCAGGAATATGAAACAGCAATCTATCATGAAATATGTCAAAAAAGTACGCAGCTATTTCATTTCTGAGGCAATTCAGTAGTCATCTTTCAATTTCTGACAAATAAAGTATGTTCTACCAGTCAATATTGCATCGGTTGCGTTTCAATAAATTTAGCTTTTCGTGCTGCATTTTTCAAGTAACAATGTCTTCTTAAACTTATACTACTCATCCAGACGAATTTTGTTTCATTTGTGGACTATACATAACAGGCCATAAAGAGCTGCACAGTTACAGAAGATCTAAAGTTTGCTTATTTGCACTATTTTGCTTTCTCTGTTGCAAATCAAGATAAAACATGGGTTCCACATGCCTTCTGTAAAAGTTGCAGACTTACTTTAAGTAGATGGGTGGCTGTGAGGATCGTTATCTTCAATTTGGTCTCCCTATGTTGTGAAGAGAGCCAAGAGATCAATCAACCAACTGCTAGTTCTGTCTGACCAAAACAACGGGTTTCGGTAAGAAAAATAAGTCGAATGTGGAATTTGCAGATGTTTAATCTGTATACAAAACAGTGTTAAAAATCTGTTTGCCCCGGTGCCACAAGTATACAATCAATAGACATTGAAGAAAGTATTTCGGATATGCCTGATAACAATTTTTCACAGAGCAGTAAAGTAGTTAATTCGTACAAGAATCCACGAGACCACATCTTACAGAACAACCAGAGCTAAATGATTTTGTGCGGGATCTGAATCTTTTAAAGTCTATTAGTAAACTATTCACATCAGCGATTACAACAATGGAACCTTCTTAGTTCTGATTCGAGAGTTGCGTATTACCGAAGCAGGAGTGTAGCTTTCTCACAATATTTCAGAAAGGTAGGATTTTTTTGTTACTGTTTTGTATATTTCAAGAAATGATCAACCCTATGATGCTCAAGAATGGCGTTTATTTACCGATTTATCCAAGACTAGTTTTAAAGCTGTACTTCTTCATATTGGTAAATAAAAAGCTTCCATTCCAGTGGGTCATGCTGTCTGTAATAAAGAAACAAATAAAACAATGAAAACTTGGCTTCGATTAATTCATTATGATGCATACGACTGGTACATCTGCGGTGATCTTAAGTAAGTACACTTTGAGAAACCCAAATCACCGCAACACTTATTTCAGAGACCTTACGATCGTTTCGTTGACAAAGTCAACATCTTCAGAGGAAGACAAATTCTTACCTAAACAACTAGCTACATGTATTTATATCGCGTCAAGGTAAACGAACTAGTCCGAAGTAAAATTGTCGTCCAGGAACGATCGTTTGTTTATTGTGTGGTGAAACTACGAGGTCGAAGACCTACTTTTAATCTTCTGGTCGACATATTTATGAGCTCTTATATAATATACGGATAATAGCTTTAAAGGAACCGAGTTATTTAAAGAATCTGCACGTTCCCTTTCGATCTAGAAATTTACTATGTGGATATTGGATCACGCCGACAAACATCTGGCTAGATAAACAACATCAACTCCGCTCATCTTTTTTAAATAGAAAAACTAATACCGGGTGTTTGCTCAACATGTTAACACTAAGAAAAGATAAATAATTCAACTAAAATACTACATACAAACTGTATTTATATTGATGCTAACTCTTCGTGATAGTATTTATATTAAATTCATAGATACAAACAAGACAAACAGATCTTTAAGTCGAGACAAACGTATAGATTAGTATATGTATAAACCGGCCGAGTTATTGACATAATTTATTATTCTACAGACAAATTCGGAGTGTTTAAGCGGTCAAATGCAAAGTGAAAATAAAGGACTAGAAATTAAAGGTGGCGCACGATTCAATGAAGTTTTGTTCTTAATAGACCTTAATATAAAAATACTTTCTAATGAATCAAGCATAGTTTGATGTCTAACGTTTTTGACAAGTTTCAAAGTTTCTTTGTCAATGTGGTGATTATTATCCCATATATGTTGTGCCACACATGATTTGTCCACCGTACCATATCGTAACTGTGCGAGATGTTCACGAAATCTGGTGGCTACGTTTCTCCTAGTTTGACCCAATCGCAATCTTTACAACCGATCTCATAAATACCGGACATTTTAGTGACTTTGTCTTTGTCTTTCGTATTACCCAACAAATTTCTTAAATTATGTTTCGTCGAAAAAGTCAAATGTAAATCGGCTTTCTGAAAAATACTTTCCAAACACTTTGTGATTCGTGGTTCATAAGGCAAACACACAAATTTTTTCTCTATTTTATCTTTATTAAATATCGTACATTCAGATATCATTTTCTTTGTTCTGTGTTTGTTAACAAATTTGTTACTAGTTATTAAAAATAAATATAAAGGATTCCTTGGATTATTATCTGCCCAGTAACGACAATTATGACGATTACACTGTAGAGTTTAATAAAAACGTACAGTCGCCTGAAAAACAGATATTGAACAGAAAGTTCCCGTTATCAGCTATTCGTGCAGTTATAACTTCACAAAACTCCAGCCGCCGATCAAAATCATCTTCATTCAATTATTGTACAAGATGAATTTTATAGGGGTGAAATTTATGATGCTTCAATATTCGCTGAATAGTTCTTATTTTGATGTTTGAAACAATGGCCAATGGCATTTTCAACTGTGAATAATTTTCAAACGAGTTGATAAAACTTCCAAAAAAATTAGTGCGCTGAATTCAAAAAAGAAAGAGCTTTCAAATGATGTAACACTCGATCCATGTTCTTTATTTAAAATATAAGGGTCGTTATCACCACCCTTAAGGGGTTGATGTGACAAAGTTGAGTTTTATGTCAAAATACGTCCCCCTCAATATTAAAATTGACGTTTCAGCGTTTCTTAAAAAAAAATTCTCTTGGCGGAAATCGGTCTGTTTCGTTTTCAATGCGCCACCCTATATATATATATATATATATATATATATATATATATATATATATATATATATATATATATATATATATATATATATATCACACCGATAACTCAAAAAATAATAAGCCGATTTTGATAAAATTTGGCACGTCCCTTCCCTTTGTAAATGGCTTGCATAAGTTCGTTAGTCATGAAAATCGAACGAGGTTTTCCGGGAAAATTTTGAGTTTTCATTCAAAAAAAAATTTTATGTCAAAAAATAAAAAAGCTATGATAAAAAAATTTGGTAGGTAGGTTTACGATATAAAAAGTCAGCTATGCACCAAAATTTAAATTTCTATGTTACAAGAAAAAAAAGTTATAATAAAATACTTTGTGCCAGATTATTTCTATGAAAATTCACTACCATAACGCACTTTTTGCGTCCTTTTTTTACTTACCTTATTTATTGTATCATCTATTAAAAATGATACAAATATGAGGATAGCATGCATCTTTGTCGCTACTACATTTTTTTATATCTTAGTTACAATGTTATATCCGCAATATCTATTACGATGCTTTGATTTTTGTATAGAATAAGAATAATGCGCATATGTCTCCAGTCCAGTCCAGCTCTTTTCATTATATAAAACAATATTTTTAATTTCGCAATATCAAATGCCATTTCGAGGCCTACAAAAGCAACGAAGGTATCTATATTATTCTCAAGTCTTCTTTATCCTATTGTACCGTGTGGCAGCACCGCTTCAGTTCCTCGGGAGAGTTTAAATCCTAACTGCTTTCATCCAGGTAATTCTCAATTTTGACTCTAATGCTATTTGCTACTAAAATCATTAAAATCCTACTCACATCACAGTGCACCTACAAGCATGAAATGGTGTACCTATAAAATTAATTTTAATAACAATAAAAACATTTAAAGTTTACCTTTACATTTAATCATATTTGTTAACCAAGTTGAAAAATGTCTGGACGCAGCAAGTGCGTTACAGTAGTGCATTTTCATTAAAAAAAATTTAATACCAAATATGTGTGTTTTTTTAAAAAAAGCAGGGCTCAAATTTTACCAGTATAACCTATATAGTAGATACAATGTGCCATTTTTCATCAAAATAACTTTATCCTTTGAAAATGTACAAAAATTTCCGAAAGTAAACTTAAAGTGTTTCTTGGTTCACCTTATATTAATAGCAAATTTAGGTATTCAATTTTGAAACATTTAATGCAAATTCGCTACCATAACGCACTTGCTGCATCCAGCATTTCTTTTCTTACAAACATGCATTATATTTCGATGAAAAATGCAAAAATGCAATAACATAAAGCGTGTTCGATTAAAAAAAAAGAAAATTTGTATTACCAACGAGTTATGGGCCAACCTGTAATTGTAGAGATATTTTTTTAATATATAGCTCAAGACACCCTATAATTAATGCATACTTTTTTTTTTCGTATCTTGTATAATAACGGACATATTCAGCTTTATGTATTTTACGAAAATTCGACAAAAATTATATACCATTAAACGATAAACTGTATAGCTAACACTACTGCTAAAGCATCAGAGAAAGGGTCTATTTGAAATGAATTTTCTGGAAATATTTTAGTAAAATAAAAGATAATGACAGTTGAAGCTAAGACTTCAGGTTTTGTAAAACATTATTCTTGAGACATTTTCTTTCCATAGCTCGTACTAGTGTCAGGTTCTTTACCTAAATGATGCCAATTTTGACGTTTTAAATCGCGACTTTGACGTTTTGAAGAAAACCCCAATTTATTTTTCTTTAAATGCCTATAACTTTTTTGTCTTTTAACATACAGCGCTCAATTTTGCCAGGTAATTTACCCATAATTATATAAACCCGTGAACACATACTTTGTTATTTCCGGAGATATGAATTTTTTCGAAAGAAAATACAAAATTTTTCGGGAAAACCTGGGCCCATTTTCCTGGCTAACGAACTTATCCAAGCCACTTGCAAAAGAAAGGTATTCACAAATTTAATTAAAATCGGCCCATTATTTTTTGATTTGAGTTATCGGTGTGATATATATATATATATATATATATATATATATATATATATATATATATATATATATATATATATATATATATACATATATATAAACATATAAAAATTGAAACTGACCCTGGATATGTGTTCTAGGGGGCCTAATTAGCGCTCATTTGAAGAAATGTTTTCAAAATTCAAAAGTCGGGATCTCCTCATTAGTGATTTTTTTAAGGAAATTCACTAAAAGCACAATAATTATGTAATAGAGTGTATTAGCTTTAGAGCAAGAATATTTTTTACAGTTTGTATATTAGTCATTTTTCTGGTTTTAGATTAGAAATACAAGAAATCATGTCAATGTCCAACCTAAGAGCCATAATAATATCGTTCACGATGATTATTGATAGAAGTGCTGTATACTTGTGCATTTTGGCTTATGCCTTATCAGGCAACACACCAGATGCGCAGTATGTGTACGTACTGATATCCTTTTATGAAATTCTTAGGCAACCAGTCACCATGGCCCTTCCACAGGCAATTCAATCGTTAGCAGAAATGAAAGTTTGCACTACGAGAATATGCACCTTCCTATCATATGACGAAATAAATAATGACATTATTTTAAACAACTTAACAGAACATCCAAAGAAAGATACTGAGGATAGTATACCCTTATTATTAAAACCTAATAAAATAGACCTACAGAATGTAAGTGTGGTTATCAGAAATGGTTATTCAAAGTGGTCGCTTACGTCGCCAGAATATACCTTGAGTGATATTAACATTAGTTTAAGATCTAAACAGCTGCTAGCAATTGTAGGGCCAGTGGGAAGTGGAAAGACTAGTCTGTTGCATGTTATACTAAAAGAACTGCCACTAATCAAGGGTCGTGTGGATATTTGTGGCAAAATATCGTATGCGTCCCAAGAACCGTGGTTATTTGGTGCCTCAGTGGAACAAAATATCTTATTTGGCGAACCAATGGAACGTAAAAAATATCAAGAAGTGGTCCGTGTCTGTGCATTGGAACGAGATTTTTCTTTATTGCCTTATGGAGATCGGACTTTAGTTGGCGAAAGAGGAGTAACGCTTAGTGGGGGGCAAAAAGCAAGAATAAATTTGGCGAGGGCTATTTACAAAGACGCCGATATTTATCTGTTGGACGATCCTCTATCGGCGGTGGATACACATGTTGGAAAACAATTGTTCAGTGAATGCGTTTGTGGATATTTAAAAAATAAATGTACAATATTGGTAACCCACCAGCTTCAGTATTTAACTAATGTTGACAATATATTCCTTGTGGAAAATGGTACAATTATAGCCAGGGGTACGTATGAAGAACTAAAGTCATCAGGTCAAGATTATACAAAGTTATTAGAAGACAAAGAAGATGACGAAGAAAATGAGAAGGAGTTGGGTGTAAGTGAAGAAGAAGCAGAAAGTGAAAGCATAAATAGTGAATCACCTGTTGAAGTCAAAGAACATAAAAGCGTTGGAAGTGTTTCGAAGAATGTCTATAAAAGGTATTTTAGAGGTGGAGGCTCTATCTGCAAAATGACAGTAATGTTCGCTTTATTTCTTTTTGCCCAGGTTCTAGCAACTTCCAACGACTATTTTATAACATACTGGTGAGTTTTTGGCTACATCTTATAAGATCGTCATTGTTATTTTTATGTTTGCAGGTTAAACATTGAACAATATAGAAAAGAAACAGCTGCCATACTTGAAGGTGCAGATGATAATAATGGAAATATAAGAGTTCTTTTGGATCAAATAAACACAGGTTCTGTCAACTTTACTAGCAGTTCAAATGCAACATCCAAAGGAGGTCGAATCTTGAAACCTCCATGGGAGTCATATTTTACAACCAACACATGCCTTTACGTATACAGCGGTATTATTTTATCTCTTATAATTATTACCTTAAGTCGTTCTTTCAGTTTTTATCACTACTGCATTAAGATATCTGAAAATTTGCATCGGAATATGTTGAATAAAATTGTGTATGCCCCTATGAGATTTTTCAATACTCATTCTTCTGGAAGAATACTGAATCGTTTTTCTAAAGATATAGGAACTGTAGATGAGAGCCTACCAGCTGTCGTATTAGATACAATTCAGGTGAGTGCAAATTATACTCTACAAGTTAAAATATGTGAAAAAGGAATAAATTTTTCAAAGTTTTCTCTTCAATAAAATAAAACGTAGACATACATAATGTGATTTGTATATATATATATAGTAAAAATATATTATAATCGAAAACGGCTTAAACTATTGTGATGAAAATTGGGACAGTTTCACAACTATACACAACATATTTTTTCATGGAAAGTAAAAAAAAATATTTCATCCAGTACCGGAGTTACAGGGGAGTCCGTGACTATCTATCAATGGAAAAATAATACGCCACGGTTTATTCTGGAGTATATATGTGAGCAAGTTGAATGTCTGCACGTTCCGCCCTTCGGAGGGCCTGAAAGCTGTCGGTCCCGTGTCTATTCGATGTTGGGCAAGTTAAAGATCCCTACCCTGCTTACAGAACAGCAGGGGCTCGGAAAAATTTCCAGGATGGTGAGGTTAAACTGCTCCCTGGCGTTGGTAATCAGCCATAGTCGGGGAAATGGACCAACGATAAAGTCCAAAAAAATTGAAAATACGTCACCATCTGCAGTATAAAATAAACGCAGAAATTAGTTTTAGGTATCTGTATAAAGAATATTTCAATGTAAAAACGAAGTCGATATCGTATTTTACGACAGGAATATTGAAAAAATGTAAATTTCGGAAATACCCCATTTCAACTCTTTGTGAACCTCTTGTAAGTCAATTTTTTGTAAATGCAGAAACTGGTTTTAGTAATTTGTATGACTAATTCTCTTGTAAAAAGCGAGGTTGAGAAAATTAAAAAATATATTCAAAATTTAAATTTTGGAAGGACATTATATATATATATATATATATATATATATATATATATATATATATATATATATATATATATATATATAATTAATATATCTTAGTACGTTTAATGATGTCTTAAATGAGAAAACAATTTTGAAAAAAAGCAATCTTTGGAATAAATATTAATTGATGATCTTTTCATGTAAAAATCATTTTTCTAGATTGGTTTGCAAATGATGGCCGTAATTGGAATAATATCAATTATTAACCCCTGGTTGTTGATCCCCACTGCCGTAATGTTTATAATTTTCTATTGCATTAAAATATTTTACTTGCCAACGACTAGGAGCGTTAAGAGGCTGGAAGGAGTAAGTAAGTGACTATGATTTTATAACTTTACCATACTAAAATATTTCTTGCAGCCAAAAGCCCAGTATTTTCCCACTTGAGTGCATCACTTCAAGGAATAACCACCATCAGGGCTTTCAAAGCTGAACAAGTTTTGGAGAAAGAGTTTGATAGTCATCAAGATCTCCACACTGCAGCATACTACATGTTCTTGGCATGTACCAGAGCCTTTGCCATGTGGTTGGATCTGCTATGTGTTAGCTATATAGGTGTGGTGACATTTGGTTTAATAGTGGTAGGAAAAGGTAGGTATTCCCATGCCCAAAATCTTTGGTTTCATATTCTGAATATATTTCTTTTTAAAATAATAATAATAACACCCCAGTAGATCTTTTTAATGAAAAGAAGGTTTTGGCTGCGGCAATATACCATTCGCACAATAGCAAAACCCCAGTGGATAAACTCTGCACCGTAAAATATTGGACCTGTGGGGGGATTTTACATTCACATATAGACAAAGTACATCAAAGCTAGCTATTAAACCAACATTCAAGTGAAACACGAACTCATAATCCCAACTCCAAATGTTACACGACCGACCAATTCGGTATTTAAATTACACAAACATATATATATATATATATATATATATATATATATATATATATATATATATATATACAAATATAAGAGACATATTTGATTCTCGGGTTGAACCGCGTACAGAATTAATGAAAATTCGACGTTTCAGCTCCTGTTTTGGAGCCATTTTCAAGAGGTAAAGGAAATATGTAAGAACACTATAAGGCCTCAATCCGCCTACTCCTTAGAGTGGTGGACAAAGGTGGGTAAAGGAAATATGTAAGGACACTCTAAGGCCTCAATCTGCCTACTCCTAAGAATGGTGGACAAAAGTGAGTAAAGAAAATATGTAAGGACACTCTAAGGCCTCAATCTGCCTACTCCGTAGAGTGGTGGACAAAGGTGGGTAAAGAAAATATGTAAGGACACTCTAAGGCCTCATTCTGCCTATTCCTTAGAGCGGTGGACAAAGGTGGGTTTGGTTGTTGTAGCTCTATTACGGGGCCTCAATCTGCCTACATCCCAAATCTCGCCGGAGATCGTCTGTGAGGTCTCAGTGTGTTCAACCCTAGGCCCCAGAGAGATCTGGCAGTTCGTTGCAAGTCTTGTCTTATATATGTCGTTCCATCTACCTGCTTCGTTATCAGTGAAAGTAGTGGGGTCATCGTCAATTAAGTGGGGGGCTTTGGTCACGGTGCTTAGAGGATGAGGAGGATTAAGAGGGTCACCGGCATTTGTTGAGGCAGATAATGGGGCAATAAAATTGCTGAGTAATTTTTTTTTGTGTGTTTGTAAAGAAGGTATAATAGGTTTCAAAGTAGTCGGAAGGCGAAGACCATCATCTCTCTTATTTAAACAATCGGGACGTTTTTCAATCTCGACTGCTTCGCGGATAATTCTCGTTTTTAAGTTGTAAACTGGTGCTATTGTTTTGGCATTATCAAAGTCTATTTTGTGCCCTGTATGAATATTATGCATGGCCCACGCCGATGAGGGGTCGGATTTTCTAACTGCGAAGGTGTGTTCATATATTCTATTGTGGATGCGTCTATTTGTTTGTCCTACATAAGTTCGGGAATAGTCCGAACAAGGAAAATCTCACCATCACACATCGCAACTAAATTCCGTGGTTCGAACACCAGTAACACGATCCCTTGGACTAACGGACAACAACAACAAACAGACAGAATTAAACTTTTTAAGACAGACATTGCTAGAAAACGGATACGACAACAATCACATACTACGAAATATTAGAAACGCACAACAACAAACCACTACACCACAACAAGAACAAACAGAGTCCACACAACAACACAAAGCGTTTTTACCATACATTATAGGTGTCACCGACAAAATCAGCAGAATTTTTAGAACCTATAGTATCAAAACCGTATTCACAACAGAGCAAAAACTGTCAAATCTGATAAAAACTCCCAGGGATACGATTCCAAACGAATCCCACGGAGTTTACGAAATTCCTTGTTCGGACTATTCCCGAACTTATGTAGGACAAACAAATAGACGCATCCACAATAGAATATATGAACACACCTTCGCAGTTAGAAAATCCGACCCCTCATCGGCGCTGGCCATGCATCATACTCATACAGGGCACAAAATAGACTTCGATAATGCCAAAACAATAGTAAAGGTTTACAACGTCAAAACAAGAAGTATCCGCGAAGCAATCGAGATTGAAAAACGTCCTGATTGTTTAAGTAAGAGAGATGATGGTCTTCGCCTTCCGACTACTTGGAAACCTATTATATCTTCTTTACAAACACACAAAAAGAAAATAAATTCCACAGACAATTTTATTGCCCCATTATCTGCCTCAACAAATGCCGGTGACCCTCTTAATCCTCCTCATCCTCTAAGTACCGTGACTAAAGCCCGCCACTTAATTGACGGTGACCCCACTACTTACACTGATAACGAAGCAGGTAGACGGAACGACATATATAAGACAAGACTTGCAACGAACTGCCAGATCTCTCTGGGGCCTAGGGTTGAACACACTGAGACCTCACAGACGATCTCCGGCGAGATTTGGGATGTAGGCAGATTGAGGCCCCGTAATAGAGCTACAACAACCAAACCCACCTTTGTCCACCACTCTAAGGAGTAGGCAGATTGAGGCCTTAGAGTGTCCCTACATATTTTCTTTACCCACTTTTGTCCACCACTCTAAGGAGTAGGCAGATTGAGGCCTTAGAGTGTCCTTACATATTTCCTTTACCCACCTTTGTCCACCACTCTAAGGAGTAGGCGGATTGAGGCCTTAGAGTGTCCTTACATATTTCCTTTACCTCTTGAAAATGGCTTTCACTGATAAAGAAGCAGGTAGACGGAACGACATATATAATACAAGACTTGCAACGAACTGCCAGAACTCTCTGAGGCCCAGGGTTAAACACACTGAGACCTCACAGATGATCTTCGGCGAGATTTGGGGAGTAGGCAGATTGAGGCCCCGTAATCGAGCTACAACAACCCAACCTACATTTGTCCACCGCTCTAAGGAGTAGACAGATTGAGGCCTTAGAGTGTCCTTACATATTTCATTTACCTCTTGAAAATGGCTCCAAAACAGGAGCCGAAACGTCGAGCTCACATTAAAGACCGCGTAAATATTTCTGAACATATATATATATATATATATATATATATATATATATATATATATATATATATATATATATATATGTATATCATATATAATATTGAAAATATTTTGTAGCACAATAATATATAAAATATTTAAAATAATTCAGAGTACACAGAATAGCAAACAAGGTGCACCCAAAACTCTTGACTATAACTTGTTCATTTGTAGTTTTGTTGCAATTTAGGCTCACAACAGAAATCCTGTTTTAGCCAGTCGTTCTTCAAGGCATTTTCAAAGATGTCTGTCTTGAGTTTTTTAATTTTTTGTGTGCTGCCTTTCAATTGCTTTTATGTTAACCAAACCATGATTAATGTTCGCTAACTAACATTGTATTTTATCCACTCACTATTTATTTGATCGCCCTTAAGTCTAATACACTTTTCCTAACGATGCTCTAACATTTTTACAGCTTCTAAATAAAATTTCGCCCCGACTTCTTCAAGCCATTCATTTACATCCACCTCCACTTCATGATCTGTCGAAAATATTTTGCCTCTCAAGTATTCCCTGAATTACGGAAATAGTCTGTTGTCGCTTGTTGAAAAATCTCGTAAATAAATTGGGTGCTTGAGAGGAGGCAATGCATGACCTTTAGTGACCATAGGACAGGTGAATGGATGGCGTCTAAATGGAAGGCGGTAGAATGTGGTGTACCTCAGGGTTCAATCCTGAAGCTAGTCTTATTCTTACTGCATATTAACGAACTGCCTAAAGTGCTATCCCGTAAGACGATCCTACCATCAGACTTTCGTTTTTTCGTTTTCGTTTTCGAGTTACTTTGAAAAACCAAGATTTGTCGATTTCCTTTTTTTTTTCAATATCTAAGTAGGCGTTGATCTGACATGTCTAATACTTGCACATTATCAGGACACTTTTTACAAAGTAATCTTTTTGTGCTATTCTGAACTTTGGATTGTCATTTGTTTTTGAGCTACAGGTATTAACGTTTGTTTTTATTATGGCAGCCATATTGGATTTTTTGCTCATGTGATAGCTTGTGAAAGAACTTTCCAATGATGTACAACATGCTAGAGAAATCTTGTAATTGCACTGACAATTTTGAGAAAAACCGTTTTGAGGATAGTAGGCTATGAAATCTAATACCAGAAAACCAATGACCAAAAAAGTGTTAAAAAAGCAGTAGGTCATGGAGTCTAACAATAGACTTCAACTTTTAACATCATTTTCCGTAATGATTCACGATAAAAAAATATTGTTATTTAATTTACAATACTTAATTAGGTAATAATGCTAGGTAATTTTATATGAAACAGTTTAATTAGGAAACCGTGCAATAACAAATAGAAACTGAAACTCCACAAAACAACACAATTAGAAACGGAACTCAACAAATAATAAAATAGAAACTTCAAAATACAGTAAATAGAAAATTGTTCAATATGGCCACCCTTTTATTCAATGCACTTTATACACCTTTTTGAAACATGCCTGCAAACTCTGGTGTGGGTGTTTTGGTTCATGTGATTTATAGCTTCCGTGATTCTGTTTCGTAGTTCATTGATATTTTGTGGTGGATCGAATTTATACACATCATTCTTCAGAATACCACAAAAATAAAAATCCATGGTGGTTATATCAGGACTTCGAGCACACCAATAAACCGACCCATTGTTACGAATGACACGATTATTAAAATTTTGGTACAAAAATTCTTTGACGATCCTAGCATTGTGAGCTGGACAACCGTCTTGTTGGTACCAAATCTCGTCTAAATTATCATCAAGTCTTCTAATTGTTGATAAGATATCATTTCTCAATATATTAAGATACCTTTCCCCAGTTGAAGTCGCTTAGGGTAATCGTCAACAATTAAGCCTTGTACGATTATAATAGGTTTGTATGGATGGTAATGACTTTGTTTTAATGCATGGTGTACGGTACATTTTGGAACGTCAATTTGTTCACCATAAAACCGAACAGATTGCGGAGGGTTTTCGTTTGAAACCTGTAAGACGGCATTATTTCTTTCTTCATTTCTAGGCATTGGTAGTTTCTTCGCGTGGAAGCTACCGTCGTTCAATATCCTGCGAAATATTTTGATGTTTGGTTGTCGTCTTTTTGGGTAGTTGGTTTGATATGAATTTGCAACTGCCTCAGTATTTCGGTTAGAACGAATATAACATTCCAGCATGTCAAAATAGTCTTCATTACTGAACATATTGTTGAATAATATTTCATATGAACAGGAAACAAACTATTTAGTACAAAATTTTTAGTACAGATAATTAAGAATGACAGTATTCTTAATTGTCGCGATAGTATTATATCCATAGAAACCTTTCGTCTGTTGTTTTTCAGTTGACTTGCGTTTAAAAATCTAACAATTTTCAAAGGCGTCTTCATAAATCATTAATCTGCTTTTTATTGAGTTGTGTTAGTAAATTTAGTAATTTACTAGGTTTACCCATTTAATTAAATTACAACCATTTTTTAGGATAATGTTGTAATGTAAAATATCATTTGTAATAATGGGCCGATTCATTGGTGTGCTCAAAGTTCCTATTTTTTTATCATGAATCATTACGCAAAATTATGTTAAAAGTAGAAGTCTATTGTTAGACTCCATGGCCTACTGCTTCTTGAACATTTTTGTTTTCTGATATTGGATTTCATAGCCTATTATCCTCAAAACGGTTTTTCTCAACATTGTCAGGGCAATTACAAGATTTCTCAAGCATGTTGTACGTCTCTGGAAAGCTCTTTTCACAGGCTATCACATGAGCAAAGAATCCAATATGGCTGCCATAATAAAAACAAACGTTGATACATGTAGCTCAAAAACAAATGACAATCCAAAGTTAAGAATAGCTCAAAAAGATTACTCTGTAAAAAGTGTCCTGATAATGTGCAAGTCTTAGACATGTCAGATCAACTCCTACTTAGATATTGAAGAAAAAAGAAATCGACAAATGTTATTTTTTCAAAATAACTCGAAAACGAAAAGAGGCACGGCAAAATACAAGTCGTATTTGGAACGAGCATGCAATTATACAAAACATTGCTAATTTAACCGTCTCCCTATCTCTAATAATAACTGAGATAGCAATACATTCCCATCCAGTTTGGGACACACATGTTGAATTAAATGAATCTAGGTATGCTGCTGAACAACAAGCCTTTCCGTGTTGTTATGTAACTAATCAAATGCTATTGATATATTACATGGGAAACTTTATGGACTGGATAATTGTTGATCTTTTTTTTTTTAGTAAACATAAGTATAGTATGTAATACAGTTGTTTTTACAGATATTGCTTAAATGTGTTCTTCCAGAAAGATATGGAGGTAACATTGGATTATCCTTGACTCAGGCGATGAGCATGACAACCTTGTTACAATGGGGCATAAGACAATGGTGTGAAGTTGAAAATCAATTGACCTCAGTTGAACGAATTCTCGAATATACTGATATCGTACCAGAAAAAGAAACCAAGAGCGTAGAGCTACCAAAATCCTGGCCAGAAAACGGCAAGATTGAATTCAAAAATGTTTCTCTCAGATACGCCCCTACAGAGCCTTACGTACTCAAAGATCTAAGCTTTTGCATTCAGCCAAAGGAGAAAATTGGTATTGTTGGTAGAACTGGAGCTGGCAAGTCGTCTCTAATTGCAGCCTTATTTCGGTTAACTGGAATAGAAGGCGACATACTAATTGATGATGTAAGTTCAAAAGACTTATCCTTATACGATGTAAGATCAAACATATCGATCATACCTCAAGAACCAGTGTTATTTTCTGGAACCCTGAGAAAGAATTTAGATCCGTTTGAAGATTATAGTGACAATGACTTGTGGAGTGCTTTGGAGCAAGTCGAATTGAAAGATGTCGTAAGTGAAGATCCAGAAGGTTTAGAAATGAACGTGTCAGAAAGTGGCTCGAATTTCAGTGTCGGTCAACGACAACTGATATGCTTGGCTAGAGCGATAATAAGAAATAACAAGATACTAGTGCTAGACGAAGCAACAGCAAACGTAGACCCTAGAACGGATGGTTTAATTCAAACAACTATAAGGAGACAATTTGACCAATGCACTGTACTCACTATCGCGCATAGGTTACACACTGTGATGGACTCAGATAAAATATTAGTAATGGATGCAGGATGTGCAGTTGAATTCGATCATCCGTACAATTTATTACAAGAGAAAGATGGATATTTATCTGGGCTCGTCAAGGAAACTGGTAGCTCGATGGCAGAAAATTTGCTGATGATTACCCAACAGGTACTATATTCATTTATTATTTGAAACCTGTATCATTAATAATTCTTGGCAAGTGCAAATCCTTTGAAAATAACTTTTCAACATTATTTACTTCTTTAAGTTTATTTGTTGCGCTTGTTGCATGCGTTTGTATAGGTCAGCAGTATTTGCTTCGACGGACTGAATCCAGAGACTTTGCATGTGATGGTGTGTGGGTGTGTGATTATTATTATTATTATTATTATTATTATTATTATTATTATTATTATTATTATTATTATTATTATTATTATTATTATTATTATTATTATTATTATTATTATTATTATTATTATTATTATTATTATTATTATTATTATTATTATTATTATTATTATTATTATTATTATTATTATTATTATTATTATTATTATTATTATTATTATTATTATCAGTGTATCTGCAGCCTTAAGTAGACTGCGTGTAGTGTATAGGAAAACAGTTGAGTTTATCCTTCGTTGTTAAAGAATTTTCGGTCTTTGTGGCAAGTCTGAACTAGCACCGCTTTTTGTCCGAGTAGCAGTATGCGGTGCGGGAGCTAAACGTTGTTCCAAATTCCTGGAGAACGTCTTATTGATGACTCCCTCTGATGAAATTACGAAAGCTACTGTAGGGGCATTCGTTAGTTGCCACACATGCTTTATCTCAATAGCAAGGTTTTCATATTTTGTAATATTCTCGGTTTCTCTTCTCTTCACATTGCGTGAGAGAGGTACAGCGATGCCTATGATAAAGCCTGACTTACAGTTTTCTCGATCAGAACTATGTTGGGTCTATTGTAGTCGACCATGCGATCAGTTATTATACCCCGCTAGTTGACTATAATTAATCAGCGGTTTTATTATTTCCGCGGTGAACGACTGCTTCCATCCTATTACTATAATAACACGAGATATAGGAACAGCATTATACAGGGTGCTGTAACTCCTCCCTTGCTAGATGAGATTTAGGGTACCTAAATCTTGAAATTGATGTCCTCCAGGGGAACTTCGTGGGTCTTCTTAAGTTCATTGATGATTTTGTACTCGGCTGCGGAACTTGTTATTCTGCCTTTAAATTTCCAAAAACAGAGACATACTACTGTTAATAAAAGAACACAAACAATTAAAGTAAAAACACTTATCGAAGTATGAATCACAGGAACACTTATTGTTTGTAGTAACTCCTTCTGATGCTGTAGTTGGGATTTCACTAAATTCAATTCATCTAAATTTATAGATTCTAGATGTAAAGGCAAAATGTTAAGTTTTGAGTTCATAGACAGTTCACTAAATTTATGTTCGGGTAACGGCGCATAGAAAAGTTTTTTATTTCAGATTGATGAGAACTTACGGTTTGTCCTTTGATTTTTACCATACAGCCTTCTTCTATTTTTACCAGATAGCTACCATTTATGTCCACGATTACGGTCATCGCTGCATCTGTAGTTGACTATAGTTTATAAGTGGAGAGGTGATGATCCATTTATTTTCGCTGAGCTTCGGAATCTTCACATCGTTTATTATAATTTCGTGATGTTCACAATTGTTATACTGGGTGGAGAACTTTATTAATTGTATTTTACAGGGGATGTTTGGACTGATGTGATTCATTGTTTGAGCTTGACACAGGAATTAAGTTGGTCGGACTTCTTGACATGGTCCATCATGAAGATTGTAATTTTCATTTTGTATTTTGAATGGGGAAGAATGTTAGGAATGTATGGGTTAAACTATTATGAATGGGAAAGGCTTATAAATGATAGTAATCGTAATATGCTGACTCAACTAAAGGTACGTCTAAAATGAATGTTAACTGATTGGTTTTGTAGTAGCTTTTAATAGTAATTATTTCTTCATAAAGGGTCATATTATCTATAGTTACCTTATATGGCAGATTTACTTTATGTTTTTGAATTTTAGTAAGCTCCATCATTAAGTCATCTGTTTCTAAAATAGAGGGATGCATTGTCTTCAATTTGGCAAATGTTATACTTAAACTAAATAATTATGTTGACTATAATTAATCAGCAGTTTTATTATTTCCGCGGTGAACGACTGCTTCCATCATATTACTATACTAACACGAGATATAGGAACAGCATTATACAGGGTGCTGTAACTCGCTCCCAGCACAAGAGGAAGTTCTGTTGATTCTAGCACGGGGGGGGGCATACTTGTAATAAAGTGGGGCAGTATTGTTTAGCAAAACATGCTACATGGCTATTTGCTGGTGAATTATCTTGGCTAATTGGTTGTGCCTGCCTAGATAAGCATTGTTGGATAAGGTGGAGCATCCATCTAGAATATGCTCTATTGTTTCCCCAACATTTCCGCATTTCCTGCACTTGTCCACGACCTTGTTGTGTTACTATACGCTTTTGATGGCTATTAGTTGGTAAAATTCTATCCTGAATAGCTGCAAGGAAGCCATCTGTTTCCGGATAGCGAAACCCGTGTCTTATCCACATTAAGGACGCTGACTATCAACCCCCTCTGACTCCAAATGCTTTAGGTATCTGCCATGAAGCTCCTTTGCTCTCCAGGACGCCATCGATTCCCCTCGGTGTTGAGATGACGGAAGTATTCAAGCTCAGTTAGTCGTAACGGTGCAAAAGAGTTATCTGCTTTCTTCACTAGTTAGTGTAGGGTATTGCTTAAGAGGAGGAACTATTCCTTCATTTTCTCTCAATCCTGGCAAACAGTGATTGGATTTTTACGAGATCCTGTCCTTCCTTTTTGCGTGGCAAGTAAGCACGCTCAATAGCAGATCTTGGGCGGTGATAGTAGAATTTGGTAAGCCTGAATCTCGTTACCCTATCCAGTTCGGCCAAATCTTTATCACTCCACTTCAGTAAGCCGAAGGAGTAAATGAGTGATGGAATAGCCCAACTGTTGATGAGTTCATGCATATTGTGTGCTGACAGATTTATATTGAGCAGTTTCGTCAACCGTTTCAGATATTCGCGCTTGAATTTTTCCTTTAGTTTAGCATGGTTTGGTGCGCGGTTCTGCGCTATACCCAGGAACCTATAGGTTTGGTCCGTTTTCAATAGCGAGCTTTCAGCCACGTCCTGAGAATTGTCTCTCATTTCTTCTCTCCTGATCACTGTGGCACACTTATTAGATAAATGTGCCACTAAGGGACATCCTGACGCCACCACTGAATTTTTCAACAACATGGATCAGTCTCTGGAGACGAGGCTAACTGTCTTCGTATCACTTTAGGTGGTCCATGTATATAGTAAGTGAGGGACGTATTCTTAGACACGTCAAGTTTGTATCCGACTTCGGCCTGTTCGAGGAGCTTAGACATCAGATTCATGGCCAAGCAGAACCAGAGGTGTGACAGGGTATCGCCCGGAAATATACCCCTGCGAATCTTAACCTGACCCAGATTGTTATTTCCAATGTGCACATTGATCGTTCAATTTTTCGTGGCGTATGTAAGAGCGTTTATAATGATTGAGTTCACTTTGTAGATTTCTAGGGTCTCTCGCATTCAATCGTGGGGGATATATGGTCCTACCTGATACTGCATAGCATTGATCTGCATCAATAATGGTGCCTATTACCTTCGAGAGCCTCATAGAATGAGCTTTGGCAAATATCTTGTAATCTATCGTCTGAACAGAAATCGATCTCCAATTGTCTATTTCCAGTAGATCACCTTTTTTGGAAGCATTTCTATAACAGCTTTGGTTACAGAAGTAGGCATGTTTCTACTCTTATTAACTCTGCTATCATATCAATGTAGACATTTTTCAGTTCATTCCAAAATCTGGTGTAAAACTCTGTTGTAAGTCCGTCTATACCAAGCGCACTCCCTTTGTTAAGAGTATCTAACGCGGCAGAAAACTTTTTGACGGTAAAAGGTTGATTTATTGAGGTGTTGTTAACATGAGATAGTTTTCTAAGATTCTCATATAAAATGGACCCCTCATTTAGCAATGTTTCCGATTACTTGCATTTTGATTCGAAATATTACTTTACAGATATACATAATTTTTATGGGCTCTCTTAAAATTTCACCATTATTAGTTTTAATTTTCTCAAGAGGCTTATACGTATAAAATATTCTTTTTTCTAACACTGGTAGATCAGAGTTTGTAATAGTATCGAGACCGTTGCAGAAACGTTTCGGTTTTTCTGTGATACCAGTCTTTTATAGTTTTAATGGTGTCAAAAATTTCACATGTGTCTTGTGATGTTGTGAGCTTATCGGTAGCAGCCTTTAATTGACGTTCAAGGTTTTGATACTCAAACTCGCGATTTCTCTTGGACGGACGTGTGTAAAGTTTTATGATACTTTTAATATCCAACTTGATGTTGTCCCACAATTTTAGTAAATCGCAGGACTGTGGTTTGCTGTCTACTTCTTTTTTTATAAATGTTTGAAGACATTCTTCAAAATTCAAATCCTCTGGAAGGTGATTTTCAAATTTCCATTATGGTGATTGTGTACCTCGTCTTCTTTGCGATTGAAAAATTACTAATATGGCAAAATCTCAGGGTTGCGGTGCTATCGGGGCGGCAAGGCCGCGGACGAGCCCTGAGGGAACAAAAAAAAAAAAAAAATATGGCAAAATGGTCTAAAAAGTACCCATTGATAACATAGTTATTCGTATATTGAAGAGCTTTTCGAGAGAAGTATATTCTAGATGCTGAGTGTGGTATAATAGGTGTTATGTACGTGAAGCCACCCATATTTTTGAAATTTTGCCACCAGCAATCTTGGAAATTAGAGTGTTCTACTATTCCAGGGAGCCATCATGAAATTTTGAGGTATCTTTCTCGGGAGCGATGTCGATCTAATGACACGTTTAATTTGCAATTAAAATCTTCACCAAAAACCACATAGTCAGCCATGACGGACAAAGACATCAAAAAAGTTTCTAATTGTTATACTATTTAATAAGCTAAATTCTCGGCATGGGTATGTATAAACCTATTATATGCCACGCACCTTCTGGTATTTTTACAGTAATTTCTTGTAGGTAGCTCTCATATAAAATCTGATGCCCTACTACTTGGATATGTCGTGCCTTTTTGACAGCTATTAATGTTCCAGTATAATTTTCGGGAGCCGGATTGACAAAAAAGTTATACATGGATTGATTAATAAAATTCGCAGGGACTTCTCTAATATTAGTCTCTTGAAACAAAAACTACGTCCAGATGATATTTTTCGACAAACATACCGTTTGACTAAATATATATTCGCTTCTAATACTTTTAGTGAATTTTTATTTTAAAAAGTTCACTAATAGAGAGGTACGATGGTGAGACTTTGCAAAAAAAAATTTCAAATGAGCGCGAATTAGGACCCCTAGAACCCATATCCGGGGTCAGTTTGAATTTTTATATGTTTATATATATATATATATATATATATATATATATATATATATATATATATATATATATATATATATATATGTATATATATATATATATATATATATATATATATATATATATATATATATATATATATATATATATATATATATATATATATATATATGTATCCGTCTGATAACTCAAAAAATAATTATCCGATTTCGATGAAACTCGGCAAGTGCCTTTTTTTTTATTAATGGCTTGGATGAGTTCGTTGGCCAGGAAAATCGGACGGGGTTTTCCGGGAAAATTTTGAGTTTTCTTTCAAAAAAAATTTTTTTTTCCGAAAATTGCGATAAAATTTGGTCTAAATATTGCTTTGGGAAAGACCTAACTATGTGCCAAAATGCAGCTTTGTAGGGTTACAGAAAATTGAGCTATTCAAATTTGAAACATTTATGTTTAAATCATAGATCAAGTATGTGGTTCCTGTTGGTTAGTCAATGACAGCTGCTATTATTGTCATAGACTCATGAAATTCATTTTTAAGTTTAAGATAAATGTCAATAATACTGAATTCACTGATTGTTAATCATTGGCAGCATTTACGATTATATATAACCCTATTGTAATTTATCATCATTTATCACCTCTGTAGTATATTTATTTTTCCTTACAACTCGCATCGTTTTTAGTCAATTGTTGTTATTAATAGTCAATAGTTTCTTCCCAAAATTTGCTCTTACCGAACACACACGGCTTCCATTGACTTCTGCTTCTGCCGCTGTTACAGTCTTTTTAGAGGTCCAGTTGTAACCACTCATACAGCTAGTGTTGCCAGTTTAAGTATAAATAGTGTAGTACCTTTTAGTTTGTGTACACTCCATTTACTTTTTATATTTCTTCTTTGCTGCACATATTGTTCATTATGCGGACCATATTGTGTAAAAAAACAGTTATTTTTTCATATGATCAACAAGTTGAATGTCGAATCAGGTATGGCTTATGGTTTCTGGGGAAATTTCGCTATTTTACGTTATCTTTTTGTACAAAAATGTATAGTTCAAGGCCATTTTGGCTTATTGGTGCAAACATCCTGAAAGCCGTATATGAAATATCAAATATAGCATGCTTAATTTTTTAGAAGCCTGATTATACGTATTCCGTAACACAAATACATTTGTAAAAGGTTCGGGACGCAGCAAGTGCGTTAAGGTAGTGAATTTTCATAAAAATGTTTTTAATAGCAAATATGTGTTTTTTTCCAGAAAGCAGGCATCAAATTTGATTACCAGTATAACATATATAGTAAAAAGAATGTGCCATGTTACATCAAAATAACTTTATTGTTTGAAAACGTACAAAAATTAAAAAGTAAACTTAAAGTTTAACCGAAAAAATCCGTTTCTTGGTCAACCTTATAGATTATAGCAAATTGAGCTTTTCAAATATGAAGCATTTAATAAAAATTCGCTACCATAACGCACTTGCTGCGTCCAGAATTTTGGTATTTAGAGTAGTAATTAATAATTAATTCTGAATTTTTAATAGAATTAGTATTATTTTTAATTGTTCGACTGATTGTAAGTTTTCACTAAACTTTGTCAGTACTTTCCACAGAGTGTGTCTGTTTGCGAGTGTGTGCGCACGCATGTGCATGCGTTTGAGATAGCATTAGCGTTAGCGCTTGCGTGTGTGTATGTGTATCTGGCATGAGTGTGTGTGTGTGTGTGTGTACTATATTACATTTTGCCCAGAATCACCCTGTATAAAAATATATTTTCCAATTCACACTAGTCAAAAACATTTTATGAACTGCAAAATTTCCCATTATCTGCCGTTAGTACTAGCACCTCCTCTCTTGTTCCTCGGGCTAGTCTTAATTCGAACTGACTTCCATCTAGGTAATTCCCATTGCTTCCAGTTCTATTTCTTTACTGTAATTGACAGGTGCCGTCCTGTGTTAGTTGTATTTTCACGCGTCTCAAAGAAGGGTTTCGTAAAAATTCGTTTAAATGTGTTTCGAAAAGAGTACCGGAAAGTTTTAGTACCCAGTATCCATTCTAGGATAATAAATTCAGTTGCGGAGTTCTAACCGTTATTATTGTGATAAATTTTAAAATGTTTGTTTTATTCTAATTTTATTGCTTATTTTGTTTCAGAATTACGAAAACCAAAATAAAAGGTAAATTGGAAAGAACGCTTTAAGAACAACGTAGAACAATGACTTTTTAGATTATAACCCTATTTCTGTATATTATATGTTAGTATTTTTACCATTTACGAATAGAAGTTGTACAATTCTATTTTATTTATATATATATATATATATATATATATATATATATATATATATATATATATATATATATATATATATATATATATATACTTAATAAAATTGACATATGTACAGAAAATAAAGAATCTTGTGAAAAGTATTAGTTAACTCACCCAAAACATTTTTTAATTCTTACCTTATGGTAAGTAAAAAAAGTCTGAACGCTACAAGTATGTTTTTACAGCGAATTTTCATAAAAGCATTTCAAATCGTAGAAAATAACAACCTAATTAGTTTCGGAATTACTTTGGAAAAACAGTTTTAGGAAAAATATGATTAAGCCAGCCCGGTCACATCAGTTTTTTTGGGAAAGTTTTATATTTTTTTTCTGGAAAATTTTTATATCATTGAAAATAATAATGTTATTTTCGTAATACAAGTTGCTTTTATAGAGACTAGTACAAACCAAACTTTAAGTTTCTAGCTTTATATAAAATTCAGTTATAGGCATTTATTTTTAGCGAATCTTCGTAGAAAAAAATCACTAATGAGTTAACATACAGCTTCTCACACTTGTCAGGTAGATGATAGATGGTTACATTTCCATGCAGCAATTCCCATCATCGAGAATGTTGGAATTAGCATATTCCACGAATTTCTAACGACCATTGGAGATAGCGTCAGTAGTGTGAGTTCATCGACAAGCTAGATTAACATGAACTTGTGAGAACCCCTCTAACGGACACTTGTCTTATTATTATAAAAGTCGTAGTTTATGTTAAATTGGTTCAGCTACTATGTTAGTTTGTTCAAGTAGTTTAATAATTTTGTAAAAAAGCATAACTATAAGTATTGTTCATTGGCGCAATCAGTAATTGATCTCCCAGTAACCTAAGGCATCAAAACAATATTGGTTCCTTGGTTTTTCAACAAGAACAAATGGTCATCTGTTTCCTACTACTACTCTTGGTTGCTCTCCTTTATTTTCTCTGTTGCTTTGTCATAGCATATAAATATATAACTTATTATTATTATATATATATATATATATATATATATATATATATATATATATATATATATATATATATATATATATATATATATATATATATATATATATATATATAACTTACAATAATAAGAATATTAATTTTGCGAAACAAATTTGTAATACATAATTTAATTAGTAGCACCGAAAACAGCATAAGGAATAGCCACTATAACAATAATGTCGATAACTTTAGTGAGTCCTATTTAAGGATGATACCTGAATTCAATGGAGAGCCGGCATATGTTGTCAATTTTCTACAAGCATGCGACCTCATTATTATGAACACATTTTATAATGTAAGGCTAGATGCATTCTCGCAACAATTAGAACCGTAGACCGGTTTCGCTCTCTACGGTTCTAATTGTTGCGAGAATGCATCTAGCCTTACATACTTTGTCCCTATATTAGGGTAGAAATGGGCCAGCGCTGACAATTTACTAAATTGTTAGTTGGTTGTATACAGTCTCTATTTTTTAACACTTTGTGTTATTTGTAGCTGGTGTGACAACATACTACTTGGTTCCGCAACTAGGTCGCCACCTAGTCCACCACTCACTGAACTGTTTATAATGTTAAAGATGAAAGACTATATTTAAATCATTTTTAGTCAATTTCGTACGTTGAAAATTAACTCAAGCTAGACTTACAATAAGCACAAAAATTATTAATAATTGGGAAGATCCTAGATAAGCTATAGTGCAAAACTTCACTGACCAAAGAGACGACACTAGTCTTTTAAGTGAACTTTTAACACTTAAACAGAAACATAATGAGGATGCTTTAACCTTTAGTAATAGGTCTAGATATATATTGAACAACTTCTGGTTTCCAATTAAATTTGTAATGAAGATAATGAGCAAATACTAGCAGGAAAATGATCAATTTACGCTCAACAAACAATAAAAGGTTACCTCAGGGGACTTATAAACCCTCTAGGAATGGTAGTAAGATCTACTGCCTCTGCATCTATTGAACATGCAATAAAATTTACAGTATTGGAGGAAAATTATGAATACAGAGATCGGACATTTCCTAAATCAGGTAATTCTACAACGCAAAATAGTAAACCCCCTAATTCACAAGCCAGATCTTTCAACAGTCGTTCTATGCTCCATTTAGGAATAGTTCTTGTTTAGTCTCCCTCGTCACGATTTGATGGCATATACCTACTTCTGTCTGGTATATGGTTGCATACTTTTCGAGGTTAGATGATATACTTGGATTCGTGCTGCTTGTATATGCACCAGCTCCCGCTCCTAACTCTGTTTTGTAGACCTCTGTGTACCAGCAGATATCTGGCTTCAATAGGGACGTTTTATTTTGTTCCCAGTCCTCCCTTTGGCGAAGGACGGTTTTGAAAGACAGGTATCTGCTGATCTTTGTAAGCATGAGATATGAGATCATTCCTAGAACCTCGTGACTTTCAATGTCAGCGAGGAGACTAGTTCTTCCCATATTGATTTTCTTCGACACGCTGTCAGTCGTTGTCTTAATGAGTAACGATTCGCACCTATGATGAGTACTGATAAGTACAATTTGGGTCATCAGAGGGATGCATAAACGTTTATTCATCCCTCTGATGACGCTAACGTTGTTAGCGAAACGATCGTCAGGTCTAAAAACTGCGTATTGTGATGAATTCGGTTCTCCAAATTATAATTATCGTTTGTTTCAGTCTATACATGTACATTGTGCACCTAGCCTGCCTCTCCAGCCATATATGAAGAGGTGGAATGTTTATGAGAGCGGCTGATAGAGCGATGCTCAACGCACCCGTTATCGTCAGATATGCTTGTCTCTGTAGTTAAGCCAGTTGGTACCACGAAGTGCCTTAGACCACGAAACTATAGTTCCATAAGCTATGATCGGTATGATAACCACTACATAGAACCAATACATTTGCTGTGGGTTTGTTCCCCAGTTGTTCCCACATATCCTTCGGCATGCCCACGAGGACAGCTTGGCCCTGCAGATTACATTCTCCAACTGTACATTCCAGTTGAGCGTTTTATCTAGAGTAACCGCCGGATAATTCGCCTGTTCCATAAATGGAAGTATCTCACCCATAAGAATAGGTAATTTTAATTTATCCAATCTTCTCCGTCTGGTGAATGGGACAAATGGTTGTGCGGGGGTTCACAGACTTCTGCCCCCTCCGGTACCAATAATAATTCACTACGTTTAATGTTTCTTGAAGAGTACTTGAAAGCCCCTGTTCAGATTTATCCCTAACCGGTATTACAAGATCATTCGCACACGCCTGGACCTCAACCTTCTAGAGTTCCAAGTTAGATTAGTATAACACACTCTAATGAGAGCAAAACCGGTATGTGTTTCCAATTATGGTTAAAATGCATCTAGACTTAGATACATTGTTCCCTCCATTAGGGAGGGAAGAAACCGAGCTGGCGAATTAAATTATCCTTGTTTAGTTGTACACAGCCACTCTCTATAACATTTTATGTTTATTAAAGCTGCTGAAGGAACATAATAGTACCTAGATGCGCACCAAAATTGCAATACATCTCACAATGTTCTCTAGCTGAGTTACTTTGGATGTGTTTTGATTGTAATTTGTATAGCACACTGCCTAACTCTAATCAAGGCGAAACCTATGTATGTGCTTCATAATGATCAGTCACAATACATTTAGTCTTACACATTATTTTATGTATTATAGGAAAGAAAATAACAGGTCTGGCAATTATAAAAATCGTTGGTTAGTTGTACAGAGGCTCTATGTACAGCATGTTGTATTTATTGTAGTTGTTGAGGCAACATAACATAGCACGAAATTATACACCGAGATAGCGACTCTTCAATACATCTCACAATGTTAAAACAATCAGTAAGTTTTTTAGATTCGATTATATTTAAATTAGGCAATAGAGTTTTACGTTTTTAAATAATAACCGTTTACGTATAACTATGTTCTAGCCAATTGTTTTAATACTAATAAAATGTAATACCAACGCATGATACAAATAACGAGATATACGATATTCAGACTACCTATTTTTAGACCTGTCACGCGCATGGTGTCAAGTGGTGAGTCCAATGCAACAATAATATGCTGTCGTACAGTGGGGTTTGACGTTTCATCACAACCTCTTAACAAATTACGTATTTTACTAATATTTAAGTGCATACAGTTGGAAGTAATAAAAATGAAAAAGATTAAATTTAGTGCTGCGATCTATATTATCTGAAAAAGACAATATAGGCGTAACTTCAACCGCATTAAACTGACGTATATAAACTTTTTAATTGGGAATGACTTTGTTTTAAGTGTGTAGTTGGACTTCTATAACGTTACTCACCGCGTGACGTCACAGGAGGGGGCGGGGCATATGCGCAATATCATATCTCTTCTAAGTCATTATATCATGATACCAACGTACCTTATCTTAACGCTATGTCCATTGTGATCTCATATTACCTACATTAAATCTTAGATTATGAAAACATTAAATCCTCGATCTTATTAACTTTCAACAAAATCAATCGGAGTTCGCTTAGATTCAGCTAGACTAGAAACAAATCATATTAAACTTGCATAAAGGAATTAATAATCTTTTTCGTTGGAGAAAACCATAGATAAATTTTCCTTGTGTAAAGAACTTCATGGAATATTTTTGGTAGGATGTTTATTAGATTGTGATAGGAATGAATCAACTTGTAAGCAAACAAAAAAGATCCTTGTTTTGACAAACGTTAACGTCAAATGTCATTGTCAGTTTCAGTTTGTAAGTTCATAACCTAATTATAGGTCAGATTTAGAATTTATTTTTGTATCATTTTATTTCAGAGTTTCAGATATAAGTTAGCGAGTGATATCCTGTATCTAGAACATAAGTAAACCCTATACGACTCTTGAAATTATAGGTAATTTCAAAACATTTTGTTACTTAAAACATAAGTGTCTTGGACTGTAAAGCGCTAAGTCTTCAGCAAATTGAGTATTATTATGTATGAACCACCAGAAAATACCGATGATTTGGAGAAGACCTTAGTGTTAGCGGCTGCAGATGCTGATGCAAGGAATCATATTCCACCTTCTGTATATGTCGAAAATGATGCAGAAAATTCTGAAGAAACTGAACAAACAGAGGAGTGTAATGGTAATACTAATCCTAAACGCCTCAGCGACACACAAGATGAAGTGCCTACTCAATACGTAAAATCAAATGATGTTGCTCCTGTTCCCAAATGTAGTGCAGGTTATGCACCTGTTGTTGCTTCCCATTACAACGCTTTAGAGGAGAAAGGACTGGATGAACGTTCAAAGTCTCGTATAGTATATATGAGAAATTTCCACAACTGGATAAAAAGCATGATGATTAATGAACATTTGAATAAAATCAAGGAGAAGAAGAAACATAATGCACCATTGAGGGTACTTGATATGTGTTGTGGTAAAGGTGGTGACTTGTTAAAGTGGAGAAAGGCAGGTATAACTCACCTAATTTGTAGTGACATAGCCTCTATTTCATTAGACCAATGTGAGCAAAGATATAAAGATATGGTCAGTAGAAATTCAAACTTCCGTGGCCGTGGTGGTGGGGGAGGAAAGATGTATACGATTGAATATATTGCAGGTGATTGTACAAGGATGCGCTTGAGAGAGAAATACAGTGATCCTTCTATGAAGTTGGACCTAGTGAGTTGTCAGTTTGCATTTCACTATAGTTTTGAAAGTCTTCCACAAGCCGAGCATATGATACGTAATGCTAGTGAATGTTTACAACCAGGTGGCTTCTTTATTGGCACAATCCCTGATGCTAATGATCTAATAGCAAGAGCTCGCAAGAATAACTCAAATGAATTTGGTAATGATGTTTATAGTGTTTCTTTTGAGTGTTCAGTTGACAAGCCACCACTTTTTGGTGCTAAGTATAATTTTCATTTAGATGGAGTTGTTGACTGTCCGGAATTTCTTGTTCATTTTCCAACATTCATAAAATTGGCCAAGAAGTATGGGCTAAAGTTTATATCAAAAGCAAAGTTTTATGAGTACTATGAGAAAATGAAAAATGAAGGAAAACAGCTTTTGATGAATATGAAGGGACTGGAAACTTATCCTGCAAACAGGGATGTGTCTTCAGTAGGAACAGCAGATGATGATTATCAACATGCTGAAGAATTTCTCAAGATGCAAAGGGGAGCTGTTGGCACTTTATCTAAGTCTGAATGGGAAGCATCGTGTAAGTATGCTGTCTTGCAAACTTCAATTTATATTTTTAAAACAATACTTTTTTTAATTTCTATAGTAAACACTTTTAAGTTGTTTTAATTAAATAAACAAACAAAAAATAAACAAAAGGAACCTAAAAAAATCTCTGGACGCAGCAAGTGCGTTATGGTAGTGAATTTTCATAAAAATGTTTTTAAATGCAAATATGTGTGTTTCCTTTTTAAGAAAGCAGGCATCAATTTTGGTTACCAGTATAACCTATATAGTAAAAACAATGTGCCATGTTTCATAAAAATAACTTTATTGTGTGATAATGTACAAAAATTTCCAAAAGTAAACTTAAAGTGTTCTGGGAAAACTCGTTTCTTGGTCAACCTTATAGGTTAATAGCAAATTGAGCTATTCAAATTTGAAGCATTTAATGAAAATTCGCTACCATAACCCACTTGCTGCGTCCCGAATTTCTTTTCTTACAAACATGCATCGCTGAAATATTCAAAAATGCAATAACATAAGGCGTGTTTGATTAAAAAAAAAAGAAGAAAATTTGTATCACCAACGACTTATGGGCCATCCTGTGATTGTAGAAATATTTTTTAAGATGTAGCTCAAGACACCCTATAATTAATATATACAAATTTTCTTCATATCTTGTATAATAACGGATATATTGAGCTTTATTGATTTTTTACGAAAATTCGACAAAAATTATATACCATTAAACGATAAACTCTGAAGCTAAGGCTACTGCCAAGCATCAGAAAAAGGGTCTATTTGAAATGAATTTTCTGGAAACATTTTAGTAAAATGAAGGACAATGACGGTTGAAACTAAGACTTCAGAGTTTGTAAAACATCCTTCTTGAGACATTTGATTTCCATATCCCGTATTAGATTCAAGTTCTTTGCCTAAATGTTGCCGATTTTGACGTTTTAAATCGCAACTTTGACGTTTTGAGGAAAACCTAAATTTATTTTTCTTTAAATGCCTATAACTTTTTTGTCTTTTGACCTACATAGCTAAATTTTGGTAGGTAGCTTACCTATAAGGATATTAACTAGCATACCAAATTTGGTTGCCCTTACTTTGTTAATTACGGAGATATAAATTTTTTTCGAAAGAAAACACAAAATTTTCCGGGAAAACCTGGGCAGATTTTCCTGGCTAACGAACTTGTCCAAGCCATTTGCAAAAGGAATTTTTCCACCAAAGTTAGTCAAAATCGGCCTATTATTTTTTGAGTTATCGGTGTGATACATATATATATATATATATATATATATATATATATATATATATATATATATATATATATATATATATATATATATATATATATATATATATATATATATATAAACATATAAAAATTGAAACTGACCCCGGATATGTGTTCTAGGGGGTCTAGTTCGCGGTCATTTGAAGAAATTTTTTCAAAATTCAAAAGTCGGGATCTCCTCATTAGTGAATTTTTTTTAAGAAAATTCACTAAAAGGAAATCTTAGACCATCAGTGGCGATTTCTCCTAATGAGCTCGGTGTGCGCCGCACACCCGAAAATATAATCAAAATGTGCACAGTTAAATATGTTTGTTTTTTTTTTCCCTTAGTCTTAATATACTAAATATTTTGTGAAAATCGATTTAATTTACTTATTTGATTTCATGAATAATTTTTCTGGAATTATTTTAATAGTGACTTGGAATGAAGTAGGTACTGCGTCTTCCAACATATTAAGAGAATATGAGTAGGTCAATAGCAACGGGGAATGAATTCGGGTTAGGTGTGCGTTAATATTTCCGAACAACTTCAGTCGATTGAGATGTATTGATGTACGATGCAGTCCCCCACCCACGTGTTTAAAATAGTGAGGATAATACCATTGATTTTACGGCTGCCAGAAGCTGTAAAAATATTGCTTAAGGCAAATGAAAGGAATGTGCGGTCTAACCAACGCTGCGACAGCATTATTTACAAGCATTACGACTGTGCTTGCAGAGACCACAGTATTCTAGAATCACTGTCATTTGTCGTTTTGTCACTGTTTAATTGACAAAATACATTTTCACATCTATGTTTGCTGAAGAAAATTTTTCAGGGTAATTTAAAATTGACATTCTGTATGCAAAAAAAGTTGTATTCCTCGTCGTCACCACTAACAGCAACTTGTTAGCACACACCAGAACTTTTTGGTCAGGAGACGCCACTGTAGACCATCTAAGATACTGGTGACAACCACATATTCGTTCCTTTTTGTGTCTGTTCGAGATACAGCCAGAAAAACTATCATCAGTAATAAGTTTCCAGTTAACTACAAACACCTACTTAAAAATATTAATAAGTCTGCACACAGTAGGTACGTTATGGTAGTTAATTTTCATTAAAATGTTTTTAATAGCAAATATGTTTTTTTTTTTTAAGAAAGCAGGCATCAAATTTGGTTACCAGTATAACCTATATAGTAGAAACAATGTGCCATGTTTCATCAAAATAACTTTATTGTTTGAAAATGTACAAAATTTTCCGAAAGTAAACTTAAAATGTTCCTGAAAAAACTGGTTTCTTGGTCAACCTTATAGGTTAATAGTAAATTGAGCTATTCAAATTTGAAGCATTTAATGAAAATTCGCCACCATAACCCACTTGCTGCATCCCGAATTCCTTTTCTTACAAAGATGTATTATATTTCCATGGAAAATGCAAAAATGCAGCAAAATAAGGCGTGTTCGATTAAAAAAAAAAGAAAATTTGAATCACCAACGACTTATGAGCCAGCTTGTAATTGTAGAAATATTTTTTTAAGATGTGACTCAAGACACCTTATAATTAATGTATACAATTTTTTTCGTATCTTGTATAATAACGGATATATTGAGCTTTATTGATTTTTTGTGAAAGTTCGACAAAAATTATATACCATTAAATGATAAACTCTATAGCCAAGCTACTGCCAAAGCATCAGAGAAAGGGTCTATTTGAAATGAATTTTCTGGAAATATTTTAATAAAATGAAGATCAATGACGATTGAAACTAAGACTTCAGGCTTTGTAAAACATTCTTCCTGAGACATTTTCTTTCCATAGCTCATATTAGTTTCAGGTTCTTTGCCTAAATATTACCAATTTTGACATTTTAAATTGCGAGTTTGGCGTTTTGAGGAAAACCCAAATTTATTTTTCTATAAATGCCTGTAACTTTTTTGTCTTTTAACCTACAGCGCTAACACTAAAGTAATCTTCCAGGAGACTACCCATAGGCGGCGAAGCAGGATTTTATAAAATTTACCGACGAGTTAGAGATTAATAATAAATTACTCTTTCTAGATGTACTAGTTACTAAAAATCTAGTGATGGGTCGTTATTTAACAATCTGTTATTTTTTAACGGTTGCCGAGCCGCAACGGTAACCACCTGTTTTCGGTATATAAAAATAACAGGCACAAAACAACGCTTTAGAATAAACTAGAATTCCGACTCGTATCTGTTTCTTTTCCACTGCTACTAGCTTCGATGAACAAACATCGGTTTTCATCGGCAACGGTTAAATTTAACGGGATGAATGGACATGAGACTGGGAATGCTAAATATGTATGGGTATGCTATGCAGTATAGAGCGGACTTTACTTCATAGCATATTACTTAACACTTAACACGTTATTTATACTAGTGTGCACAGCTTTGGGAACGTAGGATACTATCGATCGACTATCCAGTTCAAAATAACAGATAAATAACTGACCTGTTATTTTAACGGTTATTATTAAATATCGTTAACGGGTTCAACTGTTAATAGAAAATAACGGTTTTGCCCATCACTACTAAAATCATGTTGTAATTGGCCATGTAAAGAAAATAATCATTCATTTTACTATTCCACACTCAAAATGGTGTTATAGTTTTGTGTAAATAAGTAATAATTTAAGAAGAGCTTAACATGTATAACAATAAAACACAATGCATTGTGACCAAAGCAGAATGTTGCATTTAATTTTTTTCAGAAAATTTAGAAAAACTCATCTAGTTACACCCTAGTAAATGTATTAAACATTAGTGGTTAATACTAATAACAGGCCTTGATTCACATCTAAATTCAAGCCCAATTTTATTTAATTCACCTAAAAACTACCAAAGTTATAGCTATTTGAGTTTTGGAGAAACAGCAGAACCCCCTACAGTTATTAGTCGAAATATGGAAAATTGACTATAACACAAGTTGCGTATAATGACCTAAGCTATGTAATAATGCAAGTTGTAGCTAATCCTGGCACATCTATTATAAATTTTATTTTTATTGTTAACCTTAGGGACTACACTATACCTCCTTGTCATATTTGGATTTTCAAGATATTTTCGTCATGTTTCTCTTGGCCAATTTAATTATGACATTTGTTTCTCATCACTCTTGCTATTGTAGTTAACAACCTGATAGTCTACCTGTTTTTGTAGAAACACCTATATGGGTTATGGTTTTTTCTAGAATAATTTGTGGAATTTTTTCAATTTTATTTTATGTGTGAAAGTCACCTTGTCACGTTTCCTAAGTTGTTACTTTTTTTTTTTTGAGAGAGAAAAAAGAGTGGTCCCTGGGGACCGCCATACCCCAATGGGCAATTCTAGTCTGCATATTCTATTCAAGCGGTCCCATCGAGCAGTCCAGCTAAACGGTTGCGAAATTCAGTGAAAGCTGAACAAATATCTAAGAATCGTGTTCCTAAAGTGATAACTTTTTGCAAAGACTATGGCAGTCCAACTAGCAATTTGATGTTTTATTGTAGTCATTAGAACGTTTATAAAACAATTTTTATAAAACATGACTGTTCCTATAAACGTTTTGGTAACGTTTATACAACGCTTATAAACGCAAAATGGGCTCAGGTTTATACAACACTTTAGTTCTTTAGTTTATTTTATAAGAGATGTGTAAGGTGTTATAGAATAGTTTTATAAATGTTTACCGAGCTGTAAAAGAATATGATATACACGATACTTATAAAACAGTTTTATAAGGAACAATAATAAAACTAAAAATAATTTACCATGGTGCCAGTTATAGAGCCTTAATAGAGTTACTATAAAACATGTTTTATTAGAATTTCTTTGTTTACTTTGCAACTGTTTGTTGCATACTGCAATACCTATAAGAGTGATATCTCTTTTAAATATTTTTGTTAGAACTATTTTATCCTAAAATTGTTCTCTAATATTATGATAGTAATATAAGTACTAAAATATGATGGCGTAAGAAATAATGTTAGTACAGTGTGAAAATTAAACTCAAAAAGTCTCCTTTTGGCTAGCAGCAAGATGGTTTCACCTGCGAAGAAAAATTTTATGTGTAAAATATGCTACATATACGATAAATTTTGAAGGGCCCTCGAAATAATGAATATTTCTTTAATTTGTAAAAATCAACTCGAAATTAAATTTTTCGTTTTTTTTTCATTTTATTGACCTAAACCCATTCTCTTACACATTTCGCATGTTTTATATTTATAATATATTGTGAAAATTGTCAGGTCACAAATATTTCTATATTTATTAATTGATTTCTTCGTTCAAGATGGCTACCAAACAAATACAGTAATTGCATAAAAACATGGTGTCTGCTTTATAAATCACTTTTATCACGACTGCAACCATTATAGAACTGTTTTATCTCTTAAGACACTGCTACAAAACAGACGATATATTAAAACCTGTAATATGAACAGAGACGTATTTAAACAAAAATAAAGTAGGCTGGGCATTGACTTTTATTGTCAATTTTAAAGTTTGGCTTTTACAGTAAAAGTAGACTAGCGCCACCGATATTGGAAAAGTCTCTATGTATGCTTTGCATTATTACTACATTTTTTCTCCACATTCCTACAAGGGGTCAAAAAGTTTTAGGATTTTGATATTTTCATTTTACTATAATCCCCTGCAGTTAATAATAACAAAGCCAATTTCTTCACTTCAATTAATTTTAAGTCAGAAAATAATTTCGGATCTTAATTTGTGCACATGCGTGTGTGAGGATGTGTATGTGTGCAGAATGATTCTGGAAACACAATAACGTTCGAAAGGTTTGAACTAATAAGTTCATTTTTTGGTATAAGTTACATAGTGCTACAAATTGAATCATGACTTCCACATAGCTGTGATAATTTATTCTCTTTAGAAACACATTCTCATGGAATGAATTTAGGGCCCATGAGTTGACCGTAAAGAAAATATTTGTATTCCTGTACCCATAAACTTTTGAAACGTTGTATTACCTGAGTTTTATTGAAAAAATGACAATTTCCACCAAATCACCCCTTATTTATCCCCTACCCCCTAAAGTGATTTTGCCTAAAAACAATTCGAAGCGTTCTTTGTCGCGTGCTAACTGGGTACCAAATTTGAAGATGATACATCACTTCGTTCGAAAGTTATTGCACCTATTAACAGAGACACCGACCGAATAAGAGACCGACAGACAAAAAAATTTCGTTCCAGAATCAAGTTTTCCATATCTTTTGAGACCTTTTACGCCGTTACCAAAAAAAAATACTTTGCGTGTGTACACACAAATTATTGAAATACATTTCTAAATCTAATAAACTACGGTTTCCTAATCTCGTTAACACGTTAGTCGCTTGTTTAGAGGAAGACAAGAGACGATACATTCAACTGTCAAACTCCATTAAAAACTCCACATGACATCATGCACCTGGTTCTGTGAAAACCATATAATTCATAGGTGTAATATCTCTACTTGTATCATGATTATGGGTAACTAACCATTAACAACTATTTATGGCTAAGTACGGTCCTGTGTCCTAATATTTGGGCAAACTGATGATCATATTGACAGTGTGGCTTCAGATGGCGCAGTAAGCAGATTGTTACACAAACAGCGCTTATAGAGCTTTAAAATAATATGTTTCCCATTGCTGCACTGAGAAAGACCTGCGTGTAGCTCTATAACACATATGGTGTATTTAATTGTTCTATAAAAGCATTTTCGGCAACACTTACACATCAGTATAGTGCTAAACTCGCGTTATCTGCGATATTTATGCAACATAAATGTAGTAGCAATGTGACAACCTCAAACCCAAATTATCGTTTGTTGTGTTGCTTACTATGTAAAACACTACTAACATACTTATTAGCAAATTTGGTACTTTCTAAAATATTTTTATATTTATTGACTTTCCTTCGAAAAGCACCGGTTCTTTTTACCTGTTTCCCTTTATTTATTTATTGCAAATGGGACATGTTTAGAAATTACACGCTACAGAATACACAACTTTCCACGAAATAAAAAGTATATAACGGTGCTTCTTACAAAAGCTATAATATGTTTTATAAAGATCCCAGCGAACGCACTTTTATGCAAAGGAATAATTTTTTACTATAATTGTTTTCTAAGTGTTCTATTACAGTCGCGTTACATCCAACAATAAAATAGTTTTTTAACACCTGCGTTCAAGTAGACTATGCTATTTGCAGCTATATTGTATCGTAGAAAATGTAAACAAAACTGTTTTATAATTGATCACATAATCACTTGTGTTTTGAGAAGTACCATTCATAAGTTTTATCATGTATAACAAATGCTTTGGGAGGAAATATGTATTTCAATTGAGCAATTTTTTTCTAGTTTTACACTAGTTTCATTTCCTAACTTCTGATTAGTTGATTATAATGAAAAAGGTATGTGTTCTCTAATAGTACAAATCCTCACTCCACACATCACAAATAGGTAGCTCATCTATTGTTATAATGCGAGTTAATTTGAGGGGTGCCCCATTTTATAGAGTGATGGTTCTGCAGCTCTAATGTATTGAGAATGAATTTTACTATGAAAAGAATCTTCGTCGGAACAAACTTAGGCATGGATACGTGTCTGGTAGTGTTGTGGTGGTCCCATCGTTATACTGAACTCATGTTAATAGCCGTCTTGTAGCTAGGAAAGCTTGTATAATGTAGTCGCAGCATAGCAGTCTATATAACCGCCACAGCACATTGGGAAAGATCATGAGCAGCCCCAAAGGACTGCCAAAACCGTCAACGTGTTAACAAGATATGATGGCTTGCCAAGTTTACTGGGACCTTCTGTATATATACCTTGTATATAATCAATTTACATAAATAAAAGTACTCCAGTTTTTTACCACACCACACATACGTCTACACCTTCCACTTGTGACTTGTTGCCCTGGGTATTACTTTTTAAACGTGAGCATTCCATGTGAGTTTAGATATTTTGCCTTATTAAAATGGCTAATATATAGGTGTTCTATATAAAATAGCAAAGATAGTATCAAATTCCTAAAAACTAAAATAAAAACATCTATTTTTTATGCAGAAGCCACTCTTCTCTCTGATGTGTCTGATTTGATCATTGCGAAGGTTGTCGAGGTGGTATTTTCAAAGTTGTATTAAAAAACAAATATGTGACTAACGGACTTAAGTTTGTAAGTCATTTAAGCCAATTCCAATTCAACCAGGAGTTCTTAAAATATGTTAGCTGATTTCAGCTGGGTTTTTTTTCAAATACTGGCAATACTGTATTCCTTATTCATGAAAACAGGTCAATTTCAATTCAAAGCTCTAGTTCAATAAAGCTTGCCAAAAGCGGTAAGTACTAAAAATTTGGAGAAAGTCATGCAATTAAAATGAAAATTATAAGCCCAATTAATAATGAATAATCTATATAAAATTGGCTGTGATGGCTTCCATAATAACGTTGATCAGTTCCATAATAACGGTGATGGGTTCCATAATAACGGGGCGATCTACGCTGGCATGATGCTTTTTCTCGCTTCGATTAATTACGTCTTTGCATTTTGTTATGTTAAAGTTTTACAAGAGAAGAAGGCTGTCACACGTGGGAAGTTCGCTTATAAAGAGCTTATCTGGCGAAGCATTCGAGTAACCGAGTGACCACGTTGGATGTTAGGCGCGTCCTCATCGAGCCTTGAACCATTGACCACAGAATGCGTATGTCGGATCACCGACTCTGACGTCACTAGGGGAAGTCAGACTCTGACGTAACTGAAGGGACTGATTCAGAATCTTTATAGTACGGAAAGAAAAGGTGTTAACGCGTGTGACCTGTTACAAATTTCATCGAATATTTCCAAAGCATTTCATCGAGTCGAACATGCAGCACTCCTCAATAAACTTCTATCATCCGGATTGCCTTTGAAACTATGCCTATGGATATCTAGTTATCTGAAGGAGCTCTCTTTGCATGTTATTGTCAATGGCGTTCGATGAAATGCATTACAATTAGTGTGGGTGTTCCACAGGGTTCCGTTTTGGCGCACACACTTTTTTTGCATATAAATTACCTTTTGTTCACAATCTAATCCACAGCTTTGCTGATGATAGTAGTATTCACAGCATGTTCTCAACGACTAGCCCAATATCTGATTCTAGCTCCTTATTAATGAGAGTTGAAGTAACCAAATACCTAAATGATGACCTGTCTAAGATTCTCAGCTAGGGCTCTGCAAATCTAGTTATATTTAATGCCCTAAAACACAGAATTGCCTCTTCTCTAGGAAGAGTGGCCTCCAGGGCCCAGACGTTCAGATGGCTGGCAGAATACTTCCCAAAAGTTCCACAATCTCGACACTGGGTATAACTATTGCAGAGGATCTTTGCTGCCACTTACATGTTTCCAATATTGCAAAAGCAGTACCAAAAAAGCTTGGATTTCTCTTTTGGGTTGTGTTTTCACCACAGCAACTTTTGACACTATATAAAGCACAGATATTTCCACAGTTGGAATATTGTTCTCATCTTTGGTGTGCTGTCCCAAAGACAACCTTGTTCCTCCTAGATTATATTCAGAGACCAAGTGTTCTCCTTATAGGATATTAATCTATCACAATCAATATCACTTCTCTCGACCTCAGGAAAAAGGTTGGAGGTCTCTGCCTCTTCTGTCGACATTGCTTCTTAAAAATAGCTTCGTTAGTACCTCCGCTTGCGATCTTTAATTGGCAAACCCGTTTTAGTTGGAAAGCACATGCTTGTTGAACGGTTTGTTCTCTTTAAGAGCATCCAAACTTTGCAATGCCCTCCTGGCAGACATATTTCTGAAGACATATAATCTCCAAATATTGAAGAAGCGAGTAAATACCCATCTTGGGCTCAATTAAGTTCATGATGTCTTAAGACACATTGACTTTGTTTTTCATGAACTACTTACATCACAAAAAAATATGTTTAAGCGATCACCATGGATGATCTTCTGTAATTGTATGTTTTATTTATTATGAAAGTGTTTACTTAATATTGTGTAACATGTTTCTCTTTCTTTTTCAGCACTGTATTTGGCATTTGCTTTTGAGAAAGTAAAAAACACTTGGAATGCAGATGGAACTCCATCGTATGATATTTAGTAAATATTTATTAGGAAATTATTTACCTTTTTAGTTTAGACAATTTATTAATATCCGGACTGATAGTTAAATGAAAAATTTAAAAGTATCTTTAGTTAAGTGGGTAAGGTTTTTTACTGCAGTAGTATTTAATTTTAATTGCAAAAGATGTCTAAGGAAGCCTTTAGATTAGAATTTAAACTTTTTACTTTATTAATTAACTCATGCTTTGGTATTAAACTTAATATTTGAACACACTTCTGGAGAACCCAATTTACCACAACACATCTTTGAAAGACCTGACTATCGTTTCACCAACAAGGTTAACCTTATCAGACGATGAAATATTATAAATATTTTATCCTCTAATGCAGTGGCATATTTTGCAGTTTGGTGCATTAGGGAAAGAGCCTATAAGATTTGCTGCTCTACAAATTAGGAAAAAAAAAGCAAAAATTTTTTAATAATTAAAAAGGCCACACCAAACAGAATTTAAGATATTTACATTTTACACTGTCATAATTAACAAATTTTGGTAAGTCAGCTTCTATATTAGGGGTGGCTAAACTGTTCAAAGTTTTTTTGCTTGTACAGGAACTTAGATAACTTTAATTCTTTTGAGTATGGAAAACCCACATTCTGCACTGCAATTTGTCACTGCAGGAACATATGTAATGCTATTTCCTTATATAGAAAACCTTTCTTCAAATCCTTTCCTTAATAAATAGGTTCAGTTGCATTAAACTTATTTTGTTTTCAAAAGAACACATTCTTCTTGCAGATCATCTGCAAGATCAATCGGAAATAATTTTTGGAGTTTTATAACGTTAGCACCAACTTCCGCTTCAGAAATTGTATCCGATTTGCTTAAAAATGCAAATTTTGCAGTTATTGTGTCATACGAAAATTTGCACCTCCTCAGCTCGTCCAACAATTGGTCGCATATTGGGACGAGGGTATTAACCCTGAAATGGTCACGTTCTTGTAATAACACTTCTCCCTTGCCACACTCATCGTCTCGTATCTTTCTCTTAATAAGTCTCTTGCACCGCTTCTACATTCTTCTGCTGGGACTTTTTTTACCAGCCTCTTCGAAAGCATCAAAAGATTCACTTTTATTATCTACGATAGGGATGAGTAACTCATAGAGTCTCCAAATTACCTCTACATCTATGTCGACACATTGTAGAATTGTGAAAACTGTATTAAATTGTTTTAACATAGATCCGCAAAAATCCAATAATATGACAGTTTCTAGGGAATTTAGTTGAGCCAATAGTCCTGTAGCTTGATTTTTACCCAAAGCCTTTTTGCTGTGAGTCACTTCTTATAGCTTTTGCCGGCTGGCAGACGGACGCCACGTGTGTTGTGTTATTACCAAGTAATGACTTTTAGAATTTCTTGTTAATTAGGTAGACTAAAGCAATAAAATATTAGATGGTAACGAATATAAAATGCGCCCAAAGCTGAGCGCGAGGGACAACGCAAGCCCTGCACCATGGTCCCCATAGCCCTGGAGTAAATACGCCACTGCTCTGATGGCACTAACCTTGTGAGTGAATCGATTGTCAGGTCTTTAAAAATGTGTTGTGGTGAATTGGGTTCTCTCAAAGTGTACTTATCACAGGTACCGATCTTCACTTACTGCTACTGATGTGTTAAAGTAAACATTTACAAAAATTGAATATCTACAGTGAACTAACAATAACTCCTATCTGCATTTTATAGAAAATGTAGGACGTACAAATGTTATATCTTCATACTTGGGGTTTGATAAGTAGAATGTTTATCATTTATGAAAATGTATACATCTTGTATACATACTTCTTTAAATTTTTTCAACAACAAAAAATATGAGAATGTAGATTTTGGTGCACTGGAGCGATTTTCTAGAATACCATGTCTAATTGATATTGCAGTAGTCATTATTCACCTTGTGTAGCTGAGCCAAAGACCCTATGTTCCCTTCTAAGAAGAATTTTGGCAAAATTCATTTAGAGACCATTTTTTTCTGCTCATTATGTTCATTTCTCTTTTAGACTTTATAATGTTTTAAAAATCTTGATGCTTTTTTCTTTCTTCAATTTTGCATTTCACACCATAGCGATAAATATTGAGAATGGTTTCCCTATATACTTTTAATGTTTCATAGTGCAAGATACTATTATTGCTAAAATCTTCGTTTTTCTTTTGACATATGTCAAAGTAACCTGCGACGATACATAAACTTTCCTTTGGTCTTTAGTCCCAGTTTGTGTTCCAAAACTGAAATTGTATTTCCTCTTTTGCTGCTACTGCTAGTTGATGACAGGCCCTCTCTTTAGTAATTCAAGATTTTTTTTAAGTTCACCTTGAGCCCATTTTTCTCACCTTATCAAAAACTTTATTACTTTTAGTTCTAATGTATCCTAGGTATTTGTGACCTTTCATTTGCAAATTCTAATTTATATTTTGTTTCCACTTGCCTCTGCTTGCTCTTTGTTACATCTCTTGATTCAGTCTTCCATGTCACCAAATTCGTCTGATTTAGCTTTTTTTAATGTTGATTTGTTAGACCCATCAGTTTCTATATGATCATTACCACCACCAGTTTCGGAAATATAATCTGCATACTCATCAGCATTTTTTAAAAGTGATTCAATAATATTAGGCTCACAAGTTTGGGTTCAAGGTCAAAAGTTTCAACGCGCATTAAAACAATTATTATCAAAAAAACATGTTTCATTTAGGCTAAATTTTCGCTATTTTTATCTATATCTTAAAAGTTATGGTTTTCCATCTTTTGAATGTACTCTTTATCATTGAGACAAAACCTTTTTGCCTCGTTAATTTTGTTTTCTCAGAAATAACTATTTTAATTAATTTTTCCTTTCATTAGAGTTAAGAGGTTTTTTTTAAATTTATTTAATATTTAATATTATTGGCTGCGGCATCTCAGGCCATTAGCACATATTTTCCCATCATTTAATATTTTTTACAAATTTTCCAGACAAAGTCAACATGGCTCGCCCGGGAATCGAACCCGGGACCTCTCGCTTTGCTGGCTGGCACCTAGCCACCTGCGCCACGAGGGCGTCAGAGTTAAGAGTTAATCAAAGTTATTTACCTTAAAATCACGTGCACCGAACTACAAACTACTTTGAGATTGGCTGAAATAAATGCCGATCGATGTTTTCACTACCCAAATGAGGCACAATGACGCATAAATGGTGTGTCTATCTACTACATTAATTGAGCAACATATCGCTCCTTTGACAGAAAAGTGACACATGTCAAAAATGAATATTTTTCAGGAGAGCTATTTTAATATTTCTGAATTAAAAGAAGATAAGGTTGGCACAGTAAACTATGTGCAAATTAAACTACTAGGTTAATGTATATGCATTACAATGTATATTTCTAGACCATTTCAATATTTTTAAGGTTGGAAGACTATGACCCTAATAAATGGACAATTTCAACCCTTATTTCCAGTTATGACACTTTTCCATATAAATAAACAAACACTTACTCCTTTATGTCGGTACTAGAAAGTATACAAAATGTCGTTAGTCTTACATATTTATTAGAAAAGAACAAATTTTAATACAAAAATACGAGCTATAGTACAACACAAAACAGTTATAAGTTCTCATAAAATGCAGCATGGCAATCAGGAATATGCTTTTTCTTTAACAGTTCCAAAAGGCCCTTCTTCTTATTCACCGGAATCTGTATTTTACTTTTGTACAAAGGCTGTAATGTTGAATTAGCCCTTTTATTTACTGTTGCTCTAGGTTTTTTAATGGTCAGTACACAAAAATCATTTTGTGCGTAGGATGTCTTATAAAAAATTTTAAATGGATCTTCTTTTTCAATTTTTATTATTTTAAAATCCATTAACTTATCTTTAGTATTACTTCTCATGTCTAAAATTCCAATATTCTCATTTAATGATTTTAGATCAACAAAATCCGTAAATGACATTTGCTTTACAGAATACGGTGAGCCAGTTTTTTTGGCGCATTTGATTACTTCCACATATTGTGCTGGAATAAAAATTGGGCCTCCTTTTAATGAACGTTTTATTTGACGCTCGATTATGGAATGAGCAGAATCTCCTTCGTTCTGTGTATGTCCCATTATCAAAAATTTGTGGGTAATGGATTTTATGTTTGCAAATTTCTTTAAAGCATACACATACATCGTTACTATGAAGCGATTTTTTTGTTGACCGACGCAATTGTCGGAATACAGCACAATTTCAATTTCACCATTAGGATTTGCTCTTGATATTTTTTCTATATAATCAAGGAGACAAGATCCGATTTCATTGGCCCCTCTCTGGCCTTGCGTTTCGTCCCATAAATAACAGTAACATAGATCATCGAAACCTTTTTTTTTCATTTCATATACCGTGAAGTTGAGAACATTGAGTTTTGACTTATAGTAAAATGATGACGTGTCTCCGTTAGGGCACGGCATTACCGCCTGGAGATCAAAACAAGCTACGATGTAATTTTCAGATAATTTTTCCTTATCATTGTGCTTTTCGGCACGTGAGAGTTCTTTTTCTGATAGGTGAATCTCATAGTTATCTTTTAAATGTTCTTTTTCATCCTCAGAAGAATTTGTATAAGTCGCGCAAACTGCACACTGATCCTTCTTGGGCGTGAAAAATGACAAGTTGAATTCACGAGTAAATATTTGATAATAAATCAAATACTTAGCACTTGGTAAGTTATTATCCTCACATTCGTTGACATAATCCCTATGTAAATCGCGTATGGACTTTCCACCTTGAATAAACTCACGAGAAGAACGAGCTCTCGTGTAATGACTCTCAATTCTGGGTATGGAGTTTATGTGTTTTCGAATTCCTTCTTTAATACTCGCATCCAGCTTAGAATGTTTACCATGCTTGCCTCGGAGGTCGCTTGAAAGCATTCCTCCTTGTACATCTCGTTTTGTAGTCACCGTTCGGATTGGCCTATCAGTAATATCGAGAGTGGCTTTAAAAAATGATTTACAGACACGGATGCGATTTCCATCAATTTCGAAATGAAAAGCACTGTTACCTCGTCGTTTGGATTCGTTTTTAGGATATTGGTACTTCGGTTTAATGGGAGTCATGCACGATGATAGATAATCTCGTTGTCTCTGAGAATCTCCAAGAGCCCAATAGTTTGCAAATATCAGCTTACGAGACTCTGCAGTAATTTTGGAAGTGCATTTAATCTTGCAGTTGTCTCGACATGGAGGTTTCATTTCTCTTGCGTTCATTATTTTGTTGGTCGTTGACGATGAGACATACTGTTTTCCAGAATTTCTGGCCAATTTTGCAGCATTTTTTTTCCACTTGGACTCATTTCGCTTTCGTTTTCTACCTTTTGGGATCTCTTCTACGCCATGCTGTGTTTCTACTTCTACCCGGTGTAATAAAGCTTCATCGTCTGACTCTGATGAAGTTTCGCTGCCTGAATCAGTTGAGTAATAAGCATCATCGTCTGTATTATCAGAATTGTGAAAGGGATCTTCAATCTCATTCTCATTATTATCGCTAGATACAGCATCGTTTAAATTTTCTGTAGAAAAATCTTTAGGTACAGCACAATCTAAAACTAAAATTTGCATTAGAGTAAATTATGAATTTCGTAGGTTGTATTTACCAATGGGCGTATGTTTGTCAACGTTCTTAACAGATTCAGTTGCAGTACTATTTTCTTGAGTAGAAGCATCTACATTATTCTCTATGGATGGCGAATTAACAGAGTCATAGATAGGAAAGCCACAACCTAAAATGCAAGATAAAAATAAAACAAAATTAATATAATAATAATTATTATTCGGTTCTAATAGAAAAATATGATAGTAAAGTAATTGTCAAGTCAACTGTAAAGTCAACCATCCTGACATGACCTCTGTTGGTGATTTCTAGAACTGCTGCATGTAGCACTTTTTCATAGAATAACATTATATTATCGTTGTAGTCTTGTTATACGAATAGTTCTGTTCTTAGAAAGACAGTTTTTTATAGTAAAAATGTGTGGTACTCCATAAAAATATATGAGTTTAGTCAGGGAAAAGTACTGTTTTTTGCACGATATTTACGCAACACTACCATCGATTGACTAATTTGCCAATAGAAAGTAAAGAAGTACTTACCCGCTTTAGAAGATAAATCTGTCACATTTATGACAGGGCCAGCATTCTGTACAATGGGACTAATTAAAATATTATCCCCACAGGATCCACATCCTAAACAGAAAAACCATTATTGAAAGATCTGGATAAAACTATAACTGACATAACTTACCGTTCCTACTCTCAACAACTTCCCAATGTGTAACATCCTTGTTGTCAGTAACTTTCTGAGCTAGTTTTACCATCAATTTTGCCCGTTCCGACATTGTTACTTAAAAAACAGTGTGTTACCTGAAAATTATAGGTAGGTCATATTCCAGAGAAGTTACGTTACAATTTAAGGAAAAGTGTCACATCTCTAAATTTTAGGTTAGGAATGCAAACTAAGTAAGAAATTAGTTCTAAAATATGAACAAAATTGACACATCTCCAAAAGTGACGTTTTATAATAAATACAACCAGTCAAATTGCACTTACCGTTTTTAAAGAAAAACGACTCAAAACAAAAATGACGTTTTTCCGTAAATGTTTAAGAGCACACCACACTTCTTCGCGGGACTCAACTCACTAATGTCACTTTTCAGTAGAACGTTGTTTTAGTATTTGTAAATCGACAAACGACACTTCTGCCCCCTCACGGTATTTGATGAAACTATTAGATGTGTCGCTTTTCCACATATAAATATAGATCTTTCTAGTTTTATTATTCCAATTAACTAAAAAATTGCAATTTTTGACTTGTGTCACTTTTCTATCAAAGGAGCGATATGTAGTTGAGGTGGTTTTAATAATCTCATACTATGAAGTATGAGCGAAAACTAAGCAGCTTATAACTTCCATTATTAAATAAGCATGAAAATGAATGCCTTTACAAATTACACCAAACATCTAGACAATATAATAATTTTTCCCTTCATTAGAGTTAATCAAAGTTATTTACCTTAAAACCACGTGCACTGAACCACAAACTACATGGAAATTAGTGGGAATAAATGCTGATCAGTGGTTTCACAACCCAAATGATGCACAATGCCACATAGAAGATGTGTGGTGGTGGTAAAAAAGATAGTATGGCCTCGACGGAATTGTCATTAGCCACCATAGAAGATGTGTCGTGTCTATCTACTTCTTTAATTAAGCAACATAATATTATGCACTTGAGGTAGTACCTGATACTAAATGAAGTGTGAGTACAAAACTAAGCAGCTTATAGCTTCTTTAATTAAATAAACATAAAAATTGATGCCTTATGCCAAGTTGCACCAAAAATATAGGATAATATAGTATAGTATAGTATATTTTGTCTACAATGATACAATGTGTCGTACAAATAAGCTCTTGCTTGTATATGCAATAAACACAATTTTGTTACAGATATGCCTAATTAATTGCCGAGAGTTTTCTGGAACTGTCACTATCAATTTTCTTAAAATTTCAGCTTCCTAAGAATATCCCATTTTCACCAATACTTCCACTAACTCTCCGTCTTTCAACCTCTGTTTTGGTATTTTCTTCTTCATCTACCATCTGAATATAACATAAAATTCAATCTTAAATTACTACAGCAATGAACCAGAAACTACATTGAAATCGTCGGGAATGAATGCAGATTGGTGGTATTATTACCCAAATGAGCTACTTTTACATAAAAGGTATTGTAATATTGTGATTTTGAACATTTTAAGTAGATAATCGAAGATCGACGATATTACAACAAAATTCGTCTGAGAATCTCACGTAAGAACACATAGAAATCACAATTTTGATAAACTAGGCACACAAGAAGTATTGTTAGCTCACTGTCGATATATTCTTAGATCGCAATTATTTAATTACACAATTCAAAAGTGTTATAAGCTACAGTTTGTGATTAAAATCAAATTTCTTAATACTGTATCTTCTGTTCTAATCAAATGGGAATATTAGATATATATTTCTTTTGCTTGTAAAGCTTAAATAGTAGCTAAATATAAAAACTGTGGTTTTCAAATTTTATGAATTCTCCTATTAGAATGCTTGTTATCTGAATATGCTGGTGTTTGTAAATAATATTTGTAGAATGCAACAAAACTGAATGTTATAACATAAACTTTTATTTTTTTGGAGATGCGATTAACTGATTGATTTTATAAATTTTATAACTAACATGTATTGAAATATGCTATAAAACTTATCAGTATGGGGTATTATTTTTCAATAAATTGTTATAAATAATTATTGTTCACTTGTTTATTAACTATCTTAAACCTACTACTAAGGTATCCAACTTGATGCTGTTTGATCATTTGAGTCTCATGCACTCATGTACAATTAGAGAGGTTATCTGGTTACGTTTGCCATATGGTCGTCAAATGTAGCTGGTTATGCCACAAAAGACACAACAAGCACTTGGCGGAGTTCGACTTTATTTAGTTATATGAAATTGAAAGTTAATAAACCACTTTGGGTCTTTTAATTTCTTATTTATCATATATATTACAAAACTTACCGAATACAAATACCTGTCTTGATGCTAATGGGTGCACTGAGTACCACACCATCAGCCACTCTCCAACTCTTCCTAAATATATCGCCTGTCGCATATGGCTGGAAAGGTGACCAACACACAGGCTCAAAGAAATGGCTGACAGCATACCGGAGACAATTGGCGTGGTAAGAACTGGACTCTTTGATGACATTGAAAGTCACGAGATTCTGGGAGTGACCTCAGATTTAAGTAAAATGCCTTGATACGAAAAAATTGACGGCAAGATGGGTTCTGCGAACATTAATCAACCAAAAGACAAACCTAGTTTTAATTTGTAGACTGTTATTAGACAGGTACAGAGCAGATGACAGTAATTTTATTGAGCAACACATTAGCATCAGGCAGATAGCAGAGTACACAGGCTTCTCCTACAATACAGTATAACATATTCTGTCGAGACCACTTGGTATGTAAAAAATTGTCGGCTAGAGGAGTTCCAAGAATGTTAACAAATGATCAAAAGAATTTTTTGATTTGTCACGTATATTATGGAGTTGCAAAATGTTTCATATGTTTCTGTACTATTTTTTTAATATCTTTTTTTTTTTGGTTCGAAACACGGTAAACACACGAAAATGCCACAGCACTGGATAATAAGTGTATAGTCACGTGGCGGACATTCTTTTAATCATAGTGAAAAATAGAAAAAGAAGCAAAATTAGGAGTTGCTTGGATGTAGATCAGTTCAGCTTTAAGCCAGGCTGTGGTACTAAAGGAGCAGTTAAAGGGAGAAAGGAGTCTTGACAAGAATAAAGTTATTGCTTTTGTAGACTTGGAAAAAGTATTCGCTAATATATAATGAAGTGAGCTGGATTGGATTGGAGAGATAGGCCCATTATTCTCAATATATACCAAAGCCAAAACACCACAATACAGTGTGGCCCATTTAAGATGGAAACACCACTGTAACTTTTGAATTCATAATTCGATGTTTGTGAACAAAAGAATTAAGATGAAAACACTCTATAAATGCTGTGCAAATTGTTCTTTATGTCGCCTGACCAAGGCCTACTAATGCAGGTTTTCTATATCAAAAAATGAGAAAAGATGCAATTTTTAGAAATAAAATAAGTACGCCACTGGATTCGGCATCCCTATATATATATATATATATATATATATATATATATATATATATATATATATATATATATATATATATATATATATATATATATATATATATATATATATATATATATATACCTACTACCTTCCAAATTTCATTAAAAAAAGAATTATTAACCATTTCAGAGAAGTTTATTTGTGTGACTCTTCTTATATGAAAACACTACTGTAGCTTTTGTATTCATAATGCGATTTTTTTAACGAGACCTCAAAAGATAGAGAACGAAAGTCTATAAATCAGTAGCGGCTCGTGCCTTAATGCATTGGGGGTGCGCAAGAAAAAAGTTCGGGACGCAGCAAGTGCGTTATGGTAGTGAATTTTTATTAAATGCTTCAAATTTGAATAACTCAAGTTTCGACGAACTATAAACTTATAAAGTTGAATTTTGGTATTTAGTAGGGTCTTACCCAGGGCAATCACCAAATTTCATCAAAATAACTTTGTAATTTTCGGAGAAAAAAATTATTTTCAAAAGAAAACTCAAAATTTGAATAACTCAATTTTCTAAAAATGTAGAAAGTTGAATTTTAGTGTGTAGTAAGGTTTTTTATAAGGCAACATATCCACCAAATGTCAATAAAATACCTTAGTAATTTTCGGAGAAAAAGATTTTTTTTGAAACAAAACTCAAAATTTTCCCGGAAAACGTTATCCGATTTTCCTGACTAACGAACTCATCCAAGCCATTGATAAAAGAAAGGCACTTGCCGAGTTTTATCGAAATCGGTAGCTTATTTTTTGAGTTATCTATATATATATATATATATATATATATATATATATATATATATATATATATATATATATATATATATATATATATATATATATATATATATATATATTTATAAACATATAAAAAATGGAACTAACCCCGGATATGGGTTCTAAAGGTCATAGTTCGCGCTCATTGGAAAAAAATTTTGCAAAGTCTTTCCATTGATACCTCTTTATTAGTGAATTTTTAAAAAATAAAAATTCACCAAAAATGAAGTGCTCGCCTATTTTTCCCCGAAAATGTTTATAAAAAAACCTACTTACTAAACTTAATAATTATTAACTACTTACCAAGTTTTCCTCTAGTTAGTTATACGTTATAGTAGTTAAAAAGTCCCTTAAAAAGTTAACCTTTAAATTTAAAATATCATCCACTGAATTAATCACAGTATGACAATTATTTTGTCCACTTATAAAGCAACCCGAGGTAGTGGCCATCATAATAATAATAATTGTCTTGTTAGAACATGTAAACAACAGCGAAATGATCTAATTAAAAATCAATCCGACGCGAAGACGAAAATTACTAGGTAGTAGGTACACACGCTCTGCCATAAGTCCACTACAAACTGGAAGTGTGTAATTTTATAGCGCACAACAGATTACTTATTCGGTCGTTTTCGACGATAATAGGCGATCATTTCGCACTGAAGTATCGCATTTCCTGAGAGCGCCGAAAAATACACACCGCCGCCCGACTGCTTTATATGGATATGGATGTATATAACGTCTGCAACGATTAACACTATACTTATTCTGATTCTGTATTCTGTATTAATGGCTGCCGACTCTCTGCGATCCTCGATATACTAATTTTGTTTGTTGAATGCAGGAGGTAAAAAAGTGTATAAAAATTTATTAAAATATAGCATAGCAAAAATATTATTTTTTCTACGGCAGTGCGCGTGCACGGGCGCACTTATTGATGAGCCGCCCCTGCTATAAATACTGTGAAAATTGTTTCCTATGCCATTCGATCACTGGCTACTAAAACTATTTTCATATATCTAAAATTATAAGAAAGGGTTTATGGTTAATTTTAGGAAAAAATCACTGCGCCACTGGATTTGCCATTCTTCAAAACTGTTACCAACCAAATTTCATGAAAAAATAACCATTTTAACGAACTATGAAAGTCAACATCTCAAATGTTGAAGAGAAAGAGTTTTGAAATGCAGTGATAAATGTTTCATTTGTCTCCTGACCAAGGCTTACTAATGCAGTTTTTTTATGTGAAAAAAATGAAAATAATGGTTTTAACCTTTATAACAACTGCAGTCATTTTGTCAGAACTTATGTGTAATTCGTGTTCTGTTTTTTTCATCACAAAATAAAAATTAGGCATACAAAGATTTTTATTGTATTATGACAAATGGTATAATTTTAAACGAAGAAAACACAGTCAGGTACAGGAAAATAAAAGGAGCAAATTAAAATTTAGAAACTTCCACTATAATTCGCTACATTTTTCATATATTCTTAATATGTTCTTTTGAACGTTTCTCAGCTGCTGTAGCGTTATTTCCCTACACGCATTATGTATACGAGTTTTCAAAATGTGAATTCAACCAGTATGCCTCACCCGAGCAGAATTGAGTATTGGGCTATTGTCTAATTGAAAATAGATGTTTCTCAGGTGTGGTAAATATTCCAGTGCAGTCATTACGTCTTGTTAAAGAAGTTCCATAACCTTTTAGCCATTCAGATTTCTGTTGGTGAATTTTTATTTTAAAAAATTCACTATTAGAGAGATATTGATGGTGAGACTTTGCAAAAATTATTTCAAATGAGCGCGAACTAGCGTCCCTAAAACCCATATCCGGGGTCAGTTTCAATTTTTATATGTTTATATATATATATATATATATATATATATATATATATATATATATATATATATATATATATATATATATATATATAATAATAAAGTTTATTTTCCTCAATACAACAGTTTGAACATTTAGAGCTATAAGTACATTAAAATAAACATATATAACCCACGAAAGTAAAGTACTTGTGTGTGGGTACATACAGAAGCATATCTCTTAACTCATAAAAATAGTGTGCTAACAACCTACATAACTAAAAAAACTAAACTAAAAGATATCCCAGTTATATATATTTTCTCATGTAGTATCAACAACAACAAAAACGAAAAATATCCTACTATATATGTATACGATCAGCTCAATGCTCATCTCCGCAGCAAGCCGTGAATGATATCCCTAGAATTTGAAATCCATATCTTTAGCATCTTTGTGTAAGAACGCGAAGTCGGAGAAGTCCTAACACTAACTGGAAGAAGATTGTATAATCTCGGAGCGATGTATGAATAATTACGCTGGCCCACCGTCTTATTCGCCGTGCATGTCTTAACGGCCGCGGCTGTATTCAGTCTTGTCTGATATGGATGCTCTATACCAGGAGCACTATCGAATTTTTTTGCAAAATTTAACACAGCTAACGAATAAAGTTGCCTCGTATCGTTTACTTTGGCCTCGTTGTACAATGTTGCCGACGGGTAAGTATAATGTCTATTGTGTATCAATTTTAGGAACCTTCGTTGGATTATATCCAAGGTTTTCAGATGGCAATCTGCAGCAGCTCCCCAGGCTAGAATTCCGTAAGTCAGAAGCGGCTCAACTAGCGCAGAGTATAGCATTCTCAAGTTTGTCACATTTAATATTGTTTTCATGTATCTAAACCTAAACAAAACAACTCTCAACCTCTTAACAACCATACCTATATGTTCACTCCATCTCATGTGTTGGTCAATCAAGATGCCCAAATATTTAATCGTCTGTGCTGCCTCAATTTGCAAATTCTGTTGGTTGTGTTTTATTTCCAATTTTTCAAAATTAGGTAAGTGTGACTTGTAAGACGCGAATGACACACACACACACACATATATATATATATATATATATATATATATATATATATATATATATATATATATATATATATATGTATCCATCTGATAACAACAACAAAAAATTAACCGATTTCAATGAAATTCGCAAGTGCTTTTCTTTTATTAATGGCTTGGATGAGTTCGTTCGGAAAATCGGACCAGGAAAATTTTGAGTTTTCTTTCGAAAAAAAAATTTTCCCCTGAAAGTTACAAACATATTTCCAGAAAATTCATTTCAAAATAGACCCTTTCTTTGATGCTTTGGCAGTAATTTATGGTTTAATAGTCTATAAGTTTGTGCGAATTTTCATAGGAAAAATTCGCCTTCAAGAAGAATGCGGATTTTTTACTTCGAAAAGATTTCTTCAAATCACCGCGAACTAGGGCTCCTAAAGCCCACATCCGGAGTTAATTCCTGTTTTTATCTGTTTACATATATATATATATATATATATATATATATATATATATATATATATATATATATATATCATTCGTCGAAAAAATCGAAATGCCATATACAGGACGCTCTCAAATGACTGAATTTAAAAAAAAGGTCAAACTACTGTAACTCAATTGTTTCAAATGGAAGATCCTGTATTTTGTGTTTTAGAAGTGAAGGGCATAATAAATAATTTAATAATGTTTAATAACTTATTGTAAAAAAAGTTTTCGGATTTTCGGGAAAAAATTGTACATTTTCATGCAAAAATTTTTTTGTGAGTTTTGTCGAAAAGCTTTTTGGGATTATATATAGATTGAAGAGGTTCGTTGTCCAGGAAAATCAGACCACTTTTTTCGGGAACATTTTAAGTTTATTTTTCGGAAAATTTTAGTACTTTTTCAAACAATAAAGTTATTTCGATGAAATGTGGTACATTGTTTCTACTGTATAGATTATAGTGGTAACCAAATTTGATCCCTGCTGTCATTAAAAGACATGTTTGCTATTAAAAACATTTTTCTGAAAATGTACTACCATAACGCACTTGCTGCGTCTAGACTCTTTATAATTTTAGACATATAAAAATAGTTTAAATAGGCCGTGACTGAATAGCAAAGGAAACAATTTTCACTGGATCTATAGACTTCTTTATATTTTCTATCTTTTGCCATCTCGTTAAAAAAAAACGCGTTATAAATACAAAAGTTATACAGGGGTGTTTCCATGTTAGAAGGGTCACACAAATAAAGTTCTCTGAAATTGTCAAAATATTTATTTTTGATGAAATGGAGTATATATCTTTTTTGAGGGATTCCAAATCCAGTGGTGTACTTATTTACTTCCTAAAGATGGCCCCAACCATTTTCCCCATGATTTGACATAGAAAAACTACATTACTGTAGGCCTGGATTAGGTGACATAGAGAACAATTTTCACAGCATTTATAAAGTTTTTCATCTTATATATTTGTTGATATCAAAATTGAATTATAAATACAAAAGTTGCAAGTGTGTTTCCATCTCAAATGGGCCACACTGTATAAACGGATATGAACTTGAAGCTAAAATAAGGAAATGTGTATGGCAACCCGCAAGGATGTTCATTACCGCCATCTTTATTCAATTTATTCATATAATATACGATAAATGGGTTAAAGGAAAAGACAGAATCAAAACAAATAGATAGGATGGTACCATTGTGTAAGGTGCGTAGACGACATAGCGCTGATAGGAGAAAAGGAAAAAGAATTAAAAGAGATTGCTGAGTGTGCTGGATAGTTTGTTGGAAAGAATCAATCTAAAAATCAATAGAACAAAATCAAAAGTAATGAAGATAAGGATAGAGGACTTCGAAAATGGGTAAACCTAAACGGTCAATAACTTGAACATATAAAAATGATTAAGTATCTTGGGAGTATTATTACAGATGATGGTACATATGTAGAAAAAACTGAAAGGGAAGAGCTCAATAACGAAGCAAGCATTCATTGACAAACAATAGTACTCTTCTCATGAATGAACATTTTAACTTCAGGTCTCAATGAAGATATATGTTATATGTCATAGTGTCGTACGATATATGGAGTGTTTATTACGTATGGGGCAGGAAGCTGAACTATGACTAAGCAGGACATGAAGAGAATCGAAGCTTTTGAAATGTGAACGTGGAGAAAAATGACAAAGACAAGGTACGCCGTCAGGCAATGCCGCGCCGATGTCTGCTGGCGCCTGCGTATAAAAAGTTTTGTGACGCCCATGAAAAATCAGTTATTGAAAAACTGTTTTGTTAGGTTATCTTAAATGAGTAAACTTAAATATTCTTTTTTTTTTCTATATATATTTCAACAACACACCACGAGGGCTTACAGGCTAAATACTATCGTACTATGGGTGTCGACAAGGAGGAAAGAGGCAACTTGTTAATTCTGGACTTGAAGGTTTGGAGGTTCGGAGGAGAAGGAAAAACATGTGCCGGCAAGGAATTCTACAACTTGGAAGTCCTCGGGACAAAAGAGCGGGCATAATAAGATGTTCTATGTCTGGTGACCTGGACAGTAAAAGGGTGCATTCGCTCTGTTCCCCTGGTAAATCTGTTGCGGACAGCAGGTGGATGAACTATGGAAGCTCCTCTGAGCAGTGCCCGTGCAGATATCTGTAAAAGAGAGAGAGGTCACCAAGGTTATGTCGGTGGGCAAGGGATGGCAGCCTTTGGGTGAGGGTAGGGTCACCGACGAGACGTATAGCTCTCTTCTGAATGGAGTCCAGGATAGCGAATGTAGAAGCGGCAGCGGCACCCCAGATGTGGAAGCAGTATTCGAGGTTTGGCCTTATTTGTGAAGTATATAAGGTGTAGAGATTAGCTGGTGAAAAGTATTTGCGAGCCTGGAAGAGGAAACCTAATTTCTTAGCAGCCGCTTCTGCAATTGATGTGACATATTGGTGCCAGTTGAGATTTCGATCCACAGAAATGCCAACAAGTGAAAAGGACTAATTACTTTGAATAACTTGGTTGTTCATTGTGATGGGTCTAGGGCTGGTGTATCTCTTATGAGACAGAAAGCAAGACTGAGATTTGGTGGGGTTGAATTGTACAAGATTTCTACTTCCCCAGTCTAACATTTTTTGGAAATCCACGGAGACAGAACCCTCCATGCGATCCTCATTTAATTGGGCTGAAGAGACAGGCTTAGAATATTGTATATTTGAGTGGAGGGTGCTGTCGTCCGCGTAACTGTGAACTGGGTTGGATGTGCTAGAGAGGAGGTCATTGGTGTGGAGAAGAAACAAAGTAGGGACTAAAGCTGAACCTTGAGGAACTCCTGCATTAATTGGATACAGTTTAAGAGGAATGACCATCCACGACAACAGAAATGCTCGGGTTGGAGAGGAAATTTGCTGTCCAGGTACAGAGTTTTGGTGGTAGGCCATAGGCCGGAAGTTTATTAAGCAACGCTGCGTGCCACACCTGGTCGAATGCTTTGGATATGTCTAGAGCGACAATCTGGGATTCACCGTGTAGTTCCATAGACTTGTTCCAAGAATGGGTGACAAAGGAAAGGAGGTCGGCAGTTGATCTGCAGTTGAATATAAACACACAATAACATAATCTATTTAACAAACATCCGGTACATATATAACACTTATACCTACCCAGTTGCACAAAGCTCGATTAAATATTTAACGGACGGTCAAGGCATCAGACGACCAATGATTCCTGTTTTTGCCATGACAACCAAATATTTTGAAACTGTGTTTGGTTGTATTAAGCCTTGATTAACTACCTGGCCGTCAAATATTTAATCGAGCTTTGTGAAACTGGGTAACTGTGTTTCAAAACCCCGTGGACGGTTTTATGTTTCATAAACTGTTTGATGAAAAAAATATTAAATTTTGGCTGATTGAATGATGGCATCGGCAATGTTACCAATTGCCAAGCATTAGAGTTTTTCAGATAATGTAGGAAACTTTGCTTTTTTAAATGCAACATGCACCTTTTTTATTGCATTAGCTCCCTACTGTTACTGGAACCTCCAAATAGCAAATCTCCATTTTATTTGCATTATGAAATATAACAACACGCAGTTTTCGGTCAAATGTCCCGATATAATCTCGGATATCAGAAGCCGCTTGATCAATGATGGTACTGACACACCTTTTTCAAATAAAGTAAATTGAATTGTAGATGTCTTGCATTAGTGAAGGTGATTCAGTTGTTATACACGCTAGTAACATATAGTCAAAGATACGCGAAATTTGATATCAGATAATTCAAGCAGCATTTTTTCTTTTTGTTTTGAGAGGAGAAAAAAATTAAATAAACGCACGAGCAAGTCCAAAAACAGAACAAGACCGCGCCTAGTGCTGCACTGGGAGTTGATTTTCACATTACATAATTATTTTTCAGAACATTGTTTGTCTGTGGTGTATCTTATACAGTTATTTCGACTAATAAAATATAGTTTTATTATAAACAGATGTAGAGCCTCGGTGGTTCAGTAGTAAGAAGGTGTGCCTCTAAACCGAAGGGTACTGGGTTCGACCCCAGGGTTCTCCTTTCACTTTTTGAGTACATACTGTACAATTAACATCAACCGAGGTTGTGGCATTGTATTTGAGCAAGTTGATTGTCTCCACGTTTCGCCCTTCGAAGCCGTCGGTCCCGTGCCCATGCGATTTGGGCACGTTAAATATCCCTACCCGCCTTACAGAAAGGCATGGTTTCGGCAACATTTCCAGGATAGTGAGGTGAAACTGCTCCCTGGCGTCGGTGATTGGCCATAGTCGCGGAAATAGACCTACGTTAAAGAAACAAAACACACACACACACATAACCAGATATATGCTTTTAATTCAACTTCCTTAACAAAATCATTATTTGCTGTATGTCGGATTATCCTTATAAACGCTGCTCGTGAAATTCTAGTAGTATTTTATTAGGTACATCTACTCGGTTGCTAGGTTCATGCCCCCGCTAATTGAGAAATCGCCGCGGAGAGCATTTCTATTGGTTTATCTACAGGGGTGAGGATTTTGAAGTGTTACAATTGGATATCTGAAAAACCGCTGGGAGTATTTTGCTAAAAATTTGGAGAAGTGATAAAGTACGCCGAGGGGCACATTTTGAAATATATTTGACATTTACCCCTCCTCCTCATTTTGAAACGCCGATGTCACGTCATAAATGTCAAATGAATAGTGATTTTTTTTAAATTCGATTCTTTGTGAAGAACCGCGTATGTACGTAGAAAGTCATTTCATTTGCTCTACTGGTTGCATACTTATGAATTATTCAGTAAATTAAATTAGAGTAAGAATTGGCATGAAATATTATAAGTTTAACGACGGTTGTGTTCTAAAAGGTTTTCGAAATGCCCTGCTTTTACTTCCAAGCATTTAAAATGTTCTTTGGCAAGAGTAGCGCACATTATTCAACATTTCGGGGGTTACTACCGTGCATGCTTGTCTAATCCGGTCTCTCATATTTTCGGGCGTGGTTGGTGTTATAGCGATTACTTTCTCTTTTATAAATCCCCAACAGAAAAATATAAAGACGTGAGATCAGGAGATCTTGCGGGCCAGCTTAACGGGCCACCACGACCGATCCAGCTATCTCCAAACATGTTATTTAAATTGTCGCTGACTTGGCGAGTAAAGTGTGGTTCGGGTCCGTCTTGCTGAATTCACACCTCATCTTGGTTTTTCTGCGTTGTTCAGAAGTTGAGGTAAATTGTGCCTTAAAATTGATTGTACATCTCCCCATTTAAGGCATTTCATGCTGGTTCTTACACTAATTTTATTTATTGGAAAATTTACAAGTATTCAACCAGTACAGCAAATGCAACGACCTTCTACGTACATACGCAGTTCTTCACGGAGAGGCGAATTTTTGAAAACAGAACTCAATTCCATTTGACATTTATTACGTGACGCCGACCCTTCAAAATGAGGGGCAAGTGTAAATGTCAAAAATATTTAATGTGTCTTACTTATTACCTCACCAAATTTTTAGCAAAAACTCTGAGAAGTTTTTCAGAATAACGGTTGTAACACTTTAAAATCCTCACGCTATATACAAATAATAAAACGTTCGGGACGCAGCAAGTGCGTTATTGTAGTGAATTTTTATTAAATGCTTCAAACTTCAATAACTCAATATTCTATAAACTTAGAAAGTTTAATTTTGTTATGTAGTAATGTCTTTGCTAAGGCAAAATATCCACCAAATTTCATTAAAATAGCTTTGTAATATTCGGAGAAAAAAAAATTTTTCGAAGAAAAATTCTTAAATTTGAATAACTCAATTTTCTATAAACTCAAAATGTTTAATTTTGGTACGTAGTAAGGTCTCTCCGAAGGCAACATATCTAGTAAATTTCTTTAAAATAGCTTTGTAATTTTCAGAGAAAAAATTTTTTTCGAAAGGAAACTCAAAATTTTCCCGGAAAACCTGGTCAGATTTTCCTGGCTAACGAACTCATCCAAGCCATCAATAAAAGAAAGGCACTTGCCGAGTTTCATCAAAATCGGTTAATTATTTTCAGTTATCGGATACATACATACATACATACATATATATATATATATATATATATATATATATATATATATATATATATATATATATATATATATATATATATATGTATATATGTATATATATATATATATATATATATATATATATATATATATATATATATATATATATATATATATATATATATATATATATATATATAACATATAAAAATTGAAACTGACCCCGGATATGGGTTCTAGGGGTCCTAGTTCGCGCTCATTTGAAAAATTTTTTTACAAAGTCGATACCTCTCTATAGCGAATTTTTTTTAAATAAAAATTCACTAAAAATTAAATACTGTTCATTGGTAAAAAGAAAGCCGATCACTTTGAGAATGACTGGACCGATTTGGCTGATTTTATTTTTTAAATGTTCGTAGTAGTCGGAATAAGTTTTTTGAGAAAGAAAAATTGGAAAAGCTGCCCGGGAAATTGGGAAAAACTGAAAGTGATCTCCGATTTATTTCGTTACGTGCGCAAATGTGGTTTGACATATTAAAATTTGGACAGGACAACGTCTGTCGGGTCAGCTATGCTAAATAATATCCTAATATTATTTAAAATGAACCAATAAGAATTAGTCTCGCAATAATATCGTACTTGTCAAGAATGAATGCAATTAGTTATTAATTTTTTAGTGTGTTGTAGTGAATTTTGTCGATCAGATGAATTTTTTTGTGTTAATTTTAGCAATACATTTAAGCCATAGCATTTTTGGATACAGAATGAATAAGAGACCTTTTAAATGAGGTGTCACAAACTCCTACGTCCTATTTAAAAATTTACGGGTTGCATACTGCCACTCGAAGGTGGCTGAATGTAGGGGCGTTGGTGTGAAGTTTTCACGTTGCAGGATGTTATTTTATATATTTATAATTATGTAGGTATATTGTCAATTGTATCAGTATTTTTTCCTGAAACCTTTTAAATTTTTGTTTGGATTGTCTTTGAATTTCTTTAAGAAGTCATATATTACGTCGGAATATAAATGGTCCATTTTTATGTTTAACTTTGTAACTTGGTAGCTTTTGAACTATATATCACAGGGTAGACTCGAAATAAAGTAGTTTCGCATACCTACTTACTTTATTTTTGTGCAAAAGTATAAAGTACGTTCATTAGAAATAAAGTAGGATACGTAATTATAGAGTATGGTTGGCAACTGGGGCACCCGCACAGGCATTGAAAGCTAACTTATACGGGAAGGGACCCGGCAGTGCTTTCAATATCGATTTGCTGGGGCACAAGTGGATCGACAATAAAAGGAGAGGTTTTCTCTCTCACACACACAGATATGACTTGACTTTATGTAATATATGGTATAATTTTCTAATTCTTCTACCTGGATTTGGTTTACCCCTAGATTAAACGTCTGCTTAAGCTAACAATCATTTTAAGATAATTAAAAAACAGTTAAATATTACAATAAGGTTAAGGATTAAAAAGACTGCATCTCCTTTTATGCCCCATCTCTCTACTCAAAATTTGCCTCAATTGCCGTTCATGTGGGGTCCCTTCCACTTTAAGGTTACATATCAAGGCTCACAGGGTATGTATTATACCCCTTGCTGACTCATCAAGACAGCAGGTAGACAAAGTAGGTAGCAGAACATAACCTTTTTTGTTTATCACAAGATCTTTATCTTTATATCGTATCTAATGTAATCAAATGATAGGTAATAGGTAAGTAGTATGTTTGTGGATTGAGAAGATACATACCATTTTGAACCATTAAGAAGATTTAAATAACAAAATAATAGAATTGTCAATGGAGATTAAAGTTGTTAGTATTTAAAGGAATATGATGTTTACAACCTATACTTATTGTAATTGCACAGCATTCCATTACGATGTCCAGTTTACTTGAATAAACCATTTCATTAGACATTTCACTAGTTTTAGCGAATTTTGCGTAAAACGAAAAATTCACTAAGGAGGAGATCTGTTTATATATATATATATATATATATATATATATATATATATATATATATATATATATATATATATATATATATATATATATATATATATATGTATGTATATGTATCACACCGATAACTCAAAAAATAATGGGCCGATTTTAATGAAATTTGGTACGTGCCTTCCTTTTGTAAGTGGCTTGGGTAAGTTCGTTAGCCGGGAAAATTTTGGGTTTTCCTTCAGAACATTTTCGTATCTCCGAAAATAACAGAGCTATGACAACCAAATTTGGCATATGCGTTTCTACTGTAAAACTTACTCTACATGCCAAAATTCAGATCCCTAAGTTAAAAGAAAAAAAGTTATAGGTATTTTAAGAAAACAAATTTGGTTGCCACTGGTGATCAGAGGAAAGCACAAGAACAAAATATGTTGTGTGATTAGCAAAACCAATTGACTATTACATCCAACAGTTAAGTTTTCTTGACGCAAAAACGTCAAGAAGTAGCAGAAAAAATATTTTGAAAATTTGATAATTTTTTTTCTTCAAACGTCAAAGTCGCTATTTGAAACGTCAAAATGTGCAATTTTCAGACAACGAATTTGGAACAAATGTGGATTATATAGAGAATATGTCATAATCAATGCGTTTTACAAAGCCTTAGCATTCAGCTTCAACCATCATTGTCCTTCATTTTTAAAATGTTTTCAGAAAATCCATTTCAAATAAACCCTCTTTCTGATGCATCGGCAGTAGTTTCAGCTATAGCGTTTATAGTTAAATAGTCTATATTTTAGCAAATTTTCGTCGAAAAAATTTGTTTTTGATAAGACCGCGACTTATGAATTTTAAAACGATTTCTTCAAATGAGCGCGAACTAGAACCCACAAAACCCATATACGGGGTCAGTTTAAGTTTTTGTCTGTTTACACATATACAGAGTGACGCTTTTCTACGGCAGCGCTCAATATATCCGTTATTATACAAGATATGACAAAAAAGTATATACGTTAATTATAGGGTATCTCGAGCCTCGAGCTGCATCTTATAAACCTATTTGGACAATCACAGGCTGGCCCATAAGTCGTTGGTGATACACACTTTCTTTTTTTAATAGAATGCATGTTTCTAAGAAAAAAAATTGTTATCGTTCATCGTTTTTGAGGTATTTCAATTGTTTTGCAACCTTTCACGTTTTTTGAACATATTTCAAATATCACAAATTGTGAAATGGCGTTTTTTTATCAATAGATAGCGGAGGTCCATGGAAATGACGCATTCAGAGAGCTTTACGTCTGTATTACTCTTTGAAAAAATCGAGCTGCCCCGTACATGGGCACGCTCAAATAGTGGCTGAATTCTAAAAGTTTTCGCAGAAATGTTTTGAGTGTTTCTGTGGAATTTATTTTTGGAAGATTTTGTGATATGTTGGTAATTAATAATAAATTTTTATTGTAAAAGAAAAGTTGCCGAATTTTTGTGAAAAATGTAACATTACTAAAAGCAATTTCTGTAAAAAAAATTGTGATTTTCTGTAAAATAAATTTTTGCAAATTTTCATATATTTTTTTCAATTTTGATCCTAAAGCTATTTGTGAATAATTATATCCTGGCAGGTGTGTAAACAGCTTAAAGAGGTTCGTTGGCCAGAAAAATCGGCCCAGTTTTGTTTTGGAACTTTTGAGGTTTATTTTCGGAAAATGTTTGTACTTTTTGAAACAACAAAGCTATTTTGATGAAATACCGTCTATTGTTACTAATATATAGGTTATACCTCCAACCAAATGTCCTTATTTTAAAAACAAGACATATTTACCATTAAAAGCATTTTCACGAAAATTCGCTACCATAATGCACTTGCAGCGTCCAGACTTTTTTACATATTGATCAATTAATTAAATACGGCATTATGTAAGTTAGTTGTGTTTATAAATTGTTTAATTTTATTACTACTATATAAATAGGGGTAAACGTTGAATATAGGGTGCAGAAAATAGTGACAGTTACGAAATGCAAATTTGAACTGTTTATTTACTCGAATTTATTTATGTTTCTTCGCCATCGGATTCGCTTATATAACGTGTATATATATATATATATATATATATATATATATATATATATATATATATATATATATATATATATATATATATATATATATCGAGCTGCTGACGTCTAGGACGCAACAAGGAACTTTGTTTTTAAGACTGCTCCGGTACAAATTCTGCATGACAGGTGCCACCGTACAACCACCAACGATCTTTTAAAATCGTCAGCACTGCCACGCCACTATACATTCCTATAAATGCATATGTAAGTTCTTTGTTGCGTCCTGGATCTCAGCAGCTCGATACATCACACGTTTCGTTTAGAATTTACAACCTCTTTGAGAATTTGGCTACCTTAAGCCAATTAATTTAGATATATTATTTTGATTATTCCCGATAACGCCCAGCGGCAAAAACAAAATGGAAACATTCAAATCCGAACGTCATTGTGTGAAATCTTTCCGACGGAGGTATGGACTAAGGTCTCATACTCCAGCTAGCGCAGTTTAGTGGGTAAAGGTCCCACAGTACCTCCATATCCCACACACTACGGTGTTGTGAATGAGGTCTGCATGATGCATTCTCGACTCCTGTATCCAAAAACAAACAAACAAAACACACAAAAATATGATTATTACTGGTATAACGCACTGATGAGTTCAAATAAGACCGAAACTCGTATATTTCCTTATAAGAATGTAGTGACAGGGCTGGGGCCGAATCGTCAGTGGTTGTACGGCGGCAGCTGGCGTACAGAATTTGTGCCGGAGCCGTCTTAACAACAAAGTTCCATGTTGCGTCCTATAGATATCAGCAGCTCGATACATCTCACGGTTCGTTAAGAATTTGGTTACCTTTTAAGCCAATTAATTTAGATATTTTCCTGTTTCTTGATTATTACTGGTAGCTTAAATAAGAGCGAAACTAGTTTGCGTTCCAAGTACAAGTAATAATTATAATATATATATATATATATATATATATATATATATATATATATATATATATATATATATATATATATATATATATATATATGTTCAGAAAGATTTCCGCGGTCTTTAATGTGAGACATACTTGGTTCTCAGGTTGAACCGCGTCCTGATTTATAAAAACTCGACGTTTCGGCTCCTGTTTTAGAGCCATTTTCAAGAGGTAAAGGAAATATGAAAGGACACTCTAAGGCCTCAATCTGCCTACTCCTAAGAGCGGTGGGTTGGGTTGTTGTAGCTCGATTACAGAGCCTCAATCTGCCTACTCTCCAAATCTCTCCGGAGATCGTCTGTAAGGTCTCAGTGTGTTCAACCCTATGCCTCAGAGAACATACTGAGACCTCACAGACGATCTCCGGCGAGATTTCGGGAGTAGGCAGATTGAGGCCCCGTAATCGAGCTACAACAAGCCAACCCACCTTTGTCCACCGCTCTAAGGAGTAGGCAGATTGAGGCCTTAGAGTGTTCTTTCATATTTCCTTTACCTCTTGAAAATGGCTCCAAAACAGGAGCCGAAACGTCGAGTTTTCATAAATTCTGGACGCGGGTTCAACCCGCGAACCAAGTATGTCTCATATATATATATATATATATATCTCCGGTAGCTTTTGTATTTATAAGGCGATTTTTTAGTGATATCTCAAAAGTTAGAAAATTAAGAAGTCGATGGATCCTGTAAAAATTGTTTCCTATGCCGTTCGATTACGGCCTACTAAAAACTATTTTCATATGTCAAAAATTATAAATAAGTTTGAGGGTTAGTTTTAGGAAAAAATAAGTACGGCACTGTATTATTTAAAACTGTCACCTACCAAATTTCATCAAAAAATAACTTTTATGACGAACTATTAAAATATACATCTCAAAAGTTGAAAGCTGGTCAAGCCCTACTAAATTCAGTTTTTCTATGTCAAAATTTGAAAAAAACTAAGTTAGCGACACTGGTTACAAGTTAAGTCGTTTTGTTAGAACTTAAGTAGGTACCTACCCATGATAAAATGACTTAGAAGATATATGATATTACGCATATGCCCCGCCCCCTCCTATGACGTCACGCGGTGAGTAACGTTATAGAAGTCCAACTACATACTTAAAACAAAGTCATTCGCAATCAAAAAGTTTTTATACGTCAGTTTAATGCGGTTGAAATTACGTCTATATTGTCTTTTTCAGATAATATAGATCGCATCACTAAATTTAATGTTTTTCATTTTTAATACTTCCAACTGTATGCACTTAAATATTAGTAAAATACGTAATTTGTTAAGAGGTTGTGATGTAACGTCAAACCCCACTGCACGACAGCATATTATTGTTGCATTGGACTCACCACTTGACACCACGCGCGTGACAGGTCTATAAATAGGTAGTCTGAATATTATATCTCTCGTTATTTGTATCATGGTACCTTCCTATGTGCAATTAGTGTTCTTTTTTTTCGTTGTTAACATATGGCATTCTTTCTTTTGTGCATTAAATTAATATTCATAAACATAAGTTAAACTTCTGTGAAATAGTTTATAATAGGTCATTTTTTTTATGAAATTTGGTAGGTAACAGTTTTGAAGAATGGCAAATCCAGTGGCGTACTTAATTTTTCCTAAAACTAACCGCCTAAACTTTTTTTTAAATAATTTTTGACATATATGAAAATATAGTTTTAGTGGTCGTCCATATAGACTTTTTCATTTTCTATCTTTTAAGATCTCGTTCAAACAAATCGCGTTATAAATACAAAATTAAGTTACATAGGGACGTTTCCATATTAGAAGCGTCACACAAATAAATTTCTCTAAAATGATATAATACTTCTTGTTTTTTTTTAAGAAATTTGGTATATGTCTATTTTGAGTGATTCCGAATACAGTGGCGCGTACTTCCTAAATACGGCCCTAACGCTTTTCCCATTATTTGAGATAGAAAAAAGTCTGGACGCAGCAAGTGCGTTATGGTAGTGAATCTTCATAAAAATGTTTTTAATATTAATCATGTGTTTTTTTTTAAAGATAGCAGGCATCAAATTTGGTTACCCGTATAACCTATATAGTAAAAACAATGTGCCATGTTTCATCAAAATAACTTTATTGTTTGAAAATGTACTAAAATTTCCGAAAGTAAACATAAAGTGTTCCCGAAAAAACTCGTTTCTTGGTCAACCTTACAGGTTAATAGCTAATTGAGCTATTCAAATATGAAGCATTTGATCAAAATTCGCTACCATAACGCACTTGCTGCGTCCAGAATTTCTTTTCTTACAAACATGCATTATAGTTCGATGGAAAATGCAAAAAAGCAATAACAAAGGCGTGTTTGATTAAAAGAAAAGAAAATTTGTATCACCAACAACTTATGGGTCACGCTGTGATTGTAGATATAATTTTTTAAGATGTAGCTCAAGACACCTTATAATTAATGTATACATTTTTTTTCATATCTTGTATAATAATGGATATATTGAGCTTTATTGATTTTTACGAAAATTCGACAAAAATTACATACCATTAAACGATAAACTCTATAGCTAAAGCTACTGCCAAGCATCAGAGAAAGGGTCTATTTGAAATGAATGTTCTGGAAATATTTTATTAAAATGAAGGACAATGACGGTTGAAACTAAGACTTCAGGGTTTGTAAAACATTCTTCTTGAGACATTTTCTTTCCATAGCACGTATTAGATTCAAGTTCTTTGCCTAAATGTTGCCAATTTTGACGTTTTAAATCGCAACTTTGACGTTTTGAGGAAAACCCCAATATATTTTTCTTTAAATGCCTATAACTTTTTTGTCTTTTGACCTACAGGGTTAAATTTTGGTAGGCAACTTACCTATAATGAGATAAACCCATGATATAAAGACTTAGAAAATATATGATATTGCGCATATGTCCCGCCCCCTCATATGACGTCACGTGGTGAGTAACGTTATAGAAGTCCAACTATACATTTAAAACAAAGTCGTTCGCAATCAAAAAGTTTCTATACGTCAGTTTGATGCGGTTGAAGTTACGCCTATATGGTCTTTTTCAGATAATATAGATCACAGCACTAAATTTAATCTTTTCCATTTTTATTACTTCCAACTGTATGCACTTAAATATTAGTAAAATACGTAATTTGTTAAGAGGTTGTGACGAAACGTCAAACCCGACTGCACGACAACATATTATAATTGTTGCATTGGACTCACCACTTGACACCATGCGCGTGACAGGTCTACAAATAGGTAGTCTGAATATCATATCTCTCGTTATTTGTATCATGAGATAAACCCGCGTACCATATTTAGTTCCCTTACTTTGTTAATTCCGGAGTTTTTTTTTTCGAAAGAACACATAAAATTTTCCGGGAAAACCTGGTCCGATTTTCCTGGCTAACGAACTTATCCAAGCCACTTGCAAAAGGAAGGTATTCACCAAATTTAATCAAAATCGGCCCATTATTTTTTGAGTTATCGCTGTGATATATATATATATATATATATATATATATATATATATATATATATATATATATATATATATATATATATATATATATATAACATATAAAAATTGAAACTGACCCCGAGTATGTGTTCTGGGAGGCCTAATTAGCGCTCATTTGAAGACATTTTTTCAAAATTTAAAAGTCGGGATCTCCTCATTAGTGATTTTTTAAAAAGAAAATTCACTAAAAACTGCATTGGCCGAGTCACCGTATTCATGCCGGGTCCCGTAATTTTTAGGCGGTTGAAACGGTAACATTTCTCTTGTTGTTTATGCATAGCAGAGGTGGTTCGCTAAGCATGTTTTTCTTTAAAAAAACAGTTTCTGAACGCTAACCACGTGGCATAATCTGCAAATTTACCCAATTCTTCTTTAACAAAATTTTATGTACAAAATTTTATGTACTGATTGATTAGACACCTGTGAAATATAAAAATACAAATTTTAACTGACCCAAATTCTCTTGGAGGCTCTATAGTTATTCGCGTTTATTTGAAAAGGATTACGAAAATTCACTAACAATTTTAACTGATCCCTGGATACTATATATAGGTACAGGGGCCTTAGTTTGAGCTTATTAGAGGACATTATTTGCAACACTTAAAGTTGTGCTTGTGTGTATGTGCGTGTGTGTGTGTGTGTGTGTTTCGTTTCTTAAAGTTGCGAACGCATATATGTGAACTTTTTCTACAAAAATTCTCTAAAAATCGGGAATGTTAATTAGGTCGCTCCTTCTTAAGGATATTAAATAACCATGTTAAGGACAAGAACAATTAATGAAAAACATTTTATCTATCCCCTGTATTATATTAAATTTGGAAAACCCACCAGCTTCTTTTTAATATTTTTCTAAGATCCCTAATATACTTATATATAGGTACTTATTACACTTATGCTGCTTGCAAAATACTTATATAAATCTTAGCCGTTATAACTAATAACTCACTACTAATGCACTTTTGTTAAGTAGGTACTAGTCATTTCTAGACCAGTTCTAGGTGAACTAATAAATCAGAGAAATCGTTAGGAAATCACAGACAGGGAAAGTGAAAGCTTCTATCAATTTATTGTTCAACCTTGAGATTCTACTTGAAAATCTACTAAGAGGTGTAAGTTATAACTTGCGAGGAAAAATTTCTCAATGAGTCATAGTATAGCGGATTGTCGCTCATAAATTTTCGTAGCAGCTGATTTTGACATTCGGAAAAAAATCAAGTTCAAAGTTGAATGTACTTTTCGGCAAGCCAAATCCCGTTTGAATATTCGCGGGTACAAGGTTAATGCCTCTCACGTCGAGCGCATGCGCCTTAGGTCAAATTTAGCACTTTGTCAGAAAAGCGTTCGCTGCGTTACGTTTGTACTTGTTCCATCTTTTAGCAGTTGGAGTCGCAACAGCGACAGTGTTCTATTTTATTGTGGTTATAGGAGTTCGGTGCAATCTGTGCAAGTATGGATGAAGAAATTTCTGCTAATGGAGATGATTCCAATCCGGTAAGTACATATGTGGCATTGTAATTTTTATAGGAACAAACGTACGTGTACAGAAATTGCATGTGTTTCATTTAAATGCCACTTTTCTCGTGACGGATGCATCTCACTCGAAAATTTTCTAAGTCCTAAAATGGCGTCAGAGACTAAGTCCCACGTATAACATGTTAGAGGTATACAATTTTTTTTAATCGTTTTGAGTGCATTTAAGTGAATCATGTTTCTCTATGCTTAATTATAAACCAGTTTTATTTATCGAATAATAATTATCCATTTAAGATTAACGAAATTCACGTGGTTTTCTCTTTTGTTATTAATATAGAGCAACAAGGCTAAAGAAATCAGCTCCTTCGAGAAGGAAGTTGTAAACGTTAACGGCATCAACGGCTTTTCTCCCGACAAACATAAGAGCCACAAATCTGAACACAAAGACAAGCACAGGGACAAAGATAGGGACCGAAGTAAAGATCACAAGAGCTCCAGTAAGGACAAGGACAGACACAGCTCTAGTTCTAAAGACAAAGACCGCCATAGTTCTCACAAGTCTTCTAGCAAAGACAAGGATCGCAGTGAAAAAGACCGTGATAAAGATCGCAGTGACCGTGATAAGAATCGCAGTGACAAGGATCGCAGTGATCGTGATAAAGATCGCGGTGATCGTGACAAAGACCGAAGTGACCGTGATAAGCACAGGGATAAAGATAGAGACAAGGACAAGCATCGTGATGAGAAGAAGTCATCAAGTTCCAAAGATAAAGACCGAGAACACAAGAGTTCTCGTGATAAAGAACATAAGTCTTCTAGTAGCTCTAAGGATAAGGAGGGTAGAGACAAAGAGAAGAAAGATAGGGACAAGGATAGGGATAAAGATAAGGAAAGGCATAAGGATAAAGACAAGGAAAGGGACAAGGATAAGCACAGACATAGTTCATCCAAAGATAAAGAAAGGGACAGGCATAGCAGTTCCAAAGACAAGCACAGGGATAAGGATAAGGAGAAACATTCCAGCTCTAAGGATAAAGATAGGAAAGATAAAGAGAAAAAGTCTGACAAAGATCGAGAGGAAGGTGAGTATAATTTAACTAGGTTAATATAGGTATATAACTAATATATTTACCGGTAATTCTGCAGTTGATGCCAGCGAACCACGCGCTGTTGCCACATCATTCTCGTAGTAGAAGGTCAGTTCAGGCAGCCATCTCCTTCTACTACGAGAAGGATGTGGCAACAGCGTGTGAACTCCAACGACGAAATTCTAGTGTGCGACGACTCTGCCGGTTTACCGGCATTAACTGCAGAATTACCTATTTACCAGTAAGTTAACTTTCAAGGCATAGAACTAATATATGTATCACTTAGTTTGCATCACGTTCATGGCATATAGAATGTGGTCTTTGATATCAAGTTTCTTCAATTTGATAAACTGCTAATGCAAACCTGGAAATTTTACTGAACCCCTGTCTTTTGTAAGCAGAGTAGGTACCTTTTATGTGCCCAACATTGCTTGGTACATGGGATCAACAGCAGCTTAACACTGCCTTTGAAGGGCTGCATATGCAGACATTTAACTTGCTCTGGCACAATGCCATGACCACAGTAGTTATTGTTCACTGTGTATTGCATTAATTAATAATTTTTAGTTTGTGTGTTTTGGTTGAAATGGCCCTGGTGAATACCTTTGGCCACAGACTGATAAATACTTTAGGGAATTTTCTTTTAAAAAAATTCACTAATGAGGCGAGCGCAACTTGAATTTAAAAAAAATTCTTCAAATGTGTGCAAAGTAGGACCCTTGTAACCCAAATCCAAGGTCAGTTTAATACTTTATATTTTGTGTGTGTGTCACACCGATAACTCAGAAAATATTGGGCCGATTTTGATAAAATTTGGTGAGTACCTTCCTTTTGCAAGTCGCTTGGATAAGTTCGTTAGCCAGTAAAATCAGACTAGTTTTTCCCAGAAAATTCTGTTTTCTTTCGTAAATTTTTTATATCTGCCGAAATAACAGCTATGGCAATCAAATTTGGTACGCAGGTTTATGTCATAAAAAAATCTCGGGACGCAGCAAGTGCGTTATGGTAGTGAATTTTCATTAAAATGTTTTTATTGCAAATATGTGTGTTTTCTTTTTAAGAAAGCAGACATCAATTTTGGTTACCAGTATAACCTATATAGAAAAAGCAGGCATCAAATTTGATTACCAGTATAACATATATAGTAAAAACAATGTGCCATGTTTCATCAAAATAACTTGATTGTTTGAAAACGTACAGAAATTTCCAAAAGTAAACCAAAAGTGTTACTGAAAAAATCCGTTTCTTGGTCAACCTTATAGGTTAATAGCAAATTGAGCTTTTCAAATATGAAGCATTTAATCAAAATTCGCAACCACAACGCACTTGCTGCCTCCAGAATTTCTTAACTTACAAACATGCATTATATTTCGATGGAAAATGCAAAAAAATAAGGCGTTTTCGACAAAAAAAAATTATTTGTATCACCAACCACTTATGGGCCACCCTGTGATTGTCGCAATAATTTTTTAAGATGTAGCTCAAAACACCGTATAATTAATGTATACAATATTTTTTCATATCTTGTATAATAACGAATATATTTAGCTTTATTGATTTTTTACGAAAATTCTACAAAAATTATATACCATTAAACGATAAATTCTATAGCTAAGGCTACTGCCAAGCATCAGAGAAAGGGTCTATTTGAAATTAATTTTCTGGAAATATTTTAGTAAAATGAAGGACGATGACGGTTGAAACTAAGACTTCAGGGTTTGTGAAACATTCTTCTTAAGACATTTTCTTTCCATAGCCCGTATTAGATTCAAGTTCTTTGCCTAAATGTTGCGAATTTTGACGTTTGTAAATGCCCATAACTTTTTTGTCTTTTGACCTACAGAGCTAAATTTTGGTAGGTGGCACACCTATAACGATATAAACCAGCTTACCAAATTTGGTTGCCCTTACTTTGTTAATTTTGGAGATATAAATATTTTGCGAAAGAAAACACAAATTTTTCCGGGAAAACCTCGGCGGATTTTCCTGGCTAACAAAATTATCCAAGCGACTTGCGAAAGGAATGTACTCACCAATTTTGACGTTTTGAGGAAAATCCAATTTTATTTTTCTTTGAATGCCTGTAACTTTTTTATCCTTTAACCTACGGAGCTAAATTTTGGTAGGTAACTTGCCTATAATGAAATAAATCCGCATATGAAATTTGGTTGCCCTTACTTTGTTAATTCCGGAGATATAAATTTTTTTCGAAAGAAAACACAAAATTTTCCGGGAAAACCTGGACCGATTTTCCTGGCTAACGAACTTATCCAAGCCATTTGCAAAAGGAATTTATTTACCAAATTTAATCAAAATCGGCCCATTATTTTTTGAGTTATCGGTGTGATACATATATATATATATATATATATATATATATATATATATATATATATATATATATATATATATATATATATATATATATATATATATATATATATATATATATATATATATATATATATATATATATATATATATATATATATATATATATATATATATATATATATATATATATATATATATATATAAAAATTTAAACCGACCCCGGATATGTGTTCTGGGGGGCCTAATTAGCGCTCATTTAAAGAAATTTTTTCAAAATTCAAAAGTCGGGATCTCCTCATTAGTGAATTTTTTTTTAGAAAATTCACTAAAAAGCAAACCATGTACAGAATGTTGGATCTCTACGTTAAAGGAAAAAGTTATAAGCATTATAGTTTTTCTTCTTAAAATATCAAAATCGTGATTCAAAACGTCAAAATTGACATGTTCTAGATAAAGAACCGGAAACTAAATACCTTATGTACAAAAAATGTCGTAGAAAGTGTGTTCTATAAAGCCTTAAGTGTCAGCTTCAGCCGTCATTGTCGTTCAGTTAACTTAAATATTTGCAGAAAACGAATTTCAAATAGACCCTTTCTCTGATGATTTGGCAATAGTTTCAATTATAGAGTTATAATACATGAAGAAAAAACTTTGTACCATTTGTAAGCACAGATCAGTGTGAGATTTGGCATAGTTAAAGTTCATATAAAAAAAGAAGAGCAGAAAGATAATATGTGTTACAAATAGATTGAACAATGCTTTGTTTTAATTAGACAGAAGGATTTCCGCTGCCAGATTTTAGCTGACTGTTAATATATTAATGTCAATGTAAAACATATTATTCTATGTTTGAACAGATGTATATGGATGCGTTCATATGTTCATACTGAAAATTACACTTCAGTTTTTCAGTTCCTAAAAAAAGTAACTACAAATTTAATGAAGTAATTGAACGTTACCTCACGATTTTAGTAATTTTCACTAAACATAATATTTGATCTTTGTGGTTTTTCTTTTGTTTCCATAGTGATTTTGGTATTGGGTTTTTTACTGAGCTGTATTCGGAAAAAATTTCTTCAAATAAGCGTGAACTGTGCCCCCTAGAACACATTTCCATATATATATATATATATATATATATATATATATATATATATATATATATATATATATATATATATATATATAAATTGTTTGCAAATTTACATGCATATTTAAAAAAAAAATTGTCCAAAAGCTTTTTGTAGATAATTATATTTTAGCAGGTATGTAAATAGCTTGGAGAGGTTCGTTGTCCAAGAAAATCGGACCAGTTTTTTTTTTTGGGAACAAGTTTATTTCCGGAAAATTATTGTACTTTTTCACACCATAAAGTTATTTTGATGAAATAAGGTACACTGTTTCTACTATATGTAGGTTATACCAAATTCCATGCCTTTTATTTTAAAAAGACATATTTGTCATTAAAAACATTTTTATGAAGTTACTTTGATGAAGTAAGGTACACTCTTCTGAAATGTACGCCATCCTGCACTGTGTGCGGGAGAACAAGAGGAGGGGCTACACCAACAAGCGGATCCTCATAGCCACAGGCAGCCAGGCAGCCCTTAAGGCACTAAGTAGCCCACAGGTAAATTCCTGGCTGGTGAGTGAGTGCCGAGACGAGCGACCTGGCTGGGCAGAATTAAGTCACCCTCATCTGGGTGCCGGGTCACTCGGGGTCAAAGGCAATGAAGAAGCTGACAGTCTCACGAAGAGAGGGTCAGCAGAACCATTTATGGGACCAGAACTGGCTCTGGGCGTGACAAAGAGCACTGCCAGGGGAGCCATTAAGTTCTGGGTCAGAAACCAACACAAGGTGTACTGGGCAGACTGTCCAGGGCTCAGACATGGGAAGTCAATAATTGACAAACCCAGTTCAAAGAGAGCTGTGGAGCTGCTAGATCTTAGCAAAGGACAGCTCAGAAACATAACAGGTCTCTTGACGGGACACATGGCTGTCAAGAAACATAAAATGGGGCGGTTTGAGGGGGACTTCGCATGCAGACTCTGCGGCGAGGGGGAGAAATCAGCCCAGCACATCTTGTGCGAGTGTAAAGCTCTGGACCGCAAAGTACAACTGATCTACAGTCAGTCTAGACCGGAGATAGAGCAATATAAAACTTCACCCTGCCAATCGCTGTGCAGACTAGTTCAAAACACAGTGATTTTGTAATGGGTGGAGTAATACTAAGGGCATGCACAATCCACCAAAGGTTGCAGTGCTATTAGGGCGGCAAGGCCGCGGACAAGCCTTAGGGGAAAAAAAAAGAGTACACTCTTTCTACTATGTGTAGGTTATACCAAATTCCATGCCTTTTATTTAAAAAAGACATATTTGCCTTTAAAAGCATTTTTATAAAGTTTTTTTGAAGTTATTTTGATGAAATAAGGTACACTGTTTCTACTAGGTGTAGGTTATACCAAATTCCATGCCTTTTATTTAAAAAAGACATATTTGCCGTTAAAAACCTTTTTATGGAAATCCACTACCATAACGCACTTGCTGCGTCCAGGTTTTTTAAATAGCGATTAACTGGCCGCAGTAGGGATGTGAACTTACAACCTCTGTACTAACTGAGGCTGTCATTTTAAAGTTATTCAGGTGTTCCTTACCACTTGAAACATGTAGAAGAAGAAATAGATGGTCAGTTCGTCGGGTGTTTAATAATTTTATTTTGATAAAATTCCCGGTTTCAATGTCAAAGAACATCTGCTGGGTTAATTTTCAGTCCGATGAAAATTTTGAAATGGACTAAATGTTTAATTATAATGAAGTAAAAATAGTAAGGATTGAAATGACTAATCAACATTGTCTTTATACTAATACGGAGCCATATTTATTCCATTCACGGTTCTCAAGAAATATACAAATTATTTCCATATTATTTTATGTTAATATTATGGTAATAAAATGGTCGATATTCTTAAATTATTTATTTATGAATTCATATACGTGATACATCCCATACCGAATTTGTAGTAATTTTTTCTTGTTGACCTTGTATTTTTGTTAAAGTGTGTGTGTAGTTTTTGCCTTTTAATTATGATTTTATATATATATATATATATATATATATATATATATATATATATAAATTAAATTGTAAATGTGTTTTGATGCAGTTTTTTATTGTTTGTTGTCCTCACTTAGTGATTCCATAATAAATACAGACGTAGAGACTTCTTCTCTGGCTTCACAAGTGTTTGTTTTCTTCTCTGGGGCCGGTTTTGCCAGAGTTGTCAAGTGTGTTAATATTTTGAAATTTCTCCTGCTTAATGATGCCTTATAAGACCAAACTGGTTGCAGAAAAGAAAACTAGCACCTGTAAAACACAGAATAAGTCTCTACATCTGTATTTATCACAGATCTTTTAAACTGGAAGTTCTAAATGAGTGATGAACATCTTTGAAACAGTATGCCTAGATCATTTTACTGTAGGACTATTTGGTATTAAAAATAAAGTTTTTTACGAACATGAAAGTATAAAGTATTTTAATGCCCTGTCTTAAAATAATGCTAAAAAAAAACAAAACAAAATTCACTTTGGACTTGAATGATCTTTGAGATTACAGTTGGTATATGTGTGGTTTTCAGCAGTTTTATTACCATAGTTGTATAAGTTAAAGCTTAAAAACTACACTGTATGTATTGTCTGATAAATTTTAACTTTCTTCCTTAATGTTTATAGAAAAGAAGCCTGTCGAAGAACCAATAGTAAACAAGTATGATTCATCACTCCGTGGTGAAGATTCAGTATCTGAAGAGGACGATGACAAGCTGGTCATAAAGGAAGAGACAACTGACTCTCAAGAGGATGAACCAGAGAACATCAACCTCTCGCAGGTACCTATAAAAATTATCATAGCAACAACCATTTATAAATTATCTGCAAAATGTATTCGTGAGTAAAATGAGAAAATTAATATTGATCAATAGAACTAGGTAACTAATCTAAGAAATTATCATGGCACTTTGGGAATTGTGAGTTTTCAGGTAATTTATTTAAAATGTCTTAAAGGCACCTCTTAACAATGTGAGAATGCTAAATAATGTTATTTTGTCACATAATTTGTTCCCGGGTAAGAAAAACACACCTTTTCTAGCTACAGATTTATTTTATGCTAGAAGCTTGGAAAAAAAAACTCTTGCAAAATATTTCATATCACAATTTGTTAAACTAAACAGGTTTTTTCCTCAAATAATTCCTAATAAAGTGATTTTACTAGTCCAGAAATGTTGTATACGAGAAACAAAGTCCAAATGTTTTTGAAAGCTATTTTGTTTATAAAATCGTTTTAAACTATTTGTGTTTGATAAAAAGTGACGAGAAATTAATTTTGGCATCTTTCATGGCCCCTTGAAACACTTTTAAAGTGGTTATTGTGTCGACTAATAATATAAGTTTGGTGGCCTAAGGCACTTCGTGGTATCGCGAGAGCCAAACTGACTCATCTACAGAGACAAGCTTGTCTGATGATAACAGGAACGATAAGCACCGCACCATCAGCCGCTCTGGAGGTCCTCCTTAATATTCCACCTCTTCACATATGGTTGGAGAGGGTGGCGAGGTGGACAACGTACAGACTAAAACAAACCACCGACATTATGCCGAAGGAAATCAGTCTGGGATGGTCCGGACTCCTCAACATTGAGGGTCACGGGATTCTGGGAATGGTCTCAGACTTCATGCCTACAAAGATCAGTAGAGATCTGTCTTTCAAGACTGTCCTCCCGGAAAGGGAGGACTGGGAACGAAATCAAATGACCCTATTGAGAGCCGATCTCTGCTGGTTTTTTTTTCCCTCAGGGCTCGTCCGCGGCCTTGCCGCCCCGATAGCACCGCAACGATCTCTGCTGGTACTCTGATGGCTCCAAAACCAATATGGGAGTAGGAGTTGGCGCATATGGGGGCAGCACCGACGCTAGACTATCAGCTAGCCTCGGCAAGTACGCAACCATACACCAGGCAGAAGTGTATGCCATCGAGATGTGTGCAAGGGAAAGTATAAAAAACCAGTGCACACACAAATCGATAAAGATATATGCAGATAGCCAGGCTGCAATAAAGGCTCTTTGTTCCTACCGGTGTAATTCAAAAACGGTATGGAGTTGTAAATCTGCCCTTAACGAACTGGGCAGCTGTAATGAGGTGTCGCTGGTCTGGATACCGGGTCACTCGGACCATGATGGCAATGTTGCTGCCGACGCGCTTGCCAGGAGGAGTGGTGCCCAAAGAGACTTTGTCGGACCAGAACCGGTGCTGGGGATAACATCATGCACAGCAAAACGCATCTTAAAGACCTGGACAGAAAGAATGACAATCCAGTATTGGCAAAATCTTCCAGGATTAGCTCACTCTAAGCCTTCATAAATGGCCTGTCTGAGTCAAGGGCTAAAAAACTTCTAGAGTTAAACAGACAACAACTGAGTACTCTAGTCGGCCTATATACAGGACACTGCCGCTTGCGTCACCACATGCACTGTATTGGAGTCGGTCAGGAAACCGAGTGCCGGCTGTGTATGGAGAGTGACGAGACAGCAGAGCACGTACTGTGTTCCTGTCCCGCAGCGGACAGGACTAGATACCTGCTCTTTGGCAAGATAAAGCTTGCTCCGGAGGATCTGGACCAACTTTCGCCCACGAAGATTATCGACCTCTGCAGGAGGCTGGCTTTGTTGGGCGAAATATAGACTTTAGGCGTGAGCCACAATAGATCTTATGGTCACGGTGGAGGGACCGGTATGGTCCACTCAGAAACAAACCTAACCTAATAATATAAGTGGCCTTTATTTTGAGATCTTTTGATTTAGCAAAAAATCAGAAGAATTACCCCAAGAACCACAAAAATAATAACAGAGTTATGCGCTAGATACATATTTCAACAACGAATTTGTCTTCATCTGTAGCTGCCGTTAAACTTGGGTGTTTTAAATTTTGAATGGAAATTTGCTTACATTTGAAAAAAAAAAATACTCAATACAAAAGGAAGAATTCCTTCTGAAGTGTTGCGATCACCTGCCTGACCTTTTATCACTACTTTATGTCTATGAGAATCGTATGTGTGAAAAATGAAATTGCAGGCTCAAGCTTTAAAAACTATCTTATTTACAAAATTCTTTTACGTACATACAACAGTCGTTTTTAAGCAACTGAGTGTAGCGAAAAGCTACTTAAGGCTATGAATTTCCCAAGCCTGCTTCAAAAACCTGAAACAAAAAGCAGAATCACACCAAAAAAATAATAACAGAGTTACGCACTAGATACCTATTTCGACAACGAAGCTGTCTTCATTAGTAGCTGTCGCTAAACTAACTGTATGCGCAAAATTATCCCACTAATATACCTAAACTATACACGAAAAATGATGTAATACCAGATTATGATGCAATACCAGATAATGCAATATCAGATGCCTCAGTACTGGATGATGTAAAACCGGGTGATGTGATTCAGAAAATATTGTTGTCAGGGGATACGCGTAATAATCCATGGTTGCTTTCAACATCGACCCAACAGGTTAGGCATATCCACTGACACAACAATATACTTTAAATTACATTTTCCAGTGTTGCATCATCTGGTACTGACACATCTGATGTTTCATCATCAGTATTACATCATTTTTAGTGTAGTTTAGGTATATAAATAGGATAATTTTGCCCAACAGTTAGTTTAGAGACAGCTACTGATGAAGACAACTTCTTTGGCGAAATACGTACCTGGCAAAATACGTACCTAGCGCATAAGTCTGTTATTATTTTTGTGGTTTTTTGGGGTGATTCTGATTTTTGTTTCAGTTTCCAACCACAGTGTCCAACCTCAGTCTTCAAAAACCTGTTTCATCTTGGGAATCAATAACAGCAGGAAATTTTTTAATTCTTTGGGCGATGAATAAAGAGGCCTTTTCTTTCCAAACAAATATTTTATTCCTTATCCCGATGCGCTACTTCTGCGAAGGTAGCCTACCGGAAAACTCAGTTTTTCTGACAAGCCTTTTGTAAATTCTAGATTCCTCTGAGAATGATCTGTTAAGGAGGGTCGTAACGCATCGGGATAAGGAATAAAATATTTGTTTGGAAAGAAAAGGTATTTTATTCATCACCCAAAGATGTCAACCCCAAACATTTTGACGTTTAGGAACAATACTTTTTTAATTGTCGCCATTTTGATACACAGCATTCTGTGTAAGTTTTTCCAAGCCTGTTAGAAAGATACTATACAGCCATTTATTAAATGTCAAACAATAAAAATGCATATTGGTGACTCCGATCTGGCTGGCCGGTTATCTAATTACTTAATTTAACAGACACAGGGAGACTTTTTCAAATGTGTTGTGTTTAATACAGGGCTTTCATTAATTCGCGAGTCCCACGTGACCGCTTAAGTTAGGCAACCCGGCTTACACGGTTGTACAACCTGAATAAATGAAATCCCTAAGTTGCCAGTATCGTCTCATATTTCCTTTGGGGTTTTATAAAAATTATAATAAGGTGAAACAGTAAATGTCTCAAATGTATTTATTATTTAGTATTTTTAACAGCAAGTCTGTTCATTTATGGTTTACTGTTATTGATTGTTAAAAAAATAAATGAAAAACATAAAATATTACTTTTATTTTGTATGGATATCAAAATAAAACCATAAAACCAGCAACACTAGCATTACAAAAAACATTTTACCTAGTGTTCAGTAAATAAAATAAGTTTCTACAAAATTTTGCATTTCTTATAAAAAGGGTTCAAAATGACTACCCTCGTTTTGTAAACATAAATTTACCCTGCGTTTCATGCACTCAAAAACATTTTCCAATTCATTTGGAAACTTTATAGGGATGCATATGCAGTGCTTTGTGACAAGAGCCAATCGACAGACCTATAACAAAAATTACAATAATTAGAAAAACAATTATAGCATAAAATAACTTAATAACACCTGTAACTGATGGAATACTTTTGTGAAACATAGTTAAGTACGGAAACTAAAACGAATTAGATTATAAAATTTGACATACATTTTTATTAAACTTGAAATTTTGTAATGTACGTGAACAAATTGAGGCCCGATTATTTAAACTTCTAATTTACGGTTTTAAGAATGTGTATTGTGTAAAATGTAACAAATATGTACCTGTGTGGGCAGATAACCGACGAACAGATTTGGTAGGGCTTCGTTCTGTGCGATGTCGAATATCGTCAACAACATTCTCTGTTAGAATAGTTGGCCTGCCTGTAGATTTGCCTTTGTAAATATAGTGCTTTTCCTTATATCGTTTAATAGGAACCAATCTGTGGTTTTTGAAAATATCGCATGGAATGTTATCATTGGGAAAACTTCAGAATATTGCTCGATGCATGATTGTATTGAATAAGACCAACTTCCATTTGGATTTCGTGTACCACTGTGAAAATGGGCCATTAAAATAAAGGCATCTTTACAATCAAGTCTAAAAAAATGGAACAAATAAATGAACATAACCTTAACATACCTACACTTTTAACTTACGTAAAAACGCAATGAAAATGCTAAGTTTTGATAAAAACTGTTTATTTTTATTGTCCAATAGATAGAAAATTAGAAGGTAAACATTGGTCGAACTTGGAAAATGCACAATATACATACAAAATAACCGGTCAAAAGAGAAGAGAGCGCCAATGGACTGAACTGTCAATTGTCAATTGATTTAGTAACTTTGGGGTCCCTAGTCTAGTGGTTTTCTTGGTGACTTTTTGACTGCCAACTCATAGAATCATGTTCCACTAAGAGAGAGACAGAATCCGGTCACGTGGGACTCTGGAATTAATGAAAGCCCTGTAGTATATATATATATGGGAAATCAGAGTAGGAAAGAATAATGTTTTTGATAGTTCTAACTTTCCAAGTTTTTCTTTAAAATTTGCTGTTTTTCTGGTGGGACAGTCAGTACAGATCTTTGCAGTATAATAGTTTCAATTTTACCAGTTTTACTTTAAAATTTGCCATATTTCTGGTGGAATACTGATCTGTGCAGTAGTGTGATAATTTCTTAAGATTATTATAATTCATGATGGATTTTTGTATATGATATGCAAGCACAATTTGGTCAGTAACAAAAGCAAACTGTATATATTTAATTAAGATACAGTTTAGGCAAACAATTATTTACATAGAATTCTAATTTTTGTAAAAAAAAATCAATACCAATCTCATTTTAATATGTTAAAATGCATTTCTTTACTGAATCGTTTTGTGTATGAATATCAGGTGTCTCAGGCAAGCAGTTGTGACTACAGCCTGTCTCAGTTCAAGGGTCAATTAAAAGAGGAGGATGAATTCGAAGAGGAAGAACAGGAAGAAAGCCAACTGGAAGACGATGAAACTCGGCAAGGATACAATGACGGCCGAAAGAGCATAAAGCAAGAAGATGTTAAAGATTTTAAAGATTTTAAGCCGCCGCTGGTAAAAGAAGAGGAGAGTGATGAAGATATGCCATTGGTAAGTGTATTTTAAAACTTGAAAGTCAACTATTTGAGCTGTAGAATAAGGTTTAGATTAAAAAAAAGAACATATTTTATTATATGAATGACGTGATCGACGTTATTCACGAACATGAAGTCTCTGTCTACAACTTGTAGGAGAGTGGTGCAAAGCATCGGAGTGGATAATGACTTTATTTTGTTGTGACTGTTCGAAAATAATGCACATTTTTTGGTCGTTATCACGTGCCATCTTGGCCTGCCGTTTTGAATTTAATCAACAAATTTGAGGCTGTTGGTTCAGTACAAAATTTAAACCAAAACTGTGGCTTTTCTAGGATGGTTCGTTCGTTGGAAAACATTGTGGTAGTTTGTTAAAGTGTAAACAAAGTTCAACTCAAGTATCACATGTCTGAAGCTAGCAGAACTGCCAGATGTGGGGAAACTAAAATTCACAAGACATGCACTTCTAGTGACTTTGTCGAAAGGGTTTTGGGCTGGCATGTCATCGGCCTGTATTTCTTAAAAATGACATTGGCAATACAATTACTGTCTGTGGTATTTGTTGTCGCAACATGTTTGTCAAATTTTGATGTCCTGAACTGGATGGAATGAATGTTAATGACATTTGAGTTCAACAAAACTAGGCAATCTGTCATTATATATGAAACAACCAGTTATTGCGTAAATTTTCCTAGGTGTGTTATCTCACACCAAGGGGAAAGTAAATTGACCAACATGATCATGTGATTTGACACAATTACACCTTTCTATATACTTCTCTAAATGAGAAATTTCAAGGAGTTATTGGCTAGATGGGCTAAATGTGCACCAGAACTTGCTCCTGTCCTGACTCGTATGTATCAGATATCTTACAATAAAGGCATATTCCCTAGTAACTGGAAAACTGCTCGAGTACAACCCATCCCCAAGAAAGGATCCAAAGCGCTTCCTAGCAACTACAGGCCTATTTCTTTCCTTTCAGTCGTCTCTAAAGTGATGGAAAAGTATATAAACACCGAATCACTAAAATTTCTTGAAAAACACAGTCTAATCCATCACAGGCAGTATGGATTCCGTCAGCGCAGATCAACTGCCGACCTCATTGTCACCCATTCTTGGAACAAGTCTATGGAACTACACGGTGAATCCCAGATTATTGCTCTAGACATATCCAAAGCATTAGACCAGGCCTGGCACGCAGCGCTGCTTAAGAAACTTCCGGCGTATGGCCTACCACCAAAACTTTGTACTTGGACAGCAAAATTCATCTCCAACCAGAGCATTTCTGTTGTTGTTGATGTTCATTCCTCTAAACTGTATCCAATTAATGCAGGAGTTCCTCAAGGTTCAGCTTTATCCCCTACTTTGTTTCTTCTCCACATCAATGACCTCCTCTCTAGCACATCCAACCCAGTTCACAGTTACACGGACGATAGCACCCTCCACTCAAATATACAATATTCTAAGCCTGTCTCTTTAGCCCAATTAGATGAGGATCGCAGACTCATGGAGGGTTCTGTCTCCGTGGATCTCCAAAAAATATTAGACTGGGGAAGTAGAAATCTTGTACAATTCAACCCCACCAAATCTCAGTCTTGCTTTCTTTCTCATAAGAGATACACCACACCTAGACCTATCACAATGAACAACCAAGTTATTCAAAGTAATGAGTCCTTTTATCTTGTTGGCATTTCTGTGGATCGAAATCTTAATTGGCACCAACATGTCGCATCAATTGCAGAAGCGGCTGCTAAAAAATTAGGTTTCCTCTTCCGGGCCTCGCAAATACTTTTCACCAGCTAATCTCTATACCTTATATACTTCACAAATTAGGCCAAACCTCGAATACTGCTCCCACATCTGGGGTGCAGCTGCCCCTTCTACACTCGCTATTCTGGACTCCATTCAAAATAGAGCTATACGTCTCATCAGTGACCCTACCCTCACCCAAAGGCTGCCATCCCTTGCCCACTGATGTGTCGTTGGTGACCTCTCTCTCTTTTATAGATATCTGCACGGGCACTGCTCAGAGGAGCTTTCCTCCATAGTTCCCCCACCTGCTGCCCCCAACAGATCTACCAAGGGAACAGAGCGAATGCACCCTTTTACTGTCCATGTCACCAGACATAGAACATCGTGTTATGCCCGCTCTTTTGTCCTGAGGACTTCCAAGTTGTGGAATTCCTTGCCGGCACATGTTTTTCCTTCTCCTGCGAACCTCCAAACCTTCAAGTCCAGAATTAACAAGTTGCCTCTTTCCTCCTTGTCAACACTCACGGTACGATAGTATTAAGGCTGTAAGCCCTCGTAAGATTTCATTGCAATTATGCCAAATTTGCATCGTGGTGGAATGGCACCCTTTGTATAATAGTAAAAAAATATATAGTGTGAATCATAATATCATTGATTTATTTTATTGAATATTTGAAAATAGATTACATATAATATCAGCCACTACCATTACATCTTTAGAGAGATCTTGTTTAATAATAATAATAGCATATGTCAAAAATAATGTCATTAGTCTTTCCATGACATATGGTAAATATTTTATCTGAGCACTGAAACTCTTAATGTATAAGAACACAACAAATATAAATAAAATTAAAAACACAAGTGGAACTTAATATATAAATAAAATCCAAAACGTAAGATGAAACTCTCAATCCAGAAATGGTCATGGTGTTAATTACAATTTGTGGCTAATACGAAAGAGCCACTGGTAGCAATAACACACACATGCACACACATATCAAGCTATAAAACGCAGAGATTCACAGAATTATAGAGGATGAAAATTTAAAAATTACAGCTATCAACAAAACTAAATCATGTATAAAGGTTTTAAGAAAGTCTGTAAAAATATATACACATAAATACATAACCATGTCCTTCTCAGGAAATGTTTATCTTGTTCATTTCTGCTGTGCCACCCATGCAAACTTGAATGAGATCAAGTGTGAAAAGATACGGGCAATTAAAATGAATGACCTTAACATAAACATTCCCGGATATGGATCCATCATCCTTATCAGCATTCCTATTGTAGTGGCACGTTCGTAGATAAATAGGAATTCATGACAACAGAATAAGCAACCTGTGAGAGTTCAATCTGCTTCTGCATACAGACTACTACACTAGAGGTTCTAAAGAATTCCACAGTTTTATCTTCATAATTTTCCACCATAGTAATTATAAGGCAGACCCATACTTAGACAGTGGTTGGTTTTTATTAGGAATATTTTTTATATGGATGTGAGATGAAACGAGAAAAAATGAAATTTCGATCTATTCCTGATTTGAAATTTTGATCAATGTCTCAGGACAGATAATCCGGACACAAATAATTAACAGTATATGTACTTAATACACACATTATCCTAATTGTGTTCTGTTACACTGTCAAGTTTTTCTTGCAAATTAAAATGATAAAATAATGTGTGACAGTAAATACTCACAGGTTTATTTCTTTTCAGAACTTCAAACATGACTTGGTATGTTTCTTTGACACTGTTGATGTTTAAATGTTGTCTTACATGCATGAATTTTAAAATGTCTTTTAATTCATTCTGAAAATAATACATATAATGCACGTCGGAGACATATTTAGTGAATTATACAAAGTTGCATGTCGATTGTGCATTTGTTTTTTATTCTTTATTTTACATAATCAATTTTTTTTTCAATAGTCAATAGATCAAGGAGTAAAACACAGTTGACAATAGTGTAACTTGGCAAAAATTTAAATATTGATTATAAAAACTGTTTATTCAATTTGATCTTATAGTTAAGACTGTTCTTTTCAAAACCTTCAATCTGAAAACAAACATATTCACAATGTTAACCCGGCGTCGGACATGTGGGGTGTGACAAACCCAGAGAGAACTAAAATGTCTGACGATTTCAAAAATACCGTGCTCACATGCATATCCCTCTCATTAGCTTTCGGAATTTACGAGTCTCTTAGTGTGCGGAGCCATTTTGACAACAGTTTGCTAGAGTTTGTGTTAATGAACGGTTTAGTTTACCTAGGGTTTGTCAAACCCCACGTGTCTGATTGTGTTACAAAATTCGAACATTTCTCAAATAAATTTCTATCGCAGTTTACGCGCCTTTGCTTCAAATTTTGAGGTATGTTTCCTTATTAAATGTCGATATTATTCACCAGCCCTTGAAATCATTAGGGTAACTATGGGAGACTACGAAAAGGAAATGCGTCACCTCCAGGATCTGTGGAGGGAGGTGCAAAGCGAAGATGAAGAAGTAATTGAATCAGACGATGAGAGTGAGATAGACAATGTAAGCATAAACAGTGACTATCCAGATGTTGAGCAGGAAGCAAATAATAAAGATGGACAAGGTAACCTTATGGAAGCTGCCGGTGTTACCACTAACGCACACGAAAATGATGTAACCGAAAATGAATCTGAAATAGTGCAAGATCGGGAAAAAGACTATTTAGGGAAAAATGGAACTAAATGGAGAAAAACATATTATAACAGGAATGTGAGAACCCGAGTCGAGAACCTGATAACTCAATTGCCTGGTGTCAAAAGATCCGCTAGAGATAAAAAAAAGTCCTCTTAAATGTTTTCTTATTTTCATCGATGAAGAAATGATAGACGATATTACGTGGTGGACAAATCAATTAATTGAGGGAAAAACACGTGACTGGGAGAAATCTTATTATCAACCTACAAATAATATAGAACTAAAAGCTTTATTCAGACTGCTATATTTAGCAAGAGTTTTTCGAAACAACCACCGTTTACTGAAGGATTTATGGAAAACTGACGGAACCGGTTTTGAAATATTTCGAGTAACTATGGCCCAAAGACGGTTTGAATTTTTGCTTACATGTTTGTGATTTGATAATAAAGAAAATCGTTCGCAAAGACGCGAAATAGATAAGCTGGCCCCTTAGAGCCATAACAGAAAAATTCTGATAATTGCAAAAAAGCCTATTCGTCTGGTAGCTATTTAACCATTGATGAGAAATTGGAAGCTTTGAGAGGCAGATGTCCATTTCGCCAGTACATACCGAATAAACCGGCTAAGTACGGCATTAAGGTTCAAGCTTTGGTAGATTCCCGAACGCATTATTTAGTAAACATGGAGGTCTATGTGGGTAAGCAACCTGACGGGCCCTTTGCTCGTAGTAATACTCCCAACTGCAATAGTGGAACGGCTCGTCAGTCCATATGATGGTAGTCACAGAAATATTACGTGTGACAATTGGTACACAAGTTACGATCTTTTTGAAAAGCTCCGTACAAATCATCATCTGACTGGAGTCGGTACAATTCGAAAAAATAAAAGGGAAATCCCTCCGACATTTTTAAATGTTCAAAATCGACCAATAAAGTCAAGTGTTTTTGGTTTTCAAGAAAATTTTACAATAGTATCGTACGTTCCAAGAAAGGGCAAGGTGGTTCTGCTGATGTCAACCCTTCATCATGACGATTCCGTAGATGAATCCGAAGATAAGCTACCTGAAATAATTTCATTCTACAATCTTAACGAAAGGAGGGGTAGATACAATAGATGAATTTCTGCAAACTATAATGTATCTCGCAATACCCGACGATGGCCTCTAACACTATTTTTTTTCTATAATGAACACTGTCGGTATCAGTTCCCAGATAATTCATCGTGGAAATAATTTATTTATTTATTTATTTATTCATACACCATCCAACAGCTCAAAGCCAAACTAAGGATGGGCCGATATACAAAACATAATAACAAACAATAATCATATAAACTACACAAAAGAGAGTTACAAATTAAATCGGTTTGAAAAACATTTTTATCTCTGATATATTACATGAGAAAATATCTAAGCTATCTTGCACAACAGAGTAATCATTGCACATCTGATAAATTGGAGACGCTCGCAGCAATCGTGTACGAGCAGTCGGGAGATAGAATGTGCCTGGAAAACGAATATTGGATTAATTCTGAAAAGAAAAGATTTTCTCATAATGTTGGGGTTTGAATTCATGAATGGTTATCAAAAAGCAAGGATGACCAACTTTAGAATACCTCACGAAATAAGGACGGCTTTGCTCAAAATCAGAGGAGAACTCGAAGAACCTCCTACAAAGAAACAAAGACCTAACGAACCGCGCAGGTGTGATTTTTGTCCTCATAATCGTGATTGCAAAACTAAATATGTATGTGAGGCTTGCGAAAAAATGTTATGTTTAGAACATGCGCTTATGTACTGCGAAAATTGTGGTCACTTTGCAAATGCATAACCTTTTTGGTTTTACATATTTTGATATAATTTTTTTTATATAGTACACTGCAATGTATTATTTACTTATATTTTATTGTTTCTTTTTATTTGATGGTATAGAACCATTGTAAATAAAAGTTTTTTATAAAAGTTTTTTTTCACTGCCTAAAACAGGATGATGTGAGCTTTTCTTTTTTAATTTTCTTCTTCTAAAGAAGTTTTTGTGTTGCTAATGAAGAAATGTGATATTTGTATTTGTGTCATAAAAAATATATATCAAAAATTCAGTTAAAGGAAATGAAAAATAAATAATTGTGGGGTATGTGATACCCCACATGTCAGTAGATGTTAAAGATTTTCACATGTCAGACGCCGGGTTAAAGGTATGGACCCAGGGAGCCTCCTAATCATTGCATTAAGGATAAAGTGTATTACTGAGCTACCAAATCTATATAATATTCTTATTATGTAACACACTTTTCATTTTCGGAGACAAAAATAGTTTTGGAAAGAAGTCCTATTTTTTTTTTCTTTTTAAGGTATTAACTATAATTTTTGTTCATATCTATAACAGATTAGTTATTTGTACCTTGCACGAAAATAGTCTACTTTTATTTTCTGTCCACCACACATTATATTTTTTTTAATGGCTTTGCTACATTTTCTGATATTATTTTATTTGAGTTCTGTATTAATTTAATTATATTTTTATAGGCTGCCCGTGTTGACAAATCAAATATATCTGTTAAGAGAAAGATAGAATCAGATGATGAAGATGACATGCCACTTGTAGCCAGAAAGAAACCCAAGAAAGAGAAGAAGGAAAAGAAAAAGAAAAGGCATGATAGTGATTATGAAGATGAAGAAGAGGATTATAAACCTGTAAAGAAAAAAGAAAAGAAAGATAAAGACAAGAAAAAGATAAAGGTAAAAGAAGAAATCAAAACTGAAATAATTCTTAGTCCCACCAAGAAAGGTAAAAAGAAGAAGGAAGAAGATGAACCAGAAGTGTGGAAATGGTAAGATCTACTTAAATGTTACTACTATAAGGTATTCTATGGGCATGTCTATGAGCTCGTTAAATATGCAAATTCTAAATATTTTGGAACAAACAGAGGGTAATAAAGTAACAAAAAATTTTCTATACGGCTTTTTGGCCCATTAAAAAAAAACAGGTAACTTAATATACAGGGTGATTCATCAGTGGTGACCAAAAATGAAACCCCATGTTCTTTGAACAATTTTAGAGAGGGTATGTCCTATAAAAATTGTTTCTATAATGCTTCATAAAAAAGATACAGGGTGTTGAAGTTGAATTTCAAAAAATAAAATTTCCCAATTTTTTAAAAAGTAGTACATATATTTTGCTGAAACTTCGCATGTGTAGGCTGTTATGGAAGGCGTGTATTCTATCATAACAATTGAATCGGCTAATCCAGCAGTGGCGCGCGTACCCACATGTCATTGGTTATCCCTCAAGAAAAAAACGGGTACGCCAATGCTATTTTCATTCGCGAACAAAATGACTCTCTTGATAATTTTGATTGGACAACGTCCTGACGCTAGAGCTAATGGTAGAAGACAACATCAACTTCAAGACGAAGAGAGAGTGATGGATGCAGTGATGGATCAATTTTCTACAAGTACTCGGAGGATTGCCACGCAGTTATAATATTCTCAAAGCTTTGTTTGGAGAACTTTACATCGAGAAGCCTTACATCCATATCATCGACAGAATGTTCCTTGGCTTCTACCTGGAGATAATGTGCATCACACAAGATCACCGGACTTAAACCCACTTGACTTCTATATTTGGGGTGATTTTAAACGACTGGTCTACAGTGAACTACAAATACACCAGAGCAGCTACAACAACTGATAAATAATGCTTTTTGTCATATTCAAGCAACAATGAATCCTCAAGACATTAAATTTTCCATATTAAAAAGATGTCGTGCGTGTATTCAGGCCAATGGAGGCATTTTTGAACATTTATTGTAATAAATAAATTACTACGAGCCTGATAAAAGTGTATCATTGCGATTTTCTACCAAACAACGACTGGTTAAAAATCATGAACTGTGCTCTAAAACACTCGCCTGATTCATTGCTTACTCGTAAAATAAGCGTCGGACAGAAAATTATCAAGAGAGTCATTTTGTTCACGAATGAAAGTAAGATTCAAAAAATAAAAAAATACACCCTCTATCTTTTTAATCAAGCATTATAGGAAAAATTTTTATAGAACATACCCTCTCTAAAATTGTTCAAAGAACATGGGGTCTCCTTTTTGGTCACCACTTATGAATCACCCGGTATTGAAAAAAGTTTTATGTATCGATTATCATGAGGGTGTGGTGTTATCTTTTATTTTTATGGGACCATATTTAACATTTATTTAAGTCTGTAAAATCTGTTTTTATTGTGGATTGTGACCATGTTCCTCTTGCCATAAAAAATAATTGAGTTCTAGTCAAAATTTATACAATAATTTTTATAAATCTGTGGTTCTTACTAGAAAAGGATTCAAACCATATTTTTTACAGAATGTTATAAATATTAGAATTATTGTCTACAGAATTTGGCAGTGTTTGAATAGTGTGAATGTCAAGACGAATTAATCTTATTTAGGCCGGTCTCCTGTCTTTAAATCGTTTAGTTTATCGTGTCTATTTATGCACACCTTACTTTTCAAGTGGCCTCGCAATAAAAAGTCTACTGGTGTCAAATTAGGTGTTCAAGAGGTGGCCATTTAATAGCTTTGTTAAATATCAAGCAGTCAAGAAATTGGCACACTTGAGTGATGGGCTTTTAATCCGGTCTGGTAGTTTTCTTAGTAGCAGGCTTTGTCCAAAATTAAATCTAAAGTTCAGTTATTAATACCTGTTGATGTTCCCAGATCTGTTCCACTAGAATTTAAAATTATTAGCTAACTATTGCGATTGTTTACATTTTTTTAGTGGAAAGGATGGGTTGTTTCCACAAAAAAAATGTAAACAGTTTTGAAAATTAACCTAATAAGATATTTGTTTAAAAAAAATTGTATGTCTGCAAAACTAAGTTGCTTAGGACTAACTTTATATACATTTTTATTCTTGTGATGATGTAGGCAGTGACTAAATCAAATCTAAACTCTGTAACCAGATGATGCTTAAAATTCTGAGATTCAAAATTCCCACTAATCATTGTATGCCCGGGGGTGGGAGGAGATGCGAATGACATTTGATATTGACACATGTCTAAGTCATGTGTCATGTCAGATTAGTGAAGTTAAAGGTAAAATGGAGGCGTGCTGATTTTATAAGTGCTTGAAAGTTTTTCTTTCTGTTAAAATGTGTGACTGTTATTTAATTAGTTAACAATGACTCTTTGGTATAACTTAAGAAATGTTATTAAAATACACGAAAGGTGCTCTGTTGTTTCATTTGTGAAATGCCAACTTCCTGGTGAAGAAGTTAGATGGAAAAGTTCAAATCTGAATATAAATAGAAACTTCAAAGAATTAGATAGGGAGAATAACCCACATTGTGAAGTAAAATCTAATGTATCTGTTAAGTCAAACTTCGCTGAAAGTGTTAGTAGTGTTAACAAATGTAAACTTGATCAGCCAACCTTAGCTGTGTTAAAAAGGTAACAATTCAAAAGGTTAAAGCCTAAAAATAAGTTGATAGCAGGTGAACACAGTTTCCCCTCAAGAATTTCATTTAGGAAGGCATGCCAGATCTTAATAAATGTTATTTTAAAATAGAAAAGGGTAATCTTTGAATATAAGGTGTCACAGGGTGCATTCTAAACGGCACAGGCCAGAAAATGAACAGGAACGTAAATACCCCATACAGTGTTGTCAAGTTGTTGTTCTTTCATTGAGTAAGATCTAATCAATATTATATACTTTTTAATATATTTTTACCTGTATCAAATAAATATAAAAATAGGTCCTACAGCAGCAACAAATAATGTCACAAAACATAATATTGTTATATTTAAATGTATATTTGGTAAATTTGCAGACAACCACCCGAATGCTTTTTAGTGAATTTTCTGAGAAAAAAAATTGGTGACGGTCGACTTTACCGTACCTAGATTTCAATGTGATTATAATAGAATATGCCCTAAAAACAGTTGTACATACCTTAATAAAGTTAAACAATGTGGTATATTTCGTTTTTAATAACCTTTCAGTGATAAAAGCAATTAAAACATTTAGATTTACAATAAAAACGTATATTTTTGTACCAGAGGTTATGACTGTTGTTTTGTTGACATATTTCATGCAGTTAGGCGTTGTTGTCAGTTTCAAATCTATTTCCTTATTACAGGGTAGTATTTGTCTTCTTTTTTCTTTAGGGAAATTTTATGTCGTAACTATGGCACAATGACTTCTAAAACTTAAAACGGTTTCAGCTTTTATTTTGACAAGGTGGTGTCTTGTCAGGTCCAGAAAGTCAGGTCGGCAGGAGTGTGTGTAAAAAGCATTTAAGATCTTTTGTTGCGTTCAAGCGGCAAAACACTCTTGCAATTTAATATTGAATGTGGCAACGCTGTTGAAAAGTGACAGTTCGAAACTTGAAAATAGTGCATTTTTCGTAACTTTAATTATCATTTATTCTGCTATTTATGGTTTTTCCGTAAAAATTTTTCCTGATTATTTATCTACGTTACGTACTCTTTCTTGTGGTGTGCGCTGTTTTGCTTGATTCAAGTTGCGGTAAAGTCAAAAAATCACTATTGGGCAGATCCCGACTTTCGAATTTTATATAAAAAAAAAATCAAATTTAACCGATAACTCAAAAAATAATAAGGCGATTTTGATAAAGTTTGGCATGTTGCCTTCCTTTTGTAAGTGGCTTGGATTCGTTAGACCGGAAATTCAGAACAGGTATTCCGGGAAAATGTTGCTATCTATCGAAAAAAAATTAATTCAAAAAATAAAAAAGCTATGGTAAACAAATTTGGTAGATAGGTTTATGATATAAAAAATAGACTATAAAGTAACTAACTATTTCATGTTACAAGCTAAAAAGTACTAAAAAAATATTTGGTTCCAGATTAGTTCTATGAAAATTCACTATCATAACGCACTTGCTGCGTCCAGACTTTTCGAAAAATGTTTTCACAAACATGCTTAGAACACAAGAAAAATTAGTTAATTTGCATGCAAATGGCAGATAAAACGACTGCTGATACAAAGTTTGATATCTTACATGCACGCTGACAGTATTCTTACCTTTTGTTCTCTTGGCTTTACCGAGTTATTTACATTTAAAGTTTTTTACACATTACATACTTTTTAAACAATTTATCAGCTGCTGATAAATAAAGTTCGGTATCTCACATGCACACTGATACTATTCTTACCTTTTGTTTTCTTGCCTTTGCCGAGTTATTTACATATAAAGTTTTTTACACATTACATACTTTTTAAACAATTTTTCAGTTGCTGATAGTTAAAGTTTGGTATCTCACATGCACGCTGACACTATTCTTACCTTTTGTTCTCTTGCCTTTGCTGAATTATTTACATTTAAAGTTTTTTACACATTACATCCTTTGAAATAATTTCTCAGTACGGTTCTGTTCCGTAACAGGCCTTCCCCTGCTAAACATATCATGCGACATAAAGTTCACATTGACTTTGAGAATCCCTGGAATATTCTAGACACATGGAATATTAGCTTCTACTGTCAATTTATCACTTCGCTTTCAGGTTAGTACGTGTACTCGTTTAGATGGTTTCGTATATATTCATGTGTTCACTGACGTTATTTTTCAAATTGTGCGTTGTTCACCTTGTTCTGTTAATGACGATTAGTGTTGTAGTGGTTTAAGCGTGCATCTGTCGCTAGTTCCTTCCGAACATTTTGTTTACAAAAATATTTTCAGAAACATGTTTAGACCTCCTCCCTTGGATGCACAAACGACAAGAAAAATTTCTTGTTTACACCTCACAAGCAAGTTACGGGAACAAGGGTAAATAGGGACACATAGAAACACATTTGATACAGGCAAAAATGTATTAAAAAGTATTTAATATTGGTTCGATCTTATTCAATGAAAAAAGCTACAACCCAACAACACTTTGTGTGATATGTGCGTTTCTGTTCATTTTCTGGCCTGCGCCGTGTGACACCCTATATTCAAAGATTACCTAAAAAAAAAACAACATAAAAGGGTATGTAAATGTGATTTTGTCTGCTTTTATAGTTCATAGCTTTCGTTAGTATGACCAGTCAAAATTTTAGGTATTAAAGCACATAAACTTTGTTGGAAACAGCAGGAAAACATGAATGTAAGCAAAGTAGCCTGCCTCTGGCATCACGAGGTTTAAAAAAACAATAATAGCATTTGTAGAATGTTATCGACTTTCATTTATATTATAACTTCTTCATCATCATAGTGATGTTACCTTGTCATTACATTCATATCTGACTGCCATTGTTGCTGTTTTGGGAAAAGATGCAATGTGGTGATACAGATGATAAATAAAATTATGTTTACTCAAATAAAAAAGCTCCTAATCGGTATGTTTTGTTATTTTACAATGACACATTTCTTCTACAATGACAATTATATGATTGGGCCTGTTAACAAATAGTTTAAAGCATCCTCTTTTTTTGTCTTCCATTAAATGTTGATAGCAGAGATTAACAAGGCAATCTCCATTGAAAATCAATGTTTTGGTCCGTGGCATATTGTTCGGCCGACAGATCGTTAAGTCAACGCTACAATAGAACGGCGATTTGACCGCGAATACCGCTTTTTTCAGTATTTGTCTGGCCGACTGGCTGAAGTCTAAAATTGATCTCTGCTTCATATTTAGTTTGCAGAACATGACATAAGCGAAATTGACATTAAAATGCCAATTTATATTGGCGCATGGCAATACACAGTCTATATGTTTCAAATGGCTTACATAATAGTTATTTGTGTAAAAAAAATGTTGAGTTATTAGATACAAATAAACATACTTATGGGTAATTAATTGTTATATATGTAAATATGTATGAGACTCAATCGTGACTAACCGTAATGAAAAGGTCATTTTCTAATTTTTTTTAAAATCGATTGATATAAGATTTATTCGATATTTTCATTACAAAAAATGTGATTTAAAGTAAAGCCACATATTATTAAGCATTTATTTTCAAGAAAGTTATCTTTGATGGCATCTACTTTTTCACATTTTATAATGCATAGTTGCACAATTGTTTAAAAATTTATGGTTGAGGGCAGAAGGTTAAGTACTTCTTTTTTTATAAATGTATATAGGCAATGAAGAAAAAATCATTGGAAATTGAATATGTGGTCATGCCATTAATGTTATTTGTGTAAAAAAATATTTTCGAGTTAGATATAAATATACTTATGGATAAATCATTATTTTGAAGAAGAGATAAATAGTTGTAAGCCTGAATTACAATGTCCACACTCAAAGAAACTATTAGGAATGACAGGCAGTTCTGTTATTGTCGTAAAAAACATAAAAATAATTTGATTTGAAGAAAAACCAGATTTTCATAAACTTCCTATTTTCTTCTTTTATTGCCAAATATTTTCAAAAAAGCTGTCTTACATTTTTTGAATGCCTTTATTAGCAGCAAATTTATTTTTCAAAATTTATTGTCTTTTTAAATAATGAACAAAATAAACAAGGAAAAAGCTGTCTTTTATATTATTTTTTAATGCTTATTTGCTGCAAATATATTTTTCAAAATGTATTATCAAGGGCCAAAGGTTATATATGTCTTTTTTTGCATAATGTACATAATAAACAAGGAAAGACTGTTCTACATTGTTTTTTAATGCTTATTTGCTTCAAATATATATATATATATATATATATATATATATATATATATATATATATATATATATATATATATATATATATATATATATATATATATATATATATATATATAACAAAAATTTTAGAACATTTTTATGAACACTCACTTCCATAGTACACTTGTCGTGTCCAGACTCTTTATTATGAGTAGCAGAATGTTTGCCACATGACTGTACACTTATCTTCTTATGCTGGTTGCATATTCGCACATACACTCTTTTTGGAATACCTAGTAATACTTTAATTGTTTATAAACTCAGTGGGCAGTTCTCCCAACATATAACATTTCTCAATCTGCACATTTTTATAATATTCATTGATAACAAATTAAATTGTTCGCTTATTAATAATAAACTGACAGACAAATAAGGGTGGAACTGAAATGGTCTCAAAAAATTTTTTAAATTTTAATTATAATTTGGACATATATTTACTATTTTAGTTTAAGTATGTTTTAGGAAAATTTGCTGCCATAACGCACTTGCTGCTGCCACACTTTTTTGTGGTTATGGACAAGTCTTATTGAGGCGCCTTTTATTATTTTTTTCAAATATATCAGAATAAATGTGTGCTTTTGTAAAGGCGTGACTATATATGCATAAAAATTTTTCAAGATTCTAACTGAATGGGAAACTCGCTTATTAAGATTTGAAATATTTTTATACGTCTTTGCAACAAAGCAATTGCTGCATGTAGACTTTTTATACTTTTATTTACTATTTACCATTAAAAAAACTCGCTACCACAAGTAACTTGCTGCATACAAGTTTTTTAACAAATATTTACTGTTTAACAACAGCAATTTTTTATGCAAATCTGTTACCATTGCGCCCCACAGTTTTTTGTTATTGCGAATCGACAAATCTTATCAAGTGCCTTTTTCATTTTTCTCAAGTATCTGAATAAATGTGTGCTTTTCTGAAGGCTTCACTATATATGATACAGATTTTTGAAGATTCTAGCTGAATGGGAAGGATTTAAGATTTGAAATAAATGAAAAACTTTTTTAATACTTTTATTGACTATTTGATTACCAATTTTTTTATTAAAACTTGCTACCACAACAAATTTGCTACCAAAACGCACTTGCTGCGTCAACATTTTTTTTGTTATTGCAAATGGATAACTCTTATTAGGTGCCTTTTATTATATTTTTTTCAAATATCAGAAAAAATCTGTTAGTTTGGCGATTTAGGTTTGCTTTAAAATGGTCTTATAAATCCAAAACAAGGGTTCTTTTAACTTAATCATAGGTATACTATATTAACACACAAAGGTGTTAAGCAAATTGCCTATTGCATAAACTTTCAAGACTTCAGTGAAGAAATACGCTCGACCAATATATTATTGTACATCTGCCTAAATGAATTGGTGTATGCAGGGGTTGCATACATGTAGGGGCTGTCGGTCAAACTATACCCACTCGTTTTGGTCACACAAAATAAAAAAGACCTGAATGAAAAAATGAAACAAATTCCACTGAGAAATGTTGAGAATAAGTACAATATAACAAGAAAAGTTGCTAAAAATACCTGCCCCTCCAAAATATGTTTATCTTTTTGGCTGATTGCCAAATATGAAATAGATGTTACAGTTTAGAAACAGTGTATGTAGGTATACACATCTTAATTTTAAAGGAGTGCATATTTAAAAAAACTGTAAAACAATATTCGTTGCAAATTGATGATGAGAAATAAAACTATATGTGCTTAAATAAATCCTCTAATATATTTCGGAAACTTGTAACGTTTCATTATCCCCATAATGTGTATTCACAGTGAGCTGAGCAACTGTCCATAGAAAAATGTTTAAACAAGCTTCTGTAAGCATGCCTTACAATTTAAAACCTAAAGTTAGATAAAATTAACGAAGCAGTCTTCTTAGAAAATCGACCATGAATAACAAATGAAACTTCATGATGTAACTTTATTCTAAAGTATTAAACATGTCATACAATCAAAGCTGAAAAGTCTTATACATAAAACACTTTTCTTTCAGAGGGGGGTGGGTCTAAAATGTAGTTTAAACTGAAACAAAAATATATATAGGGAAGTAATTTCCACTGAAGACTGTCGATAATAACAAGTTAATCTAACAAGGTTCAGACAAATAAAATAACGACTATGTTTCTGTGCTTTGATATCTGAAATACTGATGTACGCAGATGTCATTCTAGGGGAAGCAATTAATTATGAGGCAGATATAATAACTATATTCATCCCTAATTGGATAGAAATAAATATGGCAACATTATACACCTTTATTAGAGGTGTGCGAAGCTTAGAAATTTCGAACCAAACCTTCAGTTTGAAATTATATTTGCACTAGCAATGTTGAAGTAGTTCGAAATATGTAATTCTCCAAAATAGTTCGCAGTTCGTTGCTCAAAATTCTTCGAAATTAAACTTTACAGCCATTGAATGCTACCAAAGGTAGTGAAGTTGCGGCCCCGTTAACTCTGTAGCTGCGCTTTAAACTCGTTATCAGTCTCATTAAGTCGATACCGTAATTTAAGGATATTTCACTCATGCATATTTTTGACAGTTGGTGGGACACATTTAGACATGACGGAGCCATTTAGCAATCACAGAATTACTTTTCTTATATATCCTAGCCTCCCAACACCTTTTTCAGTAACAAGATTATGATGGCGGTGTTCGAAGGTGATTGGTAGTGTAAAGTTTCAAAATTTATGAGGATAATTGCAGATCGTCTTTGGAAAACACTGGTTTCAGCACACTTTATTTCACAATGAGCCAAAACAGTTAAATATTCACCATCAGGAAACAGTTCAAATTTTAACTGGTTATTTTATACCTATCATGCTCACTTGGATCCCTCTCAATCTTAGCCTAGCCAATACCAAACAACATATTTATAATTGAGCTTATCTATAGATCTAGAAATCTAAAAAAGTTTAAAATATTTGTTGTTTTTGTATTTTTGATTTAACTTTGACCCATATCCACAACGATCAACACCAGAAGGCCATTTTCACCCAATCAACCTGCAAATTTGTCAAACCCTTCCTTTTTGTGAAAAGTGTGAAAAGAATTGGAATATTTTACATATCAATTTTGTATGTTACAATATGACTAAATTTTGTATTTACGCAAATGATATATGAACACTGAAGAATTTTGGGTAGTTCAATTTTGAATTTCTAAGAAGTTCGAGTGTGAACCTTAGACGTGCTATTTCGAAGTTCGAGGCAGCATTTGCTTGGGTTCGTTCATAGTTCGATTCGAACAAAACATGGGTTAGCACACCTGTAACCTTTATGCATGAATTCGTGACCTAAATCTTTGTTGGCTTTAGCGGGGTTCTAAAGACACGATTACCTTCATGTTTAAATGTTTTAATTTATTTTCATTTATTTTTTTATAGGTGGGAAGAGCAGAAAAAAGATGACGGCACAAAATGGAATTTCTTAGAACATAAGGGTCCAGTGTTTTCACCACCATATGAAAGGTTGCCTGAAAACGTGAAATTCTTCTATGATGGCAAAGAGTTGAGGTTGTCGGAGGCTGCTGAGGAAATCGCTGGTTTTTATGCCAAAATGTTGGAACATGACTACACAAGCAAACCAGCATTCAATAAAAACTTTTTTGATGACTGGCGAAAATCCATGACTGAAAAAGAACGATCACTTATTACAGATCTCAAAAAATGTAATTTCAGACCCATGCATAAATATTTCATGGATCTGTCAGAGAAAAATAAAAATCGCACAAAAGAAGAGAAGCTAGCTTTGAAGGAGAAAAATGAAGCTTTATTGAAAGAATATGGTTTTTGTAAAATTGATGGCCACAAAGAAAAGATTGGCAACTTTAAAATTGAACCTCCAGGTCTGTTTCGTGGTCGGGGGGAACATCCAAAAATGGGTAAATTAAAGAAACGTGTAGAGGCCGAAGACATTATAATAAATTGTAGTAAGGACTCTGATATTCCACAACCACCACCAGGTCATAAGTGGAAAGAAGTACGACATGATGGCACTGTAACATGGCTAGCTTCGTGGACTGAAAATGTTCAAAACCAGGTGAAATACATCATGTTGAATCCAAGTTCCAAGTTGAAAGGAGAAAAAGATTGGCAGAAATATGAGACCGCTCGAAAACTACATGCTTGTATTAACAAAATTAGGGGAGAGTATAAAGATGGTTGGAAGTCTAAGGAAATGAAAGTAAGGCAACGTGCTGTGGCTTTGTATTTCATTGATAGGCTTGCTCTCAGAGCAGGTAATGAAAAAGATGAAGATCAAGCAGATACAGTTGGTTGTTGTTCACTGCGTGTGGAACACATAGAGCTTCATGAAGAGAAAGATGGCAAGGAATTTGTTGTTGTCTTTGATTTCCTCGGTAAAGATTCCATTAGGTACTACAACGAAGTTCCAGTTGAAAAACGTGTTTTTAAGAATCTACAACTCTTCATGGAAAATAAAAAAGCCAAGGACGAACTATTCGATAGGTTAACAACTCAGATCATGAATAAGCATCTAAATGACCTAATGGAAGGTTTGACAGCCAAAGTGTTCCGTACATACAACGCATCTTGGACACTGCAACAACAGCTGAATGAACTAACCAACGCTGATGATAGTATAGCCGAGAAAATTTTATCTTATAATAGAGCCAACAGAGCAGTAGCCATCCTGTGTAACCATCAACGTTCAGTTCCCAAAGGCCATGAGAAGTCAATGGAAAAGTTAAAAGAAAAGATTGACACCAAGCGTGAGCAAATCAAAGATGCAGAACGGCAGGTAAAAGATGCTGCTAGAGATGCAAAGCATGGAAGTGTCAGGGAAAAAACCATCCATGATAAGAAAAAGAAGATGCTGCAGCGAATGAAGGAACAACTTACTAAATTAGAAATTCAAGAAACTGACAGAGATGAAAACAAAACCATAGCATTAGGAACTTCCAAATTGAACTATCTGGACCCCCGTATTAGTGTGGCATGGTGTAAGAAGTATGACGTTCCCATAGAGAAGATTTACAACAAAACTCAGCGTGACAAGTTCCGTTGGGCTATTGACATGGCTGGACCCGATTACCAATTTTAAAATCATCAAATCATTATTTTATAAGTTGTGTGAGGGTCAGAGTGTATAATGTGTTCTCTGAGTAAATATTTATATAAATGTATTTTAAGTTTAAAAAGAAATTTTTAATGTAAGAGGAATTGGTTTTTATATAATCCTAAGGCAAAGGAAATTAGAAAATTGAAATATTTTATTAATATCACTTGCCATGCACCAAGTATATTAAATAAAATATTGAAGTAATATAAAATCAGAATCGCTGAATTCAGGAGTACATTTATATGTGAAATGCGTATGCCATGCACCAACTATATTAGATAAAATATTGAAGTAACATAAAATCAGAATCGCTGAAATCTGGAGTATGTTTATAGTTTTTATGTGAAATGGGTATTGCTGTGTCAAAACAAATTTTATTTATTTATGTCCAATTTTATTTAATCTAATTTTTATATTTGACGATTTTTCGAAAATGATGGAAGTCTGAATTCTATTTTAAGGGAAACTGTTAATGCAACTACATAATATATTTATGGAAATAGCTATACGTCTGTACATTTGTGCTGGTTGATAAAGACTGAGCTATTCGTCCAGGCAGTTATGTGGTGTGGTTCATTAGCACAGAAGTTATATGTCAGTGTATTCGTGCGGGCCACTACAACTTATGTGCAAATTGATAATGCACAAATTATGTGTGCACATTAATTTGGTCTGTGTAATAACTTATTTTGAATACTGTATAAAACTTCCACGCGAACAGTTCGTTTATTCAGCAAAACTATGCTGGTGGATAGCTGTGTCTTTATCGGCCTGCATTGAAATGTGTAGACGGCTAACTATAGCCTATATTCATTGGCTTGATATTAGCAGATGGATGTATATTTTTTATAGCTTTTTGGACGAAAAGCAATAAGGAACAAATGTTAGTATGTGCTTTATCATGTAGGTAAGCAGTTATATATATATTTAGTATAGTACCCGATTTAGAAATTTTATGGTTTATGTGTAAATATTCTCAATAAAATAGGTTACATAAGTTATTAGGAAATGGAAAGAAAATTCAAGAAGTTGATGAGTTACTTCGATTTTTTTTTAAATTGTAATTTAATCAATTGTCTTTAATAGGGTAGAGCTGTGGAAAGTTATAAATATTTGCTTGGTTCAATGAAGTATGCACTGTGATCCTTTCCGCAAATAATTTATTGTAATATCATATTTTTTTTAGGTAAGTACTTCAAGTGCACGTTCAGTGCAATTTTTCCAATGGACGTGTTTTTATGTCTTGGTAATATTTATAATGATAGATTTTTTAATTTAATGATTTAATTATTGTGTATAAATGAAAATTGTATGGAAAGACTTTTCTGGATAGAAAATATATAGGATGATTTTAGTTCTATTTATCATTTTAGTATTATTATATACATATTGGTTCAAGGAATTTGTCTTGATTGTACACTCTCGATAATTGTTGTTTCTTTTTATAAGTTGCAAAAATTCTGCAGATGTTACGTAATATTACGTTCATTGTCTCGCTCCCCCCCAAAAAAATGTATTTCACCAAATTTTTTAGTTATATTATTTCCTGTTACAATGACTGCGTTATTGTAGAAGTCTGTATATTACAGATTTAATATGAAATAAATAAATAAGCAAACTAAAGGTTTTTATTCATGACCAGGCATTCCATTGTGTCCTTTTTACCTGCACAGGGTCCCCTCTATTTTTTAAGTGCATATGGGGATTTGTTCAACAGTTCGGTGTCCTTATTACTTGCATTTAAATGGATAACATATTTTTTTATGCCGTGGTTGCATGCAAGGAAAATTACTATTCAGCATAATATCAAGATTAAGAACGTTGTGCAAGTTTAACTAAGTGTTTGCAAACACTTGAAGAGTGGGTACTGCCAGTGTTGCTTCTATAGGTGTGCGAAGCTTCGAACCGAACCGTCCGTTCGAAAATTTCCAGAATAGTTTAAAGTTGATTGCTCAAAAATACTTCGCAATTGAACTTTACAGGCAATCTATGCTGCCGAAGGTAGCGAAGTTGTAACTCTGTAGCGACGCTTTAAACTCTGTATCTGTCCCATTGAGTCGGTAGCGTAATTTGAGATTTCTCTCATGCATATTTTTGACATTTGCAACAAAAACGTATATTTTTGTAGCTGAGGTTATGACTGTTGTTTCGTTGACATGATCGGCGTTGTTGTCAGTTTCGAAGCTATTTACTTGATACTGGGGGATGTCAGGTCAGGCAGGCCGATAGAGCAGTAAGCACTGTACGGCAGTGCATTCATTCAGTGTGGCAATGCTGCTGAAAATTGACAGTTCGCAACGTGAAATTGGTGTATTTTTTGGAATTTCATTTTCTGGTTTTATTTCTGTTTTTTCCATAAAAAAATTTTCGGATTATAAATCTACGTTACATACTCTTTCTTGTGGTGTGCGCCGTTTTGCTAGATTCCAGTTGCGGTTAAGTCGACCGTCCCCTAGTTTTTTTTTAGAAGACATCAAATTTAGTTGATAGTATAACCTTTATAGTAGAGACAATGCACCACATTTAATTAAACTAACTTTTTGTTTGAAAAAGTACCTAAATTTGGGAACATAGATTTAAAATTTTATCAAAAAAACTGGTGTGACTTTCCTAGCCAACAAACGTATCCAAGCAATTTACACAAAAACTCCAGCAGCCAAGACCGATAATTATTCATAGAAAGAGATTTGATAGAAATAAAAAATGTTTTCATCAAAATTTGCAAACATTTTGTTTCATGAAAATACGCCATATTTTACAAAAACTGGCAAACTAATCTTGCACAAAAATTACATAAAAATCTTTTTACAAAAATTCCTTAAAAAAAATTACACGAAAATGTGCTACCTATAGTTTTTTTCACTAATATTCGAAAACATTTTTTCACGTAAATTATTACTATTTTTGACAGTTTGTGGGACACAGAGACATAACGGAGCCATTTAACAATTACTTTTTTATATATACTAGCATCCCAATGCCTTTTTTGGTTAAAACAACAGCAGTGTTCGAAACTGATTGGTAAAGTAATTTTCATAATTTATGAAGCTATCTGCAGATTGTCTTCCAGAAGCACTAAATTAAACATGCTTTATTTCACAATGAGCCAAAACAATATTCACAATCAGGAGATGCTTAAAGTTTTTAGTCGTTATTATATATATATATATACCAATCATCCTCACTTTTAACCCCTCAATCGGTTAATCTAAAACTGCCTCGCTAATACCAAGCAAAATCAAAATATTTATAATTGAGCATAGCTATGTATATATGTTGAACTCTAAAAAAGTTTTCACAACCAAGATCAGCACCGGAGGGCATTATTACCCAATCAACCTGCAAATTTTCTCAAACCTTTTCTTTTTGTTCTACGTACCAATACTACAATGTACCTAAATTTTGTATTTAAGGAAATTATATGTGATCATTGAAAATGTTGATTAGCTCGATGTTCGATTTAAAAGTTTTGAGTAGTTCGACAGTGAACGTTAGGCATACTATCTCAGAGGTTCGAAGTTCAAAGCAACATATTTGCTTGAGTTCGGTTCGAAAAAAACGGGTTCGCACACCTCTAGTTGCTTCAAAAAGTGATTTGCTGGCGGGAATGCATGAAAACCGCTATAGGAAGTTGAGAATTGTATGTTTGTGCAAAGAAATCCATTTTGTAACTACACGGCACCTTCAGAGTCGAAAAAAATCAATAGTGTAATTTGGGGTGCGACCTTTATAAAATGAAAGCCATGCTAAACTAGGGCTGCACTTGATCTTTGCTGTGTAAGTACATCTTCAGTTAGTCTGAGTGTAAACCCTATTACCTTTATGGATTGAGTTTAGGGGAAGCTGTCCATTATTTAGCTGTTGTTACTGATGCTTCTATGATTTACTGGAGCATCATGTCTGTGTATCTTCTTATCACATTCCATAGCCCTGATAGGGGTTCAAGTAGCTTTCAGCCTTTTGGTTTGTTCTCAAGGGTCACTGGAATCTCAACGTTGGTAAACGTTGACATCGGAATACACATGAAGTGACGCTTTGTTTTTTGGCTGAATTTGCACAGTACTTCCATCTGCAACTCATACGAATGATCTGTCCTATGTTAATACACCTATTATTTCAATATGGTTTCTGTTCCTGCCTGATATCGATTATCCTTTGTCTTTGTGAATTTTAACAAATATTTTATAAACTTTTAAACCTATTCGGTCGATGGCAAGTTTTTCCACAATCAGTATTTTGTCACCAACAGTTGTTGGGTTGAACAATCAATTTGACTCCATTAAACTTATCCATGAAGTAGAAAGTAATAACAAATTACCTTTTCGGGATGTATTAGTCATTAAAAATAGACACTTTAGAATTTGACATCCACTGAATGGAAACCACTACTTTGAATTACATTGGGATAGGCTCACACCGTAGTTTTGCACAAGAAACGGCTAGTTTGAATTTTTTCGTTCATAGATTGACAGACAGTTTTGTTTAAGGAAATATAGATTTAAAAAAAGCACTGAATTACATTAAGAATGTAGCTAGATATAATGTTTATATTCTGTTTGCTTAGAAAAATTAATCAATAAACATAAAAGAAAGAAAATATTAGCGCAATCTACGACTACAAGAAAAGAGAAAACCTATTTACAGCTGATATATTTGACAAAAAAAATGTCGAAAAATTTGCTAGGTAATCCAAAGGAAAAACATAAAACCACATATCTCGGTGAGCTAATGAAATATGTTGTAAGAATTGTAAACTTAAATATGTTAAGCAAACTAAAACCACTATTCATAAATTATGTACTGCTCATTGGAGATAATATCCACATGTAGATAGAGAAACTCTCAAGCATACCTGATGAGAATAATTAATTCGTTCTTTCAATACACAATATGCATAGAACACATCAAATCAAACAATACCAAGACAAGAATAACATGTAAAATATAATAAAAAATAATTGTCAATGTTTATTATTAAGATCCCCAATCTAAACTACACAAAATTAAAAATATCTAAATAAAACAGCACCAAAAACTTTCACTTCTTTCTTCCTAATTATCAGCTTACACCCCACATTCATCTTAAAATCTCACCAGTTCATATACCTCGATCTCGTTGAGGTGATTATACAATCGGATGCATATAAATGTATATTTATATAAATATATATATATAAATATATATAAATATATATATATAAATATATATAATATATATATATATATATATATATATATATATATATATATATATATATATATATATATATGGAAATGTGTTCTAGGGGAAGCACAATTCACACTTATTTGAAGAAATTTTTTCCAAATGCAGCTTAGTAAAAAACCCAATACCGAAGTGACTATGGAAACAAAAGAAAAACCACAAAGATAAAATATTATGTTTAGTGAAAATTCACTAAAATCCTGAGGTAACGTTCAATTACTTCATTAAATTTGTAGTTACTTTTTTTAGGAACTGAAAAACTGAATTGTAATTTTCAGTATGAACATATGAACACATCCATATACATCTGTTCAACCATAGAGTAATGTGTTTTACATTGACATTAATATATTAACAGTCAGCTAAAATCTGGCACTGGAAATCCTTCTGTCTAATTAGAACAAAGCATTGTTTAATCTATTTGTAACACATATTATACATACATATTATCTTTCTGCTCTCCTTTTTTTATATCAACTTTAACTATGCCAAATCTCACACTGCTCAGTGCACGCAATGTGCTTACAAATGGTACAAAGTTTTTTCTTCATGTATTGTAACTCTATAATTGAAACTATTGCCAAATCATCAGAGAAAGGGTCTATTTGAAATTCGTTTTCTGCAAATATTTAAGTTAACTGAAGGACAATGACGGCTGAAGCTGACACTTAAGGCTTTATAGAACACACTTCCTACGACATTTCTTGTACATAAGAAAATGTCAATTTTGACGTTTTGAATCGCGATTTTGATATTTTAAGAAGAAAAACTATAATGCTTATAACTTTTTTTCTTTTAACGTAAAGATCCAACATTTGGTACATGGTTTGCTTTTTATAACATAAACCTGCGTACCAAATTTGGTTGCCATAGCTTTGTTATTTCGGCAGATATAAAAAATTACGAGAGAAAACAATTTTCTGGGAAAAACTAGTCTGATTTTACTGACTAACGAACTTATCCAAGCGACTTGCAAAAGGAATGTAATCACCAAATTTTATCAAAATCAGCCCAATATTTTCTGAGTTATCAGTGTGACACACACACACACACAATATAAAAATATAAAGTATTAAACTGACCTTGGATTTGGGTTACAAGGGTCCTACTTTGCACTCATTTGAAGAATATTTTTTTTAAATTCAAGTTGCGATCGCCTCATTAGTGAATTTTTTAAAGAAAATTCCCTAAAGTATGTATCATTCTGTGGCCAAAGGTATTCACCAGGGCCACTTCAACCCAAACACACACAAACTAAAACTTATTAATTAATTCACTACACAGTGAGCAATAACTACTGTGGTCATGGCACTGTGCCAGAGCAAGTTAAATGTCTGCATATCCTGCCTTCAAAGGGGGTGTCAAGCTGCTAAAAAGGTACCTACCCTGCTTACAAAACACAGGGGTTCAGCAAAATTTCCAGGTTTGCATTAGCAGTTTATCAAATTAAAGAAAAAAAATTTTGTTATTCAAAATATGAATAACACATTTTTAATGAATGAGTCCGGTTCTGTGCAGTTCGTTGTTAGAGTTGTTATATCTTCATAGTCAGTATCACTTAGATAAAATACTTAATAACGACATGCCAGATCTGTTCAACAGCAGGTATAATAATGGAATTTTAATAATAGGCACTGTCGACTAAACAATGGGGGTTGACTATACCTTCATAGAGGCGGCGTTGTTCGCAATTGCTTGGCAACTAAATATAAATATACTATATCTGGTTTTTATTCGCCTAGTTTATTCATCCTTCTGATTATGCTTCGTTAGCGAAACTATCGTCAAGTCTTAGAAATGTATAGTCGTGAATTGAGTTCGCTAAGGTGTACTTATTATAGTTCGTATATATTTTGTATGTGCTTGTGTGTAATATATACAGGTTGGATGTCATATTTTAGTAGTACTCACTATATTAGCTGTCTTATTGCATTATTGTTAGAAATAGCGACAGTCAGCTAAATTAGCAAGTTATAATATGCATCAAACTGACGACAAATCTGTTTTTAGATTTAATGTATTCCGAATATGAAATAAAAAGGAGTATTTATGAAGCAGATCGGGCATATATGTCAGGTTTGGAAGAAATTATTGTGATCAATCCAGATGTTTTCTGGGAACATGTAAAGCGCTTTCATATATTTTATACTGTAATACATGTCACAGTGACAACTTGCAATTTTAGGTCGTAAAATGTTTGAAAATCTTATTAAACTAAAGTTGAAAGAAAACTATTTTGGAGTGTAAAATGGTTGGGAAGTTAATAGGATGGAGAGGAAATATTGGAGGTGCTAATAATGGAAGATTGGTTGAATAAATTGAAAATTTGAAATACCAAAATTTTACAGCAAGAAATGTCAGTGTCAATAGGATTTTGAAATGTTTCAGTTTAATATTTTAACCAAATCGCATCAATTACAGCCAGTTTGTAACTCTTATGTAAAATGCACTGTATAATGTTAATGCATATAAATAAATAAATATGACAAGTTGTCTGAAATGAAAGTAGGTCATGAAGTTTTACATGATAGTAAAAGCATAGCTGATGGGTTTGCTGTGTATTTCTCTTCAGTGTATACAGAACCGGAACACGATTGGGACACGTCCTCGTTTCTTGACGAGTTCCGGAATGTGATGGTTGGTGGAGATATTGACTTGCTTCGTATTCAAAAAATTACGCCCAGAGACGTTGAAGAAGCAATCAAAAATGTAAAGATTGGTGGTGCTATGGGTGTTGATGATATTCCTTTGTATGCGATTAGGAGCTGTATGGAATTTTTGATCGCACCCCTATGCTATGTGTTTAATCTAATACTGGTGAAGCCAATATGCCCTACTATGGAAAGTTTGCAAGGTTATTTCAGTTTTTAATTCTGGCTTAAGGAAACTTGTTGAAAATTATAGATCTATTTCGATACTGTGCAATTTTTCCAACATTTTTGAGTGTATTTTGTATTCTAAAGTATTCTCCCATGTAGAGCATCTAATCGTAGATGAACAACATGGATTTCTGCCGTGCAAGTCTACTGCTACCAACCTTGCTTTTTTTACTCAGGTAGCAAACAAGGCAATCAATGCTGGTGGTCAGCTGGACACCATATATGCAGATTTTCAGAAGGCATTCGATAAGGTGGACCACAAAGTTCTTTTGGAGAAGCTTTATATATGTGGTTTTTCTCTTGACCTGATTGAGTTATTTACATCTTATTTGACTGGAAGGGTACAATATGTGGTTTATGGTGGAAGCGAGTCCTCTTTGTTTTCGTCGCCGTCTGGGGTGCTCCAGGGGTCAAACTTGGGACCTTTATTGTTTTTATTGTTTGCCAATGATCTGCCGAAAAGTATAGCTGACTCCCGTTGTTTGTTGTTTGCTGACCATTTAAAGATCTTTCGTGTTATTTCAAACATTAGTGATTGTGAGGAATTGCAGAGGAGCGTTGATGCACTGTCAGAATGGTGTTTTGTAAATAGAATGTTCCTGAATATTGAAAAATGTTTTGTTTCCACTTTCACGAGGCGTCTTGCTCCTGTTGAGTGCCAATATACTGTTGGAGGTGACCAACTTTTGCATAGGACCCAGTTTGGGGACTTAGGAATAGAGTTGGACACTAAATTAACATTTGTGAAGCACGTGGAAAAAATTGCTGCCTCAGGGTTGAAAACTTTGGGCTTTATTATACGAAACTCGAGAGGATTCCTTAGAGTTGAAACAGTTAAAATTCTTCTTAATGCATACATACGTTCAAAAATTGAGTATCTGTCGGTGGTGTGCAATCCTTTTTACAGGGTTCATTCTGATGTGGTGGGAAGACTTCAGCAAAGGTTTGTTCGTTTTATGCATTTGAAGTTTTTTGGATCTTATCTCACTTTTACACCCTATGGGAGTTTGCTTGCTGTGTTTAATATGACCAGTCTTCGGAGCAGGCACATAGTTGCTGACCTGGTGTTTTTGTTTAGAATCGTGAGGAACTTGGTACATTTTTCTAAATTGTTGGGCAGGGTTCAGTTCAGGGTTACTCAAAGGGATAGTAGACTAGAGCAACTATTTTGTATACCAAGATACAGAACGAATAGTCCATTCAGTTCTCCGATTTATAGAATGTGCTTAAGTTATAACAAACTGTGTAAGCATGTTGACATCTTTAACATGAATTTAGGAGCATTTAAGAACATATTGACTGAACATATACATGTCTAACCATGTTCTCCTGTTGAGTTTGTTGAGTCTCCAAATTATTTGCACCGATTTAGATATGAATTTAAAATAAATAAAGTAAATTTAAATTTGATCTTAGTTTTATACAGTTGATGGACTGCCTGTGAAGCCTGAAATGGAATTTAAGCTTGCCGGAAATGTTGTTTTGTTTTTGATTTGATGTGGGTAGTAAGTGAGATTGTTGAATTATAGGTGTACACCATAGTTATAGCTTATCCTGTTATGCAATACGTAAATGGTTTTATAAACTGTATTTGCATATTAAATAAATAAATAATTACGAAATTATTCGGAAAGAAGCGAAATTTTCGAATTTCTTTATTTCATCCTGATTATATCTCTACCGCAGAATAAAACTGTATTAAGTCCATTTTTGTGAGTATTTTGGTTTTTAATGGGAAATACATAATATTAAGTCAACTTTCATATGCAATGATCATCCAAGTTCCAGTTTAATATACAACGGAGTTTGCTATCTTGAAATAGTGTTAAGTCACCCGATTGCCTGGGAGAAAACAGTATCAAGGGACTTACAGGGTACCCAGCGACCTGGAAACATCAGGGAAATTGAGATAATCCCTAAAATGTCAGGGAAATTCGTGATTTTGCTCAAATGTTATGGAAATTGTTCAGTAGACCTGGAAATTATATATTTGTAAAATTGTGTCACGAACAGATTTATTTTTATTTCATATATTTATATTATATAATTTTTTTTACATAAATATTTTCTCCTAGAGCGGCTGTTTGGTGCATTAATTGAAACCGCCAATGAACGCCCGAGATGTCATACGGCAATATAATATAGTGTCTTCTTTATATATCTCAAACATGTCTCATTCGTTTATGTCATTTGGTATGCTCCTCTTCCTGGAATGCATAAAATGCAAAATGCGTTCTAGTTATTAGCGGCGTATAGCTGTGTGGTGAATGTGTTTATTATATTTTAACCTTTATGATCATGTAACATAGGGTTGAAGTTGTAGTGTAAATATTTGGCATTTGTATTGTAATCCAGAAGAGAAAAGTGTATCATTGCTCGCATTGTGTATGATAGTGTAAAGAAATTATGAGAAGTGGGAAATATATAAATTAACGATAAGCTGACACGAACTTTCAATAATTCATATCATGATTTTCTCAAGTAGTTCAGGAATTTGACAGGTAGAAATTTATCACGTTTCTGTATTAATTAACAGAATTAACCATATTTATGTTTTTGATAATGATTAAAAAAAGATCAGAATTTTTGTTATTATCTTTTTAATAAAAAACTATTCAGAGATGTGTGTTGTTCATTACGAGTATTATGGAAAAATCACTTGGGCCTGGAAATGTCAGGGAATTTGATTTTTTATTTCCGCTGGGTACTCTGACTTAATGCGTCATTGTTCTAGTGCTGTAAAGGTCTTCAGTATTAACTCCGACATACTTTCCCAGTTCAGTGTTAACTCCCCTCGCGTGTTGATGTATGGTGTAAATGTACTTATAAGTGAAACTCTTTTGTTCTCTCTGTGTATATCAAACAGTAGGTAATGGACAAAATATGAGTTCAAGAACCAGGAGAATACTGGAAATGTCACTAAATCTAGCGAAAACAGCAGTCAATCCACCAAATCACTATGAAAATCATTAAGGTAGAAACCCCTAAAACAGAGGAAAATGCAGAAAAAAACATATATGGAAAGTGGATATTCAGAAAGACAAAGTTACTGCAGGCAAAAAACATCTATTAAAATCTAGAACAATACCAGCCAATGAAGTCGGTCCACCTTGTAAAGAATCGTGTCACTTTAAATGTTTTCAGAAAGTATCTCTTGAAGTACCGAAGAGAGTATATTAATGCTAAATTTTGGGATGCTACCAAAGATAAATTACAAATGCCAGTTTGTGGCTTCGTATGTCAAATCAGTTCCCGTGGCTAGAAAAATAACCAAGACATTAAATGGGTTACAAAGGAGTTTCATAATTTTTACAAAAATCTACAACACAACGATAACATCGCGGACTGATTTTTATGTTTTAGGGAGCCATTAAATAATTTTGATTTCATACAAACTAAGTTTATGTTACCAAAATAATGAGTTTATGTCTGAAATGTGATTTAATGTTTTTATGTTTTAGGGAGTTATTGTTAAGTTATTAGTTTAGTTTTTTTCCTTCTAATTTAAGTGGCTATGCCTGTTTGCCATTTGTACATTCTCCCCCACTCGTTACGATGCTTTAGTGGTATTTTAACTTAGATAGCTTGATCAGATCAGTAAGCTTTACATTATGTGCAAACTGGAACCTGTGATGAGCACGGATAACTACACTTGAAGACCCAAATCACACAACACATATTTCAAAGACCTTACGATCGTTTCGCTGACCACGTCAGCGTCACCAGAGGATGAAAGAATTCTGATTCTGATTTCTCATCCTCTGATGACGCTGGCGTGGTCACGAAACGATCGTAAGGTCTTTGAAATATGTGTTGTGATTTGGGTTTTCCAAGTGTATTTATAAGCTTTACATTATTTGTTATTGTGCTGCATGTATCAATATAACATACATATACGTACATGAGTAGACACACGTCTTATAACTAAAATATCGATTATAGTTTTATTATGAAATTTGGTTATTTTCACTTAATTTAAAATTTCTTATATATTGGGATAGACAGGGACCCACGCTTCATGCCTTAGGGAACATTCTAGGCAGCTTTAAAAGACACACAAAGAGGCACATGGTAAAGTAAGGAAACAATAGTACAGATAATGGGATCTAATTATCTACTACATATTATGACAAGATCAAGGAGTACATATATTCATAGGTACCCGCACACACAAATTATCGGATATTAGTATACCTACTTTTCATCCAGTCGTTTGTTTTACATGAGAACACGCACAAATATCACACATCTAAACACTCATTCTTTTACTGATACAGACTTATACTTAATTGATTTTTTAACCAAGAGTATATGTTTACACCTTAATTTGTAAATTCTTTATATGCATTGCAATTAGCGTATAAATGTTTTTGCATTTTTTGTACATAGTAGTTGGGAGAAGTTGAAGCAGGGGCGGCTCGTCAATAAGTGCGCCCGTGCGCGCGCACTGCCGCTTGCCGTGGAAAAAATAATCTATGCTATATTTTAATAAATTTTTATTTATTTTTTTACCTCCTGCATTCAACAAACAAAATTAGTATATCGAGGATCGCAGAGTCGGCAGCCATTAATACAGAATCAGAAGAAGTTTAGTGTTAATGGTTGCAGACGTTATATACATCCATATACATTAGTCGCGCGGCGGTGTGTATTTTTCGGCGCTCTAAAGAGATGCGATTCTTCAATGCGAAATGATCGACTATCTTCGTCAAAAGCGACCGAATAAGCAATCTGGTTGTGCGCTTTAAAATTCCACACTTGCAGTTTGCAGTGCACTTTTCGCATAGCGTGTGTAGTAATTTTCGTGTAGTGCTTCGCGTCGGATTCATTTTAATTAGATCATTTCGTTTTTGTTTACATGTTCTAACAAGACAATAATTATTATTATGATGGCTACTACTTCGGGTTGCCTAATAAGTAGACGAAATAATTGTGATACTGTGATTAATTCACTGAATAATATTTTAAAGGGTAACTTTTCACAGTTAGATTTAAATTCTAAGGTAAAGATTAAAAGTTTAGGACGACCTACACCAGATTTAAAGTTAAGCCAAACTTGTATGAAAAAAAAAAGAAGGCAGGTCTTTTACTCGACATTTTGCTAGAAGTATATATATTCGCAACAAATGAATATGTGGATGCAATGTAAAGAATTCGTTTTCTTGTTTTTCATGCTTAATGCGCTAGCAATGTTGGCAATAAACAGGGACTTTGTATTTGAAATACCGAACTTTGATGAAAGAGTTTTAGAACAGTTTGTGGCTATCAAGAATAGACATATGGATTTTTCGTTTTAAGGAATGAGTTTAGGTCTGTTATGATATAACTTATAAACTAAAGTGAATGCTGAGTGTTGACAGAATTGTGATTTGTGTTAGTAATTATCAAAGGAAAGGACTTTTTAAATACTATAACCTATTAACTGACTAGAGGAAAACTTAGTAAGCAGTTAGTAATTATCAAGTTTAGTTAGTTTAATAAGTAGGTTTTTTTATAATACATTTTCGGGGAAAAAAGAGGCGAGCACTTCATTTTTAGTGAATTTTTATTTAAAAAAATTAACTAATAGAGAGGTATCGATGGAGAGACGTTGCAAAAAAAAATTTCAAATGAGCGCGAACTAGGACACCTAGAACCCATATCCGGGGTCAGTTTCAATTTTTATATGTTATATATATATATATATATATATATATATATATATATATATATATATATATATATATATATATATATATATATATATATATGTTTATATATATATATATATATATATATATATATATATATATATATATATATATATATATATATATATATATTTGTGTGTGTGTGTGTGTATATATATGTATCCACCGATAACTCAAAAAATAAGCAACTGATTTCGATTAAATTTCGATAAAATTTTGGCAATAATATAGTTACAAGTCGAATGAGGCGAGATATTTTTTTATCTTGTCCAGGCTAATTTTACAGTCTGGAGTTTAGGTTTAAAATGTGATTTTATTTTTTGAGGTTTTAAGGAGCCATGTTGGTTTCCATACCAAATAAGTTTATGTCAAATGAGTTCAGGTCTTATTAGATCCTGGGTTCGTTTCTCAGCGTTCCCCTTTCACTTTTTCAGTACATACTGTAATAGATTAACGTCAACCGAGGTTGGGGCATTGTATTTGATTGAGCAAGTTTAATGTCTACACGTTCGTCCTTCGGAGGAGGCGTAAAGCCGTTGCTCTCGTGTCCATGCGCTGTTGGACACCTTAAAGATTCCTACCCTTCTTACAGAATGGCAGTGGTTCGGCAAAAATTTCCAGGATAGTGAGGTGAAACAGCTCCCTGGCGTCGGTGATTGTCCATAGTCACAGAAATAGGCCGACGTTAAAGTAAAAAAAAATAGGTTGGGTCTGAAATCCGATTAGTTTTTAGCGATTTTTTTTAATTCGCTTATGGGGAGATCTGTGTTTATATATATATATATATATATATATATATATATATATATATATATATATATATATATATATATATATATATATATATATATATATATATATATATATATACGACCGATAATTCAAAAAGTAATGGACCGATCTTGATAAAATTTGCAGAGTACCTTCCTTTTGCAAGTGGCTTAGATAAGTTCGTTAGCCAGGAAAATCGGGCCAGGTTTTCCTGGAAAATTTTGTATTTTCTTTATAAAAAAATTCATATCTCCGGAAATAACAAAGTAAGGTACCAAATTTGGTACAGGTGTTTGTATTATAAAGAGTGACCAAAATTTAGGTCCCTAGCTTTAAAGACAAAGTAGTTATGGGCAGTTAAAGCAACAAATTTTGGCGTTTTCCTCAAAACGTCAAACTTGCAATTTTAAACGTCAAAATTGGCAATGTTTAGGCAAAGAATGTGAAACAAATACCGTTTGTGAAAAGAAATTGTTGCAAGAAGAGTATTCTGCAAACCCTTAAGTTTCAGATTCAACCGTCATTGCCCTTCATTTTACTAAAATATTTACAGAATATCCATTTCAAATAGACCCTTTCTCTGATGCTTTGGCTGTCAGTTTAGTTAAGTTTGGTGGCTTTTTGGATATTTATTTGTAGGTTTAGTGAAGTTTATGGTTTAACGGTCTATAATTTTTTTTAGCTAATTATCGTAGAACAAATTTGTTAATGCATTTATGCATTTTTTATCGAAATATGATGCGTTTATAAAAAAAAATCTGGACGCAGTAAGTGCATTTTGGTAGCGAATTTTCGGTAAATTTGCAGATTAGCTCCCGAACGCTTTTCAGAAAACTGTTTGCAGAAACCTGCCTAGACCCCCCCCCCCTGAATCCACAAAACCCAAGAAGTAGTTGGGTAGTAAAAAGGAAATATGAGCAGAAAATGCGAATAAAACGGGCTTGAAAGTTGTCTTTTTCACATCTTGAAGCCATATCCCCCTTAAACCCTGCCTACCCCGCACAGCACCCCTATTCCCCCAAAACATTTCTTGTTTACACTCCCCAAGGAAGTTACGGGACCAGGAGTGAGTAGGGGTGTATAATTATTTTTAGCTAATTTTCGTAGAACAAATTCGTTAATGCATTTTTGAATTTTTTATCGAAACGTTTTTCAAAAAACTGTTTTCAGAAACCTGCCCCCATTCCCCCTCGGATCTACAAACCCCAAGAAAAATTTCTTGTTCACACCCCCCAAGGAATTTACGGGACCAGGAGCGAGTAGGGGTGCTGAGCGAGGTAGGTAGTAAAAAGGAAATATGAGCAGAAAATTCGAATAAAGCGGGCTTGAAAGCTGTCTTTTTCACATCTTGAAGCCATATCCCCCTTAAACCCTGCCTACCCCGCACACCACCCCTATTCACTCCCAGTCCCATAACTTCCTTGGGGGGTGTGAACCAGACATTTTTCTTGTGGTTTGTGCATCCAGGTGGAGTCCTAGTAATGTTTCTGAAGACAATGTTGAAAAGCATTCGGGAGCTAATCTGCAAATTTACCGAATTTTAATTAAATGCTTCAAATTTCAATAACTCAATTTGCTATTAACGTAAGCTTTGTTGGATAGAAAACCAACATTTAAGTTTATTTTCGGAAATTTTTTGTATATTTTCAAACTATAAGTAATTTTGATAAAATATAGTAGATTGTTTCTACCACATGGGCTATACCTACCTAAATTCACTTCCATAACACATTTGCTGCATCTAGACTTTTGAAAAATGTTTATATATATTCAAACAATAAATTTATTTTAATGAAATATGGTACATTGTTTCTATTACATAGGCAACCAAGTTTGATGCCTGCTTTCATCAAAGAAAGACATTTGCTATTAAAAATATTTTAAAGAAAATTCGCTACCATAACGCACTTGCTGCGTCCAGAGATTTTTATTTTTATAATAAAAAGAAGGTATTATAAATGACATTAACTCTAAGAAATTATTATATTGAAATCGTACAGAATCCCACTTTAATAATTTAGGTTCAAAAGAAAACTGTATTAAGTATACACTATTTTTGTATTGAAAAATATTAAGATGAATTGTTTAGCACCAGAATTAAAAGGTTGTCAGTAAAACTTAAAAAAACACATATAAATGACAGTGAGAATAAAAAATAATCATAATTGAAAGTTTCCTGTAAGAATTTCCTCTAAATCGCTCTACTCGACAATTTATAGTTGTGACAATACAGTTTTATTCTGGGGTACAAAAATATTTTGAAAATTTTAGAAAATCCAAAGCAATTTCTATGTAAAACAGGTACATATTATGTCAACATCGCAGCCATGACATATATCCATATTTCATTTTATTTTTTAGACTGAGAATAAGATAATAATATTATCTCATTCTCAGAGTATATTATCATAATATACGATCTCCATTATTATAATTTAATATGTACCAAAGAGGTTGTATATACCATGATACAAATAAGGAGAGGGAGAGATATGATATTCAGACTATCTATTTTTAGACCTGTCACGCGCATGGTGTCAAGTGGTGAGCCCAATGCAACAATAACATGGTGTCGTGCTGTGAGGTTTGACGTTTCATCAAAACATCTTAACAAATTACGTATTTTACTAATATTTAAGTGCATACAGTTGGACGTAATAAAAATGAAAGAGATTAAATTTATTGCTGCTATCTATATTATCTGAAAAAGACAATATAGGCGTAACTACAACCGCATTAAACTGACGTAATGACACTGTTTGATTGAGAATGACTTTGTTTTAAGTGTGTAGTTGGACTTCTATAACGTTACTCACCGCGTGACGTCATAGGAGGGGGCGGGGCATATGCGCAATATCATATCTCTTCTAAGTCATTATATCATGGTATATACAACCTCTTTAATATGTACCGATATGCAACAGGTTCTATAGACTGCAAAGTTTTAATCCATGGATATACAATGGACTAGTTCACCAAGCGCCAACAGTTGAATAGTTGTGTCAACATATGCGTTTATCCGTTATGCCGAGTTTCTGCTTGAACTCATCTGTTGCCGATTACCAAAGCAGAATGACAGACAAACGTCACAGAATAGTTCTTGAAGTCAACATTGCGTTCTTCAATCTCCAACTGCTGTAATGTATGGGTAGTCAGTAGATGGAAGCTTAAACTCATAGCTCTTGGCGCCTGATGAACTTAGCCACCGCTTTTTACACTTTAGAAGGCTGTGACTTGGCCAATGAAAAAAGTCAAGTGGCGGTATATGCTTGCAATATATAAAATAATGTATATGAGTGTAATCTGCATCTGAGAATAAGGCAAATAGGCTCGTGATAAAGAATGTTCATATAAATGGTGGTCATGGTCATCTATCCGTGCACTTAAATGTTAATATCCGATACCCTTTACACTTCGAATTTTATTCGCATGACGACGAAATTAGCCAACCATAAACTTCCAAAATGATAGGATATGATTAACTGAGTGGGATAGGTAAATATGAAAACTACACAGCTGTGACAATAATGACAAGTCCAACAAGTGCCAGCAAAACAGTAATACAGTTTGCCGCGTTGTCAAATTAGGAAATTTTCTTTAAAAATGCGGGGAATTTGTCTTTTTACACGAGTTACAGGGATATTAGTGAATTTTCAGTAAAAAAAATCAGAGTGTTATCGATGGTGAGACTTTGCAAACTTTTTTTCAAATGAGCGCGAACTAGGACCCCTAGAGCCCATATCCGGAGTCAGTTTAAATATATATATATATATATATATATATATATATATATATATATATATATATATATATATATATATATATATATATATATATATATATATATATATATATATATATATATATATATGTGTGTGTGTGTGTGTGTGTGTGTGTGTGTGTATGTATGTATCCAACCGATAACTCAAAAAGTAATTAACCGATTTGGATAAAACTTGGCAAGTATCTTTCTTTCATTGGACGATTTCGTTAGCCAGGAAAATAACACAAGGCTTTCCGGGAAAATTTGGAGTTTTCTTTCGAAAAAATGTTTAATCTCCGAAAATTAAAAAGCTATTTTAATGATCTTTTTGTGGAAATGTTGCCTTTGGAAACCTTACTACATACCAAAATTCAATTTTCTAAGTTTATACAAAATTGAGTTATTCGAATTTGAAGCATTTAATGAAAATTCACTACCATGCTGCGTCCGCAACTGTTTTTGTAGGAAATATTTGCGGCGAAAATCATTTACTATTCGGAAACAGGTTTTTTAAATTAAACTATAACTCTGGTTGCTGGTACTTTCAGGCCTGGACGTATTTTAAAGTGTATATAGATATAATGTTATAGGTATTACAGTTTGTTTGCAATTCATAATTTGAAATTTTAAACTTGGCTGACCTTATAGAGGCCTAAATTCGCGTTTGATTTCAATCTTCCACGCGAGTGGAATAAAAAGGAAAATAACAGAACCTATATAGCCGGCTACAATTTAGATTTATGATAGAGTACATTATGTACCTATTAGGTGTAGGTAGGTAAGGTACCTAAGCTTTACCGTTTCGTTTCTCATAAACTATAAATTCATTAATTCAGTGGTATTAGAAATAATAAATAATAAAAAAAAAACAATGCAAATAACGAAATTAAAATAGAGAAAAATTATGTTGGCGATTTGCGTTTGAGATGAAACCTGGCTAATGGCGTAATTTCACTATTTCATGTAAACTGACTTTCCGAACTGTGTCGGTCAATTCTGGCGATTTCTTAACATCGTATGGTAGTATGCGAAAAATACAACCAGGACATCTGGCAACCCTGGGCAGATTGCTGTTTCAGAGTTGCAGGTGGTTGCACTTTGCAATGGTAAACATAAAAGAATTTCAAAAATGTGAAGATAGTAGAAGTGTTTGTGGGCAAGATTTATACCTTTAGCTTTAGTAAGACTGAAAATGGAATCTCTTAAAAATAGGAAACATAAAATTAGGACCAACAATGATCTAAAAACAACAGTAGAACAAATATATGAAAGTAAAATGGATCAAAAAAGTGAACAAACTGACTTAAGAAAAGAGCAACTTATAAATAATAACAGTAATCATGTAAATACAGCGGAGACAAATCGTGGGGAGATAAAGTATGAAAAACGGAAGTTGTTTAGTGTTAATTTCGAAATTGATCTGCTCTCTGTAACCCTATTTGTATGTAGTATTTTAACTAGAATGTATAAATTGGAACAACCCAGGAACATTGTGTAAGTTGGGTTTGGTTTATACAAGTGCTTGTTTAATTTAGATGTTTTTTTTTAGGTTCGATGAATTACATTATGGGAAATATGTTTCGTTGTACATGAAAAACACATTTTTCTTTGACACCCATCCGCCACTTGGCAAGCAGCTAGTTGCATTGGCGGCATACATATCAGGTTTTGATGGAAACTTTAAATTTGACAGAATTGGCAGCCCCTATACTAGTGAAGTGCCTTTGTGGGCTCTACGTTTTGTACCAGCATTTTTTGGCAGCCTAATAATCCCAGTTACATATCATTTAATGATTGAGATAGGTTTAAGTCAGTGGACATCAATACTTGCTGCTCTACTGTTACTATTGGACAATGCACTACTTACCCAGAGTCGTTTTATATTGATGGAATCAATGTTGTTATTTTTTTCTTTATTTGGAATTTTGTGCATTTTGAAGTTCCGAAACTGTAGGTCAAGACCATATTGTTTTCAATGGTTTATGTGGTTAGTTATTGGATCAGTCTCACTTACTTGTGCCCTTTCAGTAAAGTTTGTTGGTTTTTATTCATGTTGTTTGGCCTTAGCAATACTAGGCTGTGATTTCTGGAAGCTTCTAGCTTTACCAAAGATGTCAGACAGGGCACTATTAATTAGGTTTATCATTCAGTCACTTATTACATCAGTCATTCCTGTTTTAATTTATTTGGGTGTATTTTATGTACATCTTTCAGTTCTTAATAAAGCAGGACCACATGACAGTATCATGACAAGTGCCTTTCAGGCATCCTTGGAGGGTGGCCTAGCATCGATAACTAAAGGACAACCTTTGATAGTTGCTCATGGTTCCCAGATCACATTAAGGTAACTAAAGTTTATTATCAATACATTATTTGTAGCAATAAAATAAGAAACGTTAAATATACTTTACAATATTAAACAGGTTAGGTAGATTGCAGTAGATGAGAAACAGAGTACAAAGAGGAGAAAATAACATTACTGTGGCAAATAGGGGGTACAGTCTGCGAAGAGCACAAGAGTTATAATCAAAACAGCACATCAAGTGCTGCAACACATGTAAAACAAGGGAAACAAGAAAGTGCACAAAATACAAATTTCTTAAGAACCTTCATGGTTGAGTGGTAAGAACATGTGCCTCTGAACTGAAGGATACTGGGTTCGACCCCAGGGTTCTCCTTTCACTTTTTCAGTACATACTGTAACATTAACATCAACTAAGGTTGTGGCATTGTGTTTGAGCAAGTTGAATGTCTGCATGTTCCGCCCTTCCTGAGTGCGTACAGCAGTTGGTCCCGTGTTCATGTGACGTTGGGTACGTTAAAGATTCCTAACCTTCTTACAGAAAGGCAGTAGTTTGGCAAAATTTTCAGGATAGTGATGTGAAACTTCTTCCTGGATTCGGTGATTGGCCATAGCCACTGAAATAGACCAACGTTAAATAAACGAAAACACACACACACAGCACAAATTTCTTACTAAATCAGTCTGTACTGAGGAGTTGAAATTTTTAAGACATGTCCTTTTTTTGAAAAACCGTAAGAGATTTTGTCATAATCAACTTTCACATTGTCACAACGCCTGGAAGTATCGCATTGGCTACAAAAATTAAAAAAGTTTTTTTTTCGTACAAAGAATCAAAACAAATAGAAAACATGATAGCCACGATAACTTTAGAATGAATTGAGATATTGTCTTCAAATTATTATTATTTTTTTTTTTAATTTCAACAACACACCACGAAGGCTTGCGGCCTAATTACTATCGTACCATGGGTGTCGACAAGGAGGAAAGATGTTAATTCTGGACTTGAAGGTTTGGAGGTTCGGGGGAGAAGGAAAAGCATGTGCCGGCAAGGAATTCCACAACTTGGAAGTCCTCGGGACAAAAGAGCAGGCATAACAAAATGTTCTATGTCTGGTGACCTGGATAGTTAAAAGGTGCATTCGCTCTGTTCCCCTGGTAGATCTGTTGGGGGCAGCAGGTGGAGGAACTATGGAAGAAAGCTCCTCTGAGCAGTGCCCGTGCAGATATCTATAAAAGAGAGAGAGGTCACTAACGGCACGTTGGTGGGCAAGGGATGGCAGCCTTTGGGTGAGGGTAGGGTCACCGATGAGATGTATAGCTCTCTTCTGAATGGAGTCCAGGATAGCGACTGCAGACGTGGCAGCAGCACACCAGATGCGGGAACAGTATTCGAGGTTTGGTCTTATTTGTGAAGTATGTAAGGTATAGAGATTAGCTGGTGAAAAGTATTTGTGAGCCCGGAAGAGGAAACCTAATTTCTTAGCAGCCGCTTCTGCAATTGATGTGACATGTTGGTGCTAATTGAGATTTCGATCCACAGAAATACCAACAAGTGAAAAGGACTCATTACTTCGAATAACTTGGTTGTTTATTATGATGGGTCTAGGGCTGGTGTATCTCTTATGAGAAAGAAAGCAAGACTGTGATTTGGTGGGGTTGAATTGTATAAGATTTCTACTTCCCCAGTCTAATATTTTTTGAGATCCACGGAGAGAGAACCCTCCATGAGTCTGCAATCCTAATTGGGCTAAAGAGACAGGCTTAGAATATTGTATATTTGAGTGGAGGGTGCTGTCGTCCGCGTAACTGTGAACTGGGTTGGATGTGCTAGAGAAGAGGTCATTGATGTGGAGAATAAACAAAGTAGGGGCTAAAGCTGAACCTTGAGAACCTCTGCATTCATTGTATACATTGAAATGCTCCGGTTGGAGAGGAAATTTGCTGTCCACGTATAGAGTTTTGGTGGTAGGCCATAGGCCAGTAGTTTATTAAACAGCACTGCGTGCCAGACCTGGTCGAATGCTTTGGATATGTCTAGAGCGACAATCTGGGATTCACCGTGTAGTTCCATAGACTTGTTCCAAGAATGGGTGACAAAGGAACGGAGGTCGGCAGTTGATCTGCGCTGACGGAATCCGTACTGCCTGTCGTGGATTAGACTGTGTTTTTCAAGAAATTTTAGTAATTCGGTGTTTATATACTTTTCCATCACTTTAGAGATGACTGAAAGGAGAGAAATAGGCCTGTAGTTTCTAGGAAGTGCTTTGGTATACAGTTAGCACTCGACAAACGTATGGTTCGGATTGTTTTTGGGTAAAATCGCTTTAGGGGGTTGGGGATGAATGGGGGTTGACTTGGTGAAAATTGACATTTTTTTGTTAAAACTCGAAAAATATAACATTTTATTGTTTATTGATTAGAAAGCTTTTAATTTCATCAAATATCTGGTATTCTGTGCTGAAATTAAATTAGGGGTTGAATGTGTGGGGGTGGAATGTTGCTGACAAAAATCTCTAATTTTTTTTTGCTAAAAATGGCATAAAAAGTGTGAAAACTTATAGAAAACTTGATTCTGGAACGAAAATATTTTTTTCTGTCGGTCGGTTGGTCTGTCAGTCTGTCCGCATGTATGTCTGTTTGTTAATAGGCACAATAACTTTTGAATGAATCGAGATATCATTTTTAAATTTGGTATCCAGTTAGCACCCGACAAAGCAACGTTTCAAATTGTTTTTGGGTAAGATCGCTTCAGGGGGTAGGGGATAAATACGGTGTGATTTGGTGAAAATTGACATTTTTAAATAAAACTCGAGTAATATAACGTTTCAAAATGTATGGGTACAGGAATACAAATATTTTCTTCGTGGTCAAGCCATGCGCCTTAAATTCATTACATGATAATGTCTTTTTGAAGAGAATAAATTATCAACGCTATGTGGAAGTTATGATTCAATTTGCAGCACTATTTTTTGGGGGGATTACAAACAAGATGACTAAACGTATTAAGTGTAAATAAATTGAAAATTGTATTTGGGTAGTAAAAAAAAAGTTTTTGCAAAAATTGATCAGTTTTTTTAGGGCCGTAAGTCAACAATATAATAATTCTAAAATCTATTATGCTTAGATTATTTTAATATTACCTGTAAATAAAGGCATATCAGATCAGAGTAGGAAAATAAACGTTTATTTTTAAAAAACTGGAAATTTACTCCCTTTTTTTTACCACCACTGACTAAAAAATTGTATTTTATTTTTTTTTACTAAAATTTGTACCAAATGTGAGCTGAGAGTTCACTAAATCCAATAAAAGAATCACTAATTGATCAAATAGTTTTAGAGCAATGTAGAAGAAAATGGAGATCAGCGTAACCGGGTAGGGCCCATTCAAAAAGAATCCGCCTCAATTCCCTTGAATGTTAGACCGTTTGATTTTTAGTTAATTTTAGATTTTTTCAAATATTTTATTAAAGCATCACATCCTAGAATGGGTATTTTTGCCATCCCTCTTGTCGACAAGAAAGTATCTCTAATATCAAATATATGTGCAGCTTCAAGGTGTAAGCAGTACTGCCTGATTGTGGTATCTTTAAACATTTATGTCTTGAAACCCACGCACCATGAACTGTAGAAAAATGATAAAAGCAAATTTGCATTTTTATTAATATTGTTTATCACCACTACAGCGTTGATGTAACCTTTTTGGACCACATTTCATATATAGGGTGGCGCATTGAAAACGAAACAGACCGATTTGCATCCAGAGATTTTTTTTTTTTTAAGAAACACTGAAACACGTCAATTTTATTATTGAGGGGACATGTTTTGACATCAAACTCAACTTTGTCTCATCAACCCCATACGGGTGGTGATAACAACCCTTATATTTTAAATAGGGAACATGGGTCGAGTGTTACATCATTTGAAAGCACTTTCTTTTCTGAATTAAGCATACTAATTTTTTTGAAAGTTTTATCAACTCGTTTAAAAATTATTCACAGTTGAAGATGCAAAAACACATTTCACTCATTCCGATAAGAAATGTGCTGATAGTCAATGTCTTGTTGGCTTGTAAACAAAAAATTGACTATCAGAACATTTCTTATCGGAATGAGAGAAGTGCGGTTTATTATCTCAGTTTATCGGTCGGTTTGATACTTGATAGTACTACCAAAAATTAATTTCACAATGGTGTATTCTGCAGAAAAAAGAGTTAAAATAATTACTCTTTTTTTAAAAAACGATGACTGTGCCAACCGTACCGCAAATTTGTTTAATGAACGACATCCGAACAGACATGTTAACAGAAAATACATTTTGGAGTTAGTTGCAAAGTTTCGACAAAGTGGTTCAGTAGCCAACAAAAAACGGGATCCTGAACGTGAATTTCCGGTTAGAAATGAGACTACTGAGATTGAAGTTTTAAGACAAATTGCTGCAGACCCAACTTTGAGCACGAGAAAATTGGCCACTGTTTCAAACATCAAAAGAAGAACTATTCAGCGAATATTGAAGCATCATAAATTTCACCCGTATAAAATTCATCTTGTACAACTGAATAAAGATGATTTTGATCGGCGGCTGGAGTTTTGTGAAGTTATGGCTGCACGAATAGCTGATAACGGGAACTTTCTGTTCAATATCTGTTTTTCAGATGAGTGTACGTTTTTATTAAACTCTACAGTCAATCGTAATAATTGTCTTTATTGGGCAGATAATAATCAAGAAATTTTCACGAAGTCTACACTTAAACTCCACAGAAATTGAATGTCCGGACTGGCATTTTTGGAGACCGTTTAATTGGACCAATTTTTCTTGATGGCAAGTTAAGTGGCGAAACGTATTTGGAGTTACTAGAAGATATTGTTTACCCTCTACTAATTGACATTGTTGAAAATGATGATCGCTATCAAGAAAATCAATTAGTGTTTCAACAAGATGGAGCTCCTCCGCATTTTTCACAACGTGTTAGGGAGTTTTTTTAACAGAGAGTTTCCAGGACAATGGATTGGGCTTTTGAGTGGCCCCCTAGATCACCCGATTCAACTCCTTTAGACTTCTTTCTATGAGGCCATTTAAAGAGTAGAATTTACGAAACAGAACCGGAGTCTCTGGAAGAATTACGACGACGCATTGTTGAAGAATGCCGTCTAATAACTCCACAAATGCTCCAGAATGTCAGAGCTCGTTTTGAACAAAATTTGTACTTTTGTATGGAAGCTGGTGGTTAACAATTTGAAAACTTACTTAACTGAATAAACATTTTTGAACGTTTGGTTTTGTTTTTTAGTTTTTTTTAACGAAAAATTGACTAATTAGTGCATTTCTTATTACAATGAATGAAATACATTCTTGCAGCTCCAACTGTGAATAATTTTTAAACGAGTTGATAAAACTTCCAAAAAAATTAATGTGCTAAATTCAGAAAAGAAAGAGCTTTTTCAAATCATGTAACACTCGACCCATGTTCCGTATTTAAAATATAGGTGTTGTTATCACCACCCTTGAGGGGTTGATGTGACAAAGTTGAGTTTTATGTCAAAACATGTCCCCCTCAATATTAAAGTTGACGTGTTTCAGCGTTTCTTAAAAAAAAAAATTCTGGACGCAAATCGGTCTGTTTCATTTTCAATGCGCCAGCGTGTATATTGTTATATATTATAAAAGAGAAAGCAAATAAGAGAATATAAGACAAGTGAATTGGAGTTCAATTCCAGGTAATCACAGAACAGGTTTATTGACATGCTTAAAAGACAAAGTTTAAAATAATTTCATCCGAACGAGGTGTCAGTAGTAAAATTTTAAAAGTAACTAGACTGAAAATCTTAAAATATAATAGCCACTTCAAACAAGTATATAGATCCCCAAAAGTTAGGTTTGCTGTCACTCTAAAAGTTCTTGCAACAGGAGATTGATGCAGAATTTTGCAGAATTTTTAAAATTTCCAGATTACTTTCGGAAGTATGAAGAGCACTTTGTGGAGTCCTTAAAGGCTTTTGTAAAGGTAACTAAATTAGATGCACACATCAAAAGATGCTAGAAATGTTTCATTTACATGAGCGTTCACTAGAAAAATTGGTTTTCATTGTAGGCTAAGCAGTGGCGGCTCGTGACTTTGGGAGTAGGTGAAGCAGAATCCGCGCATCCCCAAAGGGAGGTCCAGGAAGACGAAGACCCGCCTGCGTTGCAGGCAAAACATTTTAAAATTTTCAAGGTCACACATTCTCCTGGCACATTAGTATTTAAATGAAAAATCAATTTTTACAAAAATATAGACTTTCACAAGGAATAATGACCAGGAATATTCTATGAGAGCAGACTGTACACATACTGTACACGCACGCATACGGTAATATAATACGGCGCGTATTACCTATGAAAATCTGTTTATAGAGTGAAGAGCTACAAGCATTTTTTTTTTTTCAAATTCAAGGCCCTTTTTTTCTTTACAACTTAAAATTTTATATCTAATATTTTATTATTTCGAAATTATTCTTTTAGAGGTGACAATAAACAAATCAATTCCACTTACCAAAAAGAAACATGAAACATCCAGCTTTTCAAAGTATGTAAATGTGACACATACCAGATTATTTAACGGCAACATAGTAAAAATAAAAATACGCCTCTGACGATCCGACTCAATCTAAATAAACGACGGACACTAAGCTTTGAGGCAGGTTCAGGACTCTGCATCACTTTTGTGACTAATAAACACCAACCTACCAGTGCGCGTGCCGTTGCCATGGCAATAGTCTCATGCAAGCGTCCCGAAACAGATGCATAATTTGTATATGAACGAATCTAGCTCAGTCAGTCTGCAGTTGCTTAACGCTCTAGAGTAGACTGTGGTCTGCAATAAGTAAGCGCTGCATGCTGGGTCATGTATACATTCAATTCGGTGATCAGGGGCGGGCTTGCAAACTATATCGTACCATAAATTTCTATAAAAATACCTTATCAACTGCGGCGCGACGTAACAAGATATTTTTATGTGGTTGTACCAAATGAATTTGAGAGAATAAAAAAAAATTATCGTGGATTTTTAATAAAAAAGTGTAACTTAACCGAAAAATATAGGTGAAGCAGCGCTTCACCTGTATCATCAGACGAGCTGCCACTGAGGCTAAGCTGTGAGTTCCTACAATTGCTAACAATGTGAATGAAACTTTCCATACTTTGAGTGACTTGAGGCAACAGTTTGCAAAAGTGGAAACTTTCACATTACTATTTTACCCCAAATTGTTGTAATTGGTATAAAAGTCATATGGTGAGGGAAGTGGGACAGTTACTACTTGTTCATGTTTTTTGACTATTCTATAAATCACAACTTTTTTCCATAGGCATACGCATGGGAGAACTTGTTGGTTACATTCACATAACCATGTTTATCCAGTAAGATATCCTGACAAAAGGGGCTCCAGTCATCAACAACAAGTTACCTGCTACTCTTTCAAGGATGTTAACAATTGGTGGATTGTTAAGAGACCTGAGAAAAATGATCTTGTTGTAGAACACCCTACTGACCCTATTAAACATGGAGATGTTATACAACTTGTACATGGTAAGTACACTGGAACATACTGTTGGCAGTTCTTAGTTATGTCCCATTTAGCCAATGTTCTAATAGTGACTAAGCCACTGTAAAATAAAGAAAGGTATATACCTAGGTAGATATAAAATAAATTGTCAAAATTTGCCTGAGAGCTGTTAACTATGTGATACAAAGAAGATAGCGTTGATTGCTACATTACATTTACCAGAGTTGTAGATTAAAAGGTGGTGGCATGTTTGGGTCAGCCAAGCACCTGTAGCATTTGATATATGAGGTTGCATGTTAAAGAGTTCCTTATTTTCTAAATAAGTTTAGTTGAATGCTATGTTTAATGGAATTCCAATAAGTTACGTGTGGACACCTTTGTCTTTACATGTATGTAGGTTACTCTATGTAGTGGAAAAGGAAATTCCGATTTTCGCCATCAAGGTACGGGATGCCGAGGACGATATTAGGTTGACTAGGCCATATACCCTCAGGATCCCCAGTAGGGATCAGTGGAGGGAAAATGAGGTTGCATTCCAGCCCGCAAGCCTGGTCTGTTTTACCGACAGATCGCGGCTGGAGGATCAACAATCCTCCGGGGCGGGAATATACATCGAAGGCCTGGGGATGCGCGAGAGTTATGTTCTTGGCGCATATACCACGCCATTCGAAACAGAGGTGTACGCTATCCTGTCTGTGGCCAATAAACAGGATGTGAGGAGGAGCCCCGAGAAATGTGTGTACATTTGCTCGGATAGCCAGGCTGTTCTCCGGGCAGTCTGCGTGGCCAGAATCAGGTCAACACTGGTTCAGGAGTGCGCTGACGCCCTCGAAGGACTAGCCAGGACAAAGGAGGTGCAACTGGTGTGGGTTCCGGGACACTGTGGCGTAGCGGGGAATGAGGTGGCGAATAATCTCGCTAGGTTTGGTTCCCGGCGGCCGTTCTATGGCCCAGTGCCTGCGATAGGCATAAGTAGGAAGACGGTCTCTGTCGCATTAGACAGGTGGACAGAGGAAGCAATGGAGAAGCACTGGGGGTCGGTTGGCGGCTGTAGGCAGGCGAGGGACTTCATGGAGGGGACAGACAGAGATCAAGCTGTCTGGCTACTCGGTAGGAGTCGACCTACGCTTCGCCGCATCCTTGGGGTGCTGATAGGCCACTGCGCCCTCAGAAGACACCTCACATTGATAGGGGTAGAGAGGGATCCCATTTGCTAGGAATGCGGCGAGGATGAAGAAACGTCCTACCACTACCTGTGTGAATGCGAGGCTTTTGGAAGTCTTCGAGCAGAATTGTTCGGATCGAGGACTCTGCAGAGGAATCAAGTAAGTACCGTCCAATTGAAAACCGTCACAGCCTTCATTTCGAGGTCAAGGCGGTTTGGCGACGGAACCGAGGAAGAGTAGAGCATGGTTGCTGCGTTGCTGGGGTTAGCAAAAAGGGCCCATTGTGACCTACTTGCTTGGCGTTGGCCTCCTCGCCACTGCTACTACTACTACATGTAGTGAGTGGGGTATTTCAGTCCCTCCACTGCAGCATTACGTCTATTGTCGCTCACACCTAATTGTTTAAAATTTCACATGTCAAAACTAGCTTCTTACACAATTCAATCGAAGTTTGAAGGCGAAAGTTGTTCAAGATCTCTTGGTGCTCCATTTACCATCTTCCCAAGATACACGAACATTTCTATTTGTTCAAGTTGTGCGTTTAGCTTTAAATCCAGTTTTGCAGTCCTATTCTTATCTTGATTGCTATTTAGGAAATTTGCCTAAATAAATAAAACAAAGCAAAAGTAAAACTTGCTCGATTCACCAAAATACAATGTTTTTTTACAACTGTTATCTGATGCATGTCAATAAGTGCGTATTTCTCCTAAAAATCATACAGTATGTAGAAAACGATGTCACCTATATTGACAAAGTCCAGTTAAACTGACTAAATTAATTAATACATTACAGTTCTCCCCTACAAAAGAAAGTTGTTAGGTATACATTAAACGTTCTGCTGGTCTCACTACGGGTTTAGGTCGCTCTGAAGTATTCACATATGTAGCTTCTGATGCAATTGTCAGCTGCACTGTTTCACTCTTGACTAGATTGTCCTTATTTTTATTAAGGTTTGTAGTTTCCCACACTTCGTCAGAAACTAAAATCAAAGGATCACTAACTACAAACTTTTTAATCTGGTTTAAATGCTGCTTCCAGATAACATCATTTAATGACAAAATTTTTAGCAAATACATGGCTTTTCCAATTTTGTTTACAAATAATTACATTCTTATTACATGTTTTTGTACATTTCTGTAATCCTCAACAGTAACAGTTTCATTAATCTCTAAATTTAAAAATCTTTTACCTCCATGGTACGTACCGCTTCTGTAACCTTTGTTGATTAACGATTTTATTTTTAACATTTAAAGAAATTTGATCTGTTTTTTCAGGTAAAAGGTTATCAAATCTATTGCTCAAATATCTATTAAATATTAACTTTGCAGGTGTGACACTAGTTGTACCATGTGGTGTGTTCCTAAAGTTGAATAGAAAATTACATAAAACTTTGTTGGTGTCAATATTTTGTTTATCCCCCAAAGCATTTTTAAGCACATTTTTTACCGTTTTTACTGCGTTAGACGAAGGTTGAAAGGGGGGTGAAGTTGTGTGTTTAATGTTATTTCCACGCAAAAATTCCTGAAACTCTGGAACAACAGCTTTTCGCGTTACCAGTTACGATTTGCTTTGGCAAGCTGAATCTTGCAAAAGTGCTCTTAGACAGGTTATAATGGCTTTTGAGGTTATCAAATTTAATGGAAAGACCTCCAAACAATTTGAATGACTGCCAATTAATATCAAAAATTGTCAATTTAAAAATGGACCCATAAAATCTAGATGCTGTCTAGACCACAGATTTTCTGGCCAAGGCCAATTTTCTAAAACTGCCTTATTAGGAGTTTTCATATATAACATGCAACTTGCGCAGGAACTACAAATATTCTCTATTTCCTTGTCTAAACCTGGTAACCAGAAATACGACTGAGCTAAACTCTTCATTTTCACTATTTCCGTGCCTCTGTGGGAATGCAGTCCACAGGCTTGCAGCAAGTGCTCCTGAAGCATAAAGAAGCCCTGCATGTCTTGTGGGACGTGTCTGGGCGGACTAGCTGCGATGGGTTGTAAGCAGGAACATATACTTACCGTAGTATCAGTGTTCATTTTTGCCTGCTTAAAATATGTGCATCAAAATAAAGACTTAATTTCAATTACATTCCTATAATGCCAGGAAAAAAGCTGACTTTAGCATACCATGCCAAAGACTAGCCAGAACGCAATTGGGTCTGAATTGTTTGGGTTTGAAGCTGATAACAGACTGCCAAGTGAATTGAAAGAAATGCCTGAATCATTATTTACCAGAGAGGTTAAAAGACTTTTGCTACAGAGAACATTATATTCAGTGGATGAATATTTTATATCTAGTTGGTAAAAGCTATTAAAGCAGCTCCTTGTGATTTTAAATATATTTTGTGTTGTTTTGTTGCCAGTATTTATACATGGATTAATTTGTTTGTTGTTTGTTCCTTGTCGTTTCTGTAGTGTTCTTTACAATTATTGTATTTTATATTTGACCATCCGTATTTTGTATATCTTTCATGTGTATACATATATTATTTACCTGACCAGTCATGTAGTTTCTGGATGGCAAATAATAATAATAATAATAATAATAATAATAATAATAATAATAATAATAATAATAATAATAATAATAATAATAATAATAATAATAATAATAATAATAATAACAATAATAATAATAATTATTATTATTATTATTATTATTATTTTTATTATTATTATATCATATGTCTCAGTATTCAGTCATGCATTTAATTTCTCTTTTATATATTATACAAATACTGTGGTGTTTTTGCAAATACAATTCCTTTAACTAGTATGGTATAATGGAGAAATCTTCTTACGTTCACCTTTAATAACTGCATCTCTCTAAGTGCTGGTGTGACGTGATCTCTATAGCTAACATTTGTGATATATCGAAAATAAGAGTTCTTAATCTTCTGTAACTTAATATTTATCTTCTGTTGTTAAACATGGGTCATATACTGAATCACAGTAATTGAGATGAGATAACACGAAAAATTATGTTTATAATAATTTTGTTTGTGGATCTACGGGGTATTTCAGTGATTGCGAATTTGCTTCAGGCTACCGTATGGTTTCCTAGTAATTGTTGACACATGTTTTGTAAATTTGTCCCTACTGTTTAAGGTAACTCCTAAATTTTGTACTTTATTACATAATATTATAGAGAGCCCATTTGCATTACTCCCAACTCTAGTACTTTCATTAAACTGAATACCAGTTGTTTTTGAGCGTTCAGTACTAATGAATGCATTGTTGTCCATAATGTTATCTCTCCAAGTCATCATTGATTTTTGCAATTGCCCTATCTTCCTCTTCTGGTTTGTAGTTTATTGTATGTCATGAGAACACAGATGTATTTTACAGTTTTTGGTGCAGTTTACAATGTTTGCCATGTATATAGAGAACCACAAAGGGCCGAGGATAGATCCTTGAGGAACACCTGAGTTTAAGGTTTTGGGATTGGAGACATTGTGAACATCTAACACAGCTACTTGTGATCGTTCACATAAATACTTTTGAAACCACATATACATATATTCACTCTTTTTATTAGGTCAATATTTGCTGTTTAATTGTATTTGTGGTAAATGCCAGACTAATATATTTAATTTAACTGATTACCTTTTCATTATTATATGTAGATATTTTTATCGATAGCTTTTATTTTCAGCAATTCATAAGTAGGTTGAAGGTGTTGATTTTCTATTGTTTTTCATATCTTTTACGTTCATAGGTAGGTAGACTACCCAGATGTTTTTGGTTTTATGGTGGTAAGTTTATTATCATTTTGTTTGATTTACTATTGATTGAATTGTTAGTTTTACATAATTATCGAATTATCTGGATTTAGACCTTGTCAATGAATCAAAGAAGTGGCACTAAAATTTATAACAATAGGACATAGGAGGTTGGAGAAGAATAGATATATCTGTATTACTTTTAGACCTGGAAAAAGCATTTTATAATTTTAATTGGAAAATACTGTTTCATATGATTTTAAAAAATGAATTGGAGACATACATGCATTATTCTCAATCTAGGCAAAAATCAAAACACCATAATAAATAATAATATATTTCCGCGACTATGGCCAATCACCGACGCCAGGGAGCAGTTTCACCTCACTAACCTGGAAATTTTGCCAAACGTCTGCCTTTCTGTAAGAAGAGTAGAGATCTTTAACGTGCTCAAAATCGCATGGACACGGGCCCTACGGCTTTACGCCCCCTCTGAAGGGCGGAACCACAATCCCGGTTGATGTTAATTTTACAGTATGTACAGAAAAAGTTAAAGGGGAATCCTGGAAATGTAACACAAGTACCCTTCGGTTCAGAGGCACACGTTCTTACCACTGAACCACAGAGGCTCTCAGTTTATTTATAGAAGACAGGCTAAAGGTAAATACAACTGCAATATAAATGGATGCTGGTTCCATTGCATGAGGTATTCTGATAACATAACACTGGTAGGAGAAACTGAAAAACAATTGGAAATGATGGTCAGTGTACTGCATGGTATGTTCGAGGAATCAAACTAAAAAGTCAAGATGACGAAAACAAAAGTAATAAAGATAAGAATAGGACTGGGCAAATGTATATAAATCTCAATGGCCAACACTTTGAACAAGTAGAAATGTAGAACTCAAGGCGACATCCCACCGAGTTCCGCTCTCGAGCATCACCCAAGCGACGTGGTTTTTCCGTTTCGAAGCACACAGTGGGGCACTCAAAATCTGGATGTATACCACTCCCCGACACACGCCAGCGCTTAACCCAAGGCGGTATCATCTGGAACCCCGCTCCCAAGTAACAACCAAGTGAGGTCAATTAATTGTCCATTTCGAAGTCCACAGTGGAGGCCTCAATATCTGGGTGTATATCACTCTCCAAAGATATCCACCTCCCTCCAGGTTCGTCTAGACCAGACCCCCGCCAATGTTTGACTCCAATTAGTCTCCTCTTACGACAGGCAGGAGTTAGTTTGGGCCTATTCTTTTAGTTCGTCCTTGGAGCCACAGGGGACATTCTGGGTGTAACAAGTGTATTATTTTGATCCTTCTTGTATCACAGCGAGTTTTCAGTTTGTGATAAATCAACGGAAATACAGCATCTGCTTCTTTACAAAAAAGATTTAAAACGGTGTGCCACGGAGCTCTATTTTGGTACCTATTTTGTTTTTAATCTTTATAAATGAATTTTTTTGCACATGATAAATTCTTGTGTGGTGTATCCTTGATGTGTCCAAACGCTTATTAACAAGTCAACTGAAGTGGGGGAGAAAATGTCAGTCTGGTGTCTGGAAAACCATTTAGTATTAAATGTCAATAGGACAGTTACTTTCGTTTGGACACGTTAATTTAAATAGCATTAATATTAATAAGTTTTGGCAGAGGAATTGCAAATAAAGTAAATTCAGTCAAATTCTTGGGGATAGTGTTGGATGACAACTTTCAGTGAATGATTAAGATCAGTCGGATTTTCTCAAAGATTAATTCATCTGCCTATGTCATAACATATTAAGAGATCGAGTAAATAGTGAAATTCTCATTGTGTTTTATTTTACAAGTGTGCAATCGATCATCTCTTACAGCAATATGATCATACAAAGGCGAATAATCAATGCGGGAAAAATTTTAAGCAATCAAATATAGTTACAGTACCATCTTTATATATTTGCGCAACAGCGTGATTTTTGAAGAAAAAAATATGGATTTATTCCAAACTAATTCATATTACTACAGTAAGATGATAACCAGAGGAAGAATTAACTTAAGCATACTTATGCATCACACTGTCTTATTTAGTGGAGACCTCTTTGTCAGTTGTGTAAATATTTTCAATGCATTACAGGGTGAGTATTATAAATGATAACCCCTCTTATTTTCGTAATTTCTGGGCGAATTGATCCGTTCAAAAACTTATTTTGAACAATTTTTAACGTAGTTTCTGAATCTGCTATCGCTTGTCAAGAATTTTGAAAAATGTACGAGGTGGAACAAAAAAATTTTTTTTTTTAATGGAACACCCTGTATTCTTTTACATATTATAATTTGTCATTTTTTTCTGATTACAAAAATATATAGTTATAGCACATTTGGATAAGCAGTTTTTAAGTTATGATGAAATATGTAAAACAACACATCTATTTATGTATTACTCAATAATATACAAAGTAGCCTTTGGAAATAAAATGTTAACTTTGCATAAACGTCGAAAAGGTTAAAATTTGTTAGTGCTTTTTTTATTAGGAATCTTTATTGTGTGCAAAAAAGTGATCATGCCTTATCATAGTTTAGAGAATAGGCGTAAAATTTTAGAAATATTCTTATATTGTAATAAAAACGTGACTGCTTCACAAAGGGAGTTTAGAAGACTGTATATGAATGAGACTGTGCCTGGCAAAAGAACATTCAGGAAAATTTACAACACAAATTCATTAAAGAATGCAAATAGAAGAAAAACGAGGAATACTATTGGTGAGGAAATACAAATGAATATTCTATTATCGGTTATAGAAGAGCCAAGTCGGTCTACTTATTTTGTAGCTAAAGATTTAAATGTAAGCCAAAGCAGCGTTATGCAACTTTTAAAAAGAAATAAGTATAAACCTCTTCACATTCTTCCTGTTCAACACTTAACCAAGAATGATCGTCGACAGAGAACAATGTTTTTTTGCAAAATGTGTTTTGGACTGATGAGTCGTCCTTTTCTACAGCTGGTTTGTTTAATAGACATAACAAACATCATTGGGCTACAGAAAATCCACATATGGTAAAGCAAATAAAAAAACAAGGACCTAAAATTGTCAATGTGTGGTGTGGGATACACCAAAACAAAATAATTGGTCCATTTTTTTTACATACAAATCTCACAGGTGTAGTTTAAATTTAAGAGCAATCTGGCAGCAAGACGGAGCTCCCCCACATAACGAACTACTTAAACCAAAAATATGACCTGGATAGGAAAAAATGGTCCCATCTATTGACCGGCTGAAAGCCCTGATTAAAATCCGCTAGATTTTTTCCTTTGGGGTGCTCTCAAGAACAATATTTATAGTGAAGAACTGTCGGGGGACACTGTGCAATTAAAACAGCTTATACGACGAGAAATGAATTCTTTTAACGAAAATTCAGCGGTATTTGAAGATGTGCGATCAAATTTTTTACGACCATGTTTCAAATGCTTTGAAAACAACGGAAGTTATTTAGAAGATACAATGTAAATCTTTATATTATTTTCTAATTTTTGTAAGTTTGATACTTTTATTTTATTTGTTTCATGTTGTTTATATTATATTACATTGTGTATGGTTTCGTTATATATTTTGTTGTGACAATCATTGAATAGAGATATTATCTAGTTTTGTATAATAATTAACTAATTATTGACATATTTTTAGGATAAACTAATAGTTTGACGTTTGTATACAAAATTAAAATTTTGTTTCCAAACGCTACTTCGTATATTATTGAGTAATACGTAAACAGATTTGTCATTTTACATATTTCATCATAACTTTACTTATCCAAATGTGCTTTAACTATATCTTTTTGTAATCAGAAAAAAATCGACAAATTATAATATGTAAAAAAATACAGGGTGTTCCATTTAAAAAAATTATATTTTTTGTTCCACCTCGTACTTTTTTCAAAATTCTTGAAAAGCGATAGCAGATTCAGAAACTACGTTAAAAATTGTTCAAAATAAGTTTTTAAACGAATCAATTCGCCCAGAAATAACGAAAATATAAGGGGGTTATCATTTATAATAATCACCCCTAATGAAATTAAAGAAATATTTAATTTAAGTTTAGTTTGATAAGTTTTTAGTGGACAAATAGTTTTATTCTTCAGAGGATTTTAAGAGGTTCTAAGTATTTTTAGTGTTAGCTGTTTTTTATTTGTATCATGTTATTTTTGAAGCTTGTATATTATGACTTTGTGGATGTTAAAGGTTTTGGACCAGATGAAAATATTATTATTATTATGATTGTTAGATTCGAGAATATGTATACTTTTAGAAAATCTGACCCAGTGAGTGAAATGTGGAGCTACAAGATAATGAACAGAATTGCTGAAACTAAAAAGTCTTCGTCGTGACGATAAGGGGACACATATCCTTTCGTCGTGATGACAAGGGAACTCATCGCCTTTAAAAAACTATGAAGACATAATTATAATATCATTGACACTTTGTCATAGCTAATTGTATAACTGTTGATATTTATCAACAAGTCGCAGCTTTTCATCGGATATTCTTTGTTTTGTGTATTTTTATTTAATGTTTTATGACCTCATTAATCTTGGAATGCTTCTGAGAAACACTAAAACATGTGTAAGTATAAATTTATCTTCTAGGTATTACAAGCCGAGCTCTGAATTCCCACGATGTAGCAGCCCCTGTCTCACCACAGTGTCAGGAAGTGTCCTGTTATATAGACTACAATGTGTCTATGTCAGCACAGAATCTCTGGAGGGTGGAAATATTGAACAAGGACCAGAACGGTGATGTGTGGCACACAATACAATCACTGGTAAGGCTCATACATGTTGACACAAACACTGCACTCAAATTCAGTGGAAGACAGCTTCCTGATTGGGGTTTCCATCAGCATGAAGTTGTTGCTGATAGAATCATCAGTCAAGATGATACAGTGTGGAATGTGGAGGAACACAGATACACCAAGTGTGAGTAGATTTTTTTTATGGTTTGCATGTGAAAGAATAGTGTTGGTGAAGTTTCACAACTTTTGTTTTGTTCTTAAATAAATACATCGTGTATTATGATACCAGTGGATAAGTGAATTTTAAAAAGTAGATGTAATATTACACATATTTTAAGGGCATTTTTACATGTATGGGGTGGTTCAGATAATATTTTATCCCACTTAATTTTTTATGTATTTTTGTGTGATTGTATCGGTTACACAAGTTAGATGTACGTGTATGCCAATAACTAACCAATCTTTGTCAGATACCGTAATTTTGACATGTCTAGAAAACTTTTCACAGTTAATTTCATCTTTTTATGATACCTGTTGATGAAACAGATATTAAAACAGACTTTTATTTACAGCGGAAGATCAAAAAGAAAGAGAAATAGAGCTCGTAACAGCTGAAATGATACCAACGGCAGCTACATCACTATCATTTTGGGAAAAGTTTTTCGAGCTTCAGTATAAGATGCTGTTTGCTAGTACTGAAAGTGTCCAGAATCACATGTACAGTTCGGAACCTTCGGAATGGCCTCTTATGTCGAGAGGTATTGCTTATTGGGTCTCTTCTACAAGCAATGTAAGTAATTAAAGAGTTTAGCTGTACTGTACTTTAAAGGCTTAGGTGTTCTAGAAAAAAGAGATTCTAGTGAACAAAGTAAAAGTTAAATTAATAGTGGCTTTGCAGCTGAGAAAATGTAATGTGAAATTGGGTCAGAGGGTAAATGTTGCTTCTGAGGAGAGAGGTTTCAGATTTGAAATTTGATTCTATCTTTTAAATTATACTTTTTATTATTATTATTATTATCATTATTAATACAGACATAACACAGAGGCCACTGGACTATACTGTATATATACAAGAACTCAAATTTTGCTACAGATTGCGAAATGAATACTGCGATTGAATGGATTGAGAAAAAGAAACAAACCATGAAATCAAACATCTCAACAAGTGTATGAAGGATTCAGTTGAAAAAGTTGAACGACTCAAGGTGCCTCTTGAACATCTTCACATTCGCAGCACTGACCACATTTTCCGTCAGAGAGTCCCAGTCATCGAATTAAAAGTTAGCGAAGAAATTCAGACGATGAATAAACTGTTCTTTACTCAACTTAAAACTGTGCCCCCGGAACTTCTGTCAAACGTCAAATGATGCCGGATGGAAACAGGTCGTGTATGATTCTAAAGATTTGTATCAAATTGGTTCTCCTCTGTCTACATTCCAGGGGCTGAATATTCTTCAGGTAAAGGCATTGTTCATAAGGCAGAGTGCTGAATCCGCTAGGCCATCGTGAAACATTACGTTGGACTCTGTTGAGTGATTTCATATCTCCAATCAATTTTAGTGCTCTGGCCGGAACTCCAGGTGGGGTCTCACATACCTCGAGTAGAGCTTGGCGGCGAACTGGGGATCGGGATGCGGAAACACTTTCCTCAGGAGGTAGAGCACGCTGTTGGCTTTCTTGGAGCTTTATTCCGCCTTAGAGATCTACGACAAATTGGGCGAGATGATGATGCCAAGATCAGGCTGAGTGGCAACTCTGTTGAACTGCTGACTGCCGATATAATAGGAGCATTTAGGATTTCTCGCCCCATGTGAAAGCACACCACACTTTTCCAAACTTATTTTTGTATCGTCCGCATATGTTGTGCTGCTCTGGCCTTCAGTGACCTGCGTAAGTCTGAAGTATAAATTAAAAAGAGAATCGGCCTGAGGACTGATCCCTGAGACACACCACTAGACACCAATCTTATTTGCCACTTGTATGAACCCACCTTGACAGAAAATTATCCATTGGATTAAAACAGCCCAGCAAAAGGCCACGTATTCCAATATTTTCTAATTTATGAACAAGCAGATCGTGAGGAACCTCATCAGAGGCTTTGCTGAAGTCGAGATAGATTACATCCATAGACTCTCCATTGTCCAGTTGTCTAGACCAGTCATTAATGGCACACATGACGTTGGTTACGATGGATCTACCAGGAGCAAAGCCATGCTGTGAATGGTCTATAATACCACACTCTATAAGAAGAGGCATCAATTGCTTAACAATAGCCCCCCCCCCCCCTTATGGGGGTGAAACTCACGGGTCGATAGTTGTCCAGAGAAAGTTTGGTTCCTTTTTTGAAAATGCTGCTGTAGAGCAAGCCTCAGGAATAGAAGCAGTTTACTCTCGATTATTCGTGTGCGGATTATCCGGTTTACGGATTGTCCATGCTGAAAAATTTATCAAAATTTCAAATCAGGAATAGATCAAAATTTCAATTTTTTCCGTTTCCTCTCACACAAATATAATAATATCTCTAATAAAACCAACGACCACATAAGTCTGGGTCTGCCTATTATAATTACTATGTTGCAAAAATCATGAGGAAAATTAAACTGTAAAATTCCTTAGAACCTGTAGCTAATGTAGTAGTATATGTATAAGCAGAATAAACTGTCACATATTGCTTATCGTGTTGTGACGAATTTCTATTTATCTCCGAACATCACTATCACTATAATAGGAACGCTGTGAAAGATTTATATCCGGGAATGTTTATGTTAAGGTCATAAATTTTAATTACCCCTATCTTTTTACACTTGATCTCATTCGTGATTGCATGGTGGGCAGGGCAAAAAGCACAAAATAAACTTTTCTTGAGAAAGATAGATGCAGCTGTTAAACATTATGGATGCACTTTCTTTTCGATTTATAAAGGCTACCGAAATTACTTAGCTACTTAGTTGATTTTCGATCGCAAAGCGAGTTTGTGTCTATTTTCTATTAAATTCGGTATATATACAGCATGTTGTTCTTCATAGAGTTGTGAACAGTGAGATACTGTGTCTCCTCATTTTAGAAATTGCTCAGTTCAATATTGTTGATGTGCATAGAAAAAGAGTAACTGAAGTTTTTAATGTGTTGTTTTGGAGAAGAAATTATGGTGTAAATGAACTTACCATCATGATTTTACAAATTATGAATATATTTAAATGTAGAGTGCATCGTATTTTTAAGTACCTAAATGATATAACTTTGTCATATATTTGGCTCAAAAATTTGATGAAAATCTGTCACAAATAATGGCACAATTAGATTCGGGTTAAATAGTCACCTTATAATTAATAAAAATTCACTATCAACAACGAAAAAAAAAATATCAGAAAAATATTGTTTATAATTTAAACATGTTGCTACAAGAAGTAGATGAAGCATTAAAATCGTAAAATCCCTGAGTAAATAAGAACGTGTCAGAGTACAACAAAAGGGCCTTTATTCACATAAAGATAATTTCTGTAATTAAAATCCGGAGAATTGCCTTAGACCGGTATGGTATGACACCGTAAACAACTGAAATGACGAAATTCTTGAAAGGCGCACAAACCTCATCCCATCTCTCTCTATTTAATAAGGAAACCCTAACGCGGAAAAGAGACAGCGTATAACGACACCCGATACGTGTTCGGTAGGGATACACGTTGATGTCACACTATAGAAGTGGATCGGAGCACCAAGAGCAAGTCACTCTAGCTTCAGTGACCGTGCTATCAAGTGTAAAAGGCGGAAAGTCATGTGCAGCCACCACAGGGGTGTCGTAGCATCTTAAGAACCCCTGTAATTACAGGTAAGCAGATCAAACAAATTAATTATCGCGTGGAGCACTAACGATATATTTTTATCAATAGGGTCTTGAAGTTTGGTTAAAGTTGTAACCATAATTATTGCTTGATAAAGAATTTTGTGAAAAGATTCCTATCTTGCAAAACTTTTATTACCTGGATAAATCTGGTGGGGTTTAGACATATATTCAGTCATTACCATAGAGAGCGAGAATCCCAGGCAGGAAAACTCCTCAAATTGAAGCCGATTAAACAGGGATTATTAAAGAACTTGTCAGCAGTGGCCATCTAGATTATCTTTCGAGTATTTAAAGAACAAACATATCAGACTGAAAAAAATGTGTGTTTAATTCTTTTTTGTATAAGATTAATTGATTGTGTTTATTAATGAAAGGTTTCGTTAAGATTTTCTTGGTACAAAGATTCCTGTACTTTCTTTTATGTATGTTATGTCGTAATTTATTGTATATAATTCATAATTTAAAATCTGAAGCAAGTTACTAATGGGACCTAGATCTTGGCCACAGAACAATAAATAGGATAGCTTAGAATTGCAAAGTAAAAACAGACTTGTTTCTTGTGATTTTATGATATAACTAATATATTTATTTTCAATAACCGGTCACAAAAGAGATAAATGTTTCTAATTAGGTCTGATTTTTGTAGTAAAATAGTGCTGAACATTTAATAAGAGATAAAGCATTATTATTTTTGCCATGTTATATTAATAAATTAACAACCCACAGAAGGGTAGAACAAAAATTCATATTGTAATGTTAAATTAAGTTTTAGTGAATTTTCGTAGAAAAATTCACTAATGGGGAGATCCCGACTTTTGAATTTTGACAAAATTTTTGCAAATGAGCGCGAACTAGGACCCCTAGAACCCATATCCGGGGTCAGTTTCAATTTTTATATGTTTATATATATATATATATATATATATATATATATATATATATATATATATATATATATATATATATATATATATATATATATATATATATATATATATATATATATATATATATATATATATATATATATATATATATATATATGTATGTATCACACCGATAACTCCAAAAATAATGGGGCGATTTTGATAAAATTTGGCATGTACCTTTCTTTTGTAAATGGCTTGGATAAGTTCGTTAGTCAGGAAAATCGGACGAGGTTTTCGGGAAAATTTTGAGTTTTCATTCGAAAAAAATTATCTCAAAAAATAATGGGCCGATTTTAATAAGATTTGGCATGTACCTTCCTTTTGTAAATGGCTTTGACAAGTTTGTTAGTCAGGAAAATCGGACAAGGTTTTCCGGGAAAATTTTGAGTTTTTATTCGAAAAAATTCTTATCTCAAAGAATAATGGGCCGATTTTGATAAAATTTGGCATGTACCTTCCCTTTGTAAATGGCTTTGACAAGTTCGTTAATCGAAAAAATCGGACGAGGTTTTCCGGATAAATTTTGAGTTTTCATTTGAAAAAAAAATTATCTTAAAAAATTAAAAATCTATGATAACCAAATTCGGTAGGTAGGTTTAAAAAGTAAACTATACACCAAAATTTAGATTTCTATGTTACAAGAAAAAAGTTATAATAAAATATTTTGTGCCAGATCATTTCTATGAAAATTCACTACCATAACGCACTTGCTGCGTCCGGGCTTTTTATTACAGTGGACCCTTCTCCATAAACAGTTTCTCTTGGGACATATTTAGTTTAGAATTAACACCGACATCATTAAAGACCATTCTGTCTGATGCTCTGATAAAACTTAATTAATTACTCAGTCAGTGGCATCTCTGGTCTGCCGTGATCTAGCTATTCCAGATACTGTCTTAATTTCTCTTTAGTGTGTAAAACTGCACAGACTGCTCTAAAAAATTTGACGAATACTGTACTCTGTATAACTTTATAAAAAGTAAAGGTAAATCAGATTATTTTTATGGTGGCACAAGACATGAAGTAAAATGACATTGCCACAGATAGACAAAATATGCTGTAAATGTGAGAAGAAACATGCTTACTCAGAGACATTAAAAAGAAGACAAAATATGTTGGACACGTTCTGCGACCCAATAATTTCCGACACCAGTTTCTGGGAAGAGGCAGACCAGAAGCAAAGCTTTTATAAAACCTGACTCAATTGATGGAAGTTTGGAAGCAAGACTATATCCTCTTTAGACTGCGATGATGACTAATTTCGGAAGTCTTATATCTTCTATTTCTTAGATTATATCCTACAGTCCTTTCAATAAATGATCAGTCTTGTTACAGTGACAAAATATGAAACAAACGGGTTTCGATACACTATTATCACTGTTCAGTTTTAATGTTAAAAGTTTAAGTTTAAAATATAGGTCAGGTTTAATGGTGAGCAGGCTACTTTAGTCCCACCGCAGCCACCTTAGGTCTCTTGTGGATTACACCTAAGTGTTTAAATTTCACCAATTAAATCGATCTCCTTGCAGGGGTGGATATTTTTGATGGTGAAAGTTGACAGGGTCCTCTCAGGGTTTTTTCGCCCACTATTGGTGTGTTCTGCCATCTAAGCAAAACATTTAAAGTTGGAGTTGAATTTCAATATTGATGAAAATTTCATAGGGGAGTAGTAGTCATGTATGTACACTTACATATACTTATGTACATTGTACATATCTATAGTTTTTTGTACTTACTTTATGGCTCTGATATAATGAGATTCGGTTTTTACGAGATATTATTGCTGGTCCCTTGACTCCTCGTTAACTCCAGATTCTACTGTACAAACATATTTCAGCAATTTTTGGAAATTATCAAAGAATACCATGCAAATTTTTTTAAACTATGTATTATGAAAATAACTATATTTTCAGTAAAAATCTAAAAGCTTTTATTACAGATAAACCTTACATAAGATCTTGGTGTAAATTTATGTATATATTTTCTTTAAGAACTATAATAACTTTTTTTATTTAGAATTTTTGTCCTACTAACAAAGAAGTAGCTATATAATATGTATTTTTTCTAGGCCCAGATTCACCTAATAGGAAACATTGTAATTTGGTATTCGGCAACATTTGGACTACTTTTATATAGCTCTCTACTTGTATTTTATTTGTTACGACGGAGAAGATGCTGTTACGATTTGGACCAAGAAAAATGGGAACAATTCCAATTGATCGGTGAAGTTTTTCTCACCGGATACATCATACATTACACTCCATATTTTTTTGTCGAAAGAGCATTATTTCTCCACCATTATCTACCAGCTTTTGTGTTTAAATGTCTTTTGCTGGCAGCGACAATTGATCACATATTTTGTCTACTTAAAAATATATTTAAAATTAAAATGCTTATATATTTATATTTATTGTTATTATTAGTGTGGTTAAGCATCATTTTTTATGTATTTAACAGGTTTAGTGCTTTAAGTTATGGTACCACACCATTAACTATAAATGATATTATCTCGTTTAGATGGAAAGATACATGGGATTTTATTGTACATAAAAATTAACTTGACTGATTTCGTATTCATATCAGATTATAAATGCAGATATACTGACTTTCAAGCAAATCCGAACAGTTAGTAAGAGTGGATCAATTTTAATTAAATTTATACATAATGTGTTTAATTAAACTTAAAAATTATACATTTTCAAACATATACTAAAAAATAAGAATTTTTTTTAATAACTAGTGGGCCCACCTCAGTTTCTTATTCGAAAACTCTTTGAGACATGTTTGAAATTAATTGATTGATGCTATTCTGAGGAATGCCATCACACGCTTCTTGAATTTGGTGGTTGGAGTATATTACCTAGTTGATTGCCACTCGTATTCCACAATGTTCGATTGGTGACAAGTCGGGGGAGCAAAGGCAATGGAAGCAGGGTCATACTATCTTCTTGCAAGAACCTTGTAGTAACCCTTCTGTATGAGGACATGCATTGTCTTGTTGGAAATGGGGTTGAATTTATTTATTTATTTATACTCCTACAAACACTAGTGATAGTAATTACAGGTAAGAGTTACTGGCTAAACCTTCACATAAATAAAAGAAGAAAAAACTAAAAAGAGAGAGACAAACTCATCAACAAAAATGAACCCACTAGACAGGTTCCGAGGCATCGAAATTGTCACTCAATACCTCACGTTTAATACTTTTCACACTAGTGTTCATTAAGTCTATATCACATTTTTGTACTATCCCATTACACTGATGTAACATTCTATTTATAGGTGAACAGTTATATAAGGGCGAACAAAAAAAAACAATTGTTGGTTTCTTATTCTTAAGTTAATTTTTGGAACCAGAAAGCCAATTTTATTAATTAAGGAAATTCTTTTATATTTTATGTTGTTAACAATATTGAAAATGAATACTACACTACTCAGTTTTCGTCTCACACTTAACCTTACCATGCCAAACTCCACCAACATTCTGCAATAGCTGACCCTGAACGGGTAGACACTGTATTTTCTCAAGTACAAATATCTCAAAAATCTTTTTTGTACTCTTTCAATCATGTCTTCATGGACTTTAGTTTGTGGTGCCCAGATGATAGAGGCATACTTTAACTGAGGTCTTACCCAAGCATTATACAACCTTATAACTGATTCCATACTCTTAAACTATTTGGTATTTCTAATTACACAACGTAGTAGCTTATAAGCTTTATTTACAATATTTTCATAGTGCCGGGTAAACTTTAGCTTCGTCTGCAGACTAACTCCAAGATCTGGACATTCTTTTTTCTTACTAAAACAGAATTGCTGATTGAATACTCATATTCAATATACTTTCTCTTACGTGTAAAAGTCATTATATTATTGTCAATAAACCATTGCACAATAGAATCCAGGTCAATTTGAAGACTGTCACAGTCATTAGGTTCTGATATATGTTTAAAGATCTTGAAATCATCTGCAAACAAAAGACTTTCGGAATGCTTCACACAGTTTGGAAAGTCATTTATAAAGATGGCAAACAGTAGAGGTCCGAGGTTACTACCTTGGGGCACTCCAGAAGTAGCCACAAATTTCCCTGATAAACTGTTACCAATTTTAACTTGTTGAGCTCTCAAGGTAAGATAAGACTCCATCAGCTTAGAGGCATTCAAAGAGAAGCCAAAGTCCCCCAGCTTCATAACAAGTAAGCCATGATCGACCTTATCAAAGGACTTAGCGCAGTCTCTAAATATGACATTTAATTGCTCCCCTCCATCCACAGCACTGGCCGTAGCCTCTGTCAGGATACACAGGTTAGTAACAGTTGACATGTCCGGCAAGAAACCATGGTGTTGCTCAGCAAATTTGTTCAAAAAAAAACCCAAAATTTTGCCCCGAAGTATATTCCCAAAAAGTTTTGCAAGTGAGTTGATTAGACTAATTGGTCGATAATTTTCCACCAAGTTGATATTTCCTGACTTAAATACAGAAGTTATAATTGCATATTTTAATCTATCAGGAAAAATATTGTTTTTTATACTAAGAGTAAAAATTCTAACCAACGGAGCGCACAGCAAATGTGAACACCCCTTGTAAATATACGATGGTATATTGTCACTACCTGTGGTCTTCTTTGGTTTTAGTTTTTTTATGCCTGCCATAACATGCTCCTCTGTAATTAATTGGAATTCAAAACTTCCCTGAAAATCACGAAAATCATCAGAATTAGCAATCCTGGACTTTTGAAACACAGAGCTGAAATGAAGTGCAAAAACATCTGCCACCTCCTGTGCACCACTGACAGCACGGCCCTCGTAAGAAAACTCAGAAGGCTCACCAGACTTCGCTCGCTTGGACCTCACAAAGTCCCAAAAACGGTTAGGATCAGTATTCGAACTATTTTCAATTGTTTCATGATATAACTGAAATTCATATGATGTTTGTTTCCTAACTGTACTTCTTAATATTTTATATCTATTTACAGTTTAACCCTTGTAGGCATGGCAGTGCAACAAGCTGCAGCACGTTTCGTATGTAATCATTTGCATTCAAAATTCTGTCAATAAACACTAGAGGTGACCTGCTACCATATGTTACCATTCCGCAGCAAATTCTAAATTTCTGTGCTCATCACTTAAATGATTGCAATTGTTCTGTAGACAGTACCTAGGCATAATCACTTAATAAATTGAGCACAAATCACTACGAAATATTGCTTCAAACTGAAGGAAACTTAAATTTAAAGAGATAATATTTTGATAAAACAAAATTAAAAAAGTGTACACCTGTTAAAATTTTTCTCCATGTTATCATTTCTTACTAGGGACTAAAAAAGTAGTAGTATATAAAATTCCATTGCAATTGGTAAACTCTTACTGGGTGTTCGGATTTTTTTGAAGAGTGAGTACCTATATATTAAAATATTTTTTAATTAATGTTTTAGTCTGTATTAAATATTTTATTTATATGTTAGTTTTTTATATTTGGTATTCATTTGTATGTTTTTTAAATCATATACATAATAAACATATTTGTTTGTAATCTATAACTATATTTTAAAGTTTTTTTAACTACTAAAAAGTAGTAGATAAAAATCTAGGTGTTGAATTTTACAAATAAGGAAAAAAGTTGCTTCACTATTAAAAAATATATACATTTTTGGAAAATATGTACAGGTATCTGAAATGCAACACTTTTATAATATAATACAGCAGCTTTACCCAAAAACTTATGTTGCAATCATGAGCTCATTTTTGGAGTTATTTGTGTGTATCATAGCATGGACATAACTTTGTTTTAGTGAATTTTCGTAGAAAAAATTCACTAATGGGGAGATCCCGACTTTTGAATTTTGAAAAAATTTTTGCAAATGAGCGCGAACTAGGATCCCTAGAATCCATATCCGGGGTCAGTTTCAATTTTTATATGTTTATATATATATATATATATATATATATATATATATATATATATATATATATATATATATATATATATATATATATATATATATATATATATATATATATATATATATATATATATATATATATATGTATCACACCGATAATTCAAAAAATAATGGGCCGATTTTGATAAAATTTGGCACGTACCTTTCTTTTGTAAATGGCTTGGATAAGTTCGTTAGTCAGGAAAATCGGACGAGGTTTTCCGGGAAAAATTTGAGTTTTCATTCGAAAAAAATTCTTATCTCAAAAAGTAATCAGCCGATTTTAATAAAATTTGGCATGTACATTCCTTTTGTAAATGACTTTGACAGTTGTTAGTCAGGAAAATCGGACGAGGTTTTCCGGGAAAATTTTGGGTTTTCATTCGAAAAAAAATTGTATCTCAAAGAATAATTGGCCGATTTTGATAAAATTTGGCATGTACCTTCCTTTTGTAAATGGCTTTGATAAGTTCGTTAATCAGAAAAATCGGACGAGGTTTTCCGGGAAAATTTTGAGTTTTCATTTGAAAAAATTTTTTATCTTAAAAAATAAAAAATCTATGATAACCAAATTTGGTAGGTAGGTTTACGACAAAATTTAGATTTCTATGTTACAAGAAAAAAAGTTATAATAAAATATTTTGTGCCAGATCCTTTCTATGAAAATTCACTACCATAACGCACTTGCTGCGTCCAGGCTTTTTTAGTTTTGTTTTTTGGTCTTGAGAATTGCAAAAACAAAAATTTTTTTATGGCTGATTATGCAAAACTTGGTGGTAGAAGTTTAATAACAATCCTGGTTACAAAACTATGAAACACAAATTTGTTCTTTTAAATGGCACATCTATATATTTTTATTGAATAAAATGTAGTTTTGAATTGTATCACTGTGATATCTCATTTTATATACACAGATTCAAAGAAAGGGCTAATTTTCAAATTATTTGTTAATTTCGTAGCGTTCTATAAAAATAAGCAGACTGTTTCTAGATTACTAGCATAGAGCAATAATTAAGATTGTCATACTATGGTACAGTGTTTGCTTAATATTATAGACATTGTTTTAATTGGCAAATTTATATCACGTTAGTGTCAAAACCTAAAGTTTTTATTAACAAGTCTAATCATATTGAAATATTTTTCAGTTTCATATACAACCCACAACAGATGTACTGGCTCTATGTAGTGGTTATTAGACCAATGATAGCCCGTGGGACTATAGTTTGGTGACCTAAGGTACTTCGTGGTACTGCGAGGAGCCAAACTGGCTCAGCTACAGAGACAAGCATATCTGACGATTATGGGTGCATTGAACCTCGATCCATCAGCCGCTCTGGAAGTCCTCCTAGACATATCACATCTTATAAATACACTTGGAGAACCCAAATCACCACAATGCATATTTTAAAGACCTTACGATTGTTTGACTAACCACGTTAGCATAATCAGAGGTTGAACAATTCTAATCTAAATTAACAGCTACAAATGTATTTATATCATACCTAGATAGACGAATTAAGCCGAAGGTAAAAATTGTAGTCGGCTTAGTTCGTCTATCTAATTATGATATAAATACATTTGTAGCTGTTAATTTAGTTAAGAATTTTTCATCCTCTGATGATGCTAATGTGGTTAGTGAAACGGTCATAAGGTCTGTTCTGGTAATTTCGGTTCTCCAAGTGTACTTATCAGTGCCCACCACAGGTTCCAGTTTTCACATAGTGAATATCACATCTTCACATTTGGCTGGAGAGGGAGGCTAGGTGGATAGTGTACAGACTAAAACAAATGGGCGACAGCATGCCGAAGGCAACCAATATGGCAAGGACCAGACTCCTCAATGACATTGAAAGTAACAACGTTCTGGGAATGCTCTCAGACCTGATGCCTGTCACAATTAGTAGACACCTGTCTTTCAAGACCGTCCTTCTGGAAGGAATATCCTCATGCACAGGAAAACGCGAAATGGGGCGGTTCGAGGTGGACCTCGCATGCAGACTCTGAGACGAGAGGGAGGAATCAGCCCAGCACATCTTGTGAAGTCAATTAAATGTATTATTAAAATCAGTAAAAAATACGTCCTCATAATTATTATTATTCGCTTCAGATAAAATTTTCATGTACAAAACTGGTTAAGATGTAAAATGTTTTTACAAGAGTTGCTGAAAGTTTTAAAAGAACTGTCAAAATAGAGGGCTGTGCACCCATGTTTTTTCGCACTGAACTGTCAATGAACCCAAGCAAAGATGTTGCATTGGACTTCAAACCTGAGAAATAGTTTGTCTGAGATTTATAATTGAGCTTTTAGTGAGTTTTCATAGAAAAAATTCACCAATGCGGATATCCCGACCTTTGATTTTTTTTACAAATCAGCGCGAACTAGGATGCCTAGATACCATCAAAATTGCCTCATTATTTTTTTTAGTTATTGGTGTGATATATATATATATATATATATATATATATATATATATATATATATATATATATATATATATATATATATATATATATATATATATATATATATATATTTGTGTGCGTGTGACGTGCGTGCGTGCGTGCGTGCGTGCGTGCGTGCGTGTGTGTGTGTTTGTATGTATATATGTATCATACCAATAACAAAAAATAATGGGCCGATTTTGATGAAATTTGGTAGGCACCTTTCTTTTGTGAGTGGCTTGGAGAAGTTCGTTAGCCAGGAAAATCTAACCTGGTTTTCCGGGAAAATTTTGGGTTTTCCTTCAGAATTATTTTTATCTTCGGAAGCAACAAAGCTATGGTAATCAAATTTGGTACGTAGGTTTACGTTATAAATAGTAAACTATATACCAAAACCTATATATATATATATATATATATATATATATATATATATATATATATATATATATATATATATCTCCACTTTGAAACAGGAACTGTTGGATGCAACGTGGGTGGACGTGTATTGCGCTAACACTGCTGATTCTGCAACAGAAATTTTTATTGAAAAAATAAGATCTAGTATTGCAAATAACACCCGCAACAGGAAAATAAAAAAAAGGGAAGTTAAGAGAAGTCAATGGATCACAGCAGGGATTGTTAGGGCTTGTAATAGGAAGCGGGATTTATATGGACAGCTACAGAGACACCCTGGGGATGGACAACTTCGGAGACATTTTAACAGTTATAGAAATAGGCTGAACGACATAATAAGAGCAAGAAAAAGGGACTTTTACCGTGAAACACTACAGCATAGCAAGGGAAGCGCAAAAGATGTCTGGAAGCTTGTCAATTCTATGGACCAGAAGAAAGAGAAAAAAGAGTTAGGAGAGATCAAAAGTGATAACGTGGCCATAAAGGATAAAAAAATTATTGCCTGCAAATTCAATGAATACTTTGCCGAGGTGGGTAAGAGATTGGCAGAAAAAATAAAGAAGAAAGGAGAAAACCATCAAAAGAGAAAAACATCGGGGCATCTGAAGTCATGTTATTTTGGAGAGACGACAAAAGAGGAGGTTGAAGGGATTATTAAAACACTAAAGCTGGGAACTTCTCCTGGGTTGGACGGCATAGGAGGTTCCGCTTTGAGGGCTATTTCAAGCAGCATTTCAGCCCCGCTATCGTATTTAATAAATATGTCCTTTCGTAATGGATGTTTCCCAGATGTGTTGAAGATGTCTGCTATTGTTCCCATACACAAAAGTGGTGACACAACTTTAATGGAGAACTATAGGCCCATATCCCTGATTTCCAACATTGCAAAGATTTTTGAGAAGGTTATAAAGCTTAGGATGACCAACTATCTAAAAGAATTTAGGTTGCTGTCGGAGAGACAGTATGGATTTCGTGATGGTAGATCCGCGCAGGATGCCATAGCGTGCGTTATTGAGAGGGCTATTGCCGAGATGGACAACGGATCTCCAAGCATGTGCATTTTTATCGATCTCGCGAAAGCCTTCGACACCGTGGACCATGGGAGGCTGCTAGATGTTTTGGAATCTGTCGGGTTTAGAGGAAACATACACAGGTTGCTAAAGAGTTACCTTCTGGGAAGAAGACAATGTGTAAAGATAGGTGAACACATTAGTGAGCAAAAAATAATAGAATATGGAGTTCCACAGGGCACAGTCATCGGCCCCGTAATGTTCAACATATACATTAACGAATTGTTTGCACAGTCGTCTCAGGGTACTGTCGTTGGCTTCGCAGATGATACCGCCATATTCTACAAGGGGGAAACATGGGAAGAGCTGAAAAGAAAAGCCGAAGATGACTTCAAAAACATATCAGCGTGGTTTGACTCCAGATTGCTCACAATTAACTTCAACAAGACTAAATGTTTGCCTTTTTGTAGCTACGACAGCGGCTTGCCGTTATACGCGGCTTTGGAGATTCAAGATGGAGATCATGGAACAGTGCGGATAGATGTCGTGAGGACGGTGAAATACCTGGGGGTGACAGTGGACTGTCATCTGAGATGGGATGAGCACATAAACAATCAGGTGTACAAAATACGATTTTTGAGCAGCAGGTTTAAAATGTACCGAGATATGTTTGACCTAAAGCATTTAAAGATCATATACAAATCTCTGGTTGAGACACATCTGCAGTACGCTAATATCATCTGGGGAGGAGCTGCAAGATGTTATATAAAAAGACTGGAAGTCGCTCAGAAGTGGATTCTAAAAATAATTGGGAACAGATGTTATACTTACCCAAGTGATGACCTTTATGCGGAAATGCGGGTCCCGGATCTCTCTCAGATTTACCTTGGGTCTGTGGGTATTTGGCAACAAAAGAATAGAGGAAGACTCACTGAAGCATCCCATGGCTATCAGACTCGATCGATTGGGAGTGCCAGCATAATCCCGAGGTTTAATAAGTCTCAGACCCGGCGTTGTCATGTTCAAATGGGACCAAGACTACGCAACTTCTTGCCACCGAATGTACAATCTGTATATGACATGCGATTGTTTAAGGTACTGCTGAAGGCTTGGATACTCGACTGGCCAAGACTGAATGCTCGTAGAATAATTCACGGGTAATGCCTGTTTTGCTGAAGCTGTGTCATGTGAGCATGTGTTGTGTGAGAAAGTGAGTGAGGAGTGAGCAAGTAAGTCATTGAGTGAGTGAGCAAGTGAGTGAGTGAGTGAGCAAGTATGTGTGAGTGTGATTGTTTCTAATTTGGTACTGTGTTTATTTGTTTTGTCTTCGATCTTAAATTGTTACCATTTTAATTGGATTACTTAGTTAGGATTGTTTAGTTTTGTAAGTAACGTTTATATAGTGTAAGTGTAATATGTCTTGTAATCTTCCTTGTAGCCATGCGCTGTCTGTATTCTTGAGATAGCGATGTTGCGCTGGATTGAGGATTGTTTAATACAACATTTATATTCTAGACCCACGCACAAGTCTTTGACTTTTGTGGGATAGTTCTGATTTATTCCCCCTCTGTTGGTATTTTGTATAATCATTGTAACTGTGAATAAATCTATATTATATATTATATTATTATTATTATATATATATATATATATATATATATATATATATATATATATATATATATATATATATATATATATATATATATATATATATATATATATTATCTTTATCTTATCTTGCAAGAAAAAAAAGTTATAATCATTTTATTGAAAAAAATGTTTGGTGTTAGATCATTTCTATAAAAATTAACTACCATAACGCACTTGGTGTGTCCAAACTTTTTTTATAATGTAAAATCAAACTCTGAAATTCTTCAGTATCCATATATGTGTCAGTTTCTTATACAAAAAGTGTATTGTTACATACCACATGTGGCATGTAAGAGATTGTTACCCTTCTCACAAAATACAGAAGTTTTACAAAATTTTATTGGTTGAATGTAAATGCATTCTACGTCAGGTGTTTCTGGTTGACTCACAAATATGGGCCAATATTGAATTAGTAAAGAGAAAAACTTACACTGGAAACTTTAAATTTCTTTTTAAAGTTTTGTTTGCGATATTTGTCATACAAAAGCTTACTATCAAGCTGAGCAGCAAGTTGACATTGGGTCAACATCTGAGCTCCATGTAAAAAACTATAGCAACAGCTCTATGTTGCATTTGAGTTGTAAAACGAGTAGCAACTTACCAGGTGATGAGAATAGCATATTTTGGTATTTTCCATAACACTATATGCTATGGAATTCTTCTGCGGGGTGTTTCATCAAAAGCTGTCAACATTTTGAGGTTGAAAAAGCGGGCCATTAGAATCCTAATCAACTTGCAGCAAACAGACTATTGGAGAGAGGCCTTCAAGCAGAGTGAGACCATTCCCAGCGTCTACATACTTGCTTGTGTGAGAAATATGTATGAGAATAAAGATAGATTTTTAGAAAATGGTGCTTGTCATGGTTATGATACAAGAGGTACGAATAATCTCAGGTTTCCATATCACAGACTAAAGACAAGTCGTCAACAAATTTCTGGGCTCTTAACTAGATTTTAACCATATTCCCCACAGCATCAGACAACTCATACCAGGAAGTTTCAACAGAGAAGTTAAAAAATATCTACATACAGACTTGGAGACTACTTCTCTGGCTTCACTGTTGGTTTTCGTTTTTGTAGGTGAAGGACGTAGCCAGCGTGCAAGCTAACTGGAGCAAGTGGCCCTTATGAATTCTGGATGTTCTTCAACATTTCTGTGACTAGTTTCGCTGCTTGACAGCATTCTCAGACAGATAAAAATTGAATTAGTACGAAATCATGACAACTACAAATCAAGATCCGTTGCTATGTTATGATATGATGTTTTGATCAAAAAATTTATCAAATTGAAAATAAAATGAAACACAGATGACAGATGAGGCTTTCAAAATGTCTATGTGATGTATGTCAATATTTAACATAAAAATAGAACTAGCCTATAATAACAGTTACAACAATAATATAACTAAACAATAACAGTATAAAAGCAGTCTATACAACGAAATTATTGACATACATCAACTCATTATCTTATTACAACTTTTTTTGAAAAAATAGTTAAATTTATTTTCTTTGACTTAATTAGAAAGAAAAATATCCAAGAAATGGGAATTCATTAAATCATTTTGCTCGTTTAAAACAAGGTAGCTATTGTCGTGTGTGTGCTTCTTGACTTCTAAAGCTTCAAAAAGTCTAGTTTACGCTTGTCATTATAAAAATGTAGGTCTATGTTCCGTATCAATAATATGTTTTGCAAATGTAGATTTGTCAGCGTGGTTATTTCTAAATGGAGAAATATGTTCTTTGTATCGGGTGTTAAAATTTCTAGAAGTTTGACCTATGTAGATTGCGTTACAATGTGTACAAGCTAATTTATCAACTCCAGCTTTTGTCAGGAAACGGGATTTTTCTTTCGCGTTAAATAGTAAATCACGCGTCATGTTGTAAGATTTAAAAGCTACCTTTGTATTTGTACAGGTATTTAAAATTTTTGAAATGTTTTCGGAAATGGTTCCAAAATAAGTTATCGAAACGTATCTGTTGACTTCTTTGTCTCTAATATTTGGATTAATTAAATTAATCGCTAATTTGTATTCTTTTCTCTCAATCATTTTATCTATTATTTTAACACAGTAGCCATTATTAAATGCTGTTTGCTTAATTATTGAAATTTCTTTTTTAAAATTGTTGTGTGACATCCCATAGGTATTGAAAATGCAAACTGGTTTCACTAATTAGAGAATACAATTACTTTCCAAAATATTCAGTTAAGAATTTTTATGAACTTACACAAAAATTAAATAACTTAATTATTCCCACAAATAGTAAATTAGTCTCTATTGATGTTTGTAGCATGTATTCTAAGATACCCCCTAGGGAATGTTTACCTCTATTAGAAAACGTTTTAATAGAAAAGAACGTAAATGTCAAATCAATGTTTTAAAAGTTATAGATCTATACATCCATAAGCTCAAATATAAATTATATCATTTGGTACTAGTTAGGTAGTTTTAATAGTTAATTCGATTGGAATGAATAAAAGAACTTGACTATGCGTAAGTGTATTGGCATATAACAATATCAAATTTAAATTACCTCATGATTGTGAATGTTTTGTCAATTTTCAGAAGAAAATATGTTTAATTTAATGTTGGCAAAAGCTAATATGCAATTATTACCCTAAAATAAATTTAAGGTGTTGTTGCTAGAAGTTAATTCACATTTATTGCCACACACTCTTGCATATTTCACTATTGAGTGGTTTTGGACCATTAACTAATAAAAAATGTATGATGTGTGTGTTTTTTTTTTAAATTTGTATTTGGGTGTGGAGAGTGTATATGACATTATCAGTAATATTTGTGGCTGTTTGCGAATGTGTGTAATTATGGATCAATGTACATGTAAATGAAGTGAGAAGTGAAACTCTCTAATTGTTATGTGAGCACATTAAAAGTTAGTTGTAAATTTTTCACATTGCAAAGTAAGACATAAATCTCCCATATTAATCAGAAGAAGGTAATATTATGATTTCCTAAGTACCACGCGAATTCTTTTAAAATCCTTGTTTTAAGTCTTCTTTTAAAAATTAATTCGAAAGGCTGATGTTGAACATTGTCTTTAAAATAAGCTGTTAGGTGGTTATAAATTGTACTTATTTCCAAATTGCACAAAAAATTGCAAAGCGCTACTTTGTGATTATACAGGGAGGGGATTCCTGTGTATATGTCAACTTTTTTTAAGGGCCTGTTTAAGACCTTTAGAACGAAATAATTTATAAAATTTCACATGGGTTGAACCTCAGAGCAAGTTAGCATCATATGCCAAGAAGGGCCCGTATTGTTGCACCAAGAGCATATATCGGATGCTGCCATACCAGACTTGGAAAGTAAAACCGAATTCGCAAGCCTGTTCTTAGCAAACCTGTAAGCCACAATTGACTCATTACCAATCGTGGGTTTTGAGGAAAAGGATTTGCAGTTTACAGTATCGTCAGTCCATGCTCGTTTAAGTGGTGTGGTCACGGAATATGACCTCAAAATCAAGTCTCTCAGAAGACTTTGTTTATTTCTCAAATCACACTCTACCAAACTACCCTTAACACTCTCGTACTCTAGCCAAAAAGTAATGTTTGGTGGTTTTTACTTCATCAAAATATGTTCTAATATAAGCTCTAAGATGACCATAGTTAATCCGCAAATTGTTTTTTAAAACAGTGATATAGACACTTATTCTGAGACTGTCAAAAGGAATCCAATCAAGAACGGGAAAAAGGTCTTCAAAAGAATATAAACCAAGAGTAAACCAAAGACTTGAAAAATTAAAATTACCAAGTTTTTAACGTAATGATGTGAGTGGTATTTGTTTTAGTTCGGTAAGAGTTTCGGGGAAATGTTTCAAACTATCATTTGCGAAAGATAATGTTTCGAGCACGCTTTTTAAGAACCCAGGGATATTCTCTGAATCGATATATGATAAGAAAAAAGGTTTGCCATGTGAAACCACTTAATCGGTACATCTGCAGAAAAGACTCTCTCATAATTTTCCACTTCGGGATTTCGGTACATGAAATAAACCTTAGTGCAAAAACAACATGGAAGAGCCTAATTTTTGACTCTATGTGAACTAACCTAAGTCCTCCATGACTAGCTGGGAGGCAAAGATGTTCAGCTGTAGTCCAGTATTTTCGATTCAACCAAAATAGGTTTATTAAAAATTTCTGAATCTTGTTGACATAGCAAGCTAGAATAGGCAACACTTGTAACATATACCATAGTTTCGGAGCTATGAACTGATGCATTGCCATGATTTTACCCCTCCATTACAGTAAGGGTGTGTCTCTCTCTCTCTCTCTATATATATATATATATATATATATATATATATATATATATATATATATATATATATATATATATATATATATAATAAAAAAGAGGTGCGTGAACCCATGTTTTTTCCAAACCGACCTATAAATGACCCAAGCAAATATCCTGCCTCGAACATCGAACTTCTTAAAAATTTAAAATTGAACTAACCAAAATTCTTTAACGTTCATATATCATTTCCTTAAATAAAAAGTATAGGTGTATCGTAGCATACAATATTTGATATGTAGAAGATCCCCATTCTTAAAAAAAGGAAAAGCTCAACAAAATTTGCAGGTTTAGCTTTCGAACGTTGCCATTATAATGCTGTATACGAAAAACGCATTTGGATGCTAGGATATAGAAACAATAATTCTGCTACTGTTAAATTGTCAGGTCTTATCATCCACCAACTGCGAAAATCAGTGTTAGTGAAATCTCCTGAAATTATGCTGCTGACTCACTGGAATCAATACCAGGTTTTAAGGGCTGCTACCAAGTTAACGGGGCTCTTACCTAGTTACAACTTCGCTAACTTTGGCAGCATTGAATGCCTGTAAAGTTCAACTTCAAAGTAGTTCTGAGCAATGAACTTTGAACTATTTTGGAGTATTACATATTACGAAGTACTTTAACATTGCATAGCACAAATACTTTTCGGACCGAAGGTTTGGTTCAAATTTTCAAAGGTTCATAAACAACATATATATATATATATATATATATATATATATATATATATATATATATATATATATATATATATATATATATATAAATTATTCCTATGATAGCTAATTGGTTGTAGCGTCTGAATGTGACCCACTAACTGTCAAAAATTACACAGCAAAGTCCCGTAAAATTCTAGCACCGAGCTACTATCCACTTTCAAGTTAGCATGGCTGTTACTCCACTACAGAGTGGAAATGCAACCTCTAATAACAGAATACCTGTAAAGCTTAACCTTCAAACTATTTTTTGAGAAATGAACTGCAGACTATTTTTGGAAATAACATGTCTTGATCTTTGAACATTGTCTATTGTGTATAATTTTTGGAACTGGCTTAGTTCAGGTTTGATTCAAAGTTTCATAACTTTGCCTATAAAAATATACCGTATTGTTTTAAAAATTGATCTTATCTTATTTTTAATAGAAAGTAATATGTTGCGTCTATTTTTGTATTTATGGCATCAAAGGTGAAGCTCTCTCTCTATATATATATATATATATATATATATATATATATATATATATATATATATATATATATATATATATATATATATATATATATGTGTGTGTGTGTGTGTGTAAAAGAATAACCATACTTTGTGTTTGTGTCAACGACGAACTACTTCAAACTGTTTTATATTATATTTTAATTGTGTTGTGGGCTTTAAAATTCTCTACTTTTCTTCCATATTTTTATTTCAATTATTTTTACTAATAAAATGTTTACATTATGTTAACAGTTTTTATATTGTTTATAGTTTGTGAATGTGTATCTGTGTAAATAGAACAATGTGATTGTATGTGACTTCCACTTTTAATGCAGGCAATAGTAACACTTGTATTTTAGGAAAATTTATTTTTATACAATAAAGGACATTACAGAACTTTACTTTATTTAAACCCTCTTATCTACTCAATTAGTAAAAAAAAGTTGACCCATTTAAGCAGTGTCCATTCTTTCCGGCTCAATATGACGAACAGATACTTCACTAATATCAATATTTGCAGTTTTGGTAGTTAAAACTGATGTGGTGCCTTTCTGGTAACGGTATGAATTCTGACGAACACCCTTCTTGTTAGCTTCATCAAAAGTCCTGCGATAATCAACAGAACCTTTGCGGATGATGCAGAGATCTATATTGGAACCTGATCCAAGATCGTTGAAAATACCACCTGCAATAGCATCTCTTACTATCTGGATGCCTTCTTCTTCGCTTAAGTCAGGTTTCCAACGTGATTCAAATACAGCCATAGCAGCTAGAGAGCCAGAGCCCATGGTGGTGTATGGTAATTTATCAGTAGAACCATGGGGATAAATACTGTATAAATGAGGACCTGTTGAGTCGACACCGCCCAAAACTAATGCAGCACCAATATGACCTTGATAACGGAAAAGATATTGCTTCAACATTTGATTTGCAGTAGCTACCCTAACAACTCGATTTGTGTACAGACGATGCAATTCTAATTGCGAAGAAATCATCTGAGTTGTCATTTCCGTATCAGCAGCTGTTCCTGCTCCACAACAGTACATGTTTGATGCAATGTAGTGGATCTTCTCGCAGTTTTTATCAGAAACGGTGGTATCTTCTGTAGCTCTTGTATCTGCACCCAAGATGACACCATCTTTATATATTATTCCAACGATGGTGGTACCGGTTTTGGTCGCTTTTGGAAGAGGAAAACCTTTAGTTTCCAGTTGTGCATTCCTAAAAACATAAGTTTCCTCATTTAGGTTATAACAATAGATGATCAAGCAAAAACCTTATAATTATTTGTATATGTAGATATCTACATACCTTTTGCAATTTTGAAAGGAAAATCCTGCTGAGGGAATTTCTGGGCACAAAACTGATGCCATTTTTGTTTATAGGCGCGCAAAACTTGCAGAAAAGTCTTAAGATTAACCGTAAATTATTTCTAGACAACAATCTAAAATAAAACGAATGCGAATCGAATGACACAACAGAAATCAAAACGCAAAGCACTATTATTGACATTTGACATCTGTCTAAATCAAAAACTAATTTCTTACCAATGCTGCCAGATGTATATGTACTTGACTTAAATTCTGTGCTCACCACTTTGAATTTTGTTAGCTAATATTAGTTTTAAAGATCTTCAGCTAATGCCTTAAAGCGGCCCACAGACGAACGTACATGTATTAAATCGTCAACCGTACTTGTACGCGAACATCAAATTATCAAATACGCATATGTGCGTCGAGCATCAACTTGACCAACTTTTTTGCCCACAGACCCTCTGATCGGTCTGATTGGTCGAGAGTTGCCAGACAACCTATATAATCCATAAACCTTGGCACAAAATAATGATTGTAAACGTCTGTGGTTTAGATTAGGTAATAATAAATCTTGATCGTGACTGGTAAGTGGTTGCATTCCTTTGAGACAGTGATAGTACATCTCTTTTGCAACATATAATAAACCATATATCACATTATACAAAGTCCTCTGGTTTTCAAGTCATTTCACTTTTAATGATTTTTCGAAAATTCATATTGCGTTGCTATTAATATTCAAATTTTAGTAGAAGTGGTAAGCACTTCCTCAATTTTTCGTTTTTCAGATAGTGTAGACATTAACTCACGCTGTGCAATCATAATAATCAATGTTACTATGTTGAACAGAATAATAGTAAAGAAATGTGGGAGCAAAAATTATCAGTATCGTAAAAAAATTCAAATCAATTTAACATTTATTTTGAAAATTTGATAACAAAAAATTACTACAAATACTGTAAAAAACTTAACTTAACTTAACTAAATAAAAAGCCTCACAAACTATTCTCAAAATGGTTACCTCCATTTCTTATACATGCACGAGCTCGTTTGCAAATGTCTGTTTTAGTAATCCTACTAGAAAAATTGCTTTTGATTGGTCCTGCTTCTTGCTAAATTCTGTAAATCAGTTGCTCTCGTGTGTAAATCTCCACTTCGTAGACCATTTGTTTCATATGGCCCCATAAATAGAAATCTATTGGAGTTAAATCTGGACTCCTGGGCGGCCACGGTATTGGTCCTCCCCTCTCAATCCACTTGTTTGGAAACCAGCAATCTAATATCGCCCTCACGTTGCGACAATAGTGTGCCGGACACCCGTCTTGCTGGAAAATCATATTACATCTGTTTGCTAGTGGTACGTCATCCAGTAACTCCATAAGATCATGTGATAAGACATTTTCATAATCTTCACCATTTAGGTTGTCTGAAAAGAAATGCGGACCTACCAGATTGTTATCAATCACACCAATCCAAACATTCACACTGAATCGTCTTTGATAACTTGTTACCTTAGTTAATCTGTGGTTCTCCATAGAGTAATAATGAGAATTATGACAATTGAATATGCCTTCTTTGGTGAATTTTGACTCGTGGGTCAACATAATTCTATCCAGGAAATTTCTATCTTCATTATCAGCGTACAACAGGAAATAGCAAAATTGGAGTCTTCTTGTTGGATCACCTAGCTGCAATCCTTGAACTGGCGTGTAATGGTAAGGGCGGTGCTGTCCTTCCCGATACAGAACTGACCATACTTTCTACTGCGAGTCCAAAATTTCCTCATCTGCCCTAGAATTGAGCCTTTAGGTTGAAACTTCACGATGAATTTCATTAGCGGAGCTAGTTTCATGAACCCCTCTGTATGTTCTTCCAAACACTGTGGAATGAGGTTCGCGCCTATCTGGAAAGCGCCGTACATATTCACGTTGAGCTTCACCCGCATTTCCATTACAGAAACCGTAAATGAATAAAATATCTGCATATCCAACATTCCTAAATCATGCCATCATCAAATCAAACAACTTTTTCACGTAAGCCACAACCTAAGTATCACACGCGTTAACAATCAAATGTAACAAATGTCGCAGTAAATTATAATTGACATTTTGCGATTATTTCCATAGCAGCCCTTCAACACTAAGTGAGGTTGGCTACTATATCCGTATTACTTTATAGGTGTATTTTTGCTGCAATTAGTATGCCGTACTGAAGAGCTCTAATGAGAGCGAAACCGGTCTACGGTTCTAATTGTTGCGAGAATGCATCTTGCCTTACATACTTTGTCCCATATTAGGGTAGAAATGGGCCAGGGCTAACCATTTACTAAATTGTTAGTTAGTTGTATCCAGTCTCTATTTTTTTAACACTTTGTGTTATTTGGAGCTGGCGTGACAACACACTACTTGGTTCCGCAACTAGGTGGCGGCACGTCCGCCACTCACTTAGAATTATATAAATTGTCTGGTAACTCTCGACCAATCAGAGAGTGGAGCGAGAATACATCACATGTATTCTCAATTTAAATCAAGTGGAATAGTAGTGCATTGAATATTGAAATCAGACGGTATTTTCATGTTAATATTTTCAAAGAGTGTCTTTTTGAATTTATAATAAGATTAAACATTTAATAATAACTTAACATCAAGATGTTGTTCACATTATATAGAAATTATTGAACTTTTAGGATATTAATCGATTTCAAATTAATTGATTCAATTAATTGGTTTATCTTGAAACGAATTAAAAAGGGTAATTAATATTTATGAAATTTTAATTTTATAATGCCTCAAATTGGACACAATGTTTTTCTTCGAAACCACAACCTAGGTTTTTAGTTTTTTTAATGGTTTACTTATTTTACTGTATATGCCCCATTTAATAGGTAACATGCAACTAATCAGAATAAGTAAATTATGTAAGTTTATAATATTTAGATAGGTATATATTTGTACACATACAAAACAGTAGGTTTATAATTATTTTCACAATCTATTTCTAAGCAAACAACTCATATAACATCTTATATTTATTTAATTTTAAAATAATAGTAAATTGTGCCAGCGCAATATGTAAATTAAATTTTGCGGATGAGCTCATAGATGGCTTTTAGATTATTTTTTAGAAACATGCTTAGAACACACCTTGGATGCATAAACCACAGAAAAATTGTTGCAAACAACCTCCAAAAAAGTTACGGGACCAAGAGTGAATAGGGGTGATGGACGTCGAAAAAGAAACTAATAATGCGAAAAAAACAGCTTAGCCCGACCTATATAAGCTGTCTTTAATCCATAATAATAATAATAATAATAATAATAATAATAATAATAATAATAATAATAATAATAATAATAATAATAATAATAATAATAATAATAATAATAATAATAATAATAATAATAATAATAATAATAATAATAATAATAATAATAATAATAATAATAATAATAATAATAATAATAATAATAATAATAATAATAATAATAATAATAATAATAATTCGCCCACTAACAAAGATGCTCAACCACCAAAGCAAGGGATACACCTTGCCACATAATAACTGCCAGATCAGTCACCTGTGGTACATGGATGATTTGAAGCTCTATTCACAAACTAAAAACCATCTAAAAGATCTCCTTGCCTGCGTAGACCGGTTCAGCAGTGACATCCAAATGAAGTTTGGATTAGAAAAATGCAAAATTAGCAGCATGGAGAAGGGTAAGTGGACAAGACACGAGGGATATGAAAGCTATAGGAATCAAGGAATCATAGAGGGAATGGAGGAGGAAGACAAATATAAATACCTGGGGTACCTTCAGGCCAGAGATATAGACCATCATATAGCAAAGCAAACAACTAAAGAAGTCTACATTAAAAGAATTCGCTCCATTCTCCGTACTAAACTGTCGGCGAGAAATATGGCAAAAGCAGTCAACACCTATGCAACATCTGCCATAACCTACAGCTTTGGTATCATAAAATGGACAAACACTGAAGTAAATGAGCTGAACATAAAAACAAGAAAGGAATTTAGAAACCACAGGGCTCATCATCCAAGATCCTCTACTGAAAGATTCCATCTCCCGCGAAAGTTCGGAGGCAGGGGAATTCCGGATGTGAGTGTTAGACACCATAAGCAACTGGAAAACCTAAGAAATTATTTTTATGAAAAGGCAGAAACCAGCGATCTACATCTAGCTGTTGCCAAAGCTGATAGGAGAGCCACGCCATTAAGACTAGCCGATAAGGCCTATTGCCCTCTCACCGAGTCCACGACCCCCGAACAACAGCTGCAACAGTGGAGAAGCAAGTCACTCCATGGGAAACGTCTTATCTACGCTGGGGTAACCTTAATGTTGAAACCGAAGGCTTCATATCAGCTATACAAGACCAGGTAATTCCAACAAGGGCATATAGAAGACGAGTTCTGGGAGAAAGGTTAGAAAACGTCAAATGTCGCATGTGTGACAAGATGGAGGAGAGCGTGGACCACATCCTTGCGGGCTGCTCAGTGCTGGCTCCGGGGCCCCACCTAGATCGACACAACAGAGTTGGGAGGATCATACACCTAAAGCTGCGGGAGAAATACATGGGCCTTACAAATACTGTTCCATATTACCATTATGATCCGCCAAACATCTGTGAAGATGAAGAAATCCGTCTTTATTGGAACAGAAAAATACAAACAGATCGACCAATCCCAAACAACAACCCTGATCTCGTTCTGACGTTCAAGAAAGACAAAAAGACGTTTTTGGTGGATTTTGCGATACCACTCCCTGGTAACATCCAAAAAACATACACGGAGAAAATTAATAAATATTTACCACTGTGTGATGAGATTTTCCAGATGTGGCATATGGATACGGTTGTGGTGGTCCCCATTGTTGTCGGCGCCACAGGCGAAATACCAAAAAGCCTGAAGAAGAGCATTGAACAACTGGGCCTAGAATGGAAATTATACCTACCCATTCAGAAATCGGTTGTACTGGATGCTTGCAGTCTCTTCCGGAGGGTAATGGGGGACACACATCAGTATTTTTAATACATACATTCATGCTGGCCATCTTGTCCTGGACCGATGTGTCATTGCTTTATGCCCACTTCTTTAAAGGAAGTGTGAACAATGAACAATAATAATAATAATAATAATAATAATAATAATAATAATAATAATAATAATAATAATAATAATAATAATAATAATAATAATAATAATAATAATAATAATAATAATAATAATAATAATAATAATAATAATAATAATAATAATAATAACACCGCAGTAGACAAACTCCGCACCGAGAAGTCTTATGTCCAGTTTCACAAAGCTCGATTAAATATTTAACGGTCGGTTAGTTAATCAAGGCTCAATACAACCAATGACAGCTTTAAAATATTTGGTTGTCATGGAAAAATACAGAATCATAGTCTGTGATTGGTCGTCTGAAGTCTTGATTACTAACCGCCCGTTAAATATTTAATCAGGATTTGTGAAACTGGGCATCAGACTTGTGCAGAGGGAGCTTAAATACACACATAGACAAAGGACACCATGCATAACTCATCAGAAGCCGGCCTTTACATTCGAGTGAAAAAGACCGACTGTCTGAATACGGGACTCAAACCCGCGACCTCCTAGTCAGATTCTAGAGGTTACGCACCTCGCGAACTGTATTGTAGCTACACTTCCTTAAAATCCTGTTTACACCGCACAGAACCTCTATTCGCCTCACGTCCCGTAATTTTCTTGGGAGTTGTTCCCAATAAATGTTTCTTGTGGTTTATGCATTGAGAGTGGTTGTATTCTTGCCGAAGAGGAAGGAGAACCGTCAGGACGAAACACACCCAAACTTCGCCCCAAACACTGGGGATCTACATACATGCATACAACCACCCTCAACGCTTAAACCACACGAAAGTTACGGGGCCTGGGGCGAAGGGGCTCTATGCAGGATACCCAGGAATTTAAGGAGGTGTTGCTGCTAAATGGGATAAGGGTAGCTTATATATATATATATATATATATATATATATATATATATATATATATATATATATATATATATATATATATATATATATGTCCTGCTAAGCTGTTTTTCGCCTTTTGTGTTTATACTTCCTTTTTATCTTCTCTCCTGCCAAGTACTCCTATTCACTACTGGTACCGTAACTTTCGTGGGGGTTGTTTGCATGAAACTTTTCTTGTGGTTTTTACATCCAACAGGGATTCAAGCAGCTTTCTGATTTTTTTCTAATAGCCCTCTTTAAGCTTATCTGCAAAATTATCTAATACCTACTTTATTTTTACTTCTTTTGGAAAATAAAAGTAGGAAAGTTTATCTACATTTTCAATCGCGTTTTTAAAATTATTTTTGCAGATTAATACACTACAAACAACTCCACCAGGCATCTAGACATATATTTACGTTCAGTTATCTATTGAGTTCTTGTTTTTTTTTAAATTTCAACAACACACCACGAGGGCTTACAGCCTAAATACTATCGCACCGTGGGTGTTGATAAGGAGGAAAGAGGCAGCTTGTTAATTCTGGACTTGAAGGTTTGGAGGTTCGGAGGAGAAGGAAAAAGATGTGCCGGCAAGGAATTCCACAACTTGGAAGTCCTCGGGACAAAAGAGCGGGCATAACAAGATGTTCTATGTCTGGTGACCTGGAAAGTAAAAGAGTGCATTCGCTCTGTTCCCCTGGTAGATCTGTTGGGGGCAGCAGGTGGGGGAACTATGGAGGAATGCTCCTCTGAGCAGTGCCCGTGCAGATATCTATAAAAGAGAGAGAGGTCACCAACGGCACGTCGGTGGGCAAGGGATGGCAGCCTTTGGGTGAGGGTAGGGTCACCGATGAGACGTATAGCTATCTTTTGAATGGAGTCCAGGATAGCGAGTGTAGAAGCGGCAGCGGCACCCCAGATGTGGGAGCAGTATTCGAGGTTTGGCCTTATTTGTGAAGTATATAAGGTATAGAGATTAGCTGGTGAAAAGTATTTGCGAGCCCGGGAGAGGAAACCTAATTTCTTAGCAGCCGCTTCAGCAATTGATGTGACATGTTGGTACCAATTAATATTTCGATCCACAGAAATGCCAACAAGAGAAAAGGACTCATTACTTTGAATAACTTGGTTGTTCATTGTGATGGGTCTAGGGCTGGTGTATCTCTTGTGAGAAAGAAAGCAAGACTTAGTTTTGGTGGGGTTGAATTGTACAAGATTTCTACTTCCCCAGTCTAATATTTTTTGGAGATCCACGGAGACAGAACCCTCCATGAGTCTGCGATCCTCATCTAATTGGGCTAAAGAGACAGGCTTAGAATATTGTATATTTGAATGGAGGGTGCTGTCGTCCGCGTAGCTGTGAACTGGGTTGGATGTGCTCGAGAGGAGGTCATTGATGTGGAGAAGAAACAAAGTAGGGGCTAAAGCTGAACCTTGAGGAACTCCTGCATTAATTGGATACAGTTTAGAGGAATGGCCATCCACAACAACAGATATGCTCCTGTTGGAGAGGAAATTTGCTGTGCACATACAGAGTTTTGGTGGTAGGCCATAGGCCGGAAGTTTATTAAGCAGTGCTGCGTACCATACCTGGTCGAATGCTTTGGATATGTCTAGAGCAACAATCTGGGATTCACCGTGTTGTTCCATAGACTTGTTCCAAGAATGGGTGACAAAGGAAAGGAGGTCGGCAGTCGATCTGCGCTGACGGAATCCATACTGCCTGTCGTGGATTAGACTGTATTTTTCAAGAAATTTTAGTAATTCGGTGTTTATATACTTTTCCATCACTTTAGAGACAACTGAAAGGAGAGAAATGGGCCTGTAGTTGCTGGGAAGCGCTTTGGATCCTTTCTTGGGGATGGGTTGTACTCGAGCAGTTTTCCAGTTACTAGGGAATATGCCTTTATTATAAGATATCTAAAACAGACGAGTCAGGACAGGAGCAAGCTCTGGTGCGCATTTTTTGAGAACAATTGCTGGGATCTGGTCAAGGCCAGAGGCTTTCCTGGTATTAAGAGAAGAGAGCATCTTTCGTACCTTTTTAGTTTTGAAAATGATATCCGTCATTTTATGCTCGACATTGGGGACTGTTGGTGGTTGAACATTTGGAGGTGGGTTGAGAGTAGAATTTCCGGCGAACAACGAAGCAAAAAGTTCAGCCTTGCCCAGGGCGGTAGAAACAATTTCATGCCCTGAGACAAGAGGTGGGAACGTGCTTTTGCAGAAATTATTCCCAATAGATTTAGCAAGAGTCCAGAAGGGTTTGCCGCCGTTGGAACTTAAGAGGACTTTGTTTTTGATGTGGTTATTAAACGCGTTTTTTGCCTCAGAAAGAATGCGGACATAGCAGTTTCTTGCGTCGTTAAATGCTTGACGATTTTCTTGACTGGGATTGTGTAGAAGCGTTTTGTGAGCTTTGACCTTTTCAAGTCTGGCGTTGTCACAGGATTTAGAGAACCAGGGCTTTTGAGTGGCTGAAAAGGTTTTCTGTGTACGTGGGATAAATAATTCCATGCCAGCTTGGATAATTTCGGTGACGTTTTGTGAGATATCAGAGGGGTCAGGATGAGAGAAGCAGACAGGCGCCCATGGAAATGAGAAAAAGTAATCCCGCATTTCGTCCCAGTTTGCGGAGTTGTAGTACCAAACGATACGTAGGTGTGATGACTGTGTGACCTCGGGTTGCATTGCGCAGGAAGCAGTGACCATGCCGTGGTCTGAGCGACCAAGGGGGGCGGTGACTGATATCTTATAGCATTCAGGTTGTGTAGTAAGAAGGAGATCCAAGGGATTTGAGCTGTGTGTTGGGATACGAGGAAAGTAAGTAGGTTGCTGAACCATATTGGCTAAAGAATTGCTGACTGCAAAGGCCTCCGCTGCTCTGCCTTGTGGATCGGTTTTTGAAGATCCTAGCCATTCCTTATTATGGACATTGAAGTCACCAAGAATAGTGACCTCGGAGGAAGGATATTCAGAAATCAGATAGTCGGTTTTTTCAGAAAGGTAGTCAAAGAGCTGGACAAAGTTGTTGTCAGAAGGTGACCGGTAAATGCAACAGATGAATTTAGTTGCAGCCCTGAGAGAAAGTTTTATCCATAGTATGTCTTTTCTTCCAGCTTCTAAATTGGGGAGTCTGGTGCAGGGTAGATTGCTGCGGACGTATGCGCACACGCCTCCATGCAATCTAAAGGAAGTAAGGAGCTCATACCCCGGGAAATTAAGGTGATTAGTGGCTGTTTTGGCACTGATTTGGGTTTCGGTGAGGAAGAGGAGTTGGGGCCTGTTAGCCTGGAGGAAATGGTGGACGGAGTTCAGGTTAGAATTTAGGCCACATATATTCGAAAAGGATATGTTAAATCTCGATGTTGGTGCCCCCTGTACACCCCTCTCCCGGAGATCCGAATGGAGGGGTATTTTGCCTCCGGAATATTTTGTACAAGGAGGAGCCATCATCATTTTTGTTTATAAGGGAAACCGACCCATACACCAGAACCGGAAACGTCCGTTGGGACTTCACCGGCGCCCCTTGATGTATGGGGTGGTACCTCCTCGGGCGTGAAAAAATCCTTTACTATTACGTAAAGGAGAATTCCACTACCACCTGCTATGGATTGGATTGGATCAATGTCTACCCCTTTAAAAATAAGATTAATAAAGGGACTATCAATTGTCCAATATTTATGCTTTTCGACATAGTATATATACCTATAACCTATTTTTTTACATTAAACACATATCTATCTTTATGACGATTCACTGATTTAATTGCTAATATAAAAATAATCTTGAATAAATTACTTACAATTCATAATACCGTTCATTCAGTGTGCAGTTATGTTTACAACGCAATACCTCACAAAATAAAATATTGTTTTTAAGACAATAGTTTCGATTTAACTGGTTTTCGTCTTATAATGACTTATCTATTAGGGGTAATAGTAGAAAAAGTTATTTGTTAATGCACGAACAAAATGTTTCTAACCACAAGAGGATAAATGATGTTTTACCATCTTTTTATGGTAAATTGTAATTAAATTAAATCATTAAACTAGTTTTGTTGATTCAAAAAGTACAAACATTTTCCGAAAATACACTTAAACAGTTCCAGAAAAAATGGTCCAATTTTCCTCGCCAACGCACCTCTTCAAGCTATTTACACACCTGCCAAGATATAACTATTCACAAATAGCTTTATGACCAAAAGTGAAATAAACATTTGATGAAAATTTGCAAACAATTTCTTCTACAAAAAATCATCAATTTTTTTTACGGAAATTGCTTTCACTAATGTTACACTAAATTATATTTTTCACAAAAAGGTTTTATTTTACAATAAATTACTAAACATTTATTATTAATTACTAACATTTCACAAAAATCTTACAAAAAATGATTTCTACGGAAACACTAAAGAAATTTCTGCGAAAACATTTTAAATTCAGCCATTACAAAAAGCTTTCTGTCTCCGCTGTCTATTAGTAAAAACGCCGTATCACAATTTGTAATATGTGTTTTTGATATCTGCCAAAAACGTGAAAAGTTGCAAAACAATTGAAATAAATCAAAAGCGATGAACGCTATCAATTTTTTTGCTTGCAAACATGTATAATTCGATGGAAAATGCAATAACATAAGGGGCCATCCTGTCGTTGGCATAATAGGTTTATAAGATGCAGCTCGAGAGCCATATAATTAACGTATATAATTTTTTCTCATATCTTGTATAATAACGGAGATATTGAGCTTTAGTGTAGAAATGCGTAATATATGTGTAAACAGACACTCTCTTCAAAATTCATAAGTCGCGGTCTTCTCACTAATGATTTTTTTCTACGAAAATTTGCTAAAATTATAGACTATTAAACCATAAACTCTTTAGCTAAAACTACTGGCAAGGCATCAGAAAGAGGGTCTATTTGGAAAGGATTTTCCGAAAACATTTTAGTAAAATGAAGGACAATGATGGCTGAAGCTGAAACTTAAAGCTTTGCAAAACACATTTATTACGACATTTCTTCTACATAATCCGTATTTGTTTCAGATTATTTGTCTGAAATTGCAAATTTTGACGTTTCAAATCTCGGCTTTGACGTTTTAAGAAAAAATTATACAATTTTCAAAATATTTGTCTGCTATTTCTTGATCTTTTTCCGTCAAAAAACTTAACCTTTCTATACAGTGTGGAACAGCCAAATGGAATAAATTCGATAACGGATAAATGAGGACGTGTTGGGAAAAACGCTTGGACACGTCGATTTGTTTTTTTAACTGCGCATCTTTTTCAAGAAAAAAAAATTATATAGGGTGCGTCATGTGACAGTGGCCAATACCAACTTTCTTATTTTAAATACAAGCCCCTGTATATTATTAATTTTTTGGATTCTTCAGAAAATTCTAGACATAATTCATGTACAATGTCCTATACCTATCTTCAACTGTTTCGGAAATATTAAGTATTTTCAGATTTATTACAAAAATTAACATTAAAAATAGAAAATTATTTTATTTCACAAATTCGCTACATTGCATTCAATACTTATTTCCCATTCAGCTCTTGATAATGAGAAAGTAAACAAAAACCATTCCTGCGTTTCTTTTTACTGATATGAAATGAAACAAAAACAAAAACAGTTTTCTTTCTGTTCGTATAAAACTCGTAGCCTTAGCAACTTGTTGTCTGCCTGCATGACAGTAGTGATTAGTGTCAGTGCTATTGTCGTTTGAATTTCGTTAACTGTACGTAATAATATCAGAAAAATGGTTCATTTAACAGAAATGCACAAAATAACCATTCTACAAATGATTGGTTATGGAGATAACACACGGACACAGTGTCTCGCTTATTTCACGAAAAATTTCCAAATTTGCCGCCTGTATCCCAAGGAACAATTAGCAAAATAGAAAAGCAGTTTCGCGAGCTTGGTCATGTGAGACAGATAAAAAAAGTAGCTGCCAATGCAGTAAGTGATGATACGAAATTGGATATTACGCTTGAGTTTCAAGAAAACCCACATACTTCTGGTCGACAAGCAGCCCAACTATTCAACGTTAGCCACACAGCAATTTTTCGAACATTAAAGGAAAGTAAAATGCATCCCTATAAAATGATACCAACTCAGGAGCTCATGGAGGACGATTTCGATAGGAGAACGTATTTTTGTGAACAAATGATGGCAATGTTAGATAACAATGTGATCCAATTAGAAGATGTTTTGTTTTCTGATGAGAGCACATTTACACTTCACGGTCATGTTAATCGTCAAAATTGCCGCTATTGGTCTAATGAGAATCCTCATTGGATGAGAGAGGAACATACGCAATATCCTGAAAAAGTTAATGTTTGGGCAGGAATTGTTGGAAATCATATCGTAGGTCCCTTTTTCATTGATGGCAACTTGAATGGGGATAAATATTTAGAACTGCTCCAAAATAATGTCGTGCCAACTTTGACAAACTTATATCCAGATCCAGCAAACCCACAAGTTCCTGCCAATAAAATATGGTTTCAGCAAGATGGAGCACCGCCCCATTACCAAATCAATGTCCGGCAGTACCTGAACCAAATTTTTCCAAATCGGTGGATAGGGAGGCGCGGATCGATAGAATGGCCAGCACGATCTCCTGATCTGTCGCTATTAGACTACTTTTTGTGGGGATATGTCAAAAGTATTGTATACAAAACTAAGCCCCTCAACTTAGATGACTTAAAAAGACGAATCACGCTTGCGATTAGATCAGTCACGCCTGAGATGTTGAGTAATGTTAGAAGACATTTCTATACCAGATTAGCATGTTGCCAAGATGTTCGTGGCGAGCATTTTGAACATTTACTACATTGACATTATTTTTTTTTTGTTTTTTTAAATTATTAAGAAATGATCAGTATTTCTTATTAGAATTTGTGAAATAAAATAATTTTCTATTTTTAATGTTAATTTTTGTAATAAATCTGAAAATACTTAATATTTCCGAAACAGTTGAAGATAGGTATAGGACATTGTACATGAATTATGTCTAGAATTTTCTGAAGAATCCAAAAAATTAATAATATACAGGGGCTTGTATTTAAAATAAGACAGTTGGTATTGGCCACTGTCACATGACGCACCCTATATAATTTTTTTTTCTTGAAAAAGATGCGCAGTTAAAAATACAAATCGACGTGTCCAAGCGTTTTTCCCAACACGCCCTCATTTATCCGTTATCGAATTTATTCCATTTGGCTGTTCCACACTGTATAATATCCAATTGGTTTTGTCAGCCACACAAAATATTTTGTTCTTGTGCTTTCCTCTGTTCACCAGTGACACCCAATTGTTTTTTCTTTAAATGCCTATATTTTTTCCTTTTAACTTAGAGATCTAAATTACGGCATGTAGGGTAAGCTTGATGGTAGAAACGTGTATGCTGAATTTGGTTGTCATATCGTTGTTATTCTCGGATATAGATGAATTTTCCGAAAGAAAACCCAATATATATATATATATATATATATATATATATATATATATATATATATATATATATATATATATATATATATATATATATATATAAACAGAGATCTCTTCATTAGTGAATTTTTCGTTTTGCGGAAAACTCGCTAAAAAGATACAAAGCCAAAATACGTAATAATACATATATAAAAAATATTTTATTACTGTATGTACAAAAACTATCTTATTTTAAATACACAAAAATAATTATTAAATACCTAATTAAAAACGCACAAACAAATAACTCCACATTCAGTTTATCTGTTTAAGAATGGATCCTGCCGATATATAAAAATGACATCGACCACGTAAACCGCTGCAGCAACGACACCGATAATCTGAAAAAATAAAGAATTAGTACAGTTGTAGAGGTATGGTGAACAGAAAAATAAATGCAATGATCTCATTGCAAATCAATGGACTTAGCTTTTATGTAACCAAATTGGACATACACACAGTGCCTTTCCGATGACTGCGAAGATGCAACTCATGAGAAACATTATGATCATTATTATCTAGTACACCTGTTATAAGAGACAATATGCTTAAGATAATATTATCTAGTTGCTCCACTTAGTTGATAAGGCAAAGACAAGTATTTTTTTCATTAGAATTCATTACGAATAAAAGACAGTGTTACGGAACTTTGTGGCAAAACTTATTACTGGAGGCACCGGCGATGGTTCCGTTTGGCTGTCGTGGATACCACCACTTTATGATAAGAGTGAAACCCGTCTTTTGTCTTTTATAACATTCAAGAGTTGTGGGCATATATTATTACTTTGATTATATAGTATTACTTTAATTATGTAGTATGTAGTACATACTGCTTAATAAGCAGGCTTGTGGATCTAGCCTTAAATATTATAGTCTCCGATTGTGGAATATCCGATTTTCATCATAACAGCAATAGCCAAATTAGGCATGGAAAAATGGAAGAACACCAAAGAAGAAAATCCAAGAACCATCGAAACCGGATTTCCCATGAAAATTCGGAACGAACCGTAGCTTCGTTCTTCATAGGAAAGAGGAGATAAATGGACCACCAACAATAGGCCATTATGCAACCTTGATAATAGAACCACTCCCGAGTGAAATAGTTATTTATGTACCAAGGGTATAAATAGATGTTTATGCCCCGAGAGCGACCATTTTACAAATCCGAGGGCCTCCGGCCCGAGGGTTTCTAAGTCGCTCGAGGGCATAAACCTCTATACCAGCGGTGCATACAAACTTTTATGTCATACTAGTGATACCCAAACAATGAAACATGAATCACCGTTTGCTGAAAGCAACCTAACCATCACCGGATCTTTTTAGGACTGCCAATTTTATGTTAATTCGACTAAATAATGGTAATTAAATATTTACGTATTACTTTTATTCCATTATCTGTAATTTCTTTAATAAAGGTTATTAAAGAAGTTAAACAAAAATTATTTGTTTTTATGTGCGCGCGGGCCATAAAGTGTACGTTGTGCCCGCGCGGGCCATAAAGTACACTTTATGGCCCGTGGGCATAAAGTACACAATTATGTAGTTGGTAACTAAGCAATAAAAACACAATAATGAACTAGTATGACATAAAGGTTATAAATAGCCAGCCAGCCTTCAGCGAGCTATTCATTCCTGTTTCTCGAGTTTTACTCTGCACATTGCGTGCTATATTATTGTATCACACTTACGTTGACATTTGATTATTTTATTCTTTTGTATTTTATGTCTTATGTATTAATTGTGTAATCAATCAATAAATTTGTTTAAAAAATCAATACGTCTTAACCGTAAAGTTATGTCGCGTGTATAAAGTTAATACTTACTCCTCCATGTAGGCAAGGTTTAAATTCTTCATTATCCTTCGATAGCGAGATAACATAACCACTGGCAGCTAGTATATAAATTATCCATATGATGAATATAATGCATTGGTTTTTACCCCGTTTCGGACCATCTTCTTTATATATTTTAAACAAGTGAATCAGTAACATGCATAATGAAACGACTGCACCAGATATTGTAGCACCAAGAAAAAGATTTATTGATGACCCCACGAAACCATTACCAACAAGAACTGCGCCTGCAATGTCCAAAACCTAAAACAAAGGCAGGTTAGATTATTTATTATAACTACTACTTGCGTATTCAATAACACCAATGCAGTGTGTACCACCAGGGATGACCGCGATGGCTATACGAAAAAGTATGTTGCCCTTGTCAAGTGTGCCTGCATTTTTAAAACATTTTAAAGTTAATGCTGTTATCCTGGAAGTCGACAACAACTCGCTTATTTTAAATTGAACGCCCGGTGCATTTCTAAACCTTTTGATTCTCCAAACCTTTGGTTCTAGATTGCAGATTGTTTAATGAATCATATAGACCTTTGGCCTCTCAGCGTAGCGAACCCAATCGCGCTTTTCTGCATGACTCTTTATTTTCTTCTAATAATTGCCCAAAAAGTTCAGATTTTCTGTGTAGCCTGCTATCTTTTTGGGAGCTATTTTACCTATTTATTGTGGTGTTAATGCCACCGTCCAATGTATTAGAGCCTTTTTCAGAACTGAGGCTTATGGAGAAATGGGCCGTGCAAGTGTTGTGTTGTTTCTACTGCTTCACTGCAGTATCTCCAGCTTTCGCTGTCCACCTTACCCATCTTCATAGGGTGATACGTTACTGGAAAGTGTCCCAAGAAACGGCTTGTGATTATTCTCAGGTCGCTTCTGTTCAATTTAAGAAACAGCTCAGACTTCTCTGTTGATATAGTGATGAACCATTTTGCCTGTCTTAAGCCTGAAGTTTTTTCCAGTATGACAGCATATGGTTCTTCTCCCAAGTATCAAGTTCATTTCTTACATGGCTTTTTCTTAATCGACAATAGGGCTCTGGACCACAGATTAGTCCTTTCCTTCAATGCCTTGATGCTCTCGTACCCACATCAAAGTTATTTTGTTGTTCCTAGCCAGTTGCCTCAAGGATTTTTTGCGGTCCCAGGCCAGTTTAAACTCTGTTTTGAAAGATTTCAGAGTATCTAGTACCGCTTGGCTGTCTGAGAGGAAGTAGATTTTGACTCTCTAGATCTTCAGTTAATTTTGTGTATAGTCTATACCTAAATTTAGTGGTTTTAAATAAATCATGTTTTACAAAACAGTGACAGTAGCAGCACCATACTAAACATTTTGTGTATTTAATAATAGAACACCTATAATTGCAACTTTTGCAATACTAATAGGCATTGCTACGCCTGAAAATGATTGCATAATGTCTGAGAAATATACTTAAAGAGGGCCCTCAAAATGTATAAGCCAGTTTGCCAATTTAGTCTATGTCTAATGGAAACTTTTTTTGGTTTTCAGCTTAAGTGATATTATTATTTTTTAACTATCCAAAAGGCGGCATGACATCTCGTAATGGTTGCTGTTTGTAAGGGTATCGAACAGAAAAAGTATCGTGTGCTCTTGATATTTCTTTGTTACACTGTCGATAAATAATGAAAAAATGTAAATAGTCTTTATATTTTTCATCACGAACTGATTGTGCCAAACCTACTGACAACAAATTTGAAATATACGACTAGCTGAATTGTTTAATTTCTTTTCGTAGGCTACCTGAGACAATGAGCCATTTGAGTTTTTGAACCTTTTATACACGGTGGTCACTTTTAACTGGCTCACTATTGGGATCTAGCAAACTATGAGAGATACAAAGTCAGTTAAATTACAAAAAATTTCGGGACGCAGCAAGTGCGTTATGGTAGCGAATTTTCATAAGAATGGTATTTTGTATATTTTTCATAACGAACTGATTGTACCAAACCTACTGACAACAAATTTGAAAAATTACGACTAGCTGAATTGTTTAATTTCTTTTCGTAGGCTACCTGGGACAATGAGCTATTTGAGTTTTTGAACCTTTTATACACGGTGGTCACTTTTAACTGGCTCACTATTGGGATCTAGCAAACCATGAGAGATTGCAAAGTCAGTTAAATTACAAAAAAATTCGGGACGCAGCAAGTGCGTTATAGTAGTGAATTTTCATAAGAATTGTATTTTGTATATTTTTCATAACGAACTGACTGTGCCAAACCTACTAACAACAAATTTGAAATATACGACTAGCTGAATTGTTTAATTTCTTTTCGTAGGCTACCTGGGACAATGAGCTATTTGAGTTTTTGAACCTTTTATACACGGTGGTCACTTTTAACTGACTTGAATTACAAAAAAATTCGGGACGCAGCAAGTGCGTTATAGTAGCGAATTTTCATAAGAATTGTGCACTATTATTATACGGCATATTAGTAAAGTTAATACTTTAAACTTACACAGACCTTGAAGATCGATTTTAGAGGTCCTAGTACGCGCACATTTGAAGAATTCTTTCGAAAATGTTATCATCGATATCTCCCGATTATCAAAAATATTTTGCGTTCTAACTCCTTTTGAGAAATATGCCAAAAGCTTAATTTTCTATGAAGCTAAAGAACTAAATTTTGCTATATCTTTAAATAGTGAAAGTCCCTTTAAAAGAAACTTGTATTACAAATTTCATTGAAGTCATACAGAAGATTTCCAGAAGGAAGCTTAATTCATATTTAGAAAAGTAAAGTGTCTGCCAAATTATAAACATGGCAGTTATTTTTCCTTATTAATCGCCAGTATGATTTCGTTTTAGTCAACCTAATCAAACCGGATTTTTCAATAACAATTACAACAATAACAAAATTATAATTTCAGTCTCAAAGGTGACAAACTTATTTAGGCGTTTTAAACAAACACGAGATCTTGTTCAAAACGTATGAAATCTGTACACTATTGTTTCTCCAAATGTAAAAAAAAACCTTAAAAAAACGTACATTTATCGAGCTGGATTCGATTGCGTAACCTTCTGTTTAGGGGGCAAGCACGGTACCCCGCGATATCTAGCCACATGCCAACAAGGGTTTTATTTGCGTGATACTTTAGATCGGCTTCATGCCCGGGAGATTATATTCAAAGTATACAGAATTAATTAATTACAGAATTAGTACAATTACCATTGGAATACATCCCACGTCTGTTTTAGTCTTATATGACGTCTTATGTTTAAGTTTAAAGATAAAATAAACTGTTTTAGAATAATTTATATAGAGACTTGGCTTGATTTTGTTTAAATTTCTGCTATATTATGCGAGAGCATAATATATCTATGCTGCGCGACAGCATAATATATCTAAGCTGCGCGAAAACTGTGTTTGGGACCGTTAATAAAGCTACAAATATAGTTTATTTTAATCATTGATTGAATCGCCTAGTTAAAAAACAATCAATTGGCAAATTTTTAATTTCATGACGTCTGTCTTTTCCATAACTGCCGCCGAAATTTCACGATTGATGGTTCGAGTAGTATGTTTTCTGTCTGGTATATATTTAGTTTGGTTACCATTGAAGTATGGTTTATACCTGTTGTATGAATTAATCTACGCATGACAGTTAACTACTCTGTCAGGCATTGGACTTTAACCACTAAGCCTTTTGAATGCATGTCTGGGATTCTATTTTTAATTTGGAAAAAACTCTAAATATTATGTACCAAAGTACTTAAAATTCACAATATAGGTTTATTTGCACTATTTCTAGCCACATGTAAAGTCTCATTCCTGTTACTCTAATAGTTACAAAAATATAGCGTTTTCAAAAAGTTTTCCCCGATTTTCCACCGGAAAAACTTGAGCATAAAGGCTGATTAACGAACTCGACCTCGGTTTTCACCCAAACAAGATTGTAGCCAAGTTTTATTGAAATCAGTTTAGTATTTTTTGAGTTATCGCTCGGATACATACATTTATGCACACACACACACACACACACACACACACACACACACACACACACACACACACACACACACACACACACACACATAAATATATATATATATATATATATATATATATATATATATATATATATATATATATATATATATATATATATATATATATATATATATATATATATATATATATATAAACATGTAAAAATTTTAACGGACTTTAATTCTGGGTTCTAGGGTCCCAAATTCGCGCTCATCTGAAAAAAAAATTTCAAAAGCTTTTCATCGTGCCTCTCTATTAGCGAATTTGTCTTAATGAAAATTCGCTTAAACGTGCCCCAGTTAATGCTTATTTATAATATGAAGCACATTTTGAATAGACCATATCATTCCTAAAATATCCTGAAAATAACTAAAAACTTGCATTTTGTTAATTCTTTGATATCTAATATATAATCAGGAGCCTCAGTAGTCCAGGGGTAAAACGTGTGCTTCTGAACCGAAGGGTACTGTGTTCGATTCCGAGGATTTCCCTTTCACTTTTTCAGTACAAACTGTAATAAATTAACATCAACCGAGGTTCTGGCATTGTATTGTAGCAAGTTGAATATCTGCACGTTCCGCTCTTCGGAGGGGGCGTAAAGCCGCCTGTCCCGTGTCCATGGGATGTTGGGCACGTTAAAGATCCCTACCCTTCCTACAGAAAGGCAGAGGTTCGGCAAAATTTTCAGGATAGTGAGGTGAAACTGCTCCCTAACGACGGTGATTAGCTACAGTCGCTAAAATATGACGACGTTAAAGTAGAAGAAAAAAAATATATATAATCGAATCGACTCGCTAAAATTGGTAGGTTTCCGTAACTGGTTACGAGCTATCAAACCGTTGACTTAAAATTTATCTAGACCTACTAGATTTTGAGTTTCCATGGACAAATTTCGTTTTTCTTTAGGGCCCCCATATTGGATTTTTGCACCGTTGGACAGAGTTAAAAATTACCAATCCAACTATGTATCACACATGACTGACCTAACTTTGTTATTTGTTTCATAGACACAAATCACGTTGCCATGGCATATGAATTTAGATACCTTGAACCCCTAATTTAAAATTCATTGTCTCGAATTAAATTATCATGTTATAATTAAACAGCAGCCTCGGTGGTTTAGTGGTAAGAAAGTGTACGTCTGGAACCAAGGGTCCCGGGTTCGATTCGCAGCAAAAGCCTCAAATTATTTTCCAGTGTAATACTGTAAATATACTATAAATTAACACAAATCAAGGTTAAGAGAATCTGCTAAAGTAGGTTGAATTTCTGTACGTGCCACCCTTCGGAGGGAGCTTATAGCTCTTGTTACCGGATACCATGTGATTTTAGGGACGTTAAAGATCCCTTCCCTTCTTATAGAAAAACAAAAATCTAGTAGGCCTATATAAATTCTAAGCTACCTGTGTGATAGCTTGTGGCCAGTTATATAAACTCACCAATTCTAGCGGCATTCAATTTGATAATAATAAAAGACATACAAAATTAAGAATATGCAGGTTTTCAGTTTTTTCAGGATATTTTAGTAACTATAAAAGCTACATAGAATTCGTATTCAGATAATAAATGAGCATAAAATGGCACACTTTTTGTAATTTAACCAACTCTGTATCTCGCATTGTTTCGGAGATCCCAATAGTGAGCTAGTTAAAAGTGACTATAAAAGTGATATATAAGAATATTACATCATTAGATTCAAAATTTAATTCTTGTTTCAACTATAGAATGACATACTAAATAAGCAAATTGGCTTATAAATTTTGAGTGACCTGTAGGTTCTTCAGATATTATGCAATCATTTTCAGATGTAAACTATTACTGTTGCAAAAATTGCATTTGAAAGTTTTTCACCCTTATATATAGTTAAGCATTTTTAAAGATGGTCCTGCAACTATTATTTTTTCTGAAAATTTCTCGAAGACAGCTGACTTATTTATAAACCACTTTACATAAAATTAACTTAAAATTGAACGCAGAAACAAAAAATGCAGAAACATATCGGACATTCCATTTAGAATAAGCAAGTTGGCGTCGGTGTAACTCAAAGTGCCAGAAAGGCGAAAGTTAAAAAAAAATGTAAGCCCTACTAACATCGGTAAGTAATCAAATTTTTAGAATCACCTATACATACTATTCATATACCTAAGGGAATTCGGCCTTTCCCGGTGGACCACCTCTGTATATATATATATATATATATATATATATATATATATATATATATATATATATATATATATATATATATATATATATATATATAATATGTTGTTCTTGTTCTTCCTTCGTCACTTTTAGCGCAGCATTGAGCAATTCTTTTATTTGACTCTTGATACTGCCACCTTCTTTATGCCTTCATTTTGTCGTGTTCTGAGATTTTAAAATATGTATAAACAGGGGCATTATGCAGTATTATGTAATATATCAAAAAGGTTTTCGAGAGAAAATATGTACCATCTTAAGCTTTATATTTTCAAATTACTTTTAACTACACAGCGTGTTCCATATCTCTAGCGAAACAAAATATACATGATTTTCTTAAATGAAACTCACCATATATTTCGTAGTTTACATAACCAGTACAATTGATACGATCAGTTAGTTGTCAAACGCTTTTTTTGTTCGACTGTCTTAGTTCAGGAAATCTTTATAAATTATTGCCGTAAGTAAAACATTTTTCAAGCACTTTCTTATCTAAATCATGTACATTTTCTTTAACAGAAAAATCCTTTGTGATAAGATGTTTTTCCTTTTTTCCGGTGATGACAAAGACAATGATATTTGATTGAATAACTTTATTATTTATGTCGGACCATACATAACTTTATAAATTCTGTAATTTCCAACAGAACAACATTTCGAATACATAAAATATACTATTTTGATCTAATTGGACTTGACTCTAGAAATTTTAAGATAAAATATCTCTATTTATATGCTTTTTGATGTTTGTAGTGAAATATTTTTGATGTATAGTTACATACCCTCTTAAGAAATTTTATACGTTTAGAAAGTTCCCGCAACCAGTATGTTTCTATTAGTTTGTGAAAACTGTATTTTTGAAACTGTTTAATCATTTGGCATAAAAAAGATGTCATCTTTCATTAGAAAAATTTTGTATATTTTCTAAAAATAGTCAAGAATATATGAAAAACTAGTGATTATAGGTAGAAGGAATTCTAGGACTAGACGATATGTCCTTTCATTTTAAAAAATACGATATAGGAGTGTTCGTTAAAAAAAACTGAGAAAAGTATCAGTTGCAATTTAGACTCCCCCTGTATAAGATAACAACTTTGCGAAGTGCTTTAGAGACAAATTTAAAATTCGAGAATATTTACATATTTATATTGTCAAAAAAGATTTCAATATCAAATGTCTACTAGGTGTTTATTTCCATAACGATTTCTATAAAAAAATGTTCCTTACTTTTGTAATATTCTGTATAACATAATAAAGTTTTTATTTTAAGTATAGAAAAAATGAACTGAATTCCATTCCATTTAGAAGATGCATTATTGGTTTTCCCTGATAATATGGAACACTTTGTATAGTTGAAAATATTTTTAAACATGCAGCTCAAATCTGCCTATACGTTTTATACATGACTTTCTTTAAATATAGGTACCATAATAACAGATGTATATGTCTATATATAGCTTTTTTAGGATATGTGATGGAATGACTACATAATATTTCCATCCACACTGCGTGTTATAATTTAGTAGCATAACATAGTCTAGCACATATTTCTTCCTAATAGTTTGAAGGTGAGATAACCTTGATCATGCCAGACCCCGTGGTAGGGATGGGCACATTTCTTAAAACATCGAGGTTAACATCGATGTTTAACATCGAAACCTACTATCGATGGTAGGAAAAACATCGGCTGGAAAACATCGATGGTGGGAAACATCGATGTTTAACATCGAAACCTACTATCGATGGTAGGAAAAACATCGGCTGGAAAACATCGATGTTGGGAAACATCGATGTTTTCAAAATAATAGTAAATTTACTAATTCTATATTCTTTCGAAAAAAAAATAGTTTGTAGTTTTGTAGGCATTAGAAAATGGAAACATATTCCGATGGAGATTATGGCAGGTGCAGGTTAAAAAAAATTCGGGACGTTATGGTAGTAAATTTTCATTAAAATGTTTTTAATAGCAAATACGTGTTTTTTTTAAGAAAGCAGGCATCAAATTTGGTTGCCAGTATAACCTATATAGTAAAAACAATGTGCCATGTTTCATCAAAATAACTTTATTGTTTGAAAATGTACAAAAATTTCCGAAAGTAAACTTAAAGTGTTCTCGAAAAAACTCGTTTCTTGGTCAACCTTATAGGTTAATAACAAATTGAGCTATTCAAATATGAAGCATTTGATCAAAATTGGCTACCATAACACACTTACTGCATCCAGAATTTCTTTTCTTACAAACATGCATTATATTTCGATGGAAAATGCAAAAATGCAATAACATAAGGCGCGTGTGATTAAAAAAAAAGAACATTTGTATCACCAACGACTTATGGGCCAGCCTGTGATTGTAGAAATACTTTTTTAATATGTAGCTCGAGACACCTTATAATTAATGTATACAAGTTTTTTGTATATCTTGTATAATAACGGATATATTGAGCTTTATTGATTTTTTTAAGAAAATTCGACAGAAATTATATACCATTAAACGATAAACTCTATAGCTAAGACTACTACCAAGCATCAGGGAAAGGGTCTATTTGGAATGAATTTTCTGGAAATATTTTAGTAAAATGAAGGACAATGATGGTTGAAACTAAAACTTCAGGGTTTGTAAAACATTCTTCTTGAGACATTTTCTTTCCATAGCCCGTATTAGATTCAAGTTCTTTGCCTAAATATTGCCAATTTTGACGTTTTAAATCGCAACTTTGACGTTTTGAGGAAAACCCCAATTTATTTTTCTTTAAATGCCTATAACTTTTGTTGTTTAACCTACAGAGCTCAATTTTGGTAGGTACCTTGCCAATAACAATGTAAACCCACCAACTAAATTTGGTTGCCCTTACTTGGTTGATTCCGGATAATTTTTTTTCTAAAGAAAACACAAAATTTTCCGGGAAAACCTGGGCCGATTTTCCTGGATAACGAACTTCCACGCCACTTGCAAAATGAAGGTATTCACCAAATTTAATCAAAATCGGCCCATTATTTTTTGAGTTATCGGTGTGATATATACATATATATATATATATATATATATATATATATATATATATATATATATATATATATATATATATATATATATATATATATATATATATATATATATAATATTGAAGCTGACCTCGAATATGTTTTCTGGGGGGCCTAATTAGCGCTCATTTGCAAAATTTTTTTCAAAAGTCGGGATCTCCTCAGTAGTGAATTTTTTTAAAGAAAATTCACTAAAAACGGCTATTACTGGTTCTGTGTTACTGTCAGAGCCCAGCGCCATCAGTCATCGAGCCTTAAACGTTCCTGTTTATGATGTTACTACGTCAATTAATCGGACAGGAGTGCCCATTTATGCCAGGTAGCCGGAATTTAATACTTACTGCGTTCACGTTCAGATGTCGCTTAAGTCACAATGTGCAAAGAGTAAAGAATCAATTACTTCAATTAGTAATTTGTTCAGTAAATTGATGTATTTTTTAGCTACTTAAAGACTTTCGAACTGAAAAATTACAGGACATTTGTGGGATACGTAACGATGTTTCGATGATTACAAATAACATCGATGTTAAAAATATAACATCGAAATTACAACATCGATGTTTTAAACATCGATGTTCAATGGAAAACATCGATATTCCAAAAACATCGATGTTAGCTGCCCATCCCTACCCCGTTGAGTCCCCATGCCTACTCGATGGGGTCTCCATAAAGGCAATACTCGAGAATTCGGGACCTCGGTGTTCAAGAAAACCTTCACGTGGACCACCATCGCATAAGAGGCGAAACACGGTTCACTCTCTTTTACAATCAATGCTATAGCATACAATCGTGGTAGGAGGAGTTGAGAGAAGGTGTACTCAAATAACATCTGGGTCTGCTGTCGACTTCGTGGGGTTTGGCAGATGTATATCACCTAAAAAAATTACTTATTTCTTGGGTTGAACCACATTGACAACTATCTGAAACTCAATGTTTTGACTTCCGTTATGCAGCTACTTTCAAGGAAAGTTAAGGAAATATTGAAGGGATATTCTCTACTAAGAAGTCTATCTGTCTACTCCGTAGATCTGACCAACGTTTGATAGTTTTATGTTAAATATAGTGTGTTGTTCATTTGGATTGTTATCGGAGTAGTTTTCGTAGTCCTTGGTCGGGGTTATGAGCTTTTTTTGTCAGGCAGCTATCGTGATAATGGTAATAAGCGGATTAAAAGCATAATGCGTTTATTAAGATAGTTGAGGAAAATAGTTGGAGTTCTTTTACTTACTATTTCAATGACTTTGCAAGCAGCCATTGGCGTTTTAAGGTAGTCAACGCCAACTATATTGTTTACCTGAAAGTAAATGAATAATTAAGCAACCTACTATAAGACAACATACTAACAAATAAAAAATAAAATAATATAACACATAACCGACGCGCCCAGCTGACATATTGACCAATTAAGTCGTTATTAGGACTCACCAGTAGTTTGTAGTATCGATGGTAGGTAACCAACATTTTTCTGCAGTTACAAACAGAAGTCGCTGATGCGACCATCTAACTGTTTTATTTCAAATGTAAAATATTAGATGTGAAGGTACTAAAAAGGGTTTCTTTAGCTTTAGTCTGCGTATCTTTAAGATAATTCAAAACGAAGGCAATTAGTTTTTGACTCGAAGAAATTATTTTATTTTCTAATTCATCAACCCGAAGACCACCACCTATTAAAGAGATGTATTTTATTTGGTTGAAACATAACACTGAAACTTACTTGCATTGTAATTGCCTGCCTCCTTCTTGAAGCCGCAGATTACATAAATAAGTCTGGCTTTTTAAAGATCAGCCTAGATATGGACACAAAATATTCATTTGTCAAATGTACAGGTCGTTTTGAAACGTAAGAATAACGCCGTATCACAGAATCCTGTGGCAAAATGATGCGATTTAAGTCAACTTACTTTTATCCGAAAATGAATCCCTTCCTAAGTACATGGCCTTAAATGAGGCCTTAAAACATGTTTTTTGTATATAGCAGGAGACACACTCTGGTTTGGTCCTTCTTAGGACTATTCAATATGCCATACCTGCGCTCCAACAAGTCTGCTTTAAGGTAAGCATTGTCATCATTGTCATGGTATGGAATGGGGAATAGCGCAAAACGCCATTTCTGGTGTTGTGATGGTTCTAGGCTTCCACAGCAGTTTCAACGTATACACAGTACAGCAAAAAAGCTTCGGGAAGGAAATAGCAAGCGAAAACAAGTACTGCTATGGCTAATACCACGACGGGCATTGAATCACATTGCTTGTTAACCACCATCACTTCAGTCCTGCCGGGGTTTGCAGTATAATGTAAAACAGGGGACATAGACCACTTTAGTTCTTGTTTGGACTATTCAGTATGCTATTCCTTTGCTTCAACAAGCTGTGAAAGAAGCTAGCCATACATATTGCGGCAAGTCCGTGCAGGACTGAAGTGACGGAGGCTAGCCAGAGAAGTAGTTGTTTTCGTTGGCTTGTTTTCTTCCTACAGCATTCATACTAAATTTAACATCAATAAGTTTAAACAGGTTCAATGATATGTTTAGGGGATAAAGTAAGCTGAGTTTATTGTTACAAGACTTACGAAAATTCGTAGTATAATGCGGCTTGTTAGGTCTCCATTTTTTAAGATTCGCAAAGTATGATAAATTAAAGCAAGAGTTGATCGTAGTAATACATTTAATTTTTTTTTTGCAAAATGTAATATAATATTTTGCCGTCGTCGAACTCATTTAAGAGGTTACTAGATGTTTCGCCAACCATAGCTACTGGCTTCTTCAGTAACTAAACTGAAACGAATCTGAAAGTAATCTGAAACTGTGCAGCTAATGAAGAGGCCAGCAGCTATGGTTGGCCAAACATCTAGCAATCCACTTGGGTTATATTCAAAAATCATCTCGGATTCCAAATATTATGGTTACGTACTTATTTTAAAATAATATCACCTTTAACATTATAACTTTCAGACCCATATAGAACAGTCGGTGACTAACAGCGTATTTGTACCGACTGCTCTATACATGATATAATGACTAGAGAGATATGATAATGCGGCTACCTATTTTTGCACTGTCTTGCGCATGACGTCATGTGGTGAGTCCAGCGGCAACATAATAATATTATGCTGCGGTACAGTGAGTTTGACGTTCCATCAAATCTTAACCTCTTAACAAATTACGAAATTGTGGTTTTTTAATTAGATTTTGAAAATGTAATTAACTAATTTTTGTGTGCATACAGTCAGAAGTAATTTTTTATGATCAGAATACTATTGTGACATGATGATGATATCAAGTTTATGACTGTTAATGCGCTCCAAATAACTTTTCAAGTTTGTGTTGCCCCAATGCTAATTAAGTTACCAGCCCCCACCCCCCACCCCCCCAAATATACTTATCTTGTGCTCATTAAGGTTAAAGAAAAGAAAAGTGAAAAGTCTGGACGCAGCAAGTGCGTTATGGAAGTGAATTTTCAAAAAAATGTTTCAATAGCAAATGCAGGCAATCTGATTACCGGTATAGCCTATGTAGTAGAAACAATGTACTATATTTTATCAAATTACTGATTGTTTGAAAATATACCAAAATTATTCGAAAATAAACCTAAATGTTGGTTTCCTAACCAACAAGACTTATGTTAATAGCAAATAGAGTTATTGAAATTTGAAGGAATAAATGAAAATCCGCTACCAAAACGCACTTACTGCGTCCAGATTTTTTCTTACAAAGATGCATCAGATTTCGATAAAAAATGCAAAAATGCATTAACGAATTTGTTCTAAAAATTATAGACCGTTAAACCATAAACTTCACTAAACCTACACCGAAAGTATCAACTTAACTAAACCGACAGCCAAAGCATCAGAGAAAGGGTCTATTTGAAATGAATTTTCTGTAAATATTTTAGTAAAATGGAGGGCGATGACGGTTGGATCTGAAACTTAAGGGTAGCAAGAACACTCTTCTTGCAACATTTTCTTTTCACAATACTTATTTTTTTCACGTTCTTTGCCTTCACATAGCCAATTTTTACGTTTCAAATTGCGAGTTTAACGTTTTGAGGAAAACTCCAAAATTTGTTTTTTAGCTGCCCGTAACTTTTTTTTTGTCTTTAAAGTTAGGGACCTAAATTTTGGTGCATGATTCACTCTTTATAATACAAATACGCATACCAAATTTGGTTGCCCTTACTTTGTTATTTCAGGAGATATAATTTTTTTTTAGAAAGAAAACATAAAATTTTCTGGGAAAACCTGGGCCGATTTCCTTGGGTAACGAACCTATCCAAGCCACTTGCAAAAGAAAGGTAATTACCAAATTTCATCAAGATCGGCCCATTATTTTTTGAGTTATACCCATATGACGAAGCAGCGGACACGTCACTCCTCCTGTACCGCCCCCGCGCTCACCCGCAGTCAAAAAACGGCGAAGTGGAATCCGAAAAATAGATAGTGATAGGTAAGTAACTGCAGGGAAAGGGGCGTACCGGGTAAGGAGCATCTAATATAGCAAGCGAAAAAAGCTAAAACTAAAACTTCACCCTACCAATCGCTGTGCAGACTAGTTCAAGGCACAGTGATTTTGGAATGGGTGGAGTAAAAAAAACTACGGGCATGCACAATAAGCCAAAGGCTGCAGTGCTATCGGGGCGGCAAAGACGCGGACGAGTCCTGACGGAGAAAAAAAGCAAAAAAATACAGAAATTGTGATTTTTTTTTAACTTATCACAGCACGCCAGCGAATAAACGAGGAATGTAATAATTCAGCGAATACAAGGAAGCCAAAGGTAAAACTAGTGTCAACGTGCATGTAAGATGTCAAACTTTATCTATCAGGAGTCGATTTATCTAAAACTGTTCGTGAAGTAGGAGTCGATTTATCTAAAACTGTTCGTGAAGTAAACTACAAATTTACCCACATTATATATCTATTAAATACACAAGATATATTAGTTGTTCATCGTAATATGTATGCTTAGCCCTCAGGTTAGACTGAAACACAAGAACAGCTAAACCACTGACTTACAAGTTACCATACCATTAAAACAAAGCTGACACCATTGTTAAAATACACCAACTTACAACTTATATTTAATGTCTAAAGTTCGTTCCACCAACATTTCTGCCTCAAACTGATGTTATTATACAAACTGTACAGAGAAATACTACAAAAATTAAACTAAACATTTGGGCATACATATCTCAAGAAAACATTCTGAATTGTGGAAATTTTGTGAAGGGACAGCCTCAGCCTTAAATTGCCGGCGATCTTTATTAGGCTAACCCATCAAGGAAATTGAATACGAGCGTTTAGATTACACAGTAACTATGTTACAGTTACTTGAAAGTCAACCCACAAATTCTTCTCTAAGATCTCTGATATAATCAGTGAATGTCAAATGCTTTGAGCAGACTCTTGCAGTGTGGTAATATTAATGTTGTTAGCAGGTTTGCGGACCTTTTTCCACACTTATATCATCGTATTTTCGACAGGAAATAAGAAAGTATATTTCTGGCAAGCTTTTTTGGCCGATAGTCCTAATTACATCCGTGAACAGCGCAAAGCATGTTTAATTATATATTAAATGCAAACACAATTACAAAACACAGCTCTTATTTCTGCTTCTAACTCCAGCTTTTAACAGCCAACCTAGATACTATCGCACCTAGAAAGCTAAAACTTGATAATTCATCACTACAATAACCAAAAAGTTGCAAACCCTAAAGAAACTGTAAAAGAATGAATTAATATTCGAAAGTGTTAACATTCAAATGATAGCTCAAGCTTTTTACTCACCACATGACGTCATAGAAGGGGCGTGGCACATGCGCAATATCATATCTCATGTAAGTCATGTGCTCTATATGGGTCTGAAAGTTGGGTGTGTCACGCAAAGCATGTAAGAAAATTGAATGCTGTTGGAATGGACTACCTAAGACGAGTGACGGGTAGATCAAGGAAAGACAGAGTTAGAAATGAATGTGTTCTTAGCGAATGTAATGTAGTAGAATTTATAGAGATCATGTAAATAGTATGAGAGTGCTCGGAAGACACAAGACATCTTGGCCGGATGTTGTGGGCGATATATTAAAGAGGAAGTAGGTCAGAAGTTTACGTAATAGGGGAGCGTGTATGGCGAGAAATACGAATGTAGAAGAAGCGAAAATAGCTTATCAGAACATAAGCGCATGGAGTACCATTGTTTATAAAGAGCATAGGCTTTTGTGGTGTGCCTACATTTGTATGGGAATGGCGTGACTTGCCTATCGTTTAATGAGTCGTATATGCCTTTGGCTTCTCAGCGCTGCTACCCCGATGGGTTTTTTGTACATGACTCTTTTTTCTAATAGTGGCCCAAAATGTTCAGACTCTTTATATAGTCTACTATCTTTTTGCGGGCTATTTTACCTATTTCCTGTGGTATTAAAATCACCCCTCCAAGGTACTTGAGCTTTTGGCCGAATTGAGCCATGCAGTCGAAAAGCAACTGTTCTGTGGTTTCAGCTGCTTCATTGCATTATATGCCGTTTTCACTGTCCACCTTACCCATCTTCATAAGGTGATACTTTACTAGAGAGTGCCGATGCCGTGTGGAAACTCATGTGATTATTCCCAAGTCATTCCTGTTAAGTTCAAGATACAGTTCAGACTTATCCGTTGATATGGTGATGAACCGTTTTGCCTACCTTAAGCCTGGCACATTTCCTCAGTATGACATCATTTGGTTCCGGTCTAGAGTATCAAGTTCATTTCTTGCATGGCTTCTTCATAAGGTGATACTTTACTAGATAGTGCTTGTGGCAAGTAATGTGATTATTTCTGTTCATTCCTGTTCAATTCAAGATAGAGTTCAGACTTCTCTGTTGATATGGTGATGAACCGTTTTGCCTACCTTAAGCCTGGCACATTTCTTTAGTATGACAGCACTTGGTTCCTCTCTAAAGTATCAAGTTCATTTCTTGCATGGATTCTTCATAGGGTGATACTTTACTAGAGAGTGCCGTGTGGAAAGTCATGTGATTATTCCTGTTAGTTCCTGTTCAGTTCAAAATATAGTTTAGACTTCTCTGTTGATATGGTGATGAACCGTTTTGCCTACCTTAAGCCTGGCACATTTATTCAGTATGACAGCATTTGATTCCTCTCTAAACTTTCAAGTTCATTTCTTGCAGGGCTTTTTGTTAGTCCATAACAGGGTTCAGGACCATAGAATGGTGTTGTTGCTGCCCTTCAGAGTCTTTGGTACTGCCTGACTGTCTGAGAGTATGTAGATATCTCTATTTCTGAGCCTTCTTTGTAAGCACTCCTGCGCACAGAGTTTTAAAGCAGGAATTTCTGACTGGAAGATGGTGGAGTCAGAAGTTAGGGCTTCCTGTTCCCAGTCTTGCTCTCTTCATTCGTTTAGACCCGTCTGTATGCCATATAGATGAGCTGCTTGTCAGCTTTCACTGTCTCTGTCCCATACATCGCAGATACTGATAGCCACGTGAAATGGAACTATGAAGTCCAGTTTAGTTGACATTTGATCTGTTGGTTTGGAAAATGACATCAATGGAATAATTTCCAGGATCTTCAAGTGGCCAACCAAGTCACCTGGTTTGAATTTGTCTGATTGGAATCGTCTTTAGACTAGTAGTAGTAGGAATATTATAAGATGCCAAATAAAAGTAAAAGGTTCTGGACGCAGCAAGTGCGTTATGGTAGCGAATATTCATTAAATGCTTAAAATTTGTATAATTCAATGTTCTATAAACCTAGAAAGTTAAGTTTTGGTACGTAGTAAGGTCTTTCCCAAGGCAACATATCCACCAAATTTCATCAAAATAGATTTGTAATTTTCGGGGATAAAATTTTTTTCTAAAAAAAAACTCAAAAATTTTTCGGAAAACCTTCTCCGACTCTCCCGACTAAGGAACTCATCCAAGCTATTAATAAAAAAATGGTACTTGCAGAGTTTCATCAAAATCGGTTAATTACTTTTTTAGTTATCGGTTGGATATATATATATATATATATATATATATATATATATATATATATATATATATATATATATATATATATATATATATATATATATATATATATATATATATATATGTATATATATATATATATATATAACATATAAAAATTGAAACTGACCGCTGATATGGGTTCTAGGGGTCTTAGTTCGCGCTCATCTAAAACAAATTTTGGAAAGTTTCACCATCGATACCTCTCTAATAGTGATTTTTTAAAATAAAAATTCACTAAAAAGCGCTCATCGAGTTTTCAGGGAAAATTAGCTTAAAGGTATATTACAATTTGTTCCCAAGGTGGATGAAAATTTAAAGCACCGTTTGTGCAGGTGATAAAAATAAATTATATATTGCATTTCGTTTTGCAACCTTGGATAAAGCACTATGTTCCAATATATACACCTATTGTGTCACTATACTAGTCTATGTAGAAACAATGCACAATAGAAATTCCGCTATGGGTTTTAGTTACTCAAAGGCAATTTTTTATCATTTGTTTATCTTATCTGCAATGTTTATTCGTACCTTCTATCGATGATTTCTAAGAAAAAGTATATTTACAACAATTTGGAGTGCCCTTTTTTTATTGTGCTAATAATCCATATTATATATCATTACATCAGTCGTTACCTCGTTCGCAAGTTATACAGACTGGTTCAAAAGTAATGGTTCACACAGCAACAGTAGATTCTTGGCATCACATTATTGCCATCTAGCCAAACTCACAAAAATATAAATACACGGTGTTATATTAAGAAATTTCATGTTGATTATTCTTAATATATAGAAAAGTGCATTGTGTTGAAAATTTGTACCCTGTGATAAAAAAATATTTATTCCCAATTTGGCTCTGGCGGATGTTGCATTCAAGTCTTCAAAATACTCGCAATTTTTTGTTAGCTTCGCTGGGAAACCTTTGATTAGAAACTTGTATCTCTTGTATTTTCACAACAAAAAAAGGGTACTAACTGAATGACGCTAGAACCAACTATTTTCGAAATACTTGCAAAATAATAGTTCGGGACGTAGCAAGTGCGTTATGGTAGCGAGTTTTCATTAAATGCTTCAAGTTTGAATAACTCAATTTTCTATAAAGCAGGAAAGTTTAATTTTGGGGTGTAGTAAGGTCTTTCACAAGACAACAGATCAACCAAATTGTATAAAAATGGCTTTCCCGGGGTACCTTGTCCGATTTTCCTGGCTAACGAACTCATCCAAGCTATTTGACTGCGTCGATCACTCTATCTTGATCGAGAAGCTACAGATGTATGGCGTACGGGGATTGCCCCTGTCTTGGCTGTCTAGTTATTTTTCCCAGAGAAGACAGTATGTTGTTGTTGGGCAGAGCGCTTCTCAAATTATCAGCAGTGACCTGGGCGTTCCGCAAGGATCGGTCCTGGGTCCAGTGCTGGTTTTATTATATATTAATGACTTGGGTAGCTTGCAGTTGCCAGCGTCGATCACCATGTACGCTGATGATACCTCCGTTATTGTTTCTGACATTTCCGATGTGGGTCTCGCTGCTAGGTGCAGCTCTGTTTTTACGGAGTTAAATGCATGGTTTTCTGCTAACAGACTGTTTTTGAATTGTGGTAAGACGGCTGCGATTAGGTTTCACAACTACCAAAAGCACTGTAGCGCAATAAACTTTTTAGACACTAACAGCTTAGTGTCCGCAATAGCCACAGATGGGAATTATAAATTTTTGGGTATTTTTCTAGACCATTCTTTGAATTGGCATGATCACTGTGCGTATCTGGTTGGGAAGCTAAATTCGGTTTCATATCAGTTAAGAAACGTAAGAAGTTATATGGAGAAGGATCAGTTGTTGATGCTCTACCACAATATATATATATATATATATATATATATATATATATATATATATATATATATATATATATATATATATATATATATATATATATATAATTGGGTGCCACTGGTTATTAGAGAAAAGCACAAGAATAGAAGATTTGGTGTGGTTAACAAAAACTATTAAATATTACATACAAAGGTGAAGTTTTCTTGACGCAAAAAGGTCAAGAAGCAGCAGAAAAACTATTTTGAATATTTTATAATTTTTCTTCTTAAAACGTCAAAATCGCGATTTTAAACGTCAAAATTTATAAATTTCATACAAATAATCTGAAACAAATAGGGATTATGTAGAAGAGATGTCGTAATAAGTGTGTTTTACAAAGCCTTAAGTTTCAGCTTTAACCGTCATTGTCTTTCATTTGACTAAAATATTTTCGGAAAATCCATTTCAAATAGAACCTCTTTCTGATGCTTTGGCAGTAGTTTCAGCTATAGAGTTTATGTCTATAATTGAGGCAAGTTTTCGTAGAAAAAATTCGTTTTTGGGAAGACCGCGAATTTTGTAACTATTTTTTCAAATGATTTTGAAACTATTTCTTCAAATGAGCGCGAACTAAAACCCCTAAATCCCATTTACGGAGTCAGTTTCAGTTTTTGTCTGTTTACGCATATACAGGGTGGCGCATTTCTACGGTAAAGCTCAGTATATTCGTTATTATACAAGATGTGAGAAAAAATTATTTTGTTAATCCTAGGGTGTCTAGAGCTGCATCTTATAAACCTATTTTGACAATCACAGGCTGGCTCATAAGTCGTTCGTAATACACACTTTCTTTTTTTAATAGAACACTTCTTATGCTATTGCATTTTTGTATATTCCATCGAATTGTAATGCATGTTTGTAAGGAAAAAAATTGATATCGTTCATCGTTTTTGAGTTATATCAATTGTTTTGCATTTTTTCACGTTTTTGGCACACCTAACAAACACATATCACAAATTGTGATACGGCGTTTTTACCAATAGATAGCGGAGCCCCACGGAAATGACGCATTCAGAGAGCTTTTGTTTGTATTACTTGTTGAAAAAATCGAGCTGTCATATACAGGCGCTCTCAAATAGTGGGTGGATTTGAAAGGTTTTCGCAGAATTTTTTTTTTAGTGTTTCCGTAGAAATCATTTTTTGTAAGATTTTTGTAAACCGTTGGTAATTAATTATAAATGTTTAGTAGGTTATTGTAAAAAAAAAGTCGAATTTCTGCGAAAAATATAATTGAGTGTTAATTACTGAAGCCAATTTTTGTAAAAAAGTTAATTCTTGTGAAAGAAATTGCAAATTTTCATAAAAAAGTTATTTTGTTTAATTTTGGTCATATAGCTGTTTCTGAATAATTATATCTTGGCAGGTTTGTAAATAACATGAAGATGTTCGCTGGGCAGGAAAATCGGACCAGTTTTTTCTGGAACTTTTCAAGCTTTTTTTCGGAAAATGTTTCTACTTTTTGAAACAACAAAGTCATTTTAATAAAATATGGTACATTATTACTACTATATAGGTTATACTGCTAACCTAATGACCTTTTAAAAACGAGACTTATTTGCCACTAAAGACATTTTTACGAAAATTCACTATTAACGCACTTGCTGCGTTGCGAACTTTTTGATTTATTAGCTGAGTTTAAAGACTTTTGGTGTCATATAATTTACTTATAGCATTACCTACCTGCCGCGGATTTCCATGTGATTGTTTCGATTGTAAGGCTACGCACAGAACTTAACTCATTAATGCCCGCAAATATAGCTGAATATTCGGCTCGTGTTAACAACATTTTAGCATTTAGTTGCTAAAAGTTATTTATTTGCCTTCATTATTACGAGTTGTTTTAAATACGTCACCCTTTGCAACCCCCTTCATCTTTTGTACCCCTTGCAAGCCGAATTTGAGAAAAATGCAGGAATTGGTTTTTAGCTATTTGCATGTGCAAAAACGAAGTCGATATCTTATTTCACGGCCGAGAAAATCGAAAAAAGGTAAATATAAATATACCCCGTGTCAACCCTTTTTGCCCCTTGCAAATCGAATTAGAAAAAATTTAAAAATTCATTGTTAGGTATTTATATGGGTAATGTTTTAGTGTAAACACGAACTCGATATCTTAATTCACGGTCGAGAAAATAGAAAAAAATGCAAACGTCAAATATACGCACTGTTAACTCCATTTTCACCTTCTTCAAGCTAAATTTAAAAAGTCTGGACGCAGCAAGTGCATTATAGTAGTGATTTTCATTAAAATGTTTTTAATAGCAAATATGTGTGTTTTTTTTAAGAAAGCAGGCATCAAATTTGGTTACCAATATAAGCTATATAGTAAAAACAATGTGCCATGTTTCATATAAATAACTTTGTTGTTTGAAAATGTACAAAAATTTCCGAAAGTAAACTTGTTTCTTGGTCAACCTTATAGGTTAATAGCAAATTGAGCTATTCAAATATGAAGCATTTGATCAAAATTCGCTACCATAACGCACTTGCTACGTCCAGAATTTCTTTTCCTACAAACATGTATTATATTTCGATGGAAAATGCAAAAATGCAATAACATAAGACGTGTTTGAAAAAAAAGAGAATTTGTATCACCAACGACATATGGGCCATCCTGTGATTGTAGAAATATTTTTTTAAGATGTAGCTCAAGACACCCTATAATTAATGTATACCATTTTTTTCATATCTTGTATAATAACGGATATATTGAACTTTATTGATTTTTTACGAAAATTCGACAAAAATTATATACCATTAAACGATAAACTCTATAGCTAAGGCTACTGCCAAGCATAAGAGAAAGTGTCTATTTGAAATGAATTTTGTGGAGATATTTTAGTAAAATGAAGGACAATGACGGTTAAAACTAAGACTTCAGGGTTTGTAAAACATTCTTCTTGAAACATTTTCTTTCCATAGCCCGTATTAGATTCAAGCTCTTTGCCTAAATGTTGCCAATTTTGACGTTTTGAATCGCAACTTTGACGTTTTGAGGAAAACCCCAATTAATTTGTATTTAAATGCCTATAACTTTTTTGTCTTTTGTGCTACAGAGCTAAGGTAGATAACTGACATATAATGATATAAACCCGCATACCAAATTTGATTGCCCTTACTTTGTTAGTTCGGGAGATATAAATTTTTTTAGAAAGAAAACACAAAATTTTCCGGAAAAACCTAAGCCGATTTTCCTGGCTAACGAACTTATCCAAGCCATTTGCAAAAGAAAGGTACTCACCACATTTAATCAAAATCGGCCCATTATTTTTTGAGTTATCGGTGTGAGACATATATATATATATATATATATATATATATATATATATATATATATATATATATATATATATATATATATATATATATATATATATATAAATTGAAACTGAGCCCGGATATGTGTTCTGGGGGTCCTAATTATCGCTCATTTGAAGAAATGTTTTCAAAATTCAAAAGTCGGGCTCTCCTCATTAGTGATTTTTCTTAAAAATTCACAAAACTTCTGAAATTGCTTTTTAGGTATTTGTGTCAAGAGTGTTTTAATGTAAAAACGATCTTATTTCGTGGCCGCGAAAATTTAAGTTTCGAATATAACTTGTTTTAACCTCATTTGCACCCCTTGCATGTCGATTTCGAAAAAGATTAATAGATTTTTAGGTATTTATATGAAGAATCTTTCAGCGCGAAAACGAAGTCGATATCTTATTTCGCGACAGAGATAATCGAAATATTTAAATTTCGATCATCTGTACCCCGTTTTACCCATTTTGCACCTCTTGTTAAGTCGAATTTAAAACAAAAGCAGAAATTGGTTTTTAGGTACTTGTATGAGAAATGTTGTAGTATAAAAACCAAGCCGATACCTTATTCTGCGACCGAGAAAAAATATTATACCCCGTTTTATCCCCTTCAAATTAAATTTCAGAAACCCTTTTATAGCACACCTCTCCACACTTATCTGAAAATATACTCAAAATTTCATGTCTCTAACTTTAATAGTCAATGTCTTTGAACTTAATTACTCTCTCTGTGCATAAATAAAATGAATTTGTATTAAATCAAAAATTTAGCGTTTTTTTTTTTTTCAACTTCAAATGAAGTATCTGCCTTTTAAGCAACTACCAGTTTATGGTTAATAGATTGATGCAACTACTTACTGTGGCCATATTCAGGATTATTGTTGAAGAGATAATTAGGTATAACTTTTTGACATATCAACTCGCAACTGACTTATCCCAGGAAATAACAAATTTTTATAGATTATTCTCTATCTAATCTTTTTTACTGCTGGCGGTGATTTACAGAGGAATTAAATGCCGTTATTTTTTCGATTGTTTCGATTGATGTATGATTCATAACAGATACGAAAATGTACACACAATTCCTAAAATAGCAAAGGTTAGCTAAATTATTGGGACAGGCTGCACAAAATAAAATTATCTGTTTTCAAATCTTATTGATGATATAAATGCACTTATACAAAAGTTTCAAGAAACATAAATTGCTTTTCGTCTGTTTTGAATAAAAAAGTTCGGGGCGCAGCAAGTGCGTTATGGTCGTGAATTTTTATTAAATGCTTCAAACTCGGATAACTCAATTTTCGGTAAACTTAGAAAGTTGAATTTTGGTATGTAGTAAAACCTTTCCCAAGGCAACATATCTGCAAAATGTCATTAAAATAACTTAAAGATTTTCGAAGAAAAAAATTTTTTTCAAAGGAAAATTCAAAGTTTAAAAAACTCAATTTCCTATAAACTTAGAAAGTTGAATTTTGGTATGTAGTAAGGTATTTCTCAAGGAAATATACCTACAAAATTTCATCAAAATAGCTGTGTAATTATTGCCGAAAAAAATTTTTTTTGAAAGAAAACTCAAAATTTTTCGGAAAACCTTGTCCGATTTTCCTGACTAACGAACTCATCCAAGCCTTTAATAAAATAAAGGCACTTGCCGAGTTTCATCAAAATCGGTTAATTATTTTTTGAGTTATCGGTTGGATACCTATATATATAAATATAAATATATATATATATATATATATATATATATATATATATATATATATATATATATATATATATATATATATATATATATATATATATATATATACTTATGCCTATGCGGAAGTAGCTGGACCATTTCGTATACCAAGTGTATAATAGCTGGACCAACCGTGCAATAGCTGGACGTCCAGCTATTAACATGCTGGTATTAATATGTACATGCGTTATTGGCTGGACCTATTTCATGAGAACATTAAAAGTAAAAATTAATGCGCCTGTGCGGTGTTGCCAAATGCTCAACATATTAATTCTATTTAAATATTTACATGTTTTAGTGAATTTTATATACACTAGACCGCAAAAAGCATGAGGTTACTTCAGACTTTATTTAATAATAATAACGTCAGGATATTTCTTACGAATTTCTGGATTAAAATACTATTCATGTAATATAGCAAAAAATCTACAGGTGGTTTGTAAAAATAATGTTTTGGAAGAGAAAAAATATGAATTATTTTTTGATATTTGCAGTCGATGTGCCAAAATCATAAAAACACAAAATGATTACTAAGGCCCTAGTGTATAATAAGATTGCAAATTATATTTTGTCACCCTTTGCAAAAGTGAGAAAAATGCATATGAAGATCGGGATAGCAACTAAGACCTTTACGAAATATGAATTATTTTTTGATATTTGCAGTAGATGTGCCAAAGTCATAAAAACATAACAAAAAATGATTACCAAGGCCCTAGTGTATAATAAGATACGCAAATTATTTTTTGTCACCCTTTACAAAAGTGAGAAAAATGCATATGAAGATCGGGATAGCAATTAAGACGTTTTCCGAATATTTATTATTTTATCGCATTTGCAGTTAATGTGTCAAAATCATAAAAACAAAAAATTATTACTTAAGCCCTTATGTATGAAAAACCATGCAAATTATTTTTTGTCACCTTTTTTAAAAGCGAAAAAAATGCATATGAAGATCGGGATAGCAATTAAGACGTTTCCGAAATATGAATTATTTTTTGATATTTGCAGTAGATGTGCCAAAATCATAAACACAAAAAATGATTGCTTAGTGTATAATAAGATATTCAAATTATTTTTGTCACCCTTTGAAAAAGTGAAAAAAATTCATATGAAAATCGGGATAGCAATTAAGACGTTTTCCAAATATGTATTCTTTTTTCGCATGTGTCAAAATCATAAACACCAAAAATGACTTCCAAGGCTCTAGTGTATAATAAGATATGCAAATGATTTTTTGTCACCCTTTGCAAAAGTAAAAAAAATATGCATAAACAGATCCGGATAGCAATTGAGACGTTTCCGCAATATGCATTATTTTTTGACATTTGCAATTTTTTAAACAGGAATCTTTTTTTTATATTTACATTTAAAATCATAAAATCACAAAACTATTACCAAAGCCCTAGTGTATAATACTACAGCATACACAACTCTCAACTCGGACAGTTTTAGAATGAATTGAATATGATTCTATTCCTATTTTTCAAGTTACAGATTTTTTAACGCGCTAAAATCTAATATACAGTCACAGCATAATAATTGATTGATTATGCTGTGCTACAGTTACTTTTCAATTTTTTCTAAACATATGTTTGACAGGTCAGGTAAAAGCTTTGAAATTTACAAAAGGAGGGTACAGAAACAGAGCTGTAAAACTTTCTGGGATCAACGTCGTAAAAGCGGTATATCAAAGCCCAAACGTTCTTTATCTATGCGACGCTTTTATATACAAATACATAATATTTGAGAAAAAACGCTAGGTTTAATATTTGAATATGACCAGCCACTAACTGCTATACTAGAATGACTAACATTAATTAGATTCTCATAATTTTTATGTTGCATTGTTCAAGTATGCAGTACAGCATAAGAAACAGTCTTCTTATGCTATGTAACCAAGATTTATGCCACTAAAAATAAGTTGCACTTTAAACCTAATTTATAGCAAATTTATATAATAAACATATTCTTATAACGAGATTGGGGTAGTTTCTTTGTATACACAACATGTTTATTAAATTTATTTAAATTCATCATTTTTCCAAAACATAATAAAAATAATTTGTATCACTCACTCACTGACTGAAGGCAAAGTCGCTTAGTAGTCGCAACGATAGGTTAAAATAAGGTGGTTTCCCGTTGCCTTTCATGTGGCACATTGACTGAAAAAAATACATTCTTGGAAAACCTTTTAACTGCGATACCCATGTTTAAATTCTTATTTTTTTCTTACTTTTGCAAAGGGTGACAAAAAATAAATTTGGTGTAGTATTACATAATAGGGCTTTGGTAATGATTTTTGGTTTCGTGATTTTACCACATTAACAGTAAGTATCACAGAATCATTAATGTTGAAATGAAAAGCGTGGTAGTAACTATCCCGGTGTTCAAATGCATTTTTTTTTATATTTCCAAAGGGCGACAGCAAATTATTTACATGAGCTTTTATGCGTCAGGCCCTTAGTGATATTTTTTGTTTCTATGAATTTGGCACATTAACTGCAAATGCGAAAAAAAAATACATATTTGGAAAACGTCGTTATTGCTATCCCGATTTTCATATGCATTTTTCTCACTTTTGCAAAGGGCGACAAAAAATAATTTGCATATCTTATTATACACTAGGGCCATGGTAATCATTTTTGTTTTTATAATTTTGGCATATCTACTGCAAATTTTAAAAAAATAATTCATATTTCGGAAACGTCTTAATTGCTATCCCGATTTCCATATGCATCTTTCTCACTTTTTCAAAAGGTGACAAAAAACAATTTGCATATCTTATTATACACTAGGGCCTTGGTAATCATTTTTGGTTTTTATGATTTTGGCACATCTACTGCAACTATCAAAAAATAATTCATATTTCGGAAACGTCTTAATTGCTATACCGATTTTCATATGCATTTTTCTCACTTTTGCAAAATGTGACAAAAAATAGTTTGCTTCTCTTATTATACACTAGCGCCTTGGTAATCATTTTGTGTTTTTATGATTTTGGCACATTTACTGCAAATATCAAAAAATATGACATATTTCGGAAACGTTTTAATTGCTATCCCGAATTTCTTATGCGTTTTTTTCACTTTTGCAAAAGGTGACAAAACAATTATTTGCATGGTTTTTCATACATAAGAGCCTTAGTAATAATTTTTTGTTTTTATGATTTTGGCGCATTAACTGCCAATGCGAAAAAATAATACATATTTGGAAAACGTCTTAATTGCTATCCCGATTTTCATATGCATTTTTCTCACTTTTGCAAAGGGTGACAAAAATAATTTGCATATCTCATTATACACTAGGGCCTTGGTAATCATTTTTGTTTTTATGATTTTGGCACATCTACTGCAACTATCAAAAAATAATTCATATTTCGGAAACGTCTTAATTGCTATACCGATTTTCATATGCATTTTTCTCACTTTTGCAAAAGGTGACAAAAAATAGTTTGCATCTCTTATTATACACTAGCGTCTTGGTAATGATTTTGTGTTTTTATGATTTTGGCACATTTACTGCAAATATCAAAAAATAATTCATATTTCGGTAACGTCTTAATTGCTATCCCGATCTCCATATGCATCTTTCTCACTTTTTTAAAAGGTGACAAAAAACAATTTGCATATCTTATTATACACTAGGGCCTTGATAATCATTTTTGGTTTTTATGATTTTGGCTCATCTACTGCAAATATCAAAAAATAATTCATATTACCGAAACTTCTTAATAGTTATCCCGATCTTCATATGCATTTTTCTCACTTTTGCAAAGGGTGACAAAAATTTGCAATCTTATTATACACTAGGGCCTTGGTAGTCATTTTGTGTTAATATTATTTTGGCACATCTACTGCAAATATCAAAAATTAATTCATATTTCGGAAACGTCTTAATTGCTATCCCGATCATCGTTTTTGTGATTTTTGCACATCTACTGCAAATGCGAAAAAATAAACGTGGTAATAGCTATTTCGATCTTCATATGTATTTTTTTAACTTTTGCAAAAAGTGACAAAAAATAATTTGCATGAGTTATTATACATTAGGGCCTTGGTAATAGTTTTGCGGTTTTATGATTTTGCACATTAACTGTAAATATCAAAAAATAAGTCATTTGAAAAAACTTAGTAATAAGTATCTCGATGTTCAAATGATTTCCTTTTATTTTCCAGAGTGTGACAAAAAATAATTTGCTTAGGTTGCTATACACTAGGTCTTTCGTAACTTGTTTTTGTGTCTATTTTTATATTGGGACCTTGGCTTTATTGTCCAATATTTGTCATTTGGGTACATGTAACCAAAATAACAAATAATACATACTAAAATTTAGTTTTCCTCTATGACTATGTTAATAATAAACGATTGGTTTAGTGTTATTATGTTATTGCAAAACACTTAAGACAAATTCTTTTTTCTTCGGTAAGGTGTAGTAGCATATAGCAATATATGGCTGGCATCTATGGCTAGCCATAAATTTACTACGTTGAATCCGCTTCACTGATATTGTGATCGCGACGATCCATCCCGCTTTCTGCTGACCCTACGTGTAAATCTATGGCTCGAAATTTATGGATAACTTCACGCAAACTTTATCCCAGTTATATTCAGCAAACATGTCTTGTCACTGCTGCATCGAACATGATGCAAATACAACTATGTGAATCTTAAAATGCAGCGGCTTTCCAGAAAATAAAGCTTTTCAGTTATTTACTTACCAATGCTACTATTTATACCGCTACGACTTTTTATTCATAATAAAAAATATGTACGTTGTTTGCCTAAACCTGCCAGTATAATTTTTTGACAGCTATATACATATAGCGAGAGTTTAAAACATGGAATAAATTCAGTTAATCAAATACAGCTATCTTTTTCCAATAATTCGCAGACATGTCGATAGACATTTTATGTTGCGGTCTTTTCAAAAAATAAAATAGATATCATACAGTGTGTGCCAAATTTAAGGTACGACCTCATCGATATTTTTTTAAATCCTACCCTAGTTTGTTTTTGTTAGATAGGTTTAACCTACACATTAATTTGAAAAAACAGCAGATTTTAAATTTTTATTTATTTATTATTATAAATCTAAAGGAATTAGTAGCACGAATAAGAAATGAATGTTGACTTATTTTCCCAAGATAACCAGAAATGTATAAAACGAATTTCAATTCCGTTTATACTACTAACAAATAGTCAATCGACAACAACCTAAGCATTTATTAAAGAAAATTGATTTGGATTATCTATTTTTTATTTCTGTTTTTAAAATAATATAATGTATATTTTTGTGGTAAGGAATATAAACTTGGTGGTTTAGCATAACTTGACATGTACTTTAGAAATAGCCAACAAAACAGTAGGATTGTCGGTTAAACAAATTATCGACGTCATATCTCAAATTTGGGACAACTTCATATTATTAAAGAAAGATCACAGCTTAAAAACCACTAATTGACGTGTTCGCGCATTTGAAAAAGGTGTATTTGGTTAACTGAATGTATTCTAAGTTACCAACATGCATTGTGTAATATGGCAGTAATAATGCTGATAATTGTTTATCTTTTTTGTCTTTTCCTCAACGGTTACGTATTTCTGCGACTATGGCCAATCACCGACGACAGGGAGCACTTTCAACTCACTTTCCTTTAAATTTGGCCGAACCCCGTTTTTTCTATAAGGAGGGTAGGGATATTCAGCGTGCCCAACCTCGCACGGTACACGGGACTAACGACTTCACGACTCCTCAGTGAATCGGAACCTGCAGAAATTCAACCTGCTCCAACTAAATGATAATTTTACAGTAGGGGCTGAAAAAATGAATGGGGAACCCTGGAAATCGAACCCAGTACCTTTGGATCCAGCGATATACTTTCCTACCACTGGATAACTCAGGCTTTTTGATAATAATTGTAAAATATCTTTTGCAACAATTGGATACAATAATCTAAAATATATAACTCTATAACACTAAAAGTAGATCTCGTTAGTTTATAAAACAACAGTCATTATACACCTTGTCCTATTTTCGAATTAAGTTTTTGTGTTATATTCTAAAAAAAGCAGGAGTTGGATTAATTTTAATTCAAAATACTATATTACAAAACAAACAAAAAAAGGTACGAAAGATGCTCTCTTCTCTTAATACCAGGAAAGCCTCTGGCCTTGACGAGATCCCAGCAATTGTTCTCAAAAGATGCGCACCAGAACTTGCTCCTGTCCTGACCTGTCTGTTTTAGACGTCTTACAATAGAGGCATATTCCCTAGTAACTGGAAAACTGCTCGAGTACAACCCGTCCCCAAGAAAGGATCCAAAGCGCTTCATAGCAACTACAGGCCTATTTCTCTCCTTTCAGTCGCCTCTAAAGTGATGGAAAAGTATATAAACACCGAAATACTAAAATTTCTTGAAAAACACAGTCTAATCCACGACAGGCAGTATGGATTCCGTCAGCGCAGATCAACTGCCGACCTCATTTCCTTTGTCACCCATTCTTGGAACAAGTCTATGAAACTACACGGTGAATGCCAGATTGTCGCTCTAGACATATCCAAAGCATTCGACCAGGTTTGGCACGCAGCGCTGCTTAATAAACCTCCGGTCTATGGCCTACCACCAAAACTCTGTACCTGGACAGCAAATTTCCTCTCCAACCGGAGCATTTCTGTTGTCGTGGATGGCCATTCTCCTAAACTGTATCCAATTAATGCAGAAGTCCCTCAGGGTTCAGCTTGAGCCCCTACTTTGTTTCTTCTCCACATCAATCACCTACTCTCTAGCACATCTAACCCAGTTCACAGTTACGCGGACGACAGCACCCTCCTCTCAAATATACAATATTCTAAGCCTGTCTCTTTAGCTCAATTAGATGAGGAACGCAGACTCATGGAGGGTTCTGCCTCTGTGGATCTTCAGAAAATATTATACTGGGGAAGTAGAAATCTTGTACAATTCAACTCCACCAAATCTCAGTCTTGCTTTCTATCTCATAAGAGATGCACCAGCCCTAGACCCATCAAAATGAACAACCAAGTTATTCAAAGTAATGAGACCTTTACACTTGTTGGCATATCTGTGGATCGAATTCTCAATTGGCAACAACATGTCACATCAATTGCAGAAGTGGCTGCTAAGAAATTAGGTTTCCTCGTCCGGGCTCGCAAATACTTTTCACCAGATAATCTCTATACCTTATATACTTTACAAATAAGGCCAACCCTCTAATACTGCTCCCACATCTGGGGTGCCGCTGCCGCTTTTACACTCACTATTCTGGACTCCATTCAGAAGAGAGCTATACGTCTCATCGGTGACACTACCATCACCCAAAGGCTGCAATCCCTTGCCCATCGACGTGCCGTTGGTGACCTCGTTCTCTTTAATAGATATCTGCACGGGCACTGCTCAGAGGAGCTTTCTTCCATAGTTCCTCCACCTGCTGCCCCCAACAGATCAACCAAGAACAGAGCGAATGCACTGTTTTACTGTTCAGGTCACCATACATAGAACATCTTGTTATGCCCGCTCTTTTGTCCCGAGGCCTTCCAAGTTGTAGAATTCCTTGACGGCACATGTTTTTCCTTCTCCTCAGAACCCCCAAACCTTCAAGTCCAGATAACAAGTTGCCTCTTTCCTCCTTCTCGACACCCACGGCACGATAGTATTTAGGCTGTAAGCCCTCGTGGTGTGTTGTTGAAAAATTAAAAAAAAAAAATAACCCTTTAAGTACGGTACGCCCCAACATCTACTATAATTACTGAAAATAGTCCAGGATCAGTTTGACTGACTTATTAATTGAGACACCATGTCGATTTATAAATTTCGGTCGGAATATTTTTTGAGAATAAACTTTGGCAGAAAATTTTTAAAACAAGTTTCATTTCTTAGGCAGACTAAATAGTTGTAAGTTTTAAATTACCAGTGCTTTCTTTAGACAGAGCGTACAATACGTTTTGTTGGTGTACTCATTAATCAAATGACCTTGTGGTTAAAAAACATTTTATGTCCGAATTTTCTCAAAGGGTTTCTTAAGCAATTACGGAGCAAGAGGGTTGGATACTGCCCACTAGACGATGTGCGTTAACTAAACGTTTATTATGAGACTACTATAACAGTTAAATAATGTAAGTAAAGTAGATATATTTATAATCTCGGAACCAAGACACCCTACAAAAAGGCATTATGGGAGCCGAGACTATAATGTAATGTGTGGGAAGTGTTATCCTTGCATTTTGTATTATAAAATACATATTATCGTGTCGGATGAGACTCCTCCCCTGTTAGATGGGATTTTATGGGGTGCATAAAATTTAATTTGCAAAAATTTATATTCTAAGGTAAAACATTTAAAATGATCAAAAATTGAAAACAATTACATCAATACATCAATAATTCGATAAAATTTAGAAAATATAACATATAACATGGTTATTCTTTAGGCAAAGGAAAAGCCTTTAGTTTGCTGCATTTTCGTTAACCTGTACGGAAATTTAAATATCAAGTATTTAAAGTTAACAATAAACAATGATTGTGAAACACCCGTTAAAAGTAGCTTCCGCAGTATACACTCTTTCACTGTTGCACTTCTTACTATAAGCTTAGCATAAACAATATGCTACTGTTTTCCTCTAGGTAAAGGAATAATGTCTTCAATTTCTGCGTCTTCCTTAAACTAATTTTTTAATTTTTAAAATTTGAAGAAACTAAGTTTATTTATCCCCTTAATGACACTAACTTTGTTAGCGAAACGATCGTCGGGTCAAAAAACTGTATTGTGATGAATTGGGTTCTCCAAATTGTACTTATCAGTGCTCATCACAGGTTCCAATCTTCACCCATTGTACAAAGCTAATTTCTATGATTATTGTTTCACAGCAGCACGACCAAGAAGGAGTTTTCCTCAAAGAGAAGCAGTTAAGGAGACCATTAGAAGACATTTAAAGGACGGAAGCAACCCCTCGATAGCTGAATGTGAACTTCTGATTGAAAATTGTCCAGTGTTAAACAAACGAACTCCCCAGTCTCTAAAACCTTACATTTCTAGTAGCACGAAAAAATACAGACAATATGATAAATATTTCTTTTTAGCCATATTAAAATAAAATAACATAAAAATACATCAATGACTATTTATATTACATTTTACAAATTTGCCTACTTTGTACAAATTTTCTTCTACTATATTCCTGAGTTCTCCACTTTTTCTGCATTTTCTATTTATTTACGACAACTATTTTCACTGATTTCTCACGTTCAATTCAAACCATAACACAAGAATTGTGTTTCATATGTAACTTATGCAAAAGCTTTGGTCATCATAGTTTTATTAAGAGTTTGAATTATGTTACTTCCATTATGAAAACAGATCACATGCAATGTATTCAGATCCAGATAACTAATTACAATAATTTTGTTTTCTAGGAACTCAATGTATTACATTTTGAGATAAAACACGTGTGTTTTTAGACAAGACTGTCATAAATACATTTTTATACACAATTTATTTAATTTAAAATAACTGGTAAAAAATTACAACACAAAATTTGTCTTTTATCATTTTTCTGCTTTACCACACCGTTGTGATAATTTATGTAGGCAAATAATTTAAAAATAATTTGTAGTCACTTTTTATAATTTTAATATTATTCACGAAGTGCTTCACTGTAAAACTGTCAAGGTAAAGAGAATAAATAATGTATTAATTAAAACATATCATCTTTGTATACTAGCACGCAGACCTTAAAACCGTAATGCTACCTGTTTAAGCGTACAACATAAAACTAACTATCCTACTAAAAAGTACCTCACACTGTGAGGTTAGGTCCAGCTACTTCCGCATAGACACAAATATATATATATATATATATATATATATATATATATATATATATATATATATATATATATATATATATATATATATATATATATAGATATATATATATATATATATATATATATATATATATATATATATATATATATATACATATACATATATAAATTGAAACTGACCCCGGATATCGGTTCTAGGGGTCCTAGTTCGTGCTCATTTGAAAATTTTTTTGCAAAGTCTCACCATCGATACCTCTTTAATAGTGATTTAAAAAAAATAAAAATTCACTAAAAAGCCTTGTGATTAATTTAGCAAGTCGTTATATGAAATGTGTTTTGTAATGGGATGGAAAAAAAGCTAAAAATATTTTTTTGTGGTTTTTTATAAACACACTGATTTAGAAATAGCGGCTAGTGAAAAATATTGATTATGAATTATTGGGGACAGATTATAACATTATCTGAAAGCCTAATACCTACCTATCCATACTTACTGTACTTACAAATATGAATGAGCCTCGGTGGTTCAGTGGTAAGAACGTGTGCCTCTGATCCGAAGGGTACTGGGTTCGATCCCAGGGTTATTCATTCATTTTTTCAGCACAAAACATTAACATCAACCCTTCGGAGGGCGTGTAAAGTCGTCGGTTCCATATGTCCATGCGATGTTGTTCACGTCTAAGATCCCTACCCTCCTTACAGAAAGGCAGGGGTTCGGCAAAATTCCCAAGATAGTGAGGTGAAACTGCTCCCTGGCGTCGGTGATTGGCCATAGTCGCGGAAATAGGCCGACGTTAAAGAAACAAAATACACACAAATATGAATATGCAAATAATTTGAAAACCGATTTCAAATATATATATATATATATATATATATATATATATATATATATATATATATATATATATATATATATATATATATATATAGAGAGAGAGAGAGAGATAATTTATTTTCGCCGTATTTCCATAATACATGGATAATAAGCTTGTCACAATAGATATAAATAATATAACATGAACATATAATATATAATACAGTATAATATAAAAACAATTATGCTGTTTAGTTACAAACAAAAAACAAAAAGATAAAAGTACACAATGTGAAAAAATGCAACGCTTAAAACAGTGATATACAAACATCTGCATACACTTATATACACTGAAATATAATAAAAATATGTATGTACAATATTAAACAACAAAACAATCAAGTACAAAATCATTAAAAATTTCCAATTAAATCATTTGCCTCACAGAGCACGAAACAAACTCATCGACCGCATAAAATGATCGGTCACTTAAATATTTTTTAAACCGGCTTTAAAAGAGCTTATGTTTCCAGTGGACTTTCCGGAAGGAAATTGTACAAAACAGTACCAGCATACACAGGGGATTTCTTGTACGCCATTATTTGAAAATGGTTTAAATTAATGCGACTGTAGTGCCTAGTGGAGTACGAGTGATTGTCTATATATATATATATATATATATATATATATATATATATATATATATATATATATATATATATATATATATATATATATTAAATACCTTGTAAATTTTAGTTGTGAAATATAAGTACAATTTGGAGAACACAATATAGTTTCTAGACCTGACGATCGTTTCGCTAAGGATGTTAGCGTCAGCAGAGGGATGAATAAACTGAGGGAATAAAAACTACAAGTACTATTTATATGTTAGTTCTCAAGCAGTTGCGAACTGTGTCCTCTACGAAGGTTACAGACAGACCCCCACTCTTGGGTCTTAAATCCCTGTAATTAAATTTGCATACCTGCTTTTGTAAAACTGTGTGTCGTTATCAAATATTCGTGCTAAGAAGGGCACGCTGGTTATTGAGAGAACAGTTCGAACAATGGACTACACAGAACCGGACCTACTCTATTCATCGAAACATTTTTGTTCAACTAGCGATACGTATACTTTCGTAAGCATCTAACTGTGGCGGCTGCCTGTTTTTTTTTGGATTAAGTTAAGATTTTTTTTTTATGGTTGGTTATGGTTATTAACCCAAACATGCGGAGCAATACATGACTTATCAAGAGTGCCATCTCTCAGTTGCGCTAAATGTTCTTCAAATCTAGTTTCAACAGTTTTTTAGTTTGCCCAACATATTTAAGTTCGCAAAGGTTACAACTTATTTCATAAATTCCTGACACTTCCGTGATCTTATCTTTATCCTTTAGGTTACCTATCATATTCTTTAATGTATTTTTATAAATGTTATCTGTTAATTGGCTTTCTTAAAACTGCTATTAAAACCTCTCGTGATTCGCGGTTCAAATGGTAAGCAGACAACGGTGTCGTCTATTTTATCTTTTCTAAAAGTCGTAGATAACGCTAACATTTTCTTTGTTTTATGTTTATTCACCAATTTTTCCACCAAGCAGACAGAGTAACCGTTATACTTGCTACAATTTTATTTTAATATATTCAAGTTCTCTGTTGTATCTTTCTCTATTTAAGGTAAACTGTATTAATCTATGGAACAGAAAATCGAAGCAAATTTTTTTTGTGTGTGTGGAAAACTATGGTGTGAGTCCATCGAAATATAACTCACAGTAGTGGTTTTCCTTCTGTGGATATCAAAGTCTAAAGCGTTCCTATTTTTGATGACTAATACATCAAGGAAAGGTATTTTGTTATTAATTTCTATTTCATAGGTGAATTTAATGGAGTAAAATTTATAGTTTAATTTGGCAATAATTATCCACTTGCAGACATTTGTTATAAATACGTAAAAACATCGTCCACAGTACGAAAGCATACTTTAGGAAAATAGCCATTTTCATTTGCTAGGTCTGTTTCAAATCTACTCATGAAAAGGTCTGCAATGAATGGGGAAACCACGCAGACCTTTTGATGAGGTTAGATATACAGTGCGGTTTCGAGTTGATTACATCAAGACCCATACCAAGTTTTCGTTTAGCTTTCAGGGTGTTTGTAACGCCCCAAGCGGCAAAGTTTTCACCAAAAGTTGCGTCTTTAGACTTGACTCTCTTCCACCCTCGATTTTCGAACACCTTGTCTGCTTGATGTCTGTCACTTAACTGTTTTGATTGAGAACAAGCGATATTGTGGTCTCTACAAGCAAGACCTAGAGGATTGATACTTTGATTACCTCTAACTAGACGTTCTTTAAGTTTAGTACTCGGACCACAAAACTTATAACCAGGTATGTGTAAATCGACTGGTAGTTTGTTGATGACTGTATTAACAAGACCTTAACCCTATGATACCAACATTGATGCTGATTGTACGACTCACTTGATTCTCTATATATTTATAAATATAGAAAAATATTGTTTATTATTTTTTTATATTTTAATTTCAACAACACACCACGAGGGCTTACATCCTAAATACTATCGTACCGTGGGTGTTGACAAGGAGGAAAGAGGCAGCTTGTTAATTCTGGACTTGACGGTTTGGAGGTTCGGAGGAGAAGGAAAAACATGTGCCGGCAAGGAATTCCACAACTTGGAAGACCTCGGGACAAAAGAGCGGGCATAACAAGATGTTCTATGTCTGGTGACCTGGACAGTAAAAGGGTGCATTCGCTCTGTTCCCCTGGTGGATCTGTTGGGGGCAGCAGGTGGGGGAACTATGGAGGAAAGCTCCTCTGAGCAGTTCCCATGCAGATATCTATAAAAGAGAGAGAGGTCACCAACGGCACGTCGGTGGGCAAGGGATGGCAGCCTTTGGGTGAGGGTAGGGTCACCGATGAGACATATAGCTCTCTTTTGAATGGAGTCCAGGATAACGAGTGTAGAAGCGGCAGCGGCACCCCAGATGTGGGAGCAGTATTCAAGGTTTGGCCTTATTTGTGAAGTATATAAGGTATAGAGATTAGCTGGTGAAAAGTATTTGCGAGCCCGGAAGAGGAAACCTAATTTCTTAGCAGCCGCTTCTGCAATTGATGTGACATGTTGGTGCCAATTAAGATTTCGATCCACAGAAATGCCAACAAGAGAAAAGGACTCGTTACTTTGAATAACTAGGTTGTTCATTGTGATGGGTCTAGTGCTGGTGTATCTCTTGTGAGAAAGAAAGCAAGACTTAGTTTTGGTGGGGTTGAATTGTACAAGATTTCTACTTCCCCAGTCTAATATTTTTTGGAGATCCACGGAGACAGAACCCTCCATGAGTCTGCGATCCTCATCTAATTGGGCTAAAGAGACAGGCTTAGAATATTGTATATTTGAATGGAGGGTGCTGTCGTCCGCGTATCTGTGAACTGGGTTGGATGTGCTCGAGAGGAGGTCATTGATGTGGAGAAGAAACAAAGTAGGGGCTAAAGCTGAACCTTGTTTAGTTTAGGTCAAGATGCACATCATTAAACACGTTTCTATCTTACCTATTATAAATATAGACGATATTGTTGATACATTTTCAGAACAACAACGGAGGCATGGTCAGCTCTTCCCAAACACCGCTTGATGTATCATAAGTGGTCTGAGTGGGTGTGGCAAAATAAATGTTGTGTTAAGTTTGTTGTTTGAACTGAACGGTTTAAAGTTTGATAATGTGTACGTGTATTCAAAGTTTTTATACCAACCCGAATACAAGATGTTGAAGGAGGTGCTCGATATTGTAGAAGGTGGTGGTTATTATCCTTATAGTGAAAACGTTGTACATTTGATCCAGCAGAAGCCTTGGAGAACTCGGTGTACACACATATATATATATATATATATATATATATATATATATATATATATATATATATATATATCTATATATATATATATATATATATATATATATATATATATATATATATATATATATATACAAACATACCTATATGCATACTTAACTCTTATTATTAGTTTGGTTCAGTTTATATCATTTTCTAAAGAAGCTTTATTGGCAAAGCAAACGTTGGGTAAATAGTGAAGATTGGAAACTGTGATGAGCACTGATAATTACAATTTGGAGGACCCAATTCATTACATCAGAGTTTTAAATCTGACGATCGTTTCGTTAACAAAGTTATCCTCATCAAAGGATGAATGAACTAAGTGAATAAAGACTAGAACTATTTATATGTTAGTTGCCAAGCAGTTTCGAACAGCGCCCTCTAGGAAGGTATACAGACAGACCCCCACTGTTGAGTCTTTAATCCCTGTAATTAAAACTGCATACCTGCCTTTGTTATACTGTGCGTCGTTATCAAATATTCTTTCTAAGAAGGACACGCTGGTTATTAAGATAACAGTTCGAACAACGGACTACATAGAACCGGAGCTACTCTATTAATCGAAACATTTTTGTTCAAATTTCCAACGATATATATATATATATATATATATATATATATATATATATATATATATATATATATATATATATATATATATATATATATATATATATATATATATATATATATATATATATATATATATATATATATATATATATATATATATATATATATATATACTTTCGTAAGCATCAAGATGATTAACTTGAGATTTTCTTTATCTATGTGATGATTATTATCCCAAATATCGTGCCATATCTAAGTTGCGCTAAATGTTCTTTATATCTAGTTTCAATAGTTCTTTTAGTTTGCCCGACATAAGATTATAAGGATAGAGTATATAACGCAATAGAATCAGGACCGTATAAAAAACTAAATAGAAACCCTCTCCCAAAAATGATTTCCGAAGCTAAAAACAAGAGATGTCATAACTTTATTACAAAAGATTTAGGAAAAAAGTTACAAGTTTCAAATCCTAAAGTACCTAAAAATATTGTCTCCCGAAAATCCATAAACCCGGAAAACCGGTGAGACCTATTGTTTCAGCTATAGATTCCCCAACATACAATATAGCGAAATGGTTAACAAACGAATTGAAAGGCTTGCCTATTAAACAAAAAAGTTTTTCAGTTTCAAATTCGCTTGAATTTATTAATAAAGTTAGAAATATTAACTTGGTTTAAGGCGAGGTGTTAATATCGTTTCATATGATCTCGTTGTTTCCCAGTGTTTCCAGAAATGAAACGCTAACGTATTTAGACCATTTGTTAAAAATGAACAGGATAGATGAAGAGGCCTGCAAAGAATATATAAATTTAAGAAATCTTTGCATTAATCAGAATATTTTTCAATTTATTAATGAATTTTTTGAACAATTCATGGTACAGTAATCGGCAACCCCTTTTCCCCATTCATTGCAGACCTTTTCATGAGTAGATTTGTAACAGACCTAGCAAACAAAAATGACTATTTTCCTAGAGTATGGTTTCGTTATGTGGACGACGTTTTTGCAGTATTTGATACAAATGTATGTAAAGTAAATGATTTCATTGCCAAATTAAAGAGCAAATTTGACTTCATTAAATTCACTCATCAAATCGAAATTAATAACAAATTACCTTTTCTTTATATATTAGTCATTAAAAATAGAGACACTTTAGAATTTTACATCCACAAAAAGGAAACCACTACTATGAGTTACATTGAGATTGCCTCACACCATAGTTTTCCACAAAAAACATCTGGTTTGAATTTTCTAGTTCATAGATTAATACAGTTTCCCTTAAATAAAGAAAGATACAACAGAGAACTTGAATATATTAAAAACGTAACTAAGTATAATGGTTACCTACTCTGTCTGCTTAGTGGATAAACTGGTCAATAAACATAAAACAAAGAAAACGTTAGCGGAATCTACGACTTTCAGAAAACCATTCACCATTTGAACCGCGAATTACGAGAGGCTTTAATAGCATTTTTAAGAAAGCCAATGTACAGCTAAAATTTTCTATAAAAAACACATTAAAAAATTTACTAGGTAACCCAAAGGATAAAGATAAAACCACAGAAGTGTCGGGAATCTATGAAATAGATTTTAAGGATGGTGAACTTAAATATGTTGGGCAAACTAAGAGAATTATTGAAACTAGATTTAACTAGTCGCGTCAGCTTGATCCTTACAAAAGTATATATATATATATATATATATATATATATATATATATATATATATATATATATATATATATATATATATATATATATCGTTAGAAAATTGAACAAAAATGTTTCGATGAATAGAGTAGGTGGTTCTATGTAGTCCATTTTTCGAACTATTATCTTAATAACCAGCGTGCCCTTCTTAGAAAGAATATTTGATAACGACGCACAGTATAACAAAGGCAGGTATGCAGTTTTAATTACAGGGATTAAAGATTCAACAGTGGGGGGACTGTCTGTATACCTTCCTTGAGGACGCTGTTCGCAACTGCTTGACAACTAACATATAAATAGGCGTTCTAGTCTTTATTCACTTAGTTTATTCATCTCTTGATGACGCTAACTTTGCTAAAGAAACGATCGTCGGATTTAAAAACTGTAAAGTGATGCACTGGGTTCTCCAAATTGTACCTATAAACGTTAGGTATAAACATATGTTTGTGTGAATTTGGTTCTTAACGTGCACTTATCAGTGTGCTCATCACAGTGTCGCTCTTTACATAGTAGTATGTATGGTAAAACGAGATCAATGGTTGAATAACGGTAACAAGAACATATATCATTCTTACGTAGTTTAGACCTATAAACATAAAGTTCACCTTCTTTCTGGAAATCCCTCGTATTTGCCTGCGGAAAACCCAACAGTTAACATTTGTCTGTCATTAATCGCCTGCTCCGGCGTCCAGCGTGGTGTGGAAGGTGGAAGTATCACAGCACAAGCACTACCACACCATAGAAATTATTTGTTATGAAGTTAACCTAAATGTTTTGTGTAATATTATATATAGTAGCGACATAGAAGAAGCAAAATAGTACATTACTATGAATGTAAGTATACAACAAACATTGTTATATGTACTGTTTTGTTAATTTCATTTTGTATTTTTGTAAAAAGATAGGTTTAGACAAAATTATGAATTGTCTTTAAGCCACACGCCTAAAAGGTAAAATTGTACGCTTTTATTGTTTTTAATGTTTTATTCTTAGATTAACAGGAGATTCAGAAAGAAGGAAATAAAAATGAGTGATGTTATTGATAATTAATATTTATTTTAATTGGATAAAACTAAGGTTAGGTATTATATTATATCCCAAAATAGAATGTTTACTGTTAACTGTTAGGTGTAGCATACCAGTACCAATGTAAAAATTTGTTGTATCTATTTACTATGTATATACCCTATCTGTAAAATATAATAGCTTTCGGCAAAACAGATAAGCAAATACCTGTTGATATAGGGCGAACGTGAACCTTGATATACAGGCTCGGCCAAACTCGATGCCATATTGGAAGTGCACCTATAGTATATAGTGAAAAAAATGGATCGAAATCTGAAATTTAGGTTATGTTTATAAGTGGTCAGGATCGTCATTTTGCTTCGGCGTTGGGATTTCCTTCCCCCTCGCGTGCATACAACCACCCTCGTCGCATAAACCACAAGAAAATGTCTTGTTCATACCTGCCAAGGAAGTAATGGCACCTGGGGGAATAGGGGTGCTGTGCGCGGTAGGTAGGGTTTAAGGGGGGGTATGGCTTCAAGATGTGAAAAAGACGTCTTTCAAGCCCGTTTAATTCGCATTTTCTGCTCATATTTATTTTTTACTACCTACCCCGCCCAGCACCCCTAGTCACTCCTGGTCCCGTAACTTCCTTGGGGGGTGTAAACAAGAAATTTTTCTTGGGGTTTGTGGATCCAGGGGGGGGGGGGGGGCAGGTTACTGAAAACAGTTTTTTGAAAAGCGTTCGGGAGCTAATCTGCAAATTCACCGAAAACATTGTTGACACCGCGGTGTTGCCACATCCAGCCTAACCAGATACCAACTTTGTTTTTTTAAATAAAACAGTCTGTATATTGTGGCATTTTTATATACCCCGGAACATTTAAACAGTTTTTTTGCGTTATGTATCTATCTCACCTATCTCAAGCTGTTAAGGAGATTATTATCCAAGAAATGTAGGAACCTGCATCCATTAATGAAAAAAAATCTTTCCGTAAGCATAGGTGGGGGTCTGAGTTTTAGGTTGCTGTTTGTCAATAAGTTGATATGTCATGCGAATCCAATTATTACATACAGCGTCCACAGGCTTTTGGCAGAACATAGAAGGACAGGTGATGCCAGATTTTCAAATGGAACACCTGTATTTTATAATGGGAATATCAAGATTAATTGATTTTCTATATAAAAGCTTGTGAAAGCACCAAGCTCATAGAACGATTGAGAAGAGCGCAAAGAAAACAATCTGCTGCAATATTATTTACAGAGTCGATGACAGGAGAGTTTCCTTGCGAACTCCAAAAATAAGAGTTGATATATATGCTAATGGAAAAATTTAATGCAAAAATTGATTTACAACAAGCTGTGGAGGGCGCTGATATCCTAATTATCACAACAACTCATATGTTGGCCACGTCAAAGAAATATGTGACAGTGGTGGGGGAAGATATCTACCTTTTGGTGATTTTGATTGGTATGTGTAGCCCTGATATAAAGAATGTCTTCTTTTTTACACCAGGAAAAAGAATGGTGTCATAGGCCCCTACAATTCTCATCTTGCCGTTGACAAACTCATATCAGACCATATATTTGAACTACTTTGAACCCTGCACCGGACTTGATACTCCGGCACATTTTTTGTAAATGTAAAAAAACGCTGCCAACGCAGTGGTGGATGCAGGAACGCAGGCCTTCATTGCTTCCTTCACATCGTGCTTCGAAAGCCTGTGCGATAACGTCGAACCCTCGAAAGATAACATGGACATAGACGAAGAAGAGACCGAAGAAAAGAGGCCGAGAGCACACCGAAGAAGGACGCTCACATGATGCGGAAGGTATGTCTATCTCACAATTTATTTCGCATTCATTATTGATATATAATCACAAGTTGTTGTGTCCAGATTGTCCAGATAAACAAGCTCGACGCTGACGATAGAACAACACAAACCTGTGCCAGGACACGTCGCCTTCGCTCATATAATAATTAAATATACAGTGTGTCCCAAATTGGTGATGCATGTATAGGGATCTCAGAAACTATAAGATATAGAGAAATGGTTGTATGGGGAAAGTTGTAGGCAATTTTATTACCAATCCAAAGCTGCTTATCCGACTCCCCTAACTTTTTGGTTTTTTGGATTTTTTGAAAATAATAAAAACGCCGCATTTTTTCAAAGTGCTATAACTTTTTTATTTGTGAAAATTTTTGAATTATGGAAAAACATCTTTACAGCAACTTTTAACGTAGAATTCAATTATCTAGTCAAATTTCATGTATATTGGTAAATAATTGCTAGGCGATTGTCAACTTTATTTTTCTTAACGACGCCATATTGAATTTTGATAGTCTAAAAAAGACCATAATTTTTGCTTTTCAATGATGTATCACACATGACAAAAGAACGGTTAGAAATTTGAAAAAAAAAGAAAATATCAAGATTTATTAACAAATACATATGGCAAAGTCGCAATCTGTAAAGTAAAAAAAAAACATGAACTTCAAAACATTGTGCGCTAGCTATTTAAGACTGGACAGAATATTAATTATAAATACAAACAATAGAAGCACCAACAAATCTAACATCGAATAACATTATAAAACAGATAAATAAACGTTAAACACAACAATACGTTAGAAATCAACACATACTATTAAGAAACAAATCACAAAGTTGGCGCCTTTAGAAAAGCAAAGAAAAATAACAAGTATCACTTTTAAGGCTGAAAATGTCCTCCATTTTTGTCAATACATTTCTGATATTTTTTTATTACTGAATTGTAAGTATGTCTATTAATTCCAGACAATAGCTCCCTTGCCCTTTGAATTAACGTGTCCACTTCTTCAGGTGGATCGAATTCATACATTTCATTTTTTGCTTGTCCCCACAAGTAAAAATCCAGAGGCGTAAGATCTGGACTCCTAGCCGGCCATAATACTGGACCGCTATTTGAAATTATTCTTTTCCCGAATGTGTTACGGACTAGAGTCTGTACCTCTCTAGAATTATGAGCAGGACAGCCATCATGCTGGAACCAAATATTTTCAAATTGAATCTCTGGCACCGCTTGTCTGATTGCAGGGATTATTTGGGTTTGTAACATATCAAAATAACGTCGGTTATTAAGTGTATCAGCGTAAAAAAATGGCCCAATTAACTGGTTTCCTGAAAAGTAAAAAGATAAGACTACACTTTTGGGTCCTCGTTACACTTTTAAGATATGCTTACCATAGATTCCACAATATACATTCCACTCCAAAGCGCGTTTGAAGTCTACGGGGATTTCGTAATTCTGGATTCTCAGTAGCCCAGTAATGATGGTTGTGATGATTGAACACTCCCGAATTTGTGAAACGACTTTCATCAATCCAAATTACTTGCTTAGGAAAGTCTCAATTTTCACGGCATTTATCAATAAACCAGTTAGAAAACCTTAACCTACGTTCATAATCACCTTCCCGAAATCCTTGTACAATCGTTGGTTTATAAGGATGGTATTCGCTTTTTTTAAAGTTGTTTGAATGGTTGATTTTGGTACATCCAATTCTGTTTCGGCTGCTCTTGTTGACGGGGCAGGATTTTCTTAAAAAAACTGACAGATTGCAAGATCGCGATTATCATTATGGACGTAATTTCGAGCTCGGGGACTTTGAAAGCTGCCAAAATTTAATAAATTTGCTACTAGATTGGCAAAATATCGAACATTAGGCTGACGTATTTCTGGAAAACTGTTAGCATAGTTTCGTAACGCTAGATTAGCGCTTCTGTAAGATGATCTGTAACAGACAAGCATGTCAAATTTTTCTACATTAGAATAATTCTGCATGCTGCTATTTCTAAATTTTAATGATAAACAAACTTAATTTTTAATTGAAATACTTAGATTTGAACACTTAAAAACTCACTTAAAATTTTGCAAAAAAAAAAAAACAACTGAATAAGACTTGAGTAGAATTCAAACAATGTCACAAGAATTAACACAAGTTGCTAAGCAACTGGAATAATTGCGAATCATGGATATCTTGAGTTGTCAGGAATATTCTAGTCATTATAAGTAGCATAAAAATATTGAAAATAATGTTACTTGCAGAGTTTAAAATGTCTTACTATTTTTCTTGATCATAATAAAGAAATCATATTAAGCGCCGTATGTTTTTTACTTTACAGATTGCGACGTTGCCATATGCATGTATTAATAAATCTTAAAATCTCGTTTGTTTCAAATTTCTAACCGTTCTTTTGTAAGGTGTGATACATCATTGAAAAGCAAAAATTATGGTCTTTTTTAGACTAAAAATCCAATATGGCGTTCATAAGAAAAAAATTTGACAATCGCCTAGCGATTATTTAACAATAAACATGAAATCTGAATTGAATTCTACGTTAAAAGTTGCTGTAAAGTTGTTTTTACATAATTCAAAAATTTTGATAAATAAAAAAGTTATAGCACTTTGAAGAAATGCGCCATTTTTCTCCTTTTCAAAAAATCCCAAAAACCAAAAAAGTTAGGGGAGTCGGATAAACAGCTTTGGATTGGTAATAAAATTGCCTACAACTTTCCCTATTTAACCGTTTCTCTATCTCTTATAGTTTCTGATATCCCCATACATGCATCACCAATTTGGGGCACACTGTATAATCATATGTGTAATATAATAATATGTAATGATTTTTCAAGATTTTTCGTTAGGATTTCAACTTTCTTGTAACTGAATTTGTACAATTTCAGACTTCATTAGGTAACTTTAGCATTACGTATTTTTTCAAAAAATGAACTTTACCTTCGCATATGTGATCTAAATAGGGTATGCGCAGCGAACTGAGAGAAATTCACTAAATGACAGCCTTTAATAATAAATTTAAGTGGGAGAATTGGGTTTTTGTGGAAGGAAACCGAAATACGCCAATTTTCACCCAGTGCTTGAGCCCGAACAGCGTCGGGAAAAAAACAAATAATGAAAATTGTAAGAAATTTTATGTGCTTTCAGTTTTAATAAGAAGGTTATTTACGAAAAGTTGGTAGTTTTCGAGTTATAAGCACGAAAAATATATATAGAAAAAATGGGGTTTTTAACTATTTTGGATTTTTTCAATATTACGTGACAAAATTTTTTTAGCAAGCTCAGATTCGGACTCATCATCTAAAAAAACATATAGATTGGAAGAAATCAAAACTACCCTACAGCCTTCCTGGTAAAAACACAATTTGACTGGACTAATAATCATAGTAGGATACAGTGGAATTACGGAATTATAAGAATATTAGGTATATGAAAACTAAAGGTGGCGTCACACAATGTTAGTTTAAAATGTATCTCTCTTATCGCGTCACATTGCCGTTACATAATATATAATTATGCTAACATTTATTTATATTATGCAAAGTGAGTCAAGTTCCTCTTATTCCTACTCTAGCACCTTAACAAATAAAGATTAGATTTTTTCTACGCCAATTTTGTTGAAAACCAAATAGAAGTTGTTTTAAATAATATATAGAAGCCCAAGGGAAGAAAAAACCACTACCAATCACCACCGCTATCCAACCATCCCTCTAACCCAGCCCACGTTCCTCGCTGAAAGACCTACTTCTCTCGATTAAAAAAGCTAGGGGAACGGGAAACCACGTCACAATGCACCCCCGCAGCAGTCCAGGGGAAGATTTCTGGGGAAAACGAGGGCTAGACCGGGGGCGAGGAAGTTGCTTGACTGGGGGTGTGAAAGGTTAGTAGGGGGTTCATAGCTTTTTTTAAATTGAGCGAAGCGGGGGTGGGTTAAAGAGATGGTTGGAGACGGCCGCGATTATTAGGGCTTTCTTTCTCTTCCCTTGTCCTTCTATAAGCTGTTATTTCACATTTTGCATTTATATTTTCTTTTAGTTTTCTTCCCCGCGCAGCACCCCTATTCGTTTAAGGTATTGATCGTAACTTTCTTGGGGGTTGAAATTTCAACATTTCACTTGTGGTTTATGCATACAGAGGTGGTTCTAAACATGTTTCTGAAACATTTTTTCAGAAAGCGCTCTGCATATAGTCCAGTCAAATAAGACCTTGACCAGGACATTTGAAATAAAAATCTGGAAATTGCCAGAGATGTTGAGGATGAGGTCCCAACTAAAATCCTAAAAGTCTCAAATGAAACCCGCCATCTTGGAAAAACCGATGCCATCTTGGATTTTAGAGTTTTGAGCATAGCCACTGGACCAAGCGTCCGATTTTGTTCGCCTTTGCGTAAAATTGCGTAGTTTACTGTTCTTTTTCTTTTAAAACATTAAATATATGAAATAGTATTCTTTTTTTTTAACAAATAAAATAAAAATATATATATATTTCGTTATTTTTTTAAGAAAGTACATTTTTGCCTGTAATGTTTACTGTTTTTTTTTGGCCACGGTAAATATTAGGTTTAATATGTATAATACCGTTTCCATGCCAACACGTCAGCCAAAGGTTCGACGTTCGAGTCAGCCACAGCAATTTGACAAGCGAAGGGCTTCGTGGAGAGGCCATATAGGAACAAAACTGTATCGCTTCTGGTAGGAGTCGTACTGGACTTTGCCGTATCATCGGGGTTCGACCGGGCCAGTGTAGTCTTACAAAATACCTTAGAGGGTAGTTGTCAAGAGGCTTTTTTCCAGGATGCGGTGAGAATTGAGAAACCTCTTACCACTACCTATGTGAATGTGAGGCTTTTGGGAGTATTCCAACAGAAATGTTCGGATCGAGGACTTTAGGGAGGAATCAAGTAAGTTCCGTACCATGGAAAACCTTCATGGCCTGTATTTAGAGGCCGAAGAGGTTTGATAACGAAACCGAGGAGAGGTAGGGCATGGCTGCTGGATGCCGGGGTTGGCAGGGGCCTGATGGGGCATACATGTCTTGCGCTAGCCTTGCCACCGTTGCTACTATCTTCTATTACTACTAGATCTCAGGACTTGAGAACTAACGAAACTAAAATTTATTGTTATAACTTAATAGAGGTTGAAAATCTGACGCGCGATGATATTGCTCAAAAAATAAATTGTTAATAAAATAGTGTACCTATTTAAAATTTGTTTCCGAGTAGAGTTTTTTAAAATCCGTAATTTACTGACTTTTATAATAATAATAATAGATAGAGTGATAGTGTACTGATGCCTCTTTTTATCCTTATTATTATTATTCCAGTCCAATAACGTCGTAGGATCTGAATACCTTAGAACATATCCAGGCAAATTCAAACTTCTTGAACTGGTGAGTTAATATTATAATAATAATAATAATTAAAATAATAATAATAATAATAATAATGTTTATTATCACAACTTATAGTCTTCCAATTTTAACAAGCAGTGTAACTAAATATGCATAATCAACGGAATGCTACCTCACAAAATTTCTATTGTTTATGAACTTGACCGTGAGGGAACATTGTGCGGAGTATAAAGTAAATCTAAATTAAACCGAACAACGAAAAACAAAGAGACAAAAACTATGACAACAGCTCATCTATAAATAAAGAGAAGAACAACTATTGAAGATAATAGGTACCAGAGGTCGCACCGAAAACTGCAGCAACGATCATAACATGAGAGGACAGGGCACCTTATAATTTTACGGAAAATTTAATCCCTTATACTTACTCAAGCAGATGATAAACTCATCCATCTTTCCATTATTTTCTTTTTATCCACGCACACTTACACACACACAAACACACACACACACCCACACCTTACATACTGTTACATACGCTCTCCCATATATTCTAGTTTGTATTCTCCTTTCTATAATATAAAAAATTTTTTACAAGCACTGCATATATAGACCCTCACTTCTCTTCATTCACACACGCTGTCAAAAATGAAGCATAATTAGTATATATAGATCCATGTTCGACAAATTGTTCAAAACAAGTATAGTCGCCATTTTTTATCCACCACTTGATCTGTTTTTTACAAACCTGGTACCGTCTTTCATTTCTTATTTAAGCTAGTAATGAATTAAACAACCGAGGTGCAATGTAGTAAAAGCATTTAGGCCCCATAGTTTTCCTTGCCCTTCCAACCATAATGTTATCTTTGCTTCTACATCTAGTCCCATAGCTATGCTGCATAAACGTTTTATATATTCTAAACTGCCAGTTCAATATGGCTTCACTATACAGTTGTCTGATTGTATAAAAAATGGACTCCTTATAAGGTTGTTCGGTGGGTTATCGATATGGCTTACCATATATAATCCTCAGAAATCGTTTAGAAATAACCTCCAACGGATGTATGAGTTTTATTTGCAGCGCCCCAAGCTAAAATTGCATATCTCATAACAGCCCTGGTAAATTATCCTCGTAACCTGAATAGATAAAAACAAACTGAGTTCCTTAAATCTATAAAGTATTGACCTGAGTTTCTTAACGGTTTTTGAAACATGTAAATCCCATTTTAAGTGCGACTCCATCGTTATTCCGAGGTATGTAACACTAGCAACCATTGCTATCTGCTCACGTCTTGAGCCCACGGAAAGCAAATCATAGCTCGGTAAATTGACCCTGTACGAAGTAAAAGGCAAAAAGTTTGTAATTTAGCGCCAGCAAGTTTAAGGCAAACCAGTGGGCTATTATTGCCATGTCCAATTCCGCTTTATTCTTACAGTCCTCCCATGTGTCAGCAGTTTTTTTAAAATTATTGCAGTGATAGCAAATACGCACACGGCCCTGATGAAGCTGTTCACACTTTTTTTAGCAGTAAAATATGTACCGGTTTACATAACTTTCACCCTCCAAATTTAATTTGAACTGTAACAGTCGTTTTGGAGAAATTTTGAATAAACAAAAAAAAACTCCTTAAACACCCTGTAGCTACGAAACCAAGCATAATGTTGATATAAAAAAGTCTTATTTTTACGCGAGGAATCGAACCAGGAGCGATGGCACATGTATTTTCAAACAGTCCGTATATGTGCGGGGATACCTGAAAAATAAACTTGTTCGTACTAGGTATCCTAAGAACGAGGATTTGCGTAACGCCGTGGAAACAGAACTGAGAAGTTTGGAGGCCAGGCCCGTTATCCTCTTAAACGCTTTGCGGTGAATGAGAGTTTGCCAAACTTGCATAGGGTAGAAATTATTTATTTGTATTTTCGGCCAGCTGAGATCAATATGGCGGAGCACTATCACGTTGAAGATGTATACTTCTCTCCTGGTGAATACTCAATATTTGGAGTAGTCGGTTCTGTAAGAAGTCGAGACAAGCGCCAGAAGTGAGTTTGCCTTCAAAAATATAAGGGCCAAGAAACCGACTGTCAACAACACCACACCATATATTTACGGAGAAGCGATGTTGAGAATTGGTCTCACGTACTTGATGTGGATTCTTTCAACTCCAAATATGACCATTGTGTGTGTCGAAAGTTACATCTCTGGTGAAAATTGCATCATCGGTGAATAATAATGTTCTACACAAGTTTTGTCTTTGAGTGAGTACCCAACGACTAAATGTTACTCGTGTCTACTCAGCTCCTGGAGCCAATGGCTGAACTTGCTGAATATGGTATCGATGTAAATTATTACTTTTAAATATTTTCCAAACATGAGTAAATGAACTAATTTTTCGAAAACTGGTGCTCGGACTGTTTTCGACTCTCTCTAAAACTTCTTCATCTTAGAGAACCTTTAAGGTTGCACTCCGATCAATATTACCAGGCCCTATTTCTCTAGATGTCACAACAGGAATGTGCTCTCGTAAATGCTGGAAGACGTAAGTGAATGTCTCATGGTTAGGAATTCGACGTTGTGGATACCAGTCATTTTACTCTCGGAGTGTTTTACAAGCCAAATACGTAACCATGTCTGCATATTATTCACCAGTGAAGTGAGACATCATTGTTAGCAAAGTAGCCAATCGAATAAATGACCAAAAATATTCGATACAGTCTGAAGCCAAATCGATAGATAAGCTATGCTTAACATTGTGTGTGTGTGTGTGTGTGTGTGTGTGTGTGTGTGTGTGTGTGTGTGTGTGTGTGTGTGTGTGTGTGAAAAACTGTTGTATTGTTACTATTATAGCTATATTTGTATTGCTATTATCACTGTGACTAACAAGTTTATTTCCTTTCAGGGTTTAAATATACTAACAGGATGCTTAGTGGGAATAGGCTACACAGGTAGCAGAGTTAATTTTTACATTAGCGCTGTGTTATTTGGATCTATATTTTCGTTATTCTTCCTAGTGTGTCATGTGGGTAGGATATTTAGGGCAGAAGGCATAAACCAGAGCAGAAAAGAATTTATAATAGGAGGTATTTTGGGACTGTACATGCTTATTGCCAGTTTGACAGTCATTGTTGCCTCTATAACCGATCCAGTATTTATTCAAGTTACTTTAGGAGCAGTAAGTATTTTGTATATTTGGCATTTGTAAATAAAAAAAGCAGCAAGTGCGTTATGGTAGTGAATTCTTATATAATATATTTCAAATCCTGAAAAATAACATAATTAGTTTCGGCAATACAAGTTTCTTTTGATTGGGTTGGCTAACGAACACATGTAAGTGTTTAACGAAGGGAATATTATTAATTTGGTAGGTACATTCCTTTGGTAAATAGCTTAGATAAGTTTGCCGGCCAGCCTAATCCAATCAGTTTTTTTGCGAAAATGTTACATTTTCTTCCAGAAAACTTTTGTTACTTCAAAAATAACTAAGCTATTTTAATGAACTTTTAAACACAAGTTGTCTTTATAGAGAACATAGTACACACCAAATTTTCTAGCTTTATAACACATTGAGTTATATAAATTTATTTTTTCCCTTTGGTAGACCAAAAGAGAGCACGAGATTAAATAGTTTTGTATGACAAAAACAATTTATTCAACTTCACTGACTAAAAAAACTTTAACACAACAATTCGCCAAAAAAAATCTTTACAAAAGTTGGTTGGAAAAGTTTGACTTCGAAAATTCGCCAAAAAGGTTTTTATTCCAATCCGGCAAAGAAAATTATTACCTCGAAAATGCGGTAGAGCGATTTTTGCACGAAATCATTAGAAATTATTTTTTATGGAAAACATTGGATTTTTTTACGAAAATTCACTAAAAAGTATTTTTTCAAGTCATTAATTTTTGGAAAATTCGCCTCAAAAATGGTTCCTACTTAAATTCAATAAAACACGTTTTCTACAAACATCAGACCCGGACGAGATCACAAACCAGGCGCTCATCTAAGAACTGACCGTGCCCGACATTCCCAAGCTTCAATTAAGGAACGGCGTTACGTAACTGTACTCTGCTCATACATGTATTTTAAATTGTCAGAAATACTCAGGTTCTCAAGTCTGTCAATGTTCAAGTTTCATCTGATAGTTGTCAAAACAATTTTTCAATTATATACTGTCTATAAAGTAACGCATAAATTTAGTGACCATTATTAAAGGAAATTCAAAAACAGGTTGATTTTTATTTTCAAAATCAAACTTTATGATATAAAAATCTCACCCGTATCATTACACCTCTTCACGGGGTAGCTACCCTTTTGGAATTTTGAAATTGGATGGTAGGTAGTTAAATAGATACATCTTTTTAAAACTAATCCAATTCTCTATTCAGCAACACCAATTTTTTTTGTGGGAATAAAAGAAAGTGAGTAATTACATTTTTATTATCAGCAACACCTAACACAAGTGAAACCTATAAAGAATTACATAGTCCAGGCTTATCTAATTAAATATTAGAAATGCGGGCCTTCTTGTCTCTGACAATATCCCACACGGTCAACAATTTCTTTTTGAGCTCTATTTATAATCTCTGGAGAAATATTGGTACATTCAGTTCTAATTCTTGTTTTAAATCCGTCGATAGTATCTGGTTTACTTTTGAATACCACATTCTAAAAATGACCCCACAGAAAAAATGTAAGGAAGTTAGGTCAGGTGATATTGCTAGCCACTCAATTGCACCACGCCCGCCGTTCATTCTGTTTGCAAATTGTTATTTCAGATACTGTCAAACATTAACCTCAAAATGCACGAGGAGCACCATCTTGTTGATACCACAAGTTATGATTTACCATACCAACGTTGTGTCCATTAGAACATAAGTTTTACGTCGGAATAAGATATTGCGGTAAAAATTGTAAATATCGTAGTCCATTTATAGTTCCATCAAAAAAGTAGGTACCAATAACAACTTCGCCCAAACATTTACCTTTTGTGGACATTGTGTGGGATTCTGTCGCATCCATCTTGGATTTTCCTTGGCCAATATCTGCAGTTTTAACGGTTAAGTTCTCCATGTAGTGTAAAAGTAGATTCATCCGAAAACAGAATATTCAGTACTTGCAAAGAGTTATCATTACATTTATGTATTAATGTTGCACAGAACTGCATCCTTCAGTCTGGATCGTCATCGGATAACTCCTGCAAAAGCTGTTTTTATAAGGATAAAGCTTATCAACTTTTAATACTTTATGTACCGTCTGAAATGGAATTACATTGTCTCGGCCAATTTGCCGAACACTACTGTCAGGATTCACTTCCACTGTCAATAATACGTTTAATTTCACTTCTACACTTATAGACCGGCTACCTTTTTTCGGCAAATCTTCCACGCTAGACGTTTCTCGAAATTTCCTAATTCGACTCACTGTTGATTGATTACCAAAACTTAAATTTACTATTATTATCTGTAGATTGTATCACAAAAAAGTATCAAACTTGTGCCTGATTAGATTTTATGACACATGTCACGCAGCAGGTAATGGTTATCATCAGTCGATTGTTACAGATACAACAAAATCTCCAGAGTTGTTTTCGTACAAGAAGCCCAACATTTTGAACATTGTTTACAGACTTATTGATATATTGAAGTGTCATATCAGTATTATAAGACTGGACTATGTAATTTTTTACAGGCTTCACTTGGGTTAGGTGTTACTGATAATAAAAATATTAATACTCACTTTATGTTATTTGTCCAAAAAAAGGTGTTGCTGAATAGAGAATTGTATTAGCTTTAAAAAGATGTATCACACTATCCACCATCCAATTTCAAAATTTCGCAAGGGTAGCTACCCCTTGAAGAGGTATGGCGATAAAGGTGAGATTTTGATATCAAAAGGTTAGTTTTTGACAATAAAAATCCACCTGTTTTTGAATTTCCCTTAATAATGGTCACTCAGTTTTATTGAATTTATGCGCCACTTTATAGACACAGTGTATATAAAAACTCTATGAAAATGCGCTACCATAACGCACTACCTGCGTCGAATTTTTAGTACTTGTTATATACGTTTTGTCCGTTTATCACGTCGCTCCAGAAACATATTTCTCCAAATTTATTTTGTTAAATAAAAGCACATAACACGTTTAAATCACAAATCCATAAATTTTTGCAAATATTTTAGTCAAATAAAGAACAATAGCTGTCCAATCAGAAATTGAGGACCTCGTTCGATACACTTGTTGTTTATTTGTTGTCCTTTACCCGCATTTGTTTTAGAATCTTGTTTAAAAAATCACCAATTTTGAAGTTTTACATTGTCATTTGACGCTTTTAAAATAAAAACGCTAAAAATTTTTAAAGTATTTTTTGGTACTTCCTGACCTTTTTCCACAAAAAAAAACTGAAACTTCTATAATATACAATAGATTTTGTTAGCCACATATAATGTTTTGGTCTTTTGTGTTTTTTGACCTTGAGTGGCACTAAGTTTTTTTCTGTAAATGATAATTTATTTTTCTTTTAACATGAGATCTAAATTTTGCCGAATTGAATTTATACCATACGTTATATAGGATCATCTTACCTACCAAATTTTGTTTCAATAGATTTGTTACTTCTGAAAACACATTTTCCACAAATTGTCCCGGAAAACTTGCTCAGATTTTTCTGGCCATCAACATATCCAAGTCATTTACTAAGAGAATACGCTGCCAAGTTTTATTGAAATTGGTTATTTGTTGATTTATCTTTGCAAGTTATATATATATATATATATATATATATATATATATATATATATATATATATATATATATATATATATATATATATATATATATATATATATTGTCTTGTATGAGCCCGGGACTGAAAAAGAGTAGGTCCAAGGAATTACCTGTTGTAAGAGGCGACTAACAAACCTTTCTCTTCCATGTTCTTAACATGCGAAATATTTATTTCCACATTACCTGTTTTCCTTTCTATCAGAAAGTCTATCCCTCTCTCTCTCTCATAAAGGGGGTAAGAGGCAACAGGAAACCATCGAATTGCACATACATTTCCCAAGCCAGCAACCATGACCGATACAGTCCAGATGAGGTTTTTGCGGGTAATGCACTTTGGAACTCTGGAAATACTTCGACAGGTGTCTTGGGCCTTTTTAGCACAACCGATGAGCTAGAATGCCAGGTGAACAAAATATTGGAATATCTCTCAAAAAAAAAAAAAACAAGAACCCATCTGATAAAGTATCATGGAGTGTTAGATGCGTATTAAGGAAAACTGGAAGAAGCAAAGAACAGAAGAGATTTGTCGGTAGTTTAATAAGTCATATAGGCTAATTTTGGCCTCCTAGCACTGCGACCCCGGTGGGTCTTTTGCGAATGACTCTTTTTTTCTAATAATTCACCAAAAACCTGATACTCTTTATGTAGTCTACTATCTTTTTTGGGAGCTAGTTTATCTACTTCCTGGGGTGTTAAGATACACCCTCCAAGGTATTTAAGCGTTTTGCATTACCGAGCTATGTACTCGTATAGCAAATGTTCTGTTCTTTTTGCTGCTTCATTGCAACATCTGCAGTTTTTACTGTCCACCTTACCCATCTTTATAAGGTGATATCTTACTGGGAAGTGTCCTGTTAAACTATTGTGATTATTCTCAAGTCTTTCCTGTTAAATTCAAGAAACAGTTCATACTTCTATGTTGATATGGTGATGAGCCATTTTCCTGTCTTAAGCCTGGCGTTTTCCTCCAGTATGACATCATTTGCTTCCTCTCCCAAGTATCAAGTTCATTTATTACAAGGCTTTTTGTTAAACCACAATTGGGCTCTGTTGTTGAGACCCCTTTTGCATGCTATCTGCTTCCTCATGTCCTTTAATGCCTTTATTGCCAGAGTATCCACATCAAAGTTAGTTTGTTGTTCGTAGCCAGTTGTTTCAAGGATTTTTTGCAGTCACATATCAGTTTAGACTCAGTTTGACGGGGCAAATCGGTCAATAAAGTAAGAAATACATACATACAATATCAACGATAGGATACTATAGTGACAATTGAAGCAAAGCCTTAGAGCATAACGTGGATACAAGGGTACATTCCGACATCACAAAGCGAGTAAAAATAAGTGGAATATATGTATTTTAATATGGAAGGAATGTGTAAGAAAGTGAGCAAACAGGATCAGATATTTGGAAACCAGGGGTTATAATCCGGTAGCAGTCGAAGAAATTAAAAGTGATGTAGCTGAAAATTTTGGATCAGGAGAAACGAATAAAACAGGAGAGAACGTAGTGCTAAATTTCCGCGATGAAAATGGTCCAATTATAACAACTATGATGTTTGAAGTAACACAAAAGAAGATGACATACATGGAAAGCATTAGGGGTACTAGAAGGTATCAAATAGATTTAATTTATATGAAAAAATGTTACAGAAATTTGTTTATCTTTAGCTACGCATATCCTGGTGCATATATAGACAGTGATCATAATCGGGTACCGACAAAGTGCAAAAATGCGTTAACAAAGAATAGGTGGAATGTAAGAAAGAAAAGAAATACAGACTAAAAGATACACAGGATCTGGAAAAGTGTAAAGAAGAAACCAATAAAGTAAATCTTAACCAAGGAATATCATAATAAATGGCTTAAAGGCAGCCGCGGAAGAAATGCTGGACAAGAAGAACTTAGAAGCAGGGAAAACCTATATGGTATCAAAAATACTAAATTTTATACAAGGGCTTAACAAGTCGAGAAATGTTAGGAACGAATAGGCATAAAATAGATGTAAATAAATTAAAAATCAAACAAAAATGTAGGAAAACATAAAAAGTATGGATGCAAAGAAATAGTGAAGAAATCCAAAATTACATAAAAAAAGGAGCAGTCTGATCAAGCTTATAAACAGCTAAGAAGATTAATTTATAAACTAGGAACAAAAAGTAAAGTAAAGGACGAAATGGTGGAATTTTATAACTAGAAAAGGAAGACATTGCTAAGCACTAGGAAGCCTATAATATCTAAGAGTTATATCACCGAGAGGAAACTAATTTTGAAGAAGAGTATACTGAGGCAATTGCAAGGATAAATCCAGATGATCTGGGCCCGCCTATTGCAACGAAAAAATTTGAAAGAACTAATACGAGGAAAAACTCCTCGTGTAGACGAATTAACAGCGAAACTTTTAACGACTTGTGGCGACAAAATTGAAGAAAATCTTTTTCAACTGTGGGAAATGTTATACATGGGGTGAACTGCTCAGTGATAATGAAGAGTAAGAGTATTAGTTTTCTAAAATCAGCGAATGTGCAACCAGCACAGGACACTAAGGGAACAGTCATGTGGCAAAGATTTTGTTAATCATACTAAAAAAATAGTATCAGAGGTAAAATTGAGAGTTTTTTGGATGAAGATCAGTTCGGATTTAAAAGAGCAACCAGAGAAGCAATACTAGCATATAAAACAATAGGAGAAACGAGACGCCAGTTATGGCCCACTCACAATTTAACCTAACCCTAACCTAACCTAACAATTAGCGCATTTTCAGTTGCATTTTCAAAGAATTACGGTCCAGACACTCCGCCACCACAAAATGCGCCCCAAATAGAGACTCGCGGGGGATGCATTGGTTGTTCGAGTATTACACGAGGATTTTCAGCACCCCAAATTCGACCGTTCTGCTTATTTATGAAAAAAATACATTAATTGGTTTTGTAGACCTGGAAAAAGCATTCGATGATGTGCATTCGAAAATATATTTCATATAAATGAAAAGAACTGGGTTGAATTGGACGGATCAGCGTATAATTCTCAATATATATATATATATATATATATATATATATATATATATATATATATATATATATATATATATATATATATATATATATATATATATATATATATATATATATATATATATATATATTATACATATAAAGTCTGGAACTGATATCGGATATGAGTTTCCAGGGCGTGGTTTGCACTAATTTGAAAAAAAATCCATAACATAAGGCGCGTTGTCCACAATAGCGATTTTTTTACACAAAAATTCCTCAATAGTTCTGTAATATAGATATTCTGAACAAACAAGATAATTGTCTAAAACATATTAAAAATATATATGGCGTTTTCCTACCCACACTGCAGATTTTATGTTTAATTTAAGGTGTTTATGCAATTTTGTCTAATAACTTTAACCTCAGTACCCAGCTCTATCCAGGTACCTAAATATGTTTTTTCGATGTTATGTTGGTTTTAGGTAAAAATTAATATTGTACGACCTGTATTTCCCCGTTCTCCGATTCAGTTTCTGTTCTTTGAAGCGATCACATCAAATAAAGATAATCAGTTCCTAGATGTTTTAAAAGCAGACAATACTAAGAAGCTTATTTATTATTATTAAGCCAGATATTTACCATGAACGATATTATGACTACTATCACAAACATTTAGTTGTAATTGTAATAGGGCCAGAATCAGAAAATGCAAGATAATACTATCTCTGAGTGATGTCAAAGATTTTTTAAATGAGATTAATAAATTCAATACCATATATCCTATTAAATGAGAGAACGTGGCTCAGCTTGCAAGTGCGAATTTTCATACAAATGATCTGGCATCAAAATTTTATAACATTTTTTTCTTCTAAGATAGACACACACACACATACAAATAAATAAATAAATAAATAAATAAATATATATATATATATATATATATATATATATATATATATATATATATATGTATGTATATATCAGGGCAGCCAACAGAAATCAAAAATCAAATTCCCTGACATTTCCAGGCCCCTCGAGTACATTTTTCATTATACCCGAAATACTTTACTTTAATACTTTTTTTATGAACAAAATTGATAAGAATTACGAATAAAAACATTACATAATAAAAAACATAAGTATGCTTAACTGCGTTAAATTTATAATATATAGCATTTCCGAGAAGAAAATTTGCAATTTTTCCATGGCAAAACTTGACTTTCCATAACTGGCCGACGAACTTAGTCGGCGGAAAAAATTTTCTAGTGTGATGAAACAAACCAGAAGTATATATATATATATATATATATATATATATATATATATATATATATATATATATATATATATATATATATATATATATATATATATATATATATATATATATATATTTAGATGCACCTCGGAAATATTGTGCTTATTTTAATAGCTTTAATATCCGTGTGTGAAATTGACACTGAGTTATTACTTTTCAGTAAAAGATGTCCTAATACTAACCTTAATCTGACCACATTTTAAGTACGCCAATGCAACGCGTCCCTTGATTATCAACAGTGTCAGCAAGTTCTAGGAAAATGGGTTATTTTTCTCACCGGCCAAGCTGAATTTACCTAATTACAATTCATAATAGTCAGTCCTGCACAGGGGTTATAATGTTTCTAGAGGTTCACCACTAGGATTTTGTTTTGCTAACACAATAAATTTTAAAAATACGTAAGCGTCTTTTAGTTCAAATACTTTTCCAAATAAAAAATATATATGAAGATACCTCAAAAAACTCACTAATCAGCTTGCCCAGAGAACAAATCTCTTCAGTATTTTTACGCAAGGTTGTAAATATAATAAAAATACATTTAAAATAGCTAAGAACTGCTCTTGCCTCTTCAGCCTGTTTGCTCCTAGTATTGAGTATATGTTTCTTTACTTGACTATCCTGAGCCACTCTTACTTGTGGTAACCTACACTTTTCTCACGATATTACTATATTATGCGATTGTGTTGGTCTGCCTCTGTTTATTTTTCCGTACAGGGTTTCCACTGGTTCGCTTAAGTTTTCTATATTCCATCTGTTGGTAAATCGCGCTTTAAGTACGACATTGAGTTTCATGTTTTGTTATGGGACCGCGTCCACAACTTAGACCACCACGGTAGGAATGATGGTGTGATGAATGATAGTACTCAGTCAGATGAATTCCAAGTAGCGACATCCCTGTGTGTACTAGTAGCTAGGCTTTCACCACAGCCTTGATGGACACAAAGCGCTAACACACAAGCTCTGTAGAAGAAACCAACGATGGTTGGGACTAATACTACTTGGCCATTGCCAAAAGAATGTAAAAGTGTTTGTTATATGTGTGGCGAGACCCTACATCCTAGTATCTATATATAAATTTTGGCACTCGCGATTTATGTTACTGAGTACTTTCAAGCCTGACTGTAGTTAGCCAATCTGTTTTAGATGCGTTTTGGTGATCATACTATGGCACACTGATGAGCTCAATATGAGCGAAATCGGTTATATGTCGCTTGTGCCGGCCAAAATTATTTTAACAAACAAATTACTTTTGTGAATAATGGTTATTTGTGTGTAATGATGAGATTACTAATTATTACATATATATATATATATATATATATATATATATATATATATATATATATATATATATATATATATATATATATATATATATATATATATATATATATATATATATATATATATATATATATATATATATATATATATATATATATATAATTGCTGGCGATGGGGTTTAAACACGCGGAAGTTCCTTGTAAATTCGATAGAGTATTTATTTTTGTTCTATCGGCCACTTTCATTTCCTCCATAATTCATACGTTTCTTTTTGTCTCTGTGGAATGTGAAATTGAGTAATAATTTGTCTTATGATAATCCATGTTTTATAAGCTAAAGAACACACTGGTCGCACACTTTAGTTCTGAATGGTAAAATATGTCCCTATTTTCAAGAATTGAAGCGAGAGTTCCAAAGGATGCTAATCCAAAATATCATTTTCTCTCGATTCAAATTTCTTAGTTGTCCATTTGTATTGAAAAAAGTTCGGGACGCAGCAAGTGCGTTATGGTACTGAATTTTTATTAAATGTTTCAAATTTGAATAACTCAATTTCCTATAAACTTAAAAAGTTCAATTGTGGTATATAATAAGTTCTTTCCTAAGGCAACGTATTCACCAAATTTCATTAAAATAAGTTTGTAAATTTCGGAGAAAAAATTTTTTTTCTAGAAAAAAAAAATAGATTTTTTTTATAAACTTAGAAAGTTGAGTTTTGCCGCAACATATCCATTAAATTTCGTTAAAATAACTCTTATTTTCGGAGAAAAAATTTTTTTTTGAAAGAAAACTTACAATTTGCCAGAAAAACCTTGTTGGATTTTCCTGTCTAACCAACTCATCCAAGCCATTAATAAAAGAAAGGTACTTGCCGAGTTTCATCAAAATAGGCTAATCATTTTTTGAGTTATCGGATGGATAAATATACATACATACATACATATATATATATATATATATATATATATATATATATATATATATATATATATATATATATATATATATATATATATATATATATATATATATATAATATATAAACATATAAAATTGAAACTGACCCCGGATATGGGTTCTAGGGGTCCTAGTTCGCGTTCACTTGAAATTTTTTTTGCAAAGTCTCACCATCGATACCTCTCTATTAGTGAATTTTTTTAAATAAAAATTCACTAAAAAAAAGTTACGCGTTACTACATTTGCCAAATAAGACAGTAAATTATTTGGTAATTTATTTTTAAACCAAAAAGCCTTGAACATTTAGAATTTTATGCAGTGGGAGTTCAAGAGTGGTAGTTGAAGCCAAAAATTTATGAATACCATCATAGATTTATTTTAATTAAAATCTAAAAACTATATTGTATGTTCTCCTAATTAAAATAAACGTAAAATTGTTTTTTTTTTCCAGATTGGTGGAATAATTGCAAGTGGTATTTACCTAGCCGATGCATTTCTTGCCTACAAAAGGGATCCCATGTTTTGTAGATAAAATTATTTTTGTCGTTGGTGGTATATTATATTTATTAATCGTGTAATGATATTCTACTGTTTTTATATAACAATGTTTGTAAATAAAGTACTTTAATATTTTGTATACCTACTCGTATAATTTACCTAATAGTTTAATAACAATATTAATAATACCACCTGCTCTGAAAGAGAACTAGTCACGATAACGAGCTAACCGTTAGTGTCCCCTTTCTGTTGTGTTTTATCAAACAGTTTTTAAAGTCTTCACTACAAAATACCTGATTGAATAAAATGTGGGGGTGAAGAGCGTTTTGGATCACAAAACATCCCTCCAAGTGCATTTCTGAACATGGATAAACCTTTGACAATCCCTGACTCATCAGGGTCACAAAAGCCTCACTGTAGAATGGTCCTATTGCAAATGGGTGGAATGTATGTTAGGAAGCAGGGTGAGTTTCACGTCTATAATAGAGTAACTCTGACAGCTTGGTGCGGGAACGCTGACCTCAAGAGTCTGTTTTGTCCCCTTTTTTTGTACTTTAACGTGGGTTTATTTCTGCGTCTATGGCCAAGTACCGACGTCAGGGAGCAGTTTCGCTTCACTATGTAGGAAATTTTGCCAAACCCCTGCCTTTCTGTAAGGAGGGTAGGGATTTTTAATGTGCCTAACATCGCATGTTAAGTGAAAGGGGTACCCTGGAAATAGAACCCTTCGGTTTAGAGGCACACGTTTTTGCTCCTGGCTCACCAAGGCTCTAGCCCCCTTTGCTGTGGAGTCTTGTAGTCGACAGGCTGGAGGCGACTACTAGCAAATATTTCTACGCCGCGAGATATGCGGACGGTTTTGGCATTCCTGTTGCAAAAAATATGTCAGGGACGATCAATGAGCGCGTGCAATCGGTGCGCCTCACATGGTAAACAGATGGGCAGGTAAGAACGATCTAAAGGACAGTCCTGAGACGTCCACAAATGTTCCATTGACTGGGAAGATAAATATCGTGTGTATTATACCACAGTTTCTCCACGGCGAATACATTTCGGCGCTTGGGGAGATAAAATATTTGGGAGAGATAAAACTTACCTGAAATGAAAACATTGAATTTCATTATATATATATATATATATATATATATATATATATATATATATATATATATATATATATATATATATATATATATATATATATATATATATATATATATATATATATATATATTGTTACGTTCTACGGAGTTCTGGATTTGTTGATTAACAAAACACAGCTTTCCAAACTACTAATTTATTATTACCAACTATTTTCCAACACCAGTGTCAACTAAAATGTTTCTCTCTATTAATAAATGTCCATAGAATTATATTCCACTATTCGCCTTCTATGATTGCTTCTTCACCACACCGACTTAATACTGAACTAACTTACTCTGCGCACTGCTCTTCTATTTATACTGTCTATAGAGATTCTAGATGTTCTACACTATTCTACACCTGTCACTTCTGGTCTATTCTAGAAATGTCATTCCAGAGTGTTCGCTGTGACAATATATATATATATATATATATATATATATATATATATATATATATATATATATATATATATATATATATAACTGACCCGTTATAATTACTACGAGCCAAGCCCTCATCTCATTCTGTGCCGATCTCTCCTTCCAAACACCAAACTGATGTTTAGATAGCATACACTGTTCCTTAAAAACTTATATAGAGACGAACAACGGGCACACCTGCCATAGCGATATAAATTGTCACTACTGAAACTGGACTTGGTCACGTAGAGTGAGTAGCGAAATTTTCACAGCACCACAAAAATGTGTAACTTATAACCAAATTCTTAACAATTCAAGAAGAAATCATATCGAATTAAGAAATTTATCAATAATCTGTGACTGTTACTATTATTATTCTCAAGCTGGTAGCTCGTTTTAAAAATTATTAAATATTAATTAATTTAGTAGGTACAGATTGAAAAACTAGAACTAGACTACCGGGGTCGTTATTTGGGCAAGTTAAATTCTTGGACGTTTTGCCCTTCAGGGGGCGCGTTAAGCCGTCGGTCTGGTGCATCATGATATGTTGGGCACGTAAAATATCCTTACATGATCACAGCAGACAGGGTTTCGCAAAAGTTTTAGGTTTATGTAGTGAAAATGTTTCCTGGGGTCGGTAATAGGCAATAATCGCGGAAATAGTCCAATGTTGAAGAAATAACATACATACACTATAAACATTAACAATTTTTACTGAAAATATCTTATTTATGCAAGTAAAATAAAACTAAGATCTAGGTTTAACATTACCTTTCACAAATTGTAAACAAGCAAATAGTTTTTTTTACAAGATACAGGTTGTTTATATCATTAGTCTAGAAATACTAAGATTGTACAGAGATGGGTGGTTTTTAAATTTTTTGTTGTTGGAATTAATCTGTCTCCTGCTGGATACGAGTGGTCCTTTCGTACAGTGCATTCAAATAACTTTGACCGACTAGCATATATCCGTAACTAAAAATTGTAATTACAAATATGGCATAGAGAAATTTTTGGAAATTACTTCCAGATGCCTATCATAGCCGCAGGAGGGCGTAATAGCAGCTGTCGATCTAAAAACAGCATGATCATAAGTAGTAAAATGAATAGACTGTATCTTGGGCTTGAGGACACATAAATTTAAACGGCTTTTTGTTTAATAGAGTTTTAACTGGTATTTAATATTAATTGCTCTGTATCACGTTTCAACTGACGATATGGTTGTCAGGGGGCGCTTTCCAACAACAATTTAAGTTTTGTAATTTTTCTCAAAATTTTCAAATAGAAGCATAAAATGTTCTCATGTTAGTAAGATTAGGAGTGGAAAAGTTAGAGAAATAAAAAGAAAATTACGTTGATATATTTATGAGAGCCGGATATATAACCAATCAAAATTTTATTCCATACTCTGTGGCACATTGTCAATATGCTAAAAAAATGAAAGAGTTAGCTTTGCAAATATGCCAAATGACTCTTAAATAAAATACAACTGTTTACAAAATCGTACTATACTATTTTTGAGTGCCACTATGATAATTTCAAACGAACAAAAATATGATCTGTTGGCAGTTTATTTCCAAAGTTATGAAAATGGCACTGTTGCGGCTAAGGTATTTGCCACCAGATATACAGAAAGACGTTATCCTGAGTGAAGAGCATTTACACGCTTGCTACAAAGAGTTCGATCTACGGGGAGTATTTATTTCCAGTGATACGAAGACGAAGAAGACAAACAAATGTCGTCAATGTCTTAGCCTATATTGATCTGAATCCTCAAATGAGCATTTGAGGACTATCTAAAGATTTAGGATAAGCCATGACCACTGTGCATAGTATTTTAAAGGATAACAAGTACTATAAGAATTGACTACAATTATTTCAAATCAAATAAATGTTTAGGAGACGTAAACACCTTTAAGCATTAAAAAGTATTTTTCTACTTCCCTTTATTATAATTTTTTAGGTTGCATCCATATGATTTAGTGTTACACCAGGCCTTAACTGATAACGACTTTGACAGACATATAACTTTTTCTGATCGGTCGTCAAACATACAGGAAGAATATTCTTAGTTCATATACAAAATCCTCTGGACAGATGAAACCACTTTCAATAACGTAGGAACTGTCAACCTGCATTACTGCGGGAACAAACAATTCGCATTGGATGCAGGAAGAATAATTTCAAGAACGTTGGAGCCTCAACGTTTGGTGTGGAATAATTGAAGGAAGCATTATATGTCCTTCTATTTTTAATCGGCCGTCCAATGCAGCGGATTATCTAAATTTTCTGTAAAATGAGATACCCATATTAATGGAAAATATTTCCCTTCAGACTAGACGAAAATATTTTCTGCCAGGATGATGGATTTTCAGTACATTTTGCTACAAATGTCGGGGAATACTCAGATTCAAGGTTCAACAAGAGGTGGATTGAAAGGGGAAGTGTATTAACAAGGCCTAAGAGACCTAACCAGACCTAATATGCATTGATTTTTACTTGTGGCGACGCTTAAAGGATCTGGTTTATCAAACTAGGTCCACAACCAGGAAAAATATGATAATAAGACTCCAGTAAGCTATCGAATCCATCTCTCAAGTAGAGGTTCAAGCAGCAGTTTCCTCCACAACAAAAAGAGTTCGCTTATGTATTGAAAATGATGGAAAGCAATTTGAAGAACTCAGGCACCGCGATTTATGAATGACATTCTCAACATTTTCACAGCTCTATATTCATTTTAGTGAATTTTTATTAAAAAATTTTAGCATATTGACAGTCTGCCGCAGAGTATGGAATAAAATTTTTATTGGTTATATCCTCGGTCTGATAAAGATATCAACTTGATTTTTTTGTGTTTTTTTCACTTTTCCACTACTAATCCTACTAACATGACAAAATGTTATCCTTCTATTAGAAAATTTTGAGAAAAATTACACAACTTAAATTATTGTTGAAAAGTGCCCCCTGGCAACCACATCGTGAATTAAAACGAAATACTGCGCAATTAATATTAAATGCGAATTAAAATTCTAGCAAATAAAATAAATCGTTCCAATTTATATCTATTCAAGCCCAAGTTATGATCTATTTATTTTACAACTTTTTATCATACTGTACATACAACTTTTTTATTTGGAAAGTTAGAGCAAAAAGATATATATGAAAACTGTTCATAATTATCCGTTGATTATAAATTCGTTACATAATTCATGTCATTCAAGTTTTCGTCTGGAAGCTCTAAGAGAAATGGTTATGGAGTCGGTCAAAGTTATTTGAACAGTCTGTACATATGAATAACTCTCGTAATCTTCTTATCCCATCTTACATAATTTGAATGTTTTTTGTAGGCATACTCATATTTTTTAGATAAAAATAGTAGCAACAAAAAAAATTAACCAAAAAATTATAGACATTTGAAAATTTGTTAAAAATGAGTCTCTTTGAAGCACAAAAAAGTGCTGCAAATTGAATCATAACTTCCAAACAGCTGTGATAGTTACTCTCCTAAGAAAGATATTCTCATGAAATGAATGTAGAGGCCATAACTTGAACACAAATAAAATATACGTATTCCTGTACCCATAAACTTCTGAAACGTTACATTATTTGAGTTTTAACAAAAAATGCCAGTGTTCATCAAATCACCCCTTATTTGTCCCCTACCTCCTGAAGCGATCTTACCCAAAAACATTTCGAGGCGATCCTTTGTCGGGTACTAACTAGATACCAAATTTGAAGATAATATCTGTATTGGTTCAAAAGTTATTGCGCCTACTAACAGACGTATAGGCCGACAGACAAAACAATTTTCGTTCTACAATCAATTTTTCTCAGTAGCGGCTCGTGCCTTAATGCATTGGGGGTGCGCAAGAAAAAAAGTTCGGGACGCAGCAAGTGCCTTATGGTAGTGAATTTTTATTAAATGTTTCAAATTTGAATAACTCAAGTTTCTACCAACTTAGAAAGTTGAATCTTGGTGTATAGTAGGGTCTCACCCAGGGCAACATATCCATCAAATTTCATCAAAATAACTTTGTAATTTTTGGACAAAAATTTTTTTTTGAAAGAAAATTCAAAATTTGAAAAACTTAATTTTCTATAAATTTAGAAAATTGAATTTTGGTATGTAGTAAGGTCTTTATCAAGGCAATATATACACCAAATTTCATTAAAATAACTTTGTAATTTTCTGAGAAAAAATTTTTTTTTGAAAAAAAACTCAAAATTTGACAAACTCAATTTTCTATAAACTTAGAAAGTTTAGTTTTTGTGTATAGTAGGGTCTTACCCTGGGCAACATATCCACCAAATTTCATTAAAATGCCTTGGGAATTTTCGGAGAAAAACATATAAAAATGGAAACTGACCCCGGATCTGGGTTCTAGGGGTCCTAGTTAGCGTTTTAATAAAAATTCACAAAAAAACCTACTTACTAAACTTAATAATTATTTACTACTTACCAAGTTTTCCTCTAGTTAGTTATACGTTATAGTAGTTAAAAAGTCCCTTAAAAAGTTAACCTTTAAATTTATAATATTATCCACTGAATTAATCACAGTATCACAATTATTTTGTCCACTTATTAAGCAACCATAAGTAGTGGCCATCATAATAATAATAATTGTCTTGTTAGAACATGTAAACAACAACCAAAAGTCCAGTACAAACTGGAAGTGTGTAATTTTATAGCGCACAACAGATTGCTTATTCGGTCGTTTTCGACGATGAACGGTGATCATTTTGCACTGAACTATCGCATTTCCTGGAGAGCGCCGAAAAATACACACCGCTGCCTGACTGCTTTATATGGATATGGATGTATATAAGGTCTGCAACGATTAACACTATACTTATGACTTATTCTGATTCTGTATTCTGTATTAATGGCTGCCGACTCTCTGCGATCCTCGATATACTAATTTTGTTTGTTGAATGCAGGAGGTAAAACAGTAAATAAAAATTTATTAAAATATAGCATAGCAATTATTTTTTCCACGGCAGGCGGCAGTGCGCGCGCACGGGCGCACTGATTGAGGAGCCGCCTCTGATTTTTCTATATGTTTTGAGACTTTCTTCGCCGCTTTAGCAAAAAAGGATTCGAAATTTATGTCACCGACACCACCGCATTCAACCCCTAATTTAATTTCAGCACAGAATACCAGATGTTTGATGACATTGAAAGTTTTCTAATAAACAAACTCTAAAACGTTATATTACTCGAGTTTTAACGAGAAAATGTCAATTTTCACCAAAATCGTCCCACGTTCATCTCATATCTCCTGGAGCGATTTTACCCAAAAACAACCAGAACCCTTCTGTTGTCGGGTGCTAACTGCATACCAAATTTGAAGACGATATGCCAATTAGTTCTAAAGTTATCGTGGCTACAAACAGACAGACATACAGACAAATTTATGTTTTCTATATGTTTTGACATTTTTTACGTTTAACTGAAAAAAATTGTTCGCCGATGCCATACTTCCACACGTATTGACGATGTGGAAGTACAATAACACAGCTGCATTTTGATTGAAAACTCCGTATTTTTCTACACTATATTATTTTTAAGAAATTTGTACAATATGGCTGGCTATAAAATAATTTAATAACTTTTGACCTTCACTTATTTATCTACTCAACAACCCTTCAATATTTTTCAAGTATTTATTGTTAAAATAGCTTTACATTTTAAAAGTGAAACTAAGAGGCACCCATTTCGTGAGTAACAAACGTGTATGTTTCTGGATTATTAAAATGCATAACTTGATTGTAAATTATAATATATCACAAAAAGTGTAAGGAAGAGTGGAGGAGAGCGATTTTTGCCAGGAGCTAAGTCATTGGCACAGTTTAATTATGTAAAGATTATTATAATAATACTTATTATTCGTCATTTAATTTTACAATATATCATACAAAGAAGCTTCAGTTATAGAAGAAAAACATACAATAATTTAGGAAGTTACATTTCCAAAAAAAAAGTTTGAATATCGTTGAACTGTCACTTCCAATTTTACAAACCATTTACTTCACCAATATTTTACACATTTTAAAAACTAGTCTTCATTATTTGTAAAACACTCCCCTGTTCGGTTTTTAATAACCAACAAGTTATTTTCTTCTTTCGTATTTTTATTATACTTCTAAAAACATCTTTTAAATTATTCCTTGTAATTTTTTTCTTTCGTTTTTCTATAAAAAATTATTTTTGCTAAGACCGGGCGTGGCCTAATTTATTAAGACTTCACACCTTTCAATTTCAACACAAAGATTCGTCGATTTCAATCCCTCCTCTGGATGTAAGACTAGATGCATTCTCGCAACAATTAGAACCGTAGACCGGTTTCGCTCTCATTAGAGCTCTTCAGTACGGCATACTAATTGCAGCAAAAATGCACCAAAAATAACACGGCTATCGTATAGCCAGTCTTAAAACACTAAGTGAGTGGTGAACGTGTCGCCACCTAGTTCGGAACCAAGTACTATGTTGTCACGCCCGCTCCAAATAACACAGAGTGTTAAAAATAGAGACGGTATACAACTAACTAACAATTTAAAAAATTGTTAGCCCTGGCCCATTTCTACCCCAATATAGGGACAAAGTATGTAAGACTAGATGCATTCTCGCAACAATTAGAACCGTAGACCGGTTTCGCTCTCATTAGAGCTCTTCAGTACGGCATACTAATTGCAGCAAAAATGCACCAAAAATAACACGGCTATCGTATAGCCAGTCTTAAAACACTAAGTGAGTGGTGAACGTGTCGCCACCTAGTTCGGAACCAAGTACTATGTTGTCACGCCCGCTCCAAATAACACAGAGTGTTAAAAATAGAGACGGTATACAACTAACTAACAATTTAAAAAATTGTTAGCCCTGGCCCATTTCTACCCCAATATCGGGACAAAGTATGTAAGACTAGATGCATTCTCGCAACAATTAGAACCGTAGACCGGTTTCGCTCTCATTAGAGCTCTTCAGTACGGCATACTAATTGCAGCAAAAATGCGAACTAGGTGGCGACACGTTCACCACTCACTTAGTGTTTTAAGACTGGCTATACGATAGCCGTGTTATTTTTGGTGCATTTTTGCTGCAATTAGTATGCCGTACTGAAGAGCTCTAATGAGAGCGAAACCGGTCTACGGTTCTAATTGTTGCGAGAATGCATCTAGTCTTACATACTTTGTCCCTATATTGGGGTAGAAATGGGCCAGGGCTAACAATTTTTTAAATTGTTAGTTAGTTGTATACCGTCTCTATTTTTAACACTCTGTGTTATTTGGAGCGAGCGTGACAACATAGTACTTGGTTCCGAACTAGGTGGCGACACGTTCACCACTCACTTAGTGCCCTCCTCTGGAGATATAAAAAAACTTCTACGGTACGATTTGAAATATGAGAAAGGCAACGGGGAAACCACCGCATTTGCCTTTTCCAGAAACAGCATTCATGGCACGCACAGTCATGATTGCGACGATAAGGTGATTCGCCTTTATTAGAACCGGCCTTGGCTTAATTCATGGCGTGGCGCTTTCGATATGGAGGTTCAGGGTTCTATTCCCACCACGGGAGATAAAAAACTTTGACTGTACGATTTGAAATATGCAACAGGCAACAGGAAACCACCGAATTTACCCTTTACCAAACACAGCAACCATGACAGACACAGTCAGTGTTGCGATGAAATAGCGACATCACCATTAGACTGTGATGATGTTGATGAACATTAAAAAAATATATTTACGTGTCATTTCTTAAGTAGTTATAGAAAATTAGTTATAAAAATAAGTCGATTTATTTATAAAAAATATATAATTAAAATTGTTAAGCTAAATAATGTTGCTTTTTTCAAATTAAACAGTTTTCTTAATTAGCAGTATAATTTGCTAACTACTATTTTTCCAAGTCGTATTAGAAACATCCTGGTTTTTCAAGTCTAAAAGATATCAAGGCATCAGCCAAATAGGTAAATGAAGTCAGCAGACCAAATACCTAAAATAAAAAAATAAATTAGAAATAACTAAGTACATGCTTTGGAAAATAGGCAAGATGCTTCTAATGTTATAAAATATTTATTGTATGGGAAGGGTGAGTAAAGTGTCCATCCAGAGAGAAAATATTTTTTTACGAAACCACCCTGATGTGGAAAATTATAAAAATCATACCTGCAGCAGCTGTGAATAATCTCAAACCCTATATATTTTTTAATTTATGTTATATAATTGTTTTGTAAGGTAGGCGTAGATTTAACAGCAAATCTGCAAAATGATCACGACTGGGTTAAAGTAGCTAGGGACTGATCTAGAACATCCTGTATCTTTTTACATTCTACGCTTCTTTTTAGAAGGGCTTAGGTTTTCCTATACGCAAATTTATCTCGCTTAGGAGATGATTTTTGTAGGGCAACTAGCTAAGCCATTGAGCTGACGATAAATTCAGCTAGTTGAGCTTTATACAAGTTGTCAGGATGATATCTGAATAAATCGCGTTTACTTGAAACCAATAAGATTTTACAAAAATTTAACATAAAGTTTTAAAATTAGAATAAAGAAGAAGAACTGAATGAAAATGTATCATTATTTTGGATTGTCCGGGGGACGAAAAAAGTCTTTGTAATTGAAGGTTTCGGTCAGCTACAAAAAGCTTGCAATTTTTTAATTTAAATTATAATAATAACACCACGAGGGCTTACAGCCTAAAGCGGTAGAAACAATTTCATCCCCTGAGACAAGAGGTGGGAACGTGCTCTTGGAGAAATTATTTCCAATAGAGTAAGAGTCCAGAAGGGTTTGCTGCCGCTGGAGCTTAAGAGGACTTTGTTTTTGATGTGGTTATTGAACGAGTTTTTTGCCTCAGAAAGAATGCGGACATAGCGGTTTCTTGCGTCGTTAAATGCTTGACAGGTTTCTTGACTGGGATTGTGTAGAAGCTTTTTGTGAGCTTTGACCTTTTCAAGTCTGGCGTTGTCACAGTATTTAGAGAACCAGGGCTTTTGAGTGGCTGCAGATGTTTTCTGTGTACGTGGAATAAATAATTCCATGCCAGCTTGGATAATTTTGGTGACGTTTTGTGAGATATCCGAGGGGTCAGGATGAGAGAAGCAGACAGACGCCCATGGAAATGAGGAAAAGTAGTCTCGCATTTCGTCCCAGTTCGCGGAGTTGTAGTGCCAAACGATACGTGGGTGTGATGACTGTGTGACCACGGGTTGCATTGCGCAGGAAGCAGTGACTATGCCGTGGTCTGAGCGATCCAGGGGGCGGTGACTGATATCCTATAGCAGTCAGGATTTGTAGTGAGAAGGAGATCCAAGGGATTTGAGCTCTGTGTTGGGATGCGAGGAAAGTAAGTAGGTTGCTTAACCATATTGGCTAAAGAATTGCTAACTACAAAGGCCTCCGCTGCTCTTCCTTGTGGATCGGTTTTTAATGATCCTAGTCATTCCTTATTATGGACATTGAAGTCACCAAGAATAGTGACCTCGGAGGCAGGTTATTCAGAAATCAGATGGTTGGTTTTTTCAGAAAGGTAGTCAAAGAGCTGGACAAAGTTGTTGTCAAAAGGTGACCGGTAAATGCAACAGATGAATTTAGTTGCAGCCCTGAGAGAGAGTTTTATCCATAGTATGTCTTTTCTTCCAGCTTCTAAATTGGGGAGCCTGGTGCAGGGTAGATTGCTACGGACGTATGCGCACACGCCTCAATGCAATCTAAAAGAAGTAAGGTCCCATACCCCGGGAAATTAGGGTGATTAGTGGCTGTTTTAGCAATTATTGAAATTGAACTGATTAAGGCCCATAATTAACCCATTTAATGGAATTAGTTTGGTCCCTACAGATTGAATAGTTTCCAGTATGTTAATATTTTTTTCTACTTTCTGGGACAACATTAAACCCCTATCTCCTCAGGCGCCACTTGCTACAGAGGTAAGTTGCCTCACACCATAATATTTTTGGGTCCTCTATACGCAGCTATTTTGTGTCGTACTTATATGGAACGGTTGTATATTATCTACATTATCTAAATTACTATACTTTATATTTATCTGGTATTAAAATTTTACAAGGTGTACACAAACAAACTAATGCTTTTGTGCTTGTGGTAGTATTTAAAAACAATTTTGATAAGCTTTCTTCACTTCTAACTGCCAAAATGAATTCATGTACTATCAATTACAGAATTTCACCGAAATTGTGTATTCCTCGTAATTTTGGTAAGCGCGTAAGCTAACTGGAGCAAGTGGCCCTTCTGAATGATAGATGTTCTTCAACGTTTCTGTGACCGGTTTCGCTGCAGACAGAAAAAAATTGAATGCAATTGCAGTGCATTGTATTCAATTTTCTTCTGTCTGAGGATGCTCATAAGCAGGGAAACTGGTCACAGAAACGTTGAAGAACATCTAGAACTAAGAAGGGCCACATGCTCCACCTAGCTTCCCACACAGCACAGGACATCCAATGGATATCCATTGGATATACATGATATCCATTTTACGTCCATGACCATGATGGATATCATATGGACATCCAATGGATATTGTTAGAGCAGAAAAATATTATTAAAACTTAAATAATGTGAACATATGAGCATTTCTTATTCATTAAAATCTAATCACGAATGCAGTAGAATTTGTGGGTGTATATACTTTATTCAAGTATGTATATATCCATCAGACATCCAATGGATATCCATTGGATATCCCATGGATATACAGAAGACATCTATTAGATGTCCACTGGACATCCAGTTGATGTATCGTTAATATGTTCACACCAACAGGAAACAACATTGATAAATGGTTGAAACCGTTATTTACCTTTGTAAAAGATAAAGAAAGAAAAATAACCCGTTCTAGTACAAGAATTACGGTAAAGCCTTAAAACTAGCGCCAACAATACATTTCCATCCAAATTCTCATTGCGATTATAACCATATAATAAAATTATTTTTATTTCAATACAGCGAGTATTACTGTTTATGTCTGTTATTTCTTGAGAATAATCTATTATCATATTGTTACTCATTAATTCTCTCCCGAACAATAAACGCTGGATCATTTAATAACTCAACGTGGGGCATTGGATGCTTGAATTGTTGGTTACAATGACGAAAATCCGTTCGTATTTGTTTGGCTTGAAGTAGTTTGGACTAAAGTTGAGGTTATAAAATTTAGAATTGCATCTTGCCATTTTGCATCAACTGCTAAATGAAAAATCAACAACAGCCTACAACTAGAGTTAGAAGATTGAGAAATGTGTCAAAATAAAGTGTGTGTTGTTTTTATTAATAAGTTTTGTTGTGGCTTCCAGTCAGTAAATAATTTACAGGTGAGTACATACCTTTAAACTTTTCAGTTAGGAATATATATTTTATACTTATTTGCGTAAATACCAATATTATTTATAGCTGTAAAGAGCACGTTGGTTAATAATAACATGGCTAGTGAACGTGAACTAGAAAACAAATATCTTTTTGATTTAAGAAAATATTTTTTACTTCGTATTGAAATCAGCGAAAATTGTCTAGCTATATAACGGAAGTTTATGTTTATGTAAAATTGTTTATTTTACTGGTAGATATTCCTCGTCTTTACTTAGAAGCAAGAAGCAGATCACTTCCGGTAGATTATGCAAGTAGATTACTTACGGGTGATTAAAACTATTGGGTATATCGTCAGTTCCGTCGTGATACTCAACATTAACAACTAATACCTATTATTTTGAAACAACCAGTAAAGTGTTGTAGTTATAGCCATTATAATTAAAGTAATGTTTATAAACATTTGTTGATATTATATTATTTATTGGATTGTCTTATGAGTTTGATTATAAGCAGTGCTTTTTTTCTTTGCAGCAAGAATGCAGACCTGAGCCAGATCATAGATCAGGAAAATAAAGTTATTTAAATAATTTTAGATAACAATAAAACGTTTGTTTGTTTATACTAGTCTTTCATTCAGGGGATGGGGTTAGAAAGAGAATGGTGGTGGGGTAGCATCGAATATCCATTTCATGTAAAAGCGATATCCATTTGATGACCACATGTATATCCATACAATATCCATTAGATGTATAATGGATATCCATTTCGTGACCACATGTATATCCATACAACATCCACTATATATCCACATGGATATCCCGATTGATGGATATTGGTAGGACATCTGTATGTCCATTGGATGTCCTGGATATCCATTGGATATCTAATGGACATCCATGTGCTGTGTGGGTTACGCGCCGGCTACGTCCTTCATTTACAGAAAAGGAAACCAATAGACAGAGAAGTAGTCTCCAAGTCTCTCTTTAGTATAAAACAGTATCACAAAGTAAGGGCAACAACAATCAATGAACCATACAGAAGTCATGTGTATTGAATTCTCTTTTGGTATAAAAATATGTGCTTTTAAATCCACAGCTTGAATAACACTTTAATTATTCACCACAAAAAATTGCATATATCAACAAAACACATGTCGAATTTGCTAAAGAATCTGAAGACGATACAATATAAAGGCTGTTCCATTTAAATTAAAGGAACAACGGGCAATTGAGTATCGACATTTTGTAGCACCGGAAATGACATGCCTGTTACATATGCTGGTAGTAGTAATAGAAATAACGAAAACTGTATTACCAGGTCTTAGCTAGACCTTTATTTGTTTTCTGCCAGATCGTCGTTCCACGCGATCAATATGAAATATTCAGGTGATTTTCTCAGGAACTGTCAGAAGTGAAACGAGTCTGACACATGTGTTAGGTTCGTATTTTTTATAACATCCAAAAATGGCATAACATACAGGTGTTTCATTTGAAATAGCTAATTTACAATGACTTTCGGTCAAATCGGAAACCTCTCCAGAATGCTCGTCTGTTCAGCTTATCGTAATTCCGTTGACATTTGATATATTATATATATTATACCATTTAAACAGATGGTTCTCTGGTTGAACCGCGTGTAGAATTTATAAAAACTCGACGTTTTGGCTAGTGCTTTGGAGATATTTTCAAGAGCTCAGGGATATATGAAAGAGAATGGACTCTAAGGCGTCAATCTGCCTACTTCTTAGAGCGGAAACTAACGGTATATATATATATATATATATATATATATATATATATATATATATATATATATATATATATATATATATATATATATATATATATATATATATATATATATATAGTATATATATATCACTATCACTCTTCATAAAAATAGTTTGGTATTGCTGTCTAATACTGCAGTAAGTACGATACAACTGAGGACTTGGTTATGATATATATTGATATATATATATATATCAATATATATCATAACCAAGTCCTCAGTTGTATCGTACTTACTGCAGTATTAGACAGCAATACCAAACTATTTTTATAAAGAGTGATAGTCTCATTCAGTTTTTGACATGTTATAAACTGTAGTAGTTTTTAATAATTTATTTATTCAACAACATTTATAACTCTCAATAATTCTTACGCTTCTGAAGCTAGAAAAAAAAATCTAGATCTGTGTTTATCCCTTACTGTAGAGCACATGTCTTTGGATTTCATTTTATAAGTGTGCCATTGTCAAGTAAAATAATCAAAATTATGATTCCTAAATACTATTTTCATTGTTTGTAAAAAAAGAAAACAAATCATTATAAGAAATTAAGACAATATGTTGATCTATTTAAAATTTATCGAACAATTTCTAAGCATACATAGCAGAAAAAATACGTGCCGAACTTACAAGCTCCTCATTTTATGACGTGAGTTAAAAATTAGAAATAAGGGTGAGGGTGTGTTAATGTACTAGTGATAGTTAGACCAGTTTTATTTTGTCAAAGTTTTTCTAAATAAATATAATCGAAAACTTTTAATTTACATCTTCTCAGTATAATTGCTCTACTTAGTACTTAGAAGAAACCCATGTAAACTTACCCCACCAGCAACGGATCGATCATCATACTGCCTTGATATCAGTATTGAAGATACTATCATTAAATATAAGAACCAGACTCCATAGTAGAAACACTGGAAACACATAATACTGCTAAGAGCCTCTGCCATTTTGGTCACATACATCAGCAATAAAATGAATGAGACTATGAGACCAACGGCTGTTCCAACAACAAAAGCATCTTGTAGAGGTTCAGACCATCCCTTGACCAAGACCAGAATAACACCAATAAAGGCAAATAGCTGAAAAATTAACATAGAATGGTCTAAGCTGAAACATGTCAAAAATATATCTAAAATGTTTTATTGGATAAACCTTATGGTCCGCCCATGACCTATTTACAAGTGATCTATAGTTATCATATTTTGTATTTCAAGACTCGGCATGTATTGACATTCCTGTTGAAATATAACATTTATAGGACAGATGGTAATCCATTTGCACCAGCTTAAGTAAAGTGATTACAGGTTATCGGTTAGACACGGATAAGGTTAAGCAGAAAGTGGCCATTAAATACGTACACAAAACGCTATGAGTGAAGCTCAAATTGACGAAGAATTGGTGGGAACATTGAGGGAAATTTTGGTGTCATATGATGTATAGTCAATCGTTGGCATTGGAAATTCAGATGTGATAGCATGTCACCATTCAAAAAATCTAGAAAAAATCCATTTTACGCTGCATGATCAACGCATTAGAGTCTAGCAGACAGCAGACGAAACAAACTTCTCTTACAGTACAGAACATCCTATCAGAACACCTAGATACTAACAAATTGTTTGCAACATGGGTTCCACAAAAATGTTATCCAACGATCCAAAGAATTACGGTATTTTGATTTGTCCGATGTTATTAGACAAATTCAAAGCAGACGAGAGGTCTCTGTTGATGAATGTTAGGGTCAACACTATGATTATGAAACCAAATGTCGCCTCTTTGAAATTTTAGCTTGCAGTACTCAACAGGAAATGTGATGATCGCTGTTTTCTGTAATGTTTAAAATGTGTTTAAATGGCTCCACAATAGTCAGAACTATGCCAATTAATAAACGAAAAATTCGCGGAAAATTGACAAAAGAAGTACTTTTTCATCAAGGAAGGCACAACATAACGAAATAACAAGTCAATTACCGCAACATCTGCCATCAGCAGTGAATTATTAGAGCATCCATCTTGTTCGCCAGATATGACACCTGGCTACTAAAGGCTGTTTAAAGGAAAAATTCGTGAAAAGTTGAGAAAAGAGGCACTCTTTCATTAAGAAGTGCACAAAGTAGCGAGACAATTTTCGCAATATCTGCAATCAACAGTGAATTACTAGAGCACCCACCTTATTTGCCAGATCTGACACCAAGCAACTAGAGAGTGTTTAAACGAAAAATTCACGGAACATGTCCCAAATGACAATGTTCACGGAAGCGACAACATTGCACTACTTCGAAAGGGCTGAGTGTGTAGACATTCAACTTGCTACACAATGTCACTCCCTTGGTAGTTGTTATATAGTTTGTACTGCTAAAAGAAAATGTTTCAAGGCGTACAGATTCTTTAAAGATTTGAACCTAGAATGCTGCCCAATATACAAGCCACGAGGCTGCCGTGGAATATCGTTGGGCCGACAGTTCTTTCGACAGACAGCTCGTTTAGTCGACACTACAATAGAGCGGGGATTCGCGTGAGAATACCGCTTTGTTCAGTATTTGTCTGGGTGACTGGGTGAAAACCTAATATTGATCTCTGCTTCATATTTACTTGCAAAACGTGACATATAAGCGAAATTGAAATAAAAATGCCAATTTATATGCGGGGAAATACGCACTCTTTATATGTTTAAAATGACTTAGCAATAGCAATATTTTGAGGTTTAGTTTGATTTTGATGTTTGTTTTGCTTTAATATAACATTGTAACAAATATGTTTGTCATTAAATACAAATAAACATACTTATGGGTAATTAATTGTTATATCTGTTAATATGTATGAAATTCAATCCTGACTCACCTTAATGAAAAGGTCATTTTCTAATTAAAAAAATGGATTGATATAAGATTTATTCTATATTTTAATTACAAAAATGTGATTTAAAGTAAAGCCACATATTATTAGGCATTTACTTTCTTATTTTCAAGAAAGTTATCTTTGACGGCATCTACTTTTAGCATTTTATAATGCATAGTTGCACAAGTTGCATAGTGAAAATTGATGGTTAAGTGCAGAAGGTTAAGTACTTCTTTTTTTATAAATGTATATAGGCAATGAGGAAAAAAACATTGTAAATTGAATATGTGGTCAGGCCATTAAAGTTATTTGTGTAAAAAAATATGCTGAGTTAGATATAAATAAATATACTTATGGATAAATCGTTGTTTTTGAAGAAGAGATAAATAGTTGTAAGCCTGAATGTCCACACTCAAAGAAACTATGGAGAATGACAGGCAGTTCTGTTATTGGCGTAAAAAGTTGAATGATATAACTTTTATTCAATTTTTTCATTAAAACAATTTGATTGAAAGAAAAACCAGATTTTAATAAACTTTCTATTTTCTTTTATTGCCAAATATTTTCAAAAAAGCTGTCTTTTACATTATTTTTTAATGCTTATTTGCTGAAAACACACACACACACACATATATATATATATATATATATATATATATATATATATATATATATATATATATATATATATATATATATATATATATATGTGTGTGTGTGTGTGTGTGTGTCGTTGAAATTTTCTTTAAATGAAACCCCGGTTTTTATTTTGATAGATCATTGAATTTTTTACACGGTACCATCAAAATGTTGATACCTCACATTGTTAAATTTTCGAATGAAAGTCGTTTAAAGGGTGGAAAACATAAACTCTATTTAAAACAACAATCAAAAGATAACGAATAAGATAAGATTACTTCCTGTAAATAAAATGTTCAAAATTGTATCCACAACTAGGTACTACTCAATAATCAATAATACAAAAGAATCAGGTGTACGTCATTGTCAAATGAAAGTTATTCTTAATAACATACATCTCATTTGAAAGTTAATTAAGCCTGGCACATTTAAGTGAAACACAGCATATATAAATTTTAATTCTTACTGGATGAGGTGATAAAACCAAAACACGGCAAGAAGTGTGCAGTGTGCAATTTGTTTAATGCGAAATATCCAGACAGATATATCAGCCAATCCAGTGTGAGTAAAATAGAGAAGAAATTCAGAGAAACTGGACATGCAAAGTGCAGGGCGTCCTAAGCAAATTGATGAAGACGTAATGTTGATATTTTATTACGTGTGGGTGATAATTATCATGTTGCATCTCGATCAATTGCAGCAGACTATGACATTTCTCAGCGATCAGTATTCCGTGGATTAAAATTATAAAATTACCATCCTTACAGAATACAGTTGCTGCACGCACTTAACAAAGATGACCCTGAGCGACGAATGGATTTCTGTGAAATAATGCAAGATTTATGCAACCGTAATCCAAACTTTATTCGCCAAATTCTTTTTTCGGAATTGGCATCATTTTGGCTAAGTGGAACAGTGAGTAAACAAAATTACAGGTATTGGAGTAGAGAGAAGCCTCACTGGATGACTGAAGCACACACAGAACACCCTCATAAAGTTAACGTGTGGGCACGAATAGTCCACGATATGTGCTTTCTTCTTCGGTGATACTCTCATTGGGCAGCCACATAATAATCAGGAATCAGCTTTCTCCTGCTCTTGCTGCAAGTTATCCAAATGAAGATGATCCTAATTTATCAAGTGGTGATATTTGGTTTCAGCAAGACGGCGCACCTCCGCGCTTTGCACGTTCTGTTCGCGAGTTTTTAAATGACTGCTTTCCTGGCAAGTGAACCAATAAAGTAGCCTCCCAGGTCCCCATAGTTTTTTTATGGGGGTATTTAAAATCAAAAATCTCTGTGAGCAAACCAAATAACCTCGAAGATTTGAAAAATCGAATTAGGTATAAAATAAGTCGAATTAGCCCTGACATCATTTGCAATGTAGAAGAGGAATGTGTCAACGGATTTGCTTATTGTCAAGAAGTGTGTAGATTGCATTTCGAACATTATATTTAAAGGAAACAATACTTTAATTTGTTGAATAAGAACCTTTATCTTTTGAATGTTGTTATGAATAGGGTTTATATTTTCCATTCTTAAAATGAGTTTCTTTCAAAAATTTAACAATGTGAGGTATCAAAATTTTGATGGTACCGTGTAGACAATGCAATCGCCTATCCAAATAACAAAACGGGGGTTTTCGTTAAAAAAAAGTCGATGACGTCATATTTGAAAAGCAGGAGTGCGAGAAACGTAGATTTTATGCAACAAAAATTGCTCAAATTTTAACGAATTTATTCCATAATTGTGATACTCAATGTATGTATTTTAAATAGCTTAGAACAGATAGTCAACAGGAAATAAAACCTTGCAAATTTTATTTAGTCTATGTCAGAAGGGAAATAATTTTTTCACAATTGGATTTCTTGAGAACTGGATGAGTGACGTATGTAAACTAATGACATGTAACAGTTGCACAATAAAGATTATATAAGCAGATAATACTTACAATTTCTACTATTTTTAATATCCCAGGTACAGTCTTCACGTAGGCGACTCCATACTGAATATCCTGAAACAACTATCCCGCCAATCACTAAATGCATTTTCGTTTCTCTTAAATTACTTACGGCCATGTTTTAACAAATTATATTTGAATTTTGGAGTATCTGAAGACAATCCTTCAACACCTTGTTACTATCCACTAACTCGTTTTGGTTACATTACGTGACGTCGGCTAATCTTATCTTGAGTATATATGCTTTTTTACAATTACAACTTACACACATATGATTCTGACTTACTTATTGTTTATATTTTCTCTTTAATGTGTAATTGGAATCAATACAATTTTCTTGAGGCATGTTCACAGGTACATAAGTTCATCTGCAACATTGAAACATATTTTTTAAATGGCATTATTCTGTCTAGATATTTAGTTATCAAGATTAGATATAATTATAAGCAAGATAATACAAAAATGTGCAAAGCAAATAGAAAAAATTCTGGACGCAGCAAGTGCGTTATGATAGTGAATTTTCATAGAAATGATCTGGCACAAAATATTTTATTATAACTTTTTTTTCTTGTAAGATAGAAATCTAAATTTTGGTGTATAGTTTACTTTTTATATCGTAAACGTACCTACCAAATTTGGTTATCATAGATTTTTATTTTTTAAGATAAAAATTTTTTTCAAATAGAAACTCAAAATTTTTCAGGAAAACCTGCCCGATTTCTCTGATTAATGAACTTATCAAAGACATTTACAAAAGGAAGGTACATGCCAAATTTTATCAAAATCGACCTATTATTCTTTGAGATAAAATTTTTGTTCGAATGAAAGCTCAAAAATTTCCCGGAAAACCTCGTCCGATTTTCTTGACTAACAAACTTGTCAAAGCCATTTACAAAAGGAAGGTACATCCCAAATTTTATTAAAATAGGCCCATTATTTTTTGATAAGAATTTTTTTTGAATGAAAACTCAAAATTTTCTCGGAAAACCTCGTCCGATTTTCCTGGCCAACAAACTTGTCAAAGCCATTTACAAAAGGAAGGTACGTGCCAAATTTTATTAAAATCGGCCCATTATTTTTTGAGATAAGAATGTTTTTCTAATGGAAACTCAAAATTTTCCCGGAAAACCTCGTCCGATTTTCCTGACTAACGAACTTATCCAAGCCATTTACAAAAGAAAGGTACGTGCCAAATTTTATCAAAATCGGCCCATTATTTTTTGAGTTATCGGTGTGATACATATATATATATATATATATATATATATATATATATATATATATATATATATATATATATATATATATATATATATATATATATATATATATATATATATATATATATATATATAACATATAAAAATTGAAACTGACCCCGGATATGGGTTCTAGGGGTCCTAGTTCGCACTCATTTGCAAAAATTTTTCAAAATTCAAAAGTCGGGATCACCCCATTAGTGAATTTTTTCTACGAAAATTCACTAAAATGATCTATCTTTTGAAAATTGGTTTCTACTACACCAAGTCTGAGTCCATTTTTGTGAACTTCGGTTGCACTTACAATCCATAAATTCTACTGTCCCTTATGTGTGATTTGTCTACAGAAAAGTAAGTGGAGAATAAATTAGATACAGAATGGTTCAGCTTAGGTGGCTAACCGTTATTTATAGATGTACAAAAGAATTGTCAGCAAAAAAAGTTGTAGGGAAGTTTGTAGCTTCGTAATACTATTAGAAATACAGGATATTCCATGTTAAAGCGACACACTGACTTTTTCTTATGGAATAACTGTATATGATTACCAACTCGATAGAATTTGCTGATATAAATAAAAAATGCACGCGGTTATATTCCGCAAAAACTGAAAAAAAGCTATTTGAAGAGATCGATCAAAATCAATTCAATTTAAAGCGTGCGTCAAAATTTCCAGAAATAATTTTTAAGGGATTGGCCTCCAATTAGAAAAGTTGATACTGAAAAAAAAACTGATGCTGAATAAAGAAATTGAAAATAACGAAAGTAATTTCAATCAAATCGATCATAATACAAGGAATGTTTAAAACGTGAAAAAAAAACGGTGCGTCTAAAAACTAACTCCCGAAACATGGAAAATAGGAAATTAATTACAGAGCTTCTACTTATACAATATGATAACTACCAACAAGGAGCTAAAATAATGAACTACCTAACATAAAAGTGTATACTAAATGAAAACAAATTGACAGTAAAAGACTATTCGTTAGTTAATTCTGAAATAACAAAACGTCTGAATTATATGGAGAAATCGGGATCTCATAATAAACGTTCGAAAGTATGCCCCTGTATTTCAAGACGTTTTCTAATTCGAATTCTCAGGTTTTCAGCATCACCGGTGTAACACTGCAAAAGGCATCAGCTATGCGAAGTTTCATGTCTTCTAGAGTTGTTGGAGTGTTGGAGGCCTTTCATATGCCCAATACTTTACTCATCCCCATACAAAAATCAATGATTTTAAGATCGGGCGGTCTTGCAGACTATTTAGTCCTACCAAATCGCTGAATCCATGTTTCAGATTTGGAGTTTAAATAGTTGGTAACTTCATATGCAGGGATATGGAGGTGCGCTATAATGCTGGAAGATCGTATTTGCTTCAGAAGCAAATTCACATATCTTTAAGTACGAGGCTTGTTCAATTGAAACCCATCTTTGGTTCAGAAAAAAATTATTGGCTGATATATTTACAAATAATTACCACTGTTATTAAGGCACATATCCCATTGTTTCACCAATATACCTTGCTTCAAAAATTATTGTGCTACTGCTCGAAGAATTCTTTTACGGCATTTTGTACTTCTTCGTCCGACAGAAAACGATTACCTTTTAACGCCTTTTGGTGTAACCCAGTTTGTGTACGATACTATGGACAGATCCTATACTCACACCAATATTTTCTGAAATTGCTCTGATTGACATTCGACGATTTTCTCTAATCAGGCCTTCTACACATGCCACATTCCTGTCTGTTGATGCAGTACTCAATGCACCTGGTCGCAGCTTATCATTTTTTTTTTATGTCAACAACACACCACGAGGGCTTACAGCCTAAATACTATCGTACCGTGGGTGTTGACAAGGAGGAAAGAGGCAGCTTGTTAATTCTGGACTTGAAGGTTTGGAGGTTCGGAGGAGAAGGAAAAACATGTGCCGGCAAGGAATTCCACAACTTGGAAGTCCTCGGGACAAAAGAGCGGGCATAACAAGATGTTCTATGTCTGGTGACCTGGACATTAAAATGGTGCATTCGCTCTGTTCCCCTGGTAGATCTGCTGGGGGCAGCAGGTGGGGGAATTATGGAGGAAAGCTCCTCTGAGCAGTGCCCGTGCAGATATCTATAAAAGAGAGAGAGGTCACCAACGGCACGTCGGTGGGCAAGGGATGGAAGCCTATGGGTGAGGGTAGGGTCACCGATGAGACGTATAGCTCTCTTTTGAATGGAGTCCAGGATAGCGAGTGTAGAAGCGGCAGCTGCACCCCAGATGTGGGAGCAGTATTCGAGGTTTGGCCTTATTTGTGAAGTGTATAAGGTATAGAGATTAGTTGGTGAAAAGTATTTGCGAGCCCGGAAGAGGAAACCCAATTTCTTAGCAGCCGCTTCTGCAATTGATGTAACATGTTGGTGCCAATTAAGATTTCGATCCACAGAAATGCCAACAAGAGAGAAGGACTCATTACTTTGAATAACTTGGTTGTTCATTGTGATGCGTCTAGGGCTGCTGTATCTCTTGTGAGAAAGAAAGCAAGACTTAGTTTTGGTGGGGTTGAATTGTACAAGATTTCTACTTCCCCAGTCTAATATTTTTTGGAGGTCCACGGAGACAGAACCCTCCATGAGTCTGCGATCCTCATCTAATTGGGCTAAAGAGACAGGCTTAGAATATTGTATATTTGAGTGGAGGGTGCTGTCGTCCGCGTAACTGTGAACTGGGTTGGATGTGCTAGAGAGGAGGTCATTGATGTGGAGAAGAAACAAAGTAGGGGCTAAAGCTGAACCTTGAGGAACTCCTGCATTAATTGGATACAGTTTAGACGAATGGCCATCCACAACAACAGATATGCTCCTGTTGGAGAGGAAATCTGCTGTCCAGGTACAAAGTTTTGGTGGTAGGCCATAGGCCGGAAGTTTATTAAGTAGCGCTGCGTGCCAGACCTGGTTGAATGCTTTGGATATGTCTAGAGCAACAATCTGGGATTCACCGTATTGTTCCATAGACTTGTTCCAAGAATGGGTGACAAAGGAAAGGAGGTCGGCAGTCGATCTGCGCTGACGGAATCCATACTGCCTGTCGTGGATTAGACTGTGTTTTTCAAGAAATTTTAGTAGTTCGGTGTTTATATACTTTTCCATCACTTTAGAGATGACTGAAAGGAGAGAAATAGGCCTGTAGTTGCTAGGAAGCGCTTTGGATCCTTTTTTGGGGATGGGTTGTACTCGAGCAGTTTTCCAGTTACTAGGGAATATGCCTTTATTGTAAGATATCTGAAACAGACGAGTCAGGACAGGAGCAAGTTCTGGTGCGCATTTTTTGAGAACAATTGCTGGGATCTCGTCAAGGCCAGAGGCAGAGAGGAGAGCATCTTTCGTACCTTTTTAGTTTTGAAAATGATATCAGTCATTTTATGCGCGACATTGGGGACTGTTGGTGGTTGAACATTTGGAGGTGGGTTGAGAGTAGAATTTCCGGCGAACAACGAAGCAAAAAGTTCAGCCTTGCCCAGGGCGGTAGAAACAATTTCATCCCCTGAGACAAGAGGTGGGAACGTGCTCTTGCAGAAATTATTCCCAATAGACTTAGCAAGAGTCCAGAAGGGTTTGCCGCCGTTGGAGCTTGAGAGTACTTTGTTTTTGATGTGGTTATTAAACGAGTTTTTTGCCTCAGAAAGAATGCGGACATAGCGGTTTCTTGCGTCGTTGAATGCTTGACGATTTTCTTGACTGGGATTGTGTAGAAGCGTTTTGTGAGCTTTGACCTTTTCAAGTCTGGCCTTGTCACAGGATTTAGAGAACCAGGGCTTTTGAGTGGCTGAAGAGGTTTTCTGTGTACGTGGAATAAATAATTCCATGCCAGCTTGGATAATTTCGGTGACGTTTTGTGAGATATCAGAGGGGTCAGGATGAGAGAAGCAGACAGAGGCCCATGGAAATGAGGAAAAGTAATCCCGCATTTCGTCCCAGTTTGCGGAGTTGTAGTGCCAAACGATACGTGGGTGTGATGACTGTGTGACCTCGGGTTGCATTGCACAGGAAGCAGTGACCATGCCGTGGTCTGAGCGACCAAGGGGGGCGGTGACTGATATCTTATAGCATTCAGGGTTTGTAGTAAGAAGGAGATCCAAGGGATTTGAGCTGTGTGTTGGGATACGAGGAAAGTAAGTAGGTTGCTGAACTATATTGGCCAAAGAATTGCTGACTGCAAAGGCCTCCGCTGCTCTCCCTTGTGGATCGGTTTTTGAAGATCCTAGCCATTCCTTATTATGGACATTGAAGTCGCCAAGAATAGTGACCTCGGAGGAAGGATATTCAGATTTTTCAGAAAGGTAGTCAAAGAGCTGGACAAAGTTGTTGTCAGAAGGTGACCGGTAAATGCAACAGATGAATTTAGTTGCAGCCCTGAGAGAGAGTTTTATCCATAGTATGTCTTTTCTTCCAGCTTCTAAATTGGGAAGTCTGGTGCAGGGTAGATTGCTACGGACGTATGCGCACACGCCTCCATGCAATCTAAAGGCAGTAAGGAGCTCATACCCCGGGAAATTAAGGTGATTAGTGGCTGTTTTGGCACTGATTTGGGTTTCGGTGAGGAAGAGGAGTTGGGGCCTGTTAGCCTGGAGGAAATGGTGGACGGAGTTCAGGTTAGAATTTAGCCACATATATTCGAAAAGGATATGTTAAATCTTGATGTTGGCGCCCCCTGTACACCCCTCTCCCGGAGATCCGAATGGAGGGGTATTTTGCCTCCGGAATATTTTATACAAGGAGGAGCCATCATCATTTTTGCTTATAAGGGAAACCGACTCATACACCAGAACCGGAAACGTCCGTTGGGACTTCACCGGCCCCTTGATGTATGGGGTGGTACCTCCTCGGGCGTGAAAAAATCCTTTACTATTACATAAAGGAAAATTCCACTACCACCTGCTATGGATTGGATTGGATCAATGTCTACCCCTTTAAAAATAAGATTAATAAAGGGACTATCAATTGTCCAGTAGTTATGATTTTCGACATAGTAGGAGGATACAAAACATTATCATCATTTTGCATCCATGCCTATTGTCGTCTCCTTTCTTCCACTAATAAATTTTCCACACCATTCCTTGACAGTTCGATACGTAAAACATGAGTTTCCATACGCTGCTTGCATTCGCGTATGAATTTGAATGGTTGCAAACCTTCAGCACACAAAAATTGAATGACCGCACGCTGATTATATTTGGACGGATTGTTAACAACAAACGCCATTTTAAAGTCACAATACTTAAAATCGCTGTCAAATACAAATGATAGGAACTGATCAGTGTGTTGTTTACAAACACAACTAACATTGCATAATGTCAGTTGAGTGATTACAACTGTTTCCAAGGCTGACCTTACCAAAGATGGGTTTCAATTGAACAAGCCTCCTAGCTTAGACAGTTTAAACTAAATAAATTCTAGCTACTTTTCTAAATTCCAAGTCTCACCAAAGAAACGGGGCTCAATTACTAACAGCACCTTTCCAGACAATTATCTTTCAGAATAGTTGGTTGTTAACTCCCATCCAGTCTGTGTTTTTTTGTTGAGGAGTAGTGACAGCTACCCCGATTCAAAATCCTGTTGATTCATCAGTAAAAAACATAATCTTTCTTAAAAGCATCTCTTGATCAACATAGTTACAAGAAGAATGTATAAGGTGAAAATTCTGCTATTCATATTAAAATAGAATAATAAACAAAATTGAGAGTTTCCTGGGTGAAGATCAGTTCGGATTTAGACTCGGCTGATAAACCATAGAAGCAGTGCTGGCACTTAAAATAATATAAGGAATGAGATAGGAAGCTTAGGCCTTTCAAAATTTATAGTTAGAATTATGAATGATTTGAAGAAATATGGAAGAAAAAAACCGAAAAAGACTAAATTGCCAATATTGGCGACAAAGGTTTACGTGGAAATAAAGGCTGTGACAAAAATTATATGTGGAATGAATAACCGATAAAAAATAGTGCTGCAAATTGAATCGTAACTTCCACATAGCCATGATAATCTACTCTCCTCAGAAAGACATCCTCATGGCATGAATTTATGGTCAATGACTTGACCACAAAGAAAACATTCATATTGGTGTACCCATAAACTTCTAAAACGTTATATTACTTGAGTTTTAACGAAAAAATGATAATTTTTATCAAATCACCCATCATTTATCCCCTACCTCTGAGATGATCTTACCCAAAAACAATTCAAAGCGTTCTTTTGCCGAGTGCTAACTATATACCAAATTTGAAGATATCTCAATTAGTTCGAAAGTTATTGCGTCTAATAACAGACAGACGTACAGGCCGACAGACCGACCGACAGGCAAAAAAATTTTCGTTCAAGAATAAAGTTTTCTATATGTTTTGACACTTTTTACGCCGTTTTAGCAAAAAAAAACAAATTTTTATCACCGATATTCCACCACCACACATTCAACCTCTAATTTAATTTCAGCACAGAATATCAGATGTTAGATGAAATTGAAAGTTTTCTAATAAACAAACCCTAAAACGTTATATTACTCGAGTTTTAACGAAAAAAGCTTTCTTTTCACCGAATCATCCCCCGTTCATCCCCTACCCCCCTAATGCGATTTTACCCAAAAACAATCGGAACCGTTCGTTTGTCGAGTGCTAACTGTATACCAAATTTGAACACGATATCTCAATTCGTTCTAAAGTTATCGTGGCTCCAAACAGACAGCAATACAGACCGACAGACACAAAAAATGTTCGGTCCCAAATTATGTTTTCTATATTGGTATCCAGTTAGCACCCGACAAAGAAACGCTTCGAATTGTTTTTGGGTAAGATCGGTTCAGGGGGTACGGGATAAATAAGTGGTGATTTGGTGAAAGTTGACATTTTTTCAATAAAATTTGAGTAATATAACGTTTTAAAAGTTTATGGGTACAAGAATTAAAATATTTTCTTTGTGGTCAAGTCATGGGTCCTAAATTCATTCCATGATAATGTCTTTCTGAAGAGAATAAATTATCACAGCTGTGTGAAAGTTATGATTCAATTTGCAGCACTATTATCATTTGTAAGACTAGATGCATTCTCGCAACAATTAGAACCGTAGACCGGTTTCGCTCTCATTAGAGCTCTTCAGTACGGCATACTAATTGTAGCAAAAATGCACCAAAAATAACACGGCTATCGTATAGCCAGTCTTAAAACACTAAGTGAGTGGTGAACGTGTCGCCACCTAGTTCGGAACCAAGTACTATGTTGTCACGCCCGCTCCAAATAACACAGAGTTTTAAAAATAGAGACGGTATACAACTAACTAACAATTTAAAAAATTGTTAGCCCTGGCCCATTTCTACCCCAATATAGGGACAAAGTATGTAAGACTAGATGCATTCTCGCAACAATTAGAACCGTAGACCGGTTTCGCTCTCATTAGAGCTCTTCAGTACGGCATACTAATTGTAGCAAAAATGCACCAAAAATAACACGGCTATCGTATAGCCAGTCTTAAAACACTAAGTGAGTGGTGAACGTGTCGCCACCTAGTTCGGAACCAAGTACTATGTTGTCACGCCCGCTCCAAATAACACAGAGTTTTAAAAATAGAGACGGTATACAACTAACTAACAATTTAAAAAATTGTTAGCCCTGGCCCATTTCTACCCCAATATAGGGACAAAGTATGTAAGACTAGATGCATTCTCGCAACAATTAGAACCGTAGACCGGTTTCGCTCTCATTAGAGCTCTTCAGTACGGCATACTAATTGTAGCAAAAATGCACCAAAAATAACACGGCTATCGTATAGCCAGTCTTAAAACACTAAGTGAGTGGTGAACGTGTCGCCACCTAGTTCGGAACCAAGTACTATGTTGTCACGCCCGCTCCAAATAACACAGAGTTTTATTTTTATTGCGAGAATGCATCTAGTCTTACATACTTTGTCCCTATATTGGGGTAGAAATGGGCCAGGGCTAACAATTTTTTAAATTGTTAGTTAGTTGTATACCGTCTCTATTTTTAAAACTCTGTGTTATTTGGAGCGGGCGTGACAACATAGTACTTGGTTCCGAACTAGGTGGCGACACGTTCACCACTCACTTAGTGTTTTAAGACTGGCTATACGATAGCCGTGTTATTTTTGGTGCATTTTTGCTACAATTAGTATGCCGTACTGAAGAGCTCTAATGAGAGCGAAACCGGTCTACGGTTCTAATTGTTGCGAGAATGCATCTAGTCTTACATACTTTGTCCCTATATTGGGGTAGAAATGGGCCAGGGCTAACAATTTTTTAAATTGTTAGTTAGTTGTATACCGTCTCTATTTTTAAAACTCTGTGTTATTTGGAGCGGGCGTGACAACATAGTACTTGGTTCCGAACTAGGTGGCGACACGTTCACCACTCACTTAGTGTTTTAAGACTGGCTATACGATAGCCGTGTTATTTTTGGTGCATTTTTGCTACAATTAGTATGCCGTACTGAAGAGCTCTAATGAGAGCGAAACCGGTCTACGGTTCTAATTGTTGCGAGAATGCATCTAGTCTTACATACTTTGTCCCTATATTGGGGTAGAAATGGGCCAGGGCTAACAATTTTTTAAATTGTTAGTTAGTTGTATACCGTCTCTATTTTTAAAACTCTGTGTTATTTGGAGCGGGCATGACAACATAGTACTTGGTTCCGAACTAGGTGGCGACACGTTCACCACTCACTTAGTGTTTTAAGACTGGCTATACGATAGCCGTGTTATTTTTGGTGCATTTTTGCTACAATTAGTATGCCGTACTGAAGAGCTCTAATGAGAGCGAAACCGGTCTACGGTTCTAATTGTTGCGAGAATGCATCTAGTCTTACATACTTTGTCCCTATATTGGGGTAGAAATGGGCCAGGGCTAACAATTTTTTAAATTGTTAGTTAGTTGTATACCGTCTCTATTTTTAAAACTCTGTGTTATTTGGAGCGGGCGTGACAACATAGTACTTGGTTCCGAACTAGGTGGCGACACGTTCACCACTCACTTAGTGACTATTATCATTATTATTATTGATTTTGTAAAGTTGGAAAGGCATTCAGAAATTTGGATCTAAAAACATTGGTTCTAATAAAAAGAGCTGGATTGGATATACAAAAATCAGAGTACCATTATAGATATTAACGGATATGAAATTGAAGTTAAATAATAAGAGGTGTGCAGCCAATATGTCTATTATCGCGACACTTGTACATTTTTTTATAGAAAATAAAATGAGTAGGTTAAAAGAAGCGGGGATAAAAATTAATGGACAATTAGATTGTGGGGCTGGGAATCGAATACGAATAGTTCGAATATTCGAGTATTTGAATACGAATTATTTCAACGAGAGTGTATTAGAATATTCGAATATATATATATATATATATATATATATATATATATATATATATATATATATATATATATATATATATATATATATATATATATATATATATATATATATATATATTACGGCTGGGCATGATCCCCAGAAGATTCTTAGAAGCACTCACCCCAGGGAGCACTAGGAGAAAAAAGTACATCCTTCAAATAAGTGATTATGAATAATTTGTTAGCTTTGCACTGTATTCTCACTGTAGGCCCTCTTTGCTTGGTTTCAACTAAATATTTCTAAGAACCATATAATTTTGTCGAGTATTTCTATTAATCTTTCCGTTTCTTCACGCCTTCATGAGCCAATAAAAATCTGCAGAGAAACAGCATATGTCGGATTACTAAGCGAAAGGTGTCGCAACACATTTTGAAACTTTGAATTGTAGGGCGCTTTTATCGAGTTGAAAGCGATAAATTATTGGGTTTCCAGACTGAGGTATAGTTTGTTTAAAGTTAGTTGAAAACACTTGAGTAAGTCGAAAGCTGTATTTGTCGTTTAACTCATAGGCGGCGCATAGAAGTTCACATACACCAAAGTGCAATCAAAATATGATGATAAAGTTATTGTATTGCATGTTGTAACAAATCGACTGGTGGTTATCCATATCACATTCGAATTATGCAATGAAAACAAACATGAATTTACCCTTTAACACATAGAGGATCATAAATACGAAAATAGAAATGCAAGAGATTCTTAGATATACTAACAGCACGGCAATGACTACAAGTTCGTCTTGCAACCTACAAATTTCCGGAATGGTTTGAAAGTTAAGAATTAAATAGCTAATTTTCTAGGAAACAGAGGCAGATCCAAAAAATGATAACGAGGCACATTTATGGGCTTAGGGTAGTTTTTTTACTGTGCGGATATTCGAATACTCTGCGAATATTCGAATACTCGACGAATATTCGAATACTCCACGAATATTCGAATATTCGAATACTCCACGAATATTCGAATATTCGAATACTCCACGAATATTCGAATACTCGAATAATTCGAATGTTCGTGAAGCTTTCGGAACGAATATTCGAATACACAAACGGATAAATTCCCAGCATTATTACATTGCATAAAGTACGTAAATAATATAGCGCTGATAAGAAAAACAAAACAAAATTGATATGATCTTCACCATACCTACTGGATGGAGTGTTCAGCAGAATTAAATTAAAATAGTGCTGTAACTTGAATCATAACTTCCAAATAGCTGTGATAATTACTTCCATAAGAAAAATATTCTTATGAAATGAATTTAGGATCCCTGACTTGACAACAAGGAAAATATTGATATTCCTGTACCCATACACTTCTGACGTTATATTACTCGAGTTTTAACAAAAACATGTTAATTTTCACTAAATTACTTCTCATTTATCTAAGCCCTTAAAGCGATCTTACCCAAAAACAATTCGAAGCGTTTCTTTATCGGGTTCTAACTGATACCAAATTGGAAGATGATATCTTAATTCGTTCGAAAGTTATTGCGCGTACTAGCAGATGGACGTACAGGTTGACAAACCGACCAACCGACCGATAGACAAAGAAATTTTCGTTCCAGAATCAAGTTTTCTATATGTTTTGAGACTTTTTCCACCGTTTTAGCAAAAAAAAATCTAAATTTCTGGCACTGATATACCACCCGCACACATTCAACCTCTAACTTAATTTCAGCAGAGAATACTAAATGTGTGATGAAACTGAAAGTTTTCTAATAAACAAACCCTAGAACGTTATATTACTCGAGTTCTAACGAAAAAATGTCAATTTTCACCAAATCATATTCCATTCATCCCCTACCCCCTAAGGCGGTTTTAGTCAAACACAATTGGAACTTGTCGTTTGTCCGGTGCTAACTGTACACCAAATTTGAAGACGATATTTGAATTCGTTCTAAAGTTACTGTGACTACAAACAGACAGACCGACAGACACAAAAAATTTTTGCTCCCAAATCATGTTTTCTATATGTTTGGACACTTTTCCGACGTGTAAGCGAAAAAAATTGTTTGAAATTTTTGTCGCCGGTGCCATACTGGAAGTAAAATATGACGAAAGCAATAGTATTGAGATAAGTGGAGACATGACTGCAAAATTCATATAAAGCTAAGCGACTAACGACTGGAACAAGTAGAAAACTTTATATATTTTAAAAGTATTATTACAAATAGTTTAATAAGAGGGTTTTTCTTCCAGACAACCTTATTTCTCAAACCTTTACGGGTTTCAGCTGCTCAAGCAGCCATCTTTAGGGGCAAATCTAGAAATACAATAATATGTGTTTTTTTTAAGAAAGCAGGCATCAAATTTGGTTACCAGTATAACCTATATAGTAAAAACAATGTGCCATGTTTCATCAAAATAACTTTATTGTTTGAAAATGTACAAAAATTTCCGAAAGTAAACTTAGAGTGTTCCCGAAAAAAACTCGATTCTTGGTCAACATTATAGGTTAATAGCAAATTGAGCTATTCAAATATGAAGCATTTGATTAAAATTCGCTACCATAACGCACTTGCTGCGTCCACAATTTCTTTTCTTACAAACATGCATTATATTTCGATGGAAAATGCAAAACTGCAATAACATAAGGCGTGTTTGATTGAAAAAAACTCTGAACGCAGCAAGTGCGATATGGTAGTCAATTTTCATAAAAATGTTTTTATTGTAAATATGTGTGTTTTCTTTTTAAGAAAGCAGGCATCAATTTTGGTTACCAGTATAACCTATATAGTAAAAACAATGTGCCATGTTTCATAAAAATAACTTTATTGTGTAAAAATGTACAAAAATTTTCAAAAGTAAACTTAGTGTTCCCCGAAAAACTCGTTTTTTGGTCAACCTTATAGGTTAATAGCAAATTGGGCTATTCAAATATGAAGCATTTGATCAAAATTCGCTACCATAACGCACTTGCTGCATCCAGAATTTCTTTTCTTACAAACATGCATTATATTTCGATGGAATATGCAAAAATGCAATAACATAAGGCGTGTTTGATTAATCAAAAAATGGGCCAGTCTGTGATTGCAGCAATATTTTTTAAGATGTAGCTCAGGACACCCTATAATTAACATATACAATTGTTTCTCGTATCTTGTATAATAACAGCAATATTGAGCTTTACCCTAGAAATGCGTCCCCCTGTATATATGTAAACAGATAAAACTGAAACTAACCCCCGGATATGGGTCCTAGGAGACCTAGTTCGCGCTCAATTGAAAAAACCTTTTTGAAATTCAAAAGTCGCGGTCTCCTCAATAGCGGATTTATTGTACGAAAATTTGCTAAAAATTATAGGGAATTAAACCACAAACTCTATAACTACTGCTAAAGCATCAGAGAAAGGGTCTATTTGAAATGGATTTTCTGGAAACATTTTAGTAAAATAAAGGACAATGACGGTTGAAGCGGAAATTTAAGGACTTGTAAAACACATTTCTTGCAACATTTTCTCTACATAGCCCAAATTAGCTTCAGGTGCTTTGCCTAAAAGTTGCCAATTTTGACGCTTCGAGTCGTGACTTTTGTGCGTTTATCTGGTCATCAGTGGTACCCAATTTTTTTCTTTAAATGCCTATAACCTTTTTTTCCTTTCACCCTATACGTCTAAGTTTTGAAACATTGTTTACTTTTTGTGACATAAACCAGCGTACCAAATTTAGGTGCCCTTGATTTGTTATTTCCGGAAATATGAAAATTTTCGGACAGGAAACAGAAAATTTTCCGGGAAAAACTGGGCCGATTTGCCCGCCCAACGAGCTTAAGCTATTTGCAAAAAGAAGGTATCTACCAAATTTGATTGAAATCGGCCTATTATTTTTTTATTATTTTCTGAGTTATCGCTGTGATACATACATGCACACGCGCACACACACACACATACTCACACTCACACACACACACACATATATATATATATATATATATATATATATATATATATATATATATATATATATATATATATATATATATATATAAACAAATTCAAACTGACCCTGTATCTGGGTTCTAGGGGGTATAGTTCGCGCAGAAAGACTAATACAAGTGTAGTAGTAGAGGTGGGAGACGAAAGAAGCTTGCTGAAAGAAATGAAAAGACGAAAGGCAAAATTTGTTGTGTATATTGAGACATAATAAATTTCTGACAACGTTTGAACAAAAGACAAGGTAGAGCAAGAGCGAAACCCCGGAAAACCTGGCTAAAGAGATGAAGTGCGGAAGCGACAATAAAATGAAAAGGGCTGTTGGTTGCGATGAAAAGCCACATCGCTTTGAGACTGTGATTATGATAATACCCAGTGTTACGAGACAGTGGACAGTAATAGTAGTAAAAAAGGGTGCTTGCTTTTCATTGTTGATTCGTAGACAATGATTTTTGTTCCACTTTAAACCAAAAATCAATCTCAAAATAACAGCAAAAGTTATCTCTAACTGTTGCACATAAATTGTGTTAAAAGCCATCAGAGCTTATAAATAAAGTTAATATAGAAGCATAAAAAGTGTACTTTGTTACACAACAAATTTAACATTTCAGCTTCTAGTAATAAAGTGAAAAAGAAATGCTTTAATCCCTTTACAATTTAAAAATATATCTGTTTAAAATACAGATGTAGAGATTTATTCTCGATATGTATTTCCTTCTCTGCAGCAAGTTTTGCTGACGATGGCGTAAAATACGAAACCGGTTGCAGAGAAAAACAAGGTCCTGTGAAGTCAGAGAAGAAAGCTCTTTACCTATATCTAGTTCCATCGCTATTTCATCAAGTAAGGGCACCAATGAATTAAAATACATGGCTAGGTTTTGAAAATACTAGGTAAAAGAATTAGTATAAACTATTAGGTTTTTAAAGTTAAATAAAATCATTATTATTACATCTCTTTACCACTCCTGCAGTAATACCTTTTTGATAAAAAAGGGTCCATCATTGGGGTATTTCTCATTACACAGTGGTGTGAAATTAGGCCTTATATATTGTTTTGAATTATACCCATTTACCTACTTTATACTAAAAGATAATGTTTTCTTACCTTGTAAATTCTATTCCGAGCAACTATATACGGTAAGCCCTATCAACATTTTCATTCGACGACTAATCTTGCTTCTATAATAAGACACTAACAAACGACAGGTAAAATGTAAACTTTATGGTATTCACAGATAACCGCAACAATTAGTAGCGATAACTTGGAATGAACTACATGCAACAATAATAATATATGATAGTACTAAAGGTGAACTAGCTAATTTAAAGGTCAATTTAGACCTTTTTTAACGTGTCACTCTGTCTCGCTTTATGGGTAATGGTTTAATTTGTGGATATCTTTCAGAACAAGATTAATAGCCCAGATTCAATAGCTCACCGTGAAAATATTTCAGAGACCGAAATGTTTTGCTTTTTTTGTGCGAGTTATCAAATAGTTTTTGATACAGTAGATGCGCTACGGTAGCACATTTCATAGAAATACTCAATTGAATAAAGATTAAGTTTTCAAATTAGAAAAAAAAATAATGAAAAGACTATTTCTACACTAACTTAAAATTTTCACAACGTGTGGATTAAAAAATGCTAATTTTTTTTACTTTAGATACTGTTGGTTTTATATACGTATAAATTAAAACAGGGGTTATTACTATTCTGTTGGTACACTTCTCTCTGGTTTACAGATCATACTATGGGTTGTCACAGAACATCCAGCAAGTAAGTATCCGATTCTACGGTATGGAATATGCAGAGTTTTTCTATCTTTTTCTTTTTCTGACTATCCTACAGGTATCTAGAAGCACACATTTTGGAGGAGAACTATTCAGTCCTTCGGTATCTTCAGGCCCTCCGATACATTATTATTATTATTATTATTATTATTATTATTATTATTATTTAGTATTATAACAGTATTATTCAGTTCTTACACATCTTCGACACACTCTGATGTCCACCCAACGTCATCACACCCGTACCCTCACCCCGCTCCATTGATGGTAAAAGAGCACGGGGCCGGAAATCATTATGATCTAGGTTCAGAGAACGGAGGAGACGTAAAGATCGAAGGACGGCAGATTTTTGCATCCTGCAGGCTGGCGAATATGCAGCGGCGTGGCATGTAGGAAGTTCCCGCAGCAGCGAATTGGGCACATTCCCTAGACGGCCAATAATAAGGATGACAAGTCGTATGTCATGTCCTGGTTAAAGCTGCCTATGTTATATTGTTTATCAAGGAGGATAATCGCAGGCCTATTTGCGGCCACTGGCCTAATAATGGATACCGAGAAATTCCATTATATACGCCCTCTCTCGTTCTCCTCCACCAACTCAAGATTCCCTGATTGGCGAGACAGCACTGGTGTTTGATGTATCGCATAAGAGTGTCGAAGATGGTAATACCACACTCGAAGGGCTGCATTATGTCGATACACGTAATTGATAGACGATATCATCGGACATGCACTCAAGAGATGCATTAGAGTCTGCGGAGATTAGTGGCAGATTCTACAGAGGTTATATGCTACGTCCACCTGCATTCTGCGCTCGCGGTAGACATCTTGGCCCCGCTGATTAAAAAAAAGAGAATGTCAGCCTCGTTGACAAGGCGTTCTTCTATATGCCGGGAGAACATTCCGTGCAAAGGCTGTCAACATGCTAACTCCAACTGATGTTTTTGTAGGATATCTCTAATTTTAGCTCTTAAGTTCGGGATGTCAAGCTCAGTCACCAAAGGGAGATCACCTTGCCTTCTCCCCGACCTGCGGTCGAAGCATAGTCCGAGTTCACCTGATGATCTCCCTGCTGCCATTAACAGAAATACTTCTATTTCTGAACTTCCTGAGTCATGAAAATTTGCACAAGGGCATCCAAGTTTTTAAGGATCTTGCAGCTCGTCCCAAAAACCTCTTATTTATTTTTTAACTTTAGATATAAGATGCTATCCAAGATCCAGACTCTTAAGGTTCTGTCGAAGATTCTTAGGAATCACATCAGTTGATGACATGACTATTGGAATCACTTGGACACTATCTACCCTCCACCGTCTCTTTACTTGCATCTCGAGGTCTCTGGACTTAATGATCTTCTCCTTGTGTTTCATATCTACATTATTCGTATTCGGAATGGCCACATAAATCGGCGTGACTTGGTTGCAGGATTTATACACTATTATTATATCTGGCCGGTTGTGGGCAATTCGTTGGTCTGTGAGCACCGCCTGATCCTAGTACAACATGTATCCTGAGTTCTCTAGAACAGGCACCGGAGTGTATCTATAGTAGGGCACCTTACCAAGATGTACAAATCCCAGTTTCAGGGCCAGTTCTTGATGAAGTATTTTCGCAACTGCGTCGTGCATCTCTTTATACTCTGTTGCAGCTAACGCTTGACATCCTCCCATGACGTGCTGGATAGTCTCTGATAACTGACACCCATTAATTACCTTAATTTCCCGGGGTATGAGCTCCTTACTGCCTTTAGATTGCATGGAGGCGTGTGCGCATACGTCCGTAGCAATCTACCCTGCACCAGACTCCCCAATTTAGAAGCTGGAAGAAAAGACATACCATGGATAAAACTCTCTCTCAGGGCTGCAACTAAATTCATCTGTTGCATTTACCGGTCACCTTCTGACAACAACTTTGTCCAGCTCTTTGACTACCTTTCTGAAAAAACCGACTATCTGACTTCTGAATATCCTTCTTCCGAGGTCACTATTCTTGGTGACTTCAATGTCCATAATAAGGAATGGCTAGGATCTTCAAAAACCGATCCAAAAGGGAGAGCAGCGGAGGCCTTTGCAGTCAGCAATTCTTTAGCCTATGGTTCAGCAACCTACACACAGCTCAAATCCATTGGATCTCCTTTTTACTACAAAACATGAATGCTATAAGATATCAGTCACCGCCCTCCCTTGGTCGCTCAGACCACGGCATGGTCACTGCTTCCTGCGCAATTCAACCCGAGGTCACACAGTCATCACACCCACGTATTGTTTGGCACTACAACTCCGCAAACTGGGACGAAATACGGGATTACTTTTCCTCATTTCCATGGGCGTCTGTCTGCTTCTCTCATCCTGAACCCTCTGTTATCTTACAAAACGTCACCGAAATTATCCAAACTGGCATGGAATTGTTTATTCCACGTACACAGAAAACCTCTTCAGCCACTCAAAAGCCCTGGTTCTCTAAATCCTGTGACAAGGCCAGACTTGAAAAGGCCAAAGCTCACAAAACGCTTCTACACAATCCCAGTCAAGAAAATTGTCAAGCATTTAACGACGCAAAAAACCGCTATGTCCGCATTCTTTCTAAGGCAAAAAATTCTTTTAATAACCACATCAAAAACAAAGTCCTCTTAAGCTCCAACGGCGGCAAACCCTTCTGGACTCTTGCTAAATATATTGGGAATAATTTCTGCAAAAGCACGTTCCCATCTCTTGTCTCAGGGGATGAAATTTTTTCTACCGCCCTGGGCAAGGCTGAACTTTTTGTTTCGTTGTTCGCCGGCAATTCTACTCTCAACCCACCTCCAATTGTTCAACCACCAATAGTCCCGAATGTCGCGCATAAAATGAAGGATATCATTTTAGTAGGTATTGGGTCACTTGGGCCAGACAGTGACGTCACAGGAAGTGACGTCACTGGCGCCGGCGCCACGCCCTGGCGCCACGCCCTGGCGCCGGCGCCAGCCCCGGCGCCACGCCCGGCGCCTACCCCGGCGCCTAGCCACGCCCCGGCCCCGGCGCCTACCCCGGCGCCTAGCCACGCCCCGGCCCCGGCGCCAGCCCCGGCGCCAAGCCACGCCCTGGGCCAGACAGTCACATTTAGCCTTGTTATGTAAACATTCTAAGGTCATTGACCTGTCTAGGAAACTTTGACAGTGACGTCACACGACTTGGGCCAGACAGTCACATGCAAACATTCCAAAGTGTCTAACCTATTACTTTAAATTATTATATTTTGAAAAAAACCATTTGGAGCAGGTGAGTTTCGAACCCCGGGCACTCAGATGGGAGGCAACGATGCTACCCATTAGGCTAAGCAGACGCTTGTTAATTTATTGTTTTAGGCTAGTATATATATATGACTTTTAATTACAAACAAACCATACATGTAACATAATTAAAGTTTATTATTAGACAAATGGATGATTTACAAAATAATAATTAATATTAGAGGCGGAACCAAAACGGAGGAACCAAAATGGCGGAAAATGGCGGAATGAAAGATGGCGGTCTAACCTGTGATACATTAAGCTGACATTATAAAAAATGGCGGCTTTCGTTCTTAAAGATGGTGCGCTGATGAAGATGGTTGAAGACTCCATTATTTAAAGTTACGTCACCCCAACCTTTAGAGCCGACAAATGAGAGTGTAGACATAAGACATAATAATTAATATGTTTAATATTAGACAGACTAGAACGTCACAATTGTTATATGGGTAGGTTCTAAAAATAACACACAGAGGTCGCTGGCAAAACAAAAGAAGGAAGTTCAGAAACAAAATAGACAACAGGTTCAACCGTGAGATGTACGATAGAACCAACACATGCACGGTGTTAAGGAGGCCAAATCAAATTGGAATATACAATAAAATGGCCACTTCCGGTCTAAACTTTAAATCGGTATATCTTTTGAAGGACAAGTGATAGAAATGAACCGACTTCAAAAATGTATGTTTCGTAACAAGGTCTACAAGAAAATGAGATAAAAAACTTTAAACCCTTATCGCGGAAGATCCGTGAGATGTACGAGAGAACCAACACATGCACGGTGTTAAGGAGGCCAAATCAAATTGGTATATACAATAAAATGGCCACTTCCGGTCTAAACTTTAAATCGTTATATCTTTTCAACGGAAAGGGATAGAAATGAACCGACTTCAAAAATATATCGTTTCATAACAAGCTCTACAAGAAACTGAGATAAAAAACTTTAAACCCTTATCGCGGAAGATCCGTGAGATGTACGATAGAACCAACACATGCACGGTGTTAAGGAGGCCAAATCAAATTGGAATATACAATAAAATGGCCACTTCCGGTCTAAACTTTAAATCGTTATATCTTTTCAACGGAAAGTGATAGAAAGGAACCGACTTCAAAAATTTATGTTTCGTAACAAGGTCTACAAGAAACTGAGATAAAAAACTTCAAACCCTTATCTCGGAAGATCGGCGAGATGTACGATAGAACCAACACATGCACGGTGTTCAGCAAGTCAAACTCTATTAACATATCCAATAAAAATGTTACTTCCGGTAGACACTTCCGGTATAGCTATTCTTAGAGCTACATACATGTGTGACACCTCAAAATAATCGTCTTGTTGAACAGAAGAAAGAAATATAGTTTTTAAGGAAATCAAAACAAGTTGTGTTAACATCTAAAAACAACACACTCTCTCTTAGACTTAATGAAGTTACTTTCAGAGAAATTTTCAAGCTTACCATGAGGACCAGTATTCAATGGCGTATTTAAATGTTGACTACATCAAGTGATGCGTGCTACAGACAAATTTTAGTACACCCTCTTAGACTTATTGAAGTTGACGGCACAGGCAGCTGTCAAGCGTACCTAACAAACCAAAGTAAATATGTCTTGAAGAACAGTCTTGAATTGCCCTAAACCAACACATCTCTATCATTTCAGAGTAATCTTAGCCATGTGACCAGTTAAACTAAGTATCTTGAAGTGTAGCTTTTATGTTTATGAGATATAAAATAAGAAAACCAAAGAGTTAATTGTCTATTACAACAACAAGCAGAAGGGGTTGACTTGGTACCTACAGCTGCTACATACTTGGTAAAAATGGGGTGCCACTAGCATTTCAGAGTAATTTTAACCACACAACACTCTAACTAACTGTCTTGAGATGTGGCTTTATGTGTTAATGGGTGGAAATAACAAAACTAAAGAGTTGATTGTCTATTACAACTGTCAGCTAAAGAAGCATTTAGGTAGCCGGAATACCGATATCCTAAATATTTCAAGAGTAATCTTAGTCATACAACACTCTTAACTAACTGTCTTGAGATGTGGCTTTATGTGTCATTGGTTGGAAAATAAGAAAACTAAAGAGTTGATTGCCTATTACAACAGTCAGCTGAAGGAACATTTGGGTTATCGGAATACCGATATGCCAAATGTTCCAACCGAAGGAGCCCACTTAGAGTCATCTCCAGGGGCTCGGAATACCGATGCCCTAGAAGTGTCGGAAGCAACATTTCAATTAACACCAACAACCGCTAAATACTTGTTGGACTTTAGTATATTTGGTATTAAATTTGGCTTGTTGGATAACCAATCATTTTTATGAAAAATGCAACAATTTTTATTTCTGCGTAAATACATGTAAATTTTGTAGTCTACTATGGACAGTCAAGTCTACCTCTGGACATTTAAGTCAACCCTGGACATAATTATAACGGTGTTTAAATGCAAATAGATTGAATTATTTTGCTGGGAGTCAGGTATGGACAAGGTGTTATTAATAATAAAAACAGTGGTAAAATATAAAAATATAATATATTTACTCAAGTGTACACTACAGCAAGTTAACTAATTTGAAAATTGTCTGTCTTTACAGTAAAATGAGATCTGTCAGTTGGTGTTTGTGACCTTGGAATGTAATCTGGGTGTTATTTCCGTAGGATGACATCATCCCAGCATTCGTGTTTGAGCTTGTCTAGAATACAGCTGTTGGCAGTTGTCATATCTGGTAGGATGACATCATCATCATCATTATACGTGTTTGAGCTTGTTGGCAGCTCTCGTTTCCGGTTAGTGACCTATACGAACATAACAGTCTATGTACCAACCAACCAATCAACCAACTGTTTTTGAGGTGTAGCCTTTATGTATGTATGTATGTAATTTAATTTTCGATAGTGTAAAATAAAATTAAAAAGTGTGATATATGAAAAAATAAGAAAACTAAAGAGTTGATTGTCTATTACAACTGTCAGCTAAAGAAGCATTTAGGTAGCCGGAATACCGATATTCTAAATATTTCAAGAGTAATCTTAGTCATACAACACTCTTAACTAACTGTCTTGAGATGTGGCTTTATGTGTCATTGGTTGGAAAATAAGAAAACTAAAGAGTTGATTGCCTATTACAACAGTCAGCTAAAGGAACATTTGGGTTATCGGAATACCGATATGCCAAATGTTCCAACCGAAGGAGCCCGCTTAGAGTCACATCTAGGGGGCCGGAATACCGGCCCCCTAGATGTGTCGGAAGCAACATCTCAACTAACGCCTACAACCGCTACATACTTGGTGGACTTTGGTGGAACACAGACTGAAAACAACTTGATATCTGGTACATAGGATCCTGGATTATGTTATTTTATTTTTTCACATGTGTTAGACATATGTCTGCTCTATTAGACAGCTGTGTTAGACAGCTGTATTAGACAGCTGTATTAGACAGCTGTCTAACACAGCTGTCTAACACAGCTGTGGTCGTTTGTCTGATCCGAACAACACCGATGTTTTGTCGGAGCCGAACAGCACCGATGTTTGACGACAGTATGCGATCATAAAAGATGCACCATATAATGGAATAGTCTAGGTGTACACGGTTAGTATTCTCTGGACATTCATTCTGTTCACATCGTTCTTACAAGATGGCTTCCATATCAAAAGCTGATTATCTGAGTTTACTAAATGTTAATGACATTAAGGCGATTTCACCACAAGAGATGGCCAAAGATTACGAAGTGTGTGTTACGCAGTGGTTTCATCTTCTGTTAAATGAACAAGATTTTAATTTGTTAGTTTGTGTACCAAATATTAAGTGGTATTCAATTTGTCGATGTCATCTAGAAGCAGATGATGGAAGTGTGGCGCATGAACATATGCACGCTTTGATACATTTTACAAATGGGTCTACGGTTCAGGGATTTAAAAAGAAGCTTCAACGTGTAGGGCGACGTTTGCATCCTAAAACAACTTTCAAGAAAATAATCTGTCTAGATCATGCTGTTGGAGTATTAAGGTATATTGCTTGTGCAGATGGGCAGAAACCCCTTCAAAGAGATGGCGATGGTCTTCGTGGAACGCCGCATTCGCACTATTCTAGGCGAGTGTACTGTGATTCTTGGCTGCATGGCAGAGGAAAAATGTGTGCTTCTGTAAGAGATGAAATATCATGTTTAGCATCAAAAGGAGTTAAAAACGTATTAGTTTACGCATCAGTGAACGAGTTGCACAATAAAGAGACTTGCCAGTGCACCAGAGGAGCTTCGGGTATTCGTAGAAGACAGGAAGCTAATGAAAAGAGAAGACTGTTTTACCAAACAGAAAAGGGAATTTCAATCAGAAAGGCGTACAGAGAAAAACAAGTTCAAAAGAAACAGCTGATCAAACAGTTAATGGAGCTGGGTCTAAATAAAAAAGCAGAATTGCAAAGGGAGACAATTTTGAAATTAGTTAACTTGCTGTAGTGTACTTGAGTAAATATATTATATTTTTATATTTTACCACTGTTTTTATTATTAATAACACCTTGTCCATACCTGACTCCCCGCAAAATAATTCAATCTATTTGCATTTAAACACCGTTATAATTATGTCCAGGGTTGACTTAACTGTCCAGAGGTAGACTTGACTGTCCATAGTAGACTACAAAATTTACATGTATTTAAATGGAGTGTCCAGGATCCTATGTAACCAGATGAAAAAATAAAATAACATTATTTTAATAAAGACTTTTATTTTATTCTAAGTACATTAATACATTAAATATATAAGCTTATTTAACATCATCTGAATTTATCCAAGAATTCTGAGATTTATCAAAACCCAGCCATTTTACATAGAGCTGCTTGCCTTTCTTCCTCAAGATGCGTTCAACCAGATAGATGTCTGTTTGTTTCATGGCGATGTTGGATTTAAAAGTATCCACTTATCATGTAAATCTTTTAGTTTGCTGTCTATTTCTCCCAGCTTATTCTTTAGCTTATTATTCTTTAATACATCAACATCTTTTAAAACTTGAGCAGTTATGTTCTTAGCTAAAATTTTCAATTTATTTTCAAATTCGTTTTTTAAATCTTCCAACTCAGGTTTGTGTACAGCTTCAAGTAGTATGGCAATGATTCTTTGTGTTACCTCATCTTTGTTCTTCTGATAGTCGTCTATCCATACATCAACAAATTTTTTATTTACACCATCTGTTGCATCGACTGGATCAGCTATGTTACACAATCTATGGCTTTGCAAATCAAAATCACCACTAGTAGTTCTTGGGAAAATCTCTCTTTCAATAATTTTAAACTTAGAACCTTTATTGGATTGGGAACGTCCGAACTTATCGATAGACATTTTTATACTAAGCACTAAAACAATAAATTAATAAGCGTCTGCTTAGCTTAACGGGTAGCATCGTTGCCTCCCATCTGAATGCCCCGGGTTCGAAACTCACCTGCTCCAAATGGTTTTTTTCAAAATATAATAATAGGTTAGACACTATGTGACTGTCTGGCCCAAGTCGTGTGACGTCACTGTCAAAGACAGGTCAATGACCTTAGAATGCAGAATAACACGGATGTGACTGTCTGGGCCAGGGCGTGGCTAGGCGCCGGGGCTTGGCGCCGGGGCTGGCGCCGGGCGTGGGTAGGCGCCGGCGCCGGGGCGTGGCGCCGGGGTAGGCGCCGGCGCCAGGCTAGGCGCCAGGCTAGGCGCCAGGGCGTGGCGCCGGGGTAGGCGCCAGGGCGTGGCGCCGGCGCCAGTGACGTCACTTCCTGTGACGTCACTGTCTGGCCCAAGTGACCCAATACCTACTCATTTTGAAAACTAAAAAGGTACGAAAGGTGCTCTCTTCTCTTAATACCAGGAAAACTTATGGCCTTGACGAGATCCCAGCAATTGTTCTCAAAAAAATGCGCACCAGAACTTGCTCCTATCCTGACTCGTCTGTTTCAGATATCTTACAATAAAGGCATATTCCCTAGTAACTGAAAAACTGCTCGAATACAACCAATCCCCAAGAAAGGATCCAAAGCGCTTCCTAGCAACTACAGGCCTATTTCTCTCCTTTCAGTCGTATCTAAAGTGATGGAAAAGTATATAAACACCGAATTACTAAAATTTCTTGAAAAACACAGTCTAATCCACGACAGGCAGTATAATTTCTGTCAGCGCAGATCGACTGCCGACCTCCTTTATTTTGTCACCCATTTTTGTAACAAGTCTATGGAACTACACGGTGAATCCCAGATTGTTGCTCTAGACATATCCAAAGCATTTGACCAGGTCTGGCACGCAGCGCTGCTTAACAAACTACCGGCCTATGGCCTACCACCAAAACTCTGTACGTGGACAGCAAAATTCCTCTCCAACAGGCGCATTTCTGTTGTTGTGGATGGTCATTCCTCTAAACTGTATCCAATTAATGCAGGAGTTCCTCAATGTTCAGCTTTAGCCCCTACTTTGTTTCTTCTCCACATCAATGACCTCATCTCTAGCACATCCAACCCAGTTCACAGTTACGCGGACGACAGCACCCTCCACTCAAATATATAATATTCTAAGCCTGTCTCTTTAGCCCAATTAGGTGAGGATCGCAGACTCATGGAGGGTTCTGTCTCCGTGGATCTCCAAAAAATATTAGACTGGGGAAGTAGAAATCTTGTACAATTCAACCCCATCAAATCTCAGTCTTGCTTTCTTTCTCATAAGAGATACACCAGCCCTAGATCCATCACAATGAACAACCAAGTTATTCAAAGTAATGAGTCCTTTTCTCTTGTTGGCATTTATGTGGATCGAAATCTTAATTGGCACCAACATGTCATATCAATTGCAGAAGCGGCTGCTAAGAAATTAGGTTTCCTCTTCCGGGCTCGCAAATACTTTTCACCAGATAATATCTATACCTTATATACTTCACAAATAAGGCCAAACCTCAAATACTGTTCCCACATCTGGGGTGCAGCTGCCGCCTCTACACTCGTTATCCTGGACTCCATTCAAAAGAGAGCTATACGTCTGATCGGTGACCCTACCCTCACCCAAAGGCTGCCATCGCTTGCCCACCGACCAGGGGAACAGAGCGAATGCACCCTTTTACTTTTCAGGTCACCAGACATAGAACATCTTGTTACGCCCGCTCTTTTGTCCCGAGGACTTCCAAGTTGTGGAAATCCTTGCCGGCACATGTTTTTCCTTCTCTTCCGAACCTCCAAACCTTCAAGTCCAGAATTAACAAGTTGCCTGTTTCCTCCTTGTCAACACCCACGGTACGATAGTATTTAGGCTGTAAGCCCTCGTGGTGTGTTGTTGAAATTAAAAAAAAAAACAAATCTACATTTGTCATCTTGGACCGAATTAACTCCAACTATATACTTCAGGTAGTTTCTTGTTGGGATGACCTGATCTTGTATGGCCAGCAAAAACCCGTCTGTCTCTGAAAATATTTTCGGACACCAACCAGCTGTTCGACGACAAACTGTCGACATGTACCTGGGAAGTCTCATTCAGATGTCGCCCATGGAGAGGCTTTTGCATCCAAGATTGCAGCTTATCCTGATCAGTCCAATGGTGAGTTTGTATTTCACTTTCTTTTAATTCAATCATCTGCCTCGCATATGGCACGGTGTAGTTCAGAAGTAACCGCCCGCTAGTAGAAATATGTACGTAGTTTCAATATCTGCTGGTCTAACTATTTAGCAATATCCAACACTCCTCTTTTAGCTTGGGGTCTAGGTGGGGTTACTTCGCTCGATAGCACTACGGGGGTGATGCTTTTTATATTTTGTTAGGAGTGTCCGCACCTTTCGTTATAGATTTTCGATGTCCGTTTTGCTCCAGTTTACAATCCCAAAATGAATAGCTGAGTGCAGAAAATGCATATGTATTAAGAGCCTTAGTCAGGTTTTGGCTGTTGAGATGTGCTCGTCCCACCTGATTCACTCGTTTTGTAATCTCATTTGTCAGATCGTTCTTTATTACTGAGTGGTTTATTTTTCCCGCTTGCTGTATACCCAGGTATTTATTAATATTATTATTATCACTTTAATTACATTTATTGTCTTAAATTATACAACATGTTTATTTAATAGGTCTAAGACTTGTGCTGAATATAATAACATAATTTTATATAGTTGGATCCAAGACTGATTGACAGCACTCAAAATTCAGTAAGTTTGAAGTTTTGACATATGAAATAAATATTGTCCTTCTGTTTCTTTCTTCTAGTGTTTTATCCGATGCTTTTATTTTTAATTAATTCTTATCTCTCCATTTTACCCTTCCGACTACAATTATTTCACAACTACCCATATTTTTGCGAAATTATGAATTTTGTATAACATATTGTAAATTTTGCCCTCAGTCTAAAGACGATGTCGCCCAGTCGTCGCACTCGCGATTCTCTATCTCCAGAAGCTCTGCTTATTTCATTGTAGCTTCCGGCTTTATCAATATGTGCCAGGTTTTCCGGAAGTTTTTCCCTTGACCTATCTCCTTCTTTTATTCTAAGTATGTATCCTTCAAATTATGTTGTTAGAAAGTTATTTTGTCTTTTCCTTCCAATTTTCTCAGCAAGCACCTTTCTTCTCTGCCCTTTCCAGCGCACTTTTATTCGTCTTTTATTGATGTACTTCGTTTTTGTCATTTTTCAAATTACATTCCTATCCACATTATAAACATTCCATACTCATAGCTTGGGAAACCTCTTCCATCGGTTCAAGTTAAAATATTTATTAGTGAGAATATTAGTTTGTTTACTGAATGCTTGCTTTGCCATAGCGGTGCTCCTCACGCATTTGCTACATCATTCGTAATAACACTCAAAAGGTACGTCAACATTTCCAATGATTGTTTAAGTGGTTGGCCGTTTATCTTTATACCCATTTTCTCAGTAATATCATTACTTATCTTCATTACTTTTACTTTTGTCATAGTTCTTTTTAACACACTATCTGGCACACGCGGTATCCTTTGTAGTTATCTTTCCGTTTTTCCTTCCAGCGCTATATCATCTGCGTACCTTCTGCAATGGAAACCTTGTTTATTTATTTCGATTTCTGATGTCTTCACTTTTAGCATATTTATTGTATTTTCTATGAATAAAATGAACAAATATGACGATATCTTGAATCCTTGCCGTACACCTTTTCTTATTTTAGCTTCAATTTTATATACGTTACTATCTACTATGATACTTTAATTTTTGTGCAGATCAATATAAGTTATTAATTAATGCAGATACTATGCCTATCCTTTCAACCCAATCTAGCTGTTTGCATTATATGAAACAATATTTTGCAATCCACATTATCGAATTTTTTTTCCAGATCTACAAAAATAATAAATATACCTATCTCTATTTTTTCAAGATTTCTTACTATTGTTTGCACTGCTTTTCTAGGTTCTAGGCCAGGCCTAATTCCGAAATGACCTTGGTTTATCGATATACAATGTGTGTGGCAACATGGCCGTGACAAATGTGCTTGTTAACGAGCTGAACAAATTTAAAAAAGAAGTATTGATAGACATTATATTGAAAAATAGTGTTCCAGACAATATTGTAACTAGTCCAGAACTTCGCAGTTTTGTAAGTTCTAAGAAATGTGACTGTAACGGGGATGTTTTTAGTGATTCTATGGCTGAAGTGATTCCTAACCTGGAAAACAGTGTGAATGTAAACAATCTAAAATGTGAACTCAAAGTTAATAGAAAGGAAATAGAATGCCTTCGCATATTAAATAGTAATTTGGAGAAATCAATAAATGATAAAAATCTTATCATTGAACTATTAACCGCCGATAAAAAGAACTTCTTGCAAAGTGAAGGTGGCAGCGTTGCCACGTTGCCGAAAATTTCCAATGAAGGTATGACAAAGCATGTGAAATATAGGGATCCCAAAATGTCAAATGAATACGATGGGAGAGTATCACAAACGCTTGAAAAATTAAATGACGATCACATAATGCATAAAGTAGAGAAAACCCATAATATTAAACAGAAGAAAAATATGGTTATAGGAACTGGTTCGACGCAGAATAATACAGCTACTTTTCAAGCTGTCGCTAAAAAAGCTGTCATTCATTTGGGAAGAGTGGGGTTGAACACAAAAAAGGAAACTATTTTGAACCATCTTCAGAAAACTTTCAAGCGAAGTGATTTCACTGTGGAAGAATGTCCGGTGAGAGAGGGTGCAAAAAGTATATCTTTCAAGGTAGAAGCAGACTTTGCGCTGTTAAGTGAAATTTATGATGCTCAAAATTGGCCCACTGGGGTAACAGTATCCAGATATAGGTTTTTTCGAGGAAGAGATAATGCAAAATTCGATGCATAAAAATTCTCAAAAAAGTTGTTTTGCTTTGATTAACCTGAACTTACAAGGACTGCCTAGGAAAATAGATTGCCTAGAAAATTGTTTAAAAATGGAAGACTGCTGTATAGCTTGCTTTACAGAACATTGGCTGACTAATGACAACGTAAACAAAATCATAATACAAGGCTACAGAATAGCAAATTGCTTTACGAGACAATCAACTTCTCGTGGTGGTGCTATGATATTGGTAAGAGAAGGAGTGGAATATGAATCAATTGATCCGATAACTAACCTGTCTGTTGAGGGTTGTATAGAGATAGCTGCAGTTAGACTTCCAAGTCTAGACATGACCGTTCTATCAGTTTATCGCCCCCCGGGAGCTGACATGCAAGTTTTTATGGAAAAAGCTGACATTGCACTTGGTACTTTAATAAATAGTGGGGTTAATAACCTTTTCGTCGCTGGAGACTTTAATGTGAATATTTTGGAGTCAACAATGGAGAGTACCAAGCTGCATCATCTGTTTGTATCCTATGGACTTTATAATCTATTTTCAGAAGCATCTAGAATAACAAAGACATCTGCAACTTGTATAGACAATATTTATTCAAACATAAACCTAAACAACTGTCTAGCGAAAACTGTGAATTTACACCTGTCGGACCATCTTGCGCAAAAGCTCCTGATATATAAGGACAACAAACAAGAGGATAAGTTTCATAATGTAAGGGATACAAATAACAGTGATAGTGTTCAGCTCTTCATACACCAGTTGCAAAACATTGACTGGAATTCACTTCTGGTACCAAATGCTGAAGAATCTTATGTTCGTTTCCACGAAGCTCTAATGGAAAGCTTTGAAAATTGCTTCCCTGTGAAAAGGAAGAGGGTTATCTCTGTTAAAGAACACATTTTCCGGAGTGAAATTATCAGAAAACTCAAGAATCAGGTAGATGCTGCATATACAATCTTTAGAGTAAAAAGAGATGATAATTCAAAAACTCTTTATGAAAGCCAAAAGAAACAACTAAGGACACAGATTGACACTTCTATTAGAAACTATAACAGAGATAGAATTACAAATGCTGATAATAAATTTAAAATCATCTGGAAGTTGATAAATTCGAATATAAAAACCTCGAGGATTAACCAAGGAGCAAGTACACTAAGTGCGGACTGTCTAAATTGCCATTTTTCCAGAATTGGTGAGGATAATTTGGTGCCAGTAGAAGACACGTCAAAAAAGTGCCATTCCTATATAAAACGTGTCAAACTGCGGAGCAATGGGTCAATGTTTCTCGAGGACACATCCCCACGTGAAATTATGCAGGTGGTGTTGATGATGAAAAATAAGTCAGCTTGTGATATCTTTGGATTAAACATAGTACTTTTAAAAAGGATAATCCACGTGATTGCAGACCCACTGAGCAAAATTGTCAATATGTGCTTTGCTCAGGGTATATTTCCAAATCTATTAAAAATTGCAAAGATAATTCCTTTCCCAAAGAATGGCGACATGAACGATTGCAACAATTATAGGCCAATTTGTATTCTCCCTATAATCTCGAAAATCTTGGAAGCACTTATTAAAGAGAGATTAGCAAGCTATATTGATAGGCAGGAAATTCTAAACCATTCACAGCATGGATTCAGAAGAAATAGGTCAACAACTACGGCGATGACATATATAGTTGATTTTGTCTTGGAAGCACTTAATCACAAAGAAAATGCCGAGCTTTTGTGCGTTGACCTTAGTAAAGCCTTTAATATGGTAAACCACCAGATCCTTATCTCTAAGTTGGAATATTATGGAATGAGAGGCAGAATAGGAACACTTTTACAATCATATTTAAGGAACAGGGTGCAGTTGGTTAGCTGGCAAAATACCACATCAAATTTTAAACAGGTAGACTTGGGAGTACCACAGGGCTCTATACTGGGGCCAATGCTCTTCCTATTATATATTAACGATTTGCCCGAAAACATTAGGGCAGACAGAAGTTGCATCTTCGCAGATGACACGACATTAATTAATAAAGCAGTTCCAGACCTTATAAAACACAAAGGTGACCAATCCATCCAGCAGGTGGAAGCATGGGTTAAGGCAAACAAGTTATTGCTTAATGCAGAAAAAACATCAAGACTTGTCATAACTACCAGGGACTATCTACAGAACTCAGGCGAAAATATTAAAGTTTTAGGCTTTCATATTGATGGTTGTTTAAGCTGGAAACCCCACATAGACCATATGTGTAAAAAATTATCTTCAGCCATCTACTCAATCCGTAGAATAAGATACATCATAGATGAAAGCGCCGCAAGGGTTACTTACTATGCTCACTTTCAAAGCATTGCAACCTATGGGATTTTGCTATGGGGATCCTCGCCACATGCAGAACGTGTCTTTATACAACAGAAAAGAGCAATTAGGGCGATTGCTAACGTTCCTCAGGACCACAGTTGTAGAGAACTATTCCAGAGGTATAAAATACTTACCCTACCAGCAAGTTATATAATTACTTGCCTTCTTTACATTTATGACTATCAGGCCAGTTTTATCTCCCATGAACAGGTTCACAGTTACGAAACTAGAGGTAAAAGTCAGTTTGTGATTCCTCATCACAGGATAAGCCGCACGCAGAGGAGCCATGGGTATACTGGAGTTAGGTTGTTTAATTCACTTCCAGTGGTGGTCAGGGAATTGCCTAGAAGACAGTTTGCATCTGTGATAAAAAGAAAATTAACAGAGAGACCTATATATTCAATTGAAGAATTTAATTTTTAATTAACTGTTGTGTGTTTTTGTCAGCTCATTTTATATTTTGTTTTATTTTATGTATATTGTCACCCACTATTTGTCATGTGTAAGTCCAGTATACAATTATTTTATTATTTTATGTGCGACGAACCATGTAAATGTTGATGGTTAAATAAATGTTATGTTATGTTATGTTATGTTATACAATTAAAAAGGTATGTTAACGATCAAGGTGTGCAATGTATAGCATAATGTATGCGAGTGTAGCCTGCGTACGAGAAGGGTGGTAGCAATACAATGAGGCAAATATGTTGATGAGACTTAGAAGGCCATTTGTATGCTGGCTGTCCAGTTGGTGTAAACTCAAATGTCGAATTACTTAGCACTGTCCATCCTTATCTAGGCGCCATAGATAACCACATTTTCAACAGTTGCGTGCTTATCAGTGTAATCATAATGTGAAGAAATGCCCCTTCAATATAGAAGAAAAATTCTAGCAAGCCGAATGATTATTAAATGGTACGCTAAGGACAGCCAGCTTACGGGAAAAATACACTACTTGCTTATAAGTAACTTTACAAACAAGTATTGGACCAAAAAAAATCAGTATTGCTGGCAGAAGTATACAGTGACCTTCAATATATAAAAACTCAAATTCACATAGATAGGCTAAACCCGATTTTTGAAATAAATTCGCACCTGTCAGAAAGAAATACCAAATATATCGAAAACCTGCTACCATTTCCAATCCACACTAGAAATATAATACTAAACCGAGCTGGACAAGTACAAAAATCCTTACTGCATATATACAGATGGCTCAAAGCAAGAAGATGGTACAGCATGGGCGTTCTACAACCCACAAATCAAGACTTGCAAAATGTTAAAATTAAACAGCCATATGTCAATATACACGGCGGAGATGATTGCTATCTTAGAAGCCCTGAAATATATCATATCAATCCAACACACTACGTTTGTTATCTTGTCAAATAGTCAAAGTTGCATAAGAAAGTTAGAACATCTTTATACCACCAAATCAACTAACTAAATTTTAAAAGCTATCAATGATTTTCTTGTGGAAATTTCAAAACAATCAAAACACATAACTTTCTGCTGGATCAAGGGTCATTGCGTACTTAAAGATAATGAATGTGTGGACAGCTTGGCAAAATTTGCTATCGGATACGGGGAAGAAGGATCTTATTTATGTCCGTCAACTGATATTGACATCTACGCGAAGAAAATGTACTTTGAAAAGTGACAGAAACATTATAAAGCAGACCGAGTTGGTAAATTCTACAAACAGCTTCAGCCAGACTTACAGAGAAGGCCATGGCTCTACAACACCGATTTAAAAAAATGAATGGATCCGCATTATCTGTAGACTCAGATTTAACCATTTACTAGTTTCAGCCTATCTAAACAAAATCAACCTAAGAACGAGTCCTTTGTGTGAGTGTGGTGAACTGGGAGATTCAGAACATATGTTGCTGCAATGCCCCTTGAATCTTGCCAAGATAGATGCCTATGTAAGTCATATCTATAAAATGAAAATAGTGCAACTACCATTCAATTTAATGAATTTACTACAGGGAAGAAACTTAAACAAATTGTTAATAGACCTAATAAAAGAAATTAGAATAAAAATATAAAATTGTCTGCATCGTATTAGAAATAAGAAATAATAATGTGTAATGTATATGCGTTTATAACTTTAAAATATTAAATTTAACTCCTTCTGTCTACCCCACTGTGATTATACCTGTGAATCCGTGGTCCGTCTTGTGTGTCTAGAAGTGGCCATGATAGACCCCTTGGTCCAAGTGTCCCCGTTTATAATCCCTAGTAAATAAATTTTAAAAAAAAGTGTAAACAGCTCAAAAAAAGAATATCCGTCATATTTAAAACAAACAAAAACACAGAAGCATTGTATGAAAATATACAAATATATAGTGTAAACAGCTCAAAAAAAAATATCCGTCATATTTAAAACAAACAAAAACACAGAAGTATTGTATGAAAATATATAAAAAGTATCACAAAATGTAAACTTATATCTCTGTTATATATGTATGTCTATATCAAAAGAAAAGTAGCATACAAATGGGATCCAAACCAAGAAGCCGGAAAAAAATGTGCGAATGGTCTGACGACCGCAACCATGAAAGAAGACAACACACACACGCATACCAGTGTAATTGTGTATTTTCTTTTCATTCTATGTTCTACTATGATTAGAATAATCGTTGCATATGACTCTGTAAATTTATGTCCTGTACTGGTTGTATTTTTACGAGCTTAGACTTTTTGGAATAGTAACACATTTAACCGTCCTAAACTCATTGGGCAACTCTTTTGATTTAAAACATTTCGCAATTACTTAAAACATCTCGTTACTAGGTTTTGTTGTTAATTCGCCTACACGACGAGGTCTTATAATCGATGATAAATTAATGCTACTCAGTCGCATACTCCAGTAAGAGGTAGAAAAGGCCCATCTTGTTTACATTTAAAATAGGTTATTGGTAATGCTACCATTTTTTTAGTCCACGGATACGCGGATGATATTGTCATACCAGTAAAGGTTAAGCATGATGTTGTAGTATCAACCCTAATGCAAACAGCCCTAAATATAGTAAGAAACTGGTGTCAAACAGACTGCCCTAATGACAATCCTCATAAGACAGTTCTTGTCCCATTCACGAACAGAAGGAAACTTAATTTAAAAGCCTCCACTCTGAATGGAACACAGATACAATTTTTCAATGAAGGTAAATATTTAGAGGTCTTCTTAGACCAAAAACTGTACTGGAACACACATTTAGAAAAACTCTTTTAAGAGCCACAATGACAATCTCGACTTGCCGTAGGCTCGTAGGGAAAACATGGGGGGTGGATCGCAGGATGGTATATTGAAGACTTCAAACTGTGGTTAAGCCCACGGTCGCTTATGCATCTCTCGTATGGTAGCCCAAAACGGAACAAACCTCAACGCAAAGCAATTTGCAAAAATTGCAGAGGCTGAAATGCCTTGGAATAACGGAAGATACAAGCCCTAGAGGTGCAGGAAACAGCACTAAGTGCCCTAAGACTATTTCAAGCAGACAAATACAAACCAGTAGACTTGGTTGGGCACTTGAAGATCCTGGACTTCATTATTTCACTTTACGTGGTCATAAGTGACCAAGCATGGGATAGAGCAAGTGAAAGGCTGACAAACAACTGATCTGTATGGTATACAGATCGGCCTAAACAAATGGAGGAAGCAGGACTGAGAATAAGAGGACATAACTTAAGATTCGCTAAGTCCCTAGGAAAACCAGAAATACTTGCTATAAATCTGCACAGAGTGCATACAAAGAAGGCTCAGAAATAAAGAGATTTACATACACTCAGTCAGGCAGTACTAAAGACTCTGAAATCTTTCAAAACCGAGTCTTAACTGACCTGGGACTGCGAAAGATTCTTGAAACTACTGGCTACGAACAGCAAAGTAACTTTGATGTGTGCATCAGGGCATAAAGACATTGAAGAAAATAAGGAAGTAGATATACTTGCAAAAAGGTAATGAACCACACGATTCAATGGTCCAGAGCCCTATTGTGGACTAACAAAAAGTTATGCAACAAAGGAACTTGATACTTGGGACAGGAACCGAATGCTGTCATACTGGAAGAAAACCTCAGGCTTGAGGTAGCCAAAACGGTTCATCACCATATCAATAGAGAAGGCTGAACTGCCTCTTCAATTGAACAGGCACGACTTGAGAATAATTATAGGACTTTTCACAGGACACTCTACAGTAAGGTATCACCCTATAAAGATGGGTAAGGCGGACAGTGAAAACTGCAGATATTGCCCTGAAGCGGCACAGCAACAGAACACTTGCTATGCGACTGCATGGCTCAGTTCTGCAAAAGGCTCAAATACCTTGGAGGGATGACCTTAACACCTCAGAAAACAGGTGAAATAGCCGTCGAAAACATAGTAAACTATAAGAAAAGTCTGAATATTAGAAAAAAGAGTCATGCACAAAAGACCTATTGGGATCACAGTGCTGAGAGGCCAAAGGCTAATGATAAATTGATGCTTCTTACGTCGCACACACCAGTAAGAGGTTAACATTCAAAATAGGTTGTTAGTAATGCTACCATGTTTTTAAGCACGACTTGCTAGACACCTAGGCATTGTAACAGTTTATGCAACAAATAAGGCCAAAGCGGTTCATCACCATATCAAAAGAGAAGGCTGAGCTGATTATTCAATTGAACACAGGGGCGTGCGGTGACATTTCAAATAAGGGAAGCAATTCTCAGAAACTTACCTATTTGTAGTGTAACTCAATCCTTCTGTCGTTTTTGGCAAATTTTAATAATGTCGTCATAAAACTGTGGATTCTGGGACATTTACTGGACGAGTTTATTTTCAACTTACAAAATTGAAATTTGCGAAAGTCTTTCCTGTCTTGTTGAATTCCTAACAAAACTCTTGATACGTTTCAATGTAAAAAAAATCGTTCTAAAAATGCACTAGTAGCAGGAATTGTTAATACTAATTCACATAATTTGAACACTTCAGAATATGCATTTTCCAATTTTGATTGTTTTAAGAAAGTTAAAAGTTCACTCGCGTTAGTGTTTGTGCCTATAACATCGGTTTCATAAATGACTGTAAGTTCTGATCGTAATAAGGCTTTGCCAAAAGAATGTCCATGGTGGTGAAATAATGATTTGAATGAATCTTCTGGGAAAGGTATCCCTTTAAATCCTCCAAATTACACAACTCAAGAAATTTCAGGTCACTAAGATGATTAAATCTGCAGTTAATTTGCTGCTGAATTTGATCTATGTATTCGTAGAAAAGGCGGCGGTAAGAAGTTTGAAGATCTCCCACATTATCAGTGCGCAGACGCTTTCTTTGTGGCTCCACTACTCCTAATTCAATTGTTTTTTCCCAGCACTTATCAAATTCATTCTACTTAAGGTAGCAAAAAACACTTTACATTCTTTAATATGATATATAGATTGGGATAAAATTAAATATATTTTATGAGCAAAGCAGTGTACAAATAGAGCACTGGAGATCGTTTCCCGCACTTTAGCTTGAAGACCTCTTAAATGTCCGGCCATAACAGCAGCCCTATCATAGCTTTGGGCAATTAATTTATTATCAGCCTCCTCAATATATTTCATAATATTAAGCACAATTTTATATAGAGCGTTTGCGGTACGATCTTCTGTCACATTTTTTAAGCCTAAAGATCTTTCTTGTACACTCCCGTCCATTTTTACGTAACGTATTACTACATATAGTTGACTTAAATTAGTTACATCGGTTGTTTCATCTAGATCAATAGCAATGAAACGAGTCTGTTTAATTTCAGATTTAATTCTGTTCAAAATAATAGTGACAGCAGCCGAAGTTAAGTCATTCTGAATGCGATTTTATGTCCCGCGCAAAACGTTAGACTGTTCCAAATGATTTTTTTAAATAAATGTCGTATTTGGCTATTAAAGAAACTAGGTCTTGAAAGTTTCCTCTATTTGCGGATGGAGTTGTTTCGTCATGACCCCGGAAGCCCAATTCATGCTGACCAAGCAAACACACAACATCAATAAGTCATTTTAATATGTTTCTGTTTTTATCAACCAGTTCATTGTGTTGGCGATGACTAATTTCTATCTGTTTGTCAACGGCGTATTCAATTCGCGTTTTTCCAAAGACACTTAATTCTAAAATGGTCTGTAAATGCGCTTTAGACATAACATGTCTTTTTACTACTTTACGTAGATTATTCAAGTCGGAAAACCCACTTTTATTCCACACCCCCTTTTCAGTCACAAATAGACTACCAGGTCAACAAAACAGTTTATTCCTGTTTTCACAACCCGTTAACCATTCATATTGTTTATAAGTTTTTTTCCGCGTTGAAATGTCGAGTACATGTTTTAATTCTTGGGTTTAAGTTTTTTACAGCATGTTTCGGCCTACCTTTATTAATAATAGCAAGTTTTTAAGCGGTAAACCTGAAAATCCTTTGGTTATCAAAAACACACAATACAATCACAGTTATTATTACCACCGATGCCGCTGTTAAAAGCTGATCTACTTGCAGCCATATTAATAATCATAAAATGCCCATGTATTTAACATAGTCAACTTCTTATATCTACGAAATAATCAGTGACATTCACTTTGTACGTGCACCGGGTCTTCCTAGTACAACACGTTCTAAAAATACGCGTACATTCGTCGAGCTAGGGTTTCTTATAAAGTTGCCTGCTGACTACGTGTATTTAACCGAAGTCATTGCAACTTGTGCTGTTCGCTGGCGCATTTACTGCGACGACGTCCTTGCTAGGAGCGTATATACAAATACAGTATGATGCATAATAACTAATTATGTGTGTGAGCTTGCGAAATAAAAATTGTAATAATTAAATTAGTTTCAGAGTTTGAAATTTAATATTTAAAATACAAAAGGGATTTTAAATAATGCGGTTGAGGTATGTAGTCGTTATTTTAAGGGAAGCAATGCTTCCCTTGCTTCCATGGACCGCACGCCACTAATTGAACAGGAACGACTTAAGAATAATTACAGGACTTTTCACAGGACACTCTACAGTAAGGTATCACCTTATGAAGATGGGTAAGGCGGAAACTGTAGATATTGCACTGAAGCGGTACAAACAGTAGAACACTTGCTATGCGACTGCATGGTTCAGTTCTGCAAAAGGCTCAAATACCTTGGTGGGGTGACCTTAACACCCCAGAAAATAGGTAAAGTAGCCGTCGAAAACATAGTAGACTATATGAAAAGTCTAAACCTTAAAAAAATAGTCATGCACAAAAGACCTATTGAGATCACAGCGCTGAGAGGCCAAAGGCTTCTACGATTCGTTAAAAGAATATACACAATCGACAACTAATGATAAATTAATGCTACTTGCGTCGCACACACCAGTAAGAGGTTTACATTCAAAATAGGTTATTAGTAATGCTACCATATTTTTAGCCCGGCTTGCTAATCACCTAGGCATTGTAATAGCTTATGCAACAACTAAGGCAAATGGACCCTGTATAAGGCCTAAAAAACTGGTTTAAATGTTTAGCGTGATATAGATTACAAATAAACGAACAACTGTCAATTCACACCGGCACACCAATTTGATAATTAGGCGATTTCGCAACGTCGCCACTTTCTGGAAGAACATTTTTTATTTATGCTGTAATGTGGTATATGAATCTGTTTAAGAATTTAGATGTGTTTTGTCAACGTTTAATTACTAAAAATGACGTAATTCCATTTTTATCGTAAAAACAGTATACATATATTTTGATAAATATATAAATACATATTTTTATAAGCAAAAAACTTTATTCGGTTTGTAAAGATACTTATATCTAGTGCGTATAAAAATCATGGAATCATTAAAAATTACAACTAAAAACTTATAATATTTTCAGACTTCAACGTTAAGGTCGGGCATATTTGGTGTCGTCCATACGTAATTTTTTCTTGGTGTCGTAGCTAAACTGTACTTGTCAACAGTGTCAGCCCAGTAAATTATAGCTGTTACGTATCCAAGTATCTAAAACAGAGAAATGATAAGAAATAAAAATTAGCATCCGATTTTATGCAGCTTAGTTATTTATACAGAGTATGTCAGAATATGCGGCTAATCGCTGGGATTCAGGTAGATTACTAAAAATAACATTAAGCTTGACTGTTTAAAACTTTACAAATAAAGACGTCTGGACGCAGCAAGTGCATTATGGTAGTGAACTTTCATAGACATGATCTAGCACCAAACATTTTATTATTTAATGCTTATGCCTTTTTTTTCTTGTAACATAGAGGTCTAAACCGGGTTTGTAGTTTACTTCTTATAACGTTAACCTACGTACCAAATTTGGTTAGAATAGCTTTGCTTTTTTCAGCAAAAAAATTTTTTTTAAAAGAAAACTCACAACATTTCCGGAAAACCTGGTCTGATTTTCCTGGCTAACGAACTTCTCCAAGCCACTTACAAAAGAACGGTACGTGCCAAATATTATTAAAGTCATCCCATTTTGAGTTATCGGTGTGACACCTATATATATATATATATATATATATATATATATATATATATATATATATATATATATATATATATATATATATATATATATATATATATATAGTGTGTTTCACATTAAGTGGCGACAATTCATTATTTTATAACGGGTCGACCGATTTTTCTTTAAATAAACTAATAAAGTACTTCAAAAGCTCCACATACTGGTATGCATTGTTTTAAGATTCGATTTTTACATAGCCTACGGTAACAAATAACAAACAGATAAGAAATAAGCGCCCAAAAATGAACAGGGCATGTTAGGCATTTTTTTACGAAAAAAAAATCTATCGATTTAGGCACATCTGTAAGCCACAAATCCCAAGTTACTGGGTACCTTGTAAATATTATAATGCTAATAGATTAAAAGTGACCTAGTGTATCAATTGACACAATATCATCCTTATATCTTACACAGAGTGTTCATAATAAATACGGAAACATACCCTTTTGCAATGTATTACCCAATTTGGACTTTGATCGGACCAACATCTTAAATTTTGGGAAGACCACCACGCCATTATTTCTGAAAGTAGCTAAGTCAAGATTGGAACTTGTGATGAGCACTGATAGGTAAGATGAAAAATATAATTTTTTATCCTCTGATGACGCTAACTTTGTTAGTGAAACCATGGTCTTTAAAAATATGTGTTGTGGTGATTTGGGTTATCCAAGTGTACTTATCAGTGCTCATCTTAGGTTACAATCTTCACTTAGCTACTTTCAGAAATAATGGAGTGGTGTCTTCCCAAAATTTAGGATGCTGGTCCGATCAAAGTCCAAATTGGGTAATACATTGCAAAAGGGTATGTTTCCATATTTATTATGAACACTCTGTATAACATAATATGCGGTTAATATTGTGTGAATTGATACACTAGGTGACTCTAAACCCATTGGCATTCTAATATTTGCAAGGCACTTAGTATAGTTTACACAGGGCACTCTCAGAAAGTTGATTTTTTTTCATCAGAACAGGAAAACTGGGACAACCAGTGTATATAAAATGTTAACCTATGCAAACTATGATACGTAAATTAATTTAAATAATTTTCCTTCAGAAGTCGTTAAATTTATGACAAAAATACAGGACACCATTTTGGTATTTCAAATGTATTTTAAAATGGCGATATAGCTGTAAGAAAAAGTCTCGACGCAGCAAGTGCGTTATGGTAGCGATTTTCATAGAAATGATCTGGCACCAAATATTTTTTATATATTTTTTTCCTGTAACAAATAAATTTTGGATTTTAGTTTATTTTTATTCTTATTTTCTTTTAATGTCATAAACTTGTGTATCAAATCTGATTACCATAGCTTTTTTATTTTTGGAGAGAACAATTTTTTCCGAAAGAAAACGCAAAAGTTACCCATAAAACCTGGTTCCATTTTCCTGGATAACGAACTTATCCAAACCACTTACAAAAACAAACAAATTTTATCACAATTAGTCTATTAATTTTTCGGTTATCGGTGTGATACATTATATATATATATATATATATATATATATATATATATATATATATATATATATATATATATATATATATATATATATATATATATATATATATATATATATATATATATATATATATATATATATATATATATATATATATATATATATATATATATGTATAGATATACAGTGTGATCCATTTCTTTGCGAGTCACCCTGTCTGAACTTTATTTTTGGAACAATAAGCGCCATATTTTTGCAAAATCTAAGACCTACTTCGTCAGTTTTTATTTAGGAGTAAAATTTTAAGAAACCTTATTACGGATTTTTTTTCAGAACCTCGGTGGTTCAGGGGTAAGAACGTGTGCCTCTGAACCAAAGGGTACTGGGTTCGATCCCAGGTTACTCCTTTCACCTTTTCAGTACAAACTGTAACATTAACATCAACCGAGGTTCTGGCATTGTATTTGAGCAAGTTGAATGTCTGCACGTTCCGCCCTTCGGAGGGGGCGTAAAGCCGTCGGTCCCGTGTCCATGCGATGTTGGGCACGTTAAAGATCCCTACCCTCCTTACAGAAAGACGGGTGCGGCAAAATTTCCAGGATAGTGAGGTAAAAATGCTCCCTGGCGTCGGTGATTGGCCATAGTCGCGGAAATAGGCCGACGTTAAAGAAATAAAAACACATTCTCTGTAACCGGTTTCGCAGTTCGACAGCATTATCAGTCAGAAGCACAGGATAACATTGAATCAATTCATTTATACGAATTCATAACAACTACAAATAATAATTGGTTGCTACGTTATGTCGTTTTAATAAAAAAAGGTAAAAAAATAAAATAAAAATGATGGATGACGTCTTCAAAATGTCTGCATAATGTATATCAATATTCAACATTAAAATAGAATCAACACATAATAACAATGACCATAATAACAATTATAATAATAACAGAACTAAACAATAACATTAATTGAGCAGATTCTATACAACGAAAATATCGACTCATTACCGTATTAAAACTTTTTTGAACAACAGTAATTTTTTTCAACGATTTTTTTTGTAGTTCTCATGAATTCCTATAAATAAATTCGATTTTCTTCTGTTCTCCTGACTGATAATGCTGTCGAGCAGCGAAACTGATCACAGAGAAGAGAACAGACATTTGTGAAGCCAGAGAAATAGTGTCTATGTTTTATTTAGTATTTAGTATGGCTGTCAAACAGCGAAACCAGTTATAGAGAAGAAAATTGTTTAAGTACAGGGTTCGTTCCTGAGAGGGGCTGTAGAAGATCATAAACACATTTAATTTTAAGTAATAAGGGAATTGGACATTTATTATAAATTGCTGTAATTATAATTACCTAAGTAGGTAAAATTGGTATTCTAATTATTTGACACTGATTGAGTAATGTCACGTTTCAAAAGTAGCGAGGGTTTATTAAACAGACGCATTGTTTTGAGTTGAAAATAACAAAAATACCATTCATTTGCATATATTCTGCAATGTAGAATCAAGAAAATATGCATAATATATGCAAATTAATGGTATTTCTGTTATTTTCAACTCAAAACAATGCGTCTGTTTACATAAACCCTCGATACTTTTGAAACGTGACATTACTCAATCTGTGTGAAATAATTAGAATACCAATTTATTTTACTTAGGTAATTATAATTAAAGCAATTTTTAATAAATGTCCAATTTAAACATGGTCCTTCGAGCCGGATATCTGCGACTCAACTTTTGTAAAGCCAATCTCTACGTCTGCATTTAAAAACATTAAGTTACTCCTTTTAGCATTTCTCTCAAAAATGACTAATAACAGGAAACTAATGTATTTAATAAGAGTTTCTTTGATATAACAGTTATTTAGGTTCCTGAATTCCAGAACTTTCCTGCCTATATTTATAAGATTACCAACAATAGTATTCGTTTATCGAACAAAAATACTTACCGCTGTGGTAATATAGCCAGGTGTCAACGATACAATGATGAAAGTGGTGAACACAACATAAAATATGCCCCATGTCAAAGTGAATATACATTCACTCCAGTGCCATGGTGACTGCGATTTCTTTTTGACTATTCCCTTTATGTGAAAGAATATAAATGCTGCTGTTGTTAGAAAACCAAGTATGCATATTATATTCAAAAACTGTGTCTTCAGCTCGTAACCTAATGCCGCTAACGTTATTATTATTGTTAAGTTACACGCCTAGAAAAAAAAGTAGACATGTACAATCAAAATTGTTTTTCGAATAGCTATATAGAGTCATCATAAAGGAAGGGGTATACTTTAAAGTCTTATATAATTTTGAAATATGTTAATGGAATCTAGTTGCTTCAGTAATTATATATATCTATGAAAAACAAAAGTCGGGTCAACTGCTGATACAAATATAACCATCGCGGTTTAGAGAATTGTTCTTAAAATAAGACTCACATAAACGTACATTGGAACGATTTAAACTTTAATATCATGAACTTACGAACAAGAATTGGTTTAGTACAATGTTATTGCGATGGTGGTAGAAATTACACTGCTGGATTACGAAGATATTGTAGGAAAATTCGCTTGAGAACAAGACCCTGCCAAGAAAAAGTACCGTAATTTGATTATCGAATTCTATAAAACAGAACAAAATTAAGGATTGGTGCTGTCCAAGTTGCAGAAGTTCTTCTGGAAAATCAAAACATAGCCAAAACTAATCCGCTACCAATCAGTAGTAGATTTGAAAAACTATTGCAAATGTCATACACCACTGTTTGGTAAATTACCCAAGATCCTAAAAATATGTTCCTATAAACTGAAACTGCTGTTTGAAATAAAGGACGCAAATTTTCCTATCAGGTATGATATTTATTTACGAATATTGGCTCAGATGGAAATTGAACGCGAATGGTTAACCTGTATTTTATATACATATGAGGCCCATTTCTCTCTAAGATAGTGGAGTCAAGACTCAAAACTGTCGAATATGGTCAACAGGTAACCAATATGAAATCGTTCAGGAAGGTGTCCATGACAAGAAAGTAACCGTTTGGTGCTGTTCACAGCTAATTTCATCATCGGAGATCGGGGCATACTTTTTTGAGGAGACACGGAATGGAAAGGCCGTATCTGTAACTGTTACTGGTGAACGATACCTGTAAATGTTACGAGATTATGCCATCCCACGGATATAAAATGAGAACGAAGGAATTAATAATATGATTTTTGTGAAGTATGGGGCACTCCCGCATACTTATCGACCAGTTAAAGAATTGTGAACTGCTGTGTTATAAGCAGAAATTTTGTAAATTCATGGGCTCCACTATTCTCTGATCTTAACCCAGCGGATTGCTGGCTGTGAGGTTATTTAAAAAATTTTGGTGTTTAGAACACGACCAACAACCCTGGAAGCATTAAAAGACTCTACTTGAGAGTAAATTGCTGCAATTCAACAAGAAATTCTGAGGAATGCTCTGTATAATTTGTAGGAATGGTTGTTGAGTGTACAGCAGCGAAATGGACGACATATCGAACATTTGCGTTAACTACTGTTGGACATAAAAAATCCCATTATTATTATTATCCCATTTGAATTTCTTTCACATCCTCTTGTTAACTTAATTTGTTAAAAATACATAATAAGCTCAAATATATCCCTTACTGTATGATAACCTTGTATCTTCAGATTGGCGAGTATAACATATTAAGGTGTTCGTCAGATAAATCACGTTTATTTGGGTATGAAAAATATTTCTCTCAAATGGACGCCCACGTATTTAGAGTTACATTATAGAATAACGATAAAAAAGTTTGGAGCAGCAAGTACGTTGTGGTAGCGAATTAAAATGTTTTTATTGTGGAATATGTCCTTTTTAATGAAAGACATAAAATTTGGTAGACAGTACAATTTTTATAGTAGACCAGGTACCGTGTTTTATCAAAATAGATAAATAAATAAATAGGATTGTGCAGATCTCATAAACATTAATATAAACAAATGCAAGTTTTAGCAAACTTGCAGATTAAGCACATTCATTACAACGGAAATCCTGAAATGCGTTGACATCGACATTGCCTTAATAAAATGACAGATTATTAATTATTTGTAGGTCATTTACGTTGTAATTCACTGCATTTATTAATACTATTACAATGGCCTTTTTGGCAAGCTATTGTTTCAGAACATTAACTTTTCACAGAAATTTGAACCCATGGAAGTATAGAGAAATATATCCGGAAAATATTTATATTTCATGCCACAATTTGTCAGAAATAAGAAGGTTATTTAGGACTGTCACTATTAAGTTTCAAATGAGATTGGTGAAAACAATTTATCAATGATTTATATACTATGAAAAGGTCAACCTAGATAATCCTATCCAATTATTTCTTACCTTTTTTATACCAAAGTTGATTCAAATATTTTAATATCTTTCTTAAAAAATTCGCCAAATAATCACATAATCTGATCCGTTGCTGGAAATGAAAAAAAACATTATTTTCATTGATCGGATTCGAAACAACAACCTTGAGGATGAGAGTTTTTCTGCAAGCCAATTCGCCACCACGGACGTGGAAATTTCTTGTTTAACCCATATGATACGAAATACACTTTTTTTTAATGTTGGAAATTCGGTTTTCCTAGAAAAAATATACTGAAAATTTGGGACGTGATATAACCTATGTATGGGCTACTTACGTAGCAAATTTCTTACTTTATTATATTTGATAATAATTTACTGGAAAATTAGTTATTAAATTAAAAAAAATTGTTTACGAAAATGTGCTACCATAACGCACTTGCTACATCCTAACTTTTACTACTGGAAATATGGTTTGTCCGTTTATCGATTTATTTACTTTATTTTGTTAAATAAAGAAATATTAGACTTATACATCACAAACTCTCTGACTTAAACTACTGCCAAAGCATCAGAAAAAAGTATATTTGAAATTAACTTTCTGCTAATATTGGTGTAAAATTAAGGACAGGGGCGGTTGAGCAGAGACTCAAGGCTTTACAAAATACATTAATTACCATTTTCTTTACATAACCTGCATTCGGCTTCTGAGTCTTTGTTTGAAAATCGCAAATTCTGACGTTTCAGATCACCAGTTTAATGTTTTAAAATACTATAAAATTTTGAAAGTATATTTTCTGGTACTTCTTGACCCTTCTGCAACAAATGAACTTAATTCTTCTCTGTAATATTAAATAGATTTTGTTAACCATAAAATATTTTGGCCTTGTGCATTTTTCTGATTACCACTGGCACCCAGATACTTTTTCTTTAATTAATTATCTAAATCTGCTATGTAGGGTACGTTTCATAATAGAAATTTGCCTACCAAATGGCGTTGCCACAGCTTTCTTATTTATAAAAATTTTTTTTTCCAAGGAAACCCAAAATTTTCCCGGAAGAACCTGTCTGACTTTCCTGGTTAGTGAACTTATCCAAACCAACTACAAAAGGAAGGTACTTTTAAAATTTTACAAAATCGCCCCTAAATTTTTTGAGTAATCGGTGTGATATATATATATATATATATATATATATATATATATATATATATATATATATATATATATATATATATATATATATATATGTTCAGAAAGATTTCCGCGATCTTTAATGTGAGACATACTTGGTTCTCGGGTTAAACCGTGTCCAGAATTTATGGAAACTCGACGTTTCGGCTCCTGTTTTGGAGCCATTTTCAAGAGGTAAAGGCAACATGTAAGGACACTCTAAGGCCTCATTCTGCCTACTCCTTAGAGTGATGGACAAAGGTGTGTAAAGGAAATATGTAGGGACACTCTAAGGCCTCAATCTGCCTACTCCTTAGAGTGGTGGACAAAGGTGGATAAAGGAAATATGTAAGGACACTCTAAGGCCTCAATCTGCCTACTCCTTAGAGCGGTGAACAAAGGTGGGTTGGGTTGTTGTATCTCGATTACGGAGCCTCAATCTGCCTACTCCCCAAATCTCGCCGGAGATCGTCTGTGAGGTCTCAGTGTGTTCATCCCTAGGCCTCAGAGACATCTGGAAGTTCGTTGCAAGTCTTGTCTTATATATGTCGTACCGTCTACCTGTTTCGTTATCAGTGAAAGTATGTGCGGTCAACGTCAATTAAGTGGGGGGCTTTGGTCACGGTATTTAGAGGAGGATTAAAAGGGTCACCGGCATTTGTTGAGACAGATAATGATGCAGTAAAATTGTCTGTGGAATGTATTTTCTTTTTGTGTGTTTGTAAAGAAGATATAATAGGTTTACAAGTAGTCGGAAGGCGAAGACCATCATCTCTCTTATTTAAACAAACGGGACTCGTTTTGAAATTGTAAACCGGTGCTATTGTTTTGGAATTATCGAAGTTTATGTTGTGCCCTGTATGAATATGATGCATGGCCAGTGCCGATGAGGGGTCGGATTTTCTAACTGCGAGGGTGTGTTCATATATTCTGTTGTGGATGCGTGTATTTGTTTGTCCTACGTAAGTTCGGGAACAGTCGGAACAAGGAATTTCGTAAACTCCTTGGGAGTCGTTTGGAATCGTATCCTTGTGAGTTTTTATAAGATTTGGCAGTTTTTGGTCTCTTGTCCTATGTCAAAAACCTCACCCATTTCATTGACCTTCTTCAAAACAACACCATTTCACAAAACGACATCCTAGTTAGCTTTGATATAGTTTCCTTATTCACCAATATACCTCTATCTGAAACCCTTGACATTCTCAAAAATAAACACAAAATTTCCCACGACACCTTAGCTCTTGTATAACACTGCACATCTAACACTTATTTCCTTTTTCAAAACAAATTTTACAAACAAGTTCGAGGTGCTCCAATGGGATCACCCCTCTCTCCTGCATTGGCCAACATTTTCATGGAAAACTTCGAGACACAGGCCCTCAATTCATCCCAACATAAACCAACCTGTTGGTTAAGATACGTTGACAACATTTTCGCTGCCTGGTCACACGGCAAAGAATCTCTAGACGAATTCCTTTCTTACCTAAATAACATCAACCCCCAAATCCAGTTCACCATGGAAATAGAAAATAATTTTTCTTTGCCTTTCTTAAATGTACGTATCACTAAAAACTCAGTCAGAGGATTTTCTTACACTGTCTACCGAAAACCAACCCACACTAATCGTTATCTTGACGCCCAATCTCACCATCACCCATCGCAACTAAATTCGGTGGTTCGAACACTAGTAACACGATCCCTTAGACTAACGGACAACAACAACAAACAGACAGAATTAAACGTTTTAAGACTGACATTGCTAGAAAACGGATAGGACAACAATCACATACTACGAAACATTAGAAAACCCACAACAACAAACCACTACACCACAACAAGAACAAACAGAGTCCACACAGCAACACACAGCGTTTTTATCATACATTAAAGGTGTTACCGACAAAATCAGCCGAATTTTCAGAACCCATAATATCAAAACCGTATTCAGGACAGACCAAAAACTGTCAAATCTTATAAAAACTCCCAAGGATACGAATCCAAACGACTCCCACGGAGTTTACGAAATTCCTTGTTCCGACTGTTCCCGAACTTACGTAGGACAAACAAATAGACGCATCCACAACAGAATATATGAACACACCCTCGCAGTTAGTAAATCCGACCCCTCATCGGCACTGGCCATGCATCATGTTCATACAGGGCACAAAATAGAGTTCGATAATGCCAAAACAATAGCAATAACAACAGGAGCCGAAACGTCGAGTTTGCATAAATTCTGGACGCGGTCTAACCCGAGAACCAAGTATGTCTCATATATATATATATATATATATATATATATATATATATATATATATATATATATATATATATATATATATATATATATATATATATATATCTGAGTTGAGTTTGAGTGAGTGTAAACACTCAAACACTCGGGATGGCACGAACTTGTAGTTCATTCACCACAGATTTTTGAATTGCAGTTGAAGGTTATTTACATTTATTATAGCTATGGTTTTTTTTGGGATAGACTGGGACACATCGCCTAGGGACCCACCAAGACTCATCAACATACTGACAGGCCATATATATATATATATATATATATATATATATATATATATATATATATATATATATATATATATATATAAAGGCACGATTTTGTTAATATTTTAAAAGTACATTCATTCGTTAGCCAGGAAAAGCAAACCAATTTGCTGGGAAAATTTTAAGTTTTCTTTCAGAAAATTTTATATATATACATATATATATATATATATATATATATATATATATATATATATATATATATATATATATATATATATATATACTATTCGTTTTCTTTTGCAATCCATGGTCTCTTCTGAATGCATTAGCGTATTAAGTGATTTTTAATCATCATGCTCAAAGTGTGCTGTGTTCAGAATCAAGCACACAGAAGTGTCTTCAAATAACTGACTTTCTAAAACATTGTATTTCCAAAAATTATTTATAAAGTTAATGTGATTTAAACGTAAGTGCTTGTGGACAATGACATATATGCAGTTTTCTGATGTCTGCTACTCACATAGAACATCAATAAATCACATAAGAAATACCTAATACCAAATAATATCTGCGAATTACACTAATTTAATTGAAATCAACATACAAAATAAATAATTAGGTTGAAAAAATAACTCACCTCTTCAATAATTTTCAATTTTCCCGAATAGGTCACCAAATATTGCCAACCGGATTTTTGCGACTGAAAATCTCATATTAACAACAATACTCGCATAAATCACAGATATATACAACTTACGCTCATTCTGTATTGAATTTTTAACTACGTAAAACCAAAACAGAAGCGGTATTCAATTAGCAAACTAAATCTCCAGCATAAATAATTAGTTTAGTAATGTATGGCGGGAACTATGAGAACTCCACATAATAGTAGACATGTTATGTGTACCTACTAACCGTTATCTTATCGAGTAGAAAATGGAGCTGATAATGACATACTAGCTGATATCGGAAATACTGAGTGTAATTATATCACCTGTTGGTTCAGCACTCATGGGCACACATTTAATTGTCGTTATAGAAGCATGACTAGAGGTTAAAATAAGCATAGTTAATATATGCAACACAAACAGAATGTAAACTGTTATGTTACTCAGGCAGAAGAGATTAACATTGAAAATCCCGTGGGATCTACTTATTGCATAATTGTGTAAAATGATGTTACCTTTTCAGCAAATTTCCCTTAATAAAATGCGTAAATAGTAAGCTTACGACTTAAAAAAAAATGTGGGCGCGGCACGTTTCTTTTAAATTAAGTCATTATCTTAGACACCTTATTCGTTATCATAACACACTTGCTGCGTCAGTATTTTTTTAAATAAGTCTAGATAAGTAAAGTCTGAACGCAGAAACGGTGCGTTATGGCGGCGAATTTTCATAGAAATAATCTATACTTTTTTACGAAAAATATATATACAGTGTGTTCCCGGCTCGGCGCATGAATAAGTGAAAAAGACTGAATTTTTTTGAGTTGAAACTTCATTTTATGGGAATAAGTCCTGCTTGGGTGGATAATAATTTATGTCATAATTTTAATTTCCAAAAGTCAAGTATGTCTTGGAAATTCACAAAAAATTAATTTTTTACACTAGTAAAGTGCCTTTTCTCTAGTAGATATGAAAAATGTTATTAAGAAAAGATGATCGGAAAGAAAAACTGAGTAGGAATACAAAGTTTTAAAATCCTAAGCATACTTGATATTTCGCACAATTTTCATTCCACGCACCCTTCTTACTGAAGATATTAAGAAATTCGCTAACAAAAGTTGTTGAAAATAGTAAATGGAACACAATTGACTTCTTTTTATGGCTCTATTAAACATTTAGATAATTAAAGAAATTTGAATGAAATAGTCTGATAAGCTCTGGATCGGATAATTTACCAGTTCCATAACACTGAACTAGGTAGATCCATTCCATATTTCACAGTTAAGTTTGGATCAGTTTTAGAGCACAGCTACGAGAATAATTACAAGTATCTATTTTTGACAACTGTTAAAACATTATTTTATTCGTCTTTTTTCCATAGCATACTATTTGTTTTCATATTTTGAAAATATCAGAGTAGGCCTAGGATTTTGAAATTTGGTATTCCTACTCAGTTTTTCGTTGCGATCATCTTTTATTAATAAAATTCTTGCATTTATCCTAGAGGAAAGGCACTTTACTAGTCTAAAAAATTAGTTATTTTCAAATTTCCAAGACATACTTGATTTTTGGAAATTAAAATTATGACACAAATTATTTTCTATTCAAGCAGAGCTTATTCGCAGAAAATAAAGTTTCAACTCAAAAAATTACAGCCTTATTCACGCTTCGATCCGGGGACACACTGTATATAGGAAACTGGCCGCGAATATGGGTTCCAGGGATCGTGGTTTACGCTCAATTGAAATTTTTTTGTGAAAGTCTCAAAGTTGTGATGTTATCACATGCAAATCTGATAAAAAAAGATGCTTTAAAAATTATAATTTCTACAAACATTCGTTGGAAAAATTTTACATAATAAGCTAAAAGAACATTTTCCACGGAAATTCGCGGAAACAATTTTTTTGCACGGAAATTCATTAAAACAATTCACGAACTTCAAAATTTTGATGAATATTTTTTCACACTAAAAGTCTAAATAATTTTTTTTCAAGTAAAGTTTAACAAATTCTGTAAGAAAATTCTCTATCATAAAAATTTGTTCCGCGAAAAGTCGCTAAACAAATTAATTAAGAATTATACATTCTGATCTCAATACAGATGTAGACTTTTTCTGTGGTTTTACGCAAAAAAATCCTGCCGATGTCGTATAAAGCGAAAGAGGTTGCAAAGAAGCACTTCTGAAGCTACAGAAAAAAATATCTGTATCGATATTAAGTGCGGAAAGGTTTCATATTACAAGAATTACCTAACAAAATTACTGGAATTACATAATCTGATCTATTTTTTAATTTTAATGGCTAAAGTTGAAAAATTGAGTAAAAGACTAAAAAAATTAAAAAAAACAATTCAGTCATCATTAGGATTTAAACCCACTTTTCATCATGTAGCTTATAAACCATAAACCGGTGTAATGATGGCTACATATCCTACAACCACATACGGTCGTATGTATGGTTTCAGTTATTTGTAATATGCAAGGGCTATTTGTAGAACAACAGTTGACACATAAATCTAGCGCCTTGTCATGGAATATTTATCACTCATAAGGCGTAAGTTCCAGAATCTTTCCTTAAAAATAATCAATTACGTCGTTTCAAATCGCCACTTTGATATTTTCAGAAGAAACATTATAAAATTTAACCTAGATACCTAAATTTTGGTATAGGTACCGTGTCTCCCCAGATAGGTGAAACCACTCTTGCAAAAGTTAAAAAAATCCTCGATTTAATTGTTAATTTTTTTGGGGTTCAGCCCTGCTTAGTTAAATACTAATTTCTAACATAATTTTAGTTTCGGAAAATCAAGGATGCCTTGGAAACCTATTATTCTGTGGAGTGAAGTGGCCTTTATGTGCAAATAACACAAAAATTATACAAAAAAGTTGTTTAGAATCAACATTTAGGCGTCTATACCAATTTCAAAGTCATCGACCAACTATGATTTATCATTTTTTATTCAGGCAACTTTTGGAGAATTCCGAAACCGCTTTGAAAAATGCGCACATTTAGGAGGGGACGTTATTAGAGCGTCACATTTAATCTGAGGTTTTAACTTACTTTACTTAATTATAACTTATTAGTACTCCAGTAACTTGCAGTAATAATCTAAGTGTACATTTTTGTTAATCATTATAAAAGAACTGTTAAAAATAAAATCTGATTTGTAAATAAACATTTTTAAAATGAAAAATCATAGTTGGCCGATGATTTTGAAATTTGGTATACAGGCCAAATGTTGATTCTATACAATTTTTTTACATAAAGTTTTGTCGTATTTCCACATAAAAAGCACGTCATTGCACATAAAATAGGCTATTTGAAAATTTCCAAGGCATACTTGATTTTGCGAAACTAAAATTATGTTAGAAGTTAGTCTTTAACCAAGCTGGGCTGAACCTTAAAAAATGAAAATTCAAATAGATAATTCTTCATCTTTCACAAGGGTCGTTTCGTCTATCCAGTGACACACTGCATAGTATAGTTTTAATAATAAAAACCTGCCTACCAAATTTGATTGCCGTAGCTTTGTTATTTTCGAAGATAAAGAAAATTGAAAAAGAAAACGCTAAAAGGCTGGTGCGATTTTCCTGAGTAAAGAACGTATCCAAGCTACTTACAAAAGGAAAGTACCTAACAAATTTCATCAAAATCGGACCATATTTTTTTGAGTTTTCGACGTGATACATATATACATTATATATATATATATATATATATATATATATATATATATATATATATATATATATATATATATATATATATATATATATATATCTGGGTGTGTGTGTGTGTGTATGAGTCTCTAGGACCCACACATTTTTCATATGCCTATGTACTTGTATATTGTAATATTGTATATACAGAGTATATAGGCATATATTTGGATAATGGAAATAACTTGAAAGGAATATAATAAAAATAGGCGACATAGACCGGTCTCGTACTTGTTATGACTTCAGTATGTTACACGTACGCTCCCATAAGTCATCACCAAAGATTGCAGTGGAGAATAAGCGCCATCTCTAAGTTTTTGACGATTCTAGGATTCCACGCACATACACAGTGCAACAGAAAAGAAGAAGTAGGAAGAAACTAGTGAGCGAAGATAACTACTCCCCTGGCTAATTCCATGAGGGGCGTTGAATTACACTCACTAGTTTCCTCTCACAGCTTCCTTTCCTTCCCAATAAACACACGTGCGTTTAATAAACGTCTATTTTACGTAAAGACCGTTGAAAAAACGTTATCGGTTATAAAAATTAACGTTCAATTCTAGGCTAAAAAGGCAACGTTACCATTTCTTCGTTGTAAAGACGTTAATTATGAAGAGTTTTTAGACATAATATTTAAACGTTATTTAAACACATTTCGCCTATTAAAAAACTACGTTTAGTTAAGATTAATACGTTGAATATATGTATTTTATTAAACGTTTTATAAACGAAAGATATTTTGTGTGGTATAAACGTTATATGTAAAACAGATATTTACCCAATTTTTGTGAAAAAATTAGGTAAACATTTTCTCGTTGTAAAGACCTTTTTGGTGAAGGGTATAATATTTAAACGTTGTTTCAACACAGTTCGCCTACCAAAAACCTACATGAAGTTAGGATTCATACATAAAATACACGTATTTTATTAGACATTTTATAAGTGAGAGATATATATGTGATATAAACGTTATATTTAAAACAACTGTTTTCCTAATTTTTGTAAAAAAAAGCAACGAAACAATTTGTCATTGTAAAAGACCTTATTAATTAAGTGTTTTTAAACATAATATTTAAAGGTTGTTTCATCACAGTTCGCCTATGAAACACATGCGCGAAGTAGGGATTCATACATAAAATATACGTATATTACCACACATTTTTTAAGCGAGAGATATTTTATGTGATATAAACGATATATCTAAAACCACTATTTTTCTAATTTTTGTTAAAAAAGCAAATTACTTAACAATTTATCGTTGTAAAAGACGTTATTAGTTAAGTGTTTTTAAACATCATATTTAGACGTAGTTTCAACAACGTTCGCCTATAAAAATATACATGAAGTAGGGATTTATACATAAAATATACGTATCTTACTAGATATTATTTTAGCGTGAGATCTTATGTGATATATTATATTATGTACCTATAGTTATATAGGTTACATTTTTTCCTGGCTTTTTAAAAATTTTTGTCACATAATCAATCTGAGAGGTATTCGACAATACGTGTATGTTTTAAAAGGAGCTATTTTGTCTTTTGCATTCCACTGTGTAATACATAAAACATATTTGTCCTTGTAAATTAGTAAGTGTTTGTGCGCATGCTCAACGAGAATGAACAAGAAACAGAACAGGTGAAGTGATGGCGTACAGTGTGTAACGTGGTGCTTAGAATTAAATTTTATTAAATATTATATTCAGTACGTGACACTTGTATGTTATGGTGAATGGTGGTCTGTTCTATAATTTATAATTGTTTTATACATATTTACAAAGAATGATTATCATCCTGTAGCGATTTCCCTTAAAAGTTTTGGAAGTTAGTGCAGCGCAAAGTGTCAAGTTTTACGTCTTGAAGTTAGGTTAAGGTAAGCTGTATCACAATATGTAATAATTGTCTTCAAACGTTGTCGAAGTTAATCACATTTCTTGTACTTTGATTGCTATAGAGCGTTATTAGGTAGAATAAATAATTGGGACTTATGAGTTTAGCCGGCGTGTTTAAAATCGGCCATGTTGGTTGCTTTCTCATATTTTCAAGTTTAATTTTATTGAGGCATTAGACGTATATCTAACGTTTATGAATACACCTTTTTTTCCTCTATTTTGATTGTTCGTGAATCAAACTTTCGAATGAGAGCAATAATGGTTAGCTACGGGTTTAGCATTTATAAATTCTGATGGATTCGTTTATTTTCCCCAGTTTAATTTAATTTGCACGATACATGTACACCTATATATAGAACCCACGAGACTAATGGCAGTAGTATATGGTAATCACAATTTTATGACCTATTTATTTCTATTTAGTAGGGTATAATTTTAGATGCTGCAAAGCTAAATTTTCCCCAACGTGAAAAAGGCGACAGAGCAATCTTTTGTGCTGTTAAGGATTGGTTGAAATTAGCTACTTCGAAAAGGTCCAGAGCAAAAAACTAATGGAAGAATACTTTTTTTTTTTTTGGTTGAGAAGTTGACAAATAATTTAAGAAATATTTAATTTAATTCATGATTAAGACGCTATGATTGAAGAAGCTTGTTATATTTTTAGAATGTGGTATTAATTATTTTAGTTTTTTGATATTGAAATGTAAGTTTTTTTAAATATATTTTTGTTTTTTAAATAAAGTTATTTTTATTTGACATTTGATTTGTTGTGATCTAATTCATTTTTATAAAGCCCATTTAAAATTATAAACATAAATAATAATTTCTCAATGGTACGTTTATAAAATTTTGCAGAGTAGCAAGTTTAGAAGTTTTGATGAGCAATGAGCACTTAAAGTAAGTATCTACACCGCAATGAGGTCAAGTTTGACACTTCTACACCTAATGATCGTTTGTTCTATAAGTTGCCATCGTCAAAAAATTTATCGTACTCATCTTCTGCTGTCAGCTGGATTGAAAAACTATCATTTGGTAGGTATGTATTAGTTGTCATTCAAACGTTTATTATCCGTCGTTAATACAAGCAGATTAACGTGACAGATCCCGTTGATAAACATTAATTATAAACGTATATTCTTCATGACAGATAATGGTTAAATCAACGTTGCAAAACCCGTGTAAATAAACATGTATAAAAAATGTATATTTTACGTTATTAACGGCAAATAGTTTAACGTTACAAATTCCCGTTGATAAACGGTAATTATAAACGTATATTCTCCATTACAGATGATGGTTAAATTAACGTTGTAAAATCCTTGTTAATAAACATGTAAGAAAAACGTATATTTAAACGCTAAAACATACATGTATAAAAACGTTTTTATATTGGTTTAATTATATGTTTATTCGGGCGACATTTTTACCAAAATTAAACGTAAGGTAGCAGTTTCCTTTTAAACGTTTAATTAACGAACATGTGTTTACTGGGTTGCTGTGTGAAGGTACCGTAGAAGCTTAGAACCCTCACAAACTCAGAAATAGCGCTACGCGTGTGATAGTGTGATAATATCTAGTGATTCTTTTTATAAATATGCTTAAAATGTGCTGTCTCCGTGAGTTAATCGTATAGCCTATGTAGGTGTGGCGAGTGTAGCTCAAACCAGGCGGTGATTTGGGACGTTTATATTTGATATGTCGTGTATTTATTCCGAAAACTTAAAGAGCGAATTAACTTTTGCAGTTATTTCAAGACAATATATCGCCGCACTATACCTCAAACCAAAGTACGATACACTGCATACGAAGGGAAATGGGGTTGTTTACATACTTATTTAGTTGAGGGTGACCGTATTTGCCTGATGTTGAATATTGCTGTTAATTGTTTCTTCTACAAAGATGACCTATATATGGCGACCAGGTAAATGCAGTATCGAATATTATTCCCAGCAAATGTAGTGTTACATTTTGTGCATACAATCAGTCTCTTGGTTTTTTTTAACGCTATAACTGAGAATATTTGAAGAGAACCATTTTCTGCAACTGTACGCGAATTAGTCGTAACTTCTCAACTCGTAGGTGCTATATTTTGAAAAGTCATATCATCGGCATATAAAGCTGCAACAAAACTCGGTTGCAAAGACAGGAGGGCAAATCATTAACGTGAACAATTAACAACGACAACTGTGATAATAGCTCAACGTTTTACTGTTTGCGTGCTGTTGCTTGAATATGATCTTGCCATGTATAAATAAAGCAGTACCTTTAACGTCAGAGTGTTCGAGCTTTTTCAACAACGACTTCCTGTTGACATAGTCAAATGCCTTACTTAAATCGCAAGCCACAAGCCACAAGCTCAAGATCCAGATGTTTGTCTAGTACTTCAGCATTGCCTTTGGGTTGAGCCACCAGAGGTGTGGTCGTCGAACCTTGAACTCTGAATCCATGCTGACGACCAACCAACACTGTGTTCTCCTCAAATAATGTCATTAATATTCTTCTTCCCCCCCCCCCCCTCTCGCTAATATCTTGACTTTGATAAGCAATAACGATATGGGCCTAGAACAGTTGGAACAGTCCACATATTCCGCCTTGTATTGGAGTATTATTTTCGCCCTCTTTACAACTAATGGAGTAATTTCCTGATTTTCTGTTCTGAGTACTGAGCAAACAAAACACTTTGAGGACTGGCGATTATAGAACATATCTCCTTAAGCAAAGGTAATGTCATACCATACACACTGAACGGCAAAATTAAGGAATAAATTCATTAAAATCTGAGCCATTTGTGTTTTGACTAAATGCTCTGATACGTCAACTCTAGTTTTCAAAAATACACATTTTTGCATTAAATTTACGTTTCTCCCACCCCTTCTTTTTAAATACGACGTCATTTACATTTTTTTAGTTGACAACCCGCGTTTCTTAGATAGAGCATTGAATTGTCTAAAGGGTACTATCAACATTTTGATACCTCACATTGTTACATTTTCAAATGTCATTTAAAGAGTGGAAAACATAAACTCTATTTATAAGAACAATCAAGATATAAGGGCTCATATTCAACAAATTAAAGTATTGTTTCTTTAAATATAATGTTCAAAATGCAGTCCACGGACTTCTTGGCAATAAGCGAATCTGTTGACACATTCCTGTTGTACTTTGCGGATCACGTCAGCGCTAATTCGACTCATTCTATACCTAATTCGATTTTTCAAATCTTTTAGGTTATTTGGTTTGTTACAGTTATGATCTTGAATACCCCCATAAAAAATCTAGATGCGTAAGGTCTGGGGACCTGGGGCGCACTCTATTGGTCCTCGTCTACCGATCTACTTGCCAGGAAAGCAGCTATTTAAAGACTCGCGTATAGGACGTGCAAAGTGTGGAGCTGCGTCGTCTTGCTGAAACCAAATATCACCACTTGGTAAATCAGGATCATCTTTATTTGAAAAACTTGCAGCAAAAGCAGCAATAAGCTAATTTCTTAGAAAATTATGATATCGCTGCCCAGTGAGAGTTTCATCGAAGAAGAAAGGACCTATGATTATATGGTGGACTATTTTTGTACACACGTTAACTTTACGAGGATCTTGTGTATGTACTTCAGTTCTCTCTCTCTCTCTCTCTCTCTCTACTCCAATACCTATAATTGTGTTTATCCACTGTGTCATTTAGCCAAAATGATACTTTGTCCGCAAAAAGAATTTGGTGAATAAAGTTTGGGTTACAGTTACATAAATATTGCATTATTTCACAAAAATGCATTCGTGGGCCAGGGTCATCTTCATTAGGTTCGTGTAGCAGCTATATTTTGTAAGGATGGTAATTTTCTAATTTTAATGCACATAATACTGATCGCTGAGAAATGGCATAGTCTACTGCGATTCATCGTGATGCAACATTAGGATTCACACCGACACTTAATAAAATATCAAGTTTTACGTCTTCATCAATATTGTTAGGACGGTCTTCATTTTGCGTGTATTTAACATGTCCAGTAATTTATTCTCAGTTTTACTCACAGTGGATTGGCTGATACGTATATCTGGATATTTTGCATTGAACAAATTGTTGTCTTCTGGTTTTATCACCTGATCCAACAAGGATTAAAATTTCTATACGCTGGGTTTCACTTAAATGTGCCATACTTAATTAACTTTCTAAAGAGATTTATGTTATTAGAAATAACGTTCATTCGACAATGACGTACACCTGATTCTTCTGTATTATTGATCAGTACCTACTTGTGGATACAGTTTTGAACGTTTTATTTACAGAAAATAATCGCATCTTATTGGTTATCTTTTGATTGTTGTTTTGTATATGTGGAGTTTATGTTTTCTACTCCTTAAATGACTTTCATTCGAAAATTTAACAATGTGAGGTATTAAAATTTTTATAGTACAGGTAAAACAATTCAATGATCTATCAAGATAAAAAAAACCGGACTGTCATTTAAAAAATGTCGAGGACATCATATTTGAAAAGCAAGAGTGGGACAAACGTAAATTTTATGCACAAATGTGTATTTTTGAAAACTATTTGTTAGTGCCCTTACTTGGTGAAACCGTTCCATATTAAATACAGTTTTCCTACAATGTCATAGTCCTTCTTAGTTTGTTGGTGCCATAAAAACAGAGTCACGATGTTAATGCACTTTATTCTTAAGCATGTTTATTTTCTCTCTTTGGGAAAAGCCAACTGCTGTGAGTTTTCCTTGGCCCACATGCACACAGTACATATTTCTTGTCGAGTGTTTATTTTTCTCCCAGCTGCGTTTTCAGGTGGCCCAGCAACTTTTTGAAACGTGATTTTTTGTTACTATAAACCTGGATTAGGCTGCTTTGTTGCTTTATGCAATGCGGCCAAATTACCAGAATAATCCAAAATTGTTGTATTTTTCTGCAGCTAAATCGCCGGTGATTTTAGAAATGAATTTTCAAAGCAGGGTGTTAAATTCCTTCTATAATCTTAAAAAGATTTTACTGTCATTACATCCAACATTGCAGTTTAGGTAATCTTGGCTATTACGACCGTAATTTTTTTGTTTATATAGTACTTCTTTCACACGTGCCAATATAATTTTGTGTAAAATATATAATTAAATGTTTAGACGTAGTGAGGGAAATTAACGGTTTTTCTAGCAGAAGTAGAAAAAAAAAGTATATTTAGCTAACTGTCCATCTGATGACATAAACTTTCCGGTAAGAAAATTAAAAGGTGTCAAAGTTAGTTGTTTTCGAGTGCGCTTTATTTATCTAGAAGATAAACAGCAGTTATAAAAGTGGACGATAATGTGGATTAAATTTGCATCATTATGTATACAAATAGACCATTTGTAAAGAGCACGTATCTTCAGCAGGCGCTAATCTAAATATATAAAGCTGTGTTGACAGCAAAGAACAATAAGTTTTAATGTTTTAAACGAGAGCGGCGATGGCCCAAGGGTAAAAACGTGTGCCTCTGAACCGAAGGTAATAGGTTCGATTCCCAGGGTCCTCGCTTTGCTTTTTCAGTACATACTCTAAAATTAATATCAGCCGAGGTTGTGGCATTGTATTTGAGCAAGTTGATTGTTTGCACGTTCCGCCCTTCGTAAAGGGCGTAAAGTCGCCTATCCCTTGTCCATGCGATGTTGGGCACGTTAAAGATCCCCACCCTGCTTACAGAAAGGCAGGGGTTCGGCAAAATTTCCAGGGTAGTGAGGTGAAACTGCTCCCTGGCATCGGTGATTGGCCATAGTCGCAAAATGGACCGACAGACTACTGGAGGGTTAAAGGTAGCTAGTATTACATTACTGCAGCTACTTCTAAAATCGCAAATATTTCGAAAACAGTTGATCTTACCGACTCTCAACAAGTATACATTTTCTGTTACGAAAATACAATGGAAGACTAAATTGTAATCAAAAGCTTTATAGCGATGCTTACAAAAAGGGACCACTATTGATAAAGTTGAAGGATGCTAGAATCACCACTCTCTATCCACTAGAGCCAAATTGGGAATCTTTATTTTTTATCGCTATGAAAAACACATCATTCTAAATTTTTAAGAGAACATGTCAAATACGTACTTTTAGAAATGTCAAGGATATAAAAATTTAATTTCTTACTCTAACACCCTATATCTCTTGTAATTTTGACTAGGGTAGAGGTAATTAATGTAATGTTTTAATGTCAAAAATCTACTGCTGCTCCGTGCACCATTACTTTTGTATTACGCTGTGTATGGATGAGTTTTTGATTAATTGCCTTATTTCAAAATTGCAGTCTATGTATTTATTATATACTTATATCACAACATATGATACGTATAATAACGTTAGACATGACCGTCAGATAATAGTAGAATTTTTTAATAATTACTTTGTTAACTCTGTCAACAAATCAACTAGTAACACCAAAATATATCTCAATTCATCAAATCATATTCCCTTGAATGAACATTGTCTTTTTCTCTATCCTGTGAGTCGAAAAGAGGTTTCAGCTGTAATACGGCATTTTGCGGACAATAATTTTTGTGGTTATGATAGGATCCCATGCTTTAGGGTATTTATGACTCAATTTTGCCCCGACCCACTTTCAAAGTAGTTCCCAACTTCGACCACTTTAAAGGAAACCTGCTAATGATTAAGTTAACACTTTAAAATTGAAGTTAAAATTGTATAATATTAAATAGAGATTTTGTAGAGGCTTTTTCTGATATTAAAAGTTAAGCAAAGTGGATACCTACTTTTTCTGGGTTGATTTTGACCAAAAGCTCACATTTTTCAGACTTTCAGTACAAAATTCTCACACTTTAGATCGATAACTATTAGTTCGGTATCTGGATATGACGGTAACAATAGGTTATTAATGCTGCTGATGAGCTTAAGAAAACCTGATAAGGAAGTTTATCTCAATAATAAACAAGAGTAAGGCACAGCAATAGTTTTTATTAATAGTTTAAAACATAAGCAGTGAGAAAAATGTTATTTTGTCAATGTTGACAATAAGACAGTTACTATTAGTTATTAACTGAACTTCATGACTCTTACATGGAAAAATATATTAATATGTAAGTATCTGGCCAGATAGGTTGATTTGTTTGTCGTAGCTGCATGCCCTGCTTCAAATCGAAGCCTAATGCTCCTTGTTTTATATCTACTATTTATCGTTTAAATATGGAAGAACAAAAAAATAAATAAAAATATTATCGATTTTACTTTGACCAAGAAAGTATATATAATGAAATTCTAAAAAATATTAAAAAGATGGATTTCAATTTTTATTGGCAGCAACCTCTTAAATTGTTAATGTTAACCATGAAAAAATTATTTAAGTACAGAAATTACTGCAAGTAATTTCAGATCATACCTTAAGTAAAAACACTGCTAAATTATTATTAGGTAATCCTATTTCAGCAATGTCACTTCAAAAGACAATCTAAAAAAATGAATGGTTTCTAAATGGCTTTTACTTAATTTCTTTTTGCCCAGAAAAAAAATTAGTCAGATGAAAAAATATTAGGAGATTCATTCAGTTTAAAAGACTCACTGGTATCCTTCTGTTTAATCACCCATTGGTTACCAAAGTTGAAACTTGAGATTGAATATTCAGAGGTTAAATATTTATCTGGACTTAACACCAAAATTTCTAATCCAAGACAATTTTCCAGAAAATATTAAAGTCGATACCAGAAATTTGAATTCAAAATTCCGAAGTTAAAATTGGATGACGAAAAGTTAGCAATTTAATTTGGCAACGATAATTTTATTCGGCAACTCTTGCCGTACACTTTTATTTGTCAACACTTGTGGTGCACGTTTGTAATTAAGAAATAATACTCTAAAATTTTTTAAACTTATAAAAATAAACCTTTTGATGATTTACTTATTAAGTTCGCTCTCCTCCCACTCCTCATCAGGTTGTATAGAGCCAGTCTGGCTTGGAACTATATTCCATCCAGCTGGACGGTGATTAGGGGGGTTTACATTCCCAAATTGGGACGTAATGACCTCCTACCCACATCACTGAGACCTCTCAGTATTACATTATTCCTCTTGAAGGGATTGGAAAAAATACTGGACGGTCACATTAGGGGGAGCATCTTAGTCAACAACCCCCTTAATACCCACCAGTATGCCTACCAAACTGGAAAATCTACTGAGTTAGCACTCAATGACCTCGTTGAGAAAATCACACACTCCCTGGATAACGGGCAGGTAGCGGTGGCTGCGTTTCTTGACATTGAAGGAGCATTTAACAATGCACTACCTAACTCCCTCTACGAAGCCGCTATCGCTAGAGGGGTGGAACCTACCATTTGTGGCTGGATCGGTAGCATGCTTCACAATCGGGCCGTTACTACCACGTTGCAGGGGGGGGGGGGGGTCAGCTTCAGGACTGCGAGGGGGTGACCGCAGGGGGGAATATTATCCCCCCTGCTTTGGTCCCTCTTTGTGGATGATTTTCTGGCTATCCTCGGGCTGTGGGGGGTTGAGGTCCAGGCGTATGCGGATGATCTAGTTATAATGGTTAGAGGTAAATCGAAGAGGAACTTGCAAATACTCCTCAAGATGCACTAAATGTAGTGAACGATTGGTATCGGAGGGATCGAAAAACGTTCATTGTTCCATTTACCAGAAGAAAAAGGTTGGACAAATTAAAACCACTTATTATTATGGGGGAAACGATCCCATTTATGGAACAAACGAAATATCTGGCGGTTACCCTAGATAAGGAGCTCAACTGGAATGTCCAGATAGAGAATGTGAGAAACTGTCCCTGTGGACATGCCGAAGAATCTATGGAAATAACTGGGAAACAAGTCCTCAACAGATGTACTGGCTCTATGTAGTGGTTATCAGACCAATGATAATATATGGAGCCTTAGTATGGTGGACTAAGGCACTTCGTGGTATCGCGAGGGCCAAACTGGCCCAGCTACAGAGGCAAGCTTGTCTGATGATAACGGCGCGATAAGCACCGCTCGATCAACCGCTCTGGATGTTCTCCTAAACATTCCACCTCTTCACATTTGGTTGGAGAGGGAGGCTAGATGGACAACGTACATATTAAAACAAACTGCCGACAGGATGCCAAAGGAAATCAGTCTGGGAGGATCGATGACATTGAGTCATGAGGTTCTGGGAATTATCTCAGACTTGATGCCTACAAAGATCAGTAAAGATCTGTCTTTCGAGATCGTCATTCCGTAAAGGGAGGACTGGGAACGAAACCAAACGACCCTATTGAATGCCTATCTCTGCTGGTATACTGACGGCTCCAAAACTGATAGGGGGCAGAAGCCGGCGCATATGGGAGCAACACCGATACTGGATTGTCAACCAGCCTCGGAAAATACGCAACCGTACACCAGGCAGAAGTGTATGCCATCAAGATGTGTGCAAAGAAATTTATACAAAACCAGTGCACACACAAATCGATAAAAATATACTCAGATAGCCAAGCTGCAATTAAGGCACTTGGTCCCTACCTTTGCAATTCAAAACAGCATGGATCTGTAAATCTGCCCCAAATGAACTGGGCAGCTGCAATGAGGTGTCGCTGGTCTGGATACCGGGTCACCCGGACCATGATGGCAATGTAGCGGCCAACGCGCATGCCAGGGGTGGTGCCCTGGAGGACTTCATCGGACCAGAACCTGTGCTGGGGATATCATCGTGCACAGCGAATCGCACCTTAAAGACTTGGATAGATAGAATGACAATCCAGCAATGACAAAATCTGCCAGGATTAGATCACTCTAAGGCCTTCATAAATGGCCTGTCAGAGTCAAAGGCTAAAAAACTTCTAGAGCTAAACAGACTGAGTACGCTAGTCGGCCTGTATACAGGACACTGCCGCTTGCGTCACCACATGCACCGAATTGGTGTCGACCAGGAAACTGAGTCCCGGCTGTGTACGGAGAGTGACGAAACACCAGACCACGTACTGTGTTCCTGTCCGGCTGCGGACAGGACAAGACACATGCTCTTTGGAAAGACAAAGCTTGCTCCAGAAGATCTGGATCAACTTTCGCCCACAAAAATTATCGACTTCTGCAGGACGCTGGCTTCGTTGGGTGAAATATATACTATTAGGTGTGAGCCACAATATACCTTAAGGTCGCAGTGGAGGCACCAGTATGGCCCACTCAAAATTTAACCTAACCTAACCTAACCTAACCTATTAAGTTGGCAAACACAAATTTATAAGCTTTTATTACAACACTATTAGAATTATATGATTGTTACTATTAACCAGATATGAGTTTGAAATAGCTTTCAAGAGGGTATAGTACCACTATAATACCCACTTTTTTATCACGGCAATCGATAGCCTATAAAATTTGAATGTGACTTTATGCAACTTATCATATGTCTAAATATTACGGTTTTCTAGATATTCAACATTTTATGGAAAATGATAGTTGCACACCCCTAAAACGATTAGCCCCACAAATAAATAATCAGAAAAATGCATGATTTTAAGTTCTCGCTTTCATAATCAAGGACGCAGGTGGATAAACAGAAAATCTTCAAAATTATACAGGGTGAGCACAAAAATCGTTAAAAGTTTGAATCCAAAATATAGAATATCTTAATTTTTTAAACAGAACCAGCCATTTTTCAAAATTTTGTGGGAATCCCCGATTAAAAAGAGGACAAGTTTGTGTTTACACCCCTATACCTAAATCTGACAGTTTTTATGTTATTGACAATTTATTGGAAACTTTTCCGAGATTTCTGCAATTAATAAGTTGGCTATGAAAATAAATTGTAAAAAATTTATCACAGAGTTGTCAAAGTAACTAAGTAGTTTAGCCTGAAACATAATCTGCGATTGTTAAGTTATATTAATTGAATAGTTGTCTGAGTTGAGATGCCTATCAACGATAAAACTAAGAAAATAGTTACAATGGAAAAAAAAATAAGTGTTTAACCGTAGCACCAATAACGCCCAAACACTTTACACATCTATTAGTGCTCTTCGGATACTGAAAAAACTTTTTCTTGGGAATCCTCTTTTGTCGTCGAAGGTGTGGAATATACTTCATTTTTCTGTAACCCCATATGTAAAAATCCACTGGTGTCAAATTGTTGGTGATCCACTGGTCCTCAAATTGCTCTTCCAAGAAATTATTTACAGAACCGCCTTCATGGGGTGGTAATCCATCAAGTTGGTACTAAGGTTGACGCCTCCCTTCATTTGGCAAAGTGTTAAGGTACATACACTGATTTAATATTTGCAAATAAGTTGCACCTAGTTACAATTTAATGTGTAATTATAAATAGTCGGTAAAGTAAAGTAAGACGAATGTACCAGTCAAATTGTTATCATAAATTTTTAACTTCGCTGTCGAAGTGTTCCGAATTGCACAAAAAACATTAAATTGCCATCTGGTTTGGAAATATATATATATATATATATATATATATATATATATATATATATATATATATATATATATATATATATATATATATATATATATATATATACATATATATATATATATATATATATATATATATATATATATATATATATATATATATATATATTTATATATATATATATATATATATATATATATATATATATATATATATATATATATATATATATATATATATATATATATATCTGATACTATGAGGATTCGTATGAGGCTAATAATCTGAGTTATGCTGGTTAAATAATCAATTTTTTGTGAACTTTGATTCTTCTGTCAAAATTACATTATTGAGAAAATTTTCATTCTCTTGGTTCTTAATTAACATACATTCACCTTACCATACCCTTTTTTTTGCGTCAGTCTGTTCAAAATCTTGATTCAAATGTATGTCATACGGTTTGTATTTATGTTTTTAAAGACTGTATGCATTGAATATTTGTATTTGTAATCGTTTTAGGAGTTTGCAGCTGTCATTTGTTCCATAAAATTTTGAACATTTATAAAACCATAATATTTAGGCATTGTACGAGTACTTGTACATTTAAACGTAATTGGTTCTCGATATCTAGGAAGATGGGAGGCAGGTTTAAAGACGTATAAAGGTGTTAATGAGAACCCTCAAAACCAATTATTAGTTTCCCTGTAAAAGAAACTTAAAAACGAAGCGACTGTAAAAAATAGTTAAAGAGAATAGACACAATAATACAAAGATGAATAATTATAACAAATTTATTACTTCAGTTTGAAGGTAAAACACAGTTAATAGGTGCCGACAAAGAAAGGCACCTCAAATCATACTTATGGCAGATTTTATCGCTTCCTAAATCACTAGCGACTAAACGTTACAATATTTTTAAAACCCAGCTTTACTGGCACGTTAAACTCTGAAAAGTTAATTTGACAATTTAAATAACACAAAATTAAATCATTTATAGGTATTTCTCAATTTTTTCATTTACTACAGGAATTGTTATAATTTAATTTCTGAGATCTCGGTTATTGTTGAGAAAATCGTAGATAGCTATCCCGTATGTGATAATATTACCCTCAAATTTTCAAGGTAAATCAATTACTAAAACAAAACATACGTCATACTATTTCACAGGTTCAGAAATGCAAATAATTTCTAAAATTTATATACGAAATCTAGGTAATCGTTACTCAAATCAAATACACAAACTTTTATTTATTACTTCATTAATTAAACTGATTGATTAAGGTATTAAGGACATAACATGCGTGTGTTTTCCAAACTTGAAAAGGCCTTTACAGGCTGGTGTCGATGGTGAGTCACCTGGGTAAGGTGATCTGCCTTTCTTCTGTAGGCCTGACTATGCAGCCGGCCGGAAAAGCGGTGACTTAGATGTCGCTACGACAGCTAAGAAAACTCAAGCTGCAAAACACAGTGAGTGCTCTCCGATACAAGGCCTGCGGAACAAAAAAGGCGGAAACCTTGAATAGCAATTCTCTACCAAAAGATGGAAACCTCTGGGGCAACATCCAGACTCTACGAGCTCCTGCGGAATTGACAATAACTAGCAGCCACACCCCTGAACTGGAATGATAGCCCGCAGCCTTAATGATAGCAGCCATAATCTGGATCTGGAATTATAGCACCCCGGAAACGGAAACAACAGCCAGCAGCTGGAATGCAAGCAGCGCGGAACCGGAACTGGTACAGTCCAAAATCGGAAACCTGTTTCAACAAATTACCAAAAAAAAAAACAACGATAGTACACCTGCTATATGTTATAAAATTGTTTTAAAATAACTCACCCTTCACGGGGAAAGATCCGACATTTTGTGCACAGATACCTAAACAATAGGTATTTCACAAATTTAGTACATAACTGATCACTAAAAAAATCCACAGATCTATATTTAATTTACTATCTTCATTGTCATCGCAGATCCTGGCGACGTAATGTATTGAACCCGTCTTATATAGCCGCTCTGCCGCTTTCATCGTCGCAGACATGTGCTGTGTCGTTGCGAGTCTTTTTATCTCCTTCTCTAAAACTCAGAACGCTTTCTGTATTGAAGAGAGTACACACATATGCGCATGAGACCAGCATTGTTTTAGTTGCTGGCGGAAAATTATGCTTCATTGACGGTTATCAATCAAACTTGTTTATGAAGCATTCTCTAACGGATTTCTTTGTCGGCATTTCAATTATGTCATTCTGGTCATAAATCCTCCTTATTTATGCGTATTTCTTTATGGAAAAAAATTATTTAGGATATATTATTTTCTAACAAAATATAAATATTTATAATTAAAGAGATATTTTAACGCCACATTTTACGATGCTAGATATTATTAAAGTAATATAATTTTAGCGAGAAGTCAGAACGGTGTTTACGTTACAGCGAATTTTCATAAATACTGCAGATCGTATTTAAATCACAATATGTTGTACATTTTAAATCCAAAACAACAAAGACCAGTAGAGTTTAAAAGGAAATGCAAACAGTTGTTAATGCACATGCCTGGTTTGCTGAAAATGTAAGCCGAGCTAAAAAGTCGAGCGTAACAACGTATGATATGTTGCATAGTCACAGTTCAAATTTTGTAGGCTATCGATTCCCACGATAAAAAAAGTTATTATTCCGTTTAAAATAACGAAGATTGTGTCAACTTCCGGTTTAACCGGAAGTGGCAAATCTGTCAAAATATGTTACTTAAATAAGCTGCATTATGTTTGTTACATGTGCAAAGCTTTCAAGAAAACCGTTGAGTGGTTCCCGAAATATGTAGCGTGTAAGTTCCCGGCTGGACACCATGTAGTTTGCAGGAACATTGTAACTGTGATACGAATAGGATTATTGTATAGGAGTATTTTTTTTTCAATTGTTTGTTGTTTTTAAGTATCTTAACGTTAAGGTAAGCATTGTTGACTTACTGGTCTTTGTTTCGTTTTGACTTACCATATATTTCATTATTGTATTCGAGTGGTGAATAAATTTATTATTATTATTATTATTTGATATAAGCGTTGCACTTTCTCAGTATTACTACTGGAAATCTTTTGACCGACCCCCCGCGCGCGACATTGGGGTTCGGCTCGGTGGATGGGGATGAAATTCATCATATACCATTATGTCGATATTATTATGACAGTCTGACTTCCGGTGCTTCAACAGAGCAGACGTGTTTGAAGTCGCCACTTAACTGAGGAATTTTCGGACTATGTGACATGTCTGCAGCAGAACCGCCCTCTGCCCTATGTTTAGGATGTTATTTGGTAATCCGAGTTCCTTTAGATTTCCCATGAAATTTTTGGTGACTATTCCTTCCGCCGACATTACGAAAGGATATATAGCCACCTTCTGGAGCTTCCATATGTTTTTTATTTCATATGCCAAGTTTTCATACTTGGTGATCTTTTCAATTTCAGTTTTCTGAATGTTATGGGACAGCGGTACAGCAACGTCTATGATCACAGCAAGCCTCATCTGTTTGTTTATCAGGACAATGTCTGGCCTATTGCAGTCCACAGTGCGGTCCGTTATCATGGGTCGGTCCCAGTACAGGAGAAAGTCCGCCGACTCCAGCACCACCTCCGGAGAATACTTGTAGTAGGCTAGTGTTGTTGACGGGTTCAGGAGGCTGTATTTATTATTATTATTATTATTATTATTATTATTATTATTATTATTATTATTATTATTATTATTATTATTATTATTATTATTATTATTATTATTATTATTATTATTATTATTATTATTATTATTATTATTATTATTATTATTATGTGAAACGATTTTCTAAACACGATAACTTTCAAATGATTAAAGCTAATGAGTTTATTTTTGGTATGCAAGATCCTTGTGTTGTGACTGTTAAATTAGTTAAATTAGTCGATGATACATTTTTAATTTTTTCCAAGATTTTGTTAAAAATTGTATGATTTCTGTTAACTTAGCAAATGCGATATAAATATAACATAATTTTTTCTATAGTCATTTGGTTCAGTATGACAGCGACTCATGACAAAACAGTTACTGCGGGTTATTAGTTAACAGAAAACGTAACATAAAGCTGTATAAAATGAGTTTTCTTTGATTCTAGTGATACTGTTCAAAAACGTCAGTCAAATTGGTATTTAACATTTGGCAACGGTGAATGCAACACGTAACTAATTTTTATTGGTGTTATTACTATTTTTTATACAAGTGCAATTTTATACTTATGACTTTACGTTGCTTTTTGCACTTCTACTTGTATTAAGGAATTGCTTATCATTTTTTAAACAGCTAGATCTATGTTAATAAAACTTGTTCTAGTTTTTAAGCACGCCTTTATATTATAGTATCCGTCCATGTGTCGCCCCAGCAGTAGGACAATCGCAGGACCCAGCAATTTATCAATTTAGCTCTTATTGAGTTGGCTTTAGTCTGGAATGTATCGTCCCATCGACACTGATATATGATGAAGAAGATTAACATCAGAAAAAATCTTAAAACTTTGTGTAAAAGATTCTCCCTAGATAAGTTCACTTCATACATTTTCAAGATAACGTATAGCCATTTGTAAATTTTTTTTAAAGGCGCTCTCTTCCAAGGTAAGTGTTTTTAGAAAATCCAGAATGTAATTATAAATATATTTTAATTTAGTTTTAGTCACTGATATCTTTTCATTTTTTTCACTCAGGTTGTATCCCCGACTTTGTCATATAAAATAAAAACTGTATTATTTATTTTAGGTAATTATGTCAATTTGTTTATATGATTCGTTCCCCTTTTCAACCCTTCCGCGGCCGTGCGGGGTTATTTTTTTACCCCAGTCTCCGTTTTCTGCTTTTTAAATACATTTTTCAATCCTCATATTTTAAGCAATTAATTAAATTAAAAAAAAAATTTTCCTAATTAAAATTGAAAAAATGTAGGCGGGGTACCGTGCTTACCCCGTACGGGCGTTTATGTTAGGGGTTAAACATACATAAACATACATACATGCCAGAATATTCCAGCTTACAAAATATGCAGTTTCTGTTTAACAATTTGACAGCGAAAATAAAAATATATCATGTAGTACTTGTAGAGATGCAGTTTGTAATATACACTGCTTAACAAAAAGTTAATAAAATATTGTTTCATGATTTTTAGGTAGTTTTCTTGTATTTTTTGTATCTTATATTAAAAATACATCATCTTCTTTTGCTACTTGCCTGTTTTATTTATTTGAATATTATACAGGCTGGTCACTTTTATCTTGCACACTATTGCTATCTTCTAAACCTTTAAAGATACAGAGTCGGTTAGATTACTAAAATATTGTACAATTTCGTACTTGTTAAGAATTTGAAATGAGATTCTTGATAAATCAAGTCGTTACTGAAATATCCTGAAAAAACTGAAAAGTTGCATTTTAGTGAATTTTCTTTAAAAAAATTCACTAAGAGGAGATCTCGACAAATGAGCGCTTTTAGGACCCCTGGAACCCAAATCCGAGGTCGGTTTCAAACTTTATATGTTTATATATATATATATATATATATATATATATATATATATATATATATATATATATATATATATATATATGTTTATATATTTATGTGTCACACCTATAACTAAAAAAATAATGGACCGATTTTGATAAAATTAGGTGAGTACCTTCCTTTTGCGAGTGGCTTGGATAAGTTTGTTAGCCAGGAAAATCCGCCGAGGTTTTCCCGGAAAATTTTGTGCTTTCTTACAAAAAAAATCGAAAAAAAAATATATCTCAGGAATTAACAAAGTAAGGGCAACGAAATTTGGTACACGGGTTTATATCATTATAGGTAAGCTACCTACCAAAATTTAGCGCTGTAGGTAAAGGACAAAAAAGTTACAGGCATTTAAAGAAACATAAATTTGGGTTTTCCTCAAAACGTCAAAGTCGCGATTTTAAACGTCAAAATTGTTAATATTTAGGCAATGAACCTGAAATTAATATAATCTATGGAAGGAAAATGTCTCAAGAATAATGTTTTACAGAGCCTGACTTTTTAGTTTCAATCGTCATTGTCCTTCATTTTACTAAAATATTCCCAGAAAATTTATTTCAAATAGACCCTTTCTCTGATGCTTTAGCAGTAGTGTTGGCTATAGAGTTTATCGTTCAATGGTATATCATTTTTGTCGAATTTTCGTAAAAATCATTAAAGCGCAATATATCCGTTATTATGCAAGTTACGAAAAAAAGTTGTATACATTAATTGTAGGGTGTCTTAAGCTACATCTTAAAAAATATTTCCACAATTACAGGGTGGCCCATAAGTCGGTGGTGATTCAAATTTTCTTTTTTTTTAGTGGATTTTTTAATCGAACACGCCCTATGTTATTGCATTTTTGTATTTTCCATCGAAATATAATACATCTTTGTAAGAAAATAAATTCGGGACGCAGCAAGTGCGTTATGGTAGCGAATTCTCATTAAATGCTTCTAATTTTGAATCAATTTGCTATTAACCTATAAGGTTGACCAGAAAACTAGTTTTTTCGGAAATTTTTGTACATTTTCAAACAATAAAGTTATTTTGATGAAACATGGCACATTATGTCTAATATATAGATTATACTGGTAACCAAATTTGGTGCCTGCTTTCTTAAAAAAACATATTTGCTATTAAAAATATTTTAATGAAAATTCACTACCATAACGCACTTGCTGCGTCCAGACGTTTTCTTATTTCCTCCATATCTTTTTTATTATTTAAGAGAATGATATAATATTTGGTAGCTTCACATGGGTCCTCAGGAGTTATCTACGGCAGTTTCAAAAATTTTCACGCCTACTAAATCATTAGGTTTTCATAGCCAACTTTGAATTTTCTCATGGCAATCATATTGAATTTTTATAACGTTGAATAGAGAGAAAATTACGATTTCAATTATGTGAACCACTGCCTTATCTAATTTTAATTACTACCGCTCAAAAATTTGTTTTTAATGAGAATCGAGCTGCCATGAAATTAAATTGTCAAAATTTTACAGATAATCGAATAATGAAATAATATTACTGTCAGTGTCAACTGTTACAACTGTCTGTTATAGGTAAATAGTAGATTATTATTAAAGATGGCAAGTTATACAATTAGTGAAAAGATATATATATATATATATATATATATATATATATATATATATATATATATATATATATATATATATATATATATATGCAATATATATATATATATATATATATATATATATATATATATATATATATATATATATATATATATATATATATAATGTTTGCATTCGTAGTTTTCGTAACTCCGTGGCTGCATCACGAAGTTATGCAGTTTTGTATCCTGATAGGCGACAACCAAACACGACTCTATTTCAACGTGTAAGCAGTCAGTTCAATGAAGTTGGCACATTTAAAACACCAAACACCGTAATAGGAATGGAACCGTAAATGAAATTAATGTATTGTCACAAATCCAAATGAATTCTGAGACATCGAAAAGAAAAAAATACTTTAATATAATTTATCAAAAATCGGGGTAAAGGTTTACTTTCGGGGCGCGTGTTCGATTTTTATTAAATTTTGTATATAGACGTGTTTTAGGATGTAGATGACGAAAATCACAATAAAAATGAGGGCAGATCCAACTTTTGCAGTTATTTGGACCTTTTTGTAGGAAAAACGGAAGTTGTACCCACTTTTGCGGCATGTTTTTGTCATATTTTACACATTTTCGGGGGTGTTTTGTTTTATATCAAGCTAAAGAAGGGTGTATTCCACTATTCTAATTCATTTTGACATAGTTAGTGAACCCCCTTAACCGCTTATGGGTCTCTGAAAATCACTATTTTTTTCAACTTAGGATCGGTTACACTAAAAATAAACGCTCCGGTAACCATTCTCAGAATTTTATTCTGGAAGACTTTAAGAGTCTCGACGCGTGTGTAGGCCGCGGTGGCCTATGCAGAGGTTGCATTAGTCAACGCAGCCGGATTACGACTTTGTATATGAGCAGTTTATTGTTCATGGATATTTGGGATATTCTGTTAAGAAGTGGAAATAACTTGGAGATGAACATCGAAGCTTTTCGTCGGGCATGTTGGACATGAGGACACCATGTAACATATTTCACGGGGAAAATCCCGAAGTACTTAGCGGAGCCTTGCCAGAGAATTAGACTGTTGCCTAATGATATGTGTATGTGTATCTCCTCTTGGAAAATAGGATTGCTGAGCATTTGTCGGGGTTTATAGCTAGAGATGATTTCCTATACTAGTCTTTCATCTCATCTACGGCAGTTTTTAGACGTTGGGTCATCATCCACGGCCTTGAGGGGCTGCTGAGGATGGTAGTGTCGTCTGCGTACAGTACGTATGTCACGTTTAGGGGCGGTGTCGGTATGTCTGCGATAAATATATTGTACAGCAGAGGGAAGATAGCAAAACCCTGCGGGAGGAGAAGTTTGTTAAAAAATCCTTCATACCAAACCCTGTCAAGGCTTGAGCAATGTCGAGAAATATTGCACAGTTGACATGTTTCTGTTGAATCCTTCGGAGATAATTTCTACTACTCGAATGACTTGTTCTGTGGTGTAGTGCTGGTGTCTGAATCCGCTTTGCTCGTCCGGAAGGATCTGGTATTCCGAGGTGCATGAGGCTAGCCTTTTCTGAATTAAAATTTCGGCAATTTCGCCAATGACGGGAAATAGTCTAACTGGCCTGTAGTTTTGTGGGAACAGCGGGTCTTTGCTGAGTTTTGGGATATTGATAATATCGGCAAGTTTTCACATGGATGGAAAATGCTGAACTCTTAGCATGCCATTCATAATCGTATCTATGAATACTACTGCTACGTGGGCGAGATTTTTCAGGGCTACGTTAGAGGTTTCATCGTATCCCGGAGGTTTACATTTTTTTAGTGACTTGATTATTTGTGAAACTTCTTCGTACGCAGCGGGCTCAATGTTTGTGTCTGTGATGGCGCGAAGCGGGTTCTTGCGACGTGCAACACATCAACGTTGTTATAATTTGGTCTGAATTGCAACTCCAGATGATCCGCGTGTAGAAGATGTTTTGGCCATGAAGTGGCGAGATTGGAAGTTTTTGGCAGCGAAGGGCTTTTGTAATGTGTCATACTTATGCTCCATCGTCCTCTGTAGGTCCGGGGACTAACTAAAAGAATAGGCCCAAGGTAACTCCTGCCTGTCGTAAAAGACGAGTAATTGGAATCAAACACTGGCGGGGGTCTTGTCCATGTGGGCCTGGAGGGAGGCGGATATCTCTGGGGAGTGATGTACACCCGGATTTTGAGGCCTCCACTATGGGCTTAGAAATGGATGGTTGCCCGCTCTTGGTTGTTACTCGGGAGCGGGGTTCCGGATGGGTGCCGCCTTGGGTTGAGTTCTGGCGGGTGTCGTGTGTCTAGACGACCCGGAGGGGGTTGACAACTCTGATGAGTGGTAAACACCCGGAGTTTGGGGCCCCCACTGTGTGCTTCGGAACGGACGGACGGCCTCGCTTGTGCGATGCTCGGGAGCGGGGCTCGATGGGATGTCGCCTTGAGTCTAGCACTGGTGGGTGTCGGGTCTAGACGAACCCGGAGGAGAGCTGAGATCTTTAGGGGTGGAATAAAACTAAGGGTTGAGGCCTCTTCTGTGAGCTTCGAAACGGACAAACGACCTCACTTGGATGCTGCTCGGATGCAGGACTTCATGATACTGCACAGAGTCAAACACTGATGGATGTCTGGTCAAGACGAACTCGGAGAGAGGTTATCTCACTTTGAGCTTTTGAGACGGGCAAGCGACTTCGCTCAGATGGCAGTACATCTGTCAAACAAAGTTTCACCCTCAAGAAAAGATTGACTCCCTCAGGGAGCTGAAATTGATGGGTGAAATCTAAATAATTAGATGTGAGCCACAATAGACCTAAGGTCGCGGTGGAGCGACTGAAATAGCCCACTCACAATAAAATCTAATCTAACTTAATCTATGCTCCATCATCTGGGCCTCAAGGCAGACACAGCCATATAATGAAGTGGAGAATAGCGCGAAGCGTCATCTCTGGGTTTGTGGCTGTTTTAAGATTGTGCAGCAGCCACCACGTACACACAGTACAGCAAGTAGCAGTGGGATGAAGCTAGCGAGAGAAAGCAACCTCTCACCTGGTTAACACCACGGCGAGCATTGAATCACATCACTTGCTAGCCAACATCACTTAAGTCCTGCCGGATCTTGCGTATGAGAGCATCGGTGATTCAGTGGTACGAACGTGTTCCTCTGAACCGAAGGGTACCGGGTTCGATACCATAGTTCTCCTTTCACTTTTTCAGTACATACTGTAACATAAACATCAACTGAGGTTCTGGCATTGTGTTTGAGCAAGTGTAATGTCTACACATTCTGCTCTCCAGAGCGCGCATAAAGAGGTCGGTCCCGTGTCCATGCGATATTAGGCACGTTAAAGATCCCTACCCTCCTTACGGAAAGGCAGTGGTTTGGCAAAATTTCTAGGAAAGTGAGGTGATACTGCTCCCTGGCCTCGGTAATTGGCCATAGTCACGGAAATACACCGACGTTAAAGAAAAAAAATGCGTGTGATGTGTAACTGAACACATAGACCGGTTTCGTCCTGGTTAGGACTCATCAGTTATGTCATACTCACGCTCAGCAAATCGGTCTTAAGGCAGGCATTGCCAGAATATGCAACAAGGAAATTTTCTTCGCCTCCAACATTATACCGCAAGTCCCGGAAGGACCGGACTGTGGTGATTCAACGCCTGTCGTGGTATTAACCAGTAGAGTAGTTGTTTTCGCTCGCTTATTTCTTTTCACAGCTTCCTTTCATGTACTGTGTGTACGTAGAAGCTCAATGGAGGCCTAAAACAGTCACAAAAACAGAGACGGTGTTCGCGCTATTCTAACTTTAAAACGATTTTTCATTTTCCGAAACAAATTTCGTTTGTGTTTGTTGATTCTATTTCTAAACATTGTAAAGCTGGAAATATAATTAAATATTGAAAACCTAAAATTGTTTTAGACTCAACATGTCTGAGGCTATGAACATTGGTATGATAACCAGTGTCGATGTTGGAGAAAAAGTAGTGGTGGGTCTGTCAGTAGAAGATATTGGAGCCTCGATGCAAAAATTTGGATGGCAAGATTATCTCATGTTTTTATTCATGTTGTTAATATGTGTTGCCATTGGACTTTACTACGGTTTCTATCATGCAGCAGCCAACAGTCAAGAATACATCATGGGTGGAAGAAAAATGCACATTTTTCCAGTGTCCATGTCTCTAATAGCCAGGTAAGACTAACCATTTTTCTCATTTGGGTTAATTTGCTGTATTACCGTAGATTTCACAGCGATAACTTCAGGAAATTTAAATTATTATAATAATATCAATGGGTACGTTCACCAGGTGCCAACAGTTTCATAGTTGAGTGAATGTATTCATTCACCGGTACTGCTCAGTTTCAGATCGAACTCGGCTGTTGCCGATTTCTCTCAACAAAATTAATTTTCGCTGACTAACTCAACATAATCCACTTGTACCAACCTCATTGTGATGACAATATATTTCCAACGTTTTGGATGAAAAGGGCGAAGTCGATGTAATTTATACAGACTTTTCAAAGGGCTTCGATAAAATTAATCATGAGAGCAATTTGTCGAAGCTGGACAGGCTGGGATGCTCCTCTCAATTAATTATTTTTTTCGTTCCTACCTTCAAAACGGAACTTATTACGTGGTCTATTATGGTGGTTATCATTCCGAAAACTTTGTTGCAACGTATGGACTTCCTCAGGGTTCAAACTTGGGTCCTTTGCTTTTCTTTATTTTTGTAAATGATCTACCTGCGACGCTTGGGTGCCATTTTTACAAGATAAACTTGTTTTACAGAAACCAAGCTTCACCTAAAAATTTTTTGACCCAAAACCTTTATTGATTTGGCAACTTCGCACAATTCAAGCTTTGACTCAATTTCCTTGGCGCTCCGGTAACCATTCTCAGTATTCCATTCTAGACTATTTGAAGGGTATTGATGTGTGTGTCGGCCGCAGTGGCCCCTGTGGGAGATCCATATGTCAAGGCTAGTCGGATTATGACTTTGTACATGAGCAGTTTATTATTCATAGACAATTTGGAGTTTCTGTAGTAACGTGGAAAGAACTTTGAAATGAACATCGAAGCTTTCCGTCGGGTATGTTGGACCTGTCGCCATAAATGCTAGTTATCTTCTTTATGACCGATTCCGCAAGCATTTGTGAAACCAGAAAAAAGCCGCTACGTCTGTATTTAGTGTGAATTTGGTCATCTAGTGTACAATTACTGGTTCCAAGACTCACATAGTAGCTTTTGTTTTTAATTTACAGTTTTATTTCTTTAACAACACATAAAACAAAATTTCGTTTTGTTTCAGCTTTATAAGTGGAATATCTCTGTTAGGCATCCCAACAGAAATTTATGTCTATGGAATACAATATGTCTATATACTTTTTGGTGTTTTTATTACAACAATTATAATAGGAACCGTGTATTTACCAGTTTTTCATGATTTACAGTTGACTTCCACATACGAGGTAAATTATTCCTAATTAAACTGATTAAGAAATGAACGTATATGCATTTAAAGTAACAATATTAACATACATTTTATTTACAGTACCTTTCCAAAAGATTTGACGTCAGAGTGAGGCTCTTTGGATCAATATTATTTTGTATCGGTATGGTGAGTTAAGCACAATGCGTTAAAGGCAGTAATAAACCATAATGAATATAAAACTATTTCCAGTCTAGTAAAAGTAGATGTTCATAATAACAAAAAGTCCGTACGCAGCAAATGCGCAATGGGAGCAAATTTTCGTAAAGTCTTTCATAATATGAAAAGTCACATAAAAATTTACAAAATTATATCTTCCAAAATAATGAAGCTGTCTCGATCAAAATTAGTAGACATCTTGCCTTTATAAAGTTCTATTACGTACCAAAATTATTTTTCTAGTTATACAGTGTTGAGTTATTAAGAGTAAAAAAAAAAGATCAAAATGCGCTATCATAACGCACTGCTTATCGATTAAAAGATTCTTTAAAACTTACTTTGTTGAATGAAAAATATAACGCTTTCCAATCACACACTCTAATACTTAAGCTACCGCCAAAACATCTCAGCGAGGGTATATTTCAAATAAATTTTCTGCAAATGTTTTAGTTAAATCATGAACAATTTGTTTGAAAATAAAACTTTAAGACGTTGTTAAATACATTTTTTGCAATATATGTGATCCGTGATGCTCACTCGTTTCAGATTCTTTGTTTAAAATTACCAATTTTGCGTTTTCGCTTTAAAGTTAAAAAAAAAATTTCAAACTATTTTTTAGTACTTCTTCATTTTTTTGTACAAAAAACTTAATCTTGGTCTCTACTATTTAATAGATTTTGTTAACCACATATACCTAAGCGTTGATCCGATCCTTCTTTGACCCCTTGCTACCAAGTTTTCAAATGCTCGTAATTTTTTTCTTACAACTTAGTGATTTGAAGTTTGGCATGCAATAAACTCTATATATATATATATATATATATATATATATATATATATATATATATATATATATATATATATATCTATATACTTATATAACAAACAGGGTGATTCCGGAGAAATGGAAAGTATTTCAGGGGTATATTCAGGAGACCAAAATAAGAAAAATAAACCCATAAGTTACAAATCAAATGTCAACCATTTTTGAAACAACAAACTTTCTTCTAGACCTCAAGCCTGCCCCTTTTTAACAAATCAATCACATGTCACCTAGATGATATGTGCAGATCAATTTTGAATGATTTGTCAGAATTTGTTATACGTCAGTTTGACACGCGATTATTTTGTTTGGGAGTGGATGAAGTGGTTGATGTACGACACTAGAGTATGATTAAAAATGCAATTTGGGGGTCTTTTAACCATCCAGGAAAAGAGACAAAAAACATTAGATGATCAAATATATTTTTCCATGGCTTCTTGATTAAAAAATACTGGTTTTAACATAGTCGTGGCTAGATCGAAAATGTCAAAAGTGGGCATATGATTTATTTAGAGCGTCATTTTTCATCAGGTATAGCAAAAAAATACCGGAGGTCCAATTTAAAAATCAAAAGTTGCAGACCTTTCCGGTGAAACCGAACGTGTCCGAAAACAACCAAATACGTTAATAGATCTGGATTTATGTCATATACTAACATACCAAATTTTATTTTTTTATCTCAAGAAATAAAATTTTATTGGGGTGAGCCACTTTTGAAAAACACCCGGTATATACATTATTATTAATATTATATTTATTTGTGTAAAAATTATACAATGAGTTAACAATTTAAGTAATTTATGAAAGAAACTGCATTAAAAGCTGGCAAAACTCTCTATATGACGTCACATTTAACAAATGTCAAATGTTTATCATATCTTGTAGTAGTATATGATGGTTTTGACGTATTCTACACACGACGTCACAAAGTAGTATATATATATATATATATATATATATATATATATATATATATATATATATATATATATATATATAACCCCATTGAAAGAATACAAAGTATTAGGTATCTTGGTGTTGTTGTTGACCAGCACCTCAAGTGGCATGATCATATTGATTACATTAACAAAAGGATGAGAAACTTAATCAGCAAATTCTACTCACTGAGGAGTGTACTTACGATAAAAAATCAACTTGTGTTATATAGAGCATTGGTTGAGTCGATATTTTTGTATGGCATATTGTCCTGGGGTGTATGTTATGAGAGTGCTCTTTCCTCCCTGCAGATCACACAAAATTTCATACTGAGGGTCATATATAAGAAAGATGTCCAATACCCGACTAAATTGCTGTACAACTGTGACAACAAAATATTGGACCTGAGAAGCTTATTTGTGCTAAAAGCACTAAAATATATGCATGTACACAGTGCAAAACAGGCAAGATTGACACATGGTTATACAACGAGGACTCGTGTAAATGATGCTTCTCAGCGATCCTTGTGGTACTACGGCCCAAAGTTTTATAACTTAATACCTGGAGAATTAAAGGGACTGATACATTACAAGTTCAAGAAAAAGGCTAAAGATTTCCTAATACAGAGAAAAGTTTCATTCCTGGCGATTGTTAATGGATGATTGGGCATGTGTGAGTGAGCAAGCGAGTAAGTGAATGGCTAAGTGCTTGTGTGTAAAGATCTGTATGTGGCTGTATATGAGTGTGAGAGTGTGCCTGGGGAGTGATGGTATGGTATACAAGGACATGGATGTGGGGTGGTATATGGACGAGAGTAAGAGTGAATGGTTCGTTGTTTGTTTTCCTGTTCTTTTTTCTTTTTGTTTCTGTGAGTGAATGGTTGAGGATGAGGTGTAGAGGGGAAACCTAACGGTGCTGTGATAAATGTGCTGTGGTAAATATTTTTGCGATAACTTCAGAAGATGCTTTGGCACAGAGGGGAAGTGGGGGATGTAATGTTCCATGTCTGTATCATACGGCCGCGCGATCGATGTGCTGTGTATTTTGCTTCGTGAAACTGCTTACTTTTGTATTGTTCTTCTTGGAATTTCACCTGATGCTTATAGTCGTAGAAGTGTTGAGCTTTAAGAAATAAAGGTAGTCTGTTTTGTGTGATCTTAGTTTTGTTTAAGTATTGGTGTGGAGGCTGTGATTGTTTTCAAGTTGCTCATCGGCAATAGAGAGGCATGGCTCTGAGCGTCATAAATTGTGTAACTTGTAAAAGTGTAAAAGGCATACACAAGTCAATAGACTTAGATGTTTTAGTTGATATGTAAATAGACTTGATATGTATAAGCTTGTGAATGTATGGTGTGAATAAATTTTCAATTTTCAATTTTCAATATATATATATATATATATATATCGTACCGATAACTCAAAAATAATAGATCGATCTTGATCAAATTTGGTGAGTACCTTCCTTTTACAAGTGGCTTGGATGAGTTCGTTAGCCAGGAAATTCGGACCAGGCTTTCCTGGAAAGTTTTATGTTTTCTTTCTAAAAAAATTGATATCTCCGGAAATAGCAAAGTGAGTAACTAAATTTGGTACGTGTATTTGTATTATAAAGAGTGAACCATGTACCAAAATTTAGGTCTCTAAGTTTAAAGACAAAAAAGTTACGGGCAGCTAAAGAAACAAATTTTGGAGTTTTCCTCAAAACGTCAAACTCGCAATTTAAAACGTCAAAATTGGCAATGTTTAGGCAAAGAACGTGAAACAAATACGGATTGTGAAAAGAAAATGTTGCAAGAAGAGTGTTCTGCGAACCCTTAAGTTTCAGATTCAACCGTCAATGCCCTTTATTTTACTAAAATGTTTACAGAAAATTCATTTCAAATAAAACCTTTCTCGGATGCTTTGGCTGTCGGTTTAGTTAAGTTGATGCTTTTGCTGTAGGTTTAGTGAAGTTTATGGTTAAACGGTCTATAATTTTTAGCTAATTTTCGTAGAACAAATTCGTTACTGCATTTTAGCATTTTTTATCGAAATATGATGCATGTTTGTAAGAAAAAAAATCTGGACGCAGTAAGTGCGTTTTGGTAGCGAATTCTTATTAAATCCTTCAAATTTCAATAACTCAATTTGCTATTTACGTAAGTTTTGTTGGTTAGGAAACCAACATTTAACTTTATTTTCGGAAAATTATTTGTATGAACGCAGTAAGGGCGTTTTGGTAGCGAATTTTCATTAAATGTTTCAAATTTCAATAACTCAATTTGCTATTAACCTAAGGTTCATTGGCTAGGAGACCAGTTTTCTCGGAAACATTTAAAGTTTATCTTCGGAAAATTTTTGTACATTTTCAAATAATTATTTTGATAAAATATGGTACATTATTCCTAATATATAAGTTATACCGGTAACCAAATTGATGCATGCTCGCATTAGAGCGATATATTTGTAATTATTTTTATATACCGTAACATTTGGTGTAGACAGCGTTAGGTGGTTCCTCTTTGTTTTCATTCTATGTCATTTATTGATCCTTTTATTTAAGCTTAGTTTACCCATTTGAAAACTAGTATCTTTTTAGTGAATTTTCTTTAAAAAAACATCACTAATGAGGAGATCCCGACTTTTGAATTTTGAAAAAATTCCTTCATATATATATATATATATATATATATATATATATATATATATATATATATATATATATATATACGGGCTGTTTCAAAAGTTGTAAATTAAACTTCACACTAAGATAGGCTAGCTCAAGCCCTTTCAGAAAAACTCTATATGATATTATCCAAAAGCCTACGGTTTTCATATTGACAATTTTATGAAAAAAAAAATGAAAATTGTCAAATGTTAAGACATCGTGGACAGTGAATTACTTTTAGAGATATTGATAATGTTTTATACCATTTTAGAATCTCCATAAAACAGGGAAGTTTTTGAAATTATGAGCCAGTAAATTTTACTAAACTTTGTTTTGAGTACGCAGGTTTATGCCAAATCTAAACAAATTGGGGAAGAAAAATCCGATTTTTTCTTTATTTTTTCTTCAAATGTTCTAAATAATAACACAAAATAATTCAGATTGATTCCATAACGCCATTATTGAGGATTAACATGCGCAAAGATCAGTCTGGACTTTTTTTGTGTATGCGGAGGTGTTGGAAATACAATTTTACAATTTTCATTTTTTTTTTCATAAAGTTGTCAATATCTTGAAAACCGTAAATTTTTTGATAAGATCGTATAGGGTTTTTCTGAAAGGACTTGAGCTAGCCTATCTTAGTGTGACGTTTGATTTACGACTTTTGGGACAACGTGTGTCTATATATATATATATATATATATATATATATATATATATATATATATATATATATATATATATATATATATATATATATATATATATATATATATATATATATATATATATATAAGATAGTTCGCATTCAGTTCAAGATTCCTTCAAAAGTCGTAATCTCTTTATTAGTAAATGTTTTCTAAGAAAATTCATGAAAACCCGAACTATAATATTAACAACAATATAGTACCGATACCGATAATTTAATAGTTATCTCTCTACGCAAAGACTTAACTATAAGTACAACTAAATTATACGGACATATGGTTCTAAAACATCAAAACAAAAGTGTTTAGACAGATTGACCTATTAAGATTCTCAAAAAGTTATGACATTAAAATTTGTGAAACAATTACTGAAATCATTACCAAAAACATATATTGTTTAGAAAGTATTTTTGGACACATTCTAACTTTTTTCGCTGTTATGATTAGTAAATTGCGGGTCTAGGTTTTTATTATAGCTACATTTAAGTCTCTGTATGTATATCACTTTATGTAATATTTTAATTATATTTTAGATAACTTGGCTTCCAGTTGTGATATACGTCCCTGCACTTGCATTTAACCAAGGTAAGGTGCCATACAATTTACAGGTATTTTTTATTGACACAGGTCATTTATTATATGTGATTTATGTGTGAAGATTGGAACCTGTGATGAGCATTCATAAGTATAATTTGGAGAACCCAATTCATCACAATCTATAGGGTGGCCACTTGAAAACGAAACAGGCGCGTTTTAGCGTACTTATCAGGATTTTGTTGAAAATGTCGTAAAGAGGTTAAATATTTTTAAGGGGCAAGATCTTTAGGCTTATTTTCAACATCGCAACACTAACCCTTAATCGGTGCTGTGATCCACCCCTAAAGTCTTTAAAGACAGGGGGGGGGGTCAGGTAGCACATCATTTTAGAGCTGGTGTATATCTCTTTTGAACCATGTCTTATTTTTCAATTAAAAACAGAGTCATAAAAATATGAAAGGATTTTCTTTAATTTGCTCCAAGTATCGTAGCGTTTTGTGGATTATTTTATCTCATTATCACTGACGAAAAAGTGAGTGTTGATAATTTTACTTCCACATCGCCACAAAGTGTGAAAGTATCACATCGGCAACAAAAATTTTAAAAAAAATTCACTTAAACGTCGTAAAAAGTATCAAAACATATAACCGATCGGTATGTCTGTGTGTCTGTCTGTTTGTAGCAACGATAACTTTAGAATGAGATATCATCTTCAAATTTGGTACACAGTTAGCATTCGACAAACGACCGAATCGGATTGTTTTTGGGTAAAATCGCTTTAGGGGCCAGGGGATGAATGGGGGGTGATTTGGTGAAAATTGTTATTTTTTGGTTAAAACTCTAGTAATATGACGTTTTAGGGTTTATTTATTAGAAAACTTTTAATTTCATCAAACATCTGGTATTCTGTGCTGAAATTAAAGTAGGGGTAGAATGTGTAGGGGTGGAATATTGTTCACAAAAATTTCGAAATTGTTTTTGCTAATACGGCATAAAAGGTCTCAAAACATATAGAAAACTTGATTCTGGAATGAATTTTTTTTGTCTGTCAGTCGGTCGGTCGGTCGGTCGGTCGGTCGGTCGGTCGGTCGGTCGGTCGGTCGGTCGGTCGGTCGGTCGGTCGGTCGGTCGGTCGGTCGGTCGGTCTGTCGGCATGTACGATTGTCTGTTAATCGACGCAATAATTTTCGAACGAATTGAGATATCATCTTCAAATTTGGTATCTAATTAGCACCCGCAATTGTTTTTGGGTAAGATCGCTTCAGGTGGTAGGGCATAAATAAGGGGTGATTTGGTGAAAATTGACATTTTAAAAATAAAATTCTAGTAAAATAACGTTTGCAAAGTTTGGGTACAGGAATACAAATATTTCCTTTGTGGTCAAGTCATGGGCCCTAAATTCAGTCCATGAGATTGGTTTTCTGAAGAGAATAAACTATCAAATTGTTCTCCTCGGTTACTTTATTTGAGAATAAACCTTAGTGTACGAGTGATTTTCATTTAATTTGTCCACCAGGTTAGTTACTTGTGCAGTTATTCAGCAAAATGGGTGGTCGATTTCACAGAGGGTGGAAATGATTTCACTTTTTTATGTAAATAATCAATGTGCTGATAGAACAGCGGCATTATTTAATCAACAACATTTAGATAAGCATGTTAATCGAAAATATGTTTTGGAGTTGGTGACAAGGGTTCAAGAGATTGGGTCTGTGTGCAATAAAAAGCTAAAGAGAAAGGAAGCGATAGAAGCGACTGTTTTTGGTTATGCTGCTTTGAATCCCAGGATGAGTAGAAGGCAACTGGAAAGTAAATCCGGTTTTGGGTGAAGTATCATTTTGAAGCGTCATAAATTCTACCCATACAAAATGCATCTTGCACACGAACTAAATAAAGATGACTTTGACCGCTGTCTGGACTTTTGTGAAGTCGTAAGTGAACGATTGGTGAATGATCCGAATCTTCTTTTTAATACTTGCTTTTCCGATGAGTTTTCTTTTTTCTCAACGGTACCGTGAATCGTCATAATTGTCGCTATTGGGCCGATTCTAATCTCAGACTATTTCACGATAATCATTCACAACACCCGAAAAAATTCCTTGTTTGGGCTACAATTTTTGGTGACCATATTGTTAATCCTTCTTTATTGTAATCTAACTGGATAAATCTACTGGGAGTTGTTGGAAAACATCACTGATCAAATGTTCACTGACATTACCGAGAATGATGAGCACTATCTAGAAGACCAGTTAGTATTTCAGCATGATGGAGCTTCTCCACACTATGCTTTGCCTGTTCGACAATACCTCGACCACCGATTTCCAAATCGGTAGTTGGGAGTTTCATAGATTTATCACCACTGGATGTCTTTTTGTGGGTCACATAAAAAGTAAAATTAATTCTACTTAGCCCGATTTCTTATAAGATTTACGGCAACGCACGGTAAACGAATGCAGCCATATCACCTCAGAAATGTTACAGAATGAGATCCCACGTTTTGAACAAAGCTTGTACTATTGTATGCAGGCTGGTGATCAAAATTCTAAACATTTGATAAACTGGCATGTAAGTTTTAAATAATAAATTACCCACATTTAGAACCCCGTGCTTCAAATTTAAAAATAAAGCACCGCTGAAAAGAGATTTACACCAGATCTAAACTGATGTGCTGTTTGACCTCCCTTGTCATTTAAAATTTTATATGTGGATCGCACCACCGCTGAAGGGTTGGTCTTGCGATGTTGAATATAACGCTAAAAGTCTTCTTCCTTGAAGCAATATTTACCTCTTTGAGCGATTTTGAACAAAATTACGATAAGTGCCCTAAAATGCGCTTGTTTTGTTTTCAAGTGGCCACTCTGTATTTTTTTTTTAGATCTGACGATCGTTCCACTAACAAAGTTAGCGTCATCAGAGGTATAAATAAGCTAAGGTCTGAAAAATGTATTGTGATGAATTAGGTTCTCCAAATTGTACTCATTATTGTCTAAAATAATTAATTAATTAAATCGCTTTCGTTGCGTACAGTAACACAAACAATGTGTAAGAGCTGCTAGTGAAAAACACTATAATACATTATGATGCAAGGGCAACAACAATTAATGAAAAACACTATGTTATTTTTCAATTGCAGTTTTTACATCTAGTGCTTTCCGATATGTATCGAAAGAGTTGGCAAAAGACTTTGGGTCGTAGTACTGCTACGAGATGGCGCGGTTGCGTAAATTTCACGCCTTTATTTAGACTAGCTTTAAGTAGCAATGACCGGTGGTGTATATCCAATCTTCCAATCTGAACATAAACTGATAAACTGATTCATCCCATTTAGAACAAAACGGGTCTTTGTCTTTGCAATGCATATCTGGCATTGTAGATTGTCTAAGGAGTCGAATAAACCTTTGGCCTCTCAGCGCCTTTTTCTAATAGTTTCCCAAAAAATTCCGTCTTTTTATGTAGGCCACCATCTCATTGGAAGCTATTTTACATATTTTTTGGGGCGTTAAAGTTACCCCTCCAAACTCTTTGACTCTTTTGCAGAACTAGGCCATCCAGTCACATAGCAACTGTTCTGTTGTTTTTGCTGCGTCAGTGCAGTATATGCAGTTTTCACTGTCCACCTTCTCAATTTCTTAAGGTGATACCTTACTGGGGAGTGTCTTGTGAAGAGTCCTGGGATTATTCTCAAGTGGTTCCTGTTCAATCCAAGGAACAGTTCAGAATTATCAGTTGATATGGTGATGGACCGTTTTGCCTCCCCTAAGCCTGGCGTTTTCCTCCAGTATGACAGCATTTGGTTCTTCCCACAAATATCAAGTTCATTTCTTACGTGGCTTTTTGTTAGGCCACAATAGGGCTCTGAACCATAGATAGATAGATAGATAGATTTATTTGTCATGAGCTGATACAATGGTTCAGATAGACACGTCGATAAAATTACAAAAACATAAGAATCAATAAGTAAAATAATCACATAAATACAAACAGTCACACACTATATCACTGTAAAATCACAAATAAGACACCAAAAAGACTAAATATAAGAGGCATCACAACAACTATGATGACCTTAAGTGATTTTCGATTTTCGGCAGAATAAAAACACTGTGAATACAGATACTGCTTAAGCTATCTCTTGAAGTGCGCCACAGTACGACAATACCCAATATGATTAGGCAGCAGATTAAAATAATAAGAACCCGCATAAAATGAATTAATAGGATTATTCAGATATATATTATCCCTAAAGCGAATGTTATAGCTATGTAAATTGTAATTGTGAGGCAAATTATTTCTTTTCTTAAATACATTACACATTAGCTTCAGTAAATAAACCTCAACAACTGTCAAATTTTTATTATTTTTGAAAACCTCCCTACAAGATTTACGAAACAGAAGGTTAAAAATCAGGCGCATAATGCGTTTTTGATGTAGCATCCGTCGCCTAACCCCACGACACAATGTTATAATTTATAGCTGACTGGCCAAGAGCATAGTACGCAGTCAACAGGCCATCTAAATTAAGGTAGGACTTTAAAGTCTTTAGAATGTAAAAACATCTGTTTAGCCTGGAGCAGACTGCATCAACATTACTGGACCAGGAGGAAACTCTGTCAATTATTGTTCCCAGAAATGATGTGGAGGCAACACAAGTTAAAGATTGAAGTTAACACTAATGTCAACACGCGGAGTCAACTTAGTTTGAAAATGCAGCAATTGCGTCTTGTGATACTTTAAAATCATAGTGTTTTTTGTACACCAGCTGCTGAATTCATGTAGAACGTTATTAATTTTGTTATAGAGGGATGGAAGCTTTGAGGCTGAGACTAAAATTGACGTATCGTCATCGTACATGAATACCAGTCCATTTGATATATGTTTTGGCAAGTCGTTAACATAAACCAGGAACAGCAGCAGGCCCAAAATGCTTCCTTGTGGGGCGCCAGTGTTTATGACTTTGAGTCTGATAAGGCATCTCCCAGCCTAACAACAAGTTTTCTGTTAGACAGAAACGACCGAATCCAGTTGTTGTTGCTGCCCTAGTCGCAAGGCTATCTGCTTCCTCATTTCCTTCAATGTCTTGATGCCCTGGTACCCACATCAAAGTTACTTTCTTGTTTCTAGCCAGTTGCTTCGAGGATTTTTTGCATACCCAAGGCAGTTTATACTCGGTTTTGAAAGATCTCAGAGCCTTTAGTACTGAGTGCCTGTCTGACAGGATGTGTATTTCTCTCTATTTCTGAGTCTTCTTTATATGCACTCCTATACACAACCATTTCTGCTTAAAGATGGTGAAAGCTTTTCCTAGGGACCTAGCGAGTCTAAAGTTGGCCCCTCCTATCCCCAGTCCTGCTTTCTTCATTTGTTTAGACCCGCCTGCATACCATACAGATGAGTTGTTTATCGGCCTTGCACTGTCTCTGTCCGATGATTGGTGGTCATTTATGATCACGTGGAATGGAATTATGAAGTCCAGCTTGGCTGGCATTTGGTGTGTTGGTTTGGCGAGAATAATTACCAGGATTTTCAAGTGGCCAACCCAGTCTCCCGGTTTGAATTTGTCCGCTTGGAATAGTCTTGAGGCACTTAGTTCTGCCCTTCCCTCTTCACGCATATGTCCAGTGGAGCAAGATTCAGCATTGCCTCTATTGCAGCTGTAGGGCATGGTAGCACTACTGTCACTGTTTAATTACGTTTTGTACTGATGTACCACATTTAATTTGTTTTTGTTTCTTGATTAGCTCGAAGGACCTGATTATGTTTTGTTAAATCAAACGCTGATTTTAGTAACACTTAACGTTTAATAGCAAACTGTAAACTTATACAAAATTACTTATATTATGGTATGCTTTAGAGTCCATGAGAACTCTACGAAATGAGTAGTGATTATGCTATCACAAGCGTGTTGCTTGTGTCGAGTCTATAGAAAAACTGCCTTGAATAAATATCGAATTTTCCTACGCTATCTACCTGAGATAGGTTAGCAGACTTATAGTCAATTGTAAACAAGAAATGACCCTTGTATGGTTATTCCTAACCATGTTTAAAATTGCGATGTACAGATGGTAAATATCATAACAAAGAAGGCTACTAAGAAATATGTAAATTTGAGAGGTCTAATCCTCCAGACGAGACATCTCAACAGTCACATATGGCATACTACGTTATTAATTCCTTGATATTTATTTATGACAATGTTTACTTGATAAACTGTCTATATATACATTTATATAATACTATTTTGCAGTTACTGGTGTAAACGTTCATTTAGTGACACCGATAGTTTGTGCAATCTGTATATTTTATACATCTGTGGTAAGTTTCTAATTCGGAAATAAAACATTTGTGAAAATAAAAAGTTTTTTTTAGGGTGGTCTAAAAGCAGTTGTGTGGACTGACGTAATTCAGACTATAATAATGTTCGGCGCTATGCTACTAATTGTGATTAAGGGCACGCTGGACATTGGTGGCTTCAACACCGTATGGAAAGCAAACTGGGAAAGCAGTAGAATTGAAGGACCAAAGTAAGTAGGCAAATAAAGGGTCTTTTAAACCTTAGTTCCTTCCGAAAATTAAAAGACGGTCTCAACGGCAACGGTTTGAGCTCGGATAAAATCGAGCGGATCGTTAAGTAACAATTGCATTCTTAACGCATTTTGGAAGTAAAAAGATTAATAATAGTGAGATCATCACTAACATTTCTAAAGATTTCTTGGATAAAAGAAAACTCCGCCATCGCCGGTCACAAGCCCGGGTGAAAAAGGAGGAGGGGGTGGAGTAACAACCACGTTAAAAGCCAGGATCCGTCTGGCCCGGGATACAGCAACTAGCAGGTGGTAGTGGAAATTTCCTTTACGTGATAGTAGAGGATTTTTTTCACGCCCGAGGAGGTACCACCCCATGCATCAAGGGGCCGGTGAAGTCCCAACGGACGTTTCCGGTTCTGGTGTATGCCTCGGTTTCCCTTATAAACAAAAATGATGATGGCTCCTCCTTGTACAAAAAATTCCGGAAGTAAAATACCCCTCCATTCGGATCTCCGGGAGAGGGGTGTACGGGGGGCGCCAACATCAAGATTTAACATATCCTTTTCCAATATATGTGGCCTAAATTCTAACCTGAACTCCGTCCACCATTTCCTCCAGGCTAATAGGCCCCAACTCCTCTTTCTCACCGAAACCCAAATCAGTGCCAAAACAGCCACTAATCATCTTAATTTCCCGGGGTACGAGCTCCTTACTTCCTTTAGATTGCATGGAGGCGTGTGCGCATACGTCCGTAGCAATCTACCCTGCACCAGACTTCCCAATTTAGAAGCTGGAGGAAAAGACATTCTATGGATAAAACTCTCTCTCAGGGCTGCAACTAAATTCATCTGTTGCATTTACCGGTCACCTTCTGACAACAACTTTGTCCAGCTCTTTGATTACCTTTCTGAAAAAATCGACCATCTGATTTCTGAATATCCTTCCTCCGAGGTTACTATTCTTGGTGACTTCAATGTACATAATAAGGAATGGCTAGGATCTTCCAAAACCGATCCACAAGGGAGAGCAGCGGAAGCCTTTGCAGTCAGCAATTCCTTAGCCAATATGGTTCAGCAACCTACTTACTTTCCTCGCATCCGAACACACAGCTCAAATCCCTTGGATCTCCTTCTTACTACAAACCCTGAATGCCTGAAAGATATCAGTCACCGCCCCCCTTGGTCGTTCAGACCACGGCATGGTCACTGCTACCTGCACAATGCAACCCGAGGTCACACAGTCATCACACCCACGTATCGTTTGGCACTACAACTCCGCAAACTGGGACGAAATGCGGGATTACTTTTCCTCATTTCCATGGGCGTCTGTCGGCTTCTCTCATCCTGACCCCTCTGATATCTCACAAAACGTCACCGAAATTATCCAAGCTGGCATGGAATTATTTATCCCACGTACACAGAAAACCTCTTCAGCCACTCAAAAGCCCTGGTTCTCTAAATCCTGCGACAAGGCCAGACTTGAAAAGGTCAAAGCTCACAAAACGCTTCTACATAATCCCAGTCAAGAAAACCGTCAAGCATTTAACGACGCAAGAAACCGCTATGTCCGCATTCTTTCTGAGGCAAAAAACTCGTTTAATAACCACATCAAAAACAAAGTCCTCTTAAGCTCCAACGGCAGCAAACCCTTCTGGACTCTTGCTAAATCTATTGGGAATAATTTCTGCAAGAGCACGTTCCCACCTCTTGTCTCAGGGGACGAAATTGTTTCTACCGCCCTGGGCAAGGCTGAACTTTTTGCCTTGTTATTCGCCGCCAATTCTACTCTCAACCCACCTCCAAATGTTCAACCACCAACAGTCCCCAATGTCGCGCACAAAATGACGGATATCATTTTCAAAACTAAAAAGGTACGAAAGATGCTCTCTTCTCTTGATACCAAGAAAGCCTCTGGCCTTGACGATATCCCAGCAATTGTTCTCAAAAAATGCGCAACAGAACTTGCTCCTGTCCTGACTCGTCTGTTTCAGGCATCTTACAATAGAGGCATATTCCCTAGTAACTGGAAAACTGCTCGAGTACAACTCGTCCCCAAGAAAGGATCCAAAGCGCTTCCTAGCAACTACAGGCCTATTTCTCTCCTTTCAGTCGTCTCTAAAGTGATGGAAAAGTATATAAACACCGAATTACTAAAATTTCTTGAAAAACACAGTCTAATTCACGATAGGCAGTATGGATTCCGTCAGCGCAGATCAACTGCCGACCTCCTTTCCTCTGTTACCCATTCTTGGTACAAGTCTATGGAACTACACGGTGAATCCCAGATTGTCGCTCTAGATATATCCAAAGCATTCGACCAGGTCTGGCACGCAGCGCTGCTTAATAAACTCCCGGCCTATGGCCTACCACCAAAACTCTGTACCTGGACAACAAATTTCCTCTCCAACCGGAGCATTTCTGTTGTCGTGGATGGCCATTCCTCTAAACTATATCCAATTAATGCAGGAGTTCCTCAAGGTTCAGCTTTAGCCCCTACTCTTTGTTTCTTCTCCACATCAATGACCTCCTCTCTAGCACATCCAACCCAATTCACAGTTACGCGGACGACAGCACCCTTCACTCAAATATACAATATCCTAAGCCTGTTTCTTTAGCCCAACTAGATGAGGATCGCAGACTCATGGAGGATTCTGTCTCCGTGGATCTCCAAAGAATATTAGACTGGGGAAGTAGAAATCTGGTACAATTCAACCCCACCAAAACTCATTCTTGCTGTCTTACTCATAAGAGATACACCAGCCCTAGACCCATCACAATGAACAACCAAGTTATCCAAAGTAATGAGTCCTTTTCTCTTGTTGTCATTTGTGTGGATCGAAATCTTAATTGGCACTAACATGTCACTTCAATTGCAGAATCGGCTGCTAAGAAATTAGGTTTCCTCTTTCGGGCTCGCAAATACTTTTCACCAGCTAATCTCTATACCTTATATACTTCTCAAATAAGGCCAAACCTCGAATACTGCTCCCACATCTGGGGTGCCGCTGCCGCTTCTACACTTGCTATCCTGGACTCCATTCAGAAGAGAGCTATACGTCTCATCGGTGACCCTACACTCACCCAAAGGCTGCCATCCCTTGCCCACCGACGTGCCGTTGGTGACCTCTCTCTCTTTTATAGATATCTGCACGGGCACTGCTCAGAGGAGCTTTCTTCCATAGTTCCTCCACCTGCTGCCCCCAACAGATCTACCAGGGGAACAGAGCGAATGCACCCTTTTACTGTCCAGGTCTCCAGACATAGAACATCCTGTTATGCCCATCTCCACACATTCCACCACAAATTCAATTTCAGCACAGAATACCAGATGGTTTTCCCCTTTGTCTTTTCTACTCCACCCATTCCAAAATCACTGTGCCTTGAACTAGTGAGCACAGCAATTGGTAGGGTGAAGTTTTATATTGCTCTGTCTCCGGTCTAGGCTGTCCGTAAATCAGTGGTATTTTGCGGTCCAGAGCTTTACACTCGCACAAGATGTGCTGGGCTGATCCCTTCCCCTCGCCGGAGAGTCTGCATGTCAGGTCCCCCTCGAACCGCCCCATTTTATGCAGGTGTTTCTTGGCAGCCGTGTGACACGTGAATAGTCCTGTTATGTTTCTGAGCTGTCCTCTGCTAAGATTCAGCAGCTCCACAGCTCTCTTTGAACTGAATTCTTCAATTACTGACTTCCCATGTCTGAACCCTGGACAGTCTGCCCAGTACACCCTATGTTCGTTTCTGACACAGGACTTAATGGATCCGCTGGCAGTGCTCTTCATCTCGCCCAAGACCGGTTCTGGTCCCATAAATAGCAGTGCTGACCCTCTCTTCGCGAGACTGTCAGCTTCTTTATTTCCTTTGTGCCCCGAGTGCCCCGGCACGCAGATGAGGGTGACCTCATTCTGCCCAGCCAGGTCTCTCGTCTCGTCTCGGCATTCACTTACCAGCCTGGAATTTACCGGTGGGCTACCTAGGGCCTTAAGGCCTGCCTGAAGGTTGCAGTGCTATCGGGGCGGCAAGACTGCGGACGAGCCCTGAGAGGAAAAAGGGCTGTCCGGCTCTCTGTGGCTATGAGGATCCGCTTGTTGGTGTAGCCCCTTCTCTTGTTCTCTCGCAGTGCAAGATATACCAGATGTTTGATGAAAGTAAAAGTTTTCTAATAAATAAACCCTAAAACGTTATGTTACTCCATTTTTCACGACAAAATGTCAATTTTCACCAAATCACCCCCTCACCCACCCTCCTCAGTCATCGGCTACCCGCTAAAACGATTTTAACCAAAACAATCCGAACCGTTCGTTTGTCGACTGCTAACTGTATACCCAATTTGAAGACGATATCTTAATTATTTCTAAATTTATCATGGCTACAAACAGACAGACATACAGACATACATTCAGACCGACAAACCGTCAGACAGACCGACAGACAAAAAATATTTGGTTCCGAAATCACGTTTTCTATATGTTTTGATACTTTTTACGACGTTTCAGCAAAAAAAAATTAATTTGGACATGTTACTAGACTGGTTAAAAAAAACTGGAAAAGTGGATATTGAAGATAATATTCAGCAAAGGCTATGCTTAGCCGAGTGATCCTCTTTTTGATGATTTTGGAGTAATGCATCCTAGACAAACCTTTGTCTTTACGCTCGTGTTGTAACTGCGTAAGCATGAGGTGAACAGGGCATCGAGCGAACATTCATATGGAACAAGAGACAAGACATACTCCTCGCAAGTACCCATAAAGAGTAAAACTGTTGGCCAGAGGTCACACACATATTTGGCACATAAGATATATGGCATTGTACCTCAACACTTAACAAATCTGAACTCCTTGGTTTCATTCAAAACAAAAATTAAGTTGTGGATTAAGCAGAGGCCTAGATCTGGCACTTATCGGTTGAATGATCCAAATGGTTATTACTTAACCCTTTGATGTTCCCCATTGTATATAGTATAATTCGTTAGTTGTGTGAACAATTGCTGAGCTACTTGTACTGTCTCTGTGTGTAAATTTATAGTTGTGGTGTTTGTAGATATAACTTTTTATTTTTATGTTTATTTCCTTATGTTGATTGTGTTTAAGTACATATAATGTTTGTGGTTATAGACTGGAAATAAAGGTATGTACCACTTTGATTCAAAATATGTTTTAATTGTAGATAATGTTTTCACTTTCATACAACAATACAGCCTGTACCATTTGACACACATTTTGAAACGCATTAATGTAAATATTTACGCAGATTCTTCTCATTCTCTGACGCACATGCTGCTTGGTCTATTTCCAAAGAAAAAACTAAGATAATAGGCAGGCCATTCAATAAAACCAATGAAAACAAATCTAAACTTTGGGGTAACTTGTATTTAATTATAATTATACCTCTTAAAATTGGGACACGTTAGAGCCACACATATTTATGTGTAAAAAACCTGAGGTAGCCACCGTTGCTCAAAATTCAGTATTCAAAGTAACATACAATAATGGATTCAAATTTACTAGCTATCAACTAGTTAACTAACTCAGGGCATACTTTATTTAAATAACAACATAATTTATAAAATTATTAAGTAACCTAAAATGATGCTTTCTTACAGGTTGAATAATTTGAAACTCGGTGATGCCTGTATTCGCTCAGTAATGCACAACCTTTGGTGTTTTACCTTTTTATTAAATAATACACAATTTCGAGTCCCATTTAATTCACGTCATCTTATTTTTTATTTTCATAAATAAACATTTTTATGGAAGATACTATTTTTCTATTTTAGATTAGTGCTTATAAAAATCACCACGTAAACATGAAATTATTGTATGTTACTTTCCAGCGAGGACCACGTGGAGGTATTTGAGTTCCTTCGATACCTAAAACAGAAAAGAAAAACATACGTAATAAATTAAAAAGTTAATATAAAAAGATATATTGAAGTAAAAGCTGTGAAACGCAACAATAATTGGGATTGATATTTTAAATAAAAATGACAATAATCAATAGTTTTCCCATGTGGTAACAAAATGGATAAAAAATCTGAACTAAAACTCTAATAATAAATAATATAAAAAGCTTTAAAATAATATATAGATAAAAAATTCATGTTTTGTCGCCTACCAATCCTGAAAACAAAATAGATTTTAGTTTTGATAAATATATAAAAACAAAAGGCAAAGATAAAACAAGTATCAGAGTTGATAACAACTCAAAAATCTAACATTACCTAAGCATAAAAATAAAAAATAAAGGTAAGCAAAAACTGGTAGATTGAGAAAAGTAGGAAAGAAAACTTGAATCTGGAACGAATTTTTTTTTGTCTGTCGGTCGGTCTATCGGCATGTACATCTGTCTGTTAATAGGCGCAATAACTTTCGAACGAATTGAGATATCATCTTCAAATTTGGTATCCAGTTAGCACCCGACAAAGGATCGAGTCGAATTGTTTTTGGGTAACATCGCTCAGAGGGTAGGGGATAAATAAGGGTCGATTTGGTGGAAATTGACATTTTTTTCAATAAAACTCGAGTAATGTAACGTTTCAAATGTTTATCGGCACAGGAATACGAATATTTTGTTTGTGGTCAAGTCATTGGCCTTAAATTCATTCCATGAGAATGTCTTTTTGCAGAGAATAAATTATCACAGCTATGTGGAAGTTATGATTCAATTTTCAGACCGACTGGCCGACAGACAAAAAAATTTCGTTTCAGAATCAAGTTTTTTTTGGATACTTTTTACGCCGAGTAACATAACGTTTGAAAAGTTTAGGTGTACAGGAATACAAATATTACGTTTGTGGTCAGGTCATGGTCGTTAAATTCATTCCATGATAATGTCATTCTGGAGAGAATAAATTGCCACAGCTATGTGGAAGTTATGACTAAATTTGCAGCACTATTTTCTACTGTGCATGAAAACATCAACATTTTTGTAGGTGGAATAGAGGACCATGCAATTTGGCTTCTACAGTCCTGTGAACAAATTATTATTAACAGATTCATATTAGCCTGACTGTATTTTTATTATATTAGTATTTTCCCGGTGTTGTAGTTTTGATCCTGATCTATTATCTCGACATACCATTTGGTCGTTGACCATTGGAGGGGCTGTTTATTGGCTTCAGCCAGCTGCTGTCAACCAGAATATGATGCAGCGATACTTAACCCTTCCCACACTCAAATCAGCCAAAACGTAAGTACATTCTAAAGCTTTGATTGGAAATTGCTTCTAAATATTATAATTTTTTTTTATTTGTTTAGTGCTGTTTGGGTTTTCTTTTTTGGCATCGTCATCATCGTTTTGCTTTGCACTTACGCAGGTCTATTGACGTACGCAACTTTCTATAGCTGTGATCCACTCACAACAATGGTAAGTGTAAAAAATACCTCAATTTTAAGATTTTGCTGCTAAAACATCACATTATTGCCACACCATTCTACAATCTATATTTGATCATTTAGCTAAAGCTAAAGCGTTTGTTTATGAACATTTACAAGCTTAAACTATTAGGATAATTTGAAAAGTTTTGCACTCTGTTGTCATTTAAATTATCATTTTGAAAATTCATTAGTCTTTAACTAAATAAATTATCGTAAAATGGACACAATATATTTAAGAAAGTTTTAATATTGGCGGCGAAACGAAAGTTGAAGCTAGTGAATATTAACAAGATTAGAGATGTGACAGGAGCCAGATTTAGCAAAACTGTATTTATTGCAAGCAAAAGCACGAAGCCTATTTGTAAAACACATTGTTAAATTATGTACTAATAAATATATTATCGTATACTATACTATATTTTACTATATGTGCTATACTATACTATACTATACTATACTATACTATACTATACTATACTATACTATACTATACTATACTATACTATACTATACTATACTATACTATACTATACTATACTATACTATACTATACTATACTATACTATACTATACTATACTATACTATACTATACTATACTATACTATACTATACTATACTATACTATACTATACTATACTATACTATACTATACTATACTATACTATACTATACTATACTATACTATACTATACTATACTATACTATACTATACTATACTATACTATACTATACTATACTATACTATACTATACTATACTATACTATACTATACTATACTATACTATGCTATACTATACTATACTATACTATACTATACTATACTATACTATACTATACTATACTATACTATACTATATTATACTATACTATACTATACTATGCTATGCTATACTATACTATACTATACTATACTATACTATACTATACTATACTATACTATACTATACTATACTATACTATACTATACTATACTATAGTATCCCATACTACTATATACATACTGGTCCAAAACTAATGGTACACAAAGCAGCAGTGAGATATTGTCATCAAAATGCATATTACGATTTAGCCAAATTTATCTCAGTGCGAAAGTCAAAATTAAAAAAGGTACAGGATCTTAAAGTGAAAAATTTAGTTTAGATTTCCTTAATATCTAGAAAAGGATTTGACGTATTCTCTTAAAAATTGATACAGATGAGAATTTCACATTGATAAAAAATAATTAATTTCGAATTTGGCTCTAGCCAATAGACAAGTTTTAAAAATACTCACAAGTTTCTTTTTATTATAGCTCTCGAACAGGAAGAAGCTATTTGCCTTTTGTCCAAATTTTTTAAGCGTGGATAAATGTTAGCGAGGTTATTTGCACATTTCAACTAATTTTTACTATCAAGTTGTTAAAAGTATAGTACCTAACCAATTATTACTTCCACATCGTCAATACGTACGGCGACAAAATTTTCAAAAATTTTTTTTTCTCTTAAACCTCATAAAAATTGCTAAAACATGTAGAAAACATGATTTGGGAACGAGAATTTTTTGTCTGTCGGTCTATATGTCTGCTTGTAGCCACGATAACATTAGAACCAATTGAGATAATGTTAAAATTTGGTATGTAGTTAGCACCAGACGAACGAACGGTTCGGATTGTTTTTGGATCAAATCCCTCTAGGAATAGGGGATGACTGGGTGATGATTTGGTGAAAATTGAAATTTTTTTCGTTAAAACTCGAGTAATACAGTAATATAGTAACATTTTAGGGATTATTTATTAGAAAACTTTCAATTTCATCCACATCTGGTATTCTGTGCTGAAAATAAATTATAAGGGTTAAATGTGTGAGGGTGGAATATCGGTGAAAATTTCTAATTTTTTTGATAAAACGGCGTAAAAACTCTAAAAACATATAGAAAACTTGCTTCTGGAACGAACGTTTTTTTTGTCTGTCGGTTTGTCGGTCTGTATATCTGTCTGTTAGTAGGCGCAATATCGTTCGAACGAATTGAGGTGTCATCTTCAAATTTTGTACCCAGTTAGCACCTGACAAAGGAAGGCTTTGTATTGTTTTTGGGTAAGATCACTTCATGGGGTGGGGGATAAATGAGGGGTGATTTGGTGAAAATTGACATTTTTTCGTTAAAACTCGAGTAATACAACGTTTCAGAAGTTTATGGGTACAGTAATATGAATATTTTCTTTGTGGGCAAGTCATGAATCCTAAATTCATTTCATTAGAAGGTCTTTCTGAGGAGAGTAGATTATCACAGCTATGTGGAAGTTACAATTCAATTTGTACCACTATTTTTGGTGTAAAATAAAATTTAAAGTTAAAGTTTTTATCATTTTCTTAAACATTAACTAATTTAAAATATAAAAACGGTCATTAAGGAAATTTTTAGTTGGCCCGAGAAAAAGATCAGCTTTTGCCGTTGCTGGTAATGATGACTCTTGGAGACTATCCGGGATTGCCTGGTTTATTTGTTGCGAGCATCTTCAGCGCAGCCCTAAGGTAAGTTAAGTTCATATATAATAATACTGACAAAATAATAATAATAATAATAATAATAATAATAATAATAAAAATGTCATACTAGTCATACCCAAACAATGAAACATGAATCACCGTTTTCTGAAGGCAACCTAACTATCACCGGATCTTTTCAGAACTGTCAATTTTATGTTAATTCGACTAAATAATATTAACTAAATATTTACATATTACTTTTATTCCATTATCTGTAATTTCATTAATAAAGGTTATTAAAGAAGTCAAACAAAAATTATTTGTTTTGATGTGCGCGCGGGCCATAAAGTGTACGTTTTGCCCGCGCGGGCCATAAAGTATACTTTATGGCCCGTGGGCATAAAGTACACCATTATGTATATAATTATCAAATCTTATCTGAACCACAGGGGTGTTTAAAAAACCGCAAGTTAATTATTTAGCAGTTTAAGACACCAGATATACAATACTGAATGTTTTAGTTTCGCTCCATCAACTCTATTAAGGTATTGGCAAAGCCAACTTCACCGTCTTCCAAGCATAAATGCTTGTTATAAATCTATGCGCACAGGAATCCATACAAGGAAGACTCATAAATAAAGAAACCTACATCCTCTCAGGTAGTGAGACGCTGAAATATTTAAAAACCGAGTCTAAACCGACCTGCGACTACAAAAAATCCTTGAAGCAACTGGCTACCATCAACAAAGTAACTTTGATGTGGGTGCCAGGGCATCAAGGCGTTAAACGAGATGATGAAACACACACCCTCGCAAAAAGGGCAGCAATAACATGTGGCCCAGAACCCTTTAGAGGACTTGTGGACAAAAATCCATGTAAGAAATTAACTTGATACTTGGGAGAGGAATCAAATGCTGTTAAAATAGCCCCCAAAAAGATAGTAGACTATATAAAGTATTTGATACTGTTCGGACGTGTGGTTCTTTACAGAGGTCTGTAAGCATGGTAAGGGACTAGTATATATATATATATATATATATATATATATATATATATATATATATATATATATATATATATATATATATACATATATATATATATATATATATATATATATATATATATATATATATATATATATATATATATATATATATATATATATATATATTGTGGTGTGTGTGGATCACACCGAAAACTCAAAAAATAATGGGTTGATTTTGATTAAATTTTGTAGGTACCTTTCCTTTGTAAGTGGCTTGGATAAGTTCGTTAGCCAGGAAAATTGAACTGGGCTTTTCGGGAAAATTTTGGGTTTGCTTTTGGGACACATTTTTATCTAAAAAAATAACAAAGCCATGGTAAGCAAATTTAATACGTAGGTTTATGTGATACAAAGTCAACTATAAACCAAAATCTAGATCTCTACGTTGCAAGAAAATAAAGTTATAGACATTTGATTTAAAAAAAAGTTTGGTGTCGGATCAGATCTAGAAAAATTCACTACCATAGTGCACTTGCTGTGTTCAAACTTTTATATTTATTGTTTAATTTTTGCTCTTATTTTTTTTTTCAGTATATTATTATGTATTTTTTATTATCACACATTTCCTGTAATTGGGTGTAATATTATTGCCGACCGAATAGCTCAGTTCGCGAGGTGAGTAACCTCTAGAAACGAACTAGGAGGTCGCGGGTTCGAGTCCCGTATTCAGGCAGACTGTTTTTTCACTCGAATGTGCAAAGGCCGGTTTCTGATGAGTTATTGGTGGTGTCCTTTGTCTATATGTGCATGTAAGCTCCCCTCGCACAAGTCAAAAGACTTCTGGGTGCGGAGTTTGTCTACTGTGTTGTTATTATTATTATTATTATTATTATTATTATTATTATTATTATTATTATTATTATTATTATTATTATTATTATTATTATTATTATTATTATTATTATTATTATTATTATTATTATTATTATTATTATTATTATTATTATTATTATTATTATTATTATTATTATTATTATTATTATTATTATTATTATTATTATTATTATTATTATTATCACTGTTCACTAAGAAAATTTAATGCATCCTAAATTACAACAAAAAATTCTTTTAAGCTAAATGAGTGTTAGCTTTAAAATTATTGAGTTGTAACTTGGGCTTTTCCAAAGTGAACTTACTGCTAACTATTTTAATCACTTTCAGTTCTCTGTCAACTGGTCTGAACTCGATGGCAGCAGTTGTCTTAGAAGATTTTTATAATATTCTTTTTAAAAAGACCCTAAATGAAAAGCAGAAATCACTTTTAATGAAGGTGTCCGTAGTTGTTTTGGGTGCAGTATGTGTTGGTTTAGTGGTAGTTGTTGAAAAACTTGGAGCTGTTCTTCAGGTATGTACCTAGTCAGTATTTATAATTATAACTTAAATTAAAATGTTTGTTAAATGACACAAACAAAATTAAACAATTAGGTATATTGGATTTGGAAAAGAGAAATAGCAGGCACAAACGTTTTTCTGGCTAATTGTAAATTTAGTTTAGTAACCATTGTCAGGTGTTATAGCATTCAAATTAATTTAAAGCCAAAAATGTTATCTAGGTTTTAATATGTTAACAATTATGTAGCCGCTTTTTAAATTACTTACTCGCATCACCAATCTTATAATGTTACATAAGTTCACCTTTTGTTAGTTTAATGCCAGTTTGTTCGGCTCAATTTAAATCATAAAATGAAACCTCTTTATGGCATTAGAAAAATAACATAAAACAAAAGGACCAAGTTTTCTTTGAGTTTAATGTAGATTTGGCATAAACACAATTATTGGTATTTCAGATCATCAAAATGATGAACAAAGAAAACCAAGGGAGAAGAACAAATTTGAATGCTATAATATTATTACTTTTATGCTGCCAAATGGTTTAATATAATGTGTTAGGCTCTATAATTTATGTTTATAATAAATCTTAGCGGTTCTCAAACTTTCGTATAAACGCTTTTTGTTCTTACTTTGGATGATTATGTGCAGTTGATCTTTTGTTGTCTGGGTGATAACCTAACACCTATTCATTTTCTACCGCCCTGGGCAAGGCTGAACTTTTTGCTTCGTTGTTCGCCGGCAATTCTATTCTCAACCCACATCCAAATGTTCAACCACCAACAGTCCCCAATGTCGCGCATAAAATGGCGGATATCATTTTCAAAACTAAAAAGGTACAAAAGATGCTCTTTTCTCTTAATACCAGGAAAGCCTCTGGCCTTGACGAGATCCCAGCAATTGTTCTCAAAAAAATGCGCACCAGAACTTGCTCCTGTCCTGACTCGTCTGTTTCAGATATCTTACAATAAACGCATATTCCCTAGTAACTGGAAAACTGCTCGAGTACAACCCATCCCCAAGAAAGGATCCAAAGTGCTTCCTAGCAACTACAGGCGTATTTCTCTCCTTTCAACCGTCTCTAAAGTGATGGAAAACTATATAAACACCGAATTACTAAAATTTCTTGAAAAACACAGTCTAATCCACGACAGGCAGTATGGATTCCGTCAGCGAAGATCGACTGCCGACCTCCTTTCCTTTGTCACCCATTCTTGGAACAAGTCTATGGAACTACACGGTGAAACCCAGATTGTGTCTATAGACATATTCAAAGCATTCGACCAGGTCTGGCACGCAGCGCTGCTTAATTAACTTGCGACCTATGGCCTACCACAAAAACTTGGTACCTGGACAGCAAATTTCCTCTCCAACAGGAACATTTCTGTTGCTGTGGATGGTCATTCCTCTAAACTGTATCCAATTAATGCAGGAGTTCCTCAAGGTTCACCTTTAGCCCCTACTTTGTTTCTTCACCACATCAATCACCTCCTCTCTAGCATATCCAACCCAGTTCACAGTTACGCGGACGACAGCACCCTCCACTTAAATATACAATATTCTAAGCCTGTCTCTTTAGCCCAATTAGATGAGGATCGCAGACTCATGGAGGGTTCTGTATCCGTGGATCTCCAAAAAATATTAGGTTGGGGAAGTATAAATCTTGTACAATTCAACCCTACCAAATCTCAGTATTGCTTTCTTTCTAATAAGAGATACACCAGCCCTAGACCCATCAAAATGAACAACCAAGTTATTCAAAGTAATGAGTCCTTTTCTCTTGTTGGCATTTCTGTTGATCGAAATCTTAATTGGCACCAACATGTCACATCAATTGCAGAAGCGGCTGCTAAGAAATTAGGTTTCCTCTTCCGGGCTCGCAAATACTTGTCACCAGCTAATCTCTCTACCTTATATACTTCACAAATAAGGCCAAACCTCGAATACTGCTCCCACATCTGGAGTGCAGCTGCCGCTTCTACACTCGTTATCCTGGACTCCATTCAAAGGAGAGCTATACGTCTAATCGGTGATCCTACCCTCACCCAAAGGCTGCCATCCCTTGCCCACCGACGTGCCGTTGGTGACCTCTCTCTCTCTCTCTCTTTTATAGATATCTGCACGGGCACTGCTCAGAGGAGCTTTCCTCCATAGTTCCCCCACCTGCTGCCCCCAACAGATCTACCAGGGGAACAGAGCAAATGCACCCTTTTACTGTCCAGGTCACCAGACATAGAACATCTTGTTATGCCTGCTCTTTTGTCCCGAGGACTTCAAAGTTGTGGAATTCCTTGACGGCATATGTTTTTCCTTCTCCTCCGAATCTCCAAACCTTCAAGTCCAGAATTAACAAGTTGCATCTTTCCTCCTTGTCAACATCCACGTAACGATATTATTTAGGCTGTAAGCCCTCGTAATGTGTTGTTGAAATTAGAAATAAAAAATGTCTCTTAGCAACGTTGGCTCCCCATATTGCAGTTGCATCAGTATTGTTCAAATGCTTAATCCAATTGCTCGCGACGTGATATCAACATGTTCTCGAATTTATTAGAGTGAAATTCAACGTCTATAAAATATTTTTGCAACAAACCGCCTACGTAAGTTGTTAGTTCGATGGTGTTACAACAAATATTTGGCAGTTCAAATTCTCGAACAGATTAATCTTGATATTTACGCGCAGTCACAACACGAAAAATTTTTAATTGGAAGCGAACTTAACAGTTTAAAGGATTGCTCTTCAGCTTCATCAAAATTGTATAGTAATATTGTTACAAAAAAAAAACACGAATATGTAACCAACACACTCAAATTTTGGTTTTGAAGCGCCGAGGTAGGTGGACAAATAATATGAATGTGTTAGTTGCTTAAGAAGTAGTTTACAGTATCAATTTTAAATTAAAAACCCAATTTTAAAAGTTTTTTTATTTTTTATTATTTCAACAACACACCACGCGGGCTCACAGCCTAAATACTATCGTACCGTGGGTGTCGATAAGGAGGAAAGAGGCAACTTGTTAATTCTGGACTTGAAGGTTTGGAGGTTCGGAGGAGAACGAAAAACATGTGCCGGCAAGGAATTCCACAACTTTGAAGTCTTCGGGACAAGAGAGCGGGCATAACAAGATGTTGTATGTCTGGTAACCTGGACAGTAAAAGGGTGCATTCGCTCTGTTCTCCTGGTAGATCTGTTGTGGACAGCAGGTGGAGGAACTATGGAAGAAAGCTCCTCCGAGCAGATATCTGTAAAAGAGAGAGAGAGAGAGAGAAAGAGAGAGTGGTCACCAACAGCACGTCGGTGGGCAAGTGATGACAGCCTTTGGGTGAGGATAGGGTCACCGATGAGATGTATTGCTCTCTTTTGAATGGAGTCCAGAATAGCGAGCGTAGAAGCGGCAGCAGCACTCCAGACGTGAGAGCAGTATTTGAGGTTTGGCCCTATTTGTGAAATATATAAGGTATATAGATTAGCTGGTGAAAAGTATTTGCAAATCCGGAAGAGGAAACCTAATTTCTTAGCAGCCGCTTCTGCAATTGATGTGACATGTTGGTGTCAATTGAGATTTCGATCCACAGAAATGCCAACAAGTGAAAAGGACTCCTTACTTTGAATAAATTGGTTGTTCATTATGATATGGTGGAGTTGAATTGTTCAATATTTCTACTACCAGTCCAATATTTTTTGGAGATCCACAGAGACAGAACCCTCTATGAGTCTGCGATCCTCATCTAATTGAGCTAAAGAGACAAGCTTAGAATATTGTATATTTGAGTGTAGGGTGCTGTCGTCCGCGTAACTGTGAACTGTGTTGGATGTGCTAGAGAGGAGGTCATTGATGTGGTGAAGAAACAACAAGTCCGTATTCTTCAATACAAGAAACCTAGGCCACTACATCTACATCTGAATATTTTCAGAAGTGTTTTAATATTGAGTTTTGATTCATTAATTGTACTTTGTGAAACCGCTCCATACTAAATATAGATGACTTCTTCTCTGACTTATGATGCCGTAGAAAGATGGAATCGGTTTTCTTTTATGTAGACAAAAAAGAGCAATTGTGAAGTTAGAGAATGAGCCTGTGCGTCTATATTCAGTTTTAAGGCGTTTGTTTAATTTTAATGCTGGCAAGCCTAGATTTAAAACAAATGTAAAGAAACAAATTCATATATTTCGTCTTGCCGATTTGTTTAGCTCCCCTCGCGTAAAGCTTGGTTCATATACTCGCGAATTGCGAAATCGCAGAGAAACCTAAGTCTATTGGTTTATTTTATATCATATCGTAATATTATTTAAAATGGACCATTAGGCATTAGTTTCGCAATTTCCCAGTGTATGAACCAAGCTTAAGCTCTCACACGTCTGTGGCGTGCCCAAGAGTTTCAGTGTCCCTGATCTAGACTCTCTCAATCATATAATGTTTAATAAAACTAACAAGGCTGTCTCTACATGACATTGAAGTTTTATTTCGGGCTGATGGTTTAGATGGTCGCAAAACTAATAGGTGCTTTAAACTAAAATAAATAAAAGAAAATAAGATGACTTTTTCAAAGGGATTGGGTGTTTTTTTGCCTCCATATGAGCTCATAATAATATTAAGGGAAACATTATCAACTATCATGAAAACGGAAATAAAGTAAGGTAGGTAAGGTAGTCTGATTTTAAATGGTCCTGTGTGATAAAAAAGTTAATTTTCTCTTCCACCTTTTGAAATATGCATTTGGTGAAAACGTGGAAGATATCCTCATAATCAAAAATACTTGGTCCGATTTAAATATTCCGGTTATAAGTGTAGTAGTGTCCGTTGCCTCTCAAAATAATCCCAAATGCACTCTATATTTAGAAACTGTACCTATACAATCTGTACCTATACCTTGTAGCATTGTTGTTTTGTGTCTTCGCGTTCAAAATTAAGGGGGTGTGGTCCCTTAGCCTGGTCGTGCGCTGGTCGTTCTCTTTATTGATCGACGCGTGACTAAGCTACTGGACTCCTAGAGGCTGGCTCGACGTGCCACCCCTGGCGTGACTGTCGGCAATGGGAATAACGCCCAGCGCTGATGGTCTACTAAAGTATCGCTCCTTTTCTTTGCAGGTGGTAGTGGAATTTTCCTTTACGTGATAGTAAAGGTTTTTCACGCCCGAGGAGATACCAGCCCATGCATCAAGGGGCCGGTGAAGTCCCAACGGACGATTCCGGTTCTGGTGTATTAGTCGGTTTCCCTTATAAGCAAAAATGATGATGGCTCCTCCTTGTGCAAAACATTCCGGAGGTAAAATACCCCTCCATTAGGATCTCCGGAGAGGGGTGTACAGGGGGCTCCAGCATCAAGATTTAATATATTCTTCTCCAATATATGTGGCCTAAATTCTAATCTGAACTCCATCCACCATTTTCTCCAGGCTAATAGGCCCCAACTCCTCTTCCTCACCGAAACCCAAATCAGTGCCAAAACAGCCACTAATCACCTTAATTTCCCGGGGTATGAGCTCCTTACTTCCTTTAGATTGCATGGAGGCGCGTGCGCATACATGCGTAGCAATCTACCCTGCACCAGACTTCCCAATTTAGAATCTGGAAGAAAAGACATACTATGGATAAAACTCTCTCTCTCAGGGCTGCAACTAAATTCATCTGTTGCATTTACCGGTCACCTTCTGACAACAACTTTCTCCAGCTCTTTGACTACCTTTCTGAAAAAAACCGACCATCTGATTTCCGATTATCCTTCCTCCGAGGACACAATTCTTGGTGACTTTAATGTTCGTAATAAGAAATGGCTAGGATCTTCAAAAACCGATCCACAAGGGAGAGCAGCGGAGGCCTTTGCAGTCAGCAACCCAATATGGTTCAGCAACCTACTTACTTTCCTCGCATCCCAACACACAGCTCAAATCCCTTGGATCTCCTTCTTACTACAAATCCTGAATGCTATAAGGTATCAGTCACCGCCCCCCTCGGTCGCTCAGACCATGGTATAGTCACCGCTTCCTGCGCAATGCAACCCGAGGTCACACAGTCATCACACCCACGTATCGTCTGGCACTACAACTCCGCGAACTGGGACAAAATGCGAGATTACTTTTCCTCATTTCCATGGGCGTCTGTCTGCTTCTCTCATCCTGACCCCTCTGATATCTCACAAAACGTCACCGAAATTATCCAAGCTGGCATGGCAATATTTATTCCACGTACACAGAAAACCTCTTCAGCCACTCAAAAGTCCTGATTCTCTAAATCTTGTAACAAGGCCAGACCTCAAAAGGTCAAAGCTCACAAAACGCTTCTACACAATCCGAGTCAAGAAAACCGTCAAGCATTTAACGACGCAAGAAACCGCTATGTCCGCATGTTTTCTGAGGCAAAAAACTCGTTTAATAACAACATCAAAAACAAAGTCCTCTAAAGCTGCAAGGGCAGCAAACCCTTCTGGACTCTTGCTAAATCTATTGGGAATAATTTCTGCAAGAGCACGTTCCCACCTCTTGTCTCAAGGGATGAAATTGTTTCTACCGCCCTGGGCAAGGCTGAACTTTTTGCCTCGTTGTTCGCCGGCAATTCTACTCTCAACCCACCTCCAAATTTTCAACCACCGACAGTCCCCAATGTCGCGCATAAAATGACGGATCTCATTTTCAAAACTAAAAAGGTACGAAAGATGCCTCCTTGTCTTAATACCAGGAAAGCCTCTGGCCTTGACGAGATCCCAGCAATTGTTCTCAAAAAAATGCGCAACAGAACATGCTCCTGTCCTGACTTGTCTGTTTCAGACATCTTACAATAGAGCTATATTCCCTAGTAACTGGAAAACTGCTCGAGTACAACCCGTCCCCAAGAAAGGATCCAAAGCGCTTCCTAGCAACTACAGGCCTATCTCTCTCCTTTCAGCTATCTCTAAAGTGATGGAAAAGTATATAAACACCGAATTACTCAAGTTTCTTGAAAAGCACAGTCTAATCCATGACAGGCAGTATGGATTCCGTCAGCGCAGATAAACTGCTGACCTCCTTTCCGTTGTCACCTATTCTTGGAACAAGTCTATGGAACTACACGGTGAATCCCAGGATGTCGCTCTAAACATATCCAAAGCATTCGACCAGGTTTGGCATGCAGCGCTGCTTAATAAACTTCCGGCCTATGGCCTACCACCAAAACTCTGTACCTGGACAGCAAACTTCCTCTCCAACCGGAGCATTTCTGTTGTCGTGGATGGCTATTCCTCTAAACTATATCCAATTAATGTAAGAGTTCCTCAAGGTTCAGCTTTAGCCCCTACTTTGTTTCTTCTCCACGTCAATGACATCCTCTCCAGCACATCCAACCCAGTTCACAGTTACGCGGACGACAGCACCCTCTACTAAAATATACAATATTCCAAGCCTGTCTCTTTGGCCCAATTAGATGAGGATGGCAGACTCATGGAGGGTTCTATCTCCGTGGATATCCAAAAAATATTAGACTGGGAAAGTAGAAATCTTGCACAATAAAACCCCAACAAATCACAGTCTTGCTTTCATTCTCATAAAAGATACACCAGCCCTAGACCCATCACAATAAACAACCAAGTTATTCAAAGTAATGAGTCCTTTTCACTTGTTGGCATTTCTGTGGATCGAAATCTCAATTGGCACCAACATGTCACATCAATTGCAGAAGCGGCTGCTAAGAAATTACGTTTCCTCTTCCAGGCTCGCAAATACTTTTCACCATACCTTATATACTTCGCAAATAAGGCCAAACCTCGAATACTGTTCCACATCTGGGGTGCTGCCGCCGCTTCTACACTCGCTATCCTGGACTCCATTCAGAAGAGAGCTATACGTCTCATTGGTGACCCTACCCTCATCCAAAGGCTGCCATCCCTTGCCCACCGTCGTGCCGTTGGTGACCTATCTCTCTTTTATAGATATCTGCACGGACACTGCTCAGAGCAGCTTTCTTCCATAGTTCATCCACCTGCTGCCCACAACAGATCTACGAGGGGAACAGAGCGAATGCACCCTTTTACTGTCCAGGTCACCAGACATAGACCATCTTGTTACGTCCGCTCTTTTGTCCCGAGGACTTCCAAGTTGTGGAATTCCTTGCCGGCGCATGTTTTCACTTCTCCTCCGAACCTCCAAACCTTCAAGTCCAGAATTAACAAGTTGTTTCTTTCCTCCTTTTCGACACCCACGGTACGATAGTATTTAGGCTGTAAGCCCTCGTGGTGTGTTGTTGAAATAAATAAAAATAAAAAAATAAAATATTTGTTACTTTTTAATTTGGGTACCTATAAAAGTGAAAACAATTTTTTTATATATATTTCTAAGCCATCAGTTTGATCTGTTAATGAATGGACACGCGTCAAAACACTGGAATAGTGGAAAAACTCCCTACGGCAGAGACAAATAGTTTATCACAGAACTTTTGTCTAAATTCACAAAAGATTTACTAGAAAGGAGCAGAAATGCCATTCTGGTACTAGCGGGCCTGTTAAGAGGACACTGGCAACTTAGTAAGCACGTGAGCTACATAAATCTGGCAGGCGAAGTACTGTGAAGAATCTGTCAAGAAGACGAGACCTCACTCCTCGTCACATTGACACAATGCCAATGTTAAGGCTTAATGAGGCTGAGGCCCAGGGTCACACAAAATAACCTCTATCAAAGCTATGGAAGGTGATAAAACATAAGACTGGACAGGGTGCTCTAGAGATTTGCACGGGAGTGCCACAATAGACATTAAAGGTCGTTGTGACAAAGGTCACATGGCCAGCTCCCCTTATTTTAATCTAATATATACCAACGCTTTAATTAAAGATTGGATAGAGGGGAATAAACTGAATTTATCAATTATTTTTATTGCTTCACATGACTAATTTCAATCCATTTTCAAAATAAGGAGTATAAAAAATGTCAATAATGTAATATTCACGATTTTCATTAGTGTTTTGAACTATTTTTAGCTGACAATGAGCATTGGAGCAATAGCAAGTGGTCCTTCACTCGGATTATTTACTATGGGTATTTTGTTACCATGGATAAATTCTAAGGTAGTTAAGTTTATTTTTGATTGCTTGATGATCTGCATGCCTAAGATAAAGCATGTATTTTTCTGTTTGACATGGAGATAATAGCTATAAACATATGCTCTCTGTAAAAATATACTTACGCTATACATTCTATTTGATGATGATTTTTGAGCTTCTGTCCATAATTTCTATATGTAACCAAGAATTCGCTAAACGTAAATAATAAAAACTGTAATTGGGTAGATTCTCTAATAAAGAACTTATTATTCATATAAAGAATGAATGTCACAATAACATTTTCATTCTATTTTTAAAGCCACAATTAAGCTAGGTTCATACAGACGCGAATCTCAAAATTTGAATCGCAAAATCAGCAATGGCGTCCTTAAAAATACTTTTAGACAAAGTGTCGAGAAAATGTATGTTCTACTTTTATTTTTATTTATAGTGATTTTTACGGTTAAATATAATTCCGTTTTGCTTTATTTGCATATTCTATGTTTACTTTATTTAAACTAGTTGCGTATTTGTTTTTCAAAGAGACTGTCTCGATAAAATATTTGTCAAACTTAAACCTTTCATATTTTATCCAGCAAAATCCTACAAATTTTATTTGGTCGTAAAGCTAAACTTTACTATATAAAATATTTGAAATGTCCATTAATATAATGTGTTGTTAAATAATTAATAGTTCCGTTGAAAAGTTTGAGTTTGACGCACTTAGTATAAACATTTATGGTTTTTTAAAGTCTTATACTTATTTTTCATTACTCTTATTATAGGGCGCTTTGGTAGGTGGAGCAACGGGTTTATCTGTAATGACATGGCTTTGTTTCCGGGCTCAGGCAGCAATTGCCTCTGGAGATCTGACTTTTCCTGAAAAACCAGTTTCCACGGGAGGATGTAACTACCATTTTACTCCAAAACAACCTTTTTCAACTGACATCCATTATGATCCTTCAGTAAACATTACTGATATCACGCATACCGAGTACGTATACCCATATTTAAGTATAACACGCATCCTTGGAAGGTTAGGACTCTTAGTACAATGTTCTATCCTATGCATTCAAAGAAAAGTATAACGCTTTGGATCAGTGCGCCATATTAGATACAGTTTTTTAAGCGGGAGTATGTCAAAACAGTTTATTTTTTAGTATGTTTAGAAATACTGATAAGATGCCGTCGTGGCATAGTTGTTGAGAGATAATTGTTTTCCGGTAAATCAACACAGAGTTCAAATACAACTATATTTGAAGGAAACCTGGACGAGAGTAATCGCAGACCAGGGGGAAAAATTAATTAAGAAAACCCACTAATAGAAAGGTCCTTCTAAAACCGAAATTTAAGGTCCGTTGAAATTTTTTATGTTCATATATAGATATGTGCATACGTGCGTGCGTGCTTGTGTGTGCGTGCGTGTGTGCGTGCGTGCGTGCGTGCGTGCGTGCGTGCGTGCGTGCGTGCGCGCGCGCGCGCGTGCGTGTGTGTGTGTGTGTGTGTGTGTGTGTGTGTGTGTGTGTGTGTGTGGACAGAAGGAAAAGTATAACCAAGGAAAGCTACTTAATAATTAGCCATACTGATTAAGTGTAGATGTATAACGATAAAAAAAACAACTACTTAAGACCGAAAGTCATAGTTGCGACGTCAAGGCGACACCGCTTTGGACTGTCATTGTACTCTATAAAACCTGCTGCGTAGTTATATTTATTTGGTTTTAATTTTTAGTGTTTAATAAAATTTCTGCTTTAGATTTAGAGAAAAAACTTTTTTAAAGTACCTACTCACATTTAAAGGATAGTATCTTCTAAGCTGTGCATTTTTGACACAGTAATCAACGTTATAAGAAATAACGTAGTATCAAAAAAGAAAGCCAACCAAAACAAATTTTGTTGTTGGGAAACTGCAATTATTCAATTAATAATTTTAATTTTCACTTTAATTTCTTTACAATCAGCATGTTGTGGGCAGAATACAGTATAATCTATATATATATATATATATATATATATATATATATATATATATATATATATATATATATATATATATATATATATATATATATATAATTTTAACAGCAAAACCACCAGGGTGGTCAAATGAAACTGCTACCTCCTTAACGTCGGTGATTGCTCATAGGCTTGGAAACATACAGACGTTACAGAAACTAGATACAATACAATATTTAGATTATTGATTTTGCTACACCAAAGAAAGAAATTCATTTTATCTATACAGTGTATGTTTTATAAAGCCACTATAATTATTGTTAGAAGCCCAAGGGTCATCTCTGAGGATGTGACATTCTTATGTTCTCAAAAAAAAAAAACTCCAACAACATAAGAAGCAGTGTAAAACAAATTAGCGAAATTTCCTGAAAGGCCACCTTGACCTGAACCTGCTTGAAAAAAAGCAAGATGCAATTTATAGAAGACCATATGCTTAATGTGAGCCGAGTACTTGCAGGTTAAAACTCCTGGTAAAGACGAAATCAGTCTGTGACTCCTGTAGTAACTGAGTTTTGATAAATTGCTATTATATATATATATATATATATCTTACAAGGCAATATCGGAAAAAACATTTGGAGTATTCTAATCAAAAATTGGTGAAGTAATTGGAAGATAGGGGGGCAGATTTTAAAATACTTTGGCATCTACCATTCCATTCTCTGACAAAATTAAATAAGTAGGTATTTAAAAATTGTTGCATTTACTGTATTGGTTGGCGATTTTTCAAGAACAATAAAACCTAGTATTATCTGCTTAAACTTAACGATGGCGGTACTTTAGAAGGTGTTAAAAATGACCTCGTCTATTTCAAACATTGTATGTTTCTTTTTTTAGGGGAATTGCGGACAGGAATAACATTTCGAGGGTTACTAATATACATGCCATTCGAATCCGATTATCCTGTTTTCTGGTGTGGTTTATGACATTTCGTTAACGTTGGTTTTTATAAATATCCACAAAAAGTCTAAGGGGATCAGATCAGGATTTGGCAGACTAGTTTACAGACTCTCCAGGGACAATCCATCTATCTTCAAAAATACCATTGAAGGTGTCTATGACTTGTCACGCAAAGTTAGGTGGGCACTATCTTGCTGAAACCATAACTGTTCTTGTTGATTTATATCATGATTTAAAGGCTGGGTAACTCGTTTCTTTAAACAATACTGTGGATTTCCCATTTAGCGACCATCAAGAAAATGTGTTCCAATGACTCTGTTACTAGCTATACCACACCACGTATTAACCGACCAATGCTGATTCGCCAGAAGTCTCGTTCAGTGTGGCTTTTCTACTGCCCCAACTACTTACATCTTATGCCGATGTAATTAAAGGAGCAAAGACTGGACTGCGGAACGTTATACAAAAAACTTATCTGGGCACAATTAGTTACCTCATCAGGAATAATCATGATTTAAAAAAAAATATTGTGTTTTCAGGGGCGAAATCTTAGCCGCTTGCAAAGTGTCACTTCATTTTGAAAATTTTGACCAAACAATTCTTGGTGAAGAGTGACGGGATAAGGATGCTATTTCTATGAATGCAAAATAATGTGTAACGATGTTTGATATATTTCCAAATCAAAAAACAAGTTATCTTAAACCAACATGAGGGTTCAAAGCAACTGTCTGCCAAATACCAACTGTTATCTCTTCGTTGGTTTTTGTTCGTGTTGATTTTTCTGTTATTGGCACGAAGATTTCCGATAACGCACCCTCGATCTTCCAATCTCTTGAATACCACGTGAGCTTTTGGGATGCCAGGAAACCTAATAGCCCACAATTGCGTAGCTTCTCTGCAATTCCCTCTAAACGTTACCAGAATTAATAATATGTCTATCTCAACGTTGTAGTTCTGTTCCATGATTTACGAGCAATAAACCGTTACTCCAAATCTGCTGTGACACAAGTGTTACAAGTTGATAGATACCAGTTACTTAACCAACGCTCAATGGTATCACGTATTCCAATTCAAGGTATGTTACATTTTTTAACTGAAACTAGGCCACGAATACAGTAAATGCAGTAATCGACAGACCTACGTAGTTTTTGACATATAACCGAATTTTAGAAAAAGTATACCCTACTTTTTGACATTTTAAAATTGTCACCCGCCATTCAAAATGTGGACAGGGGGATCAAAGTATCTTGCAGTCTGCTTCGTAGACAACCAATTACTTCATCTAAATTTTATTGAAATATTCCAAAGCATCTCTCCGATATTGTCTGGTAAGACTTTTGAATCTCCGCCTGTATGTTTACAACTCAATAAAAACATCGCAGAATTATGCAGGAAGTTAATTCCTAAAGTTATGTTTATACACTGGCGAATTTCGAAATCCCAGCGAGACGTATCCCCATTGGTTTATTTTAAATAATATCGTAATATTATTTAAAATGGACCAGTATAAATTAGTTTCGCAATTCGCGAGTGTATGAACCAAGCTTAACTAAACTCATTCCTATTGGTCCATTTTAAATAATATTACGATATAATTTAAAATAAACCAACAGGGATACGTTTCGCTGTAATTTCGTAATTCGTGTGTGTATGAACCTAGCTTAAAAGACAAGATAACCCCAATCAATTTTTTTTTCACAGTGAGCGATTTATGTTTTACCGTCTCTCATATCTATGGTACACTATTGTTGGAGTTTTCGTTACAACATTCACTGGTCTTTTAGTCAGTTTATGCACGAATCCTGTAGATCCAAGAGATATTGACCCACAACTGTTATCTCCCGTTATTAGGAAATACATTAGATCCAGGGAATTTCCCAACCAACCAGCAGATGGAATTATATATGCATATGGACCACCCACAGTAAGTATTCGGCTTAGATACTATGATTGCGGCTCTTTATGCTTCCTTGCCTATATATTGGATGGCTAGGAAGAATAATTAATTAATTTTATTCTTAACGTAATGTCCATTAACTCACACACACTTTTTTCAACAAAGCGCTAACATTTTTACAGCTTCTAAATAAATCGTTTCCATACTTTTCCAAAGCACTTATTTACAGCCTCTTCGACTTCACTATTGTCTACCGAAAATCTCTTCTGCCTCATATATCCTTTAACTTTTGAATAAGCCTGACGTCAGCAACACTAATACTTCTCTCTGGTTAACTATAAAATGGTTAAATAGTTTTTGAAATGACCATGACTGAAAAGCAACTCTAATCACTTGAAATTTTACCCAGTTGAGTGAGGGCAATATACAAATATGTGGCGCCGCATACATATAAATCAGTTCCGGTTCTGGGGGGTGGGGTGGGGCGCTGTGGAATGCAAGCCGGAGGGTCTGCTTCGGGCGGCAAATTAAAGTGTGGCAGATTAGACACACAGGCGTAAATGGAAGCAGACAGACAAGATGGTCGGCAAAACATGTGGCTGTGAAAGCTCTTCTAAATAAATTAGCGAAAGTTGTCAAAAAATTAAAGATGCTGAGTCAAAGTACGAGGCAGGCCATCTGCTACATGCTGTGCAGAATTTTGAATCTATTATGAACTTAACAATTTGGGCTACCAGTCTTGAAGAAATCAATCAAGTAAATATTGAAATTAAAAAGAAAGATATGCAATTCTGGCGCGTTTCGTCGTCTTCATGAAAGGTCTGATCAAAACTTTACCAATCTTTAGAGAATATCTTATATAATGTTAAATAGAAGAGGCTAAAACAGTAGCCGAAAATATTGGAGTTGATCGTATTTTGACAAATAAATCAATTCCGAAGAGCATACCAACATTTTGGTCAACTGTGCGAGGACGAATCACGAACACTTCAACATGTTTAGTTGTTTTCTAAAGCAATAAAAATTGTATTTGATCAAACCATATCAAAAATTAAAAGTCTGGACGCAGCAAGTTCGTTATGGCAGTCAATTGTCATAGAAATGATGACATCGAACATTTTTTATTAAATGCTAATAATTTTTTTGTAAACCTACAGGTCTAAATTTTGGCACATAGTTTACTTTTTATAGCCTTAACTTACTTACCAATTTTAGTTATCATAGCTTTTTTATTTTCGGAGAAAAATTTTTTTTTTCTAAAGAAAACCCAAAACATTCCCGGAAAACCTGGTCCGATCTTCCTAGCTAACGAACTTATCCAAGCTACTTACAAAAATTTTATCAAAATTGGCCCATTATTTTTTGAATGTGATATATATATATATATATATATATATATATATATATATATATATATATATATATATATATATATATATATATATATACAAGGAGAAGGGTTAAGGGCAAAGCCGCAAGGAGACAACCGCATACACGTGTTTCAAGCTTATTAGCCATCATCAGTACGGTATAGCCAGGTGAAGATGGGAACACTTTGGATGAAGATGCAAAAATACACGGAGTCACAACAGGCAACGAGTGCACATTTGCAGCAACATTTGGAAGACCCTCAATCCGAGGGAAACAATCAAAATAGCCACGAAGGCAAAGAAATCATCTGCGTGAGTATCCGGAGCCCAGGAAGTTATACTATACAAGGAGAAGGGTTAAGGGCAAAGCCGCAAGGAGACAACCGCATACACGTGTTTCAAGCTTATATGCCATCATCAGTACGGTATAGCCAGGTGAAGATGGAAACACTCTGGATGAAGATGCAAAAATACACGGGGTCACAACAGGTAACCAGTGCACATTTGCAGCAACATTTGGAAGACCCTCAATCCGAGGGAAACAACCAAAATAGCCACGGAGGCAAAGAAATCATCTGCGTTAGCATCCGGAGCCCAGGAAGTTATATTAACTAAAACATGATTTATAACACGGCATTTCTGTACTATACAAGGAGAAGGGTTAAGGGCAAAGCCGCAAGGAGACAACCGCATACACGTGTTTCAAGCTTATTAGCCATCATCAGTACGGTATAGCCAGGTGAAGATGGGAACACTCTGGATGAAGATGCAAAATACACGGAGTCACAACAGGCAACCAGTGCACATTTGCAGCAACATTTGGAAGACCCTCAATCCGAGAAAAACAACCAAAATAGCCACGGAGGCAAAGAAATCATCTGCGTGAGCATCCGGAGCCCAGGAAGTTATATTAACTAAAACAGGATTTATAACACGGCATTTCTGTACTATACAAGGAGAGGGTTAGGAAAATTCACTAAAACAAAGGTTGACAGCGCTACCATACTAAATTTAAATTTTGTATCTCTCAATGGTCGTGAAATATTTAATACGTTGACAGCCCTACCATACTAAATTTAAATTTTGTATATCTCAATGGTCGTGAAATATTTAATACGTTGGCTGTAGAACTGTAGAAGAATCGAGTAGATCTAGCACGAAAATATGAGCAAAACTTAAACACATTTGAGTTCTGCCAGAAACTCGCCGCTTTTAAAGACTAACCTCCATTCTTTTTCGGCGGCATGAATAAGGCTAGCGCTTTCTATCTTTTGCAATATATCTACACCCTTGACTTGTAGAATACTCTTCCAATATTTGTATTGCGCTGCGGATTTATTTCATGCTTCCGACCACATCCGCACGCTGTGAGCGACCTTTTAGCAAACTTAAACTGATTAAAAACCATCTGCGATCATAAATGAGTCAGGAACGTCTATCAAGTCGGGCGATTCTGGCAATCGATAATTAAATCGCACATCCAATTAATTAATTATAACGAGGCCATAGACTTAGATGCAGAACAAATAGACTCCCAGAGTATAATTTAAATTTTTGTTAGTGACCTTGTAATATTTTTAAAAGTCTGGACGCAGCAAGTGTGTTATGGTAGTGAATTTTCATTAAAATCTTTTTAATAGCAAATATGTCTTTTTTTAATGAAAGCGGGCATCAAACTTGGTTACCAGGATAACCCATATAGTAGAAACAATGTACCATAATTCATCAAATAAACTTTTTGACAAAACTCTCAAAAAAAGTTTTTTGCATAAAAATTTACAAACAAATTTTTTCACGAAAATCCAGAAACCGTTTTTTTAATAACTTATTACATATTTATTCTTATGCCCTTCACTTCTGAAAGACAAAATACAAATTGTTTTCTATTTGAAACAATTGTCTTACGACTGTTTGATTTTTTTATTCAGTCACTATTTGATAGCGCCCTGTGCAAGGCATCCCGATTTTTTATGAAATGATATAAATGAGAATCTCTCTGAATGCGTCATTTGCATCAGACTCTCGATTTTTGTTGGTAAAACGCCGTATCACAATTTCTGATATGTGCCAAAAATGTGAAAAGTTACAAAACAATTGAAATAACTCGAAAACAAACATGCATTACAATTCGAAAGAAAATGCAAAAATGAAATAATATAAGGGTGTCCGATTTAAAAAAGAAATTTTGTATCGCCAACGGCTTATGGGCCACCTGTGATTGTCGAAATATGGTTTATAAGATGCAGCTCAAGATACCCTATAATTAACGTATACAATTCTTTCTCGTATCTTGTATAATCACAATAAATAATAATAATACAGTAATATTGAGGTTTACCGAAGAAATACGTCACCCTGTATATATGTAAACAGATAAAAACTGAAACTAACCCTGGATATGGATTTTAGGGGACCTAGTTTGCGCTCATTTGAAAAAAAATCAAAGATCGCGGTCTCCTCAATAGCGAATTTCTTGTACGAAAATTTGCTAAAAATTATAGAGAATTAAAGCATAAACTCTATAACTAAAACTACTGCTATAGCATCAAATAAAGGGTCTATCTGAAATGAATGTTCCGGAAACATTTTAGTAATATGAACGACAATTACGGTTGAAGGTGAAACTCTAGGGCTTGTAAAGCACATTTCTTGCAACATTTACTTTACATAGCCCGTATTAGCTTTTTTTGCCTAAAAGTTCTTTGCCTAAAAGTTGCCAATTTTGACGTTTCAAATGGCTACTTTGACGGTTTAAGAGGAAACGTTTTCAAATTTTAAAAGTAATTTTTCTGGCATTTCTTGACCTTTTTGCGCCAAAAAACTTAGTTTTTGTCTGTAAAATACATAGGATTTTATTATCCACACAAAATATTTTACTTTTGTGCGTTTATCTGGTCATCAGTGCCACCCAAAAGTTGCTTCTTTGAATGCCTATAGCTTTTTTTCTTTCCACCTATATAACTTAATTTTGTTACCTAGTTTACCTTTTCCGACGTAAACCAGCGTACCAAATTTGGTTTTTTGTTATTTCTAGAAATATAAACCTTTTCTTGGAAAAACTGTGCCGATTTTCCTGGCTAACGAACTTATCCAGCAAAAAGAATGTACCCACCAAATTTGATCAAATCGGCCCATTATTTTTTGAGTAATCGGTAACCTACTTACTTTACTCGTATCCCAACACACAGCTCAAATCCCTTGGATCTCCTTCTTACTACAAAACCTGAATGCTATAAGTCACCGCCCCCCATGGTCGCTCAGACCACGGCATGGTCACTGCTTCCTGCGCAATGCAACCCGAGGTCATACAGTCATCACACCCACGTATCGTTTGGCACTACAACTCCGCAAACTGCGACGAAATGCGAGATTACTTTTCCTCATTTCCATGGGCGTCTGTCTGCTTCTCTCATCCTGACCCCTCTGATATCTCACAAAACGTCACCGAAATTATCCAAGCTGGCATGGAATTATTTATTCCACGTACACAGAAAACCTCTTCAGCCACTCAAAAGCCCTGGTTCTCTAAATCCTGTGACAAGGCCAGACTTGAAAAGGTCAAAGCTCACAAAACGCTTCTACACAATCCCAGTCAAGAAAACCGTCAAGCATTTAACGATGTAAGAAACCGCTATGTCCGCATTCTTTCTGAGGCAAAAAACTCGTTTAATAACCACATCAAAAACAAAGTCCTCTTAAGCTCCAACGGCGGCAAACCCTTCTGGACTCTTGCTAAATCTATTGGGAATAATCTCTGCAAAAGCTCGTTGCCACCTCTTGTCTCAGGGGATAAAATTGTTTCTACCGCCCTGGACTCTACTAGTGGACTTTTAAAGAAATTGGAATTAATTTAAATTCTTCTAAATTCACATTTTGTTTAAACAGTGAGGTTGCTTATTAAATATTTTTATTACGAATGTATAATGTGTAAAATTCTTAATATGTCTCTCATGAGATGTAATGTGTGTAAAACTTTAGATACTTCCTTGTAAATGTAAATATGTAAATTATAATTTTCCTTGTTGCTTTGAATTGAAAAAGATATGAATGCAGGTATTTCTGCTATTTAAGACATTTTAGTATTGATATAATTAATATTGATAAAGCATTATAAATTTAAGCTTTCAGCAACCTCTTTAGTTGACAATCTCATGTATAAATCTGCATAGAATAAGTTTTATCTAGAATTAATCAATTAATTAAGCTCAACTCATGATTTGATTATATGAAAAATACCCCGTTCACATGTTGTTGCATTGCACCTATCAGAAAATTAAATCTCACACTTTTCAATTACATATATGTGGTATATATTGTTACGTTCTACGGGGTTCTGGATTCGTTGACTAACAAAACACAGCTTTCCAAATTACTAATTTATTATTACCAACTATTTTCCAACACCAGTATCAACTAAAATATTTCTCTCTATTATTAAACGTCCATAGAACTATATTCCACTATTCGCCTTTTATGATCGCTTCTTAAACACCAACACTTACTGCTAACTCGCTTAATACTCTATGATCACTATTTACACCACACCGACTTAATACTGAACTAACTTACTCTGCGCACCGCTCGTCTATTTATACTGTCCATAGAGATTCTAGACCTTCTACACTATTCTACACCTGTCACTTCTGGTCCCTTCTAGAAATATCATTCCAGAGTGTTCGCTCTTACCAACACACCTTATACACGACATCTGACCATAGAAGCAACAAAGTCCATAAACTTAATTATCATAGACAAATGTGACAATATACATATGCTATCTTAATAAAAGCTATTTGTGTTTTTTATATCTGTGTCTAATTGAGTAATTAATTCCTTTAGAACAATTCTCATAATCTTTCTAATTCGGTCGGTCGGTCTGTATGCCTCTACGTCTGTTTGATATTAGGCGCACTAACTTTCGAACGAATTGAGATATCAATTTCAAATTTAGTGTCCAGTTGGCACCCGACAAACGAACGCTTCTAATTGTTTTTGGGTAAGATCGCTTTAGGGGGTAGCGGATAAATGAGAGGTGGTTTGGTGAAAATTGTCATTTTCTCGGTAAAACTCGAGTAATACACCGTTTCAGAAGTTTATGGGTACAGGAATACGAATATTTTCTTTGTGGTCAAGTCATGGACCCCAAATAATTTCTGAGTATAGCTTTCTGATGAGAGTAGATTATCACAGCTATGTGGAATTGATGATTCAATTTGCAGCACTATTTAAACTTATTTGAAATCGTTTGTACGTCCTCAGCACAGCATGACTATGAGGAGTGGTATTCCGTTCCCACCTTCCACTATGAAGTAGAATAAATTCTTCCGAAGTTCAACTGTTGTATGGCCATATATCGGAGGGGTCATCCACTTATCTTAAGCAGCATATATGTATGTTTAACTTTGGATGAAGCGATTTTCTCGATTGTTTCTTGATGTTCCGGAATCGAACTAGAACAACCCAACATAGCTTTAACCCATCACTTTAAAGAGTACATAGATTGAGTCCTACAAACCTATCCTTCCCGTATTTGTTAGACTCCCTTGATAATGCTGAGAGCAGACACGTCGAGATTCAAACAATTTTGAACATGGATTTTGGTTTATAGAGAAATATCTGTTGTTTCTGTAGCTAATATAAAGCTCTGCATATAATTGCTCTGAGGCCCATTATTATAAGTTGTTTCTGGGCATCAACACATCTGGGCACGCGTTTCGGTTATTAATGCCATACTCATAGAAATTGTTCTAGTTTTCAAAAAAAACCTTCAAACAAACATTTATTTTAATTAAAAGAAGGTTGGGCTGCGACAATATACCATTCCCACAATAGCACCAAACAAACATAAGTAATGTTTTGGGTAGTTTCAGGTTCTTTTTTCCAAACTAGGTCAATTGCCCTGGCGGGATGGCTTTAATTAGTCGAAACGAAAAACGTAAGGAATAATATGATAAACTTATTTCGGATTTTGAGCCTTTTATTAGCAAGTACTGTGAATATTATTTTAAGTCAAGGAAATGTTATTTGTATAATAATATAGCTTAATATAATTCTGTATAATGTTTGTAAGCGAATGTTTTCTAATCCTGTAATAAATAGATACTAATACCACCATTCTTTTTTAGCCACTTGAGGAGAACATACAGGAAACTAAACTATCTACCAGTAATACTACCCAAAATGGATCGAAATGTTTATGATGTTATGTTTCGATTTAATTTAATTTTTACATTGAATAAATATATTATTTTTATAAGAAAAATGTTTAATTACCATATAGGAGAAACATATATTTTTTTATTATTAAACTTGTAGCACACATAAATTATTGTTCCCCTTACTTGGTGAAACCGTTTCATATTAAATACAGATGTAAAGACTACGGTTCTGGCTTTACAAGTGCTTGTTTTTTCTCTGCAACCGGTTTCGCTGCTTCACAGCATCATCAGAGAGGAGAAAAAAAAACGGTTGCAGAGAATAAACAAACACTTCTGAAACCAGAGCAGTAGTCTACATCTATATTTAGTTTGTAGCACAGACTCTTTTAAATGGCGCCCTGGTTGGGAATACTAGCTTTTGATCTGGAAATTTTTCTAATTTACTGATTTTATTAAAATAAGTTGTTGAGATTGTCGAGATACTGCAACAATTCATTAATTAAGATTTTGGGACGCAGCAAGTGCGTTGTGGTAGCACATTTTCATTAAATGCCTCAAATTTGAGTAACTCAATTTTGGTACTTAGTAATGTCTTTACCAGGGCAAGATACTAACCAAATTTTATCAAAATAACTTTGTTCCTTTTTGATATACAATTTTCTTTAGTAAAACTGGTTTGACCGGGCTGGCTAACGAACTCGTCCGCGGTCTTAACAAAATGAAGATATGTGCCAAGTTTCCTTCAAATCAGTTTAGTATTTTTTTAAATTTTTACCGCTCGGTTACCTACACACACACACACACACACACACACACACACACACACACACACACACACACACACACACACACACACACACACACACACACACACACACACACACACACACACACACACACACACACACACACACACACACACACACACACACACACACACACACACACACACACACACACACACACACACACACACACACACACACACACACACACACACACACACACACACACACACACACACACACACACACACACACACACACACACACACACACACACACACACACACACACACACACACACACACACACACACACACACACACACACACACACACACACACACACACACACACACACACACACACACACACACACACACACACACACACACACACACACACACACACACACACACACACACACACACACACACACACACACACACACACACACACACACACACACACACACACACACACACACACACACACACACACACACACACACACACACACACACACACACACACACACACACACACACACACACACACACACACACACACACACACACACACACACACACACACACACACACACACACACACACACACACACACACACACACACACACACACACACACACACACACACACACACACACACACACACACACACACACACACACACACACACACACACACACACACACACACACACACACACACACACACACACACACACACACACACACACACACACACACACACACACACACACACACACACACACACACACACACACACACACACACACACACACACACACACACACACACACACACACACACACACACACACACACACACACACACACACACACACACACACACACACACACACACACACACACACACACACACACACACACACACACACACACACACACACACACACACACACACACACACACACACACACACACACACACACACACACACACACACACACACACACACACACACACACACACACACACACACACACACACACACACACACACACACACACACACACACACACACACACACACACACACACACACACACACACACACACACACACACACACACACACACACACACACACACACACACACACACACACACACACACACACACACACACACACACACACACACACACACACACACACACACACACACACACACACACACACACACACACACACACACACACACACACACACACACACACACACACACACACACACACACACACACACACACACACACACACACACACACACACACACACACACACACACACACACACACACACACACACACACACACACACACACACACACACACACACCACACACACACACACACACACACACACACACACACACACACACACACACACACACACACACACACACACACACACACACACACACACACACACACACACACACACACACACACACACACACACACACACACACACACACACACACACACACACACACACACACACACACACACACACACACACACACACACACACACACACACACACACACACACACACACACACACACACACACACACACACACACACACACACACACACACACACACACACACACACACACACACACACACACACACACACACACACACACACACACACACACACACACACACACACACACACACACACACACACACACACACACACACACACACACACACACACACACACACACACACACACACACACACACACACACACACACACACACACACACACACACACACACACACACACACACACACACACACACACACACACACACACACACACACACACACACACACACACACACACACACACACACACACACACACACACACACACACACACACACACACACACACACACACACACACACACACATATATATATATATATATATATATATATATATATATATATATATATATATATATATATATATATATATATATATATATATATATATATATATATATATATACAGTGTGGCCCATTTAATATGGAAACACCCTTGTAACTAGCTTTTGTATTTATAATTCGATTTTGATGGACAATAGATCAAAAGGATATCAGATGAAACACTTTATAAATCCTGTGAAAATTGTTCTCTATGTCTTCTAACCAAAGCCTATTAATGTTTGGCGTGAATTTTTAATGGGAGGATATATAATTGGACTCTATTTTTGCGAAGATAGTTTGATAGAAGAAAGATATCTGCACTTTCAACAAAACATTTTACCTGAATTTCTAAAAGCAATACCGTTGACTGAAAGAAAACAAATGTGGTGGCAGCAAGATGGAGCGCCTGCTCACAATGCTCACGTCGTTACTGAATTCCACCAAAACAGGGTCCAGGCTAATTTCATCGCAAATTTGTTACCCGTGATTAAGTGGACTGCACGTTAACCTGATCTATCCCCCTTGGATTTTTTCTTGTGGGGACGATCCTGAAAAGGTATGCTTGTGGGGACGATCCTGAAAAGGTATGGTGTATTCCAGTAAACTAAATGACATGACCTGAAAAATGAAATTAGCAATTCCTGTCGCAGAATAGCACTACAAATGACAATAGCTTCATGTAGGCGAACTCTTGTGACAAGACTTGAAGCTTGCATTGCTGCTGGGGTTTTTATTCTTCCTCAGATCTCGTCCGCGGCCTTGCCGCCCCGATAGCACTGCAACCTTTGGTTTATTGTGCATGCCCTTAGTGTTTTTACTCCACCCACTCCAAAATTACTGTGCCTTGAACTAGTCTGCACAGCGATTGGTAGGGTGAAGTTTTAAAATGCTCTGTCTCCGATCTAGACTGACCGTAGATCAGTTGTCTTCTACGGTCCAGAGCTTTATACTTGCACAAGATGTGCTGGGCTGATTCCTGCCCCTCGCCGCAGAGTCTGCATGCGAGGTCCCCCTCGAACCGCCCCATTTTATGCTGGTGTTTCTTGACGGCCATGTGTCCCGTCAAGAGACCTGTTATGTTCTGAGCTGTCATCTGCTAAGATTTAGCAGCTCAACAGGTCTCTTTGAACTGGGTTGGTCAATTATTGACTTCCCATGTCTGAGCCCTGGACAGTCTGCCCAGTACACCTTGTGTTGGTTTCTGACTCATGACTTAATGGCTCCCCTGGCAGTGTTCTTTGTCACGCTCAGAGCCGGTTCTGGTCCCTTAAATGGTTCTGCTGACCCTCTCTTAGCGAGACTGTCAGCTTCTTCATTGCCTTTCACCCCCCGAGTGACCCGGCACCCAGATGAGGGTGACCTCATTTTGCCCAGCCAGGTCGCTCGTCTCGTCTCGGAACTCACTGACCACCCAGGAATTTACCCGTGGGCCACTTAGGGCCTTAAGGGCTGCCTGGCTGTCTGTGGTGTAGCCCCTCCTCTTGTTCTCCCGCACACAGTGCAGGATGGCGTACATTTCGGCCTGAAAGACTGTTGCATGGACTCCGAGGGAAATACTATGATTTATCCTCGGTTCTTCCGAATAAACACCTGCCCCCGTCCTACGCTCCCCGCCGGATCCGTCCGTGAACGATACGAGCGCGTCTCATGGTGTGCCCGGCGTCTCCTCCCGCCATGCCTCCCGGTCGGGGATTTCCACTGTAAAGTTGTTTTCCCTGCAGATTCACGGGCTCGCGAAGTCTGACCTGACAAGCATGGGTTCCTTCACGAACTCCTGAATTTTGTAGTGGCCCCTGAAGCCTGGGTTAATTTTCAGTCTACCATTGCAGACTATTCTGTATAGTCCTAGCCTGGCCTCCCCCATAATAACTAAGTGTAGGGGAGGCAGATCCAGCAACCCCTCCATGGCGGCTGTTGGAGTTGAAGAGATGGCCCCTTTGGATCTCCCCTAGTTTTTGTTTGGCACTAGATTGTGTCACCTTAGGCCACCAGACCAGTGCCGCGTATGCTAACGATGGTCTGACCACCCTTGTGTACAGCCAGTGGGCCATACTAGGTCTTAGTCCCCACGTTTTCCCATATAGCCGCCTAGCGACGGCTAAAGTCATGACTGCCATACGCTAACGTGATCATTCCAGGTTAGCTTAGAGTCCAATGCGACCCCAAGATATTTTACCTCCCTGGCCATTGGAATGTTCCTACCGTATAGAGTAGGAGTTCTGTGGCTCCCCCAGTTCCTCCTACTCGTAAACGGTATGACGGTTGCTTTCTTGGGGCTCACTCCGAGTCCTTGACCAACCGTCCACCCTTCCACCGCTTTCAGTGCTGTCTGCATGCGCTCCCACACTGACTGTGCAACCTTTCCTCGGACTATGATGACAATGTCGTCCGCATAGCCTTGTACCTCATACCCCCTCCCGAGAGCCCCCCAGCAGGCCGTCCACGACTAGACACCAGAGCAAGGGAGACAGAATGCTTCCCTGCGGACACCCCGCCTCGACCACCGCAGCAGAGTCCTTCCCGCGAGTGAGGTAAACACCGCCCTGTCCCTGAGCATGGAACCTGCAGCAGGTCTCCTCTATTCCACGCTCCCTGACAGCTGCCAGAACCGATCCAAATGAGGTGTTGCTGAACGCCCCCAGCGCCACCTCCCTGTTCTCCAGCGTATTCTCCAGTTTCAGCACCAGTTGGTGCAGTGCTGTCTCTGTTGAGCATCCTGCTCTGTATGGATATTGTCCACAGTGTAGGGGATATGCTTCCAGTACACCGCCCCTAATGTGCCGGTCGAGAAGTTTTTCCACTGTTTTTAGCAAGAAGGACATAAGACTTATTGGCCTCAGGGACTATGCCTGGTCTGTTGGACGTCCAGGTTTAGGAATCAATACAACCCTGGCCAGTCTCCATGCCCTCGGAATGTATCCTAGAGCCAGGCTGGCCCTCATAAAGAGGGTAAGCACCGGTGCCAGTATATATATATATATATATATATATATATATATATATATATATATATATATATATATATATATATATATATATATATATATATATATATATAGCCCTTGCTGGAGCATGATGGGCATTATTCCATCAAATCCCGGGGATTTGTATGGCTTAAAGCTCTTAATGGCCCATCTGATTTTGCTCCAAGTAATCACCTCTTTAGCAACTGTCCAGTCTACCCTAGATGACCGCCTATAAGGCGCCTCTATTTCTGAGTGTTCCCAGTCCGGAGGTGTTTGGGTTATTATGTTATAGCCGGGGAAGTGCGTCTGGAGTAAAATTTCCATAGTTTCCTCCCACGAACTTGTACAGCCTTCCGTGGATGTTCTAAGAGAGCCTATGTTGGTCTGAGTGCCCTTGTGTAGTCGAGCGCTCTCCGACGTATTCTCCACTTCCTCACAGTGCCTCCTCCACGACTCCTTCGTGGCGTTCCTCAGTCTTTTGTTATAGGTCGTTAGGGTCTGTCTATATTCATACCATGCTCCCGGCCTGTTGGCTGCGTTAAACAGCTTACGAACCTGCGTCCTCCTTTGACTGAGGTCCTCGTTCCACCACGGGACGTTCCTGGTCGACGCCCTCGTTATCAGCGGGCAGTTGGCGTTATAGGCCGAGGTGATTGCGTCTCGCAATCGGGCTGCCGCAATCTCAAGGTCTATTGAATTGTTTATGGTACTTTTAATTCCCCGCAGGTCCACCGCTAGGTCTGCCCTGTAGGTTTCCCAGTCCGCCTTGCGTGGGTCTCGGTACCATACCGTTTGTCTTTCGACTTTGGCGGTCTGAGCTACTCACTTCCCCAGACACAGCGTAGTTCTTAACAAAGTCACCCAGAAACTGGGTGGAAACTGTTAGATCTAAAACTTCCTCACGCCGTGTTGTGACGAAGGTCGGTTTATTACCTCTATTCAATATGTCTAAATTAAATTTCATAAAGAATTGTAGGAGTGCCTCACCCCTAGAGCTTGTGTCCGAGCTTTCCCACAACTCATGGTGCGCGTTCGCATCCATGCCGATGATGGTCTGCCATCCACCTGCTTTGCTACCCACCATCAGCTGCTCCAATTTCTTGGGTGAAGGGGGGTCCGTGCTGTCCCCTGACAGATAGGCTGGCCCGACAGTAATGTCCCTCGGCCCATCCGCTCCTCCACATTGGATTTTGATCGTTGCCAGGTCCCTGGAACAGAAATTCATTAAAGGCAGAAACTCTATCCCTTCCCTGACACAAATGCAGGCCCTCGCGTTCTCGCTGAATCTGCTGTAGATGAGCTTTCCAGCAGCTCCGCCGAATCCGTTGATCTCTCGTTTATAGGATTACGGTTCCTGGATGAGAGCCACATCCGTGTGCTTCAGAGCCATCGGTAGTCCGGCCGTAGGGCAGCCGCCCTACTGTGTTGGAGGTTGACCTAAGTCCCATCAACCCCTGGTTGCTTCCCCAGTGGGCGGCACGAGTCTGTAGCCAGAGCCACTCCTCGAGCCTCATTGGTTTTTATGATCTTCATGTTGTTCTCATGAGAATGGGGGAAGTACTGTGCATACCATCAGAACCCCCTGTGTGGCGCAAGGCGGATTACTGTGGAGGGTTAGAATAAATCTTGATATTCTCAGTTATTTATTAATCGATTTTCATTCGGGAAAACCAGTGAGGTGAGGTCAAATTTTTTGCAAGTGAGTTTTTTTCAAACTTTGTCCTGTCATTTCGAAGCATCTTTACAGTTGATAACTCTTTTTCTTTCAATTTGATATCTCAAACGGTTTAGGAACTACAACCTTGTCAAATCAGTTTGGGACACCATCATAAATTGTATATACGATATTATACAAGCTGAGCTTTCATATATGTACACTCTAAAGTTACTTTAATGATAAATAAATAAATAAATTCTATTTAAAGAACACATACTTGCAAGGGAAAGATGCAGAGCAAGAGAAAAACCTCTGGAAAGCCTGTCCCAGTTGATAAAGTGCCAAGCTACAATAAAATGAAAAGAACTCCTGGAGATAGATTCATGCTTGCGACGACAGGTTTACATCGCCTTTAGACTGTGATTATGATTATTATAGAACGCTTTTTGCAGATCTACAAAAGCAATAAACCAATAAACGTATTTTTTTAGCCATGTTTATCCTATTGTTTTAATATCAGCACCCCTCCTGGCCGGGTCTAATTGAGAACGTATCTTCATCCAGGTAATTCTCAATTTTCATTTTTTTTCTTCCAGCTTCACTATGATTAGCAGAGTCTTTGCTACATGGCTCTGTACATTTATCTGGCAACTTATTAGTGAATTTTTATTTTAAAAAATTCACTAATAGAGAGGTATCGATGGTGAGACTTTGCAAAATTTTTTGCAAATGAGCGCGAACTAGGACCCCTAGAACCCATATCCGGGGTCAGTTTCAATTTTTACATGTATCCGTCCGGTAACTCAAAAAATAATTAACTGATTTCGATGAAACTTGGCAAGTGGCTTTCTTTTATTAATGGCTTGGATGAGTTCGTTAGCCAGAAAAATCGGACGGGGTTTTCCGGGAAAATTTTGAGTTTTCTTTCAAAAAAAAATGTGTCTCCGAAAGTAACAAAGCTGTTTTAATGAAATTTACTATATGTGTTGCCTTGGGAGAGATATTACTACGTACTGAAATTAAACTTTCTAAGTTTATAAAAAATTGAGTTATTCAAATTTTAAATTTTCTTTCGAAATTTTTTTTTTATCCGAAAATTACACAGTTATTTTAATGAAATTTGGTAGATATCTTGCGTTAGGAGAGACATTACTACACACCAAAATTAAACTTTCTAAGTTTATAGAAAATTGAGTTATTCAAATTTGAAGCATTTAATATTTAACATGAAGTTTTTACCACAGAAATCGACGAGACTATTTTCACGTCCGTAGTATCAGGATCACATGAGAGGATAGGCAGTGGCAGTGTAAAACTAATGTTGTACATGCTAGTTTGTTATTCTGCAGATGATGTTTTCAATTTGTTTTCAATATATGGTGAATGTAACAGAATAGTTGAGATAACAGTTCGAACATTTAACAACAGATTCCTTTATTTGGCTCCAATGAATAGAACAAAATTCAGCAGAATTAAAAGTAAGTCGTCAAGTCATGGAATAATACTGACACGACGCGTTGTTAAACGTTTCAAAATTGAAGAGAATGAAATGAATGAAATTATAGTTCTTGCATATTTTGAAGCATGTCTACAAAGTTCGTTAAGAAGTAGGTCTCAAGATTTGGGTTTATCTATCTGGGCAATACACAGAATATTGAGAAAGCACAATATGCATAATTAGTGAATTTTTATTTTTAAAAATTCATTAATAGAGATGTATCGATGGTGAGACTTTGCAAAAATTCTTTCAAATGAGTGCGAACTAGGACCCCTAGAACCCATATCCGGGGTCAGTTTCAATTTTTATATGTTTATATATATATATATATATATATATATATATATATATATATATATATATATATATATATATATATATATATATATATATATATCCGTCTGATAACTCAAAAAATAATTAACCGATTTCGATGAAACTTGGCAAGTGCCTTTCTTTTATAAATGGCTTGGATAAGTTCGTTAGCCAGAAAAATCAGACGGTGTTTTCCGGGAAAATTTTAAGTTTTCTTCCGAAAAAAATCGTTTTCTCCGAAAGTAACAAAGCTGTTTTAATGAAATTTACTATATATGTTGCCTCGGGAGAGATATTACTACGTACCAAAATTCAACTTTCTAAGTTTGGAGAAAATTGAGTTATTCAAATTTTAAATTTTCTTTCGAAAAAAATTTTTTCTCTAAAAATTACAAAGTTATTTTAATGAAATTTTGTGTATATCTTGCCTTAGGAAAGACCTTACTATGTATTAAAATTAAACTCTCTAAGTTTATAGAAAATGGAGTTCTTTAAATTTGAAGCATTTAATAAAAAATCACTACCATAACGCACTTGCTGCGTCCCGAGTTTTTTTTTAAGACGTCGTGGACCAAAGTACCCTATCGTAGCCATCAATCTTTATTAGTCATGGGTAGGTCTAAATAATTTCGTTTTTTTTTACCAGGCGATGTCGTAAAGGAGAGACTGGTTGCAGGGAATCTGAAAACTCATTTTAAGCCTGAGGTATTTATAAATTGTAAATATATTCTAGTGGCTTACATTGTAGAAGTTCAAGTTAACAGAATGTGAGAAGTTTATTACATGTAAGCCAAAAAACAATGATGCGTCATCGATTTGTGCAGTTCTATTTTAAACAAAAAGTTTTCTCTGGATAATAATCCACATTTAATTTTTTTCCCAAGAGCCTAGGTGGTTCAGTGGTAAGAACGTATGCCTCGCTGAACCGAAGGGTACTGGGTTCGATCACAGGGTTCTCCTTTCACTTTTTCAGTACAAACTGTAATATTCACATCAACCGAGGTTGTGGCATCGTATTTGAGCAAGTTGAATGTCTGCACGTTCCGCCCTTCGGAGGGGGCGTAAAGCCGTCGGTCCCGTGTCTGTGTGATGTTGGGCACGTTAAAGATCCCTACCTTCCTTACAGAAAGGCAGGGGTCCGGCAAAATTTCCAGGATAGTGACTTGAAACTGCTCCCTGGCGTCGGTGATAGGCCATAGTATAATTTTATTACTGTTGCTTTGGGTTGCAGTATGCACATTATAAAAACTCTGGATGCAGCAAGTACGTTATGGTAGTGAATTTTCATAAAACTATTTTTTAATAGCAATAATGTGTGTTTTTTATGAAAGCAGGCATCAAATTTGGTTACCAGTATAATCTATATAGTAAAAACAATGTGCCACGTTTCATCAAAATAACTTTATTGTTTGAAAATGTACAAAAATTTCCGAAAGTAAACTTAAAATGTTCCCGAAAAAATTCGTTTCTTGGTCAACCTTATAGGTTAATAGCAAATTGAGCTATTCAAATATTAAGCATTTGATCAAAATTCGCTACCATAACGCACTTACTGCGTCCAGAATTTTTTTTCTTACAAATTATATTTCGATGGACCATGCAAAAATGCAATAACATAAGGCGTGTTTGATTTAAAAAAAAAAAGAAAATTTGTATCACCAACGACTTATGGGCCAGCCTGTGATTGTAGAACTAATTTTTTAAGATGTAGCTCAAGACACCCTATAATTAATATATATATTTTTTTTTCATATCTTGTGTAATAACAGATATATTGAGCTTTATTGATTTTTTTACGAAAATTCTACAAAAATTATATACCATTAAACGATAAACTCTATAGCTAAGACTACTGCCAAGCATCAGAGAAAGGGTCTATTTGAAATGAATTTTCTCGAAATATTTTATTAAAATGAAGGACAATGACGGTTGAAACTAAGACTTCAGGGTTTCTAAAACATCCTTCTTCCTTCTTGAGACATTTTATATCCATAGCCCGTATTATATTCAAGTTCTTTTCCTAAATGTTGCCAATTTTGACGTTTAAATCGCAACTTTGACGTTTTGTGGAAAACCCCAATTGATTTTTCTTTAAATGCCTATAACTTTTTTGTCTTTTCACCTACAAAGCTAAATTTTGGTGGGTGGCTTACCTATAAGGATGTAAACATGTGTACCAAATTTGGTTGCCCTTACTTTGTGAATTCCGGAGATATAAATTTTTTTCGAAAGAAAACACAAAATTTTCCGGGAAAACCTGGACTGATTTTCCTGGCTAACGAACTTATCCAAGCCATTTGCAAGAGGAATTTAATCGAAATCGGCCCATTATTTTTTGAGTTATCGGTGTGATATATATATATATATATATATATATATATATATATATATATATATATATATATATATATATATATAAACATATAAAAATTTAAACTGACCCCGGATATGTGGGGGGCCTAATTAGCGCTCATTTGAAGAAATTTTTTCAAGATTCAAAAGTCGGGATCTTCTCATTAGTGAATTTTTTTTAAGAAAATTCACTAAAAAGTATGTAGGTAGTTACACATTTTAGTGAATTTTCTTAAAAAAAATCACTAATGAGGAGATGTCGACTTTCGAATTTTGAAAAAATTTCTTCAAATGAGCGCTATTTAGGACCCCCGGAACCCAAATCCGAGGTCAGTTTCAGACTTTATATGTTTATATATATATATATATATATATATATATATATATATATATATATATATATATATATATATATATATATATATATTTATGTGTCACACCTACAACTTAAAAAATAATGGACGGATTTTGATAAAATTTGGCACATACCTTCCTTTCGCAAGTCGCTTGGATAAGTTCGTTAGCCAGGAAAATCCGCCGAGGTTTTCCCGGAAAATTTTGTGTTTTCTTTCGAAAAAAAATCGAAAAAAAATTATAACTCCAAAATTAACAAAGTAAGGGCAACCAAATTTGATACGCGGATTTATATCATTAGAGGCAAGTTACCTACCAAAATTTAGCTCCGTGGGTTAAATGACAAAAAAGTTACAGGCATTCAAAGAAAAATAAATTTGGGTTCTCCTCAAAACGTCAAAATCGCGGTTTTAAACGTCAAAATTGGTGAGTACCTTCCTTTTGCAAGTGGCTTGGATATGTTCGTTATCCAGGAAAATCCGACGAGGTTTTCCCGGAAAATTTTGTGTTTTCTTTAAAAAAAAATTTATATCTCCAAAATTAACAAAGTAAGGTTAACCAAATGTTATACGCGGGTTTATATCATTATAGGAAAGTTACCTACCAAAATTTAGCTCTGTAGGTCAAAAGACAAAAAAGTTATAGGCATTTAAACAAAAATAAATTGGGGTTTTTCACAAAACGTCAAAGTTGCGATTTAAACGTCAAAATTGGCAACATTTAGGAAAATAACTTGAATCTAATACGGGCTATGGAAATAAAATGTCTCAAGAAGAATGTTTTACAAACCCTAAAGTCTTAGTTTCAACCGTCATTGTCCTTCATGTTAATAAAATGTTTCCAGAAAATTCATTTCAAATAGACCCCTTCTCTGACGCTTGGCAGTAGTCTTAGCTATAGAGTTTATCGTTTAATGGTATATAATTTTTGTAGAATTTTCGTAAAAAATCAATAAAGCTCAATATATCTGTTATTATACCAGATATGAAAAAAAATTGTATATATTAATTATAGGGTGTCTTAGACTACATCTTAAAAAATTATTTCTACAATCACAGGGTGGCCCATAAGTCGTTGGTGATACAAATTTTCTTTTTTTTTTTGTAATCAAACACGCCTTATGTTATTGCATTTTTGCATTTTCCATCGAAATATAATGCAGGTTTGTAAGAACAAAAATTCTGGACGCAGTAAGTGCGTTATGGTAGCGAATTTTGATCAAACGCTTAATATTTGAATAGCTCAATTTGCTATTAACCTATAAGGTTGACCAAAAAACGAGTTTTTTCGGGAACACTTTAAGTTTACTTTCGGAAATTTTTTTACATTTTCAAACAATAAAGTTATTTTGATGAAACATGGCACATTGTTTTTACTATATATATATATTATACTGGTAACCAAATTTGATGCCTGCTTTCTTAAAAAAACACACATTATTGCTATTAATAAATAGTTTTATGAAAATTCACTACCATAACGCACTTGCTGCGTCCCGAGATTTTTTCTTCATTAAGTAGTTTTTAGCAACAACACATATTTGGTTAAAGACCAAGATTTAAAATTTGAATCAAATCTGAAGCACAGAGCAGAAAAGTAATTCGAGGCTTGGTTCCATGTAAGTGTGCAGTGTACAAGGTTGGCAACATCAGCTACATATATGTCGATTCGTGAATCTGTGATAATTCCGCAAAAGTAAAAGTCAGTGGGTGCTGTGTTGTGTTATTGGTGGGTTATGTCTCACAGTTTCACCAAAAATTGAATTGATAACATAAATTTCGACAAGTGAATACACACAGTTTCCACGGGAACAAACATAAAGTTTCATATTTTAAGGTAAACTCATTTTTCGTTGACAATACTCAGTTATTGTTTATTTCTATACTTACTACTTACATTACTAATCAATAAAAGAGTATTCATGGTTTTAAGATTTTTGAATGGTGTATTTAAGCATTTAATATTATTGATAATAATGGATTTATCCTCTTAAACAATTAATTAACTGATTTGGCAATATATTATTGTAGAATCATGTAATAATTTTGACCTTGATATGTAATAGTTTGAATAGCAGGCTAAGCTATTTTTGTAGATACAACACGCGAATTTGTTGACAGCATTGAAAAATTGGAAAATTTATAAAATTACTATTTTAATGAAGTAAAACTAGGTATAAAATCAACCTATGTTTAAATGGCACAGTGACTTTTGAGTTGTAGGTTATGTAGAATATAGAAATATTTTCGAAAACAAAAAGGTTTCTCCTTCATGTGTTTGGAGTTTGTACAAGCGAATTTTCATGAAACAATCCTTTCATTCTGTGTTGTCCTTGTTTATCCATTTTCCCTGCGTATACTTAATGTAGGACTTGGGACTTATTTGCTATGCTCTGATGGGGGGTTGTTTAGGATGACTTCCTGGAAGAGGTTTATGAAAAAGTATTAAAGCTGTAGATTTTTGTTTCAATTTTCTCAAATTAGAACCTCGGTGGTTCAGGGGTAAGAACGTGTGCCTCTGAACCGAAGGGTACTCCTTTCACTTTTTCAGTACAAACTGTGAAATTAACATCAACCGAGGTTCTGGCATTGTATTTGAGCAAGTTGAATGTCTGCACATTTCGCCCTTCGGAGGGGGCGTAATGCCGTCGGTCCCGTGTCCATGCGATGCTGGGCACGTTAAAGATCCCTACCCTCCTTACAGAAAGGCCGGGGTTCGGCAAAATTTCCAGGATAGTGAGGTGAAACTGCTCCCTGGCGTCGGTGATTAGCCATAGTCGCGGAAATAGGCCGACGTTAAAGAAACAAAACACACACACATTTCTTCAAATTGTTTTCATTTTACTTTCTAGAATCAACAGCGGTAACGGATATCCTAGCAAATAATGTTGTATACCTTCTTTAAATTGCTTTCAGCATTATAAAATGCACAATTACCGATGCTGTGGGATTGTTTTCAATCACTTTAATGGCCCCACGCCTAATCTTTCGCAGATGAAAAACAGGTTTTTTGACAAAAAATCATTTTATTTCTCAACATAGTCTCCTTTGAGCTCTATACACTTCGTCCAATGTTTCTCCAATTTTTTAATCACTTCCAAAAAATAAGATTTGTCGAGGTCCTCAAAATAGGTATTTGTTTGTGAGATGATTTCATCATTGGAGTCAAATCTCTTTCCGCCGAGCCATTTCTTTAAGTTTGGAAACAAGACATAGTCACTCGGGGCTAAATCCGGAGAATAGGGCGGATGAGGGAGCAATTCGTAGCCCAATTTATGCAATTTCGCCATGGAGACTACACATGTGTGCACCCTTGCATCGTCTTGGTGGAAAAGAACTTTTTTCTTGGCCAAATTCGGTCGTTTTTTCTTCAAATCGTCATTGAATCGGTTCAGTAAGTTGGTATCATATTCGCCATTGATTGTTCTTCCCTTTTGAAGGTAATCAATGTGGATTATACCGCGTGCATCCCAAAAAACCGTCGCCACTTTATTGGCTGACAAACCCACCTTGGCCTTCTTCGGCGCCGATTCGCACGGAGAAACCCACTGTTTTGACTGCTGCTTGGTCTCTGGTGTGTTGTGGTGAATCCATGTTTTGTCCACGGTTACGAAACGGCGCAAAAACTCGTCCCTACTGCGGTTGAACAACGCCAAAAACATCTTCGAAGTTGTCACAAGATTGCGTATGTGATCGATTGTGAGCAAACGCGTCACCCATCTTGCGGATAACTTTCTCATACCCAAGTGATCATGCAAAATCGAATCCACTGAACCATGTGATATGCCTATGACTTCCACAATCTCCCGCACTTTCAATCTCCGATCGGCCAACACTATATCGGGAATTTTTTCAATTGTTTAGGGTGTAGCGACCTCAACTGGGCGTCCAGAACGTTCGGCGTCATTCTACGGCCGCAACAAAATTCAGTAAACCACTTTTTTACCATGGAAATTGATGGTGCAGAGTCCCCATAGTATTTATCAAGCTTAGCCTTGGTTTGAGTGATGTTTTTTTCAGCAAAAAATAATGTTTGATGATCACACGAAATTAACTTTTTTTCATTTTCTTTATAACTCAAGAGGTTGTCTGCTTTCAATGGCTATCTAACACAAACTAAATGACGCAGCTTGTTCAAAATTTGACAGGACTCAACTGACAGATGCTTGTTTACAGGAGCAGTGTTGCCCTTCCTGTGAAGAGGCGGTAAATTAAAAAAGTCACGGACTTATTGACCCGCCCCCATATATATATATATATATATATATATATATATATATATATATATATATATATATATATATATATATATATATATATATATATATATATATCTATATATATATATCACACCGATAATTCAAAAATAGTCGGCCGATTTTGATGAAATTTGGTAGGTACGTTCCTTTTGTAAGTAGCTTGAATGCGTTCGTTAGCCAGGAAAATTGGACCGGTTTTTCCGGGAAAATTTTGGGTTTTCTTTCGGTAAATTTTTGTATCTCCGAAAATAACACAGCTATTTTAAATGAAATTTGGTGGATATTTTGCATTGGGAAAGACCTTACTACATACCAAAATTCAACTTTCTAAGTTTATAGAAAATTTAGTTACTTAAATTTGAAGCATTTAATAAAAATTCACTACCATAACCGCACTTGCTGCGTCCCGAACTTTACTCTTTTGCCTTGTGCCAAATTTGGCATATACGTTTCTACTAAACTTACCATACGGGCCGAAATTCAGATCTCTATGTTGAAACGAAAAAAAGTTCTAGGCACTTAAAGGAAAAAAAAATTGAGTGCCACTGGTGATCAAAGGAAAGCACAAGAACAAAATATGTTTTGTGGTTAACAAAACCAATTGAATATTACATACAACGGTTAAGTTTTCTTGACGCAAAAAGGTTAAGAAGTAGCAGATTTTTTTTAATTTTGTGATTTTTATTCTTAAAACGTTAAAGTCGCGATTTGAAACGTCAAAATTTGCAATTTTCAGACAAATAATCTGAAACAAATACGGATTGTGTAGAAAAAATGTCATAATTAGTGTGTTTTACAAAGCCTAATAAGTTTCAGCTTCAACCATTGTCCTTCATTTTTCTACAGTATTATCGGAAAATCCATTTCAAATAGACCCTCTTTCTGATCCCTTGGTAGCAGTTTAAGCTGCCTTGGCAGTAGTTTCAGCTATAGAGTTTATGGTTTAATAGTCTATATTTTAGCAACTTTTCTTAGACTTATGAATTTCGAAAAGATTTCTTCAAATGAGCGCGAACTAGAACTCCTAAAACCCATATACGGGGTAAGTTTGCACAAACATATATCACACCTTATAAAAAGGCGTTTGTACCAATAGAGAGCTGAGCCCCATGGCAATGACTCATTCAGAGAGCTTTTGGTTTATATTACTCGTCGTTTGTATTACTGCCGTATACAGGCACTCTCAAATAGTGGCTAAATTTGAAAAATTTTGGCAGAAATGTTTTTAGTGTTTCCGTAGAAATCATTTTTTGTAACATTTTTGTGGTGGTGGTGGTGGTGGAGGTATTTATGACCTTGGAACAGAATTCCATCAGCCACAGACTTTTGCTATTTTATATACACAAATATATACAAATACCTTAATAATCTAGAAGACAGAATTATGTTACCTATATAATATCTAAAAAACTTTTTTGTGAAATGTTGGTAATTAATAATAAATGTTTAGTAAGTTATTATAAATAAAAGTTGTCGAATTTTTGAGAAAAATATAATATAGTGTAGCATTACTGAAGCCAATTTCGACAACAAAAAATGGTGAATTTTTGCAAAATTTCATAAAACTTTTGTTTTCTACTTGGGTCATGAAGCTGTTTGTCAAGAATTATATCTTGGCAGGTGTGTAAATAGCTTGAAGAGGTTCGTTGGCCAGGAAAATCTGACCAGTTTTCTCTGGAACTTTTAAAGTTTATTTTCGGGAAATGTTTGTACTTCTTGAAACAACAAAGCTGTTTTAATGAAATGTGGTACATTGTTACTACTATATAGGTTATACTCCTAACCACTTGTCCTTTTAAAAACAATACATATTTGAAATTAAAAACATTTTTACAAAAATTCGCTACCATAATTTACTGCGTCGAGCCTTTTATTTTTTTGTTTGTACCTAATTCTGCTTAGGAGCCAACGGGATTTTCGAAAATTATTTTCATAAACTGGTTTAAAAATACTCTAGTGCGCATAAGCAAGAAGAAAAACGTTGTGGAAACACAACTTCGTCTATCAGCAGTAGATTTGTCTAAAACTAGTTGCCCCTAATATGTTATCGCCGTTTTTTTGTTCTTCTGTTAAAATTATAACTCTTGTTGGTTGCTTTTGTACATAATGCACTTGTGAATACTTGTCTTTTATAATTTTTTTGTGAATTTTCTTAAAAAAATTCACTAATGAAGAGATCGCGACTTTTGAATTTTGAAAAAATTTCTTCAAATGATCGCTCTGGAGGACCCCTGGAACTCAAATCCGAGGTCGGTTTCAGACTTTATCTGTTTATATATATATATATATATATATATATATATATATATATATATATATATATATATATATATATATATATATATATATATATATATATATATATATATATATATATATATATATATAAACAGATAAAGTCTGAAACCGACCTCGGATTTGGGTTCCAGGGGTCCTCCAGAGCGATCATTTGAAGAAATTTTTTCAAAATTCAAAAGTCGCGATCTCCTCATTAGTGAATTTTTTAAAGAAAATTCACAAAAAAATTATAAAAGACAAGTATTCACAAGTGCATTATGTACAAAAGCAAACAACAAGAGTTATAATTTATATTATATATATATATATATATATATATATATATATATATATATATATATATATATATATATATATATATATATATATATATATATATATATATGTCACACCTATAACTAAAAAAATAATGGACCGATTTTGATAAAACTTCGTGAGTACCTTCCTTTCGCTAGTGGCTTGGATAAGTTTGTTAGCTAGGAAAATCCGCCGAGGTTTTCCCGGAATATTTTGTGTTTTCTTTCGAAAAAAATAAAAAAATATATATCTTCGGAATTAACAAAGTAAGGGCAACCAAATTTGGTACGCGGGTTATATCATTATAGGTAAGTTACCTACCAAAATTTAGCTATGTGGGTTAAAGGACAAAAAAGTTATAGGCATTTAAAGAAAAATAAATTTGGAAACGTCAAAGTCGCGATTTAAAACGTCAAAATTGGTAATATTAGGCAATGAATCTGAAACTAATACGGGCTATGGAAGGAAAATGTCTCAAGAAGAATGTTTTACAAAGCCTGAAGTCTTAGTTTCAATCGTCATTGTCCTTCATTTTACTAAAATATTCCCAGAAAATTCATTTCAAATAGACCCTTTCTCTGATGCTTGGCAATAGTCTTAGCTATAGAGTTTATCGTTTAATGGTATATCATTTTTGTCAAATTTTCGTAAAAAATCTTTAAAGTTCAATATATCCGTTATTATCCGAGCTACGAAAAAAATTGTATACATTAATTATAGGGTGTCTTGAGCTACACCTTAAAAAATATTTATACAATTACAGGATGGCCCATAAGTCGTTGGTGATTAAAATTTCCTTTTTTAGTAAATTTTCTTTAAAAAATTCACTAATGGGGAGATCTTGTTTATATATATATATATATATATATATATATATATATATATATATATATATATATATATATATATATATATATATATATATATATATATATATATATATATATGTATGTATGTATGTATGTATGTATCGTACCGATAACTCAAAAAATAATAGACCCATGTTGATCAAATTTGGTGAGTACCTTCCTTTTGCTAGTGGCTTGGATAAGTTCGTTAGCCCGGAAAATCTGACCAGGTTTTCCCGGAAAATTTGGTGTTTTTTTTTTTCCTAAAAAATGTACATCTCCGGAAATAACAAAGTGGCGGAAACCAAATTTGGTACGCGTATTTGTATTATAAAAAGTGAACCATGTACCAAAATTTAGGTCTCTAAGTTTAAGGACAAAAAAGTTACGGGCAGCTAAAGAAACAATCAAACTCGCACTTTAAAACGTCAAAATTGGCAACGTTTAGGCAAAGAACGTGAAGCAAATACGGATTGTGAAAAGAAAATGTTGCAAGAAGAGTGTTCTGAGAACCCTTAAGTTTCAGCTTCAACCGTCATTGCCCTTCATTTTACTAAAATATTTACAGAAAATTCATTTCAAATAGACCATTTCTCCGGTGCTTTGACTGTCGGTTTAGTTAAGTTGATGCTTTCGCTGTAGGTTTAGTGAAGTTTATGGTTTAACGGTCTATATTTTTTAGCTAATTTTCGTAGAACAAATTCGTTACTGAATTTTAGTATTTTTTATCGAAATATGATGCACGTTTGTAAGAAAAAAATCTGGACGCAGTAAGTGCGTTTTGGTAGCGAATTTTCATTAAATCCTTCAAATTTCAATAACTCAATTTGCTATTAACGTAAGTTTTGTTGGTAAGGAAACCAACATTTAACTTTATTTTCGGAAAATTTTTGTATGAACGCAGCAAGGGCGTTTTGGTAGGGAATTTTCATTAAATGTTTCAAATTTCAATAACTCAATTTGCTATTAACCTAAGATTTATTGGCTAGGAGACCAGTTTTCTCAGAAACATTTAAAGTTTATTTTCGGACAATTTTTGTACATTTTCAAATAATTATTTTGATAAAATATGGTACATTGTTGCTACTATATAGATTACACCGGTAAACAAATTGATGCCTGCTCGCATTAGAGCGATATATTTGTGATTAAAAACATTTTTATGAAAATTCACTTCCATAACGCACTTGCTGCGTCCAGACTTTTTTTGTTGCTTTATATCTAAGGTTTGGCAGAAGAGCGGACTAAGACGGAACCATGTTATTTGGCCTTCAAGTACCTTGTATATATTACGTTACTGTATATATATATATATATATATATATATATATATATATATATATATATATATATATATATATATATATATATATATATATATGTATGTATGTATGTATATATATATATATATATATATATATATATATATATATATATATATATATATATATATATATATATATATATATATATATACTTATGTACAACACGGTTTGTTAAGCTTTTACGCCACCTGAGAGTATTGGTTTTTATTGATATTAGACTGGGAAATTATTTCGGTAGGACAAGTTCGTTGGCCAGTTCTGAGAGTAAAATTTTTCCATGCAAGTTGTCTTCTAGAAAATGCTATATCTTTGATATTCATTTTTAGATAATTTAACCCTTATATTACCATCAAACGACAGATGCAATAATCCAAAATTCAGTTTTGTTGAATAATTGTAATCCAAGTTTATCCGGAATTAAAACTAACAGAATTTGGAAAACTCCGCGAAATATATTCCTTGTTAGAAAAACACATTACTGTGCGCTATGAAGTTGAATATAATAAACAAAAATGTATTGTCATTGGTGTTTCTAATCAACAGAATACCCATGAGTGACATATTAAATTGATTAAAAAGTCAGACGCTTTAGAGGGAATTGTGTATAAAAATCAGCTACTTTAATGTATCATGTGTGTATAGGCACAGTAAGGGAGTGACCAGGGTTATCCTTTCACTTTTCATTACATACTGCAACATTAACATCAACCGAGGTTGTGGCATTGTATTTGAGCAAGTTGAATGCCTGCACGTTCCGCCCTTGGGAGGGGGCGTAAAGTCATTCGGCAAAGTTTACAGGATAGTGAGGTGAAACTGCTCCCTGGTGTCGGTGATTGGCCATAGTCGCTGAAATAGACCGCCGTCAAAGAAAAAGGGGGATAACGTTGGAAAGTAATGCATCATCCTCAGGCTAATCTTAACAGAAATAAGTTTAAACAGGTCGAATTATATGCTTACGAGATACGTTCTGTATTACAAAACTTATACACTTTCGCTACTATAACGCACTTCCTGCGCCCAGACTTTTTCTTTATCCCATTTCTTTTTCTTATGCAGTTATCAGTGGGGTTCATCTTTACAGGAATTAACATTTTTCGCTTCAACTAATGCAATTAATTAGCACACTTGGAAAACCGAAATCACCACAACATATTTTAAGAAACCTGACGATCGTTTCACTAACGAAGTTAGCGTCATTAGAGTATGAATAATTCTAGCGATCGTTTCACTAACCAAGTTAGCGTCATCAGAGGAATAATTCTAGACGATCGTTTCACTAACCAAGTTAGCGTCATCAAAGGATGAATAATTCTTTTCTTTAAATGTGTTGTGGTGATTTGAGTTCTCCAAGTGCTTATCAGTGCCCATCACAGGTTCTAATCATAACTTAGTGATGCAAGTAAATTCAGATGTAGAGACTTCTTCTCTAGCTTCACACACGCCGGCGCACACACGATGCTGTAAAAGGCGAAACCGATTGCACAGAGGAAAACAAGCACTTGTGAAGCCAGAGAAGAAGTCTCTACATCTGTATTTAGTATGGAACGGTTTCAACAATAATAAAAATTTGCTTACCAGTATAACATATATAGTAAAAACAATGTAACATGTTTCTTCAAAATAACTTTATTGTTTGAAAACGTACAGAAGTTTCCGAAAGTGTAACCGAAAAAATCCGTTTCTTGGTCAACCTTATAGGTTAATAGCAAATTGAGCTTTTCAAATAGGAAGCATTTAATCAAAATTCGCTACCATAACGCACTTGCTGTGTCCAGAATTTCTTAACTTACAAACATGCATTATATTTCGAGGGAAAAAGCAAAAACATAAGACGTTTTCGACAAAAAAAAATTATTTGTATCACCAACGACTTATGGGCCACCCTGTGATTGTAGCAATAATTTTTTTAAATGTAGCTCAAGACACCGAATAATTAATGTATACAATATTTTTTCATATCTTGTATAATAACGGATATATTGAGCTTTATTGATTTTTTACGAAAATTCGACAAAAAATATATACCATTAAACGATAAACTCTACAGCTAAGGCTACTGCCAAGCATCAGAGAAAGGGTCTATTTGAAATAAATTTTTTGGAAATATTTTAGTAAAATGAAGGACAATGACGGTTGAAACTAAGGCTTCAGGGTTTGTAAAACATTCTTCTTGAGACATTTTCTTTCCATAGCCCGTATTAGATTCAAGTTCTTTGCCTAAATGTTGCGAATTTTGACGTTTTAAATTGTCACTTTGACGTTATGAGGAAAACCCCAATTTATTTTTCTTTAAATGCCCATAACTTTTTTGTATTTTGACCTATAGAGCTAAATTTTGGTAGATAGCTCACTTATAACGATATAAACCAACGTACCTTGCTTTAACTGCCCATAACTTCTTTGTCTTTAAAGCTAGGGACCTAGACCTAGACACAGTTCACTCTTTATAATACAAAGACGTGTACCAAATTTGGTTGCCCTTACTTTGTTAATTCCGGAGATATAATTTTTTTTGAAAGAAAACACAAAATTTTCCAGGAAAACCTGGGCCGATTTTCCTGACTAAGAAACTTATCCAAGCCATTTGCAAAAGGAAGGTATTCACCAAATTTAACATAATCGGCCCATTATTTTTTGAGTTATCGGTGTGATACATACATACAGCTAGTATGTCATTATCAGCTCCATTTTCTACTCGATAAGATAACGGTTAGTAGGTACACATAACATGTCTACGATTATGTGGAGTTCTCATAGTTCCCGCCATACATTACTAATTATTTATGCTAGAGATTTAGTGTGCTAATTGAATACCGCTTTTGTTTTGGTTTTACTTAGTTAAAAGTTCAATACAGAATGAGCGTAAGTTGTATATATCTGTGATTTATGCGAGTATTGTTGTTAATATGAGATTTTCAGTCGCAAAAATCCGGTTGGCAATATCTGGTGACCTATTCGGGAAAATTGAAAATTATTGAAGAGGTGAGTTATTTTTTCAACCTAATTATTTATTTTGTATGTTGATTTCAATTGAATTAGTGTAATTCGCAGATATTATTTGGTATTAGGTATTTCTTATGTGATTTATTGATGTTCTATGTGAGTAGCAGACATCAGAAAACTGCATATATATCATTGGCCACAAGCACTTACGTTTAAATCACATTAACTTTATAAATACATTTTGGAAATACAATGTTTTAGACAGTCAGTTATTTGAAGACACTTCTGTGTGCTTGATTCCGAACACAGCACACTTTGAGCATGATGATTAAAAATCACTTAATACGTTAATGCAATCACAAGAGACCATGGATTGCAAAAGAAAACGAATAGTATATACATATATATATATATATATATATATATATATATATATATATATATATATATATATATATATATATATATATATATATATATATATATATATATATATATATATATAAATTGAAACTGACCCCGGATATGTGTTCTGGGGGGCCTAACTAGCGCTCATTTGAAGAAATTTTTTCAAAATTCAAAAGTCGGGATCTCCTCATTAATGAATTAATGAATTGATGAAAGTAAACTTTGCATTTGTTGCTTGACTCATTTGCTAAAAGAAGTTAGTTAATATTAGGTATATAAACCTTGAACGTAATTCCTAAGGCCTGAATTATTAAGCTAGTGCAGTGAATAATCAATCTAGAAAATGTGATTTACTTATTCAATTATTTTCCGTGCGTTATGTTTTGGTTGTCGCTTGTGACAGTCTGTCATTACGCAAGGTTAATTTCTATCTGTCGGTGAACCCATTTGTTATCATTTTCTTTATTTAAAGTCTGTGAGAGCTATCGATGCAGTGAAAATTGTGAAATAAATCGTAGCAAAAGTGGATATCAGAAATATGATTGCATAATTTTACTCTTTTTTGTTTTGAAAATTTTGTGGTCGAATAATTATCCAAGTGATTGAATAAATTATCGTCAAAAGAGTATTAATTAATCAATTAAGTAACAATGATAAAGCATTTTATAGCAAAAGTTATGGTTATATTATGATGTAGTTTATAAAGAGTTCAGACCACATTCAGTGATCAGATTCCAAAGTGGTTGTGTTTCAATTAACTAGCCAGTCGGTGATTATAAAAATGTAAGTAGGAAGGCATTTTTTTGTAGTACTTTTAATTTTTCGCGCTTAAACAGCGCCGAATTGAGAAAGGTTTATTAAGGCAAATCTTTGCTTTTCAAGCAGAGGGATTTTTATTAGTATTGCACAAACTGGTTTTCTTGGTGGCTGTTTACGAAATGACTTTACTAAACGCAACAAAGTTAAAACCAGTTAAGGTGAAAGCATTCTCACACAATTTGTCATACGCGAAAAAGAAAAAGAAACAAGCTAGATTAGATTAGATTAGATTTTACTGTGAGTGGGCTATTTCAGTCCCTCCACCGCGACCTTAGGTATATTGTGGCTCACGTCTAATTATTTAGATTTCACCCATCAATTCCAGCTCCCTGAGAGAGTCGATTTTTTCTTGAGGGTGAGAGTTTGTTTGGCATGTGTACTGCCATCTAAGTAAAGTCGCTTGCCCGTTTCGAAGCTCAAAGAGAGATAACGTCTCTCCGAGTTCGTCTGGACCCGATATCCGTCAGTGTTTGCCTCGAGGCGGTATCATGAAGTCCCGTTCTCGAGCAGCATCTAATCTCCAGTTGTAATCCACCCCTAGAGATCTCAGCTCCCCTCAGGCTCTTCCAAACCTGACACCTAACAGTGTTAAGACTCAAGGCAACATCCCATCGAGTCCCGCTCCCAAGCATCACCCCAGCGAGGCCGTCCGTCCGTTTCGTAGCACACAGTATGGGCTCCAAACTCCGGGTGTTTACCACTAATCAGAGATCAGAGCCCCCCGGGACGTCTGGACACACGACACATGCCAGGGCTCAATCCAGGGCGGTATCATCTGGAACCCCACGCCCGAGTAACAACCAAGCGAGGCCAATTGTCAGTCTCTGAGTCCACAGTGGAGGCGCCAAACTCCGGGTGCATATCACTCCCCAGAGATGTCTGCCTCCCCCCAGCCTCACGTGCACCAGACCCCCGCCAGTGTTTCATTGACTCGAGGCGGTATCATAAAGTCCCGCCATCGAGCAGCATCCAGACAGGGTCGTTAGCTTGTATCGATGCTCACAGAGTAGGCCCAAGTCTCCAGGTATAATCCACCCCTAGAGACCCCAGCCACCTCCGGGTTCGTCCAGGTCCAACACCTGCCAGCGTCAGCTTAAATTTCACCCAACAAATCGAGCTTCCGACAGGAGACGACACCTGCGAGGTGAAACTTTGTTTGACAGGTGTACTGCCATCTAAGCGAAGTCGCTTGTCCGTCTCAAAGCTCAAAGAGAGATAACCTCTCTCCGAGTTTGTCTGGACCAGACATCCGTCAGTGTTTGACTCGGTGCATTATCATGAAGTCCTGTATCCGAGCAGCATCCAAGTGGGGTCCTTTGTCCGTTTCGAAGCTCACAGAAGAGGCCTCAACCCTTAGTTTTATTCCACCCCTAAAGATCTCAGCTCTCCTCTGGGTTCGTCTAGATCCGACACCCACCAGTGCTAGACTCAAGGCGACATCCCTTCGAGCCCCGCTTCCGAGCATCGAACAAGCGAGGCCGTTCGTCCGTTCCGAAGCACACAGTGGGGGCCCCAAACTCCGGGTGTTTACCACTCATCAGAGTTGTCAACCCACTACGGGTCGTCTAGACACACGATACCCGCCAGCACTCAACCCAAGGCGGCACCCATCCGGAACCCCGCTCCCGAGTAACAACCAAGCGCGGGCAACCATCCATTTCTTAGCCCAGAGTGGAGGCCTCAAAATCCGGGTGTACATCACTCCCCAGAGATATCCGCCTCCCTCCAGGCCCACATGGACAAGACCCCCGCCAGTGTTTGATTCCAATTAGTCGCCTTTTACGACAGGCAGGAGTTACCTTGGGCCTATTCTTTTAGTTAGTCCCCAGACCCACAGGGGACAAAACAAGCTAACATACACGTCGAATTGAGAACATCCATCTTTTTGAAATCGTCAAATGGTTTGAAGTCGGCTAAAAATGACAAGTGACTCATGTGTAGTCCTGATTGTACGTTTCGTATCTTCTGTCGAAGTTAATTACTTGGGCAAACCAAAAATACAGACTTCGTGAAATTCACTCTTCAAAACATAATCTTGGGATCATAGCTTTTCTGTGTTCACTCAACTGCTTCCTGGTTACGCAGCAACTTATGGTTAACCGGTTTCGTTTTTATGGCAACCTCAGACAAAAGGTACTTTACAGGCAAAGAGGTGTGTAAAACAAGAAGTTTCAATGGTACATTGTAAAGCTAGAGGGAAAACCTCTTGCGTCTCTATTTTTTTATGAAATAATGTATTAAAGGCGAAGCCTACGTGTCTGTTAAATCATTAGGAACTTGATTGTTGTGCCACAAGATGGGTGTTTACTCGGTTCTTAAATTTTCTTCGGAAATATGTCTACCGGGAGGGGAATCTACAGCATAATGGCTTTAGAGAAAAGCGATGATTCGTAACGAACTTTACGACAAGTGGGTGATTTGACACGTAAAGCGTGCGCCTTTCGGCTAAGACGGATTTGCCAATTAAAGGTCGCACAAGCAGTGGCACTAACAAAGAAATTTTTGAGGAGCAATGACGATGACAGTATCGACAGAAGAGGCAGATATCCAACCTTTCTCCTGTGGTATAGAGAAGTAAAATTGACTGTGATAGATGTTTCTCCTATAAAGCGAACAGCTCGTTTCTGAATGGAATCTAAGAGACACATCGTTGGCTTTAGGGCAGCATCCCAGACAGAACAATATTCTCACTGTGAGCGCACCTGTGCTTTATATAGCGTAAGAAACAAGGTGTAGTGCTGAAAATAAACTTTTAACACAAAACGGAAAACCAAGCTTCTTTTCAATAGCAAAGCAAAGTTTACAAAGTCCACTTTGCCCTTACAACTCTTATGATTTTTTTCAGGGTGTGACTACTAACGAATTGCAATGAAGAAAAATGATATATTCTAATTATTTTTGCTTCTGTTACATTTTTTGACATCGGCATTTCGATCAATTGAACACAGTTTGGTCTTACCTTTCTTATTTAGTTTCCTAACCACTTACACTTTTTTTGGGTAAAAATTCAGCCTAATGTATTTGCTATATCGGGACGTTTAATATAAAACATGGGCTATTTCTGCGACTATGGCCAATCACCGACGCCAGGGGCGAGTTTCACCCCACTATCTTAGAAATTTGGTGGATCCCCCTTTCTGTGGGGGAGATCTTCAACGCTCCAACATCGCTTGATACATGATACCGACGGTTTTACGTTCTCGGCGAAGGGCAGAACGTAGGTATAGACATTCAATTTGTTGAAACACAAAATCACGATCTCTGTCAATGTTATTTTTACCGTATGTACTGAAAATAAATTGACGTTTCCACTGGGAATCGAAACCACGACCTTTGGTTTCAGAGGCTCACGTTCTTTCCACTGTACCATCGAGGCGGCAAACAGTCTCAGTTGTAAAATTCATCTGCTCATGGATTTCGAAAGTGAAAACTAGTGTATACGTTTAGCCAAATGACCTGGATCCAATACCTAATCAATAATTGACCGGTGGCATAGCTAGCTCATTTTTAACCGACTTTAAAAAAGAAGGATGTTCTATGTTCGTCTGTACGTATTATTTTAATGTATGTTCACCGATATTTTCTTCAGTTATGGACCAATTTTTAAAAATATTTTTTTTGTTTTGTTTGAAAGACCTTTGAAGTGGTCCCGTTTGCACCAAGTCGGGATCTGATGATGGGATCTCAGGGAAATCGAGGTGAAACCTAAAAAAAAATATGTATGTTCACCCATATTTTCGTCAATTGTGGACCAATTTAAAACAATCTTTTTTTGTTTTGTATACGCTTGAGGTGGTCCCATTTTCACCAAGTTAGGATCTGATGATAAAATCTCAGCTAAATCGATGGAAATCCCCTTATAATCTATGTAACTTAAAGTTCTACTGTAATACGGTACTTTGATTATATTATAACATTTTTCTAATACCGTACTTACTACGTACGCAGAGTTACAATAAACATGGAACAATAAACAAGCTTTTAAAACAAATTAAACCGACTTCAAAATAGGCACTAAAAAGCTAAAAATAACTAGATTCAGAAGACAAAAATGATTTTAAAGGGAATATTATTATATGCGCTACCTACTTATCTGTTTGATGTCTGTGCCAAGCCCGAGCGCAATAATACTTAGCGATATAAACAGCTTGATTAATAACGTATTATAATTATAATGCAATACTTAAATATGTTGTTAATGATCGAAAACCAACACGTTCATGCATTCCGTCGCGTGCGCGGAGAAATTTGCGATGTGGCGGGAGTGGACCTAGCCTATCTACAAACTACCTAATTGGCTTGGCAAATAGGTAAGTAGGTAGCGCATATAATAATTTCATTTAAATAAATGTTTGTATTTTGAATTACACCTGTAATCTAGTTATTTTTCGCTTTTTAGTGCCTATTTTGAAGTTTGTTTATTTTTTTTAAGTTTCTTTATTTATATCTTTGTTATTGTTGCCTTCCACCATGGCATAACCATCTTAATAAAGCAGTTTGTAACCATTGTTAAGTTTATCATTATCAATACCAGTGTTGTCAATCGTTGTAAAATCATTTCTTATGTTTATAGGCTAGTGTTAATTTTACACATGATTTATACCTCTTACCTCTTTTCCGTATTTATTAGTGAATTTTCTTTAAAAAAATTCACTAATGAGGAGATCCCGACTTTTGAATTTTGAAAAAATTTCTTCAAATGAGCGCTAATTAGGCCCCCCAGAACACATATCCGGGGTCGGTTTAAATTTTTATATGTTATATATATATATATATATATATATATATATATATATATATATATATATATATATATATATATATATATATATATATATATATATATATGTATCACACCGATAACTCAAAAAATAATGGACCGATTTTGATTAAATTTGGTGAATAAATTCCTTTTGCAAATGGCTTGGATAAGTTCGTTAGCCAGGAAAATCGGTCCAGGTTTTCCCGGAAAATTTTGTGTTTTCTTTCGAAAAAAATTTATATCTCCGGAATTAACAAAGTAAGGGCAACCAAATTTGGTACGCTAATTTATATCCTTATAAGTAAGCTACCTACCAAAATTTAGCTATGTAAGTCAAAAGACAAAAAAGTTACAGGCATTCAAAGAAAAATAAATTTGGATTTTCCTCAAAACGTCAAAATTGCGATTTTAAACGTCAAAATTGGTGAGTACATTCCTTTCGCAAGTCGCTTGGATAATTTTGTTAGCCAAGAAAATCCGCCGAGGTTTACCCGGAAAAATTTGTGTTTTCTTTCGCAAAATATTTATATCTCCAAAATTAACAAAGTAAGGGCAACCAAATTTGGTAAGCTGGTTTATATCGTTATAGGTGTGCCACCTACCAAAATTTAGCTCTGTAGGTCAAAAGACAAAAAAGTTATGGGCATTTAAAGAAAAATAAATTGGGGGTTTCCTCAAAACGTCAAAGTGACAATTGAAAACGTCAAAATTCGCAACATTTAGGCAAATAACTTGAATCTAATACGGGCTATGGAAAGAAAATGTCTCAAGAAGAATGTTTTACATACACCGAACTCTTAGTTTCAACCGTCATTGTCCTTCATTTTACTAAAATATTTCCAGAAAATTCATTTCTAATAGACCCTTTCTCTGATGCTTGGCAGTAGCCTTAGCTATAGAGTTTATTGTTTAATGATATATAATTTTTGTCGAATTTTCGTAAAAAATCAATAAAGCTCAATATATTCGTTATTATACAAGATATGAAAAAATATTGTATACATTAATTATACGGTGTTTTGAGCTACATCTTAAAAAATTATTGCAACAATCACAGGGTGGCCCATAAGTCATTGGTGATACAAATAATTATTTTTTGTTGAAAACGCCTTATTTTTTTGCATTTTCCATCGAAATATAATGCATGTTTGTAAGTTAAGAAATTCTGGAGGCAGCAAGTGCGTTGTGGTTGCGAATTTTGATTAAATGCTTCATATTTGAAAAGCTCAATTTGCTATTAACCTATAAGGTTGACCAAGAAACGGATTTTTTCAGTAACACTTTTGGTTTACTTTTGGAAATTTCTGTACGTTTTCAAACAATCAAGTTATTTTGATGAAACATTGCACATTGTTTTTACTATATATGTTATACTGGTAATCAAATTTGATGCCTGCTTTTTCTATATAGGTTATACTGGTAACCAAAATTAATGTCTGCTTTCTTAAAAAGAAAACACACATATTTGCAATAAAAACATTTTTATGAAAATTCACTACCATAACGCATTTGCTGCGTCCCGAGATTTTTTTCTTTATTGGCTATAAAGACGCTTACAAATAGACCATAAATTCCTGTTTTACATTCGTTTTAATGACTGAAAATGACGTTTTTGTTTTCATCGATCTGTTTACATCCTTGTTACATCCCTGTGAATGTGTAAATAAAATAGTGTTGCTCGTGTTTTGTTTTACTTTAATAAATGAAGTATTAGGCTTGCCGGCTTAGATCGTTCTTGGTTAAGTCGGGAGTTTTGTTTTCGACATCTTAATCTACTTGTATATAGGTACATTTAGTTGAAAAAAAATATATTTTCAGTACCACAACATACCAAGACTGTGCTTCTAAATGGGCGTAACGTGGTTGGTTCTGTGTGACATGCAATGTTAGACATGTCAAATTTCCCTAGTCTTTTTAACCAAAGGAATATATTTAACATTCTGATGAAGAGGTTCGGTGAAATTCCGGGGTGATAAAATGAAACTGCTCCGTGGCGTCTACCTATTTTTATGAGTATGCTTGCTGGCTTCTTGATCTTCCTGAGAAGGAATGAACCTGTAAAGTAAACTATTTTATAGAATACAAAATGATTTCCGAACTGTTTTGCCGTAGTTTCTGTGCAGCTACTAAAGAAGCCAGCATCTTTGTTTGGCGAAACGTCCAGCAACCCACTAAGTGAGTTCGACTACGGCAAAACAGCCTGGAAATCATTTTGTGTACCAAGCAACACGGCCGTAAAAGTCTAAAATCATTATCATAAATCATTGCTTGACTTACGAATCTTCCAGTAGCGTATCATTTCACTTTTTCAGTACATGATGTAAAATTAACATCAACCGGGGTTGTGGCATTGTGTTTGGGCAAGTTTAATGGCTGCATTTTTCGCCCTTCGGAGACGACCTAAAGCCGTCGTTTGCGTGTGCCATGCGATTATAAAGATTACTACCCTCCTTACAGAAAAGGGAGGGTGCAGCGAAATTTTCGGGATAGTGAGGTATACTGTTCCCTGTCGTCAGTGATTGGGCATAGTCATGGAAATAGACTGACGTTAGAAAAACACTTACGAGTCTAACTGTCGCATACATACCGACACCGCCCCAAAACGTGACATACGCACTGTTCGCAGGCGACACTACCATCCCCAGCAGCTCCACGCAGTCGATGATAATAACCCAACGTCTACAAATTGCTGTAGACGAGCTGCAAGACTGGCATAAGAAATCATGTCTAGCCCTAAAACCCGACAAATGCTCAGCAGTCCTATCCTCTAAGGGGAGACACACACCTCATGATAACGTATCATTAGACGCCAGTCTAATTCCGACAAGACTCCACCAAATACCACGGGGTTTTTCCTCGACAAACGCTGAATATGAATATGACGCCACGGGGCTTTCCCTCGACAAACGCTGAATATGAATATGACGCCCCCATGCCCAACATGCTCGACAGAAAGCTTCAATGTTCATCTGGAAGTTCTTTCCACTTAACAGAAACTCCAAACTGTCCATGAACAATAAATTGCTCATATACAAAGTCATTATCCGGCCAGCCTTGAACTATGCATCCCTCGCATGGGCCACTGGGCCAACACACACATCAAGACCCTTCAAATCGTCCAGAATAAAATTCCGAGAATGGTTACCGGATCGCCAGGGTTTCTCAGAAACAGTCACATTCACTCTGATCTGAAAATGCCCTCAATACTTGAGTTTATAGCTCAACTATCCACCAATCAGTTCGTCAAAGCCGATTCTCATCCAAATGCTCTTCTCCGTAGTGCCACCGACTACGATGGTCAACTTCCATTAAGCCATAAACGTCCTAAACTTCTCCCAAGCCGATAACGCCCCCGCGGCAAACAAAATCGAAACATTCAAAATCCCAACGTCATGTGTGAACTCATTCTGACGGAGGTATGGACCAAGGTCCGGTACTCCAGGCAGGGGAGTTTAGTGGGTGCGAAATTCACACTACCTCAATTTCCCACATACTACGGTATGTGATTGAGGATGTCTGTTAGAGATTCCCCACTCCAGTATCTAAAAAAAAAAGAGTCTAAATTAAAGCTGAAAGAATGCAAAGATCAACGTGTGAGCAAGGCGGTAAGATGTTGCAAAGGAAAATTCGCCGATATAAAAAACATTTTGGCAAACCCATCATTTGGTTACATAACTTGTTTTTGAAAAGAATAAGTGACCAAGAATGAGTTTCTTCAATAGGATGGTTCCCGGATTTCAAATTATATGGTGGGTCAGGCTTAAATTTAATATGTACCTATTTGACATTTCTGAACCAAACTCTCGCATGTTAGAACCTCTGCTATAGAAACAGCAGTCACTGTAGCGACACTAAAAAAACAATTCTTCAGGAGATTCTTGCTTGCGAGTTCACCAGGCTCCATTGGTTGAGCTTTGAGATGTCATGTTGATTGTAGATTAAATTCAGCGGTTGGAAATGTTATGAACGCAGTATTTTTACGTTTGTCTGTCATTTTAAAATTTCTCGTTTTAGTCTCTAGTCATAATTCCAAATCTCAGCAAAACTTTAAAATCGAAAATGGATAATGAAAATAATGATCAACTTAGAAATCTTATTTTAGTGGTATTAGCTGATAATCCATTTGATATCAATGTGATATGATTGACGATCTAAAATATGTTGGGGGGGAGGGGGGGGGGCTTTACGCCCCCTCCGAAGGGCAAAACGTACAGACATTTAACTTACTTAAACACAATGCCACAATTTCGATTGATGTTAATTTACAGTATGCACTGAAAAATAATTTGACGCTTCTGCTGGGAATAGAACCCAAGAACTTTGGGCTCGGCAGGCGCACGTCCTTTCCACTGGACCATCGAAGCTGCAGAGTCAGTGGCTATAGTGAAAGAACCAACTAGAAATAAATATTATTATGGGGATGTAATATCAAATTACACTCCAGATGATTTCCATGACCATTTTAGAACGTCTCTAACAATTTTCCATAAATTGAGAATCACAAAGAATGCTCGCGAGATGGACAAATTCAGAAGAGTATGTGGCTACTTAACTACGCATGCTCCAGCATTATGTTGAGTTGGCGATAATTAATTCGGCTTCGAGAAATCGGCAACAGTTGAGTTTGAGCTGTAACTTAGGGCTTACTGGTGAGCGCATACGTGGAATCGATTATTCAACTGTTGACGTCTGGTGAACCCAGTCGTTAACTATTTCACATAGGGTTCGTATTATCATAATCAGAGTCGCTATAGGCGATGTTGTCTTGTCGTCGCAACGTGACAAATGTTTTTGGTTGCTCCTTTCAATTGTTTTTAGCGCCAGCATTTCCAGAAGTTTTCCTCTTTGTCTCACCCTTACCATTTCCCCATGTATATATGTTCTTTAAATCAAGCATCTTTCTTCTCTCACCTCTTCTAGCACACCTTTATTCGTCTTTCTATCGATGTACCTTTTTGTCATTTTCTCCATGTTCACATTTCAAAAGCCTCTTTCACGTTGTGTCTCCCTTATTCGAGGTCCAGCTTTCCGCCTAATATGTATGACTTGACGAACTTCTTCAAGTCAAGTTAAAATGTTTATTGGTAAGAAGAGTATTTTCTCTGCTGAATGCTTGAACTGCCATCGTGCTCGTCATTCTTAGTTCTTTGCTACATTTACATTATCATCAGTAATAATACTGTCTAGGTACCTGATCATTTCTACTTGTTCAAGTTGTTGGCCGTTAAGCTTTACATCCAATTTTGTAGTCCCTACTTATCTTCATTAGTTTTGTTTCCGTCATAATAATTTTTAGTTTAGATCGTATTATGTGAATAAGAGTCGACCAGACATTAATTTTACGATGCTCTATTACGTCATCCATTGAAGTATAACAATGCGGGGAGACTAACCGATTTCACCAGGCTAGTAACCTGTAGAGCTCGATTTATGAGGTTACGGGTTCGAGTCTCGTATTCAGCAAATGGTTTTGTTTTAATTCGGAATGCGAAAGAAGCGGTTACCGACGAATAATGGGTTGTGTCGTTTGTGTATACCTATGTCTATTTTTGTTTTGTTTTTTAATTTCAACAACACACCACGAGGGCTTACAGCCTAAATACTATCGTACCGTGGGTGTTGACAAGGAAGAAAGAGGCAGCTTGTTAATTCTGGACTTGAAGGTTTGGAGATTCGGAGGAGAAGGAAAAACATGTGCCGGCAAGGAATTCCACAACTTAGAAGTCCTCGGGACAAAAGAGCGGGCATAACAAGATGTTCTATGTCTGGTGACCTGGACAGTAAAAGGGTGCATTCGCTCTGTTCCCCTGGTGGATCTGTTGGGGGCAGCAGGTGGGGGAACTATGGAGGAAAGCTCCTCTGAGCAGTGCCCGTGCAGATATCTATAAAAGAGAGAGAGATCACCAACTGCACGTCGGTGGGCAAGGGATGGCAGCCTTTGGGTGAGGGTAGGGTCACCGATGAGACGTATAGCTCTCTTTTGAATGGAGTCCAGGATAGCGAGTGTAGAAGCGGCAGCGGCACCCCAGATGTGGGAGCAGTATTCGAGGTTTGGCCTTATTTGTGAAGTATATAAGGTATAGAGATTAGCTGGTGAAAAGTATTTGCGAGCCCGGAAGAGGAAACCTAATTTCTTAGCAGCCGCTTCTGCAATTGATGTGACATGTTGGTGCCAATTAAGATTTCGATCCACAGAAATGCCAACAAGAGAAAAGGACTCATTACTTTGAATAACTTGGTTGTTCATTGTGATGGGTCTAGTGCTGGTGTATCTCTTGTGAGAAAGAAAGCAAGACTTAGTTATGGTGGGGTTGAATTGTACAAGATTTCTACTTCCCCAGTCTAATATTTTTTGGAGATCCACGGAGACAGAACCCTCCATGAGTCTGCGATCCTCATCTAATTGGGCTAAGGAGACAGGCCTAGAATATTGTATATTTGAATGGAGGGTGCTGTCGTCCGCGTAGCTGTGAACTGGGTTGGATGTGCTCGAGAGGAGGTCATTGATGTGGAGAAGAAACAAAGTAGGGGCTAAAGCTGAACCTTGAGGAACTCCTGCATTAATTGGATACAGTTTAGAGGAATGGCCATCCACAACAACAGATATGCTCCTGTTGGAGAGGAAATTTGCTGTAAGTAAGTAGGTTGCTGAACCATATTGGCTAAAGAATTGCTGACTGCAAAGGCCTCCGCTGCTCTCCCTTGTGGATCGGTTTTTGAAGATCCTAGCCATTCCTTATTATGGACATTGAAGTCACCAAGAATAGTGACCTCGGAGGAAGGATATTCAGAAATCAGATCGGTCGGTTTTTTCAGAAAGGTAGTCAAAGAGCTGGACAAAGTTGTTGTCAGAAGGTGACCGGTAAATGCAACAGATGAATTTAGTTGTAGCCCTGAGAGAAAGTTTTATCCATAGTATGTCTTTTCTTCCGGCTTCTAAATTGGGGAGTCTGGTGCAGGGTAGATTGCTACGGACGTATGCGCACACGCCTCCATGCAATCTAAAGGAAGTAAGGAGCTCATACCCCGGGAAATTAAGGTGATTGGTGGCTGTTTTGGCACTGATTTGGGTTTCGGTGAGGAAGAGGAGTTGGGGCCTGTTAGCCTGGAGGAAATGGTGGACGGAGTTCAGGTTAGAATTTAGGCCACATATATTCTAAAAGGATATGTTAAATCTTGATGTTGGCGCCCCCTGTACACCCCTCTCCCGGAGATCCGAATGGAGGGGTATTTTGCCTCCGGAATATTTTGTACAATGTGTATCTGCAAGCTTCCCTGCACAAGTTTATGATTTTAGGGTGCGGAGTTGATTTACCGAATGTTATTATTATAATCTTAATTTAAAGATTCTGCGCAATGCTATTATTGTAAAGAATATTCAAGGACTGTTTAAGGAAGCGGAGGATAATTAGGGAATAACTTTTATGACTGGGATAATAGGGACATGGTATCGATGTAATTTGTAATAAAATTTAATAATAATAATAAAATTTACAACTTTTAGAAACTAACTTAACCGAATAAAATTTAAACCAAATCTGTACATCTCGCGACTTTACATTTTAAGAATCTAATCAAAAATCTCTCGTAATGTATATAAACACTAATATTTATAACCTTGCTTATTCCACATTCTTAACAATGCGCAATCATCAATAGTCAGCATTCTTTAGTGTTGCAATCTGCAATTCCAACAAGTTTATTATTTGGATAAACATGTAATATGAGCAATTCCAGGTCAATAATTATAATTTCTATGCGACCTACTTAATTATAAAAGATATTACTTGGATTTATAATAGCGAATTTTCCTATAACTATTATAATATAAAATTAATATTAAATATATTTTCACGCCTCGAGCCGCCCTTCTGGGTCGCTTTATGTTCCATGAACAATGACTAAACACTAAGGACTTGAAATACTAATCACTTTGGGATTTCTACAACCAGTGCTTTCAATCTCTAATATTTAAAAAAGGCGGGACGCAGCCAGTGGGTCATAGTCATGAACTTTTTGGTTTTGTAATAATTAACACAACTTACCTTATCTTCTAAGCATGCGATTCGACCTGTTTAAACTTATTTGCGTTAAATTTGTTCTTTCGATGATTTATAACCTTCTAATGCCATCTCTTGCACACACACACACACATGCATATTAAATTTAAGTAGCTGAAACAATTCAGTCCAAAGCATCTGAAATTTTGTATCCACTTAATATGTCACGATGTGACATTCTGTTAATTACAAAAACTAATTACGACTAAATTATTTATTATATCCATCTTTGTTTATTATGTAAATTTGTGGTTTTATCCACGGAGGGTTTTTAGATTTTTTTTCAAAAACATGCTTAAGAACCACCCCCACCCCCCTCCCCTTGGATGTACAAACCTCAAGGAAAATTTCTTGCAAACAACCTCAAAGAGAGTTACGGGACCAGTGGTGAATAGGGGTGCTGGGCGGGGAAGGTTAAAAAGGAAATATGAGCGGAAAATGCGAAAATAAATAGCTTAGTCGGACTTCGAAGAGCTGCCTTTTTCAAATTTTTAAGTCATACCTCCTTAAACCCTGTCTACCCTGCACAGCACCCTGTTCGCTCCTGGTCCCGTAACTGTCTTAGTGATGAAAATTTTCTTGTGGTTTGTGCGTTAAGGGTGGTCGTAGAAATGCAGGATGGGAAGGAAAACTCCCATGACCTGACCTGACCTGACCCCCGTCCCCTCAGTTAGAAAGACGACTGAGTGCAATCTGAGAGATAGGTAACTGCAGGGGAGGGTTGTACCGGCAAAGGAGTATGTATATACCTAGCAAGCAAAAAAATATGGAAAAAAATTCATTTTTAACTTACCGCACCAAGTTTAAATGTAAATAACTCAGTAAAGACAGGGAAGCAAAAGGTAAAAATAGTGTCGTCGTGCATGTAAGATGCCAAACTTTATCTATCGGCAGTCGATTTATCTAAAACTGTCCGTGGACTAAACTGCAAATTCATCGTTTATTCTATTTAACTTTATTCCGCATAGTAATTGCCTTTTCTAACGACAGCGAATATAATTTCCAAAAAACTTGGATAACAATCATCGAACAAAACTGAATTTTGAAAAATTGCGCCTGAAGTTTGATATCAATATACCTATGAGTTAAATTTCGTACAAATAAATATACGAGTTTCAAAGATATAGGATTTTCGAGAGGTTTGCAATTGTCCATGCAAAAACTTGACTCTCAGAACTGACCAACGAACTTATCCTTCGCTAAGAATTTTCTACTATAATGAAAAAACCGGAAGTCTCTAGTCTGTTGTATATATATATATATATATATATATATATATATATATATATATATATATATATATATATATATATATATATATATTTGTGTGTGTGTGTGTGTATGTATATGTAAACATATAAAGCCTGAAACTAACCTTGGATCTAATGGCTCTAATTTGCGCTCATTTGAATTTTTTTTTTTTCGAAAACTTGAAAGTCGTTACCTCTCTGTAAGCGAGATTCTCTATAAAAATACAATTAAAATGGGGGGAAATAAACTATAAGTACCTACATTAAGTAAGAGTAGCAAACAATTGAAAAATCTCAATTTTTCAGTTATTATGGTCATACATAAGGCAGGTTATTTTATTTAAATTATTAATTGTAGCTTAAGGTATCTAATTTGTTTCTTTCCTCATTAGTTTTTTTCTTTTATTTTACAGGTTGGCGACCCAACAAACCAGCATCCATTCAATGGGAGACAAGGTTCCAAAACAACAATTTTCGTAAGTTTCAATTTGTAATAGGCTACATTCTCACATGGCTTTCATGAAGAATTTTGTTTATTTAAAATTAAAATAACAGTTAATAAACATAATACTAATACCTTTAAAAAACGTTAACAATCAAGTTAGTAAATGGCCTTCAACTGCAATATAAAAATATGTGGTGAATGAACGATGTGTTCGTGCCATTCCGAGTCTTAAGGCTCTCAGCAACAGAGAAATAATATGTGCTAAACTGTTTCGACCTGATTGTAAAGTTTGTAAGTTAACAAGCTATAAAGCAAGTTGTAATCGCTTAAATTCCTTGTAGAACCCACACTGCGCTGGTCTCTTTTTTGGGTATATGAATGTGGTTCGGTGATTAAGATTAAGAGTATAGTAGATACTTTCTGAGTTGATACAGCACAAAATTCAAAGATCTTATGGATGATTATCAATGTAATATCATTTTGATTTGAAATTTTTAAAAATCAACAGGTATGTATTGATAAGTACACTTGGAGAACCCAAATCACCACAACACATTTTAAAAGACCTGACGATCGTTTCACTAACCAAGTTAGCGTCAGCAGAGAATGAAACATTCTAAATACTTAAACAACTAACATCAACTTATATACCGGATCTTAGGTAAAGAGATCGAACTGAGACGGGAAAGTTGTGGTGATTTGGGTTCTCCAAGTGTACTTATCAGTGCTCATTACAGGTTCCAATCTTCACTTAGTGAGGTATGTATTGACCGCACCTCGTAGACAATCAACGTTGACTTATGAATCTGACACGTAAACGGAATCAGAAGTATACCACGCATGATTGGTGACTGCCGAATTACCGATGTGAAAAACGGCTGCCAAAAGTTTCCGAATTTGAATTCCACAGAATTTTATTTCCCTAAGTAAAATCTTTACTTTTTGGATTATCGCAGCATATAATTTGTACAGGGAGGTAGTAATAGTAGTAGTGGCAATTTGTAATATTTGTTTGTTTAGTTAGTCGTTTGGGTTATAACCCAAACAATAATAATTGTCCCATAAGGGCCCAGGAGTGTGACAAAAAAATAGGTCGAAGTAATATCTTACTTGTAAGATGCGACTAACGAGAGCAGCTGGTGCCGCTGTCCAACATACATTTTTGTTCCTTTCAAACTTTTAAACTACCTAATATTTATTTCCACAATACCTGCCTTTTTTCTACCCCAAAACTCGCAAAGGAGCAGAGGACAACGGGAAACCACCGCATTGCACACACATTTCCCAAACTAGCAATCATGGTAGACAAAGCCCAACGAGTTATGAACTTCTGAACTCAAGACCCGGTAGGGGAAGACATACAGGACAGGATTCTCAGACCGTTTTCATGCCCTCCCGCAGCTAGAACTCCAAGTAAATATATGATTAGAAAATGCGCATTAAAGAAAGAAATCAAGAACTGATTTACTATAGGAACATGGAATGTTAGAAACTTATTAACTGCACGAAAACTGGAAGGAGCAAAAAACGTATTGGATGCATGTCGGAAGTAAGGTGGCCGAAAAATGGAGCCTTCAAGAGTGATAACGTCAGAATGATATATAGTGGAATAGGAAACTACAAAGAATAATGGAAGTCTCAATCGTATTACGGAACAATTATGATACTTCGCGATGATCGCGATAATATAAGTGTACTTTCCAACATCGCAAAGCGAGAAAGAGGATGTCGAAATAATGTATTTTAATATACAAGAAATGTATAAGGAATTAACGAAACAGGATCAGATAACTATAATGTAGATTTTTAATGCGGTAGTAGGCGAACAAATGAAAACTACTGTAGCTGGAGAATGTGGATTAGGAGAATTGAATCGAAGAGGAGATAAGCTGTTTCTGTGAAAATGGTCTAATTATAACGAGCACAATGTTTGAAGTACCCAAAAGAAGACGGTGTACATGGTAACCACCAGGGCATACAAAGGAAGGTATCAAATAGATATAATCATCACCAAAAATGTCACATAAATTTACTTAGCTTTAGCTAATCATATCCTGGTGCAGACACAGACAGTGACCATAATCTGGTATGAGCACAGTGCAAAAACGCGTTAAGAAAGAATAGAAGAAATACAAGAAGGAAATGATATGTGTACAAATTAAAAGATGCAGAGGAACTAGAATAGTACAAAGAAGAAACCATAAAGAATACCTACTTGAACAAACATAAAAGACGGTTTAAAGGCCACTCCGGAAAAAATACTGGGCCAGAAGAGACTAGAACCAAGGAAACTCTGGATGACATCGCAAATACTAAAGCTAACGCAAGAGCGGAACTGGTGGAGAAATATTTAGAACGAAGAGGCATAGAGCCGATATAAACAATTTAAAAATATGGTCAAGCAAAAATGTAGGAATGCAAAAGGAGTATGGATGCAAATAAATAGCGAATAAATCAAAAATTATACGAAGGGTCGGTCGGATCAAACTTACCTACACTTAAGAAGACTACCATATAAACCGAGAACAAAAAGTAAAGTTATAAATAACAACAATGAAATTTTTTACTAGGAAAGGAAGATATTGCTAAGCATTAGAAATCCTATCTGGAAGAATTATATCACACAGAGCGAATTAACTGCAAATAAGGGTATATGGAGCAAATAGGGAGGATAAATGTAGCAAATCGTTATTTCAAGGAAAGATAGAACCAGCATAGAACATTTGCAAAGTCACGTGGTGAAGATTCTGCTAATCATAATCAAATAGAATCAAGCAAAATTCAGAGTTCTGTGGATAAATATCGCTTCGTATTTAGACCTGAATAAGGCTAATCACATTAAAAAAAAATAGAATCTAGCAAAATTTGGATGCTTGGATAAATATCGCGTCGGATTTAGACCTGGATGATGAACTAGAGAAGCAATACTAGCACTTAAAATATTAAGAGAAAGGAGTCTTGATAAAAATAGAGATACATTTATTGCTGCAAAAGAAATCGAAAAAGGAATATTGTTTTACGTAAGTGTCTGGATCAGAGCGCTTTATTCTCAATCTATACAAAAATCAAAGTACCATATATAACATATTCATTAATTGTTGCACTCATACCATAATTTATATTAACGGATATGAGACTGAAGCTTAAATAAGTTAAGATGTACGGCAAGAATGTCCATTATCGCCATATTTCTTCAATTTATTTATAGAAGATACAATAAATAGGCTGAAGGAAAAGACAGTAAGGATCGAGATAAATGGGCAACGGTTTAATTGCGTGAAATTCGCAGATGACAGCGCTGATGGGATAAACGGAAAAATAATTACAAAGGATACTAAGTTTCGTGGAAGATGTATTTTAAACGATTGCAGCTACAGATCAATATGGCAAAAATAAAAGTAATGAATATAAGGATAGGACTGCGAAGATGCATATAAAGCTAAACGGTGAACAAATTGAACAAGTAGAAATGTTCACTTACCTTGGGAGGGTTTGTGATGATAGTAAATGGAGCAAAGATCTGAGGAAGAAGATCGCGATGGCAAAGGAAGCATTAAATAGAAAATGTACTATTCTCATCAATAAAAAAGTTAATTTGGATCCGATGAGGATATCCATTAAGTCGTGCGTATGGAGTGTGATAGTCTCTGAGGCGAAAGCCTGGACTTTAACTAAGCAGGACGTTAGGAGAAAAGAAGCTTTTAAAATGTGGACATGGGGGAAAATTGAAAAACACGGTACACCGATAGAAAGACGAATAACAGTGTGCTATAAGAGGTTAGAGAGGAAAGATGGTTGCTAAAAGAAATTGAAAGGAAGGATGCAAAATTGATTGGATATATTCTCGGACATAATAACTTTCTGACAGCGTTGTTGGAAGGCCACATGCATTGGAAAAGGAAACAGGTAGACAAAGGGAAAAACTCCGAAAATCGTGCACAATAATTGATGCAAGCTATAATGAAACAGAGAGAGCTGTTGGAGATAGATTAGCATGGTTTCGACAACAGGGGGACATCACCATTAGACTGTGATGATGGAGCTGTTTAATATGGCTTTGTGGTTAAGTTAGTGTACACGAAACGGCCAATTAAAGTGCTGATTTAGATCCGATTCAAACAGACTTTGCAAATAAAGACATGCGCATTTAAACTCGCAAGGTTTTTTTAAATATTTATAAGAAACCTGAAATATGTTTAACATTAATAATATTCTGTAATAAATTTATAAAATACTATTATCTATCTTCTTAATTTTTGACGACGGGAGATCCTCAAATGTAGCTTTAAAACTCATTTCCGTTCCTAGGTGTCTGATAAAATAATTAATGCCGCTAGTGCAAAAAAAAGGTAATTAGCAAATGCTTTTACAGATAAAAAATCAAGTTATTGCAAAAGTTTCATTAAAATAATTAATGCAGAGCTCCAAATTTACATAATCAAATCAAACAATCTTCACGGTGAAGGAAACCTAAACAAATGAAGCAAGTACTTTTTTTATTCTGTTTACAATTTCAGGTAAACTATACACACAATGTTTTACTTTTCAACCGTATAATTATTTTACTTGGAAAGATTGACCTTGATGTGAATAATTGTTGTCATTAATTCGTATTATGCCGATTAGAGAAATTCCATCGCCTCTTTTTTGTTTATAATTTTTTTCGGGGTTCATTTTCTAAACAATACACATTAGTTTTCCCCTGGTTCGGGACTTAAAAAGAATAAGTCCAAGGAATATTATATCTGTCCAAAGAGGCGACTAACGGGAGCAGCTAATGCTGCTGTCCAATACATTCTTCTTTCATGCTCTTAAACTATACTTAATATTTATTTTCAGATTACATGCTTCTTGTATCTCCGAAAATAACAAAGCTATGGCAACTAAATTTGGTACGCAGGTTTCTACTATAAAAAGTATAGGTACTATATACCAAAATTGAGATCTCTAAGTTCAGAGAAAAAAAGTTATAAGCATTTAATGAAAAAGAAAAGGTGCCACATGAGGCCACAATACCAAAGTATATGTGTATTAAACACAATCTATTAAATATTGCAGACAAATATTATGTTTTCTTGGCGCATATAGATATTTCGTAAAGTGCCTTGTCGTTGGGAACTAGAACTTTTTTTAGTCAAATGGGGCCGTGCTCCTTTAATTTCTTGTCGAATTCATTGTAGTACTGCCATGATCATTCTTCCTTTCTTCAAAAAGTCCATTGGAATTATTCCCCCAAAAAATCGTAACCATAACTAGAGCTGTGCGTACCTATGTTTTGTTCGAACCGAACTATGAATGAACGAAAGCAAATATGTTGCTTCGAACTTCGAACCTCTGAAATTGTATGTCTAAGGTTCATAGTCGAACTTCGAACCTTTTAGAAACTTAAAATCGAACATCGAACTATCCAAAATTATTCAGTGTTCATCAAAAAATATTTTAATCTTTTTTAGATTTCTAGATCTATAGATAAGCTAAATTATAAATATGTTGTTGTTTGGCATTGGCTAGGCAGTTTTAACAAACAGATTGCGCATGATGGGCATAAAATAACGACTAAAAATTTGAACTATCTCGTGATTATGCATATTTAACTGTTTTGACTCATTGTGAAATAAAGAATGTTGAAACCAGTGTTTTCCGAAGGCAATATGCAATTATCCTCGTAAATTCCGAAAATTTACGTTACCGACCGCCATCATAATGTTATAAATATAATATATAAATAAAACTCTGGACGCAGCAAGTGCGTTATGGTAGTGAATTTTCATTAAAATGTTTTTAATTGAAAATATGTGTGTTTCTTTTTTTTATGTCAACAACACACCACGAGGACAGCCTAAATACTATCGTACCGTGGGTGTTGACAAGGAGGAAAGAGGCAGCTTGTTAATTCTAGACTTGAAGGTTTGGAGGTTCGGAGGAGAAGGAAAAACATGTGCCGGCAAGGAATTCCACAACTTGGAAGTCCTCGGGACAAAAGAGCGGGCATAACAAGATGTTCTATGTTTGGTGACCTGGACAGTAAAAGGGTGCATTCGCTCTGTTCCCCTGGTAGATCTGCTGGGGGCAGCAGGTGGGGGAATTATGGAGGAAAGCTCCTCTGAGCAGTGCCCGTGCAGATATCTATAAAAGAGAGAGAGGTCACCAACGGCACGTCGGTGGGCAAGGGATGGAAGCCTTTGGGTGAGGGTAGAGTCACCGATGAGACGTATAGCTCTCTTTTGAATGGAGTCCAGGATAGCGAGTGTAGAAGCGGCAGCTGCACCCCAGATGTGGGAGCAGTATTCGAGGTTTGGCCTTATTTGTGAAGTGTATAAGGTATAGAGATTAGTTGGTGAAAAGTATTTGCAAGCCCGGAAGAGGAAACCCAATTTCTTAGCAGCCGCTTCTGCAATTGATGTAACATGTTGGTGCCAATTAAGATTTCGATCCACAGAAATGCTAACAAGAGAAAGGGACTCATTGCTTTGAATAACTTGGTTGTTCATTGTGATGGGTCTAGGGCTGCTGTATCTCTTGTGAGAAAGAAAGCAAGACTTAGTTTTGGTGGGGTTGAATTGTACAAGATTTCTACTTCCCCAGTCTAATATTTTTTGGAGGTCTACGGAGACAGAACTCTCCATGAGTCTGCGATCCTCATCTAATTGGGCTAAAGAGACAGGCTTAGAATATTGTATGTTTGAGTGGAGGGTGCTGTCGTCCGCGTAACTGTGAACTGGGTTGGATGTGCTAGAGAGGAGGTCATTGATGTGGAGAAGAAAGAAAGTAGGGGCTAAAGCTGAACCTTGAGGAACTCCTGCATTAATTGGATACAGTTTAGAGGAATGGCCATCCACAACAACAGATATGCTCCTGTTGGAGAGGAAATTTGCTGTCCAGGTACAAAGTTTTGGTGGTAGGCCATAGGCCGGAAGTTTATTAAGCAGCGCTGCGTGCCAGACCTGGTCGAATGCTTTGGATATGTCTAGAGCAAGAATCTGGGATTCACCGTGTTGTTCCATAGACTTGTTCCAAGAATGGGTGACAAAGGAAAGGAGGTCGGCAGTTGATCTGCGCTGACGGAATCCATACTGCCTGTCGTGGATTAGACTGTGTTTTTCAAGGAATTTTAGTAGTTCGGTGTTTATATACTTTTCCATCACTTTAGAGATGACTGAAAGGAGAGAAATAGGCCTGTAGTTGCTAGGAAGCGCTTTGGATCCTTTCTTGGGGATGGGTTGTACTCGAGCAGTTTTCCAGTTACTAGGGAATATGCCTTTATTGTAAGATATCTGAAACAGACGAGTCAGGACAGGAGCAAGTTCTGGTGCGCATTTTTTGAGAACAATTGCTGGGATCTCGTCAAGGCCAGAGGCTTTCCTGGTATTAAGAGAAGAGAGCATCTTTCGTACCTTTTTAGTTTTGAAAATGATATCAGTCATTTTATGCGCGACATTGGGGACTGTTGGTGGTTGAACATTTGGAGGTGGGTTGAGAGTAGAATTTCCGGCGAACAAAGAAGCAAAAAGTTCAGCCTTGCCCAGGGCGGTAGAAACAATTTCATCACCTGAGACAAGAGGTGGGAACGTGCTCTTGCAGAAATTATTCCCAATAGACTTGGCAAGAGTCCAGAAGGGTTTGCCGCCGTTGGAGCTTGAGAGGACTTTGTTTTTGATGTGGTTATTAAACGAGTTTTTTGCCTCAGAAAGAATGCGGACATAGCGGTTTCTTGCGTCGTTGAATGCTTGACGATTTTCTTGACTGGGATTGTGTAGAAGCGTTTTGTGAGCTTTGACCTTTTCAAGTCTGGCCTTGTCACAGGATTTAGAGAACCAGGGTTTTTGAGTGGCTGAAGAGGTTTTCTGTGACGTTTTGTGAGATATCAGAGGGGTCAGGATGAGAGAAGCAGACAGACGCCCATGGAAATGAGAAAAAGTAATCCCGCATTTCGTTCCAGTTTGCGGAGTTTTAGTGCCAAACGATACGTGGGTGTGATGACTGTGTGACCTCGGGTTGCATTGCACAGGAAGCAGTGACGATGCCGTGGTCTGAGCGACCAAGGGGGGCGGTGACTGATATCTTATAGCATTCAGGATTTGTAGTAAGAAGGAGATCCAAGGGATTTGAGCTGTGTGTTGGGATACGAGGAAAGTAAGTAGGTTGCTGAACCATATTGGCCAAAGAATTGCTGACTGCAAAGGCCTCCGCTGCTCTCCCTTGTGGATCGGTTTTTGAAGATCCTAGCCATTCCTTATTATGTACATTGAAGTCGCCAAGAATAGTGACCTCGGAGGTAGGATATTCAGAAATCAGATAGTCGGTTTTTTCAGAAAGGTAATCAAAGAGCTGGACAAAGTTGTTGTCAGAAGGTGACCGGTAAATGCAACAGTTGAATTTAGTTGCAGCCCTGAGAGTTTTATCCATAGTATGTCTTTTCTTCCAGCTTCTAAATTGGGAAGTCTGGTGCAGGGTAGATTGCTACGGACGTATGCGCACACGCCTCCATGCAATCTAAAGGCAGTAAGGAGCTCATACCCCGGGAAATTAAGGTGATTAGTGGCTGTTTTGGCACTGATTTGGGTTTCGGTGAGGAAGAGGAGTTGGGGCCTGTTAGCCTGGAGGAAATGGTGGACGGAGTTCAGGTTAGAATTTAGGCCACATATATTCGAAAAGGATACGTTAAATCTTGATGTTGGCGCCCCCTGTACACCCCTCTCCCGGAGATCCGAATGGAGGGGTATTTTGCCTCCGGAATATTTTATACAAGGAGGAGCCATCATCATTTTTGCTTATAAGGGAAACCGACTCATACACCAGAACCGGAAACGTCCGTTGGGACTTCACCGGCCCCTTGATGTATGGGGTGGTACCTCCTCGGGCGTGAAAAAATCCTTTACTATTACATAAAGGAAAATTCCACTACCACCTGCTAAGGATTAGATTGGATCAATGTCTACCCTTTTAAAAATAAGATTAATAAAGGGACTATCAATTGTCCAGTAGTTATGATTTTCGACATAGTAGGAGGATACAAAACATTTTCATCATTTTGCATCCATGCCTATTGTCTTGGTCAACCTTATAGGTTAATAGCAAATTGAGCTATTCAAATTTGAAGCATTTAATGAAAATTCGCTACCATAACGCACTTGCTGCGTCCCGAATTTCTTTTCTTACAAACATGCATCGCTGAAATATTCAAAAATGCAATAACATAAGGCGTGTTTGATTAAAAAAAAAAGAAGAAAATTTGTATCACCAACGACTTATGGGCCATCCTGTGATTGTAGAAATATTTTTTTAAGATGTAGCTCAAGACACCCTATAATTAATATATACAAATTATCTTCATATCTTGTATAATAACGGATATATTGAGCTTTATTGATTTTTTTACGAAAATTCGACAAAAATTGTATACCATTAAACGATAAACTCTAAAGCTAAGGCTACTGCCAAGCATAAGAGAAGGGGTCTATTTGAAATGAATTTTCTGGAAACATTTTAGTAAAATGAAGGACAATGACGGTTGAAACTAAGACTTCAGAGTTTGTAAAACATCCTTCTTGAGACATTTGATTTCCATATCCCGTATTATATTCAAGTTCTTTGCCTAAATGTTGCCGATTTTGACGTTTTAAATCGCAACTTTGACGTTTTGAGGAAAACCCCAATTTATTTTTCTTTAAATGCCTATAACTTTTTTGTCTTTTGACCTACATAGCTAAATTTTGGTAGGTAGCTTACCTATAAGGATATTAACTAGCGTACCAAATTTGGTTGCCCTTACTTTGTTAATTCCGGAGATATAAATTTTTTTCGAAAGAAAACACAAAATTTTCCGGGAAAACCTGGGCAGATTTTCCTGGCTAACGAACTTATCCAAGCCATTTGCAAAAGGAATTTTTCCACCAAATTTAGTCAAAATCGGCTTATTATTTTTTGAGTTATCGGTGTGATACATATATATATATATATATATATATATATATATATATATATATATATATATATATATATATATATAAATATATATATATATATATATATATATATATATATATATATATATATATATATATATATATATATATATATATATATATATATATATATATATATATATATATATAAATATATAAACATATAAAAATTGAAACTGACCCCGGATATGTGTTCTAGGAGACCTAGTTCGCGGTCATTTGAAGAAATTTTTTCAAAATTCAAAAGTCGGGATCTCCTCATTAGTGAATTTTTTTAAGAAAATTCACTAAAACATAATTCTGTGATTGCTAAATGATTCCGCCGTGTCTCAATGTGTCCCACCAACTGTCAAAAATATGCATGAGTGAAATCTGAAATAACGTTATCGACTCAATGACACCGATAACGAGTTCAAAGCGCCGCTACCAAGTTAACCATGTCGCAACTTCGCTACCTTTGGTAGCATTCAATGCCTGTAAAGTTAAATTTTGAAGTATTTTTGAGCCACGAAGTTCGAACTGTTTTGCAGAATTACATATTTCGAACTTCAACATATTTGTGCGAACATATTTTCGAACTGAAGGTTCGGTTCAAGTTCGGGTTCAGTTCATTTCGAAGTTTCGCACACCTCTTAACTATAACCATTCCGGCCGATGGGATCGTCTGCCTTCTTCGGAGCAGATTTACCAGGAAAACTCCATTGATCCAGGTTTCATCATGACGACCACTGGACACAAAAACGAATATCGCTTAAAGAGGTCCAAACACTTCTTCGACATTGACAGCCGAATCCGCTTGTTGTCCACCGTGAGCAATCGCCAACCCTTTTCTCATGCCTAAGGTATCATGTTTAATATTTATTGATTGCCGTTCCGCACGACATGCCTACGGCCTCTACTACTTCGCGCACTTTAGTTCGGCGATTAGCCGGAATCTTGTCCTGGACTTTTTCAACGTCTGCCGGGCGGCCTGGCTGCTCCTGCAGAAACATATATGTACGACCACGTTTAAATTCATTGAACCAATATCTCACAGTTGTCATAGATGGTGAAGGGTTCCCACAGACAGCATCCAGCTTCGCTTTTATTTATTCGCATGTTTTTCAATCCAACAATGAAAAGCGAATTACAGATCGATATTGCACTTTTTTCCATTTTATAGAGTAACACCAAACACGTGCGATACAACTGGCTGCCAGATAAACATATTGCTGCAAATTGAATCATAACTTCCACATAGCTGTAATATACTCTCCTAAGAAAGACATTCTTATGAAATGAATTTATGGTCCATGATTTCACTACATAGAAGTATTCGTATTCACGTACCCATAAACTTCTGAAACGTTATATTACTTGAGTTTTAACGAAAAAGAAATCTAAATTTTTACCAAATCATTCCTCATTTAACCCCTGAACCGATCTTACCCAAAAACAATTCGAAGCGTTCCTTGATCGGGTGCGACCTGGATACCAAATTTGAAGATGATATCTCAATTCGTTTGAAAATTATTGCGCCTACTAACAGACCGACAGACCAACTGATAGAAGGACCGACAGACAAAAAAAAAATCGTTTCAGAATCAAGTTTTCTATATGTTCCGAGATTTTTTACGCCGTTTCAGCAAAAACAAAATTCGAAATTTCTGTCACCGATATTCCACTCCCACACATTTAACCCCTAATTAAATTCAGCACGAAGTACCAGATGTTTGATAAGATTGAAAGTTTTCTAATAAACAAACATTAAAATGTTATATTACTCGAGTTTTGGCGAAGATATGTCACTACGTCCTGGAGTGATTTTACCCAAAAACAATCCGTACCGTTCGTTTGTCGGGTTCTAACTGTATACCAAATTTGAAGACGATATTTCAATTCGTACTAAAGTTATCGTGGCTACATACAGACAGACAGACCGACAGCCAAAAATGTTCGGTGTCAAATCATGTTTTCTATATGTTTCGACACTTTTTACGATGTTTAGGCAAAAAAAAATTGTTGAAATTTTTATCGCGGATGCCATACTTCCACACGTATTGTAGATGTAGAAGTAATTAACCAATGAATCAGTCTGAAATTTAGTATGGTGTCGCTTGAGAGATGACAGTACACCACGGTAATGCTAACTTTCCTCAGCAACCCCACCTGTCTTCAAACACGTGTACTTATTGATCGACCCTCGTATGTATCAGAAATGTTCAGTCTGCCTGACGGTACCGTCTGTCGCATGTATTTTCAAAAATACACAAGAGGCCCTACTGTGTACTCAATATACATTCTAGCATGTATATGCAAAAAGACTCCGCTAGATAGGGTAATTTATACATTCCCACTTAAAACCTGGCAGTCGCGTGCGACCAATGGAAGCAATGGAAGCACTACTTCCCCTAAATATTTCTAGTAAAATTGTATTTTTCCTTTTAAGTTGTATTTTTCATTTTGGTTTATATTTTTCCTTTTATTAAGCTTGAATCCAGTTGTAGGTAGATATTTGAAATATTTGCGACATACACAAGCGCGCAAATCCGATAATAGGCGGTCGGGATCGCTTATTTCCTTCTGTCCACTGTCTATGCCAGTGCAGTCCGTGCGAAGCTTGTTTTATCTTTGCAGTTTATATAGTCTCCAGTAAGCGGTTTAAAATCCGCTTACGCGGGTCAGTATTGGTCGATCCGTCGGCGCGTGATGGTTGGAGTAAGGTGGAATGGAAGTCGCTCTCCATCTTCCGTCTACGAGTGGTGCCGTACAAGTTTGTGAATGTGTTTGTGCTACATGTAGTTTAAGAAACAGAAGTCTTTCGTTTTATCTTTTCGAGGAAAAACAAAAAATAATAAATGATGGTCGACCAATGCCTACATTAAAATTAACGATAGAAATGAAAAGTTTTAGACGCCACATTAATAGCATTGTTTACCAAAAATATCAGTGGTTAACGGGTTGTGAAACAATTTCCAAATTCTTCTAATGACCCTATCTTCTGCTTTCATCGAAATCTGAACACACAAAAAAAGAAAAATTCGTGGAATACGTGGGGGTTTTCGGACTTTTTCGAAATAATTTGCACAAAACAGTTAAAAGAAATAGCAACAGCAAGTGCCATTTGAAATCGTGTTTTAAGCTGAAACGTTTCGGTTTAGTGCGTAAATCAAATTTCTAAATTTCGATTTTCGATCTGGGAAATCCGGCCACCACTATAATCTATCGCTTCCCCAATTTGAAAACCCACCACATTCCCCTGCAACCTGGAGGAAATGTCCAAAAGTCCCTTTATTCTCTCAGTGGAAATTTACAACTTCCTGTGTGATGATATTTAAAAAAATCTGCAATGATAATTAACTTAAAATCCACCTAAAAATATTTTTTTCGAGAGAAGTTTTTATTCTATTGACGAATATTTCGATTTTTACAAGGTAGAAGGATAGTGTTCATGTTCGCCCTGCTTGCAATGCTGTAATGCTTGTGTCTAATATGATGTTATGTTTAGATGTATTTTGTAACTGTAGCGAATTTTCATAAAGAAAATTCTGCTATTTTTAGCTTGACTATGTCAATACTTACTATTGTCATATAATTTGTATAAATAAATAAACAATTCGAATTATTCTACTCATCAAGCTGAGTAAAATGATACCTCACACATAAGGCCTAAAGCAAAACCTAAACAAGTTGTAAACATCAGGATTTGAACCTGTACCCAACCATTGTTTCTGAGCTTACTGTTTAGTTATTCAGTATTTGTTTGATGCTACCATATTAAGGACCATATATCAGGAATCGAACCTGTATCTCGAATTATTTTAAAGCGATTGTGAGAAAAGTATTATTAGTCTGTTACGCTTGATAAGACGCGTTAACCGATAAAAAAATATCTGGACATATAGAGGTGTTGTAATTTCTATGTCACACAGTATATAAACAGTCAGCTGTGGGTCGCTGAGTTTCGTTCATTTCTTGAATATGTGCTATTTATGGATCTTGATTAGCATACATTAATATGAATTCGCGAGTTCCTGTTCTACATCGCGTCCCGTGTGTCCATTTACATAAAACGTGATAGTGGTTGCCAAATTGTGACGAAACGAACTATTATTGATTTTATATCAACAATTATAAATAATTCTGCGACTTCTATTTTTATAAACTAACAAAATAGGGATACATTGTCAATGAAACGTTCCTTTATCAAATCTTTCCTAGATTTTTGACATCGATCTAAATAGTGCCTAGATAATTCCTTAAAAAAGTTCAAATCATTTCACAAAAAGGTTTTTTTTATACAGGAGAAGGAAACCCATTATGGGCATCCTATCACACACCTATAGGTGTGTGAGAGTTTTAGATAGTGTAAGACCATCACCCACAAAAAAAACACCCGTGGAGTACCCGACCTTAGTCAATAACTCCGTCGGAGTGGTTCACACGTGACTGCGTTTAGAATGTTTCTATTCTGTTACGCCGCTAGGACTTAGCGGATCAGAATAAGCTTTGCGCGCTTATGCCTTACTGGAAGCTCGCCGTATTGAAGGAACTACGGAGAAGAGCATTTGGGTGAGAAGCTGCTTTGGAAAACTGGTGGATAGTTATAGTTGAGTTATAAACTCAAGTATTGAGCGCATTTTCAGATCAGAGTGAATCTGATTGTTTCTTTTTTAATTTCAACAACACACCACAAGGGCTAAATACTATCGTACCGTGGGTGTCGACAAGGAGGAAAGAGGCAACTTGTTAATCCTGGACTTGAAGGTTTGGAGGTTCGGGGGAGAAGGAAAAACATGTGCCGGCAAGGAATTCCACAACTTGGAAGTCCTCGGGACAAAAGAGCGGGCATAACAAGATGTTCTATGTCTGGTGACCTGGACAGTAAAAGGGTGCATTCGCTCTGTTCCCCTGGTAGATCTGTTGGGGGCACCAGGTGGAGGAACTATGGAAGAAAGCTCCTCTGAGCAGTGGCCGTGCAGATATCTATAAAAGAGAGAGAGAGAGAGGGGTCACCAACGGCACGTCGGTGGGCAAGGGATGGCAGCCTTTGGGTGAGGGTAGGGTCACCGATGAGATGTATAGCTCTCTTCTGAATATAGTCCAGGATAGCGAGTGTAGAAGCGACAGCAGCACCCCAGATGTGGAAGCAGTATTCGAGGTTTGGTCTTATTTGTGAAGTATATAAAGTATAGAGATTAGCTGGTGAAAAGTATTTGCGAGCCCGGAAGAGGAAACCTAATTTCTTGGCAGCCGCTTCTGCAATTGATGTGACATGTTGGTGCCAATTGAGATTTCGATCCACAGAGATGCCAACAAGTGAAAAGGACTCATTACTTTGAATAACTTGGTTGTTTATTGTGATGGGTCAAGGGCTGGTGTATCTCTTATGAGAAAGAAAGCAAGACTGTGATTTGGTGGGGTTGAATTGTACAAGATTTCTACTTCCCCAGTCTAATATTTTTTGGAGATCCACGGAGATAGAATCCTCCATGAGTCTGCGATCATCATCTAATTGGGCTAAAGGACAGGCTTAGAATATTGTATATTTGAGTGGAGGGTGCTGTCGTCCGCGTAACTGTGAACTGGGTGTGCTAGAGATGAGGTCATTGATGTGGAGAAGAAACAAAGTAGGCGCTAAAGCTGAACCTTGAGGAACTCCTGCATTAATTGAATACAGTTTAGAGGAATGGCCATCCACGACAACAGAAATGCTCCGGTTGGAGAGGAAATTTGCTGTCCACGTACAGAGTTTTGGTGGTAGGCCATAGCCCGGTAGTTTGTTAAGCATCGCTGCGTGACAGACCTGGTCGAATGCTTTGCATATGTCTAGAGCGACAATCTGGGATTCGCCGTGTAGTTCCATAGACTTGTTCCAAGAATGGGTGACAAAGGAAAGGAGGTCGGCAGTTGATCTGCGCTGACGGAATCCATACTGCCTATCGTGAATTAGACTGTGTTTTTCAAGAAATTTTAGTAATTCGGTGTTTATATACTTTTCCATCACTTTACAGATGACTGAAAGGAGAGAAATAGGCCTGTAGTTGCTAGGAAGCGCTTTTGATCCTTTCTTGGGGACGGGTTGTACTCGAGCAGTTTTCCAGTTACTAGGGAATATGCCTCTATTGTAAGATGTCTGAAACAGACGAGTCAGGATAGGAGCAAGTTCTGGTGCGCATTTTTTGAGAACAATTGCTGGGATGTCGTCAAGGCCAGAGGCTTTCCTGGTATTAAGAGAAGAGAGCATCTTTCGTACCTTTTTAATTTTGAAAATGATATCCGTCATTTTATGCGCGACATTGGGGACTGTTGGTGGTAGAACATTTGGAGGTGGGTTGAGAGTAGAATTGCCGGCGAACAACGAGGCAAAAAGTTCAGCCTTGCCCAGGGCGGTAGAAACAATTTCATCCCCTGAGACAAGAGGTGGGAACGTGCTCTTGCAGAAATTATTCCTAATAGATTTAGCAAACCATGGTTCTCTGGTAACCATTCTCAGTATTTTAAAGGGTATGTTTGTGTCGGCAGCAGTTATCCTTGTGGGAGATGTATAGATCAGGGCTTGACGGATTATGACTTTGTATATGAGCAATTTGTTGTTCATGGACGATTTGGAGTTTCTGTTAAGTGGAAAGAACTTCTAGATGAACATCGAAGCTTTTTGTCGGGCATACTGGACATGGGAACGCCATGTTAAACGTTTGTCCAGGATAATCCCGAGGTATTTGGCGGAGTCTTGCCAGGGAATGAGACTGTTGTCTCCTAAGATATGCTTATATGTGATTGTGAGGTGTGTGTTCTCTTTTTGGAAAACAGGATTGCTGCAGATTTGTCGGGGTTTATGACTGGACATGATTTCTTGTTCCAGTCTTGCAGCTCGTCTACGGCAGTTTGTAGACGTTGAGTTATTATCCTCGCATGCATGGGCCCACTGAGAACGTTGGTATCGTCGGCGTATAGTGCATATGTCACATGTGCGTATGTCTCGGGCGGTAGCGGAGTGTCTTCGACAAATACGAGCTGGTTCCCGAAAGAAACCGAACTTGTTATTTTTAGTGAATTTTCTTAGAAAAAATTCACTAATGGGGAGAACCCGACTTTTGAATTTCGAAAAAGTTTCTTCAAATGAGCGCGATCTAGGACCACTAGAACCCATATCCGGGGGTCAGTTTCTATATATATATATATATATATATATATATATATATATATATATATATATATATATATATATATATATATATATATATATATATATATATATATATATATAACATGTTGTAAATGGCTTGGATAAGTTCGTTAGTCAGGAAAATCGGACGATGTTTTCCGGGAATTTTGAGTTTTCTTTCGGAAAAATTTTTTATCTCAAAAAATAGAAAAGCTATGGTAACCAAATTTGGTACGTAAGTTTACGATATTAAAAGAAAACTATATACCAAAATTTATATTTCTATGTTAAAAAAAGTTATAAAAAATATTTGGTGCCTGATCATTTCTATGAAAATTCACTACCATAACGCACTTGCTGCGTCCAGACTTTTTTAAATTTAGTTGTTTAATTTTTAAACACAAAACCTTCAATCCTGTTCAACGTACTCTTCACTGATACTAATACACTGGTGGAATCTTTTATTCCACTATTCAAAACATTTTTGAAATTCGTCTTCTGTGATCCCCCACAACGTCTCCATCGGTTTTTTCCTTCACCTTAGCGACAAAACGCTTTTCCTTCATGGCTCTTTTTATTCTAGGAAATTAAAAAAGTCGCTAGGGGCACTGTTGGGCGAGTAGGGGGGGACGGGGCAGAGGGTTCAGGCCATTTTTACTCAAAAATTGGCGCATAGACAGGGCTTTGTGAACAGCGGCGTTATCGTGGTGGAAAAACAGTCGCCCGACTGCCACCAATTAGGCCTCTTCCGCCGAAAACTGTTGCGCAATATTTTCAAAACGTCAACGTAGGAAACCTGACTAACTGTATGATCCTGTGAAACAAACTCTGAATGGACAACTCTTTGCACATAAAAAAAAAACAAATCAGCATTGCTTTGACGTTGAATTTAACTTGAGTTTTTTTTAGGACGAGGCGAAATTTGAGTATTCTACTGGCTTGATTGTTGCTTCGTTTCAAGGTCGTAACCATAGCACCATGATTCGTTACCTGTGATGACCTTTGAAAAAAGTTTGGCTCATTTTGGAACGCTTCTTTCAAGGCACAACAAGCTTCCACGCGGCCTTGCTTTTGTTTAGCAGTTAGCAGTCGAGGCACGAATTTGGCACCCACCCTTTTCATTCCCAAATATTGCGTTAAAATTCGCTGAACTGAACTCCAAGTCGCTCCAGACAGCTCTACAACTTCCTCAATGTCTCCGCGTCGATCTTCCAGGATGATTTCGCGAATTTTTTTTAACATTTTCATCGGTTCGAGTTGTGGAAGGACGACCGGAACGAGGTTAATCATCAATTGACATTTCACCTCTTTTGAAACAGGAAAACCACTCAAACCCTTTAGTTTTCCCAATAGCATCATCCTTGTAGGCCGTTTTTAACATTCCAACAGTTTTTGTGCGAGTTTTTCCGAGCAAGAAGCAAAACTTTACGACCGCGCGCTGTTCACGAGAATCGGCCATTGCAAAAAAGACGAGCACACAAAAGAACTCTCACTAAAAAATTCACACAAGCCGAACGGAACCTTACTAATATTATTATTAGTATATTTTTGATAACATTAAAGTATTGTAAAATTACAGCTTACTCCCCAAGATCATAAATGGAGGAATCGCTGGTATTATTGGAGTGTCCTGTGTCTTCCCCTTGGACTTGGTCAAAACTAGATTGCAAAATCAACAAATCGGTCCCAATGGAGAACGCATGTATACTTCGATGTAAGTAAATTCTCGAGTTATTAATAATAATAGTTGAAGTCACTAAACTTTTTTTTTCCTAGGTTGGATTGCTTCAAGAAAACATATAGAGCAGAAGGATATTTTGGAATGTATAGAGGATCCGCTGTAAATATTCTCCTTATAACTCCAGAGAAAGCCATAAAATTAGCTGCCAATGATTTCTTCAGGCATCACCTAACATCAAAGGATGGGTAAGTTAATTTAAGAACGAAGGAATATTTAAGAAACGTTGGTTTATTTCGGAATTAACTCTAAACTAAACGTTTATACTAGTTGAACATTTATCTAGTTATTCAAAATTTTCTTAAGGTGATCTTTTCTGAAGTCGATATTATATATGCTACCCTTTATGTATATTCTATAAAATTAAAAATCTACAGTTTTTGATCTCATGCTTTATATCGGATGGCCCTTTGAAAACGAGCTGGCAGCCATAACTAACAGGAAAAGATTTTGTCGAAAAAAACCTGAGACACCTAAAGTTTGCTTGTGAGGCGGACAACTTTTGTCGCAAAAAGTTTACCCTCCTAAGCGGGGGTGTCATCCCTCAGTTTTTTTTCAAATGGGAATATGGGTCATGCCATAACTCGTTGAAAAGAGCTTTTGATTCCCTATACATTGCTTTTCTATTTTGGAAATTCGGTCTAGTCGTTTAGAAGATATGGATTTTTGAAATATCACTAATGTTTTTCCCGCATTCTTGCGTCTTTTTTTCTCGCACAAATATAATATCCCTAATAAAAACCAACGACCATCTAAGTACAGGTCTGCCTATTATAATTACGTTGCAAAAATCATGAGGGAAATAAAACTGTGAAATTCCTTAGAACACTGTAGGTAGTATAGTAGTAATATATATATATATATATATATATATATATATATATATATATATATATATATATATATATATATATATATATATATATATATATATATATATATATATATATATATATATATATATATATATATATATATATATATATATATATATATATATATATATATATATATATATATATATATATATATATATATATATATATATATATATATATATATATATATATATATATATATATATCGGAATGCGTATTTTGTTCTGGTGAATATCTATTTATCTTCGAACGTCACTATCACTACAATAGGAACATCGAGAAAGATTTATATCCGGGAATGTTTATCTTAAGGTCATAAATTTTAATTGCACCTATCTTTTAGTGAATTTTCTTTCTTCACTAATGAGGCGAGCCCGACTTTTGAATTTTGAAAAGAAAATCAAATGAGCGCGAACCAGGACCCATAGAACCCATATCCGGGGTCACTTTCACTTTTTATATGTTTATATATATATATATATATATATATATATATATATATATATATATATATATATATATATATATATATATATATATATATATATATATATATGGATGTATGTATGTATGTATCACACCGATAACAAAAAAAAAAGGGCCAATTTTGATACAATTTGGCACATACCCTCTTTTTGTAAGTGGCTTGGATAAGTTCGTTAGCCAGGAAAATCGAGCCAGGTTTTCTGGGAACATTTTGGGTTTTCTTTCGGAAAAAATTTTTGTCTCCAAAAATAAAAAAGCTATGGTTCACTACCATAACGCACTTGCTGCGTCCAGACTTTTTACATTTGATCTCATTCGTGATTGCATTAGCGGCAGGGCAGAAAGGACTAAATAAACTTTTCTTGCGAAAGACACAGCTGGCAAACAGCCTGTATGTAATGTAATTTTTCCATTGACCTCTATTATTTTGGTGTGTGTGTGTGTGTGTGTGTGTGTTCATATTCATATATGTATATTATAACTCAATTAATATTAAATAATTGATTTTATTTTAATGAAGGAATAAAATTTATATAAAAGACAAAATTTAACTTGGCTGCTCAGTCAAAAGCATAAGCTTTAATAGGTACCAATTAAACACAGGGCATGGGTTTTTTGCACTTACATTTGGTATGGTGTACAATGTACAAATAAAAATCAAGAATGCAGAAAAATCGGTTTATTCAAAATTATTGAGTTTATATAATGCTGATTGTAGTGAATTTACCAAATTTAATAAAAATATATAAAATAATTAATTATAGGTGTTCTGATGAATTGTAGTTAAATTATTGATGTCTTCAAAATAAACTGATACAGTACTTAGCTGATAGTTTCATCCATCGGTCGACGTCATCCAGACTTCTGCCATCGAGGTGGCAAGTCAAGGCTGCCTAGGTCAGAATGCTGCGGGGGCCTCACTCTTCGGTATAATATATGCGTCTTCCTACAGGAGCAGCTTCATGATGACATAACACAGTGGATGTTTCTTATAAAGGATGGATGTCTTTCTACCGGAGCAGCTTCATAATGGCACAAAACAGTGGGTGTTTATTATAAAAGATGTATGTGGCGTCTTCCCACCGGAGCAGCTTCATAATGACACAAAACAGTGGGTGTTTCTTATAAAGAGATGGGTGTTGCGTTCAAAATGTCGTATTCATCTTCCCAAAAACGACGGAGTGGCTATAAGAATTCATGTGTATGAGTGTCGGTTTAGTTCTTTATCATTTACATAAGGTAGCCTGCAGTATGTTCAGTTTAAGTACAAAACTTATCTGCATGTTAATAACTAATAAAAATTAATTGACTGTTAATATTGAATATTAAGAACGCTACCACAAGCCAACATAAAAAAACATAGGCATTCATAATGGACAAAGCAATTGTTGAAAGTAATTTTAGTGCAGTAAAACAACATGCAACCATATATTAATCCTAATTTAAAGAAATTGACAAAAGCAATTGTAAAATAAGCGAGCATTATATCTTTCTCTTACCTATTTAGGCATGCTGCCTTCTTTGATTAATTATCTAAGTAACGGCATGTTTTGAGGTTGACTTTTAAGTAAGAAGAGAATGTGTCTTGTGGTTACAGGGGCTTTTAAAGGTTCCTTATCTTGAAATACATTCGATCAACGAACTGTCGCGTCTGCAGATTCGTTCCCATTTAGTCATAATATGGTAGAGCGACTGACTACGAGCCTGGTGTGCCGCGTCGATGACTATGACGTCACTAGTGAGACGTATTCAGAAATCTTATAGTTTGGAAAAGGGTGGTAACACGTGTAACATGTTACAATATATATATATATATATATATATATATATATATATATATATATATATATATATATATATATATATATATACAAACTGGAAAGGCGTCTGATGATTAATAGGGATTGAGGGACGCGCCCGCCATAGGCAACTCACTACATTGTGAAGTACCCATCCTTGTCAAAATGACCGAGGTTTCTGTCTGAAATAACGGGAGGTATGGCACCATGCCCTACGCCTGCAATAGAGGCAATACTGAATTTTACTCCACTACAGATATGTGTGAGGAGGGAAGCAGCACTAAGTACTTCAAGACTATTTCATGCAAACAAATTGAATCCAGGAGACTTGGTTGGCCACTTAAAGATCCTGGAAATTATTCCATTGGAGTCGCTCTCCAAACCAACAGATCAAATCACAGCTGGACTTAATAGTTCCATTTGACGTGGTCATAAGTGACTGTCAAGCATGGGACAGAGACAGTGAAAGGCCGACAAACCTCTCATCTGTATGGTATACACACGGGTCTAAACAAATGGAGGTAGCAGGACTGGGAATAAGAGGACCTAACTTTAGATTCGCTAAATCCCTAGGAAAAACTTAACCATCTTCCAATCAGAAAAACTTGTTATAAATCTCTGTACACAGGAGTGTGTGCAAAGAAGACCCCGAAATAGAGAGATCTACATCCTCTCAGACAGTCAGGCAGTACTAAAGGCTCTGAAATCTTTCAAAACAGAGTCTAAACTGACCTGGGACTGCAAAAAATCCTTGAAGCAACTAGCTACGAACAACAAAGTAACTTTGATGTGGGTAACAGGGCATAAAGGCATTGAAGAAAATGAGAAATTAGATAGCCTTGCAAAAAGGGCAGCAACAATACCATTCTATTATCCAGAGTCCCATTGTGGACTAACAAAAAGCCATGGAAGAAATGAACATGATACTCGGGAGAGGAACCAAATGCTGTCATACTGGAGGAAAACGCCAGGCTTAAGGCAGCCAGAACGGTTCGTCACCATATCAACAGAGAAGTGTGAACTGTTTCTTGAATTGAACAGGAACGCCTTTAGAATAATCACAGGACTTTTCATAGGACACTCACCAGTAAGGTATGACCTTAAGAAGATGTGTAAGCCGGACAGTGAAAACTGCAAATGCTACCCTGAAGCAGTGGAAACAACAGAACACTTGCTATGCTACTGCATGGCTCAGTTCTGCAAAAGGCTTAAATACCTTGGAGGGGTAACTTTAGCACCCCAGGAGAAAGGTAAAATAGCCCCCAGAAAAGATAGTAGACCATCTGAAAGGTTCGAACATTTTGGGCACCGATTAAAAGGAGTCATCCGCAAAAGACGCATTGGGGTCGCAGCACTGAGAGGCCAAAGGTTTATATAACACATTAAAGAATTTACAATCTACCAATACTTGTCTGGATTATTCATACATATGGGGTTAATACACAATTTTCGTTTAATTTAACTTTACATTGCGCTAAAATTTGATTTTTAATTGAAAATACACAAGTTAGAAGTACATAAATTCAATCTATAACAGGGTTCCCACTCGTCTGGAAAACCGGGAAAAATCAGGGAATTTGTAGAAGAAATTTTATCAGAGAAATCGGGAAAAAATTGGGAAAATGTGAACATTGACTAAGAGTCAGGGAATTTTTGTCCATGTCAGGGAAAAATTATTTGTTTCCTTTTTATGATAAATAATTGAAACAATGTCTTTCTTTTTTGTGCAATTCTGAAGCATTCATTTAATGATTTATTTTCTACAAAACCACAATAATCGTTTTTTTTTCCTTTGCGTTCATTGGTCGCTTAGTATTTGAAATGAGAAAGTGTGTTCTCTGCAATGACGCGAAGACATACTGTATTCTGTAGTAGTGTGCTACATATGTTGGGCGTAAATTGTAGATCAAACTCAGGGAAATCAGGAAAAAGTCTTATAATAAGCAGTAGGCAGTGAACACCTTCAGTTGTGCATTGTTTTGTTACTAATTAGGTTCCCACAAATGTAGTCTCTAAATTACTTAGATTACACTATCACTAAAAATTATACTCATTTAATTATACATCTGTTTTTTTCACTTACTAAAATGCCTTTTGAGTTAATTGAAGTTAAAAATCAGGGACGCAGCAAGTGCGTGATAGTAGCGGATTTTCATTTTTATAATACATTAGAATGAAGCCAGAGAATAAGTCTCTATATCTGTATTTAGACAATACTATATTAAGCGAATGAAAACTCTTTGGCCTATCCAGAACCCTATGTAGATCACCAGGAAATGTTAAGGTGAGAAACATACCAATATTCTCTCACATGTAACAAACAAGGATGTTATTAAAATAAGACCCATCTCGTTTTAAAGCTTTGTTCTTCGCCATTTGAGTAAAAACAATTCCAATGATTGTTACAGCTATGCCAAAATAACAATGTGGTTCTATTAAACTTTGTCATGACATGCCTCAGTTAAATGAAAATGTTAAATCTACAACTGTGGCATTATATAGCAAACAGTATATTATTTTCATCACTTGTTAACTAAGTTATTTCCAGTATTTTATATATTTATGTAGTTATTCATAACACATTTAAAATAAGTTATAAAATTAAAGAAATTGTCTAGACTTTCAAACTGTGCTAAAAAATAAATGGATGACAAAAAGATAATTACACATACAAAATATTCTTCCATCATTACTTGATCTTAAATATTATTTTTGTTTGATACACTTTTGATTAGGTGTTTAAAAGGGATTAAGTAGTATTTTAAGATAAATTCATTGATTATAAAATTAATCACAGCTATAAACTGATATTGTTTAAAAATATATATATTTCAGGTACTTTTATTAACTTATATTTTATTACCCATAGGAATTTGGCCATTTATAGGTTTAGCATTGCGATTTTAATATTGCGTTTTGACAAAGTCGTAATAATTAGGTTTTCCCCAAATTCAGAAAATGTCTTATTTGAATATTTATCTATTGTTTTAAGACACAATGACTACCATCAAAATGAACTAACAAATTAAAATAAGAAGTCTGGACACAGGAGTGCGTTATGGTAGCGAATTTTCATAAAAATCTTTACAACCACCAATAATCCCAAAAAATTTGTTCATAACAAAAATTGTACCAATCTCCGAAAATAATAAAGTTGGTTTGCTAAAATTTGAGACACATGTTTGACTTTATAGAGTTGTTACATGCCAAAATTGAATTTTCTAGGTTGGGAGAAAACTAACTTATAAAATAAAAAATAAAAATGCCCGTTCTAACTTTAATTACTACCTACTGGTTTCATTAACTTACAAAATTTGAAAAAAAAATGTTATCAAAACGCGCATTCTAACTTTTACTACTACCTACTGGTTTATCGATTTACTGCAGAGAGGAATGTTTTCAAATTTATTTTGTTAAATAAAAATACAAGACTTTTAAATCACAAAATCTATAATTTAAGCTGTGCTAAATCATAGCAACAAGCTTATAATTCAAATAAAGTTCATTCTGGTTATATTGGAAACCATAATTAAATCACTTATTTTAAATAAAGCAGATTGTATACGGTTGTATTTTACGATTACCTGCAAAACTTTGAAATAACCTTGCTTTTACCAGTATGTCCCTATTTTCCATTTTTGAGATATACTTGATCTTTTTTAATTTTCGATGATTAGCATGATACAAACCAAGATATTTCTTAACTGGAATTCAAGCATCTAAAATTTTGCAAAACTGCTAAGAAACAGTTAAACGTATTTACTACAATTGAAACATGCAGGGTGTGTAGAAACTTAGCTCAAAGTTTATATTAACTCTCAACTAGCTCAAAATTCTTAAAATGGAGCACCTGTACTTCATTGCATATTCAAATGGCCAATTTGATTATCTATCAAACTATATTTAGTTTCCCTATACCTATCTACCACAGTTTTTGGGCAAATACAAATACCACTTCTTAATTCTATATAAGGTTTTTTTATAGAAGAAAATTGTATTACTTGTGTTATTGCTTTGTTTTTAGATCTTTGTCGATGCCAAAGCAAATGGCGGCAGGAGGTCTGGCAGGTTTATGTCAGATCATCATTACAACCCCAATGGAGCTATTAAAGATACAGATGCAGGATGCTGGTAGAGTGGCTGCAGCAGCGAAAGCAAGTAAGGTCCAAGTACATTTATGTGTATATTTAACTAAAACTGTTTGATTTTAGGTGGTAAAGTGATACCAAAAACAACAGCTACAAAACTAGCTATCGATTTACTAAAGAAACATGGAATTTTAGGACTGTACAAAGGCATAGGTGCCACTATGTTACGAGACGTATCATTCTCGGTAGTGTATTTTCCTCTTTTTGCTACTTTGAATGATCTTGGACCAAGAAAGAGTGATGGTTCAGGTAAACATGACTAGGTGTTAATTTGTTGATGTTGTTTTCGTCAGAATGTAAAAAATATATAATAGGAAAACGACATCTGCAAACATTACCACATTATTACCCAAAGCTTTAGTAAGGCATGTTGTGGCTATAAAATAATCAGACAAATTTATTTGATATGTTTTTGTGGACATGATAACAAATAACAGGTATGTTATAATGGTTTTAGATCACTTTAAAACCAATCTTGGCTTGAACCAGTTTATGCTCTGATAGGAGAATACTGATTTAGTATAGTAAGATATTATATCAGGTGAGTTACAAGCTTTATTACAAACATTAAGGCGTGAACGTTAAACATAAAAAAGATACAGGAAAATTATCTGTATAGAAAGAGAAAAATAATATGTTGGCGGAGAAATTCCTAAATACAGACTTGAAGACTACTTCTCTGGCTTCACTATTGGTTTTCTTTTTTGTAAATGAAGGACGTAGTCAGCGTGTAAGTTAACTGAAGCAAGTAGCCTTTTGGAACTCTGTACTGGTCGAATTGGTATTGTCCGAAGGTCCTCAGATTTATTGAACTCTCATCAAATACTGGTACATTTAACGTTATTGGTTCTCGATATCTAGATAGATGTATGTCAGGGTTTAAGATTTATCAAGGTGTTAATGCCAACTCTCAGAACCAATAATTAGTGTCCCTGTCAAAGAAATTTAAAAATGAAATGACTGTAAAAGAGGGTTAGAGATAATAGACACAATAATACAAAAATAAACAATTATACCAAATTTATTACTTCAGTTTGAAGTTAAAACACAGTAGTAGTAGTAGTAGCAGTGGTGGGGAGGCCAACGCCAAGCAAGTAGGCCACAATGGGCCCTTTTTGCCAACCCCAGCAACCCAGCAACCATGCTCTACTCTTCCTCGGTTCCGTCGCCAAACCGCCTCGACCTCGAGATGAAGGCCATGACGGTCTTCAATTGGACGGTACTTACCTGATTCCTCTGCAGAGTCCTTGATCCGAACAATTCTGCTCGAAGACTCCCAAAAGCCTCGCATTCACACAGGTAGTGGTAGGACGTTTCTTCATCCTCGCCACATTCCTGGCAAATGGGATCCCTCTCTACGCCTATCAATGTGAGGTGTCTTCTAAGGGTGCAGTGGCCTGTCAGCACCCCGAGGATGCGGCGAAGCGTAGGTCGACTCCTTCCGAGTAGCCAGACAGCTTTATCTCTGTCCGGCCCCTCCACGAAGTCCCTCGCCTGCCTGCAGCCATCAACCGACCCCCAGTGCCTCTCCATTGCTTCCTCGGTCCACCTGTCTAAGACGACAGAGACTGTCTTCCTACTTATGCCTATCGCAGGCTCCGGGCCACAGAACGGCCGCCGGGAACCGAGCTTTGCGAGATTATTCGCCACCTCATTCGCCGCCACGCCACAGTGTCCCGGAACCCACACCAGTTGCACCTCCTTCGTCCTGGCTAGCCCTCTGAGGGCGTCAGCGCACTCCTGAACCAGGGGTGACCTGATTCTGGCCGCGCAGACTGCCCGGAGGACCGCCTGGCTATCCGAGCAAATGCACACACATTTCTCGGGGCTCATCTTCACATCCTGTCTATTGGCCACAGACAGGATAGCATACGCCTCTGTTTCGAATGCCGTGGTGTATGCGCCAAGAGCATAGCTCTCGCGCACCCCCAGGCCCTCGATGTATATTCCTGCCCCGGAGGATTGCTGGTCCTCCAGCCGCGATCCGTCGGTGAAACAGACCAGGCTTGCGGGCTGGAATGCAACCTCATTTTCCCTCCACTGATCCCTACTGGGGATCCTGAGGGTGTATGGCCTAGTCAACCTAATATCGTCCTCGGCATCCCTCACCTTTATGGCAGAAATCGGAATTTCCTTTTCCACCTCCTTGGCGACTCTTGCATGCCCTGTTACTGCTCCCTCTCCGCTCCAGTTACCTGAGTCCCGGATCCTAAGATGCGACGCCATAGCCTCCCTTCTGATACAGATGGGAAGCGGTGGCAGCATCAACAGGACCTCTAGCGCGGCTGAGGGTGTCGTCCTCATAGCGCCTGTGATACCCAGGATAGCCAGCCTTTGGAGTTTGGCCAGCTTCCTGCTGGTTGTTTGGTTCACACCACACCACCAGACCAACGCCCCATAGAGGATTCTCGGCCTGACGATCGCAGTGTAGATCTAATGAAGGATCCGGGGATTAACTCCCCAGGTCCTCCCTATCACACGACGCAGCTGCCAGAGGGTCGCTACTCCCTTCCTCACAACTCGTTCTATTTGCGACCCCCATGTTAGTTTCGGGTCCAGGATCACCCCCAGATATTTGACCTCCCGCACTAAAGCTAAAGGTTTTCCAAACATCACGGGCGCCCTGAACCCCTCTACCTTCCTCTTCTTGGTAAATAGGATCATCTCCGTCTTCGCCGGGTTTACGGAGAGTCCCTGCTCACCACACCACCTTTCGATTATGCTACAGGCAGCTTGCATGCACTCACAGACGACGCCGAGGAATTTGCCGGTGACTAAGACCAGCCCATCATCAGCGTACGCCTGGGCGTAGAAGCCATTCTCAGAGAGCCGCTCCAAGAGGCCGTCCATGACCAGACACCATAGATGAGGCGAAAGGCAGCTCCCCTGGGGACAGCCGCCCGTCACCCCAACGTCCAGCCCTCGGCCCCTCAAGGTCAGCGACACTCTCCTGTCCTCCAGCATGCTCGCGACCCAGCTTATTAGGGACCTCGGCGTTCCCCTCTCCTGTAGGGCGTTACAGACCGTATCCGTCCTTGCCTTATCAAAGGCCCTCTCCACATCGAAGAACACAGCTAATGTGCTCTCCCCGTAGTGTAGAGCCCTTTCCACCTTCCGCGTCACAGCGTGGAGCGCCGTCTCCGTCGATTTCCCCCGCTGGTACGCGTGCTGACCTTTGTGGAAGGGATGATCCTTGAGGATCCCTCCCAACATAAACCTATCTACTAACTTTTCCAATGCCTTAAGTAGGAAGGATGTTAGGCTGATTAGCCTGTACGCCTTGGCCAGCGTGTAGTCCTCCCTTCCCGGTTTGGGAATGAAGACCCCCCTAACCCGGCGCCAGGCCTTTGGGACGTAGCCCCACGCCAGGCTGGCCCGAAAAACCTCCCTTATGTTGGGAAGCAGTATATCCAGGCCCCTCTGGAGCAGGGCTGGAAAAATCCCATCGCAGCCTGCGGATTTGAATGGAGCGAACTCGCTCACCGCCCAGGTTATAGAGCCATCTGTGACCACCTCCTCCGCCAGCTGCCAGTCCGCATTCGGGACTGTCCACCGGCCCGGTTCGGCAGCCTCCGTGACGGCTCCACCGCCCTCAAGGTGAACTTCGGCGAGATGACGCAGGGTCTCCTCACCGGTGCTTGTCCAGCTCCCGTCCTGTTTCCTTAAAGATCCTACATTACTACCTAACTCTTGTTTGAGTACTCTCACCAGCCTGGCTGCGTCAGGCAGGGAATTGATTTCCCCGCAGTACGCGCGCCAACCAGCTCGCTTACTCCGGCGTAATTCCTTCTTAAACTCCCTTCTGGCAGTCCTAAACTCGTCCCAGGCCGCTTCACCCGATTCTCGGACGGCTCGGTTTAAGGCCCTCCGAGTCCGCCCGCGTAGTACGGCGAGATCCTTGTTCCACCATCTAACTCTGATGGACGGTTCCCCCCTAAGTGGTGACGCGGCCTCGTAGGCTGCCATTATTTTCCCTTCTAGGGCCTCGACCTCGCTATCTAATGCCTCTATAGAGAGTCTACTCCCCTCTGGGCTCCTTGGCGACCCACCGAGGCCTATTAGATAGGCATCCCAGTCGGTCTTCCTTGGATTTCTCCTGGGGGGAGGACTCTCACGATCCACATCCAATTCAAAGCTGATCATACGATGATCAGACATTGATATGTGTTCCGTCACCCTCCAGTTAGATATATCCTCCGTTATTCCTCTGCTCGCTAACGTAATGTCGATCACCTCCTGTCGGATACGATTGACAAACGTTGGAGCTGTACCTCTATTTAATACCTCTAGGTTCGTTGTAGCCAAGTACTCTAACAGAGCCTCACCGCGTGGGTTGGTATCCGTGCTGCCCCACAATCTGTGGTGAGAATTGGCATCGCAGCCTATTATCAGTTGTAGCCCATGCTCCCTCACGTAATCGACGATACGCACCAATTCCTCCGACGGAGGCAGCCCCCGCCGATCGTAGGGAACATAAAGGCTGCACATCAGAACCTTAAGCCTAATATTACTCACCTTATACTCCAGGACAGCTGCTGTGACGTCCCTGGACCCGAGCTGCGGCAGCAACATCACGTCCAGATCCCTCGACGCCAGTATGCATGTCCTTGGTTGTTCTTCCTGTGCTTCACCACCGATGAGGATGTTGAAGCCAATTCCTCCAAGCCCTCTAACTTGCTTCCTAAACACATAAGGCTCTTGAATCAACACTACGCCGCCTGGACCGCCTGCGAGGAGCTTTGCTAGCTCCCCAGTGGCATCCCGGCTATGCTGAAGGTTGATCTGGCCCACCCGCAGTTGCCCCGCGAAATTAATCGCGACGCCGCTCGGGCGGAGGCCTCCCCTGGTCGGAGCCCGTCCGTTCGCCCGCCGCAGGCCGGGCGGAGGCGACCGCACTCCATGTCGGAACTCTGGTTACACTCAGAGTCACCAACTCGAAGTACAGCCGCCAGCCTTGCCCGTCCAGCTTGCGAGCTACCTCAGGCCCCACCGAAAAGACCAGACGCCATGCCCCAGGTCCTCCTGCCGTCTCCAAGTGCCGCCACTTTCCAACATTGAGCGAGCGGTTCTGGAGCGCAAGCATCCTGACAACATCCTCTAGGTCCACCTCTTGACTTCTGAGCCAAAAGCCGATCCGGACCGGCCATGGGGCGCCCCCTGCCCTTACGGCGCTGAAGGCGATCTCCCCCACCGTCGTCCCGGACCAGCCGTTGAGAAGCTAACTCAGGGACTCGTCATCCTCGGCGGTCACCAAGAACCACCCCGGATCGACTATCCCAGAGTTGCGGAAGCGGAGCTGCAACGCCCTGTCGGATACCGTCATGGCGTCCAACATCCCCGCTAGCAAACTCCTCCTTATTGGCTCCGCCTCCTCCGTCAGGACTACGCCATCCCCCCTGTTGGAGGTGATGACTACCTGCATTTCCCTCCTACCCGCCGGACCTGACGTTCCCGAGGGGCCAGGGCCCGCCCCAGCAGCCGGGGTCGCGACCGCGTCCCGCACCCGAAGGAGTGGGGACACTCTGGCGGCCTCGACCGTGGAGAGCCTGATGGTCCCCCCCGAGTCGGTGGCCGCCTGTCCAGCTTCTGTTCCTGTGGGCTCGGCTGCGCCCCAGATCTCTTTTTTTCCTGCTTCTCTGCCGACCGCCCGGGGGGCGACACAGGGGTAGAGCCTTTCGGCCCCTCCCCCACACCTCGGCCCCCGCCCGGTCCCGTCGGCAGGATAATCTCCTTCACTTCCTTTTCTCTCGCCTCACGGTGCCGTCGTCGCACCTGCCGCCAGGCCGCCCGATCCGGCAGCTTCCCAGCCCTGACGATCCCTGAGGGTTCACCCGGCTCAGAAGCAGCCCGACCGGCCGCAGAGGCGAAGGGGATTTGCGGGGTCGCCGCTGCCGAAGCAGCCTGCGCCTCTGGAGGACCAACACCCCCCTGATGACGCTGCTGCCTCAGCTCCTCCCTCTCTCGCCTCCTTTTCTGGGCTCTCCACTTCCTTTTCCTTCCTCTCTTCCGCTTCCTTCGCGACTCCTCGTCCTCGGCCCCTCCCATGGACACGTCCATGGGCCCGGCCAGACTCGCAGCCGACGAAGTTCGCCCCCCGTCGCTCCCCCCGGCAGCAACGTCCCCGACGGACCCGTACGGTTCCACCCCGGTCGCCCCGCCAGGAGAGCGGAGAAGCGTTTCTTCCAGTTCCCTGATGGAACTGCTTAGAGAGACAGGGATCTCTCCACCTACTACCTCCTCGCTTATTTTTGGCACGTTACCTATATCTTTTATGTCCTCATCCATGGTTGCTAGAAAAAATTTGTGTGATGGTGTGCTTATGGTTTGGTGAGCGAATAGATACGGGAGGTCACCCCACCGCCCCCCGGCGCTTCATCCATGATGAGACTTGATTCCGTTGAGAGCGGCTCTGCGGCCACGCCGTGGCGACCCGAAACGCGCAGCTAACCCCCTGTTCCGGAGCTACCCGGTGCTGCTGACACGATCGAGCATTTTTCGAATGGATGATAGGGCAGCCCCCTACACCGGCCAAGGCAAGGGTGGGCCCCTGTACTGTCCATACGGCGCCAGGTGTGCCAGCCCTGGTTTGCACAGCGCTGCCAGTCCAGAGCAGGCTCCGCTCGGAGCCCCTCCTCGGAGTCCGCGCCGAAGGCCGAGAAGCCCAACCCGATCTATGTGTCTCGTGTCTGTGTTTGTATGCGTGTGTATGATGTGTGTGTGAAGGTTTGAGACTTTAGTAGACCATCGGCCCTGGGCGTTATTCCCATTGCCGACAGTCGCGCCAGGGGTGGCACGTGGAGCCAGTCTCTAGGAGTCCAGTAGCTAAGTCACCCGCTGATCGATCAAGAGAACGATCAGCGCACGACCAGGCTAAGGGACCACACCCCCCTAAAACACAGTAAATAGGTGCCGACAGAGAAAGGCACCTCAACTTGTATGTATGACATATTTTATCAGTTCCTAAATCACTAGCGACTTTGAGTTAATTATGAAGTATTAACAGGTTACCAGAATTTACTACAGTCAAACGTTACTGAACTTTAAAAACCCAGTTTTACTAGCGTGTCAAATTCTGAGAAGTTAGTGTGAAAATTTAAAGTAACACAAAATTAAATCGTGTATAGATATTTCTTAAGTTATTCATTTAGAACATGAATGGTTATTATTGAGAAAAATCGTGGAGAGCTATTTCGTATGTGATAATATTTCTATTAAAGATTCAAGATAAATTAATTACTAAAACAAAACATATGTCATACTATTTCACAAGTTCAGAAATTGAAATACAAATAATGTGTACAATCTACATATGTGGTCTAGGTAATCGTTAGTCAAACCAAACACTTTTACTTCATTAATTAAACTGATGGATTAAGATATTAAGGAACATTCCCCGCGATTTGGAAGCTGTCACGGGTTTTCCCTGTCTTCAAGGCGGGGGATAGTGGTGATTCACATTCAGGTCCCGACTTGAATATGGCTCAGTTGTGTGGGCTCCTACTTATGAGATACATGTGGCAAGTCTAGAATCAGTGCAAAGGAAATTTCTAAAATTTCTTAGCTTGCGTGAGGATGGTCGATATGTGTCTATTGGTTTTCCTCAGGAAAGTTTACTTCTTCGCTTTAGTTTGCAGAGTCTGTCGATGCGCAGGCACTTCAGTTTCATTATATTTTTATTCAAACTGGTTAATTCTGTATTCGACTGCCCTAGTCTGCTTCAGCAACTTAATTTCAATGTGCCTCGTATTGCAGCACGTTTTCCAGGCACATTCTATCTCCTGACTGCTCGTATGCGATTGCTGCGATCGTCTCCAATTTACCAGATGTGCAATGATTACTCTGTACTGCAAGACCGCCTAGATATCTTCTTATGTAATATATCAGAGATAAAAATGTTTTTCAAAGCGATCTAATTTGTGACTCTCTTTTGTATAGTTTGTTTGATTATTGTTTGTTATTATGTTTTGTGTATTGCCCCATCCTTAATTTGGCTTCTAAGCTGTTGGATGGTGTATGAATAATAAAATAATTAAATAAATAAATTTATCACGCAAGCTGTTTCAACTCTGCAAATGTCGTGTATGGAATGCAGTTTCGTATTGTTTTAAAAAGAAGGAGCTCTTCAGAAGATACATATTACAGTGCAACTTAAAAGGTCAGAAAACGAACACATTGAAGACCAATGCATTTTTGTGGTGTAATTTATTTCATAAATAATTTAGTCTGAACTCTTTATAGTCACAGCATGCATATTTTTATTTTCTACCTACAGACATAAATTTAAATTTGGGTAGTTTAATTTTTTGTTCTGTTTGTGTATAAATATATTGTAAATACTTTGTTTTTAGGTGAAGCAGTATTTTGGTGTTCGTTCCTATCTGGTTGTGCAGCTGGATCTATGGCAGCTTTGGTCGTCAATCCTCTTGATGTAGTAAAAACAAGGTTACAGGCACTTACGAAAGCTGAAGGCGAACGTGCATATTCTGGAATTTTGGACTGCATTTAGTAAGTGTTCAATTAAATTATTTGGATAGTTTAGTAAAGTATATGGTATAATCTGATAAGTACACTTTAGAGAACTCCATTTATCAAAAGGTATAATTTTCATGACTAGATCTGAAACAGACATAGAAAATGAAAATGAGCATTTTTCTAAAGTATTGTTTTGTTATGTGGGTAATATTTTTGTAGTGTTTTAATACAAAAATATGCAACATAGATGATTTTATTGCTTGATTAAACAGTAAATGTGGCTCAATTAGATTTATCTATAAATTACAAATTAATAACAGATTCACATTTTTGGTGTATTAGTCATCAAAAGTAAAGACGCTTTAGCATTCAATGTCCACAGAAAAGAAACTACTACTCCGAGTTACATTTCGACTTGATAGTCAAGCTGCTATAAAAGCACGCCCCCCCTTGGTCGCTCAGACCACGGCATGGTCACTGCTTCCTGCGCAATGTAACCCGAAGTCACGCAGTCATCACACACACGTATCGTTTGGCACTACAACTCCGCTAACTGGGATGAAATGCGGGATTACTTTTCCTCATTTCCATGGGCGTCTGTCTGCTTCTCTCATCCTGACCGCTTTGATATCTCACAAAATGTCACCGAAATTATCCAAGCTCGCATGGAATTATTTATTCTACATACACAGAAAACCTCTTCAGCCACTCAAAAGCCCTGGTTCTCTAAATCATCTGACAAGGTGAGACTTGAAAAGGTCAAAGCTTACAAAACGCTTCCACACGATCCCAGTCAAGAAAACCGTTAAGCATTTGACGATGCAAGAAACTGTTATGTCCACATTCTTTCTGAGGCAAAAAACTCGTTTAATAACCACATCAAAAACAATGTCCTCTTAAGTTCCAACGGCGGCAAACCCTTCTGGACTCTTGCTAAATCTATTGGGAATAGTTTCTGCAAGGGCACGTTCCCACCTCTTGTCTCCGGGGATGAAATTGTTTCTACCACCCTGGGCAAGGCTGAACTTTTTGCCTCGCTGTTCGCCGGCAATTCTACTCTCAACCCACCTCCAAATGTTCAAACACCAACAGTCCCCAATGTCGCGCATAAAATGACTGATAACATTTTCAAAACTAAAAAGGTACGAAAGATGCTCTCTTCTCTTAATACCAGGAAAGCCTCTGGCCTTGACGAGATCCCAGCAATTGTTCTCAAAAAATGCGCACCAGAACTTGCTCCTGTCCTGACTTGTCTGTTTCAGACATCTTACAATAGAAGCATATTCCCTAGTAACTGGAAAACTGCTCGAGTACAACCCGTCCCCAAGAAAGGATCCAAAGCGCTTCCTAGCAACTACAGGCCTATTTCTCTCCTTTCAGTCGTCTCTAAAGTGATGGAAAAGTATATAAACACCTAATTACTAAAATTTCTTGAAAAACACAGTCTAATCCACGACAGGCAGTATGGATTCCGTCAGCGCAGATCGACTGCTGACCTACTTTCCTTTGTCACCCATTCTTGGAGCAAGTCTATGGAACTACACGGTGAATCCCAGATTGTCGCTCTAGACATATCCAAAGCATTCGACCAGGTCTGGCACGCAGCGCTGCTTAATAAACTTCCGGCCTATGGCCTACCACCAAAACACTGTACCTTGACAGCAAATTTCCTCTCCAACCGGAGCATTTCTGTTGTCGTGAATGGCCATTCCTCTAAACTGTATCCAATTAATGCAGGAGTTCCTCAAGGTTCGGCTTTAGCCCCTACTTTATTTCTTCTCCACATCAATGACCTCCTCTTTAGCACATCCAACCCAGTTCACAGTTACGTGGATGACAGATCCCTCCACTCAAATATACAATATTCTAAGCCTGTCTCTTTAGCCCAATTAGATGAGAATCACAGACTCATGGAGGGTTCTGTCTCCGTGGATCTCCAAAAAATATTAGACTGGGGAAGTAGAAATCTTGTACAATTCAACCCCACCAAATCACAGTCTTGCTTTCTTTCTCATAAGAGATACACCAGCCCTAGACCCATCACAATGAACAACCAAGTTTAATTCTTATTTAATAATAAAGCCACCTGATCTTATTTAAGCTTTCTTTGAGGCTCTTGTTATGTCAGCAAGGGAGTTATGGTAGTGAATTAAACTGCTGTTCACAAAATCTCTTGAATACAAGCACCGATTTGTCGTCAAATATTGAGGCAATTTGTTGTCAATTATATTTTCTCTGTATCAGAGAGGCAGTTGCGATTATCAGAAAAAGCTAATCGTAACAATGTTTGCTGGTGTAATTTTGGTATAAATTACGTCTGTAGGTTCATTGGTCAGGAAAGTTAGACTGATTTTTTTGGGAAAATTTAAAATTTATCTTTGTACTTTTTCAAACAAAAAGTTAGTTTGATGAAATACAGTACCTTGATTCTACTATAAAGATTACACTATCTACTAAATTTCATGTCTTTCTTAAAAATAAAAAAAAGATATTTATTATTAAAACCGGTTCTATGAAACTTCGCTACCATAACACACTTGCTGTGTCCAGACTTTAGTGAATTTTACTAAAATATTTCCAGATAATTCATTTGAAATAGACCCTTTCCCTGATGCGTTGGTACTAGTTTTAGTTAGAGTTTATGGTTTAATACTCTATTATTTTTAGCGTATTGTCATAGAAAATAGCTCAATATATCCGTTAATATACATGATACGAGAAAAAATTGTATATGTTAATTATAGGTTGTCTTGAGGTGCATCTTATAAAGTTAATTCTACAATCACAGCGTGGTGCATAAGTCGTCGGTGATACAAATTTTCTTTTTTTTTTTTTTTCTTTTTTTTTTTTTTTTTTTTTTTTTTTTTTAATTGAACACGTCATGCATTTTTCATCAAAATATAATACATGTTTGTGGGAAACAAAATTCGGGATGCAGCAAGTGCGTTTTGGTAACGAATTTTCATTGACTATTAAGTTTCAATAACTCAATTTGCTATTTAACTTAAGGTTCATTTAGCTAGGAAACTTGTTGTGCATTTTCAAACAATAAAGTTATTTTGATGAAATATGGTACATTGTTTCTACTATAATATAGGCTATGCTGGTAACCAAATTTGATACCTGCCTTCATTAAAAAAAGACATATTTACTATTATAAACTTTTTTATGAAAATTCACTTCCATAACATAGGTTCTAATTTTTGAAGTTTCGCATACCTCTAATAGTTACAAATGTAAATTTAAAAGTTCTCTACCCCAGACATTTACATTGATAGCGAAGTTCTAGTCAGGTCTTACTGTTAATTGTTAACTTTGAACTTATTTATCTCCAAAGTAACATTTTCAGAATTATACCCCTTGGCTTCTAGAGCCCTCATATGTACTTATCACACCCACTGCTTTTCACCCCCCTCAATCTAGCAAGATATTAACTGTGCCTAGCTAGTGACACCCAAAAAAATATTCCATATGTATAACATATATAATATAAATAGAAATTAAAAAAAAAATGTATACCTTTTTGTATTTTCGATGGGATGTTGACCTATCATCATGACTAACACCAGCACTGGAAAACATTTTTAATCAACCCACTTGCAAATTTTGCCAAACATCTTTTGTCAACAGAACAGGGATCTTTAACTTAACAACATAATATAGGAAGAATTTCGGTGAGTTTGAATTTCGATTTTAAATTTCAACAAAGCACAAAGTACAACTGCAAATTTTAAACATACTGTTTTCCAGATTCAAAGTTTGAGCCAACATATTTGCTTGAGTTTGTTCATAGTTCGGTTCAAGGAAAACATTGGTTCACACACCTCTACACAATGTATTTATTTAGTCTCAGTTCCACAATATGAAAGTTGGTTTAATATGTAAAGTTTTTTGTTTGTTTTAAAGAGTAATAATATTTATTTTTTACAGCAAAACGGTGAGATACGAAGGCCCCTTGGCATTCTTCAAAGGTGGTGCCTGTCGTATGATCGTCATAGCCCCACTATTTGGAATAGCACAGATGGTTTATTATCTGGGAGTTGCTGAGGCAATATTAGGTACAAAAATACCTCTGAGATCTTAATTTTATCTGCTTCAACCACATATTTGTGAGGGAAAAGGTTTTATCAAGCAATTTTTCAGTAATAATTATGACTGAACGTTTATTTTTAGGTAATTTATCAAAAGAATTATTTATTGTTATTGTTCACAGATGTTATATTTTTATTTAATTATTATTTTTTCGGTTCGTTGTAGAACCTAATTTTAGTAAGGAAAATATGAAAACTTGATTTCTGCCTAGAAAAGAGGGGGAAACCATAGTCAATTTATATTGTAATGAGAATAAAAACAATATACACAAGCTGTTATAAAATTGATCATTATTACTTTTAGTTAGGACTGTTCGTGAGTATCATATCAGAAAACATGACCTAATAAATGCCTGCAGTATTATTTTGGTTTTTTTTTTTTACTTATAACATTTGCATCAAATTAATATTTTTAGCAATAAGACCATATATCTTCAAGTAGTTTTAGCTTTATAAGAATACTCACCCTAGATAAGTTCATCATTCCCGTAATAACTTTGATTTAGCAGTTTTTTTTAAATTTAGAATATTTAGAATAAACAAGTGGTGTAGCTTGATTTAGAGACTCTACATCTTGGTTAGTGAAAATAATAAACCAGTCAATTCTCCTACGCTTTTTAAGTATACAGTGTTAAAAAGACAGGCTGTGACCTTGTATTTTTTTAGTAAATGTAATATGGATTGGCAGTTTTAGGAATGGAAAATATTCAATAGTTTATTATTTTTAAATATGTCATTCCTTCAATGTTCAATCATAAAATGATGATTTCAAACTGCTGAATTGCTTTATTACTCCTTTGAAGAAATTTCTAATAATGTAGACGTTTGTTGCATCTTAAATGTGTTTATTCTTAGTATCTTATTGTATTCAACAAAATAAATACAATAGATACTTTGCGAGTCAGCCTAAATCAAGTATATTATCGATAAGAAAAATAAATTTAGGCAATATATAATATATATATATATATATATATATATATATATATATATATATATATATATATATATATATACTCAAAAAATTGTGGGAAATCCATCAGTTGAAAAATAAAACTTTTTATTAAAAGCCGAGCTTTCGGAAAAATGTATTCCATTCTCAAGGATATAATGTGAGTTTTACTATGACTAATTATGCAATAACAAACATGAACAAAACCTTTATTTAAATTTGATTGAAGTCGAAAAGTACCAAACTGACATATATATGTCAATTTGGCACTTTTCGACTTCAATGATATAACGAGTTTTACTATGACTAATTAAGCAATAATAAACATGAAAAAAACCTGACTCGCAACCCATATACATGTCAGTTTGGCACTTTTCGATTTCAATCAAATTTAAATAAAGGTTTATTTCATGTTTGTTATTGCATAAGTAGTCATAGTAAAACTCACGTTATATCCTTGAGAATGGAATAAATTTTTCTGACAGCTCGGCTTTTAATAAAGAGTTTTATTTTGCAACTGATGGCTTTCCCACAATTTTTTGAGTAAATAACACTATTACCGTCGCAAAAACTTAATAATATATATATATATATATATATATATATATATATATATATATATATATATATATATATATTTGATTTGGATGTTTTCTTCTAGTGTCTCATTATGTGATTTTTTATTGTACATTCTTTAAAAGCCATAGAAGTGCCAATTTTCTTGCTTAATTGATACCTTAAATAGTTATTTAGGGAAAGGTGGTACAGTATTGCAACATTGTTTTATAAAATTGCATTTTTTTTGGTCAGATCTGGAATTTTTCACATTCTGTTACTGCAGTCAAGTGTATGTATCTTATCTTTTATTTTTCAGTAATTTGGGCAGATATTTGTACCAATTTTTTTAAATAAAACAATGATATTGTCAACTGACTAGCTGGGAGCAGTGTTACAAAAGATGGGTGATTGTGTTACAGGATAAAAAGCTAAAAAAATGAAGCTTTTCAAAAACTTTTAAGCAATCACTGTTACATTGATTTTAGACAGTACTCTTGTTTTAGTAGTTCAAATTACTATTTTAGTTGATTACTTAATAAAGATTAAGATCAACTTGAACGATAATGATTTCAGCTCTTCTGGCCATACCCTCAAAAGGTTTTGAAGCTGGTAATTTAGCCACTGGTTTTTAAATTTCAACAGGATATTTTTCTGTGTGAACAAACAAAACTAGGAAACAGTCTTATAATATATTCAACATTAGTGTATTGTCTTCAGTGTCTTTTACCCCAGGTGATATTCTGACCGAAATCGCCAATCTATCTGAAAATTGTTCACCTGGCCCGGACCGAATAACTACCCAAGAGCTAAAGAGATGTGGATCTTCTTTATTGTATCATACCCTGCTCCAATCCTGGCTGGCTGTTGACGTTACTGGAATATTCAAGAAAGGTGACAGGTACGATCCCTCCAATTATCATCAAATAAATCTTGTCACCTTTAGTAGTGAAGATTATGAAATACATCATTCGCAAGAGCATGCAGACGTTCCCTTTTGATAACCATTTCATCCTGCAAAACCAACATGGTTTTATGCCTGGCCGTTCAACAGCCACAAACTTGACTGGTGAATATCAGGAGACCTGTTGACATTTTTTACCTAGATTTCTGCAAAGCATTTGACCGAGAACCTTTGTGCAAAGCTGTTATCCTGTGGAATTGGTCGAGATCTTCTTTTGTGGTTTTGAGCTTTCCTAAGCAACCTAACTTTTCACGTACACATGTATGGTGCATACTCCGTTCCCCGACTTGTGGTAAGTAGTGTTTCCCAAGACTCAGTCCTCGGTCCCCTGGTGTTAGTATACACCAGCCAACTACCACTGATTATCAGATACCTAAAAAATAAAAAAAAGCAAGTGATATATTTCTAGGAGTAAATGTCTTTGGATAAGACACGCCAATTAACCAACATTATCAAAAATTGGGATAGTCTTGCCGGGGTTCATGATCATCCAGCCATTGGATGTTCTATTGAAATTGTTGTTTAATAGCTATAAGACTGTTTTGTCTACTGTCTAAAGCTTGCCACTAGTATGGGGAGGTAGTTAACAATATAATCCCATTATTTTTAAAACATTCAAAGGAGCACATTGAAATGTGAGATTCATGGTTGTCAAATATTAAGTGTTTGAGACTCGTTGGTACTTTCTACAAAGCTATGAAAGTGTTTCAAGATATTAATGAAGACTTTGCTGTTTATCCATTCACTTTTAGTTGCATACCTGTTATTCCTGTGGGAACTTCGAAGGTTTCCTCTTCCGGGCTTGCAAATACTTTTCACCAGCTAATCTCTGTACCATATATACTTCACAAATAAGGCCAAACCTCGAATACTGCTCCCACATCTGGGGTGCTGCTGCCGCTTCTACACTCGCTATTCTGGACTCCACTCAGAAGTGATCTATATGTCTCATCGGTGACCCTACCCTCACCCAAAGGCTGCCATCCCTTGCCCACCGACGAGCCGTTGGTGACCTCTCTCTCTTTTATAGATATCTGCTTGGGCACTGCTCAGAGGAGCTTTCTTCCATAGTTCCTCCACCTGCTGCCCCCAACAGATCTACCAGGGGAACCGAGCGAATGCACCCTTTTACTGTCCAGGTCACCAGGCATAGAATATCTTGTTATGCCCGCTCTTTTGTCCCGAGGACTTCCAAGTTGTGGAATTCCTTGCCGGCGCATGTTTTTCCTTCTTCTCCGAACCTCCAAAACGTTCAAGTCCAGAATTAACAAGTTGCCTCTTTTCTCCTTGTAGACACCCACAGTACAATAGTATTTAGGCTGTAAGCCATCGTGGTGTGTTGTTGAAATAAAAAAAGAGCATTATTTCCTAAAATGAACCTTGAAAAATATCAGATATGGTGAAACTGAATTACCCATGGCATTTATGAAACAACAGGAAGGTAGTATCAGAACTACTTGCACCATTTGATTTAATGCTCAATAGATGAAGAACATTTAAGATGAAATTGGTTGATGGGAGTGTCAATGTATCTGATGTTTAGATAAGTACTTAATTGTAATTTAATAGAAAACCATCGACAAGGACAGGCTAGACCAGGAAGCATGTGTATGATAGGCAGTTAGAAAATAAGACATTAGTTAAACCTCTAATTCCTTGGGAAACAATTGATTTATCTTTTAAGGGGTACAGGGAAACTTTATGTGCTCTTCTTCAAAATAATTTGGCTTTAGAGTCATGTGAACAAGAATTTTTGCTTTTACAAGCGCCATTATAGACATGTCATTATTAATGACTTTCAGCATTGTCTTTTCCATATTTTTCTCACCAGATTTTGCAATTTTTTCTTTTATTTTTTGTTTCCACCATCTTAAGTTGCTTCTAAGATAACAACTTATGTGAAGTTAAATCATCTGCTATATGTGGCACAGTAATACATGTAACACTGTTGCAGCTTATAAAACTGTTCCTCATACTTACTTATATTTGAGGAGCAGACATGCAAAACGCATTTTGTCCAATATTGTAAATTTACAGGAAACAGAAAAAATTGTTGTAGCATAACTATAGACGCTATTTAAATCGGATTTCATTCTAAAAATAGAAAATAAATCAAAGATATTTGCTTTAAAAACTAACACAAGAAAGTTTACCCCTGAATTACTAACACAAAAAAATAGTTAGGACAAAATTCAATTTGAATGTCAATAGTGGAGAAACTGCCTTTTGCAAGTCTTTAAATTTTTTATCAGTACGTAGAAACGACAAAATAATTCTAAAACCCTATATAATAGCTCACAAGTGCTTTATTGGAGAAATCATAACTTTTTTAACAGATATTTAAAAAAAAACGCAATTTTTAATTCTTATGCTCATTAATTAAGTAACTTTTTATACAAAATTTACTGCTTCAATGTCATCACATTCACACAACATTTCGGCGTTTTCATCGTCATTCAGATCATTTTCTTCATCGACGAATTCAGAAAAGATTGGAACCATCCAAGCCAATTCCGGATCCACAGTGCTCCAGTTTTCACCTGATAAAGAAGTCAGCAGCTTTTTGAGGCTGTCTATTTTTTTCTTTTATGACCCAGAGGTATATCAGGGATTTCAATTTGATCTAAACGTTTTCGTGGTTTTATAAGGGTTTCAGCCTTTTTGGATGTGTCATCATTCCTGTATAAAGTTTCTGTTTTTACTAAGATTTTTATCACCAGGGTTTCCTCTTTTAATGTAAATTATTTTACATTGACTTATTCCAGTCACTTTTTTTAAACATACTGATGCATTTTAATGTCTTGCAAAACCCAATGATTGCCAAGTTGACGTATTTCGTCTACTTGAGATTAAAGTTGATAATATTTCTCAGGTGTCTTAATAGTACTGTGGCGCCTCAAAATTATTTCGCCCCTGCCAAAAATTCTATTGGGAGGTAAGTATGAATGCCCACGAACAGGAATGGTCAACGCTATAGTTCTAACTGTTTCGGGGGCAAATCTATAAAGCCATATCATTAGCATGTGTATGACATAGCTGTTCTTATTTTTCCCCCCACAACCATCCGCGAACAGTCGTAAACAGTTTATATCTGGGAAAGTTCTAGTTTATTTAAAAAATGTAAAAGAGCAGACGACACTTCCACAACCCCTTTACCACCTTGATGTTCCATCCATAAGTAAAATATTGGGCTTTCGCCATTAATTCTAACGATACAAAAAAGTATAGGGAAAGCTGTTGGGCATAAAATGCATCTTGTATTGGTACTTTGGGTAGTACTTGGATTTTCTGAAGATCGAAACAAAAAGATATTGTATTGGGCGGATCCTCTTTCACCATTTTGTGGAACTGCGTTGCTTTTATACGGTGCACTTTCAATTCAGTTTGTAACTTTTGTATTTCATTTGCAACTTTTGTATTGTTTATTTGAGTTACTGTTCTAACACAGAACCCGCACACATCCGTTGCAGGATTACCAAATCCTATGTTGAACTTATTATCAAACACCCTACTGAAGTATTTGTAGTTTACTTTTAAATTATCAGTAGCTTTTTCATTGTATAGATCACAAAGTTTCGAGATGCTGTACTCGGGAGGCAAGTATATCCTTTTGGATTTGTTTCTACCATAATGACTATCTTTGCCTTTCAACTGTTTTATAAAATCCATAACTGCGACTAATTTTTCACGAAATTTAGAAGACCGTTTGTCCCCACCTCTTTTTTCTTCAACTGCTTCTCCATGTACTATTTTATTGCAAATTGTATTTAGTCTCCTTTGACCAACGTTGTAAATACCTCTAAACAGCTTCTGACAAACCTGTAGTTTTTTGTTATCAATGAACACCTAAAAAAAAGCCAAATTTTTATTATTTGCTATTATGCTTAATAAAAATGTCTTACATAGTACTTTACGGTAAAACAGTGAGATTTTCCTCCATCCTGTTTACGACTTCTTGAACGCTTTGGATTTTCTATTGTCATCAAAGATGCTAATTTGTTGTCTTGCGTCGTTTTGCATGTTTCAATAAAAAATGCATTTCTCAGTCCTATTATAATAGGTTTTGTTAATTTGTGACAAGTGTAGGTCTTTATGGTTGCATCTGATTTCGAAATTCAGTAAATCGGGATCCAAATTGGAATATCTGCAATTTACCATAAACAATGTACTATATAAAATTAATAAAGGTACCTATAATGTTTAGTAGTCAATAATAGTGATGGTACTTAACCTAGAAAATGGCTTAAACATACCTTACTTTTTTTTGCGTTCTCTCGATGTAGAATTTAGCTTCCTTTTTCTGAATCCACGATCAGTATTTCCAACAATATGTTCTCCTTTGATTTCGTGCATTATTGTAACAACAATAATGCACAACATATAAAACAGCACTGACAATATTATTACACACCTGCTAAGAAGTAAGAACATATGCTTACTGCTTTAAATCCCAATCGAAATGCAGTTTGTCCACAATTTATGGACATAACGTGATTCGTTTGTCTACTGTTGTTGGACAAAATGCGCTTTGTTTATCCAGGTAACATTCTAGTAAGGTTTCAGATGAAAAATAATTCGGTTTGAATGGCTCAGATAGACCTAATAGATGGAAATATGTATAAGGAATTGAACGCCACCTATAGCTAAAATTATGAACTTTTGGATGTCTCCTCCTCATTTATAGATACACATACAAAAGTATTTTAGGTTATCTTGCTGTCCTAAAAGTTGTCTTAATAATCAGAGTTACAGCTATATTATCAGAAAAATAGATAAATGTTATTACATAGTGCAAGAGGCAAATTCCAATTTAACTTGAAATTTTTCTTTTGCATCAAAATAAGTAACTATATGAAATTCGTATTTTTTTTCTTCTTATCACTGTTTTAAAGATGCTACAAGTATGTACACACCAAAATCAAACATAAAGCTAAAATTTGTTCTGATATTAGTTATTTTCTTGTGCTAGTAATTTTTGTAATTGCTGATATACTGCTGCTGTACCTGCTCTTCCCTTATAAATAAGTGAAAATAATACCAAATTTTGGCAAATTGACATGTTTCAAGTGTAATTTAAAATCGAAATGTCTTGAAGAAAAGCTGCTGCTTATGCCCGCTTGTCAATTTAATTTATTAATCAAGAATAAGTAGTGCATTCAAGAATTTCGTGCAAAAAAATGTTAGCTTTACATAAAATCAATAGGTATTTAATATAAAATGTTATTTCACAATTGATTTTCGTGTGACGTTACACAAACTTATGTGTTGACTTCAGTCCACTTTCACCTTTGAAATAATATTAACTTAATGATATACTATGTTTTGAGAGACATAGGTTTCTTGCAGAAAAAAGTATTTATTATATAAAATTAAAACATGTTGTTTACTGGTCAAAAGATTATGTTTGTGGTAGAGGTGTGCGAAGCTTCGAAATTTCGAACCGAACCCGAACTCGAACCGAACCTTCAGTTCGAAAATATGTTCGCACTAGCGATGTTGAAGTTGTTCGAAGTTTGAAATATGTAATTCTCCAAAATAGTTCGAAGTTCATTACTCAAAAATACTTCGAAATTTAACTTTACAGGCATTGAATGCTGCCAAAGATAGCGAAGTTGCGCCCCCGATAACTCGGTAGCGGCGCTTTAAACTCGTTATCGGTCTCATTGAGTGAATGGCATAATTTTAGGAGATTTCACTCATGCATATTTTTGACAGTTGGTGGCCACATTGAGACACGACGGAGCCATTTAGCAATAACAGAATTATTTTTCTTATATATCCTAGCCTCCCAACACCTTTTTCAGTAACAAGATTACGATGGCGGTGTTCGAAAGCGATCAGTAACATAAATTTTCAGAATTTATGAGGATAATTGCAGATTGACTTTGGAAAACGCTGGTTTCAACATGATTTATTTCACCATGAGCCAAAACGATCAGCACCAGAAGGAATTTTCACCCAATCAACCTGCAAATTTGCTGAACTCTTCCTTTTTGTTAAAAGAATGGGAATCTTTCACATATCAAATATTGTATGGTACAATATTCCTAAATTTTGTGTTTAAGGAAATTATATATGAACACTGAAGACTTTTGGGTAGTTCGATGTTCGATTTTAAATTTCTAAGAAGTTCGAAGTTTGACTGTAAACCTTAGACATACTATTTCCGAGGTTCGAAGTTCGAGGCAACATATTTGCTTGGGTTCGTTCATAGTTCGGTTTGAACAAAACATGGGTTCGCACACCTCTAGGTTGTGGGGTTTTCTTTTTTCCTCCATCCTTTTTGTTTACTAATCTTCAATTAAATTAAATCAATCTAATGACAATATAAAACCTTAGCTGTATGGTAAATTAAGAAAATTGTATGTAAGGTATTATATGCAGATAGTAGATTAAAAACTGGTAAAAGTGTACAAATTAGAAACATGTAATAGTTATAAAATATTGCTACAAGATGATTTCAATAATTAGTAATACTGAGGCTCAAAGAAGAATATTTGGGCAAAATCCATCCATTGAAAGAAAGATAATTTTTTGTTATTTATAAGATATATAAATGAACCTAACAAAGACAGCCAAAAAGGTTAACTGCAATAGTTTTTCCAGGAGAAATTCCATGATCAGTACACAGCAGTTGTTCACATGGTTATTAAAAACAAGTTCTTACCAAAATATTTTTTACATCATTGAATTGTTCACTTAATTATAACAATTCTGTTTTTAAATAATTACCTTTTCCACTAACAATACTGTCAGTTTTTCGCCCTCTTGAAATGCTGATGATTTATTAATAAATCATTGCAATCTTAGTAAGCATAAAAACGAGATTTCCAATATATATTTTCCTAATGACGTCACAGAGCAGGCCAATGGTTGTTGCTGAAGCTGATGTGTATGGTCTTGAATAATACACGAGGTGCAGTAACATGCATGTGTTAATAAAAGGTTTTTTTCTCCCTCAGGGCTCGTCCGTGTCTTTGCCACCCCGATAACACCACAGCCTTTGGCTTATTGTGTATGCCCTTTGTCTTTCCTACTCCACCCATTCCAAAATCACTGTGCCTTGAACTAGTCTGCACAGCAATTGGTATGGTGAGGTTTTATGTTGCTCTGTCTCCTGTCTAGGCGGACCGTAGAACAGTTGTCTTTTGCAGTCGCACAAGAAGTGCCTCGCTGCAGAGTCGGCATGTCAGTGCAGGTGTTTCTTGACGGTCATGTGTCCCATGAAGAGTCCTGTTATGTTTCTGGGCTGTCCTCTGCTAAGATTTAGCAGCTCCACAGCTCTCTTTGAACTGGGTTCCTCAATTACTGACTTCCCATGTCTAAGACCTGGACAGTCGCCCACTACACCTTGTGTTCGTTTCTGACCCAGGACTTAATGGCTCCCCTGGCAGTGCTCTTTGTCACGCCCAGAACAAAAGGTTACTCCTTAAATCCACAATGCTCTGCTGAGCCTCTATGATATGCTTATGCTTCTCTGCATCTTAAATGCCAATTCCCTTATCTGGCCATGCTTTCTTGTCCAGGCGGGATGTTTGCTTGACTTTCTCTGCCATGGTGAGCAGTGCTTAAAATGCGCACCCAGACTTTTCTAACCTCAGTCACACCAATCTGCATATCTTAAACCTTTGTTTGGCTGCTCAACAAAATAATCTTCATATTGTAGCGTGGAGAAAATCTTTGGATTTGACAACCCTGTGTCAGTGAAGAAGGGTAGTTGGAACTGAGTTGTGATAAGTGACGGGTGTTTGTGTTGTGTAAATAAGTAAACAGACAAATCCTATTTTTCTTGTAAATATATCGGCTTATTAGTCTAATAGAGACAATATTTAATCCACACTAACGCCCAACGTTCTTCTGAATCAAAATTGTTGAATGAATAAATAGTGTTTTGTTTTGTGATCGTTTACGTAGTTCGAGTTTTCAAACTTTTTACGGAGTGTATGTTACTGCACAGAGGTGTTTTATTAATAACGACAACACGTAAGAGTCTGTAATAAGTGATAATAAAATTTTATAATCGTGTATGTTTTGTTTTGGTGTGATATTTGACTTATGTTTCAAAACTTATTGCGATTGTTGACCATTGCGTAATAAAGTACATAAGGTTCATGTTGCATGGTATTGTTGGTCAAAGTAGACCTTAGTAGCAACACGCGTCAATTTCCACCAGCTCACGCTACCTGCAGCTTGGGTTTTTAGAATCTTCATGCTTTGTTTGCATGCACCCCAATTCACCGCGCTACAATATTCTAATTTTATTAAAGTACAATTTATATCTTATATAATGTGTTTTTTTTAATGGTGTACTTTTTAAAGAAACTGTTGCTGATAAGAAGCTAATAAGTAATACTGCCTTAAAAACAGTATTTTTTTGTATATGTTTGGATTTTTCAGTCAAACTTTGAAGAGTGGAGCTGTTTAGCAATACATTTTTAACACGTCCTTCAAAGTTTTATGTGGTTACATGCAAGGTGTTGATTTCCTCAGCTCAGTCTATCAACGGATTAACACAACACTATATTTAATATCAACTTATTTGACATTTTTGCAACAGATATACTAAATTTGACAGGTGGTTGTTTTCTTTACATCAATTAACAAATCTTGGAACATGTACTAAGGTAGAAAAGTTATTTAGCATATTTATTTCCTAGCCGACTTGTAGCTGAAACATCATAAAAATACAACATTTGTAGGACGAAAGGAAATTGTGTGCATCATAGAAATTGTAAACTGGACAAACAAAAATTTTCTAAATTCGGAATAGATATTCTAGAATTCGTGATGCAAGGACGACTGATGTTTTGGAAATCAAAGTGCTCCTAGTACTTTATATCGCAGCGATGCGACATTTCTCTCATCAGAGTGTTCTGGATCTCTGGAGCAATGATGGCACATGAATTCTTGTAACAATGTTACATGCCTTAGTTTTACTAGCACTATCCGCTTGAGAAAGTGTAAACCATATTGTTTCACCATTTTTTTCCTAATATATTGGACCTGACTGTAGGTCTGGGACTATTATTATTTGTTTAAAGTTGTAGCTTCGGAATCACCAATTTGACATTCAGCAACACTTTCTGCACATTCACTTGTATGCTCTAGATTATGAGAAATTAAGTTCTCGTCAACATCACCATACTCAGAGCTTTATCTAGAAAAATAACAGCACCCACTTTCTCATTGCCAATTGATATTGCCAATACTTGTGTTTCTTTTTGAAGGATCATATTATAATTCTTTGCTAGTCAGCAATTTATTATTGCATACGAAACTGCTCACCGTGCATGATAATATGAGTAGCTACACGTATACCACCGTTCAAACCCAACTAGCACCAAACTGATTGCAACTGAGATCGAAACTTGAAATGAGTAGTTATTACGTAATCGCCACTAATTCTACGACTCTGTGGTAAAAATAACTTTATATTACACATTAGCAGTGACAATTACTTAATATTCACCATTTATAACTACTTTAGAATTACGCAACTTCTTAGTTGCTTTCAATGTATTAGGAACGTCGTCGTTACTCACAGAACGACTCAAAAGTTCGAGGAAATTGAAGGTAGCAAATGACAGTAGCCGGAACTATCTTATGTTACCGAAATGCTACATCAAAGTTTCCGCCACTTTCAAGTAGCATTAATGGTCGCCGCGACGTTGCCGGCCCTTTAATATTACACCTTATAGTTGTGGAACTTCTTGGTGATATATACTGGTGGCAGTCACGTTTCCGCTACTTGAAGAAGTAAATTTTACTATTCGTGGCGACTATAAAGTAGTAGTAACCTTTCAACTTCACTATAAAGTATTTTTCACCCTACAGTCTCACTGATTTATAAAGGATGATTGTTCCATCACAACATGCTGTTGTGTAAGTCTAGTAGAGTGTTAATGTGTGTGATCCAATAATAATGTCATACATCTATAAAAGCAAGTCACTTGAGAAACAAACAAAACTTTACAGACATTCTACAACATTTTACAGGAAAGTGAAAAGTGAAACGTGTGAAAACAGCAGGTTAACTCAGTATAATGCTGTTATGAACACTCCATTATTGTCAACAAACATTAGTGAAACATTTAGTACAAGTGAGGAGAGTTGTTTTAAAACAGTATACCAACCATGTTTCAACTACTGTGATGAGGGTGACTGCATCATCCCTCCTGAAGATGACAATGAATTTTATAGTGAAGTGCGAGAACAATATTCTTTCGTTTCACAGATTTCGCTATTGGAATAACTTAGAACATGGTATCATTGTCATAAAATAAGCCACAGTGCGTTTACAAATCTATTACATATATTAAAATCAAATGGTTTGAATTTACTTTATTAAATTTTTCATAAAGCACTTTCCTTTTCAAAACGATAATGCCGTACAAAACACAAAAACGCATGTACGCCATCAACTAAAAACTTCAAGTAAAAAATGAGAGATGACAGACAAAGCACAGAATGTCAAAACTATCTTTCTCTATTCAAAACCATAGAGGGTAAAGAGAACTATAAACACACAATTAATAAATTAAGACGTAGCAGTTACTGCAAAGCAACTATACAATGTTGAGTGATAATCCCATTTGGTAGTTTTTAGTGAAAGTAACTTCAAAGTTCTGGATTTTCGGAATTCTTCACCACAGACAAGTTGTAACTACTTTCAAGTTCCATATTTTAGTGAATACTACTTCAAAGTGTTTGTTTTGAAATGCGCCATTTTTGTAGATGGAGATCTATGACGGCATTATTACCTCCACTGTTAGGATAAATATCTAAAAGAATACTTATTGCTGTTTTTTGCAGTTATAGTCGCAAATCTTTACACAATCAAGTTTCATGTGCAGGAAAGTAAATTAGAATACAATTTGCAGCACTTTGAGGGTAATGATGTGGAATGTCGTATATTACGTGGTATATTCTTTTTATTAAAAAGTGCAAATTTCGAAGGCGCATAATTTTTGGATGCACAAATCACTATATTTTGACAGTAAACTTGCATCCGTTGAGATTTAAACACTGAAGACATCCAAATATAAAGCATCAGAAAGCTTAATTATTCATGTCGACTCGTGGTGTCGCTAATATCTATAGAATTGAAATAAAATAAAGATGGTTTTAGAACATAGAGTGTGAGAGAGATATTATTCTTGAAATAATTTGCAAGACAAAGGAAGCAAGCACAAAAAGAGAGGTAGGTAATAATTAGTCCCGTGATAGTGGCTGTTACCGTTTCACAACTTCGTCGCTACTTGAAGGCTACAGCGTTGGAACGTAGCCGGATAAGTTTCCGATACCACGCCGTAACGTAGCAACCATTCCCTATTTTGGTGGTTGCTCCGTGATAGAAACATTCCTATAACGGATCTCTGACTAGCGGCGATAGTCACTGCCATGTTCCAGCGACCAGTTGTGCTAGTTGGGAAGTATTGGTACACATACACCGGAGATTTGCCGCCGAAATGATTTAATTGTAAGAATCTCAAAAAATTCTTACAGGTGATTGTGTTGTGGCCTATATTTGTTTTTCTTCTATAAATTCAGTAATATACATGTCATTAGTGTCGGGGAATTTAATTTATGAAAAGATATTCCCATTTTATACTCTTCGGCGATAAATCCCGCAGATTCATCTAACGGTGTGTTATTGTAATATTTGTCAGTTTGAGCAATTGTAACTTAGGGACAAATGCAATCATAACTGGCTTTATTAAACTCTGGCCTACATTCACATCTTATATGAAACCCTTTTTTAAGTTTGCTGTTTTCATTAGATTACACTAAACACCTCTCCTCTTATAATCACTGAAACACTCGACACCTGTTTCTTTAAGATTTTTGTTATACATTACAAATAAAATATTTGGGTTGGTTTCATTACACCTGCAAATATCTTCTTAATACTGATCTGCGAAGTACCTGCACAAAGATTTACTACACTGGATGCTTGGTTACCACTTATGAAATATTTATAAAATTATTTACAGCATGGTACTTACATTACTAAAAGCACCATTTTCTTGTCCCTCGCTGTTCTCTAATTCACAGGAATACAATTTGGGGTCTTACACACTAGAAAATCTGACTTCGTTTTAGATACTTTCATTTGCCTTAAATTTTGTCTTGGCAGTCCTATTATGTTCTTTCTGTAACCAGTAGGATCCTGTTTTTGTAGCCTTTCCAGATATTTTAATTTTATATCAATGTTTGCCCTAACAGCTAGGTGGTAGCTGGCTCTTTTGTAACAGTGACTTGAAATCCAATATATCTAAATTTCACATATGTCAGTGGTTTTAATTATTACACTACACTGGACAAAAGCCTTGATTGAAGATGAAAAATGTGCAAATAATTTATTATATTATGCTAGCATTCTACTGCATCAGAAGCAATAATAATGAATTTGAACTATTCATAGTTGTGACCTCACGAAAATAAAAAATAGAAATTAATTTTGTTTTTGTATTTATCCACAAAACAGTTTGGTGAAAATAAAATTTAAAAATGTCAAAGCTTGCAAATTGGTAATAAAGGAATACATCTTAGGGGAGTCTGTGTGAAATGGAAAAATATGTCTTCCACAGCCATTCCATTTGTTTGTACATACATACAGCTTAAAACACTAAGTTTGTTACGATTTGTCATCAGTCAGTTTTTAACATGTGGCTCATTCAGAGGGCATTTATACTGGTTTATCTTTTTTTAATGTAACCCTCTAGTTTCATACTTATGTGGAGCGTGCAGGTTGACAATTAGTGCCGCCAGATGTGAGATAATGGATCGTTGCACTTAGAATTTCCTAATAACCATGTTGGTTACGAGAGTGGTTACTAGAGAAGCGACCAAACGCCGTATAATAAATGAATCTGTATTTATCCCCAAAGGTTCGCTGAATAGTCTGATTGCGGATACGTGCACAGTCCCTATAGGTAAGCACAAGCCATGGTGTACATTTACTTTATTCAAGAATTTTTGACCAGTTACTTTAGGGCATTAGCTTAATCTTTACTGATACTTAATTTTAGCAAGTCTTCCCGACCATGTCAATTTTACGTTGGTTCCCTGGGAATGAAATAGGAATCTCTTGCTCTAGAGGTTGAAACCTACCAGCCTGCACCGCAAGGGCAGGTTATTGTTCAGGGTGTTGGTATTAAAGGTTCTAATGGGGTGAATAAGTAAGTGCACCTCTATACAATTGAACTAAGCGTGAACTCTGTAAATACTCTTGGGAACCTTTGTGCATGTGATTTCCTGTTCTTGCCTGGCCTGGAGATACTGGTTATGTGGTTGCCAAAACGTTTGCTAATAACTCTGTAAATACTTTTACTTTTGGGCATGTGATTTTCGGTTCTTTCGTGGCCTGGATATTCTGGTTGTGTGGTTGCCAAAAGTTTCTATTGTACCATTACATTCTGTTGGGTTTGTACTGCTTGGTGGCCATTTGTATGGTTCTTTATTGCTCGGGTTCTCTACTGCTCAGGCGCCATTTGTAAGGTTCCCTTCTTCATGCTGCGTAACTGCTGCTCGGGTGCCATCTGTAAGGTTCCCTTTTTCATGTTGGGTAACTGCTGCTCTGGCGCCATTTGTAAGGTTGTTTCTTTTAGTGCCAAGATAAGGCAGTGAAGAAAGTTTTGTATTATATCTGGTTATTTACAACTTCCTAAAAATATAAAATAATATACATTATCTACACTTGGTATATTTCGAAATATAATGCCTGGTCGGTTCTTCCTACAGCAAAACGGAACCCTGGGTATTTGTTCTGGACAGGACTCCTTGTAGAGTTTTCAGGTTACAGCGCAGTCAGCCTACAGTGAGATTTCGGGTGGCTTTTTGTAAGGTGAGCGAAGGAGCTCATGTGGAATGAGCTTTCCTTGTTTAGTACACAAGACTCAGCATCTGGTACTAAACAACTTTGGCATCTCGGCCAAACCAGTGGGTTACGACCGGGAATCGGCGCCACTCATAGGCACCCTGGTCGCTCATAACGGGGGAGGGGTAAGTCTTCGACGCTTACGCCCAGGAATCAACATCTGGGGAGGCGGGTCAGGTTAGCTAGATCATAATGTGCTATTACATCCACGATTCAACGGCTGCTGTAATAGCCGGCAAATCATTTACCACCCTGCGATATAATGGCAGGGCAAACTTACCTAGGACTGTAGACGCTTGGCTGAAGAAGAATGCTTGGAGAGAACTGACTTTTCAATTCTCCTTTTATATGCATCCATTGGTGATAAAAATGTAGATAAACGGTGATAAGACCTATTTTCACCTGATTAATATGTGTCATGATTTATCTGAAACCAGCTCCGCGGCATCTGGTGTTTGTTCTTTAAATTACTGTGTGTGAATTACTGGTTGCATATGCTTGTGCCCGTATGCGGGCTTATTTCAATTGTATAGAAGTGCACTTATTTACCCCATCACAAGGTATTTTTATACATCACAGGCAAGCAGTTGCTGCTAAATCTAAATTTTGTGGATGCCTGTGTTATCGTAGTTAAAAAAGTATAAGAGAAACTTTACTTTGCGCATCATTGAGTCGCAGGCGTTAAAGTTGAGAGATTGATCCTTCTCTTATAAAAAAAATATGCATATTTACTTGGAAGAGAAGCATGTTTCTAATTTGGTTTAAACTGTACTTTATAAATGTTTGAACATGTAAAAAAACTGTTATCTATGTATAAATATGTTTAAACTTGCCGTTATATTTCAATGAATTCTATTTAAATCTATTTTGAAATTGTTGTAGTGTGTGTGTTAAAAAATAAAATATAAAGTGTAATTTAAAGACAGCTATTTAAAAGAAAACTGTGTCATCTTTTTACAGGAGCTTTTAAATGAAATCCTTTGATCTTTAAAATGTTTGTGAATATTTTATTTATTGTTTAAGTAATGTTGTATCGTTCAGCTAAAATAAATAAATATACGGTTATTGTTGTGTACCAGGCCTCCATAAAAATGTACCCATTGGATGTAATTAGGAATTGAAGAAAAAAAATAAAAAATATAGCCAGCATTTCGTTCTTTCATTTGGTACATGGGAAAATGTTGGTGTTTTCACGCAGTCAAATCCAAGTCCTTGGTTTTTAGACACTATTATAAGCAAATAAAATTCCTGTTGTTCTAAATATGATATACACTGATCTCTTCGGAGTCAAATAGTCAGGAGGTAACTCCGATGGCGGGAAACTAGGATGATGCAGATCAAAGTGAACTCAAACTTGCATTGCTGGAATTGTTTTTAATAGGAAGCGAGAACTTATGAACTGTGTATGTACTCGCTTCGGTGGTACATATACTCAAATTGGAACGATACAGAGAGGATTAGCATGACCCCTGCGCAAGGATGACACAGAAAATCGTGAAGCACTCCACATTTTTAACTATGCATATAATAATTAGTTTGATACTAAAATCATGCACAACAGAGTTAAGTTCCTACTGTCTTTACCTTTTGTTGTACCTAACTTACCGAAGCCTCATGTGTGTTTTTGGAGAGTGCAAACGATTATGGCAGCTCCCTAAATTATGAATTGTGCTATGTATACATAAAAAAATTAATAATTAAATTAGAAAAGATAATGTAATGTTATATATATATATATATATATATATATATATATATATATATATATATATATATATATATATATATATATATAGGGTTTGGCGCCACGACCTTTAGTTAGCTGTTTCTCAATAACTACTCCGATTTGAAATTTTAAAATTTACACACACATTTACACACGATCGAGACAAATTCCAGTTCAGTGAAAATAGTTTTTTAGTACTTTATGTCAAGCTTCCGGTTTAACCGGAAGTGACCATCAACTTGTTTATTTTAAATACAACATGGTAATTTGCATTATATTTTCGAATTCTACATTGAATTTCAGATAAATTATTACTAATACATCATATGTCAAAAATCAACCGTTTTCAAAATATTTCGATTTTTTTGAAAATTCTCGCGAAAACCAAGGTGAAAGTTGCACGCTCTTTCTCTGTGGAAATACAACTGAGAAGACTCAGTTTTTGTACAGATTACCCTCAGATTGACATCTAAACGACACGTTTGATAGCGTTTCTTTTAAGTATACAGGGTGATGAGAATTTGCCGTGCCATTTGGTAAAATTGAAATCACAATTACTCGCTTATTTCAAATGGAACACCCTATATTTTATGAGCTATTTCGGTTCACATCCGGTTTACCTTTCAACGTGTATTAGCATCCCCTATACCTAAATTCCACCATTTCCCGAATATTTCAATTTTATTGGATTCACTTAATTCAGATTGCCACGATAGATTTAAGGCAGGCTTTGGAACTTGATAATATCCTTGTTGACGTCTACATGTCAAAAGACCGTCAAGCGAAGCTTATTTTCATAAAAATCGAGATACTATCAGTCAACGCGGTGCAAAAATGGCAAATTTGCAGTACACAAACGACGATTTTTTGGAGCTTCTAATTATTTATGGTGAGTGTCAACGAATTGTGGGACGAACATGTCGTGCATTTGCAGAAAAGTACCCGAATAAACCGAAACCCAGTCACGACATCATAAAGAGGTTGCTGCAAAATTGTTCACAGCATGGAAGTTTTTGCCCAAAAGTACAGAAGCGTAAGCCACTCGTCGATAACGGGGTAAACGAAGTGAACGTATTGGCTGATCCCAAGGCATCTATCGGGGATTGCGAAAAAGAATTACGCTTGTCAGCGAGAACGATTCACAGGATTTTGAAAAATCATCATTGGAGACCCTTCACTTACCACCCAATACATGGTTTGCAACCAAACGATCTTGCTAGACGTGTTGAGTTCTGTGAATGGTTCCTATTGAAAACACAAGAAGATGAGAATTTCTGCAAGAGAATTATTTGGTGCGATGAGGCGAAGTTCTCCAAAAATGGCATGCACAATAGTCACTTCTGGTCAGATGAGAATCCCCATGTTACCAGGATCAACTATTACCAGGTGGTCATTCAATGTGTTTTGTGCAATTAAGAACGATAAGATTTTTAAGATTAAAATATACGATGAAAATCTCACTGGTACGTGTTATAAAGATATTTTGCACGAAGTGATTTTAGTTTCTCTCAACACATTAAGTTTAGAAGAAGCTGGAACGAGCTGGTATCAGCAAGACGGAGCACCGCCCTACAGTTTCCATTTAGCTCATGATTTTTTGCAACAATATTTTGAAGACAGGTGGATTGCCAACGGCCCACATATATGGCCACCACGGTCTCCTGACTTAACACCTCTGGATGCAAGCATTTGGGGCTACATCAAAAATAAAGTTTACCACGAACCTGCCACCACAAAAGAAGACATGGTAGGTAGAGTTTTACGTGCCTTCAATTCACTGAATTCGAGACAAATCAGAAAGGCTACAAACCAAAACATTATAAGACGAATAACAAAATGCCTCCATGTCAGTGGGAGTAATTTTGAGCATTTGTTATAAGTTCCACAATTTTTTTATTTGTTTTTGTGTTTTAGTTTTCCACTAGCTATTAGTTAAGTTCTGTACTCATTTACAATAAATAACTACCTATATTGTTGAGTTGTATTTTGGTTTTACAAGTTAGTTAACAACACATTGATTTTACAGAACTAAAACAAGGGAAATGCAGCAATTTTGATGCAAATACAAAGTGTTCTCTTTATTTACGTGAGAAGGCCCAACAAATGTTATGTTCTCATTTGTAAGGGGTGGGACTTGACATGTAGACATCAACAAGCATATTATCAAGTTCCAAAGCCTGCCTTAAATCTATTGTGGCAATTTGAATTAAGTGAATCCAATAAAATTGAAATATTCGGGAAACAGTGGAATTTATCTATAGGGAATGCTAATACACATTGAAAGGGACACCGGATGCGAACCGAAATAGCTCATAAAATATAGGGTGTTCCATTTGAAATAAGCGAGTAATTGTGATTTCAATTTTATTAAATGGCACGGCTAATTCTCATCACCCTGTATACCTAAAAGAAACGCTACCATACGTGTCGTTTAGATGCCAATCTGAGGGTCATCTGTGCAAAAACTGAGTCTTCTAAGTTGAATTTCCACAGAAAGAGAGCGTGCAACGTTCGCCTTGGTTTTCGCGAGAATTTTCAAAAAAATCGAAAAATTTCGAAAACGTTTGATCCTTGACATATGGTGTATCAGTAATAATTTATCTCAAATTCAATGTAGAATTCGACAATATAATGAAAATTACCATGTTGTATTTAAAATAAGCAAGTTGATGGTCACTTTCTTTAAATCCGGAAGTTTGACATAAAGTAAACTATTTTCGCTGAACTGGAATTTGTCTCGATCGTATGTGTGTAAATTTTCAAATTTCAAATCGGAGTAGTTATTGAGAAACGGCTAACTAAATGTCTTGGCACCACACCCTTTATATAAATTATAATATATACATGATTAAAAAACAAAATAGAAAGTAACAATAAAATATTATAAACTTTTAACCTTAGTATATTTAGTATAGCACAATTTTGTCATTTGGGGTAATAAAACAACAATGTTGTCTTATATCATACACACACATAACTCCGATTTGTTGCTTACATTCTCTTTGGTTGACCTCCTTCTTTGATTTATATCTGTCTCGTACAACAGTTTGTGGCCAATGGACTTTGCTTCTGAGGAATCCCTAGGCTAACACACACACATGAACTGTGTATCTAGTTTTTAAAATTTTAAATTATGAAATACAATACATACTACATATCATTAAATTATTTTTATATTTTGTCATGAATTTAAGAAATACTAGGTTTTTGGGTTAAACCCCGTCCAATGTTTTTGTGTCTGTTTTAGATATAGGTCTAATATGTTTAGTAGTATGGATTATGGACTCTGCTGGCGGGGGTCGCGGCGGGGTGTCCGCAGGGGAGCGTTCTGTCTCCCTTGCTGTGGTGTCTAGTCGTGGACGGCCTGCTGGGGAGGCTCTCGGGAGGGGGGTATGAGGTACAGGGCTATGCGGACGACATTGTCATCATAGTCCGAGGAAAGGTCACACAGGCAGTGTGGGAGCGTATGCAGACTGCACTGAAAGTGGTGGAAGGGTGGACGGTTGATCAAGGGCTCGGGGTGAGCCCCGAGAAAGCAACCGTCGTGCCGTTTACGAGGAGGAGGAAGTGTGAAAGCCACAGAACTCTCACTCTATACGGTATGAGCGTTCCAATGGCCAGGGAGGTAAAATATCTTGGGGTCGTATTGGACTCTAAGCTAACCTGGAATGGTCACATTGGAAAAATACTGCGTAAGGCAGTCATGACCTTAGCCGTCACTAGGCGGCTATATGGAAAAACGTGGGGACTAAGACCTAGTATGGCCCACTGGCTGTACACAAGGGTGGTCAGACCATCGTTAACATATGCGGCACTGGTCTGGTGGCCTAAGGTGACACAATCCAGTGCCAAACAAAAACTAGGCAAGATCCAAAGGATGGCTTGCCTAGGCATCACAGGGGCCATGTCTTCAACCCCAACAGCCGCCATGGAGGTGTTGCTGGATCTACCCCCCCTACACTTAGTTATTATGGGAGAGGCCAGGCTAGGACTATACAGACTAGCCTGCAATGGTAGACTGAAGATCAACCCAGGCTTCAGGGGCCACTGCAAAATTCAGGAGATCGTGAAGGAACCCATGCTTGAAATGAGGTCAGACTTCGCGAGCCCGCGAATGTGCAGGGAAAACAACTTCACAGTGGAAATCCCTGATCGCGGGGCATGGCGGGAGGAGACGCCGGGCATACCACGGGACGCGCTCGTCTGGTTCACGGACGGATCTGGCGGGGAGCGTGGGACGGGGGCAGGTGTTTACTCGGAAGGACCGAGGGTAAGTCACAGTATTTCCCTCGGAGCCCATGCAACGGTGTTTCAGGCCGAGATGTACGCCATCCTGCACTGTGTGCGTGAGAACAAGAGGAGGGGCTACACCAACAAGCGGATCCTCATAGCCACAGACAGCCAGGCAGCCCTTAAGGCACTAAGTAGCCCACGGGTAAATTCCTGGCTGGTGAGTGAGTGCCGAGACGAGACGAGCGACCTGGCTGGGTAGAATGAGGTGACCCTCATCTGGGTGCCGGGTCACTCGGGGGTCAAAGGCAATGAAGAAGCTGACAGTCTCGCGAAGAGAGGGTCAGCAGAACAATTTATGGGACCAGAACCGGCTCTGGGCGTGTCAAAGAGCACTGCCAGGGGAGCCATTAAGTCCTGGGTCAGAAACCAACACAAGGTGTACTGGGCGGACTGTCCAGGGCTCAGACATGGGAAGTCAATAATTGACGGACCCAGTTCAAAGAGAGCTGTGGAGCTGCTAAACCTTAGCAGAGGACAGCTCAGAAACACAACAGGTCTCTTGACGGGACACATGGCCGTCAAGAAACACCTACATAAAATGGGGCGGTTCGAAGGGGACCTCGCATGCAGACTCTGCGGCGAGGGGGGGGAATCAGCCCAGCACATCTTGTGCGAGTGTAAAGCTCTGGACCGGAAAAGACAACTGATCTACGGTCACTCTAGACCGGAGACAGAGCAATATAAAACTTCACCCTATCAATCGCTGTGCAGACTAGTTCAAGGCACAGTGATTTTGGAATGGGTGGAGTAAGACTAGGGGTATGCACAATCAACCAAGGGTTGCGGTGCTATCGGGGCGGCAAGGCCGCGGACGAGCCCTGGGGAAAAAAAAAAAAAGTATGGATTATGTTTAATGGTGTTCAGCACTTTATGGGTATAAATGTACACGTAGCCATCATATTAGGAACATTTTTTTCAAAATATAAAGATTAAAAGATCTACTTTTGCGAGCCAAAATATCTATATTTATAAGCCACCCCATACCTACTACCACTCACATTTAGCCATATGGTGGAAATCACCCATGTACTACCTATATCCACATCTAATTTTAGCCTCTTAATAATCTCAGACATCAAAGATTTCAGTATTTTTTAAGGCCATGTTTTATGGAAATTGATATCTGATATCGTCTTTTATTAAACTGTGTACACACCATGGGACCGGATCACACGACACGACGCAAAACACTACTGTTGTTCTAGCGCCAAATTCTAGCTCTACCTCTGCACACTTTCAGGCCAGACCAGCTGACACCTCAGCCACGACAATTGGAGTCTTCTGCCGATCAATGTTCGATAGTAATTATAATCTTTTTAATTAAGCTTGCCACGCCTGTTTATAGAATTGTTCACGATACTTCCATATCTCAAAGTGATTTATAAAAATGGGCTAGAATTTAGTGTTACCTTAGTTATTGGTGAGCAGAAAATATAAAAAAATTCTGGACACAGCAAGTGTGTTATGGAAGTGAATTTTCATTAAAATGTTTTTAATAGCAAATGCGAGCAGATTACTGGTATAGCCTACGTAGTAGAAACAACGTACTATATTTTATCAAAATAATTTATTGTTTGAAAATGTACAAAAATTTTCCGAAAAGAAACTTAATGTTGGCGTCCTAGCCAACAAACCTTATGTTAATAGCAAATTGAGTTATTGAAATTTGAAGGATTTAATGAAAATTCGTTACCAAGACGCACTTACTGCATCCAGATTTTTTCTTACAAACATGCATCATATTTCGATAAAAAATGCAAAAATGCATTAACGACTTTGTTCTACGAAAATTAGCTAAAAATTATAGACTGTTAAACCATAAACTTAACTAAACCGACATTCAAAGCTTCAGAAAAAGGGTCTATTTGAAATGAATTTTCTGCAAATATTTTATTAAAATGAAGGGCAATGATGGTTGAAGCTTAAACTTAAGGGTTCGCAGAACACTCTTCTTGCAACATTTCCTTTTTACAGTCCGTATTTGTTTCACCTAAACATTGCCAATTTTGACGTCTCAAATTGCGAATTTGACGTTTTGAGGAAAACTCCAAAAAAATTTTCTTTAACTGCCCATAATTTTTTTGTCTTTAAACCTAGAGACCTAAATGGTACAGGGTTCACCCTATAGAATACAAATACACGTACCAAATTTGGTTGCCCTTTGTTATTTCCGGAGATATAATTTTTTTTAGAAAGAAAACACAACATTTTCCGGGAAAACCTGGTCCGATTTTCCTGGCTAACAAACTTATCCATGCCACTTGCAAAAGGAAGGTACTCACCAAATTTGATCGAGATCGGTCCATTATTTTTTGAGTTATCAGTAGGATATATATATATATATATATATATATATATATATATATATATATATATATATATATATATATATATATATATATATATATAAACACGGATCACTACCATAACGCACTTGCTGCGTCCAGGCTTTTTTAAATTGTTCCCGTAGTCCTACTATTTCTTGAGATAATTACAATTTAAGATTACTGTTTTCCTATACCAACGTGATGCCTAAATGCCACCCTTATATTTAACGACGGTTGTGTTCTAAAAGGTAGTCGAAATGTCTCCCATTTAGTTCCAAACATTTGAACTTTCTGCTTTCGCAAGAGTAGCGCACATAAATCAACATTTCGAGGGTCATTTTTTCTGGTGTGGTTGGTGTTATAGTCATAATTTTCTCTTTTATAAATCCCCAAAAGAAAAATCTAACGGCGTGAAATCAGGAGACTTTGCGGGCGAGTTTACCGGGCCACCACGGCCAATCCATCTATATCCAAACATGTTATTTAGAGTTTCCCCGGCTTGGCGCGTCAAGTGTGGCGGGGCTCCGTCCTGCTGAAGCCACAACTCTTGTTGATTTTTTTATGTTGTTCAGAAGTCAAGGTAAATTGTGCGTTAAAAAATCGTTGTACATCTCCCCATTTAGGTGGCCTTGAAAAAAATGTGGGCAAATTTTATTTATTGGAAAATATATAAGTATGCCACCAATAGAGCACATGCCACGATTCTTTATGTACATACGCAGTTCTTCACGGAGAATCGAATTTTTAAAAGAAAAAACACGATTACATTTGAAATTTATAACGTAACACCGGCCTTTCAAAATAAGGACGAGGGGTAATTGTCAAAAATATTTCAAAATGTGCCTACTTATCACACATAATTTTGAGTAAAATCCGCCAAACGATTTTTCAGATATTCGACTGTAACACTTTAGAATATTTACCCTGTATATCAATTATGACAAATTCTTGTCAAAGTTTTTGTGTTCAAAGTGAAATCGATTTTTTATGAGTGTAACATTGAAAATACATAGTTCCAAATATGTTTCTATAAAATCAAGTTATGTAGCAAGATTTCTTAAAAGTTTGTGATGAAGTTATGAATGGAGATATGAAACAAACTATCCAACCTCAGTCTTTTTAAAACAAGATATCTTCGAAATTTCAGGATTGGCAGTTCAACGGAATATTTGGCAGTTTCATTTGGAAAAGAACTGGATTTATATTGTGCTTGTTGCAAGCACAAGCCTAACTGATCTATTTGTAAGGCACATTGTGAAACTGCATATAAACAAATTAATAACATCTTAAATAGGTTTGTGATAACGCTGTTGGTCATTTGTCATATGTTTTATATTTTCAGGTGTCACAATAGAAATGAGAAATCTTAAATGCAATATACCAGTAATTATCTCATAAAATTTTATGAAATACAAATTTATTGTTACAATATATAGTTACCCGAAACTGTATTATTAAGTATGCGGAGAATAAAACCAAAATTAAATACAAAAGTTTTAAAAAAAAATTACAACACACCACGAGAGCTTACAGCCTAAATACTATCGTACCGTGGGTGTTGACAAGGAGGAAAGAGGCAACTTGTTAATTCTGGACTTGAAGGTTTGGAGGTTCGGGTGAGAAGGAAAAACATGTGCCAGCAAAGAATTCCACAACTTGGAAGTCCTCGGGACAAAAGAGCGGGCATAACAAGATGTTCTATATCTCGTGACCTGGACAGTAAAAGGGTGCATTCGCTCTGTTCCCCTGGTAGATATGTTGGGGGCAGCAGGTGGAGGAATTATGGAAGAAAGCTCCTCTGAGCAGTGCCCGTGCAGATATCTATAAAAGAGTGAGAGGTCACCAACGGCACGTCGGTGGGCAAGGGATGGCAGCCTTTGAGTGAGGGTAGGGTCACCGATGAGACGTATAGCTCTCTTCTGAATGGAGTCCGGGATAGCGAGTGTAAAAGCGGCAGCGGCACCCCAGATGTTGGAGCAGTATTCGAGGTTTGGTCTTATTTGTGTAGTATATAAGGTATAGAGATTAGCTGGTGAAAAGTATTTGCAAGCCCGGAAGAGGAAACATAATTTCTTATCAGTCGCTTCTGCGATTGATGTGACATGTTGGTGCCAATTGAGATTTCGATCCACAGAAATGCCAACAAGTGAAAAGGACTCATTACTTTGAATAACTTGGTTGTTTACTGTGATGGGTCTAGGGCTAGTGTATCTCTTATGAGAAAGAAAGTAAGACTGTGATTTGGTGGGGTTGAATTGTACAAGATTTATACTTCCCCAGTCTAATATTTTTTGGAAATCCACGGAGACAGAACCCTCCATGTGTCTGCGATCCTCATATAATTGGGCTAAAGAGACAGGCTTAAAATATTGTATATTTTAATGGAGGGTGCTGTCGTCTGCGTAACTGTGAACTGGGTTGGATGTGCTAGAGAGGAGGTCATTGATGCGGAGAAGAAGCAAAGTAGGGGCTAAAGCTGAACATTGACGAACTCCTGCATTAATTGGATACAGTTTAGAGGAATGGCCATCCACAACAATAGAAATGATTCGGTTCGAGAGGAAATTTGCTGTCCACATACAGAGTTTTGGTGGTAGTTTATTAAGCAGCGCTGCGTGCCAGACCTGGTTGAATGCTTTGGATATGTCGAGAGCGACAGTCTGGGATTCACCATGTAGTTACATAGACTTGTTCCAAGAATGGGTGACAAAGGAAAGGAGGTGGGCCTGTCGTGGATTAGACTATGTTTTTCAAGAAATTTTAGTAATTCGGTGTTTATATACTTTTCCATCACTTTAGAGACGACTGAAAGGAGAGAAATAGGCCTGTAGTTGCTAGGAAGCGCTTTGAATCGTTTCTTGGGGACGAGTTGTACTCGAACAGTTTTCCAGTTACTAGGGAATATGCCTCTATTGTAAGATGTGTGAAACAGACGAGTCAGGACAGGAGCAAGTTCTGGTGCGCATTTTTTGAGCACATTTGCTGAGATCTCGTCAAGGCCAGAGGCTTTCCCGGTATTAAGAGAAGAGAGCATGAGTATGATCTAAAAGAGAAAACTACTAAGAAAAAAGGCATTTTCACAACGCTTTTTTCCACCATGGTTCTCATAATCCGCATCTGAAAATGGATGTGTGCCAAAACTTGATTTGAATCGCAGTAGTTTCTAGCAATGAGCTCTTACCAAATCAGTACATACATAGACCTGTTGATTACTGTTTTCTGGTGAAGGTCTAAAAAGGCATAGACTATACTCCTTATGTCTCTAGTTCTGTATTTATGTTGGTGATAAGTTAAAAAATACGCTTTTACAGCTTTTTAATTCCAAAAATAAAGAGGCCGATTAAGACGATAACTTTTGAAAAACCTAGCCCAGTTGCTAAAGTGCCAAACCTACAAAAAAGTGAAAAGAATTGGAACAAACACATTCTGGTTGTAACAGAGCGACATTGCCTTTAGACTGTGATAATAGTTACTTTCTCAAGATTACTCATAATTTGTGTGTTATACAATAAATTAATAAATCTTTGGGTGAAAAATAGATTTAATTACAACTTAGTGTTATAAATTTACTAGAGCCCAGGTTACATTAAAAATACAAGGCTGTGAAAAATTAGAGTACTGTATCGAATTAACCACATTGAAATAAGAAGTAGTTATTGTGAGCCCTATACTGATTAAGATAATACTAATACAAGATATTTTTATTATAAAACCGCACTGAATATGTACAAGTGAATTGTCATAAATCTTCCCCAAATCAATGCTTTCTTCATATTCATTATTGAAACTATTATCAATGTAGTTTATTTTTTTCTTTAATGTTTCTTCATCTAGAACACTCGTAGAGAAACTTTGCATGATTAGTTCGTTGTCGAATTTCTTCTGTAGAGACAGCATTTTCAAGTAAATTAATGGTGGAAATATGTAAACCAGTGGTCCAGTTAGGGTACCTCCAATAAGTGACATCACAATATCAAATCTTGGAACCGATTCTGCGATGAACATAGCGAGTATTATTAGTATTGTTCTTAACAGGCATCTTCTGTGATTAAACTCTAAAACAATATAACACAAAACTATATAAATGAAGATAGTCTTAAATGTAGCACTTTAAGGCCTGGTTTTACAACTGTTTTAAAGTGACAATTAAAAATAATTATAGATAAAAATATAGTATTTGAAATTTTACTTTTGGTTGACAATGCTCATAGTCATTCATTAACATTAACAAAAAGTTCGGATTATGTAATTTTTTTATAGTCTGTTTTTCTTAGTTTTGACTTGATACCCTCTGTGTGATTACATGGCCAAGAAATTCTGCTTCTTAGCGAATTTTCGTACAAATCTTTCAAATTACAAAAAATCAAAATAAAAAGTTTTGGAAAGAACTTTCTGTTCGGAAAAATAGATTGGATTGGATTGGCCAATGAACACATCCAAGTTAGTAATGAAGGGGAGATTATAAATTTGACAGGTACCTTCATTTACTAAATAGCTTAGATAAATTCATTATATAACCTAGTGAACCAGCTTTTTTAAGGAACTTTTACAATTATTTTATATTCCGGAAAATTTTCGCATCTTTAAAAAATAACGAATTTATTTTAGTAAAATATGAACGCTCCCTTTATAGAGATTTTTATCCACCAAATTTTAATTTTTAGCTGGCACTAAGTGAAACCTACGAGTTATAGACATTCATTTTTTTCATTCAGGAGATCAAAGGAGAGCGCACAGGTTTAAAAGTTTTTATATGATAAATATAATTTAGCCCACTTCACTGACCAATAAAAATTCGTTACAAAAATTCCACAAAAATTTACTGAAAGTGTTTAAATTAACAAAAACTTTTTTTTACGACAATTTGCTGAACAAATTTACTTTTACTTTAATCAGTTTATTGAAATTCTCCACAAAAAATGGTTTCCTCCAAAATTTGCTAGGACCATTTTTTCGTGTCATAAAAATTATTTGTTTATGAAAAAGATTTTTAAGTCAATTTGCTGTAAAATATCTTTACAAAAATTGACTAACAATCGTGAATCATTACACTTTTTACACGTTTTTCCGAAATAAAATTCTCTCAAATAAATGTATATTTCCAAACTAATTTGTTATTTTCCGTGATTTAAAATTTTTTTATGAAAATTTGCTACCATAACGCACTTACTGCCGTCAAACCGTTTATATGATGATTTTATATCTTGTTTTTGAAGATAACGTTGCATTACCAAGTAAATATGTTTTTATAAATATCGATAATAGGTATGGATGATTCGTTCTGGAACCACCACCCGATTGCGCATGCGCGTGACGTAAGCTCTAACCTGAGATGACGTCATCTAAGATGGCCGACTGGAAGTGAAAAACCCGGAAAACGACAATTGAAACGGCATTTAGGCTAACCTGTCGAAATAAGAGAATCCGCCATTTTGATTGTTATAAAAATGACGTACTTTTTTAGTTTTCGGTTTATACCCTATGTGTGTGGTATCATTTTACTCGTCTTGTTGAGTAGAATTTAAATATGAAATATGCGCATGCGCACCTTTTAAACTTTAGTTTTTCGGGTTAGACCCCATGTGTGGGGTATCAGCGTAATCGTCTCGATGAGTACTATAATATAAAAAAAATAAAGAAATTTTCTTGCGCGTCGTGGAGCTGGCTCATGGAGTGCTCACATTATTCCTGGAGATCGTTTGCACGAGGTTTAAGGTTAGAAATAAAACAACTGATTTAAATGCAATGAAGTTATTAGGATTAATTCACAAGTTTTACATATTAAATTGTTACACAATAGCTCTTACGATACCAGTTAGAGGCTTATATGCAAATACACAATCATGAATAACTAAACAGTAAGCTCTGGTTCTATTTGGAAAATTGTCTTAGCTCATAAACTCTACCTTGATGTCCACCATTGAAGACTTGATCGATTAATTCTGGTGCTGCCAGTCGATTACATATAGAGCACGGTCTTTAACCTCAGCATAATTTAGGAGAGGCTCCGACATGTTTTTATATCAAAAACTTTTTTGATATGTTGTTTGACATCTTGTAGGCTTCAGCATATTTAGATTTCTCGAAATCCATATTCATAGATTCATAAGGGTAGCATTCTGAATTTAGAAACACTCGTAGATCTACCATACCGATATTATCGAAAAAGTAACCTTTCTTGCTTACGTTATCTTTTCAATCTGTTTGAAATGCTATACTGACATATCTAGGTCTTTATAAGTTGATGGCAGTTTTAACAGACCACACATCTTTACAAATATCTCAGCGATGGTAGCTCATATATGTCCCATTTACGATATGTGAGAAATATAGATGTGTCTTTTGCTATTTTATCCATGAGTTCCAACTTCATTTGATCATTTGGCAATACATGTTTCGCTTTTAAAAACATGTTGCCTACAGTTATTTTCGATCTTGCTGTACCAGTACTGTAATAGCTGTTGGCATCATTTCGAGCTCTTCTAAATCGGAAAGTATGTTTACCACAGAGAACTCCTTTAAAATGCTGGAAGAAACTGAAAAAGAACCAAATAGGTATGAGCATGTGAAACTTGTTGTCTTTTAAGGTGATATGATGTGACGATACATTCAGTGCAGCATTGCTAAGAGATTTGACTTCATTCTTACTAAACCAAAGCAGGCTTTTGATGGTTGTTGTGGTGTATGGGTCTCGTACTGGTTCCACTTCTTTGTTATTTCATTCATATGCCATTGATTTAAACAGAGCTGCTCCTCCATTAATCGACATATAACACTCACCATCAGCATTTTGTACTGCTAAGGTTGCAAAGCACTTCGATTATTAGAGCTGACTCTGCCAGACATACGAATGCATCTTTTTTCCCTCAGGGCTCGTCCGCGTCTTTGCCGCCCCGATAAGCACTGCAGCCTTTGGCTTATTGTGCATTCTACTAATGCATCTTGCTGATTGATGGTTATTTCGACTTCATTACTGTAACCAAATGATTTAGTTGGTGAATAGTAAGACCAAAGTTTTTCTCGATCGATGGAATCGTCAAACTCGGGATCTTTGAATATTTCTAGTTTTTCTGACATGAAAACCAAGAAATTTCAGTAACTCAATATTATCGGAACGAAGTGTAAACTTCTAAGTGGTTGACTGTACTAAATTGTTTTTCGGAGATTCACTTGTTTTTATATCCTTAAGGACTAGCAAATCTTTTTAAGGTTCAGGCGCATAGACACCTCTTCACCTTGAAAGTTTACTGGAACTGAATCTTGGTCCACGATGTCGATGCTTATATTTGACATCTCTTGTTTGTTCACTGGTAGATAAATTAGATCCTTAGGTTCTATATCGATTGCATAGCCAATATATGTGAAGGTTATCCGTTATAGTAGGAACCAGAAACAATATTAGTTTCTATGCGAATCTGTTTTACATACACTATTTAACAGGTAAATTAGATTCATGGAAGGTACCTGGTTGAAGAACTTGTTTGGAAAATCCCAGCATTCGTCCAGTCGAATCATCAGCTTCAAAAGTGGTACTTGCGTAACACTTTATTTCAAATCTAATGGTATTCGGATTAGGTCTCAGAGTCAAAGCCTGCTGCTTTTGTTTGTTTGTTGCTGTAGCACCAGCAAGTTCATTTTGAAGCAAGTTTTCCAAGTGTGTTATTTCATATGCGCCAGTGGGTATTGTGATGGTTCTCCAAGTAGCTCCTTCTTTTACATAACATTTGTTTTTACCTTCATATATGTTAGGTTTGTGGTTGTATGTGTGGAAAGCCTATCAAAGCAACAGCATTACTATCCGGATCCAAAGCAATTGGTGGATGGTGGTCTGATGACAGGTAGGAGCTGCGATCTTTCTACACGAAGGTTTGCGACATGATTAAAACACAGAGGCTACTGTTTGTGTCTTTTATTTGAAATTTTTAAACATAAATGACCACAATTATAAGTATTATATTTCTGCTACACATCATGATTATTCAATACAGACCAGTCTTTAAGGTAGGTAACACTGCAACTCAACTGGTGGCTTCAAGTTTCTATACGAATCAAAGTACACAGCTGTGTCACCATGTTTCCTAACTGCAACCCAGTGACTGCCAGGCTCCTTGTTTGTTTGCAAATTCATGATGAACGACTCATTTTTACGTAGACCATTTGATGGTACAGCATCTCGCATGTATACAACTCTAAAATATGGGATTTTAATTTTACCAGCAAATTTCACAAGATCTACATGTGTTAAAGGTCTTGCTGGTTAACATCTTATAGATATTTTTTGGCTTTTGCAGATACAACCTATAACCGCTACGCTGCTTCTTCTTTATCCAATATCTTACACTTTGCGTTTAATTTCAAACTACTGCCTCTCTTACCCATAGTGATAGCCTCCATTGTTTTGTTGTGACGTTCTTCTTCCTCTAGTTTTTGTTTGGCTGCGTTAGCATCGTTAACTGCCTTGGCAATACCAGCAGCACCACCACCCAGAGCACCTAGTGCTGACAGACCACTAAGAATCAACAGTAACAGTGGAAGGAAGCCTCCGCTTTTAGGTATTGGAATAACTCGGGGTTTCTGCACATTCTTGCATCCACCAATTTATTTTACGATTGCATGAGCGATATCAAACACAGCTGTCTGTGTTGGAAAAGATTTCTATCTTTTATAACTTCTCCAATCAAAATAAGAATGTTTTAAAGGGAACTTTCTTCAGCGGTTTCGAGTTGATTACATCAAACCCATACCAAGCTTTGTTTTAACTTTCTTGGTGTTTGTAATACTCCAAGCGGACAACTTTTCACCAAAACTTGTTTCTTTTGACTTGACTCTCTCCCAAGCTCCGTTTTCCAAAACTTCTTCACCTCGATGCCTATCACTTAACTGTTTGATGGAGAGTAAGCGATGTCGTGATCTCTACAAGCACGATCTAGAGGATTGATACCTTGGTCACCTCTAGCCAGACGTTCTTTAAGTTTAGTGCCTGGACCACAAAACAGGTATGTGTAACTCAACAGGTAGTTTGTTATTGGCTGTGTTTACAAGGCCTTTACCCTGTGACAACAACATTCATACTGACTGTATGACTCACTTGCTTCTCTCTATATATTTATACATGCCGAAAAATATAGTTTAGTTTAAGTCAAGATGCGTACCATCAAACACGGTTCTGTCTTACCTATTACAAATATAGATGATACATCTTCAGTACAACAACGAAGGCATGGTCCTCTCTTCCCAAACACTGTTAGATGTATCATATGTGGTCCTAGTGGGTGTGGTAAAACAAATGTTGTTACGTTTATTGTTTGAACCGAACGGTTTACAGTTTGATAACGTGTATGTGTATTCAACGTCTCTATACTTACCAATCCAAATACAACATGTTAAAAAAGGTGCTGAATGCTGCAGAATGTGTTGGTTATTATCCATATAGTGAAAACGATGAAATAGTAGATCCAGCAGAAGCCTTGGACAACTCGGTGTTGATATTCGATGATGTAGCTTGTGACAAACAATATAACATGAGAGCATACTTTAGTATGGGAAGACACAAGAATATTGATTCCTTCTATCTCTGCCAAACATATACTCGGATACCCAAGCATCTATTACGTGATAACGCTAATGTTTTGATTCTCTTCAAACAAGACGAAACCAATTTAAAACACATCTAAGATGACAATGTGACAACAGATATGGACTTTAAACAATTTAAAAATATATGTTGCCAATGCTGGAAAGACAATAAGTATGGTGTTGGTGATTGTAAAAGAAAATGATGTACACAAAGAGAGATATAGAAAAGGATTCGATAGCTATATATGAATCTAATTTGTTACAACCAACGACAGACAGCTGTCTTTCCTGTCCTAAACTGATGGATATAAAATAGCAAAAGACTATATCTATATAGTCTATATAGATATTGACACATCTATATTTTTCGCAAATGGGACATATATGAGCTACCATCGCTCAAAGATATTAATATAAAGATGTGTGGTCTGTTGAAACTGCAACCAACTTATAAAGACCTAGATATGTGATTATAGCATTTCAAACAGATTGAAAGACAATGTAAGCAAGAAAGGTGACTTTTTCGTTAACATGGCTATGATAGATCTACCAGTGTTCCTAAATTCAGAATGCTACCCTTATGAATCTATGAATATGGATTTCGAGAAATCTAAATATGCTGGAGCCTCCCAGATGTGCACAGATTTTCAAAAAAGTTTTTTAGTTATTCATGATTGTGTATTTGAATATAAACCTCTAACTGGTACGTAAGAGCTATTGTGTAATAATTTAATGTGTAAGTCTTGTGAATTAATCCTAATAAATTATTTGTATTTAAATCAGCTGTTTTATTTTAACCTTATACCTCGTGCAACCGATCATCAGGAATAATGTGAGTCTAATTTCCAGCTCCACGATGCGCAATTTTTTTTCTTAATTTTTTTTCTTTAATACTATTACGCTGATACGCTGATGAGGTCTAACCCGAAAACTAAAATTTAAAATCTGCGCATGCGCATGTCATATTTGAATTCTACTCAACAAGACGAGTAGAATGGCACCCCACACATATGGTCTAAACCGAAAACTAAAAAAAGTTGGTTTGCGCACGCGCTAACCGCTATCTTTACATACCTCATTTGTATAAAATTCAAAATGGCGGATCGTCTGTTGCTGACAGGTTAGTCTAAATGTCATTTCAAATGTCAAATCTCACGGGTTTTTCACTTCCGGTCGGCCATCTTGGATGACATCATCTCAGGTTAGAGCTTGCGTCACCAGCTTTCCAACCGTCATCTTGTTTCGTCATTGTGACGTCACGCGCATGCGCAATTGGGTAGTGGGTGGTGGTTCCAGAACGAATCGTTTATACCTACTATCGATTAAAATATAAATTCTTCTAAAGTAGTACCTCGTGGAATATCCATACAGTCTTCCATATGTTGATAGAGGGCGCTGTTACCTATTGCTGAAGTTAAGCATAGCTGTATGGCAATTAAACCTGCAGCTAAGTGTAGAGCAGGTGATGTTGGTAAAGTTTCTAGAATGCTTGGTTGGGTTGCTGTGCCATATTTAACAGCTGCCATAGTTGCCACAATAATAAACATACCCAGTGAGACTAAAACAGAACAACATATATGTGCTTTTTATGTTGATGCCTTAATTTTAAGTTGTGTATGTATTAAACAAGAAACTTTGTCTAATAACAGTTTTAATTTGAGGCAAAAATAAAAGAGATGTGGCACTTGAAATACAAAGAAAAGAAAGCGCAACCCTATGAAATTAAGAGGGTGATAATTACAACAGTCGATCAAAGGGTCTGTGGGCGGTCAGCACCAACGTTCTCCGCGATATCAGCCAATAGAGTCATTTAACTAATTTCAAAGAGGCACACCTTACAAGGTACACGATCTGGCTAAGTGGACTGCATCCTCCGGGCAAGTGTCTTCCTCTCTAGGCGAGTTGCATCTCACTCAATATCAGACTATACTTACACCTGAAAGGCCAGATGGCAACCACCACAAAGGTCCACTCGGGACTATGCTCGGATACTAGACCAGTCCATATAAAGATTGATTAGGCCCGACACCTCAAACGTCTGCCCGAAGCAGCATGAACTGACTAGGTCTAGGGTAGGACTGATCACGTCCCCCTTATAAGGGCGTTATGCGTCGCAAAAATGAATCAGGAAAGGCCATGTACCTATGGAGAGATACACAGGCCAACATCACTCAATAGGGCACCTGCAGCTATTCTCAGCTGAGGCTCCCCATCCCCTCAGTACTCGTGTTGATAGGGCGTCCCCCGTCACGTTTGACGAGTCACTATTAGCGAACCACTCCCTCACATAATACGAATATTAAAAGTCCGCGCCCATTGTCCAGATATCGCGGAATCGGATAGCAAAACATGCAGTTTCAAGGGTAAACCCACTGAGCTCTATCTTGATGCTAGCCTCGGGTACTATAGGACCTGCATGGACCGTAAAACTCCGACACCTCAAACGACTCCCTATCCAAAGTAATAATCTGGGATAGTAGATAAGACGTTCCCAGGCTCCGACACCTTAGCCGGTTGCTTCAGTGTCGTTTCAACAAATGACTGCGTTTACCCGCACAAAGTGATGTCCATTATATTTCCAACAAAGTTGTGCACGACGTAACCAAATGTCTGGAACGGCGACTGTTGCAGCAAATTTGCTAAATCCGCGCAATCATTTCATCCAGTGTATTTCCTGGCATTTTAAATCCTTAGGTTTTCATGTACCGCCACAAAAAATCGCAGGTAATGAGGTCCGGCGACCGCAGTGGCCACGCAATCGGTTTACATGGATCTACTCAGCAATTCGAAAACTTGTTTAATAATCCTTTCACTTCCCATTAGCACGGTGTTCCATTAATGACATTTTATCGCTTATATTCAAAGGCACTTCTTCTAATTCAAAAATAATTATATTAAGCTTTGCTTTTTACGGAAGGCATTGTGGGTGAGTTGTAAAAAATGTACTCAATTAAGAGGGGATTGTGTTAAATTATAAAATGTGTTTAAGTGTCTAATCTTGTTTGCTTCTATATAGAAAGCGAATAAAAACATTAAAAAACGTCTAGAATGAATACAGATTTAAAAAATGTTATGTTAAGTTATGAAAGCTGTAGATTATTTTTTTGTGTCGGTTTTTTGCAAGTGGATTTAACTTTGGTTGTCAATTTAAAAGTATTTTTCAGTGACAGTATTTCAGCTAATGAAACAGTTATTATGTGTTCTTTTTTATTATTTTTGACTCCCTCACCGACCAATCGAGTTGTTAAAAGAGGACCTACACACCACGAATTTTACCTTTGCTAAATCCTGATTAGATCCCAAACCCGCCACTCATCCAGAAACTGAACATGCCCGACATTGCTTAACTTCCATTGAGTATAACCTCTACTATTATATGAACTTACCAAGAAATCCAGAAATTACTGCCTTTCCAATCTTTGTTTTGTCTTTCATATCAACTTGAATTGTTAAAATTGCAGGGTGTATATCAAACTGAAATGTTATGATTCCGTATGTAGTTAGTAAAATTCCCCACAAAGGTTTTATCTCTTCAGGTTCTGTGATGTCATCATTTTCTATGCCAGTAGTCGTCACAATTGATACACTAACTAATGAGAATACTAAAATTACTAGGCATACTGATATGGAGCACAAGAGCCTGAAAAAGTATTTATGATTATACAAAGGCTGAGTCCAAATGCATTTCTGAGTAGGGGAGAGTCTGAAACAGTGGCCAGACCGGAACAGTGGCCACCATCTCGCGAATGTCTCATTTGAAAAGATTAGGTGATGCGATCTAGTACAGAGAGTACCAAAGATGCACTTGCAATGCTTACAAAGTTACCGGCCTGAATTTCAAGATTTTCTGTGTAAAATCAACGTAACCTTAAATTGCGTGCTTGCAGTAAAAAACAGTAAGCAAGTTAATTTATTGTTAGTGACAAAATAAATGCGCATCTAAGTGAACTGGTGTCGACAGCTTATGCTTAATACATGTAAGTATATATTGGTATAATAAGCTTTTGATCGTATAAAGTAGTTTTTGTTTTTTCTTCACTTTTTAAAAACAATGTGGTTGTTGGTACAGTGGCCATGTTAAATAATGTAGGTACAGTGGTCACTACTAAATTCTTTAAATAACTGTTCCTGACCACTGTACCTTGACTCAAATGTTATTATTTAGTACAATATTGTGAATTTAGATCTCATTTATTTAAGATACTATTTAGGAGAATGCCTCGCAGAAAAGTCACAAATGTCAAGATTGGAAAAACTTTGGCGGAAACTATGGGCAGTGCAGTTCGCGATTTAATGAATGAATTTATCAGTAAAAGCTACGGCTATCAGGTACAGCATTACACGTACTACACTTAGGCGTTATATTAAGAAGTGCAACGATTAAGGAGCAGTTGACTAGAACTCACCAATTGTGGAAGGTGCACCAAGTCTTATTCCAAATTACCGCGCAGTCAGGTATTTTCTCCCGAAGAATTCTAAGCGATTATTTCCAAACTATGGCAAAGCTGCATCATGGTATGAATCCTAAATGTGCGCGAAAGTTAGCATACGACTTAGCAGTGGCCAATGATAAAACATACCCGCCTCTTGGAGAGACTATTCTACTGCGGGAAGTTTATGGTTCAACGGCTTTATGAAAAGGAGAAAAGAATTGTCCATAGGAGCAGCAGAAGCTACATCTTTGGGTAAAGCCATGGGGTTTAATAAACCAGTTGTAGAACAGTTTTTAAATAATATTCGTCGAATTTATGAAGAGTATATAACCTGCGACCCGAGCAGGTCTATAATGTTGACGAAACAGCCCTCATTGCCGTTCAACAGACAGGGAAGGTTCTCGCAAGAAAGGGACAAAAGCAGGTTGGTCACGTTGCATGAAGCGAACGTGGCTCCTTAGTTACCATGTTTGGCTGTGTTAACGCCATTGGTAATAATATACCGCCACTCTTAATATACACAAGAAAGAACTTTAAAGATTACATGATAAAAATGCGCCGCCTGGAACTATTGGTACAACTTCACAATCGGGCTGGATGACTATCGACATTTTTGCACAATAGCTGAATCACTTTATAAAGCATGCAAAACCAACACTTGAATCACCAGTCTTATTGATCATGGACAACCATGAAACTCACATTTCCCTGGAAAATATAAAATTAGCAAAAGAGAAAAATATAATAATATTAACGCTGCCGCCGTATACTAGTCACAGACTGCAGCCATTGGACAAAAGTGTTTACTTTCCCTTGAAAATTTGTTATAACCGAAATTGTCAAACGTGGTTGCTTAACAATCCCGGAAAATCTACGACATCGCAGAAATTTTAGGAGAATCTAATCCACTTGCCTTTACGACTCGCAACTATGTTTCTGGTTTTCGGTCAACTGGGATATATTCCTTTAACTATAACATTTTCAACGATGAAGATTTCATGACGGCCTCTGTAACTGATATACAAACAGAAGTAAATGAGAGTGAAGAACACAAGCTCAGAAATATTAACCTACTGGAAGACCAGTCTAACAACGAACAACGGTTATTTTAGAGATTACCATCAACATCTTCAACTTTACGTAGTATAACTCCAGAGAAGCAGTTTATTCCTCTCATTGTTTTGCCATCAGCATCTTGAACTTTACAAAGTAGAACTCCAGAGAGGCAGTTTATTTATCCTACTGTTCTGCAAATATTTTGCACGGCGGTTTCAGAGCCAGGTAAAAGGCGCCAAAGAAAAAAGAAAAAAACTGCAATATTAACAAACACACCGATTCTCAAAAGGCTCGAAGAAGATGAACAATTTAAAGAAGCTAATCGAAAGTCTAGCTAAAAAAAAAACAGCCCAGTGTGAAGAGAAAAAATGCGTACTGCCTAATTGATACAACAGCACCAGGAAAAAAAAACTAATGTATACAGAATCCGAAAAACGCTCAAGTGGCAGTGATCTAGAAGTTGAGTTGAACGACTTGGAGGATGTAAGTTTGTTTTCTGCATTGGACAAAGATGATTAACCCATTGCAAATGATATATCGAATGTTGATGCAATCTCCTTTGTTCTTGTAAATGTTGCTACAAAAAAAAAACTATTATGTTGGGCGCTTAATAGAAAGTTTAAAAGACACTGATGAATTCAGTGTTACATTTTTGAGACGTCATGGGTGCAACTTCATGTATCCCGATGTTCCTGATTTAGCCATAGTTCCAGTTAGTGATATTGTAGTTCATTTATCTCAACCTGTAAAAGTAGGCGGTACTACTTGAACAGCAAATTTATTTTTTTATTTCCATCCGTTTATCTATGTATAATGTCTGTTAACTCTGACATTGTGAAAGTGAATACGTTTAAGTTGCTTTCTATTGTTGCCCTTTTGTAATAGATTTTTTTTCCACAATAAACCATTACTCTAGCAAATGTACTGTTTAGGAAATTATATATATATATATATATATATATATATATATATATATATATATATATATATTCATTTCCTAAACAGTAGTGGCCACAGTATCATACTCTAGTGGTCACCGTACTATCATTGCAGGTACAGCGGTCACTTTGCAACTTAGAGGTATCAAATTCTATAAAAAAAAGTTCATTATGGTTTTATTGATATTTTTATAAAAAGGTGGCCACTGTTCCAGACTCTCCCCTACTTGAATATATTATTCAGGTATCCAGAAGCATAATTACTAAGGAACTGCAAAAAATTCTTGAAGCAACTGGCTACAAACAACAAAAGTAACTTTGATATGGGGTATGAGGGCATCAAGGCATTGAAGGAAATGAGGAACCAGATAGCCTTGCAAAAACGGCAACAACAACACCATTCTATGGTCCAGAGCCCTACCGTTGACTAACAAAAAGCCACGTAAGAACTTAACTGGATATTTGGGAGAAGAACCAAATGCTGTCATACTGAAGGAAAACGCCAGGCTTAAAGCGGACAAAACGGTTCATCACCATATCAACAGATAAGTCAGAACTGTTTCTTTAATTGAACAGAAACGACTTGAGAATAATCACAGGACTTTTCACAGGCGTCTCCCCGGTCCTTTATTAAGATGGGTAAGAGAGACAATGAAAACTGCAGAGATTGCACTGAAGCAGCGGAAAGAATAGAACATTTGCTATGCGACTGCATGGTTCAATTCAAGGCTCAAATGCATTGGAGGGGCGACCTAAACACCCCAGAAAATAGGTAAAATAGCTCACAAAAAGATAGTAGACTACATAAAAAGTCTGAACTTTTTAGGCAACTATTAGAAAAAAGAGTCATGCACAAAAGATCCATTTGGGGTCGCAGTGCTGTGAGGAAAAGGGCCTATACGATTAATTAAACAATCTACAATCAAATTAATAAACTAAAACTCCAGAATCTAAATGTCGCATTTAACCTAAATCATCTAAATCCAAAAATGCTTCCTAACGAAGATAGATCCCTATGAAGATCGCGCATATTTGTTTTGTTTTTTCTCAAATATCTCCAAAAAGTCGCTATTTATAAAGGTCAAATTTTCCACAATAATTGAGTTAATATGGTCCCACTTTCCATATTTTCTACATTCTTGCATGTTTTAACTGTAAATAAATTGTAAGTTGCAGTTCCAATTCAAGAACATACATGTGGTTCAATTTAGGAAACTAGAACCTAACTTATGATTTTACTTCCACATCCTCAATACGTGTGGAAGTATGGCATCAACGAGAAAATATCTTTTTTTTTTGTTGCGTAAACGTCGTAAAAATTGTCATAACATATAGAAAGCATGATTTTGGAACGTATTTATTTTGTGTCTGTAGGTCTGTCTGTTTGTAGCCACGATAACTTTAGAACGAATTGAGATATCGTGTTCAAATTTGGCATACCTACTAGTGATGAGTCGTTATTTAACTGTCAGCTATTTTTAAACGGTTACCGAGCCGTAACGGTAACCACCAGTTATGGATTTATAAAAATAGCAGCTTAAAAAATAACGCTTTTACACTAAACTAGATTTCGGAGTCGTGTCGGTTTCAGTTCTACTGCAACTAGTTCGGCTTCGATGAATAAACATCGGTTTTCATCGGCAACTGTTTATTTAACTGTTTAACGGGATGAATAGCCTTGAGATTGGGAATGCTAAACACGTCATTTATACTGTGTGCTCGCTCTCGCTAACAGCTTTAGGAACGTAGGATTTTCGGTACAATAAAACGGTTTAGTTTTAATTTTAACTTTAACCGGTTGTTGATGGGGATACGGCATACGGACACTACTACACAGAGTTATTCTGTTAAACTGAGAAGCTGTTATTTTTGAAACAGTTGAGTTTCCTACTAGTATGTAAAGCCAAATATTTAATAATAAAAAAATGTTGGGTGAAAAGATGAATTTCTGTAAAAACGTGTTATTACTTTCACTATAGACAACGCAAAATAGGGTAATTTCACGTGAAATTAAAGTACTTATTTATTTAAATTTATATACATTACCTAAGAAAACAGTTAATACGTCATTTTCGTTTGTCTGATAATAGTTATCAAATTGATTAAAAAAATATAATGATACAACATTTTTTAATATGTATATATATTTCAATTTAAAAAATTAAATGAATATATATATATATATATATATATATATATATATATATATATATATATATATATATATATATATATATATATATATATATTATTTACAGGGTGATTCTTTGGCGAAAAATAAGGGGTGTCTTTTTATTAAGTTTTTCTTGAAACCCCTTCTCCTCCAAGTTACAGCCCTTTAAAATTTTTGAAACTAATTTTAAAACAACGAATATTAAAATAAGTAAATAAACAATTAATACTATATATCTTCCAATTTTTTTTAAAACTAAAACTCAATTTTTTATACTGTTTCTTTACCGAAATTTTATTAGCTGCGTTATGTTATGGAGTTCTTAGAATCACTCCCTGTGTAGCAATAAAAGTTCTAACGTCTAACGTCCCAAGACGTGATAAATAATATTTATTGATTCTTGCTGTGGCATTGACATTTACGTAAAGACCCTGATAAAATAAATTTGTGAGAAATGACTAGTTTATAATTCCTAAAACATCTAAGTAAATTCTTATAGAAGACTCCTTTCTGATTTCTAAAAGTTTCACTTCAGAGTGGCAAAAGATTTACGACACGCTTATTATAATTTCTTAACCCTTTGTTTCCTTTTCATATCGACAAAATTTGAGATTTATACACTACGTGAAATAACGGGGTAAAAATACAATGCATTTATACTAGTGTGCTCGCTATCGCTCACAGCTTTGGGAATGTATGATACTATCGATCGACTATCCAGTTTAAAATAACTGAAGCCGTTATTTTCAACGGTTATTATTAAATAACGTTAACGGCTTCAACTGTTAACAGAAAATAACTGTTTTTCCCATCACTAATACCTACAGTTAGCACCCGACAAACGAGCGGTTCGAATTGTTTTTGGGTAAAATCGCTCCAGGGGGTAGGGTAGAGTTTTAACGAAAAAATGTAAATTTTCGTTAAAACTCGGGTAATATAACACTTTAGGGTTTGTTTATTAGCAAACTTTTAATTTCATCAAACATCTGGTATTCTGTGCTAAAAATAAATTAGGGATTGAATGCGTGGGGGTGGAATACCGTTGACAGAAATTTCGATTTTTTCGTTGTTGCTAAAACGGCGTAAAAAGTCTCAAAAACATATAGAAAACTTGATTCTGGAACGAATATTTTTTGTCTGTCGGTCGCTCCGCTGGCCTGTACGTCTATCTGTTAGTAAGCGAATAACTTTCTAGCGAATTGAGATATCATCTTCAAAGGCGGTATCCAGTACCACCCAACAAAGGAACGCTTCGCTTGGGTAAGATCGTTTCAGGGGTAGGGGATAACTGAGGGGGATTTGATAAAAATTGACATTTTTTTCGTTAAAACTCGAGCAATATAACGTTCAGAAGTTTATGGGTACATGAATACGAATATTTTATTTATGGTCAAGTCATGGACCCTAAATTTATTTCATGAGAATGTCTTTCTGAGAAGAGTAGATTACCACAGCTATGTGGAAGTTATGATTCAATTTGCTGCACTATTTATGTTTGTAGTGTTGTTTTCACGGTAAATTTTGCCATGAAGTGTGAGGTAATAGTGTCCCAAATGTAAATTAATAGTAAAGTTACATGCAACACTTACCAGAAAAATAATATAGCTAAGAGAAGTCAACACAAATGTTATATTAGTAGGCACACAATCGAATCAAATGTTGTTCTGAAACTATCACAAAATCTACTGAGCGGGGCTTCTGCGCTGTCCCGTAATACCTTATAAACGATAGATGTATATGCAAACAGAGATCTTTAAAAGTCCAATAGAATTTTTGTTTTGGATAGGGGAGTCATGAATCTGTAAACGCTCAAGCAGACACCGTAGTGTATGGAATTTTGAGGTAGTGTGGGTTTCGCATCCGAGTAACCTTGGTCCATACCTCCGTCAGAATGACTTCACACGTCACGTTGGGATTTTGAATGATTCCATTATATTTGTCGCGGGGGCGTTATCGGGTCAGGATAAGATTTGGGCGCTTATGCCTTAGTGAAAGTTGTTCATCGTAGTCGGTGGCACTACGCAGAAGAGCATTTGGATGAGAAGTAGCTTTGGCGAACTGGGTGGTGGATAGTTGAGTTTTGAGTTATAAACTCAAGTATTGAGTGCATTTTCAGATCAGAGTGAATCTGACTATTTCTGGCAAACCATGGCACTCCGGCAACCAGTCTCAGAATTTTATTCTGGACGATTTGAATAGCATTGATGTGTGTCGACCTCAGTAACCCATGAGTGAGGTGCATAGATCAAGGCTGGCCGGATAATGACTTTGTACATGAGCAGTTTATTATTCACGGGCCATTTGGAGTTTCTGTTAAAAAGTGAAAAGAACTTCGAGATGAACATCGAAGCTTTCCGTCGGCCATGTTGGACATGGGGGCGCCATGTTAAGCGTTTGTAGAGAAACACCCAGATGTATTTGGCAGAGTCTTGCCAGGGAATTAGACTGTTGTCTAATGATATGTGATCGTGGGGTGTGTGTCTCCTCCCAGAGAATAGGACTGCTGAGCACTTTTCACGGTTTTTGGCTATACCAGTCTTGCAGCTCTAATACGGCAGTTTATAGACGTTGGGTGTCGGTATGTCTCCGATCTAGATCTGGTTTCCAGGTGTTTAATCTTGGTACTTCCTCTGTTTCAGGTATGACCTGATTCGGAGTATCAGAGGGAGTGGATAATGAAATAGTTTATTTAGGAAACCTGCTTGCCAAACGCTGTCGAAGGCTTGAACAATGTTGAGAAATATTGCAGCAGTTGACTTATTTTTGTTGAATCCTTCGTTGACGTTTTTTACCACTCGAAGGGCTTGATCTGTTGTAGGCGATCTATAGAAATAAATGCAGTGGTCCAATTTAAGAGCTGATCCAATAAAGTATAGGTGACTTTTACGTACTATTTTTTTTTATTGTAGGTCCTAACTCTGATTTGAAAAATTTCAAAACTTTCTTGATCTGTTATATTTATGTTGAAGTTATACTTCTCGCAAATGTAGATTATGGCTCCATCACACCTGTTAATTACACCATCACCATAAGTATACCATTTGTATACTCTTTCAAATGAAAGTATTGTCCATTTAGAACCTTCTAAGTTTCCATATAAACAGAACATATGTTAAAAGATAATAGATTTCTCTTAAATTAAATAACAAATGTTACTACAGTGGTCAATAATTTACAGAATTAAAAAATATTCACTCTTACTTCATGTCCTTGGGGCCCCCTATCCACAGTATGGGACACAAAATTGAACCCAGTATGATTATCCAATAACAATATGAAATATTAAAACTGTCATCACTTAGACGTAGTCCTAATAGTTGCAGATTTTGAGATGCTGAAAAGGTATTTTTATTATACTTTTAAACATAATCTTTATTAAAAGTCACGCAAACTTTGATCTTTATTTTTCGTTAGAGTCACGTTGTATGCTGATCTGCATTACGTAAAGCTAGCCTTTCAAAGTTAAGATGGTTACATATGGAAAATAAAGCTTATGTTGTTTTTCTAAGTTGAGAGATGGCTACACCAAAGCAGGATGATCAAGGATCAAGATGAATACTTAGTGAGAAAAGTTTTACCCAAATTTTTCACAACCTCGCTGGATATGTTTAACAGACCATTATCAAAATATGTTTTACATATAATCTTTTCTCACAAGATTCATTGCTCAAAATTGCACAAGCGACTTTAGTAAATTTTCTTGCATTTTTTTAACAAATAGATCAAAGTGATTGCGGTGCTTTATTTATTATCATTAACTGTCGTACTACTTGTCTAATCTTATGCAATATAGTCCACAAAAGCAACGAAATCCAGACAGCCTGTACATATATGCAAACTCTGTTGCTAATGAAAAAAAATTAAAACCAAAATGAAGTCGTATTTTCGATAAGGTAGGTGTATACAATATCGCCATGCTGTATCATTCGCTTTTCTCTGACCGATAGCGCTAGAGATTCTACAGCGAAGCTAAACTCATAACATACTACGAGTGTGAGTGGCATTTTAACCTCAAATTTCATTTGTTGTAACCCTGCCGCCAAAGCCTAGTTCAGTAGAAGTGTATTTTAAGCGGTCTTGAAATTTTGTGGGGTTTAAACATAGAAAAATACTTGGTAAGTACTATTTTTAATTCAGTACCTCATACAGTATAGTTTTAGGTATTGACTGTTATTGTTTCCATTTAAAAGAATTTCATAACACTAGTAAACAAACAAAGATCTGACTAATAAATGTTGGCAATACCGCCAGTGTCACTGTATGGCAATATCGCCAGTGGCGATATTGCTAGACTTTCAAGCAATAATACGGATTTACCGCATACATTAATCCTTCGTTTTCAGAAACACTATGCCTAAAGAACGGAATCGAAGAATACCAGGAAAGTGAAGCTAAGAAATTATGCAGGCAGCTATCTCTGCCCTAGGCAATGGTATGTCGAAGAATTCAGCTAGTAAACAGTTCTTGGTACCTCGTGGTACATTGAGGGACTATTTGAAAAATAATAAAAGGTCAAAATGTGTAATGGGCCGCAATGCTCTCACAAAAGAACAAGAAAAAGAATTGTCTTTGAGAAGCATCAGATTAGCAGATGTAGGATATCCCCTCACTTCGAAGTTACTACGTAGATGCGTTTATAATTTTTGCGAAGCAAACTCCATATGTCAACCATTCAATAAAGAGAGAAAATTGGCAGGGCGTTTCTGGCTGAAAGGATTTCTTCACCGGAATCCTCAAATTAGAAAATGGAAGGCTCAAAGCATGAATCCTGCGAGGGTTAAAAAACTGAACAGGTTTATAGTAAATGATCACTTCGAAAAACTTCGTAAAGTTTTGAATGACTCAGATCTTCTAGATGAATCACAGTGCATCTTCAATATGGACGAGAAAGGTTGCCGTTTAGCTCTCCATCATCAGCAACTTGTCCTAGCAAAAAGGGGGCTAATTGTAGCTAATGAACACGGAGAAAACGTAACAATAGTTTCCTGTGGGAATGCTATGGGTTCTGCAGTCCCTCCCGCAGTCTAATTCAAGGGGAAGCGAATAAAACAAGAATGGACCGATTATTTACCAACTGGAAGTTTGGCATTAATGAGACCCAAGGGCAGCATGACCGTTGAAACTTTCAAACTATCGCTTAAATATTTTGCAAAGTTCAAAACTCCTGGACCCTGTCTTTTGATTTTTGATGGTGCTAAGTGTCATTTGGACCACTTAATTGTCACTGTCGCTGAAGAGCTAGGCATCACCTTATACTGCTTGCCAAGCAATACAACACACGAGATCCAACCAATGGACAAGGCTGGCTTCCGCTTATTTGATCATTATTGGGACCACGAAGTTCTCAAATACTGGTCAAATCATAGAGACCGTTCTCTAGCAAAACAACGTTTTGGGGCTTTTTTTCCCATTGTTTGGTATAAGGCCATAACCCCATCTAATATAAAATCTGAGTTCTCGGCGACTGGTATTTTCCCTTTAACCCAGATATTCTACCAGTTGAGGTATTTGCACCAAGCAGCGTAACGGAAAATCCAGTACAGAGATCTTATCAGATAAGAGATAAGACACCTTCTCCAGGTACATCAAATACTGCGACAGTTAGGAGTAAGCCCCATCTCTCAAGAAGGTCCATGAAACGAGATACGACACCTCTAGATGAATCAAGTACGATAAATAAATAAGTCAATAAATCTGTAGTTAGTGGGAAGCCTCCTAAGCTGATCTTCAAGAAAACATGCACCGAACAAAAGGATTTTGGAACAGAAACAAAGTGAGAGTTGGTATTGCAAAGAATGCCGCGAAGACAAAGTTTCCGATATGCGTTTGTGTGTAATGTACAAATGTTACCTGCATGATGACTGCCTAGGATTAGCGAAAGAAGACAAATTTGAAGGATACATTTATTGTTCATAGTTCACTTGATTTGTACTGATGTCAGCAATACAAATTTTTCACCGAGAGTCAGCTTTTTTTCTTGAATACCAAAAATGTGTCATCAGGGGGCTAGCAACATCGCCAATTTTCAGAATAAAAAAATTTCAACAATTCCTGTATGTGTATTTGAAATGTTGTCATTCACTATGAAACAAGTGTCTCGGTGGTTCAGGGGTAAGAACGTGTGCCTGTGAACCGAAGGGTACTGAGTTCGATCCCAGGGTACTCCTTTCACTTTTTCAGTGCATACTGTAACATTCACATCAACGGAGGTTCTGGCATTGTATTTGAGCAAGTTGAATGTCTGCACGTTCCGCCCTTCGGAGGGGGCGTAAAGCAGTCGGTCCCGTGTCCATGCGATGTTGTGCACGTTAAAGATCCTTACCCTCCTTACAGAAAGGCACGGGTTCGGCAAAATTTCCAGGATAGTGAGGTGAAACTGCTCCCTGGCGTCGGTGCTTGGCTATAGTCGCGAAAATAGGCCGACGTTAAAGAAACAAAAAACACACACACTATGAAACTATTAATATATAACCGAGGTAGTATGTTCCATGTATATTTTTCATGAAATACCTTATTACCTTACCGAAAAAAAAAATAAAGCTTAGCATGGCAATATTGTATACACTAACCTTATATGCAATTATTGAAACCACGTCAATCAAAGGTTTAATTATATGTGGCTATAGGTAGTAATTAATTAAGTAATTATTTTTACCTAAAATTAAATTTGGTATACCAGCACCAAATACTGTAATGTCTACGAAAAATGTAACCAGCTTAGAGAATGTTTTCCCATAGGTGACCTCTGCTAAGGCTGAATATGGGTAACGATTTTTTCTCTGCATATTTGGATATAACCTTTCCGCTATAATCCAACACTTTCCCAGTAGTGTTGCTGTAAATATTTGTATTGAACATACTGATATCACAACAAAAATACCATAAAAACCTAAAACAGAAAACATGAATAAAACAAGATTTAATAGGCTGCATGCTAATTTTACTTTTAGCCCCATAATTTGTTTCCTACGATCAGGTATGGGTATATACAGGTGCGCATTTGTCGAGCGCAAGCTTGTTGATCTGGGTTGTTATAAGAGATACAAGGCCGGTTAAAATCGTGCAAAATTACGCACTTTTGTTGTGATCAATTAGCACAAGAAAATTTAATCAACAGTTTTCAATTTTATTTGGAAATATCTTTAAAAAATTACAACTGAAATTTCAGGTTTTAGTTTTTTAGGGAAACCAAGTGAAGGATGTGTGTATGTGTGTGTTGTCATGTTGTATGGCTCCGGCCGTCAAACCATTCGCATATTTTTTCAAGTTAAGGATAAAGTACATCTTTTTAACTAAATTTTGTAAAGGCGCTGTTTAGAAATAATCTAAATATGTGACAGTATTTTCCGTGGCATCCTAGATGTTAGAGTTACAACATTTAACTTTTTTCTTATAGGCGTCACAGTTGGGTTTAGCATTTTTTAATAGAACTCTTTTTCTGGTGACAATCATGTTTCACATATGATATGTCCAGGTCTTGATCTTTTTGGAACATTTTCATTAAGAACAACAGAATCACTTGAAAATTTGTTTTTTACAATGGAACAAAATTAAAATGAAAACAACATAAAAGGTTGATTCATCTTTACTTCTAAATACAGTTGCATCCGGTTTCGAGGTTTTCTTAAATTCTGTATGACTCGCAAAATGTATTTTTCTTACTTTAGTTCCCAAAGTAATGTTTCTAGGTAGTTCATGAATATCGACATGTATATTTTTATAAATGTAGTTTTACATAGTTCCTCCCCATAAATAATAAAGAAAATTCACTAAAAATGTTCGGGATGCAGCAAGTGAGTTACGCTAGTGAATTTTCCTAAGAACAATATATAATATAATAGTGATTGTGCCTTATATTAAAAGTTTTAAAAAATTACTTGTTTATTTAATTAGGAAAAGTATAAAATAAGGTAAGGAAGGGTCATCAAAATTGCGACCTCTAACATAAATATTTATACAGTAATTTGGACACAACACTCAAACAAAGCAATTGATAAACAAGAAATATACTTAACAAAAAATACACTAGACAGCTGAACATAAAAAACCTTGTGATTCACGCATTGAGGGTGATTGTGTGCATGCAGAGGGGGACGAACAACCTCCAGGACGAAGAGGGTTTCTTCCCCATCACCCAAAAAATCCGGGGGGTTCTCCTTCCCTTTTTGCATGCATACAACCACCTTCAAAGCATAAAGCTTTGAGAGCAACCCCCAAGAAAGTTACAGGACCTGGAACGAATATGGGTGTTGTCCGGGTTAATAGTAGTAGCAGTGGTGGGGAGGCCAACGCCAAGCAAGTAGGCCACCATGGGCCCTTTTTGCCAACCCCAGCAACCATGCTCTACTCTTCCTCGGTTCCGTCGCCAGACCGCCTCGACCTCGAGATGAAGGCCATGACGGTCTTCAATTGGACGGTACTTACCTGATTCCTCTGCAGAGTCCTCGATCCGAACAATTCTACTCGAAGACTCCCAAAAGCATCGCATTCACACAGGTAGTGGTAAGACGTTTCTTCATCCTCGCCGCTTTCCTGGCAAATGGGATCCCTCTCTACGCCTATCAATGTGAGGTGTCTTCTAAGGGCGCTATAGACCTGTCCAGTGCAGTCTCCCTTAGTACCACGATCAATTTTACACAGCTGAAGTTGGTCGCGGGGAAAGTCCTGAACATTCTCCAAACTTCCCCTGATCTGCTGACGCTGATCATCTCCGCCATCCCGCTAATCCCCGAAATCGTGTCAATCTTCAAGAAGTAAATGATTTCTCGAAGAAAGCCACAATCCCTGCACGTTGCATCGTGGAATGCAAACGGACTAGCCTGCAAAAGAAATCAGCTCGAAGAATTCGCCCAACGATTAAAACTGGACGTTATTCTAGTCCAGGAAACCAAAATGTGTCTTCCAACCAATCCGAAACTCCCTAACTATACACTGTACCGCAATGACCGCACCACTTCCAGAGGTGGCGGCACAACAGTGTATGCCAAGACAAATATTGATCACCACCCTCTCAGCACGCCAGCCCTGCAAAACATCGAGGCTACGCAAATCGTAGTCAACACTTCCTCTGCAGGCCCTATTAAGCTCATTTCTGCATATAATCCGCCACACAAGAGAATTCTAGACGCCGACCTAGACCTCTTATTCGATACCAACCAGCCCATAATAATTGCTGGCGATTTAAATTCCAAACATCCCAATTGGCATTCTCGTAATGCCAACACAAATGGGAGATTCCTCCAAGCCTACGTCGACAGCCATGCAAATTGCACGGTTGACACTCCCCAAATACCTACACACTTCGGCAGTGCAGGTCGACCCGACGTGCTTGACATAGTAATCATGTCAAACACCACCCTTCTCCATGAAATAACAACCCAAAACGACCTCTCGTCAGACCATAACCCAGTCATATTGCAGCTCGGCGACGTCAGCGACGAACCCGCCCTCCCAAGGAAAAAGGTACTGTGGCCAATCTTCACAGATCACCTTAAAAACACCCTTGGCAATATTCCGGTTATCCGCAGCATCCCCGAACTCGAGGGTGCAGTGGATAATCTACAGTCCAAAATTCAATGTTCTATCGAACGTGCATCAAGGACGTACCCCGCCCAGAGCAATCTGCCACCTTTTCCGTCCAGTATCAGGGAAATGATACTCGAAAAGAACCGCGTGCGTAGACTAGCTCAACGCACCGGAAACCCCTCCGACAAACGAGACGCTAACAGACTCATCAAACAAGTACGATCCGCCCTACAAGAACTCCGCAACAATCGTTGGGAGGAGCGCCTGCAAACCCCGTCTACCCAAGACAATTCCGTCTGGCAAATGGCAAAAGCCCTTCGTTCCCAAAAACTTCCGATATCCCCGCTTCACGGCCGTAACGGTGCCGTATACACGGATGAGGAGAAAACTACTGCATTCGCAGATCATCTGGAGTTGCAATTCAGCCCGAATTATAATAACAACGTTGATCTGTCGCACGTAGCAAGAACGCACTGCTACGTCAGGAGTGCGCTTCGCGCCACCCCAGACACAACTATCGAGCCCACAACTTTCGAAGAAGTTTCCCAAATAATCAAAGCATTAAAAAATAGAAAAGCTCCGGGATACGATGGAATCTCCAACGTAGCCCTGAAAAACCTCCCCCGCAAAGCCATGGTATTCCTAGTTACGATTATGAATGCCATGCTGCGATTTCAACATTTTCCTTCCATGTGGAAACTTGCCGACATTATCAACATCCCGAAACCCAGCAAAGATCTGCTGTTCCCTCAGAACTACAGGCCCATTAGCCTGCTACCAGTCATCGGCAAAATCGCGGAAAACTGATTCAGAAAAGGCTAGCTTCTTTCACCTCAGAAAATCATATCCTCCCGGATAAGCAATTCGGCTTCAGACACCAGCACTCCACCACTGACCAAGTCCTTCGTGTGGTGGAAAACATCATCAAAGGATTTAACATAAACAAGTCAACTGGTGCAATATTTCTTGACATTGCTCAAGCTTTTGATAGGGTTTGGCATGCGGGCCTCCTAAACAAACTTCTATCATTTAATTATCCTCTCCCTCTGATTCTGCTAATCAGGTCATGCCTGCAACAGAGGAAGTACCAGATCAAACACCTTGGAGCCAGATCTATAACGTACCCAGCTGGTCTCCCGCGGGGTTCTGCTATCTCCCCTCTGCTGTACAATATATTTGTCGCAGACATTTCGACAGCCCCCCTAAACGTGACATACGCACTGTACGCAGACCACACTACCATCCTCAGCAGCTCCACTCAGCCGAGGACAATAACCGAACGACTTCAGACCGCCGTAGTGGAGCTGCAATCATGGTATAGGAAGTCCCTTCTAGCCATAAACCCCGATAAATGTTCAGCTGTCCTATTTTCCAAGAGGAGACACACACCTCACGAACACGTTTCATTAGACAACCGTCTAATCCTCTGGCAAGATTCCGCCAAATACCTCGGGGTTTTCCTCGACAAACACCTAACATGGCGCCTCCATGTCGATCACGCTCGAAAGAAAGCCTCGATGTTCATCTCGAAGCTGTTCCCACTTCTAAATAGAAATTCCAAATTGTCCATGAAAAATAAGTTGCTCATGTACAAAGTCATTATCCGGCCAGCCTTGACCTATGCATCACCTGCATGGGCCACCGCGGCCGCAACACACATCAAGACCCTTCAAATCATCCAAAACAAAATTCTGAGAATGGTTACCGGAGCGCCATGGTTTGTCCGAAACAGTCAGATTCACTCTGTCTTCGATACTTGAATTTAAAACTATCCACAACCCGGTTCGCAAAAGCCGCTTCTCACCCAAATGCTCTTCTCCGTAGTGCCACCGACTACGACGAGCAACTTCCACACAAGCATAAGCGTCCAAAGCTTATACTTGCCCGCTAACGCCCCCGCGGCAAAAACAGAATGGAAACATTCATACCCTAAAAAGTCATTGTGTGTAATTCTTTCCGACTGAGGTATGGACTAAGGTCCGGTACTCCCAGGGAGAGGGTTTTAGTGAGTACAGTCTCACAGTACCTCGATATCCCACGGAACCTACGGGGCCGTGAATGGGGTCTGCATGAGCATTTCCCCCTCCTGCATCAAAAAAAAAGAAAAAAAAGTATACCTTTTTGTTAAGAAAATACTAGGAATTGTGTTTTGTAATCAACAGATTTCATTAAGAATAGGGTAATAAATATGATCGGAAAACTGTGGCGAAATATGTATTGCAGATGCTTTTTAAATCACAAATAATTTGAAAACGATTCATTTTAGCATTGTATACCTTTGTGTTAAGGAAATACTAGGAATTATGTTTTGTAATCAACACATTCCATTAAGAATAGGGTCATAAATATGATCAGAAAACAGTGGCGAAATATGTATTGCAGATGCTTGTTAATCGCAAATAATTTGAAAACGATTCATTTTAGCGTTGTATACCTTTTTGTTAGGAAAATACTAGGAATTATGTTTTGTAATCAACATTTTTCCAGCTGTGTGTGTTTACAAGACATGAATTTTGCGGCTAGCCCATCCTCAATTCGCTAGAGCCAATTGGTGAAAGAATTATTTTTTATCATTATGACACAATCATCCGTACCAAATAAAAGCTTTGAATAAGTCGATAGAGATAATCCGATCGTGTAATAAAGTATAAGGTGTTCCGGTGAAGAATGTCTAGATTTTTGAGATTCTTTAGTATGAACTTTTAACAATATTTCTGGACAGCCTGTATATGCTTTAATTTTAATAAATGCTCAGACATTTTGTTAAAAGCCTCGTAAAATGTAGGATTTTTGAGAGTTGTTTTGACAAATATTTTGGTATGAATGGTCGCATTCATTTGTCAGAAATTGCGGAAAATCACCAATATCTTGTAAACGGCATTGACATAGTGATAAATGCAAGGTTAGCTAAAAATGTTCAAGGAACCAATGCTTAATACACAGGCAGTTTTGTTTAATATAACCAAGCTAGTTGGGTTCCCAGTATAACCAGATGTGCTGCCATCTTGACAATATTTTTTTATAAGAAATTGATTTCGACCAGGTAATATGCTAAAAATTTTAGATTATTGTTTTTGGTATAAGCGCGAAAACTTCTAATGAAATGGTTAGGTGCATCACTCTGTATAAGCGTATGTCTTAATATTAATTAAATTATTTCTGTACATTATGTCCAATAAAATCATCATTATGATTACCATTTTCAATTAACTTTCTAACCCTAAAATCATATAAAAATGTACTGAAAAAAATAACATACTTTTATTTTATACTTACCACAATCTATCACAGCTTTTGGAAGTGCAACAATTGGAAAAACTCCAAATACATCAATTATACATATAATTGTAAAAAATAATGACAAACCATTTCTTGTTATGATATTTTCATGTCTTCCACTATCACTAAGTAACAGAGTCCTTTCAGAAATATGCATTTCAAATATTCACAAAAAATGTGAATTAATTTAAATGAAAATAAAGTCACTTCTATAAAGGCACTGACCCACTTTTTACAAGCATAGTCGCTATTGACTGTGCACTGACTGATAACGGTAGCAATACGGGTTGACTTCTTATGGTTTCTTTAGATATATTGAATTTCTATAAGATCAAATTACCGAATAATTTGTTTGGATAGTTATTAGTTTCTTAGATATAAATAATTGCGCAAAATACGACAATCAATGTTATGTTAAATAATTTATTTCATGCAGAAAATGTTTGATGATATGAAAATATGAAGATAACAGAACTTTTAGTGGCCAGTTTTCTATCTCATGTTTATATTATTATTTTTAATACACTCTTGGACACAGTTGAGGCAACAACATATTAAAGCATACAAATCGCTATAATGAAGGTACGATGTACAGGCACAGCATATCTTATGCTGTGATACAGGGCTATGCAGACGACAATGTCATCATAGTCCGAGGAAACGTTACACAGGCAGTGTGGGAACGCATGCAGACAGTACTGAAAGTGGTGGAAAGGTGGACGGTTGGCCAAGGGCTCGGGGTGAGCCCCGAGAAAGCAGCCATCATACCGTTTACGAGGAGGAGAAAGTGGGTGAGCCACAGAACTCTCACTCTATACGATAGAAACATCCCAATGGCCAGCGAGGTTAAATATCTTGGGGTCGTATTGGACTCTAAGCTAACCTGGAATGATCACGTTGAAAAAATAAGTAAGGCAGTTATGAGCCTGGCCGTCACTAGGTGGCTATATGGAAAAACGAGGGGACTAAGACGTAGTATGGCCCACTGGCTGCAAACAGGGGTGGTCAGACCATCGTTAACATACGCGGCACTGGTCCTCATAGCTACAGACAGGCAGGCAGCCCTTAAGGTCCTAAGTAGTCCACAGGTGAATTCCAGGCTGGTAAGTAAATGACGAGACGAGACGAGCGACCTGACTGGGCAGAATGAGGTCATCCTCATCTGGGTACCGGGTCACTCGGGGGTCAAACACAATGAAGAAGCTGACAGTATCGCGAAGAAAGGGCCAGCAGAACGATTTATGGGACCAGAACCGGTTCTGGGCGTGACAAAGAGCTCTGCCAGGGGAGCAATTAAGTCTTGGGTCAGAAACGAACACAAGGTGTACTGGGCAGACTGTCCAAGGCTCAGACATGGGAAGTCAGTAATTGAGGATCCCAGTTCAAAGAGAGCTGTGAAGCTCCTAAATCTTAGCAGAGGACAGCTCAGAAACATAACGGGACTCTTGACGGGACACATGGCCGTCAAGAAACATGCATAAAATTTGGCCGCTCGATGGGGACCTGGCATGTAGACTCTGCGGCGAGAGGAAGGAATTAGCCCAGCACATCTTGTGCGAGTGTAAAGCTCTGGTCCGCAAAAGATAACTGATCTACGGTCAGGTCTAGCCCGGAGACAGAGCAATATAAAACTTTACCCTACCAATCGCTGTGAAGACTAGTTCAAGGCACAGTGATTTTGGAATGAGTGGAGTAGAAAAAACTAAGGGCATGCACAATAAGCCAAAGTCTGCAGTGCTATCGGGGCGACAAAGACGCGCACTAACGCTGAGGAAATATATATATATATATATATATATATATATATATATATATATATATATATATATATATATATATATATATATATATATATATGAGACATGCTTGGTAAAGGAAATATGTAAGGACACTCTAAGGCCTCAATTTGCCTACTCCTTAGAGTGATGGACAAAGGTGGGTAAAGGAAATATGTAAGGACACTCTAAGGCCTCAATCTGCCTACTCCTTAGAGTGGTGGACAAAGGTGGGTAAAGGAAATATGTAAGGACACTCTAAGGCCTCAATCTGCCTACTCCTTAGAGTGATGGACAAAGGTGGGTAAAGGAAATATGTAAGGACACTCTAGGGCCTCTATCTGCCTACTCCTTAGAGTGGTGGACAAAGGTAGGTAAAGGAAATATGTAAGGACACTCTAAGGCCTCAATCTGCCTACTCCTTAAAGCGGTGGATAAAGGTAGGTTGGGTTGTTGTAGCTCGATTACGGGGTCTCAATCTGCCTACTCCCCAAATCTCGCCGGAGATCGTCTGTGAGATCTCTCTGAGGCCTAGGGTTGAACACACTGAGACCTCACAGACGATCTCTGGCGAGATTTGGGGAGTAGGCAGATTGAGGCCCCGTAATCGAGCTACAACAACCCAACCTACCTTTATCCACCGCTCTAAGGAGTAGGCAGATTGAGGCCTTAGAGTGTCCTTACATATTTCCTTTACCTACCTTTGTCCACCACTCTAAGGAGTAGGCAGATTGAGGCCTTAGAGTGTCCTTACATATTTCCTTTACCCACCTTTGTCCATCACTCTAAGGAGTAGGCAGATTGAGGCCTTAGGGTGTCCTTACATATTTCCTTTACCCACCTTTGTCCACGACTCTAAGGAGTAGGCAGATTGAGGCCTTAGAGTGTCCTTACATATTTCCTTTACCCACCTTTGTCCATCACTCTAAGGAGTAGGCAAATTGAGGCCTTAGAGTGTCCTTACATATTTCCTTTACCTCTCGAAAATGGCTCCAAAACAGGAGCCGAAACGTCGAGTTTCCATAAATTCTGGACGCGGTTTAACCCGAGCACCAAGCATGTCTCACATTAAAGACCGCGGAAATCTTTCTGAATATATATATATATATATATATATATATATATATATATATATATATATATATATATATATATATATATATATATATATATATATATATATGTGTGTGTGTGTGTGTGTGTGTGTGTGTGTGTGTGTGTGTGTGTGTGTGTGTTTCATTGTAGCTTCCACACTTCATCAGTTGGGCTAGGTTCTCCAGAAATTTCCATTTTGGTTTACTTCTACGCCCTTTTCCTCGTATGTGTTCTCCAAATAAAGTTGTCAGTAACTTACTTTGTCTCAGACTGTGTCCAATACATTTTGCTTTAGTCCGGTGAATTTCTTTCAAAAAGCATATCTTTCTGTCACTTAGTTATTTACTACGTTCACAACAATACTTTTAAGGTACGTAAACATTTTCACTTGTTTAAATTGTTGTGTGTTTTGTTATATATCTCTCACAGTACTACCCTTATTTATCTTCATTATTTTTGTTTTTATGTTGATTTTTAGTTTACTTTTTTTACTCACTATTCAGCACACTCAGCATCCTGTATACATTTTTTCTATTTCATCTATTACCTCTCTGTCAGTTGCATACTCTATGCAGTGGACATGTTATTCATTTATGTTGATTCTAGTCGTCCCTTCTTTGAGCCCCTTTATTGTATATTCCATGAACATATTAAGCAAATATGGTAATAATAGATATCCTTGCCATACACTTTTCCATATTATTTCAGCTTCAACTGCATATTCGTTAATACCTACTATGATGGTACTTTAATTTTTGTATAAATTGTGAATAATACGCTGATTCCTTTAAGCCAATCTAGCTTTCTTCAATATGATAAACAATATTTTCCAATTCATATTATCAAATGCTTTTTTCAGGTCTACAAAATCAGCAATAAACGTAAAAATTGAGTAACAGGTAAATAATAATAATACAAGAATTACGGTAGCCTACATGTAAAACAACACACTCGTTCAAGTTTAGAGGCAAGACCAACCTCCAATGATTGTTTGGTTGGTTAGATGGTTGTGTTGGTTGGTTGGTTGGTTGGTTGGATGGTTATGTTGGTTGGTTGGTTGGTTAGCTGGGTGGTTGTGTTGGTTGTTTTAGTTTTAAATTTAATATCAAATCTTTACATACATATGTACCAGATATCGAGTTGTTTTCGGTCCACCAAGTATGTAGCAGTTGTTGGTGGCAATTGATATGTGACTCTAAGTTGTTGTAATAGGCAATCAATTCTCTTGTATTCTTATTTTTCATATCACACACACACACACAAATATATATATATATATATATATATATATATATATATATATATATATATATATATATATATATATATAAAAGTTACACCTCAAGACAATTAGTTTGACTGTCGTATTACTAAGACTACTCTGAAATTATAGTGCCGCTAATGATTACCAAGTATGTAACAGTTGTAGGTAATAAGTGGGCTGACTGCTGGAACATTTGGACAGACGGTATTCCGAATGTCCAAATGTTCCTCTAACTTCTTGTTGAAATAGACAATCAACCTATTTTTTATATATCATATATATATATATATATATATATATATATATATATATATATATATATATATATATATATATATATATATATATATATATAAGCTATACCTCAAGACAATTAGTTTGACTGTCATATGCTATGATTACTCTGAAATGATAGTGCCACTAATGATTACCAAGTATGTAGCAGTTGTAGGTAATAAGTGGGCTGGCTCTGCCGGAACATTTGGACACACGGTATTCCGGCTGTCCAAATGTTCCTTTAACTACCTGTTGTAATAGGCAATCAACTTTCTTTGCTTCTTATGTTTCATATATCACATATACATAAAAGCTACATCTTAAGACAATTAGTTGGAGTGTCACATGACTAAGGTTACCCTGAAATGATAGAAGCATGTTGGTTTACGAATATTGAAGGCTGCACTTCAAGACATTCTGTTTGACTTGTTAGGTAAACTAGCTCATGATATGATTGTTTGAAAACAAATAAAACTTGAAAGCTACAACTCAAGGCAATTAGTTTACCTGGTCACATGACTAAGATCACGCTAAGATGATTGACACGTGTTGGTTTACAAAAATTTAATGCTACTCATCAAGGCATTTAGTTTGGTTTGTTACGTAAACTAGCTCAGACTGTATACGATTAGCATGTGATGGATTACAAACGTAAAAGCTAGACCTCAACACAATTAGTTTGGCTGGTCACATGACTAAGCTCACTCTGAAATGATAGAGTGTGCTGGTTCACACAAAAATGAAATCTGCACTTCAAGACATTCAGTTTGACTTATTAGGTTAACTAGCTCAGAATATAAATGTTTGAAAAAGAAATCACTGTTCTTTTCTTAACATGTGATGGATTACAAAACTTGAAAGCTACACCTCAAGACAATTAGTTTGGCGGGTCACATGACTAAGATTACTATGAAATGATGGAGACGTGTTGGCCTACCAAATTGAAATCTATACTTTAATACAATTAGTTTGAGTAGTTAGGTTATCTGAAATAGTAGAGTCTGTGCTGGTTTACAAAATTAAAATCTTCACTTCGAGACATTTAATTTGATTTGTTAGATAAAATTGCTCAAAATATAAATATTAGTTTAAGTAGTTAGGTTACTCTGAAATGGTAGAGAGTGTGCTGGTTTTTAAAATTGAAAGCTACACCGCAATACATTTAGTTTGATTGTTAGGTAAACTAGTTTAGAACATGAATGTTTGTAAACAAATAATTGTTATTTTCTTAACAGGTGATGGGTTACAAACTTGAAAGCTACACCTCAAGACCTTTAGTTTGATTTGTTAGGTAAACTAACGCAGAAGATGAATGTTTGAAAATAATTGTCCTTCTCTTACCATGTGTTGATTTACAAACTTGAAAGCTAGTCCTTAAGACAATTAGTTTGAGTGGGCACATGACTAAGATTGTTCTGAAAAGCTGGAGACGTGTTGGTTTACAAAAAAATTGTCATCTATACTTCAGGACATTCAGTTTGAGTTGTTAGGTAAACTAGCATGAATGTTTCAAAACATATAATTGTTCTTTTCTTAACATGTGATGGGTTACAGACTTGAAACCTACACCTCAAGCCATTTAGTTTGATTTTTAAGGTAATCTAGCTCAGAATATGAATGTTTGAAAACAAATAATTGTCATTCTCTTACCATATGCTGATTTACAACTTGAAAGCTACTCCTCAAGACAATGAGTTTGACAACTAGTTTGTGTGGTCACATGACTAAGATTATTCTGAAAAGATGGAGACGTGTTGGTTTACCAAAAATTGGCATCTACACTTCAAGACATTCAGTTTGACTTGTTAGGTAAACTAGCATGAATGTTTGAAAACATATAATTGTTCTTTTCTTACTCTTGACGTTTTTATTTATTTATGTTAGCAGAATGAACTGTAAGTATAAAAATTTAGTTGAAGGGTTTCATAGATATGTAGTTGTAAAACGATTGATATGCGATGGTGACTAAGATTGCTCTAAAATGATAGAGACCGAGCCGAGCCGAGGTGGTTCAGTGGTAAAAACATATGCCTCTGAACCGAAGGGTGCTGGGTTCGATCCCAGGCCACTCCTTTCACTTTTTCAGTACATATTGTACAATTCACATCAACCGAGGTTGTGGCATTGTATTTGAGCAAGTTGAAAGTCTGCACGTTCCGCCCTTCGGAGGGGTCGTAAAGACGTCGGTCCCGTGTCCTTGCAATGTTGGGCACGTTAAAGATCCCTACCCTCCTTAGAGAAAGGCAGAGGTTCGGAAAACTTTCCAGGATAGTGAGGTGAAACTGCTTCCTGGCGTTGGTGACTGGCCATAGTCGCGGAAATAGGCCGACTTTAAAGAAATAAAAACACAACACACAAAATGATAAAGACATGTTGGTTTACAAACATTTTAATCCATACATCAAGACAATAAGTCTAAGAGAAGGTATGCTGTTTTTTAGGCGTTAACACAACTTGTTTTCATTTACTTACATTTTATAGTTCTTTATTCAGCTCGACAAGACAATTATTTTGAGGTGTAACACACATACATGTAGCTCTAAGAATAGCTATCTTTACATACATATGTTCCCAGATACCAAGTCGTTTACAGTCTGAGCTCCACCAAGTATGCAGCGGCTGTTGGCGTTAATTGAGATATGACTCTCTAGGTGTTAACACAACTTGTTCTGATTTACTTAAAAACTATATTTCTGAATTCTGCTCGACAACACGATTATTTTGTGGTGTCACGTGTGCATGTAGCTCTAAGAATAGCTACACGGGAAGTGCTTACCGGAAGTGACATTTTTAATGTGTATATTCATAGAGTTTGGCTTGCTGAACACCATGAAAGTACCGGTTTTGCTGTACATCTCACCGATCTTGCGCGATAAAAGCTTTAAGTTTTTTATCTCATTTTCTTGTAGACCTTGTTACGAAACCACGTATTTTTGAAGTCGGTTCATTTCTATCACTTTTCGTTCAAAAGATATAAGGATTTAAAGTTTAGACCGGGAGTGGCCATTTTATTGTATACTCCACTTTGATTTGGTCTCCTTAATACCGTGCATGCATTGGTTCTACCGTACCTCTCACCAATCTTGCGCGATAAGAACTTTAAGTTTCAAACATATCTAGTACAATGGAGCTCGATTCTGACAGTCACATGTCACAGCTCATTCATTTTTAGCTCGCGCAGTTTCAATAGTTAAATCACGCTCATGCATCACGATTTGAACCTCTATCGCTTTCAAATAAAATCAAAATGTCGAATTCTATTATTTTTAACAAGTTAGGTTGAATGTGAATTAAGATTTTATATTTATGTGTCTTTATTTCTTGAGTAACCCCTCGTATATGTGCCCCCTCGTATAATAATAAGCAATAACAACAGCTAAACCAATCAAATATTATTTCTTGTTTCACATTTAGCTAGGATTGCCACTTGTTGTCACATACCGGAAATCAAATTAGATAATAATACAACAGACGGCGCGGAATGTTTCTTAAAAAATTCAAATGTCATTTGTTGCCGATTTCTCAAAGCGGTATGACAAGCAAACATCACAAAATAGTGCTTGAACTCAACAGTACGTTCATCAGTCTCTATTCGCTGAAATGTATCGGTATTCAACAAGTAAGCGCCTTTGCTCAACTGTTGGCCCCGGGTTAACTTAATCAGCGAGGTCACACATGCCCTCTCTAACAGCCGCCTTCGGTTCCCTAAGACCTGGATCTAGATCTGGGTTTCTGATTCTGGCCGAGGACGCCGCCGCACCCGCCTCCGTCGGTGGCCGAGGCCGGCGCCTATGTCTGTGACCGAGACCACCGCCTCCGCTAGACCTCCCGGTGGACCGTGTCGGTGTATTGTTGGTTGCAGAAAAATGTGGCTGGTTTTGGTCGTTTTTTCTTATGGAAATTAACATGGGGAAGTGGTCCAAAACCCCCATAGTTATATTTACTACACTCTGTTTATTGATATCTAGCTTTTTAGAGGAATGTTCCTTCATCTTGTTGTCTATGGTGTTTCATTAGATAAATTGAAAATTGATGCGGGTGTTCTATTCAGTTTTGGCTCCCACTATTTTTTGTATATAAAAAAATTATGCCAATAACCAACAATCCGATTTACAGCTTTGCTGGTGACAGTACTATGTACGTTCTCATCGACTGCCTCTATATCTTATTATAGCTTCTTATCAATGTGGATCGGATTAACCAATTCCATGAATAAAGACCTGTCTAATATTCTTAACCAGGGCTCTACCAATCTGGTCAACTTTAGTGCCTCAAAAACACAGAGCTGCCTCTTATCTAGGGCAGGTGACCTATAAGGTACTGATGTTCCGGTCAAAAATCCACCATCTCGACATTTGGGTATAATACTTGCAGATGCTCTTCATTAGCATTTACATGTTTTCAGTAATGTAAAGACAGCAATAAACAAGCTTTAGTTTCTGTTTCGGGGCAAAAGGCTTTTTTCTCAATATCAGCCTGTTATGCTACAGAGATACACCCACATTAGGAATTACTGTTCTCATATGATGCCCCAAAGACCATATTATGTATCTTTGATTCCATTAAGAAGTGAGCTGCCTTCTAAAATATTCAGCTATCAAGGTCAATCTCATCTCTCTAGGTCACAGGTTGCTGACATCTGCATCTTATATAGATACTTATCATTGCTCTTTAGAAATTGCCTCGTAAGTACATTCACTTGCAACATTTAATCGGCAATCGGCAAACTTGTTTTAGCCCAAAGGCTCACGCACACTACTTACTTGTCGAACAATTCACCATAAATTCTCATTATTTTCCAGAGCATCTAAACTATTAGAATACCCTTCCAGCACCGTATTTTCGAAAGTATATAATTCGAACTATTCAAGAAACAAATAAACACTTATCTTTGACAATCAAGGTCATAATATCTTCAAGATGCATAGGTTTTTCTGAAATCTTTAATAAAAAGGACGTTTTTTAGTATGAAATAATAGGAATATTTCTATTAAAACCATGGTTTATTAGAGAAGATTAACAAGATTTATTTTACAATTATTTAATAAATAAGTAATCTAGTAACATCTGACAGCATTCACTTTATAAAAAGTTAAAAGAACTATAAAAGTACATTGATCAGTCACTCATAAATAAAAAAATAATATATCACCTAAATATTATAATTACTTAACATAACTCTAGCAGTATAACTTTAAATATTACAGGATAGACCTTTTAAAAGTCAAACAGGAAGAAACCTCCAATATTGGAGGAGGGTTGTCGTTGGGGATACAAGACTTTATTAACGGTGTGCACAACACCATTAGTTGCTAAACTATCACAGTTTGTTACCACAGCGTTTCCGATACGAATCTGGTGAATTCCGGTTCTTCCAATTTGGTGGTGTTGGTGTGCTATGGTGGAGACAAAGTTGTTGAAGCCGAAAGTTTGCGTTCCAACACCAGAACAACATAAAACCTCTGCAAAAACAAACACTTCATTAGAAAAAAAAAGAAATTTTTTGCGTAGGCTGTATACACTGTAAAAACAAATATAAGATCATTTCTTCAATTTAAATATAGAAGCGCATATATTCTGAGTTTTTTAAAACTAATACGACTCGCTTTTTATACGTGAAGCATAATATCAGAATTAATAGGAGCAAAAATCCGAACGCAGTGAGTGCATCACGATGACGATTTATCATAAAAAAAATCCTTCAAATAATCCAACTTTCCTTATGTTAAGTACACTTGGAGAACCCAAATCACCACAACACATATTTCAGAGACCTTACGATCGTTTCGTTGACCATGTCAACATCTTCAGAGGAAGAAAAATTATAAATTAAACTACTAGCTACCGTGTATTTATATCGCGTTTAGGTAAACGAACTAGTCCGAAGTCAAATTGTAGTCGAAGACCCATCGTTTGTTTAATGTGTAGTGAAACTACGAGGTCGAAGACCTACTTTAATCTTCTGGTCGACAACTTTATGAGCCCTTATCTAATATAAGGGTAATAGGTTTAAAAGGAACGGTACCGAGTTATTTTAGGAATCTGCACGTTCCCTTTCGATCTAGAAATTTACTATGTGAATATTGGAGCTAGCCGACAAGCACATCTGGCGAGAGAAACACAATAACCTCCGCTTATCTTATTTATATAGAAACTAAACCTAGGTGTTTGGCTCACATTGTTAACTCTAACAAAGGATAAATAATTCAACTAAAATACTACATAACAAATATATTTACATTGATTTTAATTCTTCGTATACAGTATTTATATTGACTTCATAGATACACCGAAAACGAAAGGGTCTCTAAGTCGAGACAAGCGTAGAGATATGTATAGACCAGTAGAGTTATTGACAGTAATTTATTATTCTACCTGACAAATTAGGAGTGTTTAAGTGGTCAAATGCAAAGTGAAAATAAAGGGCTTGAAATTAAAGGTGCCGCACGATTCAATGAAGTTTTGTTCTTAATCGACCTTGATATAAAAATACTTTCTAATGAATCAAGCATAGTTTGATGTCTAACATTTTTGACAAGTTTCAAATTTTCTTTGTCAATATGGTGATTATTATCCCATATATGTTGTGCCACAACATTGTGGTCAACGAAACGATCGTAAGGTCTCTGAAATATGTGTTGTGGTGATTTGGGTTCTCCAAGTGTACTTATTAGTGCTCATCACAGGTTCCAGTTTTCACATAGTTTCCTTATATTAAGAAATATCAAATGTAATATGTAATATATTCTTTATAGTGAAAACATAATATGTACAAAACTTCATAAAAATAGATTTATTATTTTCGTATGCCCAAATATTAAACAGAACACTTTTTTTTTCGGAAAACTGGTCTAATTGCGCTGAAGACCAAACTCGTCCAAGCCATTTACGTTTCTCCAAAAATTAAATCAAATTAGCCTTGAATTTTTAACTGGTCTCTACGTTCAACAACAATAATTGACCAATTCTGAACAAGCTAAGCAGGTGTCTTTCTTTCGTAAATAGCTTGGACGAGTTCATTAGCCAGTTCAAATAGACCAGGTTTACGAAAAAATTCAAGTTTTTGCCAAAATACCTGTGTTTTTCTGAAAATAATTAACTTCAGAATTTGCTGCACTTGTTGCATAAAAACTTTACCATGTGTAATGTTTAAATCAATAGAAATTTGCGACGATAATCAGGACCTCAAGGGAGCGCAAAGGCGATCCGAATTATTTCTACAATAATCCGAATTGTAGAAACAATTCGGATCGCCTTTGCGCTCTCTTGGGGTAATCTTTGATCTGTATTTTGCTTAAATCAGTAATCCAAATTTAGTTACATTTTTATGTTTATACAGCTTTTAACTCGTCTTTGCGCAGATGGTTTTGTTAATAGTTCTTACATGCATGCAACACTGTATTTGGAGCTTCTCTAGCTATACAGGTCACAACGAAAATGTCACCTATTAAACGTAATCACAAAACCAGGCCTGGGAAATATTTGGTCCTTAAGTATAGGGTAGGGACGCTAACAATTAGCGAGATTAAGAAAAACGCTAAAAAACTTAAAACGTAAGGTGAAGAAAAAAACCGGAGCTAAACTTTGATGTAAAACACGCTGTTTCCTCCTGTAGATTTTGTTGCGGCATGTGGTTTTACTGAATACCCGTGTATGGACACTAGTAGACAAAAGTAAAGAAGCGTTTTATCGTTTTGTTGTTTAAAATTTGTTGTGCATGTTGTTGCTAAACCTGAGAAAGGACAAACATTCAAGCATGCGGAATCTCCAAAAATGGGGGTTAAACTACACTCCTGGTGAGTCTTTGAAATCGACACCTTCCTAAATATTCAGAATTTTAGCACCAAAAGCTGAACTATTTGATAACTATGGCGATGAAACATTGAATGCCAGTAGGTTTGAGATTGCAAATTTTCGAATAAGATATGGCATCAGGCGACTTAAGATGTGTAGAGAAAAATTATCTTCTGACACAGCAGCAATTAAATCATGTATCAATTAATTGTACCAAACAATCAAATCGTTAGACTTAGAGCCATTTCAAATTTACAATGTTGATGAGCGAGCCTCATTTTTGAAATTGATTTGGGAAATCAAGAATCCAAGGGCTTTTAAAAACGCAGAGCCTACTGTGGTTTACAAAACTACACCCAAGGCTTGGATGACTTCACCAGTTTTAAAATGGTGGTTTGATCAACGTTCTAATCCACGAGTGGAAATGTATTTCAGGGATCAAAAATAATCTAAAAAAGCACTGTTTCCATTTAACAATGGTTCTAATCATTGTGGAGAAGAGAAACTGATTAGCCACTATGTCAAAACTGTTACAAATTTGTTTGTCTACGAATAATTAATTTAACCAATGAACCAAAATGCTATTCACTTAATGAAATATATCTACAGAAAAAATTTTGTCTAATAAAGGAAAGATCTTGTTAATGTATTAAAAACTTGAACTTAAAACATACTGTAAGCTTGCTTCACAACGCCTGGAAAAAACGTCAAGTCGGTTAATTCTCAATTTAAAGCCAAAAAAGACAATAACGTAAAAGATGACCCCGAGTATTTGATCCCTTTAAGTTTTATGCAGCATAGGTTATGTCCACCTGCAGAAGAAATTAATGCAAATGAGACTTTTGCTCAGACGTGGATGTCATGGAGATTGCCAGTCCGTTCAGAATTAAAATGCGCACGATATTCACTAACTTGTAGATTTAAGAGCAAAAAACAACATACTCAAGTCAAGGTCCCAACAGAAATAGAAAATTTTATACAACAAGACCAAAAAGGTGAAGAACCTCTGTATTAAGGTTAAAGGCTTAAAAAGCCATTCCTAAAATCATCCAATAGTAAAAAGTTCCGCAATAATGTTAGAGTGTAGAAGACAATTAAAATTACAGGTTACGCGAACGTTTGGGTGTATGAAAGTTTCCGAGAATTATAGCTATGGGTTTGACAGTTCGTCCTCCATAATAAAAGCTACAAAAATAAAATGCGACTGCATTACTTTATGGACAAGAACAGATCCTACTACATTTCGAATCGCTTTTCAAAAGGTTCAATTAGTTTTTCTCTACAAAAGTATCGCTGTCTAAAAAGGCATCAGGTAAAGATAAAAAATATATAACAAAAGTTGATATGCTTGGCATTAGAATGTATCAAATTAAATAGCCATACTGTTATGTACCAGGGGCTATAAGCATTGGAACTAGGTCATCTCCAGTTCTAACAAGGAATACTGCTAAAAAGCTAGACAATAAGATTATCGACTTTGCAACCATTGGCCCTAATAAACTTTTGCGATCTTACAGGTAGTAGTAGTAGTAGTAGCAGTGGTGAGGAGGCCAACGCCAAGCAAGTAGGCCACCATGGGCCTTTTTTGCCAACCCCAGCAACCCAGCAACCATGCTCTACTCCTCCTCGGTTCCTTCGCCAAATCGCCTCGACCTCGAGATGAAGGCCGTGACGGTCTTCGATTGGACGGTACTTACCTGATTCCTCTGCAGAGTCCTTGATCCGAACAATTCTGCTCGAAGACTCCCAAAAGCCTCGCATTCGCACAGGTGGTTGTAGGACGTTTCCTCATCCTCGCCGCATTCTTGGCAAATGGGATCCCTCTGTACGCCTATCAATGTGAGGTGTCTTCTAAGGGCGCAGTGGCCTGTGAGCACCACAAGGATGCGGCGAAGCGTAAATCGACTCCTTCCGAGTAGCCATACAGCTTTATCTCTGTCCGGCCCCTCCACGAAGTCCCTCGCCTGCCTGTAGCCACCAACCGACCCCCAGTGCCTCTTTATTGCTTCCTCGGTCCACCTGTCTAAGGTGACGGAGACCGACTTCCTACTTATACCTATGGCCGGCTCCGGGCCACAGAACGGCCGCCGGGAACCAAGCCTTGCGAGATTATTCGCGACCTCATTCCCCGCCACACCACAGTGTCCCGGAACCCACACTAGTTGTACCTCCTTTGTCCTGGCTAATCCTCTGAGGGCGTCAGCACACTCCTGAACCAGTGTAGACCTGATTCTGGTCGCGCAGACTGCCCGGAGGACTGCCTGGATGTTCGAGCAGATGTACACACATTTATCGGGACTCCTCTTCACAGCCTGTCCGTTGGCCACAGACAGGATAGCGTACACCTCTGTTTTGAATGCCGTGGTATATGCGCCAAGGGCATAGCTCTCGCGGACCCCCAGGCCCTCGATGTATATTCCTGCCCCGGAGGATTGTTGGTCCTCCAGCCGCGATCCGTCGGTAAAACAGACCAGGCTTGCGGGCTGGAATTCAACCTCATTTTCCCTCCACTGATCCCTACTGGGGATCCTGAGGGTATATGGCCTAGTCAAACTAATATCATCCTCGGCATCCCGCACCTTTATGGCGGAAATCGGAATTTCCTTTTCCACCTCCTTGGCGACTCTTGCATGCCCTATTACTGCTCCCTCTCCGCACCAGTTTCCTGAGTCTCGCATTCTGAGATGCGACGCAATCGCCTCCCTCCTGACACAGATGGGAAGCGGTGGCAGCATCAGCAGGACGTCTAGCGCGGCTGAGGGTGTCGTCCTCATAGCGCCTGTGATACCCAGGATTGCCAGCCTTTGGAGTTTGGCCAGCTTCCTGCTGGTAGTTTGGTTCACACCGCACCACCAGACCAACGCCTTCTCGGCCTGACGACCGCAGTGTAGATCCAGTGGAGGATCCTAGGATTAACTCCCCAGGTCCTCCCTATCACACGACGCAGCTGCCAGAGGGTCGCTACTCCCTTCCTTACAACCCGTTCTATTTGCAGGTAATAGTAATAGTTTATTGTGTCCATAATAGTACAAAGCACCTTACTAATAGGTATTCCACTTGTGCTTGCAAACAGCGCAATTTAGTCAGTTTTCATCCAAACGTTGATATTTCAAATTTCTTGACAATGACACTTTTCTAATTTGGCAGACTTCAAATTTTGATCAATAGACAATAATTTATTTTAAAACGTTCCTTCTTTCTGGCTTCAACTCAAACCAATCCATTTCCACCACTCTCTATTACACCGTTACTCTTTCCAAAACTTATTAGGATACTTAATGCAAGACCTGCCGGACTAGACAAATAATTATTTCTGACTGTAGCTAAGTTAATGAAACTGTTTTGTATAAAATATAGATAACATACATAGATGCTTCCAACTACTTATTCTCTCTCTCTCTCTCTTTCTTTCTTTATTTCTTTCTCAACGCGTTTTTAACGGTATAGCCAAGCTTAAAAATATTATGGTTCAACATCGTTATTTCTTTGATTCAAAAGCGTTACTAACGTAAATAAATAAATATAAATGATTTTATAAATATACAAAAAAAACAACACAAGAAAAACGTACCATTTAATATGTGGTTCTTTAATACTTCGGTTGCTCTCTTTTTGTCTTCCAAGAGTGTCTTTATATCAGCTTCATTTATAGCAGCAAACGTTTCATCAGTTGGTGCCAAAAGTGTTATTGACTTATTGTCATCTTTCAAGATATCTTCTACTTCTGTACCACTGATAATCTTCCTAAGAGTGCTGTATTTTTCATCTTCCAAGAGTTCACGTATATTCTTTGCAGGTGGTACAAGAACCCTATTGACTTCATGAATGACTGAACCACATGATTTTTCGTCGAATCCAGTCAGTCTTGCACAATTAACAGTCGCCCTGTTGATTATGTTTGTGAAAAGTGGTACCTAGAAATTTTGTTTGATATAGAGATTTTATTTTAATAATAGATAATCACGAAATAAAAAGATACTTACAGTTGAATACAAGTTGAGTCTCAGAGGTTTTTCATTCTCATTGCTCTTTAAAACAACATTGTTCTGCATATCGCATGACTGCATTTGGCCCTGAACTGTGTGGTAAAGGATCAACTGCCTCAATTTTTGCTTATCGTCACCGATTTCCTCAATAACTTTTTTAGCTTTGGGTTGTTCGAAAGCCTCGTCTGATGGAGCAAATACCGTTGCATTCTTCAAGTTGTCAATCTCGTCGGCCAGACCTGCTTTCTCGATAAGTTCTTGGAATCGGGTCAAATTTTCTTTTTTCAAGGCATCGTTAATATGCAAAGCTACAAAATATTCATATTTGTAAATTCATAACAAACTGATTTAATATTTTTTCATCACTTATGTTAAATAGCTAATGAGTACAGAATCTCTTGTCTCTTGTTTATCTAGTATACGAAATAATAACGTCAAACAGATTTTTAGCATTTCTTGAGTATTGCTCTAGATATTATTTTCAAGCTTAGCTTACTAATCGGTGAATAATTTAAATTTGAAAGTCTCTGCTTTCCAGAAATTCCGTATTTATTTCACTTAAGTTTAAAAATTGGAGGAAATAATTTTTACTTACCTGATTCGGGAATCAAAACTGTGTCAATAAGATGTAGCACTCCATTTGTAGCAATTATGTCGCTTTGCGTAATTTTGGCCTTACTTTCAATAAGAAGTATATCGTCATTGGTTCTTTCCATGTTCAGAATGTTGCCGTCGACGTTGTGGGTGGTTGCGTTACCAATGATGGCTGCCGAACACACTGTATGTGGGGTTACATGATGTTTCAAAACACCTGTAATAAGAAGAGTAATGTAAAAAAGTTCATCATTGTACAAAAACCCAAGTGTTTGCTCCAATTTGCAAAATAAAATGACTCGGTATAATTAATTACAATCTATAATCTCAATAATTTTAACTCAACCGGCACGTGAATGGATACTATTTAGGTATGGACACACGTTTTTCGGTAAACTGGTCCAAACCTCGAGAACACAATAGGTACAAGAAAGATTGTTGTTATAGCCAAATAGACATTCTCTTGGCTTTAGCATAATGCACCGAAGTTGGGGACTTTTTATTTAACGTCACAAATATACGTTGACTTGTGTTTCTGTGTAAGGTACAAAAAATATATATTACTATCCGTCTGTTAGATACTGCAGGACACCAGAAAGTCCGGAGACGGTTGAATATCTAGAAAAAAGCTATAAAATGATACAAAAATTTGCCACGGGAAGGGCATCTTTGAAATCTTAAATAGAAACTCTTACTTTTGATTGCAGATTAGGCTTCTATGTTAAAAACTACGTAACTTTTATTTAAAACATTCTTTTTGATTCATGGCAAATGCCGCTGTAATCCACGAAATTTATTTTTTTCCACCGATTTCAGGTGGTTCTCTCACCTGATTCACGTTTTAGTGAATTTTCTTAAAAAAAATTCACTAATGAGGAGATCTCGACCTTTGAATTTTGAAAAAATTTCTTCAAATGAGCGCTAATTAGGCCTTCTAGAACACATATCCGAGGTCGGTTTCAGACTATATGTTTATATATATATATATATATATATATATATATATATATATATATATATATATATATATATATATATATATATATATATATATATATATGTATGTTTATATATTTATGTGTCACACCTATAACTAAAAAAATAATGGACCGATTGTGATAAAATTAGGTGAGTACCTTCCTTTCGCGAGTGGCTTGGATAAGTTCGTTAGCCAGGAAAATCCGCCGAGGTTTTCCCGGAAAATTTTGTGTTTTCTTTCGAAAAAAATCGAATTTTTTTTATATCTCCGGAATTAACAAAGTAAGGGCACACACTGATTTATATCATTATAGGTAAGCTACCTACCAAAATTTAGTGCTGTAAGTTGAAGGACAAAAAAGTTACAGGCATTTAAAGAAAAATAAATTTGGGTTTTCTACAAAACGTCAAAGTCGCGATTTTAAACGTCAAAATTGTTAATATTTAGGCAATGAACCTGAAATTAATATGATCTATGGAAGGAAAATGTCTCAAGAATAATGTTTTACAAAGCCTGAACTCTTAGTTTCAATCGTCATCGTCCTTCATTTTATTAACATATTCCCAGAAAATTCATTTCAAATAGACCCTTTCTCTGATGCTTTAGCAGTAGTGTTGGCTATAGAGTTTATCGTTTAATGGTAAATCATTTTTGTCGAATTTTCGTAAAAAATCATTAAAGCGCAATATATCCGTTATTATGCAAGTTACGAAAAAAAGTTGTATACATTAATTATAGGGTGTCTTGAGCTACATCTTAAAAAATATTTCCAGAACTACAAGGTGGCCCATAAGTCGTTGGTGATTCAAATTTTCTTTTCTTTTTTGGGAATTTTTTTAATCGAACACGCCCTATGTTATTGCATTTTTGCATTTTCCATCGAAATGTAATACATCTTTGTAAGAAAAGAAATTCGGGACGCAGCAAGTGCGTTATGGTAGCGAATTTTCATTAAATGCTTTAAATTTGAATCAATTTGCTATTAACCTATAAGGTTGACCAGAAAACCAGTTTTTTCGGGAACAGTTTAAGTTTACTTTCGGAAATTTTTGTACATTTTCAAACAATAAAGTTATTTTAATGAAACATGGCACATTGTTTCTAATATATAAATTATACTGGTAACCAAATTTGGTGCTTGCTTTCTTAAAAAAACATATTTGCTATTAAAAACAGTTTTATGAAAATTCACTACCATAACGCACTTGCTGCGTCCAGAGTTTTTAAAATATATTTCAACAACACACCACGAGGGCTTACAGCCTAAATACTATCGTACCGTGGGTGTCGACAACGAGGAAAGAGGCAACTTATTAATTCTGGACTTGAAGGTGATTGGTTGGTAGATCTGTTGGGGGCAGCAGGTGGAGGAACTATGGAAGAAAGCTCCTCTGAGCAGTGCCCGTGCAGATATCTATAAAAAAGAGAGAGAGAGAGAGGTCATCAAACGTTGGTGGGCAAGGGATGGCAGCGTTTGGGTTAGAATAGGGTCACCGATGAGACGTATAGCTCTCTTCTGAATTGAGTCCAAGATAGCGAGTGTAGAAGCGGTAGCGGCACTCCAGATGTGGGAGAAATATTCGAGGTTTGGCCTTATTTGTGAAGTATATAAGGTATGGAGATTAGCTGGTGAAAAGTATTTGCGAGCCCTGAAGAGGAAACCTAGTTTCTTAGCAGCCGCTTCTGTAATTAATGTAGCATGTCGGTGCCAATTGAGATTTCGATCCACAGAAATGCCAACAAGTGAAAAGGACTCAATACTTTGAATAACTTGGTTGTTCATTGTGATGGGTCTAGGGCTGGTGTATCTCTTATGACATAGAAAGCAAGACTGACATTTGGTGGAGTTGAATTGTACAAGATTTCTCCTTCCCCAGTCTAATATTTTTTGGAGATCCACAGAGACAGAACCCTCCATGAGTCTGCGATCCTCATCTAATTGGGCTAAAGAGACAGGCTTACAATATTGTATATTTGAGTGGAGGGTGCTGTCGTCTGCGTAACTGTGAACTGGGTTGGATGTGGTAGATAGGTCATTGATGTGAAGAAGAAACAAAGTTGGGGCTAATGCTGAACCTCGAGGAACTCCTGTATTAATTGGATACAGTTTAGAGGAATGGCCATCCACAACAACAGAAATGCTCCTGTTGGAGAGAAAATTTGCTGTCCAGGAACAAAGTTTTGGTGGTAGGCCATAGGCCGGAAGTTTATTAAGCAGCGCTGCGTGCCAGACCTGGTCGAATGCTTTGGATATGTCTAGAGCGACAATCTGGGATTCACCGTGTAGTTCCATAGACTTGTTTTAAGAATGGGTGACAAAGGAAAGGAGGTCGGCAGTTGATCTGCGCTGACGGAATCCATACTGCCTGTCGTGGATTAGACTGTGTTTTTCAAGAAATTTTAGTAATTCGGTGTTTATATACTCTTCCATCACTTTAGAGACGACTGAAAGGAAAGAAATAGGCCTGTAGTTGCTAGGAAGCGTTTTGGATCCTTTCTTGAGGACGGGTTGTACTCTAGCAGTTTTCAAGTTACCAGGGAATATGCCTTTATTGTAAGATATCTGAAACAGACGAGTCAGGACAGGAGCAAGTTCTGGTGCGCATTTTTTGAGAACAATTGCTGGGATCTCGTCAAGGCCAGAGGCTTTCCTGGTATTAAGAGAAGAGAGCATCTTTCGTACCTTTTTAGTTTTGAAAATGATATCCGTCATTTTAGAGGTGGGTTGAGAGTAGAATTGCCGGCGAACAACGAGGAAAAAGTTCAGCTTTGCCCAGGGCGGTAGAAACAATTTCATCCTCTGAGACATGAGGAGGGAACGTGCTCTTGCAGCAATTATTCCCAATAGATTTAGCAAGAGTCCAGAATGGTTTGCTGCCGTTGGAGCTTACGTTTTGTAGTAAGAAGTAAATGCAACAGATGAATTTAGTTGCAGCCGTGAGAGAGAGTTTCATCCAAAGTATGTATTTTCTTCCAGCTTTTAAATTGGGGAGTCTGGTGCAGGGTAGATTGCTACGGGCGTATGCACACACGCCTCCATGCAATCTAAAGGAAGTAAGGAGCTCATACCCCGGGAAATTAAGGTGATTAGTGGCTGTTTTGGCACTGATTTGGGTTTTGGTGAGGAAGAGGAGTTGGGGCCTATTAGCCTGAAGGAAATGGTGGACGGAGTTCAGGTTAGAATTTAGGCCACATATATTCGAGAAGGATATGTTAAATCTTGATGCCGGCGCCACTTGCACACCCCTCTCCCGGAGATCCGAATGGGGGGATTTTATCTCCGGAATCTTTTGTACAAACAGGAGCCATCATCATTTTTGTTTATAAGGGAACCCGACTCATACACCAGAAGCGGAAACTCCGTTGGGACTTCACCGGCCCCTTGATGTAAGTGGCAAATGTTCAAATCATTAAAATAATTTATTTATTATTTCAAAATTTTTACTTCGAGCTAAAGATGCTGCTGAAACAGCTGAGTATATTTTGAAAAGAATAATTTTTTTTTGAAAGTACCATTTTAGATTACTCTAGCCATAAAATTGTATTTTACGGCCTAGTCCAGAAACCGTGACTGCGGTTTGATCACGCTCTGTATAGTCCAGATATGTCCCTTAATAATTACTACCTATTTGGAAATTTGAAAAAGGAACTTTGCGGGCGCCATTTCAGTGACGACGAAGAGGTGAAAGCTGCAGTTTAGGCATATTTTGAGGACAAACCGAAATAATATTTTAGGGGTATCGAATTGTTGCTGAAACGATGTAATAAGTGCATTGATATTAGGGGGACTATATTGAAAAATTATATTAAATTGTCTCAGCTGTTTTTTTTTCTCGTACTCAGGCCGCGAAAATTTGGCGCGTGTCTTGTACACCCGCAAAATGTAGATATTTTTTTATTTGATAAACCGCTTCGACTACTTAGGTTAGCGGTGGTGGATGATTGAACAGTATAGGATGGTACGATATTTTTGATTCGTGGCCAGAATAAATTTATTTTGTTTTGCCCAGGACGCGAACCTGATTAGGGACGGACGTTGTGAAATTGACAACCCGGCGTAAGCCGGTGTACAAGTCACGTCGGCTCCTAGATAGTATTGTCGTAAGCAGTTTCAAAATGCCTAATGTTCAGTTAACACTTTTTATCTATTAAAAAAAGTCTAAACGGAAAATTATGATTAAGTCTAAGGAACACTCAAACTGAGGGACACAGTATTTTGTTATCGTTTTTAATGTCAATCAGCTCCAGTTTTATTTACAGGCAGGTTAAATAAGACATAAGTATAGAAACATCCATATGAAGATAGAAAACCTAAAAGTAACATTTAAAAAGCTAAACATCGGCTAGTTTGGTGCATATCGGATCTATGCCACCGTTTATTAACTGAAGTTAAGCAACGTCATACACGGCCAGTTTTTCTATAAATAACTAGCCTAAGATCCTATCCAGATCAGGTGAAATCAATAAGTTACAAACCTCTTCTCTAAGAAATTTTGTAGTTAATGGTGGAGGGTCAAAAAATACTAGAAGAAAATCTGACCAGAGTCAAAGATCAAAGGTTTTTGCATGGGGTAGAATCAGTATTAGTCATTAATTTGATCTCTTCTGGCAAAGAAAATAAGTACAAGGATATAAAAATTCTAGCCTTCAATGTTTTCTTAAAAATGCAATATCTATCAAACTTTAAAGTCGAAGAGAAATGACTATTACATATAGGAATCGGTGAACATGATAGCAAGTGAGGAATGTTTTTATTTTACTACACCAGGCTAGTCACTTTATTTAAGTGCGACCTCAAATTCCAGATAGGTAATCCAATATAAGAAATCTCTTTAGCCACATTAGTAATAATAGCAGTGGTGGGAAGGCCAACGCCAAGCAAGTAGGCCACCATGGGCCCTTTTTGCCAAACCCAGCAACCATGCTCTACTCCTCCTCGGTTCCGACGCCAAACCTCCTCGACCTCGATATGAAGGCCGTGACGGTCTTCAATTGGACGGTACTTGCCTGATTCCTCTGCAGAGTCCTCGATCCGAACAATTCTGCTCGAAGACTCCCAAAAGCCACATTACCGTCAATCTATAAAAATATGGCATACAATAAACGTCGCCCAATTCAAGTAAACCGTAAATAACTACCACTACCACATAGGTGTAGCTATTTTAAGTATAACGAATAATATTTACATACAAAATAAATACTTACTGGTTGCACATGCGTCTCCTCTTAATAACTTTTGTTTGGCCGATTCATCGAGTTGACTGAATGCCTCATCAGATGGAGCGAAAACGGTGAAGTGGCCATCTTGTCTTAGATTTTTGAAGGAGCCGGTGCTTTCAAAAACTGGAAAAAAACATTTTAATACCACTGAGCGTCTTTTCTGATTTATGTTTGGAAACTCGGTGCTTATAGACTACTCACCTTGTTTCAAATGAGTTAGTTTAGTATGTTCTTTGATGATTTCTTCTAAAGTTTTTGTAGCAGGTAATATGACGTTGTCAATCATGTGAACAATACCATTTTCTGCTAAGTTATCAGATTTTGTAACTTTGGCGCAATTAACTGTAACCATCCTGTTGTAGTCGTGTGTGGGATAGTTGTTTATCCTTAACGTTGTATTGTCATATTTACTGAAAGAAATTTTTTTTTAGTTTTCTTCGTACATTTAGTTTTGTTAATTATTAATGTGGCGAGTGTCATACTGGATTAAATATTATAAAGAAAAACTTGTGCGACATTGAAAAAACTAATTAAAAAAGACATGCAAAAAACACAGGTATGAATGCGTAGAGCATAGACATCTAACTCGGATGAATATAACTGGTAGTCTTCTTGTTTCATCTGCGAAAAAACACATATCTTACGGCAAATACTATATAATGACAATACAGAACACTCCGGCTGATTTCGTGTTTCAAGAATATCAGCACCCCTAGCGGATAGTACTGATGTTACGTCGTTCGAGAACGTGTAACACTAGCAATTGCTGGTGTTTAAATGTGTATGATTAAGTTTGAGCTGTGTTTTTTACAATGAATGTTAGTGGTTGGGTGTGTGCAATCTATAACCGTTCGAATTATAACGTGCTAAATCTATCAAAGACATTTCATAGGTTTCCAAAGGATGGCGAAACGTGAATATGATTTGAAGCAGAAGACAAATTCAGAATCACTTTTATGCCAATCTGTACAGTTCGCAGAAGATAATTTATTGTGTAATATTTACCATCATGTACCTATTTATAGATAAACTTCGTAAACGGATGGTTGAAAGGCTTTAATCATAAATTGTCTTCCAGTGCATAAAAAAAAAGAAATATGAGGGCAAAAAAAGTTTTGCATTAATATAATATAAGTGATATAAGAAAACTGTTTTTCTATATTCTTCTGTGTCCTTTCTTATTTCAGTATAGCATAAATTGTCACATTTTTTCACATTTAAAATTATTTTACTTGGTAAAGGCTTTTAATTATCTTCTCAAGACAAGTTTTTAAAGAGACAAGTAGAAATAGCAGATTCAGCCCTATAATAGATTTATTCACGGAAGTAAGAGTTAGTCTCACCTTTCATCTGCACAATTTCTTAATTATGTGCTTAGTATATCAGTTACATATTTTAAAATATTAGATTAATAAGACAGTTTTCCTGTAGAGATATAGCAAATTGAGTACTGTGCTACCATTTATATCTAGAACAATTATTTATAGGTAAGTACAGATTGTAACTTAATATCCTCAGAAACAGCTTTTAGTATATTCCTATACATACCCTTGAAATAGTAGTTTAACGACTGTTTCTAGGTAGTACTTTAAATTATGATGAAATAAGATTATGGGTAAGAGAAATTTGCAAAATTATTCATGCTGAATTCATTTAGGTTTCAAGCTGATTGTTGATACAAATTCTATTTATAACTATATAATCAGAAAATGTTCACTGTTTTGTCATGTACAAGTTTTTATATTCATCTATAATAAATCAATTGTCTAAATTAAGAATATGCAGGTAAATATACAATTAAAAATACTCGCTCAGTTGTCAGTACTTCACGCGAGGTGGCGCTAGTGTACTTGTCACAAATATCACCAATGCTAAAGCATAGGAGTGTCCCGTATTATCATTATATAGTATTTGCTTACGGTCAGCTAAAATCTTTGGTACTGACCTCATGATCTCGAACAACTCACATTACATTATAAATTTAAGAAAAAGGCAAAAAAATATTCTGGACAACTATAAGAGTTTAGTTTGTTTGATTGTAAGGACTCAAGATAGTTAGGGGAAATGTGCTTATGACGGACTCCCACCAATGATGGACCACTAGCTGTATTTTCAAATTTACTGCACATAATACACTACCGCCTTAATGGTTAGGTTGATTGGAGTTTACAGTCAGATGTTCACAGTGCTTACGCAAATATAAGCAGTTTTTGTGAAAATGAACAAATAAGTTAAAATTTTTAACTATTGATATAACAAAGTAGCTTTGCACAATGTTAGATAATGTTTGTTTTCCGCTTACCTAGAATATGCTTTTGTTACTGAAGTTTGAAGAAACTGTCACATGTTAATTGCCGGGAAAAAATTGAGGTTATTATAAAGAACAAAAAAGTTTAGGATTTTTATCTTATTTATGCAATGTGGCCTATGATGGACTCCTTAACTGTGTCCTATGGTGGACCAGGGGTCCATTATTGGCAATGAAATAATGATATATTGTGAGTCCTTCTTCTTTTTCACTTATACATATGGCATCCAAAAAGAGACCACAGTGGGACGAGCATGACATGCGACAGGCTACTCAGAACGTACGAGACCACAATATGGGCTTTAAGTTGGCTGCAAAGACCTTCAAGGTACCCAAAACAACTTTGCAGAGGCATTTGGCCAAACAGGATAGTTCCAAGGGTGATTTGAGAGGACGAAAAGCAACTTTCTCTAAAGCCAGCGAAAAGGAGATTGCATCGCATATTATTGATATGAAAACACGATTTTTTTGACTAAGAAGATATGATTTGATTTGAAGATTTGCGGCGGATGGTATTCGAAGTAGCCGAAAAAAATAAATAAAGCATGCATCTAATCCCGAAATAAAAATGACAGGTTGGAAATGGGTTAGGGGATTCCTAAATCGCAATCTACGAATATCTTTGCGAAGCACAGAAATTACGTCACTAGGTAGATCCCGACTTTCAACGTGTCCAATATTCAATGCGCTATCTAATACTTTGCAGCATTACAACTTTCTCCCCGAAAATATATATAATATGTATGAATCAAGATTGAAATCGGTCCAAAAAAAAATGCCAAAAAAGTTACTCTGCGAACGATCGAAAGCAAGTTGGTTCACTCAGTAGTTCAGAACGTGGGCAACAGGTAACCGTAGTGCGTGCAATGAATGCCATAGGCACTTACGTCGCTCCTGCTCTTATTTATGCTCGTCAAAGTATGAACGATGAGCTTATGAACGGTGTTCCCGCTGGTAGCATAGGTTTCGCACAAGAAAAAGGTTGGATGACCAGTAAATTTTTTTGTAAATGGCTAAAGCATTTTCTGAGATATACGAAAGCCTCTAAGAATAAGGTTCTGTTACTCCTAGATGGGCACAGTAGCCATAAAAGTTTTGAATCTTTTCAGTTTGTGAAAGAAAATGGTGTAGTTGTGTTTTGTCTTGTTTCCTGAACACTGTTCTTATCACGTTCAACCATTTTACCTTGGATTCCTCCATCCTGTTCATGCGTATTACGATCAAGAAATCCAATTATGGCTGCGTCAAAATTCGGGAAAGGCAGTAACAATACAAAATAGCAGGTATTCTCAATGAAGCTTATTTGAAGAGTACTGTACCATCAAATACAATAAATTGGTTCAAAAAGACCGGCATCCGGCCTTTTAATCCTCATGTTGTTTGAGGACTGGGACTTTGCAAGCAACAGAGATGCAGATTCCCGAGGCTTAAGGCGATATCACCGAAAACCAAATGGAATTAGACATTCAAACCAAATCTTTATCTGGTCTTATCTCATCTTCATTGTCAGTTCTCGACATTTCGGTGAAAGAAATTTTACCTCCCCTCGAGGTGGAAACATTGATGCTGATAAAAGAAAAGGCAGAAGACGTGGAAAAACGGGCCATTTTAATTCAACACCAGAAATTAATGAACTTAAAGAGAAGGTAATTGAAAAGTAAATAAAGATGAGAAAACATGAAGGCGGGGCAGTAAAATGGAAACTTGTCATTGGACGTGGCAGTTCTGATGACGATGAATCGGCCTTGGAGAAATCTTTGAAAAAAGGAAAAGACGACGATGCATCAGATGATGCTATTTGCCTTTACTGCAATGAATTATACTCGCAGTCACGTACAGCGAAAAGTAGATTCGTTGTCAAATATGTAAGTCGTGGTGCCGCAATAAGTGCTCTGGTGTTAGCTTGCGTTGGAAATATTTTATTTGTGTACTATGTACCTAATGTGTTATTAAGTATAATTACAACCTAGTAAGGTTGTTTTTTATTTCGTTAATAAACCTGTAAAAAGACACTTCTATTCATTTATTTTAAAGGGATTCGACATGGGCACATATGTGCCAATGATGGACCTCTCGACTGTTTTTTAATAAATGCCCAGTTTATTAAACAGGAAATCAACTGGTAAAGAAATCGCCTTATGCTACAATAAACTTCGTATTAAGTAGGGATTTTCATGTAAAAAAAAAATTACTCCAAAACTAGAAAATATATAATGATATTTTCTTAGGGGGTCCATCATGGGCACACTTCCACTATTTATAAATTGCTCAGTAAATATCTTACCAAATGTACTGGTGATGCTTGTGTGTGGATGAGATGGGTATCTCATGATGATGTGTATAAATATGTGAGTGTATGCATAGACAAGTTTGGACACAGGTAGGTTGGAGAGACAAAGATTTTTCTCGTTGCGTAAGTCCTAGACTAACGCTTGGTTTGTGCCTTGTGTTAAGGTTGCACCAATACTGGACAAGATGTACGTAGGCGGGCGTAAAACTCAGTTTATTGAACGTAGCCACCACGGCTTCTGATGGCTCTTTATCAGATTTGACTTTACAGAAACATGTAATAAGTTCATTGATTGCTGTTACCTTTACTTGGCCAAACTGGTCCATAATACATACAGACTTGGAAACTACTCCTCTGGTTTCACTTTCAGTTTACGTTTTTGTAAATGAAGAACGTAGCCAGCGCGTAAGCTAACTGGAGGAAGAATTCCGAATGGCCACTTGCTCCAGTTAGCTTACGCGTTGGCCACGTCCTTTATTTACAAAAAAGAAAACCAACGGTGAAGCCAGAGAAGTAGTCTCCTGGCCTGTATGTAACATGTAAGAAGGTAAAATGATTCCTGGAACGGGTGATTGGTTTTTGGTGGTTATGTTTAAAGCACACACAAGCTTAGACTTAAGTGCTTACAATTGTATTCTAGTTGTATCTGCATTATATACCTATTATTTCTATAACATTATTATTTGTAATGTTTATTACGCAATTCAATAAATGTTTAATGTTTGAATAAAAGCAAGTAATGTGGAAATGAATATTAGGTAGTTTAGGACCTTGGACGGAGGAAAATATTTGTTGAACAACCGCATCAGCTGCTCTTGTTAGTCGCGTTGAAAAGAGCTGCTGAAGACACAGAATTATGGTTGCAACATCATCGCGACATACCCTTTAGATTGTGATAATGATTTCACCACAAGTTCGCAAGGAAAAAACTAGCAACTAATGCTTTACATAAAGCTAACATTTCATATCTTTATGGAAAAAGCTAAACAAATTGTTACCTTTGGATCGTTTCTTCATTGACCATATCATCCAAATTAATAAATCCATCAGTAGTGTGTGCCATTATCAAGTCTTTAGTGGAAAGGTTGTTTTTAACGTCTCGTCTTTTACGTAGCATGAGCTCTACGGAATTCTGTAGGGATAAAAGTATCACATAATTTATATTTTTAGAGCTAAATTCAATTTGGGCAACTTACTAATTCGAACATTTTTTCAGTAAATTCATTAAGTGACACATCTGTTGGGGCAAACAAGGTGTAGTTTCCTCCCTTGAAGAGGCCTTCTAAATCTGTGTTGATGATCATATTGTGAAATTCTTTAGCGCCCAAGTCGTCCATGGTAGACATCAGCGGTTTGAGTTCTGCCTGTTTGGTACATTGAGAATTAGCTTCCCTGTTTCTTGTGTAACCATAACAGCACTTGTAGCGGACCGTGAAAGTCTTCACGACACCATGGTTGTTGACTCTGTAAATTACAAGAAGATGCTTGTGAATAGTAAATAGGACTTTGCAATGCATAACGAAATAACGGGCCATCATTCAAATGACACATAAGGTGATTGTTATTTTCTAGATGAGTGAACGTTGATAGTACTTTTGTAATAAAATGTATCATCAATAGTGTTATGTCTGGGAAACTGTGGTTCAAACAATGGTCTGAACCGTACAGAAAAAGAAGTGTAAAAAAAACAATGCGATCAACGCCTCCTAAGATCCGTGTGTAAATAATGATTACTACCATTGTACAGCATTCTACTGTTAAAAGTTGCTTTGTATTTTAAAACTTTTTCGTGTTCTCTAATGACAAAAATGAATAAACATATATCAATATGTGTAGGAAAACACTATGGATGCATAGAAATAATGAGGAAATGGAAGATTACATAAAGAGTGGATGAGTAAATAAAGTTTACCAGACGACACAACATAAACCAGTAACAAAAAGTACAGTCGTGAATAAAAACGATGGAAGTATTTTACTATAAAAAAAGGGTATTGTGAAACATTGGAAGGCGTATATAGAAAAAAATGTGTCACGAAGAGGAAATTATGGAAATGGTAAAGAAAATAAAGTAACACGATATAGGCTTGCCCAGTTCGAGATAAACATTCAAAAAACCCCTGACATAGCTCAGACAAGGAATAACTCTTCATGAAAGATAATTTAAGACGTTTAAATAATTCTAGAAGAAGAATTAAAGAAGAACTTTTGAACCGATTGACAAATGTTATAAATTTATAAAACCCCCACTGAGTTTATAAAGAGTAAAATACTCCCAAAAACGATTAGGCGCGCAAATGCAGCCACTATAGCACAATAGGTGCATGTACAATATCATGTGACTAATATTTCGTTTATCATAGAAAAAAAATAAGAAGCACAATTAAAAAGAACTTTATCAAGATCAGTGTGGATTTAAACCCGACCGAGGAACTATAGAAATGTTGCTGGCACTTAAGCCACTAGAAGAAAGGAGGCTTGAGAAGAATATATACTATTTTTTGTCATGTGCTATCCGCCAGTGCTCTGAGTTATTCGAGGCATTCTCAAACCATTACTCAGGACAACTGTAGTATATATAGACTTCTGCCTGAAAAACCGTGAATATTTACGCAGAGGACACGATGTGTCCATCCCTGGTTTCTCGACATGTATACGCGTCGCGACACCCGTCTTGGTTTTTGATCAGGCTTCCAGGAAGAAATTTTGGTTGATTGTGTGTCGTTTCTTTTCGATCCCTTCTTACTGGTTCAGTGGGGGTTTTCTTTACTCTATCAGCGAATGATATAGTCCGAATTCATGCCAAATATGAATTCCTCCACATCACGTACCACACTTTTATGTCTGGCTCTGACCTGTGACCGTTGGTCTGTCTGTTTCATTATATGGAGCCCTAATCTAGCCTCTCCCTGAATCATATTGTGAAGTGGTAGGAGATCCAACAACTTCTCAGAGGCCAGTGTAGTGGTTGTCCCAAACAGACAAGTCTTTATCTCTTGCTTAGTTATAGTTTGCTGGTTTCTTGACTGACCTTTGGTCATAACACTGATGCAGCGAACGTTATTGCTGGCCTTGCCACCATTACATACCATAGAGGATTTTGGATCTCCGCTTTTGTTATACATTCGTCTGTCATAGGCATTATCATCGATTTTCTGACAATATTTTCGATGTGCTGATTCCAGGTAATTTGAGTGTCTATGATCACTCCCAAATATTTAAGCTTCCACAACACAAGAATTTGCTTGTCCAGTAGAAACAAATGACCAATACCGTTTGTATTTCTCATTCTTGTAATTAGTACTATTACGTGAACTCTTTTAGTTCTACATTCTTACCGTGGTTAGAACGCGTTACATACATTTAATGGTACATGGAATAACCAGATCGTCAGCATAACCTAAAGGGTAGAATCCCTTGTTACTGACATGTCTCAATATTCAGATCTTATTTAGAAAAAGTAAAAAGGTAAGTTTTAAAATTACCTTGTAACTTTCTTATTCGTGGTCAGATAAAAAAGATTGCTGCTGCCATAATGTAGTAATTTTTTAACAATTTTGTAGTAGTAACAACTTACTTGGTAACACATTCATATTTAGTTGCTGTTTGTTGGCAATTAGATAGACTGACTGAAGTACTAAAGAGATTAGGTATGACAGTGTCAGTTTCATTTGCCTTCTGTTTCACTTCATCTTCACCATCATCAGTACTTTCTTCTCGTTCTATGCATACATTTGGTCTGTAACAATAAAAAAAATAGTTTTATTAAAATATATACAAAGTTCTGGATCTACAATTACTTTCATGCACCTACGTTCATATATAGGTGAAATTTTAGGTTTTTAGTGTAATGAAAGAGCCGATGGACTTGCCAAAGAGGCATGTGAATGTGAATTTCAAATAAGCGAAGCTGCAATTTTGTAAGGCCAGTATCAAACGTTCATTTATCAAAAGATGGCAGTTTCTGAGGAATCGTAGTGCCTTAAAATTTAAGTAAATACTGGCACTAGTTCATCAACGTTTGCCGTTCCCTCCAAACAGGCGCCATCATGTAATTTTCTCGCGCCTTAGGACAGGAAACTCGAAAAGTCCATGTGTACCTACATGTTTGAGAAGAAACTGATCCCAATATGTGAATCTTTTAATGTATACAAAGTGAAGATTGAAACCTGTGATGAGGACTCATAAGCACACTTGGAGAAACTCAAATCACCACAACACATTTAAAAAACCTGATGATCGTTTCACTAACCAAGTTAGTGTCATCAGAAGATGAAAAATCCTAGAATTAACGTCAAATTCTAGAATTTTTCATTCTCTGATGACGCTAACAAAACACCTTCTTGAGGAATATGCAGTAAGTATCGTCAAAAATTTAAAATTTTTGAATACCTATCACAAACGTTAGGAAATTTTGTTAATGTTATAAATATTTCAAAAGCGTTCACCAATGCTGCTATGGCAATTCGCGCAGATATTAGTCCGTTGAGTTTTACCTATTGGCTTCTTTTTTTAATTTTTTCAGTTCTACATCTAATAGTTTGTATACATTCTATTTTCTTCTTGTGCAATTAGGTACATTTTTACATTTTAGACGATCCTTACTTTGAAGCTGATAAATTTCAATGTTCATCTTCTTTTTTTTTACAAAACACCTTTAGTTCTAGATTAATTACAATATTTTCTTTATTTCTATTACAAGTTTGTCATTAAACCCTTCGTTTTAAAAATTCAAATTTTTATCGTATTCATTGGGTTCTATTTAAAAAAAAATCTTGACACAAGTGCGTTATGCTAACGAATTCCAATTTAAAAAACCGAATGCTAATAACTCATTTTTCTATAATCCTAGGAACTCTAGTTTTGCTACATCGCGATTGTAGAGCCCGTATAAAAGCAGCTTTTGTATTACTGGGATACAAAACTTTTCAAAGAAAAACTGCAATTTTTGCAGGAAAAACTGGCCCGATTGACCTGGTTGACCAACTTATCCAAGCTATTAACTGACTATGTGTGTTTTTCTGTATCCTCAATAACGGGAAAATAAATTGGTGGGATGTACATGTGAAATAACAGACTCTTAGAACCAGAGATGTTCTCTAATGACGGTCTTTCTGCGATAATTTTTGCATGTTGTTTTTTAGAGATGCTAAGTAAAGAAATAGGTATATACAAAATCGTTTAAAACAAAGCAAGCCCAAAGTCAACCATTAAAAATGAAAACTATTAATTAGCTTTGGTCTCCTAATAGATACATGTCAATTGCTGAAACTGCAACAACACATATGCAAAAAAACTTAACATTTAACGGTGATTTTTCGAAGCCATCAACCAAACAACTTGTATTAAAATAAACCAGGTCATTCGCAGACAAATAGCAACACTCATTTGCTAACATAAAAACCAGACCATGTTGCAGTCGAAGACAACAACAATATTAATAATTATCTCGGAATATTAATTAAAACAGAGATTACAGCTATAATTTCACGTCTTAAGGCAGTTATTATCTATGCTGGGATAATTCCATCTCCTACCGTTTATAAATAAACCAAATGACAAGCTCGGTAGAGAGAAAGGTGAAGAGTCTAGAGACTAACACACTTTTTGCAAATGTGAATGCACTCGTAAAATGATTTCTTTACCAGATCTTGTCTCGGCAAATAAACAAGCGGCTATAGAATTAACTGTATTTCCATTCAGTACCATTAAAGACATGCAAAGTCATCAATTAACTTCATCTTAATGCACCTGTTCTCTAAATCATTTAAACAAAGAACAAGTCTGTCTTTACCTCCCAAATTTGTGTCAATATAAGTGAAGCGCGTGAAACAATTTGTTTTGTTATATACATGATGTCTCAACAAGATCCAAAATTTAATTCAATCATATTTGGTATCTGTCATCTAAAAATATTGACCTTTCCGAAGATGCATCTTTAGGAAGAACATGGACACATTACAATAACGAAGAAAATCTAACTATTGCGATTCGTAAGTTATGTGATTATTTTGATTTGCATGGTGCGATCCGCTGTTGCAATCTGAACGAACATTTTCATTATAGGATGAAAGCAGCAGCCTCGGTGGTCCAGGGATAAAAGTGCGTTCCTCTGCAACTAAGGGTCTCGGGTTCAATTCCCAGTAGAAACGTCAAATTAGTTTTAATACACACTGTAAATTAAAATCAACCGAGAGTGTGCTATTGTGTTTGAGCAAGTTGAATGTCTGCACGTTCCGCCATTCGAAGGGAGCATTAAGATGTCGTTCCCGAGTACCACGCGATGTTGGGCACGTTAAAGATCCCTACTCTCCTTACAAAAAGGAAATGATTCGTCAAAATTTTCAGGATAGTGGTACATGGTCATAGGTACAGAACCCATCATATAACTTAAGAACTGCACCCCGCTTACTATGAGCAGAGCAGACACTTCGCCAAATGGAGGTTGGAACAACAGGAGGTTGACAATGCATTTCGTAACAGAATTGCTCTTAGTGTTGAAGCACACTTCCACCTCAACGGCACGTCGACAGGCAGAATTCTCGAATTAAAGGAGCAGAAAATGTGCATGTTATAAAAGAACTTCCGGCGCATTTTCAAAAAGTGAAATATTGGTGTGCCGTATAAACAGGAAATATTGTCGATAGTGAAAATGCCTTCGTAACCGTGAATGACCTTCGCTCTTGTAGCATGTTGACAAATGTTTTTCTTTATATAGATGCAAGATTTATAATCCTATAGAGGTTTTTTAATCAGGAGTGGAGAATTCACCATGCACACCTCATTCACACGCAGTAATGTGTGGGATAGCGAGGTAGTGCGGAACTCTTATCCACTAAACTTCACTCCCTGGAGCACCGGATCTTAGTCCATAGCTCCGTCGAAATGATTTCACACATGACATTGGGATTTTGAATGCTTTCATTCTGTTTGCCTCGGGGGTGTTATCGGGTCAGGAATTGCATTGGACACTTATGCCTTAGTGGAAGTTGCTCATCTAGTCGGTGGCATTACGAAGAAGAGCATTTGGGTGGAAAGTGGCTTTTGCAACGTGAGTGGTGGATAGTTGAGTTGTAAACTCAAGTATGGAGAGCATTTTCAGATCAGAGTCAATCTGACTGTTTCTGACAAAGCATGGTTATCTGTCGAGGTTTATAGCCAGGCATGATTTTCTATACCAGACTTGCAGCTCGTCTGCGGCAGTTTGCAGGCATTAAGTTATTCTCCTTGGCTATGCGGAGATGCTGAGGATAGTAGCGTAGTCTGTGTACAGTGAGTATGTCACGTTTAGGGGCGGTGTTGGTATGTCTGTGACAAATATATTGTACATCAGAAGGGAGACAGCAGAATCCTGCGGGAGGCCAGCCGTGGCTGGGTACATTCTACACTTGTTTCTCAGGTGTTTAACCTGGAAGTTCCTCTGTGTCAGTTACGACCTGATGAGAAGTATCAAATGGAGTGGATAATTAAATGGTACGAGTTTCTTAAGGGGCCTGCATGCCAAACACTGTCGAAGGCTTGGGCAATGTCGAGAAATATTGCACCAATTGACATATTTTTGTTGAATTCTTTGGTGATGTTTTCTACTACTCGAAAGACTTGGTCTGTGCTACAGTGCTGGTGTCTGAATCCTTCAGCCTTTTCTGAAATAATAATCGGTGATTTTGCCGATGATATTGATGATATCGGCAAATTTTCACATGGATGGAAAATGTTGAAATCTTAGCATGGCATTGATAATCGTAACTATGAATAATACTGCCTTGTGGGTGAGACATTTCATGGCTACGTTGTTGATTCAATCGTATCCCGGAGATTTCCTATTTTTTGAGGACTTGGATTATTTGGGAAACTTCTTCGTAGGCTCGATGTTTGTGCCTGGTGTGGCGCGAAGCACACTCCTGACATACTCGTTGTGCTCAACGTTGTTATAATATGGGCCGAATTGTTGATGAATGGAGACCCTGCCGCTGACCACCGGACGACTTGGTTGGCGTGCATATCGTTGTTTGTCTGGCAGCCGCATGATATTGTGCTAGAAGCAAGACAAGGGCGCCTTATATACTGTTATAAAAGAGGCAAGAACGATTGCCTGTTACCTCTGCAAGCACAGGGCGGGTCGCCGGGTGACGTAGAGCGATTTGATGCATTTGCATAGGTCATCTTAAAATGAATCAGCCTTATATATACTTTAACAAATCTTGGGATTGATGGACGTAAATGACAGGTTTCAACAAGATGGCATGATCTGCCACACCAAACGTGAAACAATGACTTTATTGATTTTTGATCGAAGGATATTTATTCGCTGATAGCTATGAAATGCTACTTAGTAATTAAATTGCTCCTGCAATTACAAACTTGTTTGAAGCCAATTTTAATCAAATATCGTTTCAACAAGACGGAGCTCTAGCTTATTTTGGTGTAAATGTTCGGTGTTATTTAGGTAGAATTGAATGGCCTCCACTTTCATCGGATTTAAATCCTAAGGACTATTTTTAATGGGGATACTTAAAAAGTAAAGTTTACAAAACTAAAGCGGAAGGTCTTGCAGAGTTAAGACACCGAATTATTGATCAATTTCGTTTCATTTCCAGAGAATCGTGGGGAAATGTAATAGACGCATTCCATCGATTAGAGTACTGTCAAATCACTAACGGAACACATTTTGAACACCTGATCAAGTAGACATTATTTGATAATGTAAGAATCTTTTAATTAATACGTTGTAACTGAGTTAGACATTATTTTAGCAATGTAATAATCTTTCAATTGGTACGTTGTAATTTCGTTGAATAATGGTCTGGAATGACAGTTTTATTCATTTAAGACCCTTCTTTCTACATCAAACCTTAAGTGTTACATATGGTTAAAATCGTTTCGAACGGTATATTCCAATAATGAAACAATATATAGGGTGTTGCGTTTAAAAAATCACAGTGACTAATAAGATCAGAAAAACGGTAAATCTGGCAACATTACAGAGATTAAATCTGGAATCTCCGTATTCTAAAATAGGTGTGTCCCAAGTTTTGTATATTTTTGCCTACCCATTTGAGAGTAAGTTAGACGACTCCAGACTTTAAATGACCCTCGGAAATGGGTTCCAAATGCTCCAATTCGCGCCAATTTGAAAAAAGTTGTATAATGCATTTTACCTGTCTTTGGTAAAATTTTCATTATGAAAATGAAATTTAACTAAAAATACGAAATTATCTAATAGCAACAGAAATTTAGCCCTGTATTTGATGGTCCCTTTTTACAAACTATTATTCAATTTAACTCATTTAACTAATAACCTAGTGCAACGAGTGGTATGTTATTTGGAGTTTTAAATTACCAGCCAGATGGTATAATTTACTACGGCTATTATTGAAAAATAGCTCAGCTAGTTAATATTTAAACAATCTCTAACCACTAGAGAGACAATAATCTTGCTAGTTACTTGCTATTGCCTCATAAGAAATTTCTACGCACTTGCAACTGAAAGGAAATGATGTTGCAATATTTCAGTCACGTCCTTAACGGCTGCCCCTGTGTGGCAGATTGATTGTTTAAAGGGGAATTGCCGTTTAGCTTGTTAAGTTAGAACTCCACATCGTATTTGTTGATCTTGATCTAGTACACTTTGGTTACCATTCGGTCGTTTTACCGTAACGTTATGACTTACATAAATTTAAAGCATTCCCCACAATATTATCAAAAAAATCAAACGCTTATTAGTTACACAGCATGACTCTTCTAATGAAAGGAAATTGTTACGTATAGATTTATGCTTAAAACTCTGGCGTTTGTTTTACGGAAGCAAGAAAATAGAAGACAAAATTACTACACGTACAGAGGAGGTCACATATTTGGGTATAACTTGAAACAGCAACAATTAACAAATGCTTGTAATGTATAATACCCCTAACAGCAGGTGTCGAAGAAGCTACTGAGTGGTGTACAGAAGCTTGATAGTCTGTGTGCTATGAAGACCATAAAGATCGCTCTAACATACATTAGGTTAATACAAGTCAAACACCAATAAACCAGCAGCACTGATCCAGAGTATTGGAAGCTCTACAACGAGTTAAAGACAGAATAAATCCTGGGTATGCCCACTGATAGCATGGCGATGCCTAAGTATAGCTTCATGAAAAACATCAATATACAAATACCACAGAGATAAATAAATAGTCCTCCGGTGATAGCCCAAGTAGTGTGGTACACCGACGGATGCATGGTGGAATCAGGTGTTGATTTCTGCTTTGCGGAATAAGGCCAACAGCTAGAATTCAGTAATCCTAGGAAAACACAACAATATTCCAGGCTAAGATGCACGTAATACAACGTTCCCTAAAACAGAGTGTTGGGCAAGGAACGACAAACCAGTCAATTGCCATATACTCGGATAGCAAGCTTAAGGCACTAGGTTCTATGGAGATCAATTCAAAGATAATATGTGACTGTCTGACAATCCTAATAAACCTCAACTGGCGGTTTCAAGTTCAAGTCAAACCTGGATAACTGCAGTTAGCAACAGCCCTGACAACACAATACCTTTCATACCATTGGAAAAATCAATCGTTATGAGGTCATATGGAAGTACAAACAGTATGGATTCCATAGGCCCTGACAACATGACACCGCACATTGAACCATTGATACCATTTAAAAAAATAAACCATTGTAACGTCATCTGCAACGAAGTCACTTCTAGGTACGCATGCGTCCTCCACGGCCAAACGATCAGTACAGACGATTGCATCATCCACAGGCATAAGGAGGGTTACCAATTTCAGTCTAGTTATTGAATAATCCAGCAGCTTTAGTAGGCAAAACACCCAGCAATCCACTAGGTGTTCCACAGTGTGCGGTATTGGCTTTCACACTTTTTTCTTTTATATATAAATTACCTTATGCTTGGGGTGCTGGCACCCCTCCAATACAACATTGTGCCTTCTAGATTGTACTCAGAAAAGCTCTTCATCTATCACAGTCAATCTTACCTCTGTTTACCTAGAGGAAAAAGGCTGCCTCAAAGATTATTTCGTTAATACTGCCGCTTGCTACAATTAATTATCAAACCCGCTTTGGTCAAAACACGTACACTTTTTGGGTCAAAACATTTAGCACAACAATAAAATAGAATAATTTTTAGAGAAGAAATTAAGCTTACTCTGTTAAAGGATCTGACTCTTATGGTGACTGCTCAAAAACAAAGAACATTGCAGGCTCTATAGTTTACGGCCAGTAGCACAATTTCAAAATCGGTACTCCACATTCCTCTGAGCAGAAATGAATTATATAAATGCTGCGTCTCAGCATTCAAGCGTTCAAAATATATTAAGAAGCATCCCGAAAAAAAATGGGGATAATAAAGAATAAAATGTAGGATGTGCCATCTATATAGAGCATAAACATTAAGCCCATTGCTATAAATTACCTGAGTATGCCTCGGTGTATACTGCTGACGCAGTGGCTATTGACAATGCATTGGAATTCGCTGAGCATCATAAATAATGTTATTATACTGACTGACGCCCTATCAGTAATAAAGTCAGTACAACATGCAGAAGTCACCATATACAGATCCAAAGTCATTTGTGATATAATTGAAAAAATACAATGCCTACATTAACACCAAAAAACAGTTATTATGTTATGGGCCACGCACAACTGCTACTGGAATTGCTAGAGCAGATTTTTATACAAAAATTGCTTCGAGAAATGGCCTAGGCTTTGATTATACAGTAAAAGTGATCTCTTTCCACTGATAAAAACTCTTTATAAAGCAAAATGGCAACATTATTGGTACAAATTGACCAAATCTACTAACAACCACTTTAGCTCCATCATAACCAACTTAAGAGAATAACTTTTATATAAAGTGTTTCCGCGTCCCAGATGTTTATTCTCAACACTTAGTTGAAAAACTATAGGTCATGGCAGCCTCCCATACCACCTTCACAAGATAAAGAATAAAAATGGCCCTTGTTGGCTTGCTGGCTACACTGTTGTGTTTCGTTTTTGTAAGTGAAGGACGCAGCCAGCGCGTAAGCTAACCGGAGCAAGTAGCCCTTCTAATTTCCAGATGTTCTTCAACGTTTCTGTACCCGGTTTTGCTGCTTGACAGCATCCTCAAATAGTGGCCAACCTTGTACGTCTCATTGGCGGAAAGTGTGTCCCTGCCTTTTTCCTATAGTTTTAGTTTGTTTTTAAATTCTTTAGATTCTGGTTAAACCCAAGAAGTTGTACTTACTAGTATTATTATCACCCCAAGAGGTCAGTAATACACCTAATTGTTAATCTTCCTGGATATATATATATATAAATATATATATATATATATATATATATATATATATATATATATATATATATATATATATATATATATATATATATAAATATATATATATATATATATATATATATATATATATATATATATATATATATATATATATACGAAAAACTTCCGCATATTCCTTGCTTATTGGAGTATAACACACTTATAAGTAATAAATATTGCTAGATAAAATTGGGTATTTGGAGAGTGCCTAATGAGCTAATACTCAAAGCCAAATAATAATAAAACTTTAGGATGTAACCGAATAAATCAAAATGGCTTTGACGACGCGTACATGGCCTACGAGCCCTAACAACTATATGTTGTGACAAGCTAATATTTCGGAAATAATACAACGGCTTTTCCAAACGACTGAATTATTTAGTTTTTACTTTTTAATACAAACATAGCAATATATCCTAGACCATTTAAAAATGTTTCTATGATTTGGTAAAGCAATCGACATTAGCAGTGGAGTACTTTGTCACTTAAGGTTCAAATTAACTGACAACTAAATGTTGGGACAACTTGAGAATAAAGCTAAATTTAATATGGGGTCACATCACCCTTAGCTTTAACAACTGCTTGGACTCTTGCAGGCATTGTATTGACCAAAGATTGACACATTTCAACAGAAAAATTGTCCAAGATTTCTTGTAGTTTTGTCCGTAAATCAGATATTGTACGTTGAGGGTGGTTTCTTAAATACTGCTTCATTTTATGCCATACAGTTTCTATCACATTTAAATCCGGACTGCTAGCTGGATGGGATAAAACCTTTCCATTATTGTCACCAAACCACTTTTTGGTTGATTTTGCCGAATGTCATGATGCTCCATCTTGTTGAAATATGAAATCATTGTCGGGAAACAATTTTTGAATACTAGGCAAAAGTGTGGTTTGAGGTATCTCTTGATATTTTTGGGCATTTACAGTGCCCTCTAAAAATTTTAAAAACCTAAATCCCTTGCCGACATGCAGCCCCACACCATAATTCCCTTTGGAAACTTAACTCTTCTCAGGCAATCTTTATGGAAGGCTTCTGTTTTATTTCGTATTACTCGTTTACGGTGGTCTCCAACGCAAACATCAAATTTAGCCTCATCACTAAATACTATTTTATTCCACTAATTTTCTCTCCAGAGTAGTTTAGATCTTGCTCAATTATATCGGTTTTTCTTCTGAACTTCTGTTAACAACGGCTTTTCTTTTGCCTAAATAAGACATTTTATGAGACTTTTGATACTGTATGAACCATTCAAAAGTAAACTTACCTTGTAAAATCCCAGACCGCATTTACGCATGTATTTTCGACAACATTCTCTAGATATATTTAATCCAGTTACCGTGTTCCATTTAGCAGTTATTTCTCGAAGGGTGCTTCTTCTTGAGACTTGCATATTTTGACCAAATTTCGCAAATCTCTTTCAGAAACGAGTTGCGGTCTTCCCGAACTTCTGCCCCGAACATCCACATTAGCAGTCTCACTGAATTTTTTTATTATATTGTACACTGTGGATTTTGAAATAGTTAAATCACTAGCAATTTTACGCATTGTTTTACCCTTATGCTATTGATGAATAATAATTTCACGTAATTTCTGGTTCGTAGCCTTTCCACGACACATTATTTTAATTAAATTAACAATAAAGTATGTTAACAATTACTAACATCACTACTTGACGTTTTACATTAATGGCCAACTACCAACGCCGCCTATAACTAATTTAAACATTTTAATTACAAGATTTGTGCTTGTCCCAACTTTTAGTTGTCAGCAAGTTTGACCTTCCAATGACAAATTACGCTATTATTAATAGAGATTACTTTACCAGGGCATGAAAAGGTTTTTTAATAATATAGAATTTACTGTTATGTTTGTATTTAAAAGTAAAAACAGTCCTTTGGAAAAGCCGTTGTATTATTTCCGAAATGTTAGCTTGTCCCAACATATAGTTGTTAGGGATCGTATGTGGGTTGGTTAATCACAACTAAAATGAGTGTACTTATATGTACCAGATTTTCTTGGTTCATTACATAAGCTCACACTTAAAGCAAAAATATCAAAACCTAACTAAAATATTTGTAAAGCCGAGATTTATCTAGCAAGAGGTAAGAATGCTAATGGGACTACATAGAGTAGAAACCCATTAGTAAAAGCAGAACGTGGCCCCCTAATGCGAAAGAATTATTAGCCAAACGATTCTAATTCATTATTTATTGTTGCCCTTACTTGGTGAAACCGATCGATACTGATACAGATGCAGAGAATTCCTCACTGGTGCTTGTTTTCAGAGAAGAAAACAAGCATTGGTAAAGTCAGAGTTTCTGGATCTGTATTTAATTTTAATTATCACTCGGTAAGAAGCTAGAGTTATTCTGATAGGAAAACAGAAAATGTCCAATTGTGTATACTAAATAATCCAATCAATCAACAATTGAGAAACAGGAAAAGGGGGGAAAGAGTTATCCCAAACGGATACCTATAAGAAAAACAAGTTTTGGAAAATATACCAAAAGAATTCCTATTAATAGACACTATAACAAATATTCTTAAAAGTGTCAAATCATTTAATTCTTGCTAAGCCGTTTTTTGCATTTAACACTTGAACGAAGTGGGTATGAGTAATTGATTTAAAAAGAAATGATTAAATAATCTAATTCAGTTAATAGTTGGCAATTTATTTTATTGAGAATAGTTCTATAATGTGCAAATTCAAGGACTGGCAGGCAATTTTATTATTACAGTCAATTAAGCACAAGAAGTCGTAACTAATGGTTTATTTACCATGGTTGTCGTTTGAAGCTCACAAGATTTACAAAAATTTTACAAATCGAACATATATTTTGTGACAGACTGAAACAAACACTAAAATTTTTGTAATATACTCTTTAAATAGAGTGGTTTGGCTCAATTGTAAATGCATCAACTTGTGAGCTTTTACACGGCGACTCGTGTGGTTCAGTTGCATCCCGGCGAGGCCGACAAATGTGTCCCTCTCGAAGCTTAAACCTTATCATCTAACTTAATCTTCCTCTAATTAATCGACCAATGGTCACAGTTGCTGACACTGATTTTCTTGATTATTTCTAATGAGTTTGGTTGAATCTGACGTGTGTTACTTATTGGTAGTCCCCTGCAGGTCCGGGGACTAACTAAAAGAATAGGCCCAAGGTAACTCCTGTCTGTCGTAAAAGGCGACTAATTGGAATCAAACACTGGCGTGGGTCTTGTCCTGGTGGGCCTGGAGGGAGGCGGATATCTCTGGGGAGTGATGTACACCCGGATTTTGAGGCCTCCACTCTGGGCTTAGAAATTGACGGTTGTCCGCACTTGATTGTTACTCGGGAGCGAGGTTCCGGATGGGTGCCGCCTTGGGTTGCTGGCGGGTGTCGTGTGTCTAGACGACCCGGAGGGGGTTGACAACTCTGATGAGTGGTAAACACCCGGAGTTTGTGTGCTTCGGAACGGACGGACGGCCTCGCTTGTGCGATGCTCGGGAGCGGGGCTCGATGGGATGTCGCCTTGAGTCTAGCACTGATGGGTGTCGGGTCAAGACGAACCCGGTGGTGAGCTGAGATCTTTAGGGGTGGAATACAACTAAGGGTTGTGGCCTCTTCTGTAAGCTTCGAAACGGACAAACGACCTCACTTGGATGCGGGACTTCATGATACTGCCCCGAGTCAAACACTGGCGGATGTCTGGTCCAGACGAACTCGGAGAGAAGTTATCTCTTTTTGAGCTTTGAGACGGGCAAGCGACTTCGCTCAGATGGCAGTACATCTGTCAAATAAAGTTTCACCTCGCAGGTGTCGCCTCCTGTCGAAAGCTCGATTTGTTGGGTGAAATTTAAGCTAATGCTGGCAGGTGTTGGGCCTGGACGAACCCGGAGATGGCTGGGGTCTCTAAGGGTGGATTACACCTGGAGACTTGGGCCTACTCTATTAGCATCGATACAGACTAACGACCCCGTTTGGATGCTGCTGGAGGGCGGGGCTTCATGATACCGCCTCGAGTCAATGAAACACTGGCGGGGGTCTGGTGCAGGTGAGGCTGAGGGGAGGCGGACATCCTTGGGGAGTGATATGCACCCGGAGTTTGACGCCTCCACTGTGGCCTCAGAAACTGACAATTGGCCTCACTTGGTTGTTACTTGGGAGCGGGGTTCCAGATGATACTGCCCTGAATTGAACCCTGGCGTGTATCGTGTGTCCAGACGTCCCGGGGGGCTCTGATCTCTGATGAGTGGTAAACACCCGGAGTTTGGAGCCCATACTGTGTGCTACGGAACAGACGGACAGCCTCGTTGGGGTGATGCTCGGGTGGGGGACTCGATGGGATGTTGCCTTGAGTCTAACACTGTTATGTGTCAGGTTTAGATGAGCCTGAGCGGAGCTGAGATCTCTAGGGGTGGGTTACAACTGGAGACTAGATGCTGCTCGAGAGCGGGACTTCATGATACCGCCTCGAGGTAAACATAGACGGATGTCGGGTCGAGACAAACTCGGAGAGAGGTTATCTCTCTTTGAGCTTCGAAACGGACAAGTGACTTCACTCAGATGGCAGTACACCTGCCAAACAAACTTTCACCCTCAAGAAAAGGTCGACTCCCTCAGGGAGCTGGAATTGATGGGTGAAATCTAAATAATTAGGCGTGAGCCACAATAGACCTAAGGTCACGGTGGAGGGACTGGAATAGCCCACTCAAAATAAAATCTAATCTAAAATCTCTATTTATTGGTAAACTTTATATATATATATATATATATATATATATATATATATATATATATATATATATATATATATATATATATATACATATACATATATAATATATATATATATATATATATATATATATATATATATATATATATATATATTACCCTTCAAATTAATGAGTGTTACGTTTTTAGTGAATCTTCTTAGAAAAAATTCACTAATGGGGGAGATCTCGATTTTTGAATTTTGAAAAAAAATGTTTCAAATGGACGAGAACTAGGGCCCATATCCGGGATTAGTTTCGACCTTTATATGTCTCTCTCTCTCTCTCTCTATATATATATATATATATATATATATATATATATATATATATATATATATATATATATATATATATATATATATATATATATATATATATATACATATATATATATATATATATATATATATATATATATATATATATATATATATATATGTGTGTGTGTGTGTGTGTGTGTGTGTGTATGTATGTATCACAACGATAACTCAAAAAATAATGGGCCGATTTGTATTAAGTTTGGCACATACCTTCCTTTTGTAAGTGGCTTGGATAAATTATCCAGGGAAATCAAACCAGGTTTTCCGGGAAAATGTTGAGTTTCTTTCCAAAAAAAATTATCTCAAAAAATAAAAAAGCTATGGTAAACAAATTTGGTAGGTAGGTTTATATTATAAAAATTAAACTACACACCAAAATTTAGAGTTATACGTTACAAGCGAAAAAGTTATAAAAAATATTTGGTGCCAGATAATTCTATGAAAATCCACTACCATAACGCACTTGCTGCGTCCAACGTTTTTCAAACATTGTTTCTTTCTCCGAACATTATTTTTAGGCTTTATTGCGCAAGCATACTTTGACTTGTTGACTTGCAACTTGTCACTGATATTTCTAAAAAAATTACTTATTCATGGAGACTATACTACACAGGGCTAAATAGATATCAATACACCTTCTATTTAGCATGAAACAGTACCACAAAGTTAAGAGAATTACAATAAAAAAAATTGCAAAGCTTAACTGAGATAACATTATTTGGTAACACAATTCAAGATGCAATAACTACACTAGGGTAGTATAGTATAGTATAGTTTATTTATAGAAATTATACAGCGTGTCTCACAATTAAGATTACTGCTTGTCGTAATATAATAGAATTTAAGTACCTGACTTTTCAAGCATTATTTTTCAATACTTCTTTCAACTATCACTTCACTAATTTTGTACATATTCTGTTTTGGATTTGTATATCTTTCACACCCAAAAAATTTTAGTGTGCGAATTTTCACAAAGAAAATTTTGCTTATAGAGAGGTAAGTAACGACCTTCGAATTTAAGAACAATATTTTTAAATGGGAGCGAATTAAACAACTTGGTTTGTGAGGCTACTACGCCACCTAGAGACTTTCGGTTTGTTTCATTACACTATAAAATTCTTTTAGGGGCTAAGTTCGTTGCCCAGTTCTGAAAGTCAATTTTTTTCATGGAAAATTGCAAATTTTCTTTTCGAAAATGCTATATCTTTGATAGTCGTCAATTTTAATTTTACAACATTTAGCGTACATTGTCATTACATGACAGCTATATATATATATATATATATATATATATATATATATATATATATATATATATATATATATATATATATATATATATGCTGTGATTAAACTAAAAATGTAATCTGCCAAAATTCAGTTTTGTTGAATAATTATAATCCAAGTTTTTACGGAACTAAATTTGACCGAATTTGGAAAATGCCGTGAATAATATTCATTGTTGTTATAAAATGACATTACTGTGCAGTATAAAGTTACATTGAATAAACAAAAAAAACAAAAAGATATATTAAATGATTTAGTTGTTATCAGTGTTTCTAACATACGGAATGTCACACGATTTAAATGGCTCCTCATGCTGAATTGATAGACAACATTCAGATGCTTTGGAGTGAAAAATCAGCTGCATAAATTCAACAAAAATAAGTTTAATCAAGTCTGATGATATGCTTAGGAAATGAAGTAAGTTGCATTATGTATTACTAAGCCTATTAAATTCGCTTTTATTAGTGAATTTTCTTTAAAAAAATTCACTAATAAGGAGATCCCGACTTTTGAATTTAAAAAAAATTCTTCAAATGAGCGCTAATTAGGCCCTAGAATACATATCCGTGGTCAGTTTGAATTTTTATATATAATCTATATATATATATATATATATATATATATATATATATATATATATATATATATGTGTGTGTGTGTGTGTGTGTGTGTGTATCACACCGATAACTCAAAAAATAATGGGCCGATCATGATCAAATTTGGTGAGTACCTTCCTTTTGCAAGTGGCTTGGATAAGTTCGTAGCCAGGAAAATCGGCCCAAGTTTTCCCGGAAAATGTTGTGTTTTTTTTCTAATATATATATATATATATATATATATATATATATATATATATATATATATATATATATATATATATATATATATATATATATATATATATATATATATATATATATGTCCGGAAATAACAAAGTAAGGGCAACCAAATTTGGTACACACCAAAATTTAGGTCTCTAAGTTTAAAGACAAAAAAGTTACAGGCAGTTAAAGTAAAAAAATTGGAGTTTTCCTCAAAACGCCTAACTCGCAATTTGAAACGTCAAAATTGGCAATGTTTAGGCAAAGAACGTGAAACAAATACGGATTGTGAAAAGAAAATGTTACAAGAGGAGTGTTCTGAGAACTCTTAAGTTTCAGATTCAACCGTAATAGCCCTTCATTTTACTAAAATGTTTACAGAAAATTCATTTCAAATAGACCCTTTCTCTGATGCTTTTGTTGTAGGTCTAGTGAAGTTTATAGTTTAACGGTCTATAATTTTTAGCTAATTTTCGTAGAACAAATTCGTTAATGCATTTTTGCATTTTTTATCGAAATATGATGCATGTTTGTAAGAAAAAAATCTGGACGCAGTAAGTGCGTTTTGGTAGCGAATTTTCATTAAATCCTTCAAATTTCAATAACTCAATTTGCTATTAACGTATGTTTTGTTGGTTAGGAAACCAACGTTTAGGTTTATTTTCGGAAAATTTTGGTACATTTTCAAACAATAAGTAATTTTGATAAAATATAGTACATTGTTTCTACTACATAGGCTATACCGGTAATCAGATTGATGCCTCCTCGCATTTGCTATTAAAAACACTTTTATGAAAATTCACTTCCATAACGCACTTGCTGCGTCCAAACTTTTATGTACTTGATTCATCCCGACTTTTATGTTTAATGTAATATTATTAAAAAAATAATACATGAATACCTGACAACTGTTTGACATACTTTATAAAATATTAATAACTAGCTGACCCGACATAAGTTCTGTCCAAATTTCAATAAACCTGTTTATGGTCGTTTTGTGGCGGAGAAAAAAGCACTTTCAGTTTTTCCTGAATTTTCCGATTTTCCGGGCAACTGTTCCAACTTTTCTTTGCACAAAAACCTTGTTCGGATTATTACAACCATTTTAAAAATAAGATTAGGCAAATCAGCCCAGCCCTTCTCAAGTGATGCGCTTACCAACGAACAGCATTTAATTTTTATTTATATAGATTACGAGTTATTCTGCCTATGGTATGATTCAAGAGGCATGGAAATGAATACCTAATCGCTTTTACTATTAACTGGTAATAAAAGAAAAAACTCAAAGGCGAAGCAAGTGCGTTATGGTAGTGAATTTTCATAGAAATGATCTGGCACCAAATATTTTATTAAAACCTTTTTTTTTGTAACATAGAAATCTGAATTTTTGTGTATAGTTTAATTTTTATATCGTAAACCTACCCACCAAATTTGGTTATCAGAGCTTTTTTATTTTTTAACATAAATTCTTTTTTCGAATGAAAGCTCAAAATTTTCCCGGAAAACCTCGTCCGATTTTCCTGACTAACGAACTTGTCCAAGCTATTTACAAAAGAAAGGTAGATGTCAATTTTTATCAAAATTGGCTCATTATTTTTTGAGTTATCGGTGTGATACATACATACATACATATATATATATATATATATTTATATATATATATATATATATATATATATATATATATATATATATATATATATATATATATATATATTGAAACTGACACCGGATATGGGTTCGAGGGGTCCTAGTTCGCGCTCGTTTGCAAAAAAAATTCAAAATTCAAAAGTCGGGATCTCTCCATTAGTGAATTTTTTCTACGAAAATTCACTAAAACTATGCAAGAGTGTCGCCACAGAAATGTTTTAGAAAAGGCAGCATTTTTAACAAGCAACTTTCAGCATAAACAAACTGAACCCAGCGATATTAAATTAAAGAGTTTAACATTTATAAATTCATAATATCATGGCAATGGCTTTACCTTGTCCAAATATATGTATTGTTGGGAAATCTCACAAAAAAATAGAATATCTTTAACACTCATGTGCACTCTCTTGTATCGTGTAATTAACTTTTACTTTTATTGCAGAATTTTTTATATTAATTTTAGTGATTCGCCAAAATAGTGCTCATTTGTTACGATGTGCGCTGATAACTTTTATAAAATTGATACTTTAGATTGTAGGACAAATTTAATTATTATGTACATAGAATACAAAATAATTTCTGGGTTGTTGTGCCTTGGTCGAATTCACTTAGTGGGTTGCTAGACGTTTCGTCAACCATAGTCCCTGGCTTCTTCAGTGGCTGCACAGTTTTCAGTTTATTATGTCAGATACTTTTATATCGGTAATAAGGAGATTAAGCGGATTGAAAGTATTTTTTGGATCAGGCTAATGGGCAGTAAAACGGTCTACTGATTTATTGATCGGCTTGTGTGTTTTTAATGGGGATATAATAGGTTTCCAGATAATCGAAAGCCCAAGACCATCTCTGTTGTTTAAATAATCAGGATGGTTTTCGATCTCGATCGCTTCACGGATAATTCTGATTTTGAAGTTGTAGACTGGAGCTTTTATTTTGGCATTGTCGAAGTCTATTCTGTATCTTGTAGGAATATGATGCATGGCCAGTACTAATGAGGGGCTAGCTTCTCTAACTGCGAGGCTGTGTTCATATGTTCATCATTCATCATACAGTCTGAACAAGGAATTTCGTAAACTCAATGGAATTCGTTTAGAGTCCTATCCGTGAGAGTTTTTATTAGGCTTGACAGTTTTTAGCGAATTTTTCGTACCGATAACTCAAAAAATAATAGGCCGATTTTGAAGAAAATTGGTACGCGCCTTCCTTTTGTAAGTGTATTGAAAAAGTTTGTTAGCCATAAAAATCGGACTAGTTTTTCCGGGAAAATGTTGAGTTTCCTTTCGGAAATTTTTTGTAGCTCCGAAAATAACAGGTATGTGACAACCACATTCGGCACATACGTTACTACTGTCAAACTCGCCCTGCATACCGAAGTTAAGATCTCTAAGTTAAAAGTGAAAAAAGCTATATAGGCATTTAAAGAAAAAAAAATTAGGTGCCACTGGTGATCAGAGAAAAGCACAAGAACAAAATATTTTGTGTAACAGAACCAATTGAATATTACACACAACAGTTAAGTTTTTTTGACGCAAAAAGGTTAAGCAATAGCAGAAAAAATATTTTTAAAATGTTATAATTTTCCGTCTTAAAACGTCAAAGTCGCGATTTGAAACGTCAAAATATGCAATTTTCAGACAACAAATCTGAAACAAATACTGATTATGCAGAAGAAATGTCAAAATTAGTGTGTTTTACAAAGCCTTAAGTTTCAGCTTCAACCCTCATTGCCGTTCATTTTACTAAAATAATTTCGGAAAATCAATTTCAAATAGATCCTCTTTCTGATGCTTTGGCAGTAGTTCCAGATATAGAGTTTATGGCTTAATAGTCTTTATTTTAGCAAATTTTCGTAGAAAAAAATCGTTATAGAGAAGACCGCGACTTATGAATTTAAAAAAGATTAAGCCCTAAAACCCATATACGGGGTCAGTTTCAGTTTTTGTCTGTTTATACATATACAGGGTGACCCATTTCTAGGGTAAGGCTCAATATATCCGTTAATATATAAGATATGAGAAAAAATGATATACGTTATATGTAGGGTGGTGTCTCGAGCTGCATCTTATAAACCTATTTTGACAATAAAGTCCATAAGTCGTTGGTGATGCACACTTTCTCTTTTTTAATAGGAACTTCTTATGTTATTGCATGTTTGCATTTTCCAGTGGAATTATAATGCATGTTTGTAAGGAAAAAATGATATCGTTAGTCGTTCTTGAGTTATTTCAATTGATTTGGAATTTTTCGCGTTTTTTTGGCACATATCACAAACACATATCACAAATTGTGAGACGGCGTTTTTACAAAAATAGATAGCGGAGTCCCAGGGAAATGGCGCATTCAGACAGCTTTTTGTTTGTATTACTCGTCGAAAAAATCGAGCTACCCTATACAGGTACTCTCCAATAGTCGCTGAATTTAAAAACTTTTCTCATAAATGTTTTTAGTGTTTCCGTACAAATCATTTTTTGTAAGATTTGTGTGATATGTTGGTAATTAATAATAAAAGCTTAGTAGGTTATTGTAAAAAAAAAAGTTGTCGAATTTTTGTGAAAAATATAATTTGGTGTAACATTACTGAAGGCAATTTCTGTAAAAAAAAAGGTGATTTTTTTTTCAATTTTGGTTCTAAAGCTATTTGTGAATAATTATATCTTGGTAGGTGTGATGGTATCTTGGAGAGGTTCGTTGGCCAGGAAAATCGGGCTAGTTTTTTCTGGAACCTTTTAAGGTTATTTTTGGAAAATGTTTGCACTTTTTGAAACAACAAAGCTATTTTAATGAAATATGGAACAAGGCAGCTGGTTGTAGAAAAATAACCGACATTGCATGGTGTATTTAAAAAAAGAGCGATGAAATTTGCCTAGGTGAAAAGTATATTTTTCTGGGGTGCCGTATTTATGACCATCTGAGTTCATTAAATATTTTGTTTTGTTAAATGTTTTGTTTTCATAAATGTAGGTTAACCGATGGAACAAGTAAATATATATATATATATATATATATATATATATATATATATATATATATATATATATATATATATGTGTGTGTGTGTGTGTGTTAACGTCATAATATTTTTACGTACAAATATCTCGAGACAAGAGTGGCCATAAGGTAGCTCGTATATTAATCTGACTCTTCATTTGTGTAGCACAAGTATTGTATGGCAGTCCCAGGATTGGGCCCAGATAACGATACCGTAACTCAGATGTCAGTCGCCTAATAGACCCTCAGTATATGATTAGAGCTTAAGGCACAGCATAAGAAGCAGTAGGAATATTGAAGCATTAAAATTGCATAAAACTCCTGAATTAAACTTCTTACGCACGTGATCAATGTGATCAATGTAATAGCCACTGCTATCCATCAACCTTACCGCACAAGGACTTTGTCACCTTTTTGAACTGAACTCCATTACCGTTGACCAAAATAGTGCTGTCGCGCATTCTCCTTCTTCGGTGGCAGTTACGCATTGAGAAAACGTCATAGTTTATAATTTATCGGTTTGTATAACACGATTTGTTAAAACATTGCACTACTGATTTAAATTTTATTTTAGTTTCCTCCACCGTCTTGTGGTAGATCACAATAGAAGCAGTATTATCGGTATACATGAAGACTTTTCCGTCTTGTATAAATTGCTGCAAATCGTTTACAAAAAGTGTAAACAAAAGTGGGCCAATGATACTGCCCTGAGGCATCCCATGTTATATATATATATATATATATATATATATATATATATATATATATATATATATATATATATATATATATATATATATATATATATATATATATATATATATATATATATATATTTATTTATTTATTTATTTATTTAAATTAACGTGTTTTGTTTTCACAAATAACTGTCTGTTGGTGAGACACGAAAGCAGAATGTCGTGGCAAGTGCCTCTTATCCCCAGCTCCCACATCTTCTCCTTGACAAATAGATTTATCATGTCAAAGGCACGATACAGGTCAAAATAGTACTGCAAATTGAATAATAACTTCCACATAGCTGTGATAATTTATTCTCTTCAGAAAAACATTCTCATGGAATGAATTTAGGGCCCATGGCTTGACCACAAAGAAAATATTTGTATTCCTGTACCCAAAAACTTTGGAATCGTTTATTACTTAAGTTTTATTGAAAAAATGTCAATTTTCATCAAATCACCCATTATTTATCCCTACCCCCTGAAGCGATCTTTCCCAAAAACAATTCGAAGCGTTCCATTGTCGGGTGCTAACTGGATACCAAATTTGGAGATGATGTATCAATTCGTTCGAAAGTTATTGCGCATATTAACAGACCGACGTAGATGTCGACAGACTGACCCACCGACAGACAAAAAATTGTCGGTCCAAAATCAAGTGTTCTATATGTTTTGAGACTTTTTACGCCGTTTTAGCAAAAAAAAAATCGAATTTTTGTTTACCAGATTTGATGAAATTAAAAGTTTTCTAATAAATAAACCCTAAAACGTTATATTACTCGAGTTTTGACGAAAAAATGACAATTTTCACTAAATCACCCCCCTTCATCCCCTACCCCCAAAAGTGTTTTTACCTTAAAACAATCCGTACCGTTTGTTTGTCGAGTGCTAACCGTATACCAAATTTGAAGACGATACCTCAATTCGTTCTTAAGTTATCGTGGCTACAGACAGACATACAAATCGACAGACATAAAAATTTCGTTCCCAAATAATATCTTAGATGTGTTTTAATACTTTTTACGACGTTTAAGCGAACAAAAATGTTGAAATTTTTGTCGCCGATGCGATACTTCCACACGTTGTGACGATGTGGAACTAATAACCCATTTTGGTCAAACTTGGCAAGTGTGTTTTTTGCAAATATTTTGGGCGAGCTAGTTACCTAGGCCAATAGGACCAGGTTGGCTTCCGAAAATAATAAAGCTATTTTGTGAAATTGGAATATTTGCTATGTGGCCATATTAGAAACATGTTCACATACCTAAATTCTATGATAATAGGAAATTCAGTTATTAAAGTTAAACGATCAAAACGACATGATCATTCTTCCTTCGAAAATTAAACTCTAAATACACTCCACACCACCCTCACTTTTCCCAGAAAGATGAAAATATTCCACAACTATAAAAAACGAGCAAGCAGACAGTTTGTAGCAGGTTTGTGATACGTTCCGACGTGTCTCAGTGAGCAAACCGGCTAACGTTGGGTTTCAAACTTTAAAACGCCTTTTGCGATGTAGCCTCACGTCCAAGACAGGGCAATATAAATTGGTTTGGTTTAAGAACTAATTCCAATATTTTCATTCGATCCGAAATGATTAAATTATTTTGTTCTCAAATTAATTAAACAAAAGTAAGTTCCCCATTAGAAATAGTTTCGACGGCAAGTGTTAAAATTAACGAATTCTTGTCGAATTATCACTTACCCTTTCCACCATGGCGTCAAATCAGGCACGGCTCCAAAGAATCCACCAAGGCCAAAGAGTCCTCCCTCGGGATGTCTTGTACCGAACGTACCAAAACCGAAGTCGTTATCGAAACCTCCTAATCTGGGGAACCCACTGAGGCCTAACCCTGAAGCATCTACATCTACTACGCCTCCAGGGAGTATTCCAGGATCATATGACGGTTTATCACTATTCGGCTTAGCGGGTTTGTCCTCTGACTTCTTTGGTTCTTTATAATCAGGAGCTAGCTCTTCGCGTTCACGTTTTGTTGTGGATTCAGCTACTTGACGGGTGGTTATGGATCGTCGTTGTACTGTGTCAAGCTGTGACGACGGCCAGATGTAACTAGGGAACTCAAGTTCGCTGAAAAAAAAAGAATGATTATTCGTAAAATAAGAAATTCAAAAATTAGTTTTTAAAGTATTAGTTATAACTCTAGAGAAAAAGCTCAATAGAGTTTAGACATTATAATTTAATAAAACTACCATCGTTTGCTCCTGGTGTATGTTTTATTTTTGAGTGTATAGATTGCACATGTTTTCTAAGTGCAAAAAGTATAGCGAGAGGGTCCTAGGTTCGATTTGAACATAACTTGGACTTGGTGTGAGATGTAATTGTGATATAAAAATCCACAAATATAAGCTAACTCCAGATAAGATATTTATCGTCTACCAAACTCGAATTTCGTCTGTATGAAAATATGATCTCCGAATTATACTCCAACGAGACAATAAGCAGGTCGCATTAGCATCATAGGCTACATTTGTATAAATTCCATGGAAGTTTCATGTCCTGTATCTATATTTTCCTGTCTTAGAATGAAAGATTTACTTCTAGACGGTGCTCCACCAGGTTCAACTAATATTTGTCACTCCAGTGGTTAAATACACACGGATATATTTCTTGGTTGGTTTAGACAGTTTGTTGCATAGTCGCTGTCATCAAATGAGAATGAAAATTATTTCTTACTTGGCGAACATGGTTCCTATAAAAGTATATAGCAATCATAGACTATGCTCAAAACAACAGTGCCACTATTTTGTTTGCGACATATTCCACCCATAAGTCCCATAAGTTGAAATCTCCGGATGTCTTCTTCTTGAAGCCTCTGAACTGATTTTACTCATGACATGTTAAAACACCCATGTCGGACTACCAATCAGAAAAAATATTGCTCTACTATTTGCAGAAGCAATTTATAAAGCAGCTACGATCAAATCAGCAATAAGAAATTTTCGCGCAACCGAAATATGCTCGTTTAAAAACATATTTCTTTTCTTGTTCACAAAACAGATATGTATTTTTAAGTTAATAATGGCTACTCTATTAGAATAATAGATAAGATTATATAAAGAAAATAATACAAATTAGCGCTTCATATAATTAATCCAAATATTAGAGACACAAAAGAGAACAATTCTGTTTCGACGACTTATTTTCGAAACATTTCAGGAAACATTTAAAAAAAGTTTAAGACCTGTGCAAATACAAAGGTAGCTTTTATATCTTACAACACGACGCGTGATTTGTTATTTAACGCGAAAGAAAAATCATGTTCCTTGATAAAAACTGGAATTAGCTTGTACACACTGTAACGGGGTCTACATATGTGAATCTTCTAGAATGTTTAATCCCAGATACAAGGAACACACTTCTGCATTTATAAGTGACCACACTGGTATATCTACATTTGCAAAACATATGATTATTACTCAGCATGGACCCACAGTAAATAACCGTATAGAATTGGCCATTACATTTTTGTAATGACAAGCGCAAACTTGACTTTTTTGAAGCTTTACAAGCGAAAAAGCAGATACACCATAATAACTACCTTGTCTTAAATCAGCAAATTGATTTAATGGTTCCCTTTTCACCGATAACCCCAAAAAATAATGGGCCAATTTTGATCAAATTTGGTGAGTACCTTTCTTTTGCCAGTGACTTGGATAAGTTCGTTAGCCAGCAAAATCTGCTTAGTTGAAATAGATTAAACAATGATTTGTTTTAATTAGACAGACGGATTCCCCGGTCAGTATCAGTTCTGAGCTGATCTTAAATGTATGGAATTTTGACAACGAAATTATAATGCATGTTTGTAAGAAAATAAATTCGGGACTCAGCAAGTGGGTTATGGTAGCGAATTTTCATTGAATGCCTCAAATTTGAATAGCTCAATTTGCTATTAACCTATAAGGTTCGTTGGCCAGGAAACTAGTTTTTTCGGGAATATTTTAAGTTTCTTTTCGAACATTTTTTGTACTTTTTCAAACAGTAAAGTTTATTTCATGAAATATGGTACATTGTTTCTACTATATATGTTATACTGGTAACAAAATTTGATGTCTGCTTTCTTAAAAAAACACATATTTGCTATTTAAAACATTTTAATGAAAATTCACTATCATAACGCACTTGCTCCGTCCAGACTTTTTTATTTACAAATCTCATGTTCCTATTGATCAGGGTGGGGTATAGATAACGCATTGCAGAAAAATCATTATTTTTTAACGAAAATTGATGTGTTTGTGAAAACGTAGCCTTGATCTAGGTGTGCGCCTAGGTATTTCACATTATTTCTTGGTTTTATTTCCTGCTGTGATGATTTTAGAGGTCTAAAAATTTTAATAGTGTTAAGTTTTTTACTAAAAATTATGTGTTCGGATTTAGAGACGTTTTATTTGACTTTATATTTATCGTAGTATCCTTGTAGTATGTCTAAATGGATTTGTATCTGTTTGTTGGCGACATGTCTGGAGAACGAGTGTCGGTATATGGCAGTGTCATCAGCGTACATGGCCAATTTAGTTTTCTTGAATTGTGGAATATCTGCGAGATATTAGTTAAAGGGTGTTGGACCGAGTAATGAACCCTGGGGAACTCCTGCATTGATGTTTTTTTGTGTGAGCGCTAGTTATTTATTTTGACCTGGAATGTTCTGTTGGTGAGGTAGCTATGTATTAATTTTATTATGGCGGGTCCAAAGTTGTATGTGATGAATTTGTGTATGAGTCCTTCCAACCACACTCAATCAAAGGCATTTTCTCTGCCCAAAAGGACCATTGCTGTTTCTCTATATTGATTGAAGTTTTTTGTTGTATCATTGGCTATCTTTGCTACCTGCTTTATCATGCTGTGAGATTGTCTAAAACCAAATTGGCAGCTAGGTAATGTTTGGAGTTTAGACTCAATGTCGTTGATTTTAAATAATATTATTCGTACTGTTAGTTTTCCAATTGTGTTCAGAACTAATTGGACAATAACTATTTAACTGAGGGTGTTGGACCGAGTAATGAACCCTGGGGAACTCCTGCATTGATGTTTTTTTGTGTGAGCGCTAGTTATTTATTTTGACCTGGAATGTTCTGTTGGTGAGGTAGCTATGTATTAATTTTATTATGGCGGGTCCAAAGTTGTATGTGATGAATTTGTGTATGAGTCCTTCCAACCACACTCAATCAAAGGCATTTTCTCTGCCCAAAAGGACCATTGCTGTTTCTCTATATTGATTGAAGTTTTTTGTTGTATCATTGGCTATCTTTGCTACCTGCTTTATCATGCTGTGAGATTGTCTAAAACCAAATTGGCAGCTAGGTAATGTTTGGAGTTTAGACTCAATGTCGTTGATTTTAAATAATATTATTCGTACTGTTAGTTTTTCAATTGTGTTCAGAACTAATTGGACTATAACTATTTAACTGAGGGTGTTGGACCGAGTAATGAACCCTGGGGAACTCCTGCATTGATGTTTTTTTGTGTGAGCGCTAGTTATTTATTTTGACCTGGAATGTTCTGTTGGTGAGGTAGCTATGTATTAATTTTATTATGGCGGGTCCAAAGTTGTATGTGATGAATTTGTGTATGAGTCCTTCCAACCACACTCAATCAAAGGCATTTTCTCTGCCCAAAAGGACCATTGCTGTTTCTCTATATTGGTTGAAGTTTTTTGTTGTATCATTGGCTATCTTTGCTACCTGCTTTATCATGCTGTGAGATTGTCTAAAACCAAATTGGCAGCTAGGTAATGTTTGGAGTTTAGACTCAATGTCGTTGATTTTAAATAATATTATTCGTACTGTTAGTTTTTCAATTGTGTTCAGAACTAATTGGACTATAACTATTTAACTGAGGCAGACATTCATTCCCCTGGACCACCGAGTCTGCACTCTTCCATCTTTAACAATTGTCGAATCGAAATTCTAATATACCAATGATAACATACTGTGCAACAAATCTCTCGAGAAAAAATGTAATTATGATATAATTGCCGTAAATGATATTAATGAAGTTCAAAGGTTTGCAGTTCAACAAACTAAACAGGGAAACCTTCAACTTATGGCAAAGTTTATTATTCGCAAATAAAGGCATTAATTTCAATAGAACAATAACATTTATTTTTATATTCTTTCATTGCGTTGATGAATCATGATAACTATTTTAAATGACGCTTGATACTAGTTTTTGTTTATTCTCAGTTTAAATTATTAGTGCAACGTCTGTTACATGTCTAAACAACAACATAATAACGACAACAATAGTACAACTGGTAGTAGGTGTTTATTTATAGACCAAATAATAGACTGCTTTCCACAAAAAACTGAACACACATCAACAATAAAGTGGTCAAGATTTTAAAACATACTATTGCCCAGTTTCACAAAGCTGGATTTAGTATTTAACGGCCGGTTAGTTAATCGAGGCTTGATACAACCCATCACAGCTTCAAAATATTTGGTTGACATGGCAAAAACCCGAATCATAGACTGTGATTGGTCGTCTGAAGCCTTGATTAACTAACCGTCCGTTAAATATTTGATCAAGCTTTGTGAAACTGGACATGTATCATTAAAATGTAACCTTGAACTGGAAATGTAAGACTCGATGCATTTTCGCAACAATTAGAACCGTAGGCCGGTTTCGCTCTCATTAGAGCTCTTCAGTACGGCATACTAATTGCAGCAAAAATTCATCGAAAATAATACGGCTATCGTATAGCCAGTCTTAAAATACTCAGTAAGTGGTGGACGTGCCGCCACCTAGTTGCGGAACCAAGTAGTATGCTGTCACGCCAGCTCCAAATAACACAAAGTGTTAAAAAAATAGAGACTGGATACAGCTAACTAACAATTCAGAAAATTGTCAGCCCTGGCCCATTTCTACCCCAATATAGGGACAAAGTATATAAGACTCGATGCATTTTCGCAACAATTAGAACCGTAGGCCGGTTTCGCTCTCATTAGAGCTCTTCAGTACGGCATACTAATTGCAGCAAAAATTCATCGAAAATAATACGGCTATCGTATAGCCAGTCTTAAAATACTCAGTAAGTGGTGGACGTGCCGCCACCTAGTTGCGGAACCAAGTAGTAAGTAAGTACTTACTGAGTACTTGGACTGGAAGGGAACCCTAATGAATGACAGTTGAGGCAAATTTTTAATAGAGAGAAAGGGGGCAAAAAGTGTTGCTGTCTTTATCTTACTCATTAACCTAATGGCACAATTTAACTATTTTTTATTATTTTGACATTCTTGTTAGCGTTAGCAAACGTTTTAATCTCTACGAATAAACCAAAACCAGGTAGGAAAATTAGAAAATTATCAAATATTACAAATGAACCTAGCCTCTGTGTGCGTGCAACAGAGATAACCAACCCTTTTATTGTCGATCTAACTTGTGCCTCAGAAAATCTATATTGAAATCAGTGCCAGGTCCCTCCCAGTTCAAGTTACATTTCTATGCACTAAATACAAACATAGATACTATTTCAATGGCTTCACAAATATTTATTTTCTTCTCTGTAACCAGTTTCGCCGTTTTACGGCATCATCAGACAGGAGAAAATTGTCTAATGATGCTGTCAAACAGCAAAACCGGTTACAGAGAAGAAAATAAACGTTTGTGAAGCCAGAGGAATAGCCTCTTCGTCTGTATTTAGTATGAAACGGTTTCACCCAGTAAGGGCAACAACAGTTCATACATTTTAGGACATTCTCACGAAAGATACGTGGGTATATTGACATCTAGTTAGCCTCAAAACTTTTCGCTAAACAAAATTGAACTTAGTTGCTATCGCAAACATGATGATTCATAAATAAGCTGCCAAAGTTTGACATGCAAAAGTTAGCAGTGATAGTATGGTAAATAATAGTGACAGAACCATTAATTTTTGAGAATGGCATGTCCGGATTTACCTTCCTTTTGTAAATGGCTTGGATAAGTTCGTTAGTCAGGAAAATCAGACGAGGTTTTCCGGGAAAATTTTGAGTTTTCATTCGAAAAAATGTATATTTCCGGAATTAACAACGTAAGGGCAACCAAATTTAATTAACGAGTTTATATCATTATAGGTAAGCTATCTACCAAAATTTAGCTCTGTAGGTTAATGGACAAAAAAGTTACAGGCATTTAAAGGAAAATAAATTTTGGTTTTCCTCAAAACGTCAAATTCGCGATTTACACGTCAAAATCGGTAATATTTAGGCAATGAACCTGAAAGTAATATGAGCTATGGAAAGAAAATGTCTCAAGAAGAATGTTTTACAAACCCTGAACTCTTGGTTTCAATCGTCATTGTCTTTCATTTTACAAAAATATTCCCAAAAAATTCATTTCAAATAGACCCTTTCTCTGATGCTTTGGCAGTAGTGTTGGCTATAGAGTTTATCGTTTAATGGTATATCATTTTTGTCGAAATTTCGTAAAAAATCATTAAAGGCCAATATATCCGTTATAATGCAAGTTACGAAAAAAAATTGTATACATTAATTATAGGGTGTCTTGAGCTACATCTTGAAAAATATTTCCACAATGACAGGGTGGCCCATAAGTCGTTGATGATTCAAATTTTCTTTTTTTTTATCGAACACGCCCTATGTTATTGCATTTTTGCATTTTCCATCGAAATATAATACATCTCTGTAAGAAAAGAAATTCGGGACGCAGCAAATGCGTTATGGTAGCGTGGTTTCATTAAATGCTTCAAATTTGAATAGCTCAATTTGCTATTACGCTATAAGGTTGACCAGGAAACCAGTTTTTTCTGGAACAATTCCAGTTTACTTTCGGAAATTTTTGTACATTTTCAAACAATAAAGTTATTTTGATGAAACATGGCACATTGTTTCTACTATATAGATTATACTGGTAACTAAATTTGATAGCTGCTTTTCAAAAAAACATTTTAATGAAAATTCACTACCATAACGCACTTTTTTTATTTGTTGCAAAAAAGGCATAATAATAATAATAATAATAATAATAATAATAATAATAATAATAATAATAATAATAAGAAGAAGAAGAAGAAGAAGAAGAAGAAGACATTCTGAAGAAATTACAGAAATGGGGGGTTGATTGCGAAAAATTCACACTTTTCCTTAAAAAATCGAGTAATATATCATTTCAGAACTGTGTTGATAGAGAAATACGAATACTGCTAAACATCTGACATTTTATTATGAAGTTCAAGTCTCGGTTGATTATAGATGGTTCAAAAATAATTTTTCTTTGTAATCAAGTCATCGACCTCAAATTCATTGCATGAACATGTGTTTCCGTAGAGAGTTGATTTTCACAGCTATGTGGAAGTTATCATTCAATTTTTAGCACTATTTTTAAGTGTTCCGATTTTTATGAAAGTCAGTATCCATGTAACTATGATTCACCATTCTAGAGTTGCTATAAATTTCTTGTTTCAATGTCACGCTATAAAAAATCGATCGGGTTTATTATAATCCGTTATAATTTAATTCATGCATTATATAAGAACGCCTTTAAAGTAATCGACACTTGATTATTCGAGTTTAATATTTATTATACTTCGCCCTGTTTGACCGGTGGTACCACAATACAGAGTTTCTAGAACCATCCATTCATTATCTATATGATGGTACCGTGATGGTACCAAGAAGAAAAATGTAGGTAATGTTTATTGAGGATGACAATGGTTTATGTTGTTGACCTTGAGCTTAACTGAAGAAGAGGAACGGATAAGGCATGTCTTTGTATTGGTGATGACGCTAGCGATGACATACATTTGAAAAGAAAGGAAGAAATAGGTCGAATCTGATAAGACATAGCTTACGAGTTTACGTATTGTAAGGAAGCCTATAGTAGAAGTAAAAATATGTAACTTTCCATAGACTTGAAAACTGCTTCGGAATTTTTTAAGATAATCATACAGATATAGAAGCTTTCACTCTAACTTTACGAATGTACGGCAGCAACTTTCTTCTATGCAAACGATTTCATCTTTTGAGCATCATGGGGGAGAAGGCAATTTCCTTCGAATAGCCACTCTTTAACTTTGCGGTCTTCTATGTTTGAAAATTATTATTACTTATTATAGATTTTAGCAGACATATCGTTTTACTTTTTAGTGAATTTTCTTTAAAAAAATTCACTAAAGAGGCGATCGCGACTTTTGAATTTTGAAAAAATGTCTTGTAATGAGCGCGATTAAGGACCCCTGGAACCCAAATCCGAGGTGGGTTTCAATTTTTATATGTTTATATATATATATATATATATATATATATATATATATATATATATATATATATATATATATATATATATATATATATATATATATATATATATATATATATATATATATATAATTTCAACAACACACCAAGAGGGCTTACAGCCTAAATACTACCGTGGGTGTCGACAAGGAGGAAAGAGGCAATTTGTTAATTCTGGACTTGGAGGTTTGGAGGTTCGGGAGAGAAGGAAAAACAAATGCCGGCAAGGAATTCTACAACTTGGAAGTCCTAGGGACAAAAGAGCGGGCATAACAAGATGTTCTATGTCTGGTGACCTGGACAGTAAAAGGGTGCATTCGCTCTGTTCCCCTGGTAGATCTGCTGGGGGCAGCAGGTGGAGGAACTATGGAAGAAAGCTGCTCTGAGCAGTGCCCGTGCGGATATCTATAAAAGAGAGGGGGGGGGGTCCACCAAAGGCACGTCGAT